>OX336394.1:357662666-360062666 GCA_946902985.2 Meconema thalassinum | reverse complement strand
GGCCTATATATATAACAATCCTAAATGGCGAGCTTCCGAAATATTTAACGGTTCTCAATATCTATGAATCTTTTACAGCAACCAAACTGATTTTTTTAAATGTTCATAGAGACTATGAACATATGTCCACTTATAGGACTTTCAGTAACCTGGTGAGCACAAATCCAACATGGCGGCGACGCGAAGTATCAATATTTAAATGGACGTTTCTCGCGAATTAACTATCCGAGTGCCGTGAAACGTTGCACGTTAAATGCTTATACAAATGTTGATCCACTGGCATCTAATTTATTTCAATTGTTTGCATAATCACAAGATGGCTGTTGTGCGTAATTTTAAAATGTCGTTTTTACTTCTTGTGTTCTAATCATGCGATTGAAGTTTGAATACAACACGTACACAATAATCTTAATGTAATAGTACAAAATTAAAAATCCAACCTGGCGACCATATGAAATATTTAGACGGTTCTCAATATCTACTAATCTGTTACAGCAATTAAACTGAAATTTTGTATGTTGATAGAGGCAATTAACATGAGAAGGATATATGAAAATAGGCTGTATAGTTCTTCAAGGAACTACTTGTTATATTACTGAGATAGTTTGCAAACGGCCAGAAGGTTATAACGGAACCAAACTAAGCTGTAAAATTCATCAATACATATAATGCGCTTAAGGGGGTCAAGGGGTACTCTAGAATTTTTTCACGCGATTTACACGTGCTGGTGTGCTACGAAGGTCAATTATATCCCTATCCCTATATTGTTATATTATTATTATTATAATTATTATTATTATTATTATTATTATTATTATTATTATTATTACACTATGGAAAGGAAGACCCCAGAGGACTGGAAAAAGGGAATAATTGTCCCGATCTTCAAGAGAGGTAGTAGAACAGAATGCAGAAACTATCGGGGAATAAAACTGATGAGTCATTGTGCAAAGATGTTTGAGAAAGTTTTGGAAAGGAGAATTAGGACAAGGATAGAAGGAGGGATGAGGGAAGAACAACATGGCTTCAGAGCAGGATGGTCCACAGTGGATTTGATTTTTGCTGTAAGGCAGTTACAAGAACAGCACTGTGAGTATGGAACAGATCTACTGATGGCCTTCCTGGACATTGAGAAAGCATATGACAGTGTATGCAGAAACAAAGTATGGAAGTCCCTGGAGGATAGAGGAGTAGAAAAATGGACTATAAGGAGGATAAAGGAGATGTACAAGGGAAGCTTGAGCTGTGTGAAAGTGGGAGGAGAGAGATCGGACTGGGTGGAACAGAGAAACGGCCTGAAACAAGGAAGTGCACTGGCACCGTTACTTTTCATTGTGGTGATGGATGACATAATGACCCGAGTGGCACAAGTAATTGGGGAAGGAAAGATGAAAGCAATGGTGTTAGCGGATGATTTGATGATTTGGGGAAACAAGGAGGAGGAGGTACAGGAACAGTTGGATGTGTAGGAAGGAATAATACAAGGATATGGGATGAAATTTAGCATAAATAAGAGTGAGATGGTGATCACAACAAGAAAGAAGGAAAGAACCACAACGAGAATAACAATTGGTGGGGAACAGCTGAAGAAAGTGGAGAGTTTCAAGTATCTGGGAAGCCTGATACAAGATAATGGAAGAAACTATAGAGAAAAAATGAGCGGGGGAGACAGGCAGAAGCATTCCGGAGGAGTGTGAGAAGCATGTTATGGAGCAAGGATGTCCCTCAGAACAGAAAAACGATCATATATCGGACGTACTATGCCCCTATCCTGACGTATGCCTCGGAGACTTGGGCTATGAAAGGAAGGGAGAAGAGCAAAATACAGGCCAGTGAGATGAGGTTCTTGAGAAGCAGTATTGGAGCTACAAAGATGGACAGAATAAGAAATGAGAGGACCAGAGAATTAATAAAGGAGGAACCATTGCGGGATGGTATAGAGAAATCTAGACTTAGATGGCATGGACATGTAAAACGAATGGAGGATAAGAGGATACCCAGGAGGATACACGAGACGAAGTGGGAAGGAAAGAGACCGAGTGGAAGACCGAGAGGAAGACCGAGAGACAGGTGGCTGAAAGGGATGGAAGAAAGCGTGAAGAAGAGAGGAGAAGACTGGACAGGGGTGGAAGCTGAGAGATGGTGGGAAGACAGAAGACGTTGGAGTGGCCTGTGTTCCAAACAGACCCGGCCAACGGCTAGAAACTGTGCAAGAGGATGATGATGATGATACTACGGCCTACTACGACGAGACAAAGCTCATTTTCAGCTCCTTGGTGTCAGAAAAAAAACCTCGGGGCCCCTAAACAGTCGTAAAGGGTCCCCGAAAACTACATTTTAATGCTCTAAAACCAAGAGTTTCTGAGATATTCCTAGAAAACTAATTTCATTTAATAAACTAATTTAGGAATGCAAGCCAGTAACCATGACAACAGTGTCTCAAAAAGGTACATCCAACTTTCCATCTATTTCTGCAAGAAGTAATGCCACTCCAATTATAAAATTTATGTGAAAGTTTGCAAAAGGCTATAAGGTTATCACGGAACCAACAAAAACTGTAAAATTCATCAATGCGCTTAAGGGGGTCAAGAGGTACCCTCGATTTCTTCACAAGACTTAAACGTGCGATGTGTCGTACAGAAGGTCTATTATATCTTCAAACAGCAACATTATTTTCTAAGAGTCCTGAATTGAAATAGTTTTTTTTTTTTTTTGCTTTTAGGAATTTGGGCCATTGGAGGCTAAAAAACCTGAATTGTCATGCACCACAAGCCTTTATAATTTATTAAAGGGGTCTTCCTCTGGATGCACACTTGACACAACAGTGAGGGTCAGTTTTTATGTGACGTGAGTTTCATTTCGTCTACGAGGTTTTCAATTTTATTTTCACGTCAGGAAATAAACGTTAGGTAAATTAGTTTCAGAGCATATTTCAACTTATCATTTATCTTTGTCGACAAACAGGTCCCAAGCCCCTAACCATGGCAACAGTAGCTCAATTGATTGTATGTATGTCTACCCCTTATTATTCCCGTTTTCCAACGGGGTCGGGGATGAGATGCGATGGAAGTCTTTGTGGCGATGGTTTTTACGGCCAGATGCCCTTCCTGACGCCAACCTCATGACAGGAGTTAATGAGAGATGAAATGAATGATGGTGAATGAAACTGGGCAAGGATGTGGAAGGAAGCGGCCGTGGCCTGTCAGAAGGTACCGTCCCAGCATTTGCCTGGTGTTGAAAATGGGGAAACCACGGAAAACCATTTCAAGGACGGCCGACGGTGGGGCTCGAACCCACGCGTCTACCGAGTCAGCAGAGAGCTTGGCCCCATGACCTAATGCTGCGCGTTAGCCAGCGTAGCCACTACTGTCGATAGTAGCTCAATTGATTACGTCTGGTTATTAATACCGACGACCGTTCGAAGAATGGGTACTTCTGCTAGTTATAATATATCAGCAGATACCCGCGGCTTCGCTAGCGATCAAGACAATGGGGACGATGCAATATTGCTGATAATTGGTCTATTCTATTACAGCAATCGAGGCTAGAGATGGGTCCATTCTAATACTGAGAATTCTGATACATACAGTATATTGATATGAGTAGGAAAGTATGAATTTTATTATTATTATTATTGAAAAAGCGCACAACGTGCAAAATACAAAACTGAGTAACCAGCTGTACATTATTCCAATACCAATTGGGTTATTGAAGTATGTCTTTGTCGGCAATATTTTGCATAGATCACACACACATTCTTCAGTTGGCTGGTGGAATCTCTTGTTTTTGCAGAACTTGTAGTGAAAGCCATGTGTAGCCTATCGTGTCATTACGTGTCGTAGTTCGTAGTTTGCCTGTTTCCATTCGTCAGTCATTTTGGCGTCAGTAGAGAAGAAATCATCCCAGATAACGTTTTTCTTTTCTTTTAGTATTTGAAGGGCATTCTCATAGGCCTTGGTGCACGGTAGAAACATCTGCAGTCTAATGTCTTTTACGAAGAAAATTTCTTTTGTGAAGACATAAGTAAGTCTTGACAGTGCTGTCTTCCCGATACCCAAGACTCTTTTCATATAGCGGGCTTTGACTTTCTCTAATGTTAATAGGTCGTTCTCTTTTAGTTTGTCCCAAATTATGTGGATTCCATAAGTCGCTATTGGTGCTATGGCCGTTTTAAATAATAGAATAGGCTCATAGCCGTTTTTATTGAGTGTTTTTGAGGCTGTTGAATGTGGTAAATTGCTCTTATCGCTGCTGTTGCTCTTTCTTTCACATGAATGTTGAATTATGTCAGTGTTGTTTGGAGAGTAACTCCAAGATATTTGAATTTTGAAACCACCTCTAGGTGATTATTTTGAAGGGTCAGTGTGTCCTTTGGGGAGAATTTTCCACCTCTTCTGAAAATAATTTGTCTAATTTTGTCGTGATTTATTTGGAAGTCATTTTCCAGAGCCCATGAGGTGAGACTGTTTAGTACCGTTTAGTGTGAATTTTATAGAGTTGTGAAAGTCTGCAGGGTACGATGTTACATTATGTGAACACATTTTAAAATTACGTTTTTGGTTTTGCCATCTTCTGCTGAGACATAACGATTTTGTTGTCCGGAACCTCGCGAGCACGCCACATTCCGTTGCCCAATGGAAAAAATGGCTTTGTCTATATGTACACCTGCTGGTGTTAAGTGTGTGTCATTGCGCTTTGTTAATAGAAATTGCGAATATTGTTTGAAGAAGGAACTGCACTCTTGCACACTGGAATGGCAAATCTATCGGAATATGGGGAGTTAAGCTATTCTGGGTGTAAAACTCAGCAATTCTTCTAGGTTTGTGCCGTGTCTTGTGTGGGGTTTCGCCTAGGACACCAAGCTGGCTCATCGGCGGGCTCTTGGTGTCCCCGCCCGGACCCCCACAGGAGTGATGAACTGCGCGCCTTACCTCCCTATGAAGGCTTCCAAAAAGATGGTATATTGGCTTTCACGGCCGGTGAATTAAAACTCAGCAATTCTTCTAGGCTGCTTGAGCTTTTAGTTCTCGCAGTCAAGTGGTGCAGTTGCACCTAATATAAAGGGAGGTGGCGCGCAGTTCGTCACTCCTGTGGGGGTCCGGGCGGGGACACCAAGAGCCCGCCGATGAGCCAGCTTGGTGTCCTAGGCGAAACCCCACACAAGACACGGCACAAACCTAGAAGAATTGCTGAGTTTTAATTCACCGGCCGTGAAAGCCAATATACCATATTCTGGGTGTAATTGTGCCACACTTATTGATGATTTGAACGTCAACATGCCGCTATTAATAGACCTATAGTAAAATATATCTCAACTTGGCCGCTGATGTACATTATGCAGTCTCTTCCAGAGTTACTTCCCAGGAATTGAAATTCTCCAACAACCCTTTTGCCTCACATGCCTCTCTAGGTAATTAAAATTCCTGCTTGTTGTTGTTGTTGTTGTTGTTGGAGTCTTCAGTCTTTTGACTGGTTTGATGCAGCCCTCCACGTCTCCCTCTCCTGAGCTAATCGTGTCATCTCTACAATAGCTACCACACCATACATCCGAGACAGTCTATTTAACCCTGGTCTACCCCTACAGTTCTTGTCCTCGACCCTCCCATCCATAACTAAGCTTGCTATTCCTGGGTGTCTTAATATGTGTCCTACCAACCTATCTCTTCTCTTCATTAGCAGTGGCCAGAAACATCTCTCCTCTCCCACTCGTCTTAATACCTCTTCATTTTTTACCCTATCTACCCATCTGATCTTCATCATTCTCCTGTAACACCACATTTCAAACGCTTCAATTCTCCTCTTTTCTGCTGCATCATTAGTCCAAGTTTCACTTCGTTATAGTGTCACGCTCCAGACAAAAGATTTCAAAAATGACTTTCTAATACCTAAATGTATATTCGATGTCAACAGATTCCTTTTCTTTAGAAATGCTTTCCTTGCCTGAGAAAACCTGCTTTTTATACCCTCTTTGCTTCGTCCATCACTGGAGATTTTGCTTCCTAAGTAACAGAAGTCTCCTACTTCCCGTAGCGTTTCAACTGCCAATTTTATGTCCATAGATGTTTTTGATTTTTTCGGCAGAATTCCAATAATTTTGTTTTACATTTATTGATTTTCATCATGGATTCTTTCCTCAAGACAGAGTCCATACCATTGAAAATCTCGTTCAAATCCTCCGGCGTATCGTCCAAGATGACGATGTCATCAGCAAATTTCAAAGATGAAATTATTTCTCCTCGAATCTTTGCTCCCACTTAAAATTTTTCTCCAATTTCCTGATTATTGTGTTCTTAGAGATCATTGAAATGCGTTGTCCTCGCACATGGTGTAGATGCATTGTCAAACGAAAACAGTCCATGTTACGAACATGGGCCGCATAACCTGTACCGAAATCTTCTGCAGATTTAACACAAGGACTATTCTGAACAGCAGTTCCTTGAACTCAGATTTGCCAACATTTTATTGTATCTTTCCATGTGGTATATCTCTGTACCTCAACATACAGAAGAGTGCTTTAAAAATCGTGACTTGTGTAATTTTTGGAAAAGGTAGTGAGTGTAGTTTTTGCCGGAGTGTATACTCGCTCGAATATATTCTTTTCAGTAAAATAGACTGGTTCACAATTTTGTAAGTGCACATTGAGGTAGGCTATGTGACGGCGGGGTGCCTTAAGTGTTACGGAAACGGCAATAGCCGCCACAGAGCTTCGTTGCTACTGAAATAACGACCAGACTGATATTTTTACTTAACTATACAGGATTTGTGAGCCCAGCGTTTATGAAATTGAGCGTAGTTATATCGCTACCATTATTTAGCAGCCACTACTGTAGTGTTTAAAAATTTAAGGTGGTATTAGAAGGCGCTTTCCCTAATTTCTTTACCCCCTGGCACTACAGCCCTTGAAGGGCCTAGGCCTATCATGCGACCGCTTCCCAGCCATTTGGCCTGCATATATTGTGGTGACGCGTGGTCAGTGCATCGTGTCCCCTCGGCCGTTAATCTTGTTCTTCGTGACCGGGACGCTGCCTCACTATCAGACAGCTACTCAATTGCCCTCACGAAGCTGAGTGCACCCCGTTGCAGCCCTCACGTCTGTGACTAAAATCTTTGACGGAGCCGGGAATTGAACCCGGGGCCTCCGGATGAGAGGCAGGCGTGCTAGCCTGTTATTATTGTGTTTATAGATATCTTGAAAAATATAATAAATGAATTGGCATTGCCTCCTACAGGGATATATAGAAAATCGGATGTCATACCTTGAGGTACGGTTGCCATGGAAACGGACTTGCCATTAGTTCATCAGTTTTTATTAGTTAGTTATTGTTGTTTTAAGGGGCGGAACTACGAGGTCATCTGCCCCAAAGTTCATTAGTTTATTAGAGTGAAGATAGTTTTCTGCGAATATCTTTGAAACAGTTGGTTTTAGGGCCTTAAAATTGGTTTTCGGGACATTCCGAGTATTGTTTCTTGCATCGAGGGGCGTAAAATGAGCTTTGTCCGGTCTTTATGCGATAACTTCGATATTTTGTCTCGGATGAGTATTTTTGGTGACTTTTCAGTTATGTTGCCCGTTCCACGGGAACAGTGATTTATTTCCGGATGAAAGGCAGCCTATACGTTATCCCAGGGTAAAAGCTGTCTCCATTTCAAATGTCATCCAAATCCGTCCAGCCGTTTTAGTGTCAAGAGGTAACAAACTAACACACACACGCACACACAGACACACAGATTTTCACAATTATAATATATATAGGGATTATGAAGCTCCAATACGTGTAGTGCGATTAGTTGGTGTTTACATTACGATTTGAATTTCAGGGATCAGGATCGGATGATGACCGCTTGAAAGTCGAAACGCGTAATCCTAAAAGTTCCCCATTACAGTTTAATAGTGATCATCACTGTATGTGTGTCAACCCCTTATAATTCCCGTTTCCAATTCGAGTGTGGCGACGAGTGGGTGGGAGATTTCACGAGCCCTTCATCCAGGATTGCCACCAACATCAAGGAGGTTAAGTCATGTTTTGGGGTGGAATCATGTTTGGTCGGCGTACGCCTCTAATTCCTGTCCACGGCAACATGACTGGTCTGGTGTACAGAGACAACATCCTTGAACCTGTCGTTACAGGATTCGCTGCCATAATTGGTGAGGGCTTTACACTAGTGGACGATAATGCTCGTGCCCATCGAACTAAGGTGGCCAATCAGTTCCATCAGATGCATACAGAGAATGGAGGGGCTTGCGTATTCTGCGGACATGAACTGTATTGAACATGCATGTAAAGAGCTCAAGAGGGCAATTTTGCACCGTCCCAATCCTCCAACAAACAAACAGCAACTGATTGAAGCTGCTGTCCAAGAGTGGGATAATCTGCCCAAAACCACGTTGGATTCGTTGGTGCTCAGTATGCCTCGTCGTCTGCAAGCATGTTGTTTGTCATTCCCTCTGGACCAGGGACTGGTTGTTTGTCATTTCCTCTGGATCAGGTACCGGTCGTTAGTCATTTCCTCTTGATAGTGGAGTTGTTGTATGTGATTTCATTTGATAGTGGAGTGGTGATATCTTCTTGATCGAGAACTGGTTGTATGCGATTTCATTTTGATAGGGGACTGATTATTTGCAATTAACTTTGGATCGAGGAATGATTTTTATTGCATCTTCATGAATTTTTTCAACCTCCTCACGGTGTCAAATCGAAACATCTGCACCATGCCTCTCCGTAGACCATACCGCACTTTTTTATATAAAAATTATAGAAAATTAACAGTGGAACGAGAATACTTTCAACACGGTAGTGCTTACAGAGTAATACGACGAATTTCTTCAAACACCCGCGCCTGGTCTTCAGTATTGCATGAATCCTACGCGTTTGGTAGTAACTGGCACTGCAAGTGATGCAAGTTGAGACCATACGCATTTGTTACTATGTCATTAGGATAGTGAACCAAGCTGCGTGAGCGAGTAATCAATCATGGCAAAATAATTAGTCCACATCAGGTTGAAAATCCGAAACCCGTAATATTGCACTTTGAAACACAGCATAGGGTATTTTGTTAATCAAATGATGCATTCCGATTTTAATTACCTGGAGAGGGACGCGTAAACAAACAGGGTCGCGATGTGATTCCATTGTTACCTGGTTTAAAATCCATGACAGAACTCTCAGTTCAAATAATTAATTTTAGTCGTTTAGGGGGGTAAATAATAATAATAATAATAATAATAATAATAATAATAATAACAATAATAATAAATATGAATAGAAAATCACTGACTCAGTGCGGAAGAGACGGGCTATGTTTTATGGTAACGTGGCCCAAATGGCATCAACACTACTAACTTATCGCATTTTCACTTTTCTCCGAGATAAAAAGACAAAGGGAGACTGGTTCAGTAATATATATTTTTTTTTTTTGCGTATGGATTTTAGTGCCGGGAGTGTCCGAGGACATGTTCGGCTCGCCAGTTTTTTTTTTCGTTTTTTTTCTGTAGCTGCTTCGAGACGGACACCCAAGGGGTGAGCTACAAGTACCGTTGGGGATGAAAGTTGGAATGGAAGGGCGAGGAGGTGGAAGGTAGCGGCTGTGGCCTATAGTTAGGGACCAACCCCGGCATTTGCCTGGAAGGAAGATGGGAAACCACAGAAGACCATCTTCATGGTTGCCGGCGGGGGGATTCGAACCTCCTCGCCTCCCGGATGTGAGCGACTGCCAACAGTCATGCCGTAACGACCACGGCTAACTCACCTGGTAATATAATAATAATAATAATAATAATAATAATAATAATAATAATAATAATAATAATAATAATAATAATATCTTGGGGAATGGATCCAGCAAAATGGCCTTGACAAGGAAGCAATAGAAGCAAGAATCAAGAAAATGGAAGTCGCTTTCCAAACCACCCGCAACATATATAACAAAAAGTGCTTTTCTATGAACACAAAAATTCGTCACTACAACACTGTCATCAAACCAGTACCGCTATATGCCTCTGAATGCCTTATCCTATCCGAGAAATGTTTGCTCGCGAATTTAGAGAGAAAAGAAAGAAAGAAAGAAAGAAAGAAAGAAAGAAAGAAAGAAAGATCCCACACTTGGCCCGGACTACAAAAATGGCATCTACATCAGAAAATCCAGGCAAGAAATATACTCGAAGATAGAGAAGATCACAGCCACTATGCGAAAATGCCGTGTTTGCTTCTACGGACATTTTCATATATCCTACTCATGTTAATTGCCTCTATCAACATACAAAATTTCAGTTTGTTTGTTCTGATAGATTAATAGATATTGAGAACCGTCTAATTATTTCCGATGGTCGCCAGGTTCGATTTTTATTTATGTACTATTATAATTATAAAGATAATTGTGTACGTGTGGTATTCAAATTTCAATCGCATGATTAGGGCACAAGAAATAAAAACGAGATAATAAAATTTCGCACAGCTGCCATCTTGTGGTTATGAAAACAATTGTAATAAATTAGATGCTAGTGGATTAACATTTGTATAAGCATTTAACGTGCAAAGTTTCACTGCACTCGGATGGTTAAATCGCGAGAAACGTCCATTTAAATATGTATACTTCGCGTCGCTGCCATGTTGGATTTGTGCTCACCAGGTTACTGGAAGTCCTATAAGTGAACTTATGTCCATTGCCTCTATGAACATAAAAAAATATCAGTTTGATTGCTGTAAAACATTCGTAGATATGAGAACCCTCGAAATATTTAGGATGCTCGCCATTTTGGATTGTTAGACTATATGTATAGGGCATAGAGTTATGTACCATTAAAGGAAAATTATTGCGTAGGCTCATTATTCAAACTTTAACTTCGATCGCATGATTACGACACAAGGAATAAAAACTTAATTTTAAAATTTCGCACAGCCTCCATCTTGAGGTTATGTAAACAATTGAACTAAATTAGATGCCAGTGCATTACAATATGGAAAATCATTTACTGTACCACATTTCACAGCGCTCAGAGAATTAAATCACGAGAAAAGTCTATTAAAATATTTCAACTTCGCTTGGCCGACATGTTCGTTTTGTACATTACAGGTTTATGAAAGTTACATAGATAAACTTGTATCAGTACCCTTTATCACCGTACAAATTTTCAGGGTGATATCTGTAATAGTATCGGAGATATAGAATGTCAGTGAAATGTTCGCACAGCCGCCATTTTGAGGTTATGTAAACAATTGAACTAAATTAGACTCCAGTGCATTACAGTGTGTATAAACATTTGCTGTACCAAGTTTCATTACGTTTGGATAGTTAAATCGCGAGAAAAGTCTATTTAAAATTCTCAACTTCGCTTGGCCGCCATGTTGGCTTTGTAGTTACAGTACCAGGTTTTTGAAAGTATCATAGGTGAACTTCTAGTAGTGCCCTTTATCACCGTACAAAATTTCAGGGTGATATCTGTAATAGTTTCGGAGATACTGAATGCTGGTGAAATATTTCGCACTGTCGGCATGTTGGATTGGTGAGACACAATAAAATTTGAAGGGCACGGTCGGTGTCGGTCAGAATGGTGCTATGATCTTATCGAGTTTCATTGAAATCGCTCCAGCCATTTAGAAGTTATTATGGGGGGACATACACACGAATCACAAGCACACACAGACACACGGACAAAAGGTGATCTCATGCCTATTTTTTCATAAAATGAAGAAGGCTAAAATGGTTTTGAGTAGAAAATGTGACTGGTTTAGTTCTAATAATTTGCACACCCCTGTAACTGAGTGTAGTCGAGCGGGTTACCGTATACTAGGCACATTTACTTGTTGAATCGAATGTTCTGTATCGAACAGTGCGATAAGTAAATTGACAATAAGAGCCGGTCTATGTTAGCATGGTCTGTGTTTGCTCTAATTAGAGCACATGGATTACCTGTTAGCTGTAATCACTGGAGATGTGATAATATAATCAACATGTTTACAACACGAGGGGCCTAATGAACATAAAGCTTATAATCTTCCATGAGGATCATTATTGTGTCTATAACTCCCCTAGTTTATGAGCGTCAGTTCTGATGTTTCCCCATTGTCCCAGTAGTTTAGTAGCGCAAACTTTCTGTGGAGTTATACGCTGTAGCTTGACTGACCAGTTAGATAGACTCAGCGCGTTGACGATCAACATCGTTAGTCCAAGCTATATCCGGACCCCAGACACGAGTGAGTTCATACCCCACCGACGGCAAGCAAGCCACCCAGAGTTTCACTTGGCTGTTAATCTCATGCAACATTCTAAGTAGAATACGAACTACTAAACGTTTCGAAAATCTCACATTCATTAACAAGGAATCAAAGGTGGTCAATTATCACGAGAGGCAAGCCTTTTGGCCGCTAGAACATTACGTCCCATGGATTTTTTGATGCCGTGGCTATTAGAGAGATAAGCTGTTGTTATTGTTGTTGGTGATTAATTCCAGAACTTATGACATCGTACTAATTAATCCCCACGTAATTGGGTGTAAGTGGGTTTTTATCAGATAACTTGTGTTATTGTGCAGTAGCAGTGTGTGTATTTGTCATTGATACTAGGATTGGCAAGAAGGTGGCCATATAATTAAGTTAGGAACAATCTCGGCATTTGCTTAGAGTAAGAGCGGGGATACCACGGAAAACCACTTCTAGGATGGCTGAGGTGGGAATCACACCTACCTCTTCTCAACTCTACCTCACGAGGCTAAATAAACCCCGTTTCAGCCCTCAGACCAGAATAAAATTCAATGACTGTGCTAGGAAGCGAACCCAGAGCTTCAGGGACTGAAGTCACAATACGTACGGTACCTGGAGAGATAAAAAGTGAGATTTAGGCCGCAATTGATCTTTGCTCGACCTTCAGCCAATGTCCGTACACTTAAGGCAAGAAATATCTGCCTATCTCGTCCATGTTTAATCTTCAAATTTTTGATAAGCTTTACTCAAAACCCGTTTGGGTTAGCCAATTGTAATTTTCGGGGATTACTGTTAGGATCATTATCTGCAATAGTAAGAAGGATTATTGACAAAAACGAAATGCTTTTGCCAATAGGATATTTTTAGCCTACTGTTCACATTTTGCAAAAATGAGGAAAAAGTAGACTTATGAGATTAATCCGGGCAAATTTCTGTCAGTCTGTCTGGCTGTGTGTGTACCACCCACCCCCCTATCAACTCCTAAACGGCTGCAGCAATCGAAACGAAATTTGGTAGGAGTAAAGATCTAAACTTGAATATCTCAATGCCGTATTTGAAAATGACGTCACTGCTACCAACTACTGAAAAATCGCAATTGAAATTTAAGCTCCATGTTGGATATCTTGGAAGGTATGAATGGGAGCTATTTCAAAATTGACACACGTATAGATAATAATATTTCAGTTTAATTTTTAGGAGGCCATACATGGCAGTGTTGCCAAAATGATTATAAGCCTGCTGATAGGTCCAACGTTTAAATGCATATAACTTCTACACTATCAATTCGAATTCCACCAAATTTCGTATGTGATTTGTGTACATAAACAGATATGACAGAGCGTATTCTTAAGAGCCACCAGTGCTGCCAACTGTTAATAAATGCTCTCAATTTCTTTTATCCAAATACCAATATATCAGAAAGTATGCAAGCCGGCAGCTTTAAACTATGCACACGTAGCCTTTAGTACCTGACATTCTTTATTAATTTGGAGTAATTTATATACGTCAGAGCTACCAACATGATTCTAAGCTTGCTGAGAGGTCCAACTTTAAATACATGTAACTTCTATACTATCATTTGGATTTCGCTTGCCACGCTGGGTTAGTGGTTAACGTGTCGCATTACCAACCTCAAGATTGCAGGTTCGCCCCTGGCCGTGGTAAGTGATTTTTGAAAGGCGATAAAAATCACGACACGGATGTCATACGTTGTTGGCATGTTAAAGAACCCATTTGAATTCATTAGGCCGTGTTCAATGGCAAAATTAATCTCGGGATATTCCGCCAACACAAAGTTCCTCCATTCTCTACTAGAAAGCGCTGTAGTGACAAGGAGCTTAGATATCTAACCTCCTTGACTTTCATAGCGTTCAAAGGAACGACGAAATTCGACATGCAAGCTGCCCTTTGGGTGTCAATTAACAAAGCTTGCACCCGGCCACTGTGGCCATATGATATTATTATTATTTGGATTTCAACCAAATTTCGTATGTGCTATGTGTACCATAACAGATATTACTATGCGTATTCATAAGAGCAACCAGGGCGCCAACTGTAAATAAATGCTGTCTCTATTTTTGTTACCTTAATATCAATATATCAGAAAGTATGCAAGCCAATAGCTCTAAATTTTGCACACGTATAGTACCTGGCATTCTAGATTAATTCGGAATAGCTAATGTACTTCAGTGCTGCCAACATGATTCTAAGCCTGCTGATAGGTCCAATGTTAAAATGCATGTAACTTCTATACTAACAAATGGACGTCATTCAAAATTGTCACAACAATAGATCATATTATTTCAGATTATTTCTGACCAATACATGCATGGAATTGTTGCCTTCATGATTTTACGCGCGCTGTTAGATCCAATGTTTAACTGCATGTAACGTCCATGCTATCCATTGGACTTCAACCAAAATTTGTGTTCTGTACCATAAGAGATGGAACTAAGAATATATTCAGTCACCAGGGCTGCCAACTGTAGAGCTCTATTAGGCTACATTATGCCAGGTATACTGTTTCGAACTGATTAGAAATTTCGATGTTACCAACTTAATTGTTATTATTCTAGATAGATCCATATAGATTAATCATTGGCATGAATCTTAAATTTTAAGGAAAGTAGGCTCTTTAGTTCTTCACGGAACTTCTTGTTTTAAAGTACGATGTTTTAATCCAAAATTATGTCGAAAGATATTTATATTTCATTTTGTATATTATTAAAAGGGATATCCCTCCTTATTACTGTTCATTAGGATGATGTTTATGCATCAAATAATTAAATGGAGCTATATTTATTAGTTTTCTTGCAAATGGTACCAAAGTAGTGAAAAATGCTAAGCTGAGAAAAATGTGGTTGAAGTTTTTCAGTACATTTTGTTACCTCTGACAATTCTTAGAATATGCCTTACCCATAACTTGCATCATTTCGTCCATCACTGGTTATTTTGCCTCTCCTACTTCCTTTATCTTATAAATAAATAAATAAATAAATAAATAAATAAATAAATAAATAAATAAATGAACAAATAAATAAGTAAACAAATAAAAACAATATAAATAAATGCATATTTCAACGTATCTGTTTGCAAATAAGTGGACTTGTTTCCCTCTTCAAATCAACGATTTAATTATTAATAATTGGGGAGATGACCTCGCTCTTCCGACCCTTAAACAATATTTCTTCAATAGGTCAGTGCAAAATCTCAGTGATTATAACATTATGACGATGTTCAGTAACCACTAGTAACATATACAATGCAGGAAGTTGTCATTGTTACCAACAGAAAATTTGCGCTCAACAGAGCAGACCAAAGTGAATTCAGAAATCTATCTGTAATAGTTCAGAAGTTGTACGCACAAACATAAATCTCTAAAAAAGTGGGCGTTGTCATTCATGGTGCAGCATAGACATTTATATCTTATAAAATGACCATTTTTCATATATTTTCGACTTTTTTTTTTACAGGTTCCTGTTCTCTACATTGTAAATAACTAAAACGGCCAAAAAAAATTTTCAATTTTTCGCCGCTAGACAGGTCTTTCTTACCTTAACAGTACACCCCTCATACTAAGCGAGTGAGAACGAGCATCAGGTGCACTTCATAATTCACGAACGTGCCTCTGAAAAACGATAGCCACAAGTCAGAGAACACACTTTTATCATTTCGAATGATCTTGTCGACTTCATCGTTATGCTTTGGTCTACTGTTATGCGTTACAGTTACGGAGAGGAAATGTACTAAGGCTGCACTTGAGCGTATGACGTCATCATGTTGTTCAGTGCTTATGCACCGAGTCTGAGTTTACTCCTGGGCTATGGCGTTATACGATACGGAGACGGAGTGCGTATGACGTCATCATGTTGTTCAGTGCATATGCACCGAGTCTATGTTTACTCCTGGGCTATGGCGTTATGCGATACGGAGACGGAGAGTGTGTGACGTCATGCAGCAGAGTGCACCTCCCACTCTCCTTTCACCGCGCGGTAAGCCTAAGTTAATGGGTAATGGAGTCTGTTGAAAGAGTCCTGGGACTTCGAGCGAAGCTAGAAGCCCTCCTGCCTATCTAACATGTGTAGCATTTGTAGCATGCGTCATTTGAAATGATATAAAGTTTAGTCTTTCAGATTGACTAACTTTTTTTGTTATGGAGTGGATATTGCGTAAAATATGCCTCCAACGACACATGAAACTAGGAACAGGTCACAGTTTGAAAAAAGTTTGAATGGGGATAAGATATCCACCAAGTTAGTTAGAAAGGAGAAAATGATTAAGTCGATAATAGGTTGGGAACTTAGATGAACAGTGAGAAGAAGCCACAGTATATTGGATTTCAATTTAATTGGGGAAAATGTAACAGAGAACGAGCAAGTGCTCTTCATTAAATATCAAGTTTAAGGTACAATAAATTATTTGGCAACAGCCTTCAAAATATAACATGAGGCCTGTTCAACAGAGCCTATAAAGAGGTTCGGATTAAACAGGTATACAGTACTATGCAGAAAATGCCTTTAAAGAGAATAGAGTTAAACAGGTGGACAAGGCTAAAAGAGCCTTTAAACAATGAACTGCGACCTGTTTAACAGACCCCAGAGCAAAAACGGCATTGTTCTTTCTAAGGTAGGAATTGAACCCGCCTCTTCTCAGTTGTGCCTCTCGAGGCTACGTGAGCCCCATTCGAGCCCACAGACCAGAATTAAATTGCACGTCAGAGCTGGGTATGGAACCCAGGCTTCCGCGGTGACATCCAAGAATGCTAGCCACTACACAACCAGTCGAACCCTAAATTAATCAACAACAAATACAATATGATGGTATATTGGCTTTTACGGCCAGTGAATTAAAACTAAACATTTTTTCTAGGATTGTGCCGTGTCTTGTGTGGGGTTTCGCCTAAGACACCAAGCTGGCCGTGAAAGCCAATACACCATCTTTTTTGGAAGCCTTCATAGGGAGGTTAAAGCTGCATGAGCTTTTAGCTCTCGCAGTTAAGAGGCGCAGGTGTGCTTCATAAGAAGGGAGGTAGCGCGCAGTTGGCTACTCCTGTGGGGGTCCAAGCGCGGACACCAATAGCCAGCTGACGAGCCAGCTTGGTGTCCTAAGCGAAACCCCACACAAGACACGACACAAACCTAGAAAAATGGTTGCGTTTTAATTCACTGGCCGTGAAAGCCAATACACCATCCTTTTGGAAGCTATTATAATGAGGTTCAAGCTGCTTGAGCGTTTAGCTCTCGCAATTAAGAGGCGCAGAAGCATTTATAAAAAAGGAGGTAGCGCGCAGTTTGCTACTCCTGTGGGGTCCGAGCGCAGACACCCAGAGCCAGCTGATGAGACTGCTTGGTGTCCTAGCGAAACCCCACACAAGACACGGCACAAACCTAGAGAAAATGTTGAGTTTTAAGAAATACAATATTCCTGCAGGGGTACAATGAGCTCATTACATACGTAACACCTGAAGGAAATTTATACTGGCTGATCTGTAAATTCATTCATACAAGTAGAATCGACTGACCACTGGTTTTGGTATTATTTTAAACGAGAAGAAATTAAATGGCTAACATATAAAACCAATCAATGTTCCCTGGTAGCTTCAAATTTAATTAAAATGCATCATGAGAATATAATATCAACATAGAAAATATAGCAATAGAATTATAAAACCGTAACGAAACTGAAAGGATGTAATTAGGTGCATCCATTGCAATGTAACATTCATACAGTAAACTAACATGTGTATTTCCAACCGCAAGTGGGAAGTTTATGTTGCTTTCGCTTCTGACGCTTCATTGATTAACAGTGAAGGAGACAAGAACCTATGAACAAAAATCGCAACTACAGAAATTATCCATAAATACCTTTTGTAATGATTCAACATTGATCTGGAAATGATGTAGTTCATTCTTCTGCTGTCTATAACCCACCCGCCATCCCTAATTATAGCACGACTTTTATAGTTAAATTTCTAGCTGTGTCGGCCATTACCTGCGTGAATTAAGTACAAGCACAATACTGCCAACTCCAAGTAAACCCCACCCATACGGTACTAATTGTATTGGCAATCTAGGTAGCGTTCTGTGAGGGGTTCAAATGAAAGGAACAGTGTTTTTGACAATGGTTACAGCCTAACGTGTCGTTAACAGTGCCCCGCTAGCTTCCCGCGGCCAATGCCGCATTTCAACTCGACCATTCTAACCTTATTTTTGTCCAATCCAATGGGTTTGAGAATGGTTTTAGCCTGGAGCCTGCGTTAGCCATATATGCCCCCTGGTCTTTGTCACGCCCAGTGGAAATAGTCACGCATAATCTTTCTCTGGACCAGTCAAGCATGTGACCGATCTCATGTGCTGGTGTATTCTATATCTTAGATGGTAGTAACACTGCCGTGACGTGAATGTGTCTTCATGTCTTCACAATGTCTCCGCCAATGTAACAGTTGACGAATGTTCAGCGCTTGAGCAACATGGTTCAATGAGCAAGAAACAAAAACGCATATTTACGTAATTGATCACAGATTTTCAATGCAATAGTGATAAAAGACGGCAATTTCAATTGTATGAAAAACATATATTAGCTTATATTATCCATGTGGAAGTGTAAAAGTCAGGTTCTTCATTGTTAATCTTCATTGCACCTTGGTCATTAGCATATGTACTTCTCCTTAAAATGCATCACCAACCACAATAATCCTTTCCACGAAAACAAGCTGAAAGTCAAGAATTTATCAAGATATACGGTAATTGTGCAATTGAATCTGTATGGGTTAAAGGAACCATGCCACCGCTATCTCGATAATGTTAATTTAGCCATATTCTTCGTCACTAATGCATGATAGATGCTGAACTAAAACGTTTATATGCGTTATAAAGGGATCTTTAGATTATACTGTACCTTTAAAATTTATTTGTTGCTTATTCCCATTTCCACTGCCATTGATTAAAGCACTCTCTGTAAATGTGAATTGAATTCTTTATTAGCCTACTTTCAATTTTGAAAAAATAGGCTTATGAGATCACCTTTTGTCCGTGTGTGTGTGTGTGTGTGTGTGTGTGTCTAATAAATTCTAAACGGATGGAGCGATTTCAATGAAACTCGGTAAGTTCATAGCACTATTCCGGGCGACTCCGACCGTGCCCTTCAAATTTTGTTACATCTCACCAATCCAACATGGCGTCTGTGCGAAGTATTTCATCAGCATTCAATATCTCCGAAACTATTCCCGATATCACCCTGGAATTTATTACGGTGATATAGGGAACTACTAGAAGTTCACCTATGTGACTTTTGAAAACTTGGTAACTACAAAACCAACATGGGGGCAATGCGAAGTTGCGAATTTTAAATAGACGTTTCTCGCGATTTAAGCAACCAAACGCAATGAAACTTGGTACAGTATATGTTTATACACATTGTAATGCACCGACATCTAACTTCGTTCAATTGTTTACATAACCACAAGATGGCGGATGTGCGAAATATTTCACCGTCATTCTATATCTCTGAAACTATTAGCGGTATCACCCTGAAATGTTGTACGGAGATAAAGGGTACTACTGGAAGTTCATCTATAAGACTTTCAAAAACCGGTTAACTACAAAACGAACATGGCGGCCAAGCGAATTTGAAAGTTTAAATAGACCTTTCTCGCTATTTAATGTTCCAAACGCAATGAAATCTGGTACAGGAAATGTTTATACACATTGTAATGCACTGGTATCTAATTTAGTTCAATTGTTTACATAACCTCAAGATGGCGGCTGTGCGAATTTTAAAATACAGTTTTTATTTCTTGTGTCGTAATCATGGGATCGAAGTGAAAGTTTGAATAATGAACCTACGCAATTATTTTCCTTTAATGGTGCATGGCTCTATGGCCTATACATTTAACAATCCAACATGGCGACCATCTGAAATATTTAGACGGCTCTGAATATCTACGAATCTATTATAGCAATCAAACTGACTTTTTTAATGTTCATTGGGGCTATGAACTTAAGTTCACCTATAGGACTTTAAATAACCTGGTGATCACAAATCCAACATGGCGGCGACGCGAAATATAAATATTCACATGGACGTTTCTCGCAATTTAACCAACCGAGTGCAGTGAAACTTGATACAGTAAATCCTTATACGAATGATAATCCACTAGCATCTAATTTATTTCAATTTGTTTCCATAACCACAAGATGGCAGCTGTGCGAAATTTTAAAATCTCCTTGTTTTTCTTGTGTCCTAATCATGCGATTGATGTTTGAATACTACACGTGCACAATAATCTTCATGTAACAGTACATAACTCTAGGACCTGCATATATAAAATCCAACATGGCGATCATCCGAAATATTTAGTCAGTTCTTAATATCTACGAATCTATAACAGCAATCAAACTGAAATTTTGTATGTAGATAGAAGCAGTTAACATAAGTAGGATATATGAAAATAGGCTGTATAGTTCTACACGGAACTACTTGTTTTTATTATTCTTTTATTTTAGGAGAGGCAAAAAATTGAAATCAGAAACCCTTACTTATTGACGTCAAATTGGCAGATGAAAAGGTAAAGGAAATAGGAGACTTTTGCTACTTAAGAAGCAAAATAACCAGTGATGGACGAACCAAAGAGGATATACAAAGTAGTTTTGCTCAGGGGAGGAAAACATTTCTACAGAAAAGAAAATTGACCTACAGTGTATAATTACGGTAAAAATCCAATAAAAAGACCCAATAACTTTTAAAAATGACCTATAATCCATCTATCACCTATCACATTCACTTCACGTATTCTTCAGAAAAACATTTCATCATCGGTAGACACAATATTCTCACCGAATTCCAAAATTATTTATTTGAAATGGGCAGCACTAGATGATGATGATGATGATAATTGTTGTTTTAAGGGGCCTAACATCTCGGTTATCGGCCCCTAATGCTCTGGGTGATAGCAAGAATGACAATGAAATCGAAACCATAACGAAAATCAAGCTGGACTCAAAATACTTACAAAATGGAACTCAGATTGAAATGGCTCACAAAATGAAGAATAGAAATACTTATAAAAGGTAAAGGTAATTTTGAAGGAAAATACTCATAAGTGGAAGTTAGATTGAAAAATACGCACGAAATGTCGTTTAGGTTCAAATTACTTACAAAATGCAATGTAGATTCGAAATACTCAACAAAATGCAATTGAAATTCAAAATATTTACAAAATGCAATTGAAATTGAAAATACGTACAAAATGCAATTGAGGTTCAAAATACTTACAAGATGCAATTGGAATTGAAAATACACAATGCAAGTCAGATTGAAAAAGGCCGGTTCAGATTCAAAATACTCACAAAGAGCAATTGAAATTCAAAATAATTACAAAATGCAATTTAAATTGAAAATGCTTACAAAATGTATGGTAGATTCAAAAGCCCGCGATTCAAAATACTGTACTTACAAATGCAATTTAGATTGAAAATACATACAAAATGGAGTTTAGATCGAAAATACTTACGAAGTGCAATGTAGATTGAAACAAGTAGTTCTCTGAAGAACTAAATAGCCTATTTTCATATATCCTATTAATATTAATTGCCTTTATCAACATACAAATTGTCAATTTGATTGCCGTAATAGATTCGTAGATATTGAGAACCGTCTTAATATTTTGGATGGTCACCATGTTGGATTTTTATATTATAGACCATAGATGTATGTACTATTGCATGAAGATTATTGTATAGGTGTTTTATTCAAACTTCAATCCCAAGATTAGGACACAAGAAATAAGAGCGAGTTTTTAAAATTTCGCTCAGCCGCCATCTTCAGGTTGTGAAAATAATTTAAATGAATTAGATGCCATTCTATTAAAATTTGTATAAGCATACACCGTATCAAGTTTCACTGCGCTCGGATGGTTAAAACGCAAGAATCGTCCATTTGAATGTTTAAATTTCGCGTCGCCGCCATGTTGGATTTGTGCTCGCCAGGTTATTGAACGTCCCATAGGTGAACTTAAGCTTATAGCCTGTACACACAAAATTTCAGTTTGATTGCTGTAGTAGATTAATAGATATTGAGAACCGCCTAAATATTTTGCATGGTTGCCATGTTAGATTTCAATATATGTAGGCCATAGAGTTATGTAATATTAGATGATGATTATTGTGTACGTTCATTATGCAAATGTTGATTTAGATCGCATGATTAGAACACAAGAAATAAAAACATAATTTTCGAAATTCGCACAGCCGCCATCTTGAGGTTACGTAAACAATTTAACTAAATTAGATACCAGTGCATTACAATGTATATAAACATTTGCTGTACGAAGTTTCATTGCGTTTGGTTGGTTAAATCGCGAGAAACTTCTATTTAGATGTCGCAACTTCGCTTGGCCGCCATGTTGGTTTTGTAGTTACCAGGTTTTCAAAAGTCACATAGGTGAAATTCTAGTAGTTCCCTTTATCATTGTACAAAATTCCAGAGTGATATAGGTAATAGTTTCGGAGAATGCTAGAGAAATATTTCGTACAGCAGCCATGTTGGATTGGTGAGACGTAAGAAAATTTGAAGGGCACGGCCGGGGTCGCCCGGAATAGTGCTATGAACTTACCGAGTTCCATTGAAATCGCTCCAGCCGTTTAAATGTTATTAGGGGGGGAAACACAAAAATCCATCACACACACACACCATCAAACACACACGCACACACAGACAGACACGCGGACAAAAGGTGATCTCATAAGCCTATTTTTAGCCTACTTTCGATTTTTGCAAAAAATGAAAGTAGAATTATGAGATCAACACAGTGCGAAAAATTGTGTGTGTGTGTGTGAGTGTGTGTGTGTGTGTGTGAGTGTGTGTACTCTGAATGTCTGTCCCCCCTATCAATTCGAACACGGTGAATCCGAATTGAACGAAATTTGGTACAGAGGTAGCACTAGCAAAGGCCACCTCAATGCCATGTTTTATATCGCCGCTATCTTGAGAAAACGTAATGGCGACCACCCAAATGTTGAAAGCTTAAATCAAATTACGACCAAACGAATCATCTGATCTCTACCAATTTTTGCAACATTATATCTTTTCATATTAAATATTTTTTGACCAAGCTACAAGGTCATCAACCCAATAATTTGCGGATGGCGGCCATGTTTGTGTGCTAATAGATTCCCCCTATCTATTCAAACACGGTGAAACCAAATTGAACGAAATTTGGTACAGAGGTAGCACTAGCAAAGGGCACCTCATATTCATGTTTTATATTGCCGCCATCTTGACGGAAACGTAATGGTGGCCACCAAAATGTTAAAAGCTTAAATCAAATTACGTCCACCCTAATCATTTGATCTCTACTAAATCTTGCAACAAGATACCTTTATGTGGTAAGCATCTTATGACCAAACAACAAGGTCATCGGCCCAATAATTTACAGATAGCGGCCATGTATGTGTGTAAATCGATTCCCCCGATCAATTCAGACACGGTGAAACCGAATTGAACGAAATTTGGTACAGAGGTAGCACTTGCAAAAGGCAACTGAGTGTCATGTTTTATATCGTCACCATCTTGACGGAAACGTAATGGGGGCCACCCAAATGTTAAAAGATTAAATCAAATTACGACCAACCTAATAATCTGATCTCTACCAAATTTTGCAACAACATACCTTTTTGTAGGAAGCATCTTTTGACTGAAATACAAGGTCATCAGCCCAATAGTTTGCAGATAGCAGCCGTGTATGTGTGCAAATCGATTCACCATATCAATTCAAACACGGTGAAACCGAATTGAATGAAATTTTGTACAGAGGTAGCACTAGCAAAGGGCACCTCATATTCATGTTTAATATCCGTATAACACGTTGTATTTCAACAAGCTACTATAACCAACATTCAATTAAACTCCTTGAAAAGGACAAAGAGTTATAACAATACCCATGCATTTAGGAGAAAGTGGGCTATATGTTCTTTACTGAACATCTTGTTTCATAAATGAAAATATGCTAAAAACTTACAATATTTAGTTGAGTAAAAAATGCACAAAATGTAATTTAGAGACACCGGGAGCCAATCCATAAAAACAGGGCAGGCATCTTAAAGAGAATAGGAACTATAATGAAAAGAAGGCTGATCCCACGAAGAATGAGGTATCAGGAAAGATGAGAGAAGGGTCAATGACAAGATGTATAACATAATTTACACTCGCCAAATCAATACTTTACTAAAAATACTATAGGTACATGTTCCGGAAACTTGATATGTTTCCTTCTTCAGCCCATATGTTGGTGTGAAACATCATATGACATCGATTTCGAAACATGTACCTATAGTATTTTTAGTAAAGTAAAGTATTGATTTGGCGAGTGTAAATTATGTTATACATCTTGTAAACATGGTCAATACGGAACCTGGAACGAGTGCGGTTTATAAGGGTCAATGACGGCGGGAAAGGAAAAGATTTCCGAGGCCTTGGATACCCTAATACCGTCGGGATCGGAGGAGAACAAGAGTTGACCAAGAGAGGTCGACTGGAAAGAAGAAAGAGAGGAGCCCGGCACAAGTAAGTGGAAGCGAGGGTAGCCCTAGATGGCTTTAACTTTGGCACTTTAATTACACCCAAATAACAATCGCGGCCAGTAACACGAATTCACTTAACACACATATGTTTCCACTGAGGTACCGGTACTTAACTACACTAGCGTTACTGGGCCTACTGTAACCTGTCCTGCTCCATCGCTGATGTGCCTCCTGTGATGTGGATATTTCCAAGGAGTAAGGACTGAACAAAGTTACTTCATTAGTCAGATTGACATTGAGCTGTGACGATCCTCATGTCTCTGTATCCATCCTCACTTAAATTTGTGATATTATACAGTACGCAAGCATACATGAAAACCCTTAAAATATGAGAACATAACTCAAAAATAGAAGGCAAGCACATAACTAACTGTGCCAACTGTTGGCTGTAGAGTTCTCATTATGCGATTCCCTGTATTGACTTGAAGCCACTGTGTTTGAAAGTGGGGCTTCTGATTGATGTCGGCACTCAATCACTGTGGCAGTGTTTTTCACCGAGGAAGCTCGATTCAAAAGTGTGGTCCAATAAGGAGAGTGATGGCCGCCATAACAGAGAGAGATGGATCATGTCGCCCAATCTCACTGCAAGATCGGTCCATATCGGCCTGCTACAACTACTTCGTTGTGATTACAGCAACGGTAGCTCTACTTTATGGTGCAAGGCCAAGGAGCCGGGCTATCACCGATCTTTGCACTTCAAATGGCAATATAGACAAATACCGTATGGTATCTTCTAAAAGTCAAGTCTTTCAGGTCTTTGTCCCAGTTTACACTTATTAATTCAATGACAACCCTCATTCTCTCATGCGTTTGGCGTCAGGAACGACATCCAGTAGAAAAAACCATTCGCTACCTAGAGACCCTCACCTTACCTCAGATTATCATAGAGATGCAGTCTTGCTACCAAAGAAAGTTCACACAACGATAATCCCCATTGGCAAAGAAAGAAAACTTAAAATATATTACGGTACCACTAACACTAATTTTAGTATTTGAATGGCTCATTCTGGTTCCGTATTGATGTAACAATTAGTATTAATATTTTGCAAAAGTTCCGCCTAATCAGTACCTTTATTGTACTAAATATAAATGATCACTTAGTGGGCATTGGCACATGTTTCGGGACCTAATTGTTTTGGCCCCTTCATCAGCCGATATATATAAAAAGTCAAGGCAAACAGGTGGTCGGATAGCTAAACACTCATAAAACATTCCCTTCAAAAAAAACTATTATGGTGCACCATAATGAAAGGTGAAAGCTGTTTATCCAAAGAAATATAAGAAAATAAAATACAGAAAGAAAGAAAGAAAGAAAGAATGAATGAATGAATGAATGAATGAATGAATGAATGAATGAATGAATGAAGGAAAGAAAGGAATAAAGAAATAGTTAAAATTTGGAAAAAAAAATATAGTGTGAACACACTCTAAAATTTCACCCTTTCTTGTTGATCACAGAAAATGTGCACTCTTCATGTAGACCAAAACTTCTGAAACACAGTATGTGGACGACAATAACCCATTTGAAATAAACCATACGCTATACCATGGCTTGCAGATGTCAACGAAAATACAATAGCTCAGCTTTGTGGCAGTTCCAAATTACTGCGGTCTGTAGGTGCTAAACGAGACATAATCTGCTCCGTGGCAGCATTCCAGATTATATTAATATGCCAAATACAATCCACCAGTGATTCATTTCATGGGTCACAATACTTCACCATAGATGAGCCCCAAAAAACCATGAAGCTGCAGTGCCGAAACATTATCTCGCCAGAATGCTTTGGAATAATTAATGAAGGAACACGCCTCCAGTTTGAGATTAAACCATTAAGAAAGAATGGAATATGTCACCTATAAGTCTATATCTGTGATGATATTTAGCAATATGTCAATTTACTTACTTTGCAAACTTCATCGTAATATTTAGAACTACTGTGCCTCGGGGACACATCAAAAAATAAAGACATTCATTTTTGAAAGCCTTTGCCTGGAGTACGACACTCAATGTGAGTGAAATTTGGACTGCTGGTGCAGCAGAAGAGGAGAATAGAAGCATTATAAATTTAGTATTACAGGAGAATGATGAAGATCAGATGGGTAACGAATGAAGAGGTATTAAGACGAGTGGGAGAGAAGAGATGTTTCTGGCGACTGCTAATAGAGAGAAGAGACAGGTTGGCACTAAGACAACCTGGAATAGCAAATTTGTTATGGAGGGAAGGGTCTAGGACAAGAATTGTAGGGATAAACCAAGGTTAGAATATGTAAAAGAGATTGCCTCAGAGTGTGGTAGCTACCTAGAGGGGAAACGATTAGCTCAGGACAGGGAGATATGGAGCGCTGCATCAAACCAGTTAAAAGACTGAAGACTCAAACAACAACAAATATTACACCAATAGGTCTCATACAACACAGGGTTGAAAGCTACTACAAAATGGGTAGAAGAGTTCAAAAGAGACGCCATTGAAGTTGGACTAACTGAACTTCTCATTCACGATAGGAAAACGTTTCGAAGCCGAGTTGACAATATCTAGACGTTCAAAGAAAAACCACTACAACACAGGCGGCTTCGGTGGTGTAGTTGGTAGCATGCTGAGCTTCTATGCCTAAGATAGCGGGTTCAAACACGGCCGAAGCCGTCGGATTTTTAAGAGCGTTAAAAATCCCTCAGTATGCCTTCCTTCGGAGGGGAAGTAAAGCCGGCGGTCCCATGTCATAGATTTATGGCATGTTAAAGAACCTTCCACTAATTACACCTGTGTGAAGCTAAATTGTATAGGTTAGGAATGTAAACAACGCTCTTAGGTTTCTACGTTCGTTGCCAAGAGCCGACTGCTGTGGCGTCTAGTAGCTAAGTTCTGAAGTAGGCCTAGTAGTCGTTGACGGTGGCGTTTGGGGGCAAAAGTAGGAACTATTTGAAAAATTCAAAGTTGCAGTCCTTACTTGAATAAAAAAAAAACAGAAACACACACTAATACACCCATCACAATTAACCCCGGTTATCAGACAGATGCTACACACAGCCAAAGTACACGGGGCTACATGGCCGCGTTATCGCAGCCCCTAAACTGAGGAACCAACCAACCACCACAACACAGGCCAAATTTGGTAATAACAGAGGAGCAGAGAAAGATTAGAAGTGAACGAATGAAGAGGTTCCGGGAAGAAAAGAAGAAACAATTGACCAGAAAGCCTTAGGTTCCATGCGGTCCACAGTTGGCCAAAGTTGGAAACAAAACAAAAATGGTCTCATTCTGGTAACTGTTAATTTGCATTTTATTTTAATGAATTATCCCCATTTTTTATCTAATCGTTCAAATGAATATGCACTGCTGAACAAAAGTTTGGACTACCTTCATCAATTGTATGCTCACACTGCCTTAAAGGAGCGGGACCTCTTACCCGAAGATAAACTCGATGGTCTCATTCAGAGCATGCCTCCTCCGTGTGCGGAGAGCACTACTAAAGACTGATACTGATCATGTCCAGGACCTTCACTTCTTCGGCGATGTAATCAGATGGCAGCCAGCTACAAAGTATCTGGAAATTATGCTTGATCGAGGCCTTACTTTCTGCTCAGGAGGTCACTCGGCGCGCAAACCAAGCGAAAGCGATTCAAGCGAAACTCTGGCCTCTTATGAAGTATCAGAACACTAGACGACAGGAGCAGACTTCTCACATACAGCACAATAGTGCGTCCTGTTATGGAATATGCCAGTCCTGCGTGGGGCTTTGCTGCCCCCTCTATTATCAATAAACTTCAGGTCGTTCAGAACAAAGCGCTGCGCACGATATCGGGCGCCCCCTGGTACGCGCGCAACGCACAATTACATACAGACTACATTCTCCCGACCATCAGTCGGAGAATTCATAGACAAGCAGTAAAATTGTATAGAACAGCTACACTAAGTGCAAACCCTCTCATTAGCAGATTGGGGGAGCCGTCATAAGCGCCCTCGCATTATTATAGATTGATTTTCCTCTCCATATCAAATTTGCTACTATAGCACACCTTTTCTTCTCTTAAGAACTATCTATGTTCAATTTCACATCTAATTTCTGACTCTCTCAGAACTAATTATCTTTACTCATTTCTATCTTCTGTATTTCCTGAACTACGTCACATTCTGGCCAACTACGATTTCATTGTAATCACCCAATCGCCCTAACACATTTGCAGATGGTCGAAATTCAATGGATAAAGCACTCAAGCCCCTCGGGCTGATAGGCTACAATAGTCAGGTCAGATTTTCAGTGATTTTGTTTTCAAAAGGGACACTTAGAAGGGAGTTCGCTTTGTTTTTGTACCGTTTCATTGTTATCTAACTACGATTGTTATTGTTTTCAGAAAGATTGATGTTTAGTTTGTTAATTATTTATTGTCTAAACCTCAATGGGTTTACTATAAGAAGTCACAATTTTTGCGTGATTTCACGGTTTGAAATAGATACTTAATGGCCGTGTTAGGTTAAATAGTGTCTATTCACGCAACTAATTTTGCTTTTCTACGCTACGTGAGCTATCGATAACACCGTGGAGGCCCGGATTAGATTCCCGGCTCTGCCAAGAAATTTAATTCTGGTCTGAGGGCTGGAGCGAGGTACACTCAACTTAGTGAGGCAATACTGAGAAGAGGCCGGTTTGATTCTTACCTCAGCCATCCTGGAAGTGGTTTTCCGTGGTTTCCCATTTCTACTCCAGGCAAATGCCGGGATGGGTTCTAACTTAGGGCCACGGCCGCTTACTGCCCAAATCTTACCTTAATTACAAATACACACGCCAGCACAGACATCACAGTGACACGAGGTTATCAGACAAATTCTACACACGCCCAAGTACACGGGGCTACATGCCCCTAAATAATCATCAACAAGAACAACGCTATCGTTTAAATGGTGTTTAATGTTCGACGATGTCGGTATGTAAATATTATATGTCAGAAAGCAATATCATAATGGGGGCCATTAAAGTAACTTACTACTTTTCATTATAACACAGTTTTTCCAACCAATCAGAGCTCAATATTTTCATTCATTGACCAATTAGGTAAGGATATCCTCTGACAAGCACTCAAAATCCAACATGTCGGACATGAATGACATGATTTTAAAGGTGACAATGTAGCCTATATTGGATCAATCATTGTACTTACAATGCATAAACAAACTGGGCAAAATTGCAAAAGAAATATCCGCAACACATACGTAAAGATTTCGCCGACAATTTTAGTGAACGCTGTTGTTAACATAAACTCACCAGAACGTCACGGAGGAAGCAGCGTATGACATTAGTTCCATGTAAATTATAATCCAGCGCTCTGTTCAGTAAATGGATTTTCTATGCGAAACTTTACCGCCAGATTTCATAACTGTTCTATTTGGGACTCAATTGATTTGCCTTCCAATTACATTCTATACGCATCGAATTTGAAGAATAACTAGTTGATAATACGATACATTTTAATTTAAAAGCGTTTGTAACTGCCTATTTTGTGTTATTTGACCATAATAACAAAATGATCATGCATAGTACCTGTGCGCTATCTGTTGGTGCTACTGCAGGATAAACAATGTTTCAAAGCGTTATTGGATAGAGATCTAATGCTGAGCCCACACAATTCCCAAGAAGAAGAATTCAACCGACAGAATCTTGACAGATATTTATGAATATATATGTTGAGAGATGGAAAGCTTACATAGAGAGTTTGTATAAGGGAAAGGAGATTTAATATTGAGATCAGAATTTGATAAAGCTTTGGAAGACTTAAGCAGGAACAAAGCACCAGGCATAGATGATATACCGACTGAGTTGCTACGCTGCATAGGAGATGAAGGTCTGATCAGGTTATTTCACTTGGTGTGTAGGATTTATGAGACAGGTGAGGTACCCCCTGATTTCAAGAAGAATGTAATCATCCCTATACCAAAGAAAGTGGGAGCTGACAGATGTGAAGATTACCGTACAATCAGCTTGATTACTCATGCTTCAAAGATAATTTACAAGAGGATTGAAAGCCAGATAGAAACGGAGTTGGGTGAAGACCAGTTTGGTTTCAGGAGAAATGTAGGAACAAAGGAAGCTGTACTAAGTCTTAGGTTGATTTTGGAAGGTAGAATAAGGAAAGATAAGAGAACGTTCATGGCTTTTGTAGACTTAGAAAAGGCTTTTGATAACGTTGATTGGACTAAATTGTTTGACATTTTGAAATCGATTGGAATAAAGTACAGGGATAGGAGGGTGATATACAATCTATACAGAAACCAGACAGCAGTCATTCGAGTTGAAGGACATGAGAGAGAAGCTCGTATTCAGAAAGGTGTAAGGCAAGGCTGCAACTTATCACCCATACTTTTCAATCTTTACATTGAACAAGCAATGAAGGAAATTAGAGAAAAATTTAAAGTGGGAGTGAAGATTCAAGGAGAAATAATTTCAACTCTGCGATTTGCTGATGACATCGTCATCTTGGCCGACAAGCCTGAGGATTTGAATGAGTTTTTGAATGGTATGGACTCCGTCTTACGGAAAGAATTCATGATGAAAATTAATAAATGTAAAACAAAAATACTGGAATGCAGCCGAAATAAATCAGAAACCTCTATGGAGATCAAATTGGCAGGTGAAAAGCTGAAGGAATTAGGAGACTTCTGTTACTTAGGAAGCAGAATAACCAGTGATGGACGAAGCAAAGAGGATATAAAAAGTAGGTTGGCTCAGGCAAAGAAAGCATTTCTACAAAAAAGGAATCTGCTGACATCGAATATAGATTTAGGTATTAGGAAGTCATTTTTGAAAGCCTTTGTCTGGAGCGTGGCGCTCTATGGAAGTGAAACTTGGACTATTGGTGCAGCAGAAAAGAGGAGAATTGAAGCATTTGAAATGTGGTGTTACAGGAGAATGATGAAGATCAGATGGGTAGATAGGGTTAAAAACAAAGAGGTATTAAGACGAGTGGGAGAGGAGAGATGTTTCTGGCGACTGCTAATGAAGAGAAGAGATAGGTTGGTAGGACACATACTAAGACACCCAGGAATAGCAAGCTTAGTTATGGAGGGAAGGGTCGAGGACAAGAACTGTAGGGGTAGACCAAGGTTAGAATATGTTAAACAGATTGCCTCGGATGTAGGGTGTGGTAGCTATGTAGAGATGAAACGATTAGCTCAGGACAGGGAGGCATGGAGAGCTGCATCAAACCAGTCAAAAGACTGAAGACTCAAACAACAAACACATGTTAGAACATATAATAAAGTTATAATTATCGTCGAACATAAAGAGTCGTGTGCAACTCGCCTAACATGGTAATTAAGACACTCGTATGTAAATTATAAAACCCGCTTCGCTCGTTTTATAAACATACATGTGTCTTAACTATTGCCAGTATAGGCTCGTTGCATAATGTACTATTTGTTATGCAATCGTTCAAAATAATATATTTAGTGTGAAACCACAGTTATGCGTTATTCCACAGTTTAAAATCGTCGAATTACGTCACGTCATTATTACCCATAGAGTATATCGTATACAGCACCCCATTTCTGTGTCGTACAGTATTAATCAACAGTGAGTGACTATATCGCTAACATGCGTTTGCAATTGGTTGAACCACTGTAAAGTAACATATTGGCGGTCGAGGTAATATTGAAGCGATTTCTATGACATCAAAAGGCCCGTCAGCAAAGGACTTCAACCATGTATTGCATGGAATATTAATTACGCTACAGACTTGTAGTCGTCATATGAATCGGCTGAATGGATGTGGGAATATTACTAAGTGCTAAGTTTGAGAACCACCCAGGTTTAAACAAGCTAAACATTTATCTGCAAAAATTCTTGTGTGAAACACAGTGTTATGTATATTGGCTTTCACGGCCGGTGAATTAAAACTCAGCAATTCTTCTAGGTTTGTGCCGTGTCTTGTGTGGGGTTTCGCCTAGGACACCAAGCTGGCTCATCGGCGGGCTCTTGGTGTCCCCGCCCGGACCCCCACATGAGTATCGAACTGCACGATACCTCCCTTTATATAGAGTGCAACTGCACTCCTTGACTGCACAAACCTCGAAGAATTGCTGAGTTTTACAGTGTTATGTCATTTCAACAGGTTGTATTAAATTTGTGTATGACCTGGCCTGGAGTTTGCTGATGACGTGATGTTTGTAGCTGCCAGTGAACAATACCTACAATATATTGTGGGTGGGGTATGATTACTCTGCCAGTAACACACGATTTCCCAGGCCAGTATTTTTTCTTTTTTCTTTCTTAGGTTATCATTTATTTTATTTAGATTATCACTCAATAATACACAGAAGTTACACAATTCTTAAAATAAACCTTACATTTGGTTGGCCTCACGATACTGAGGTCCTTTCCACCACGCGGTTGCGTTACTGTTTATCACACTTTGTGAGTTCGTTACTGACACTTTTCACCTCGTTACAGGTGTGATGTATGGCGACAATCATTTATTACAGTTATCCTACGAAATGTAGGAAATGTTCATCGTCAGCGTCAATGCCAAGAAGGGCACTTTGCACTAACACGCACTTATGCTCACGTGATGGGGTAAGCTGCTGGGCATAGTCCCCCAGCCAGCGATTTCTAGTAGGACAGCGAAGGCTCGTGAGGACACACTCAGCTACCTCGGACAGCATGTTGAGTTCTGTATACGGTCCCGAAGTTTTCAGCACACAGTGCACATAACAACCGAGGGGCCAGTAAGCGCAAAATGACACGGGAAAGTCTAGTAAAATGTGTGTTGTTTAGGAGAAAACAAGACATTAGCCCCTAATTACCCGTGTAACACAATAAGGTCATACATACCCAGGTCCCGTCTGTGAGTTCTCTGTCAGAATTTACCTCTAATATTAAAAATAGACTTATTTCGTTTCCTATTTCCGTAATTTATAATCGAGAAGGATCTATTACAAAAGTTCTACAATGAAACAGTGAAATATTGTAAGAATAGATGAGCATTATTTTTATGTAATTTCAGGTTGAAAGGAACACTTATTTGCATATGTTTGCTCCTATGCTCGTTAAAAAGTACTTACAATATGGTATAGACGACATTTAAACATATTTGAAAAGATAATACATTAACAAAACCCAACGCAAAAAAAAACTGTTTGAAATACCCAATGTCTTGTTGAAAATTGCGAGCACTCTACATGCACACATTTTCATACTTCCTCCTTGAATCGCTTGCACATTTTCACTGAACACTCCAGGCAAATGGATTTACCGCACCATGTTCAGAGTATCCTCTTCTCCAGATACTTGACTTCCTGAAACGTCAGCTACCCACTTTTGTAGTGTTTTATTAAAATTCCTGTCACCAAACGTAACTGTTTCCGACATCCCCATAGCGGTCCGTACTACACTCATACCCGGGTCCGGTCGGTGAGACGAACACAGCGCTATAACAAGTTATATCTTGTTAACAACTTGGCAATTGTTGGCTCTCGAGCTAAACGATTACAAGGCCGGACGAGTCCACACTAACTACGGAAGGGAAGTTATTGAAATATTAGGGATCTCGCGCGGTCTAGAAGACCGAACCTGGGTAACTCGGCAACACTGCTTGCAAGTGTAACCTACTACTGTTCGTACAGTCTAAAAATTTAAAAAAATGTTTGGGAAAGAGTCAGCATGTTTTGGTTAGGGGCCATCCACATAATACGTAATCACTTTTTAGGTCAATTTGTTTACTCCCTCCCACATGTAATCCGCGTAATCATTGCATCTCCCTCCCCCGTATTAAGTAATGTTAAAGCAATACCTAATGTTTCTTATTTCGTCACGATTATAAGTTAAACAGAACAGAAAATATCAGAGACACAGAGACATCAATTACTGTGAAAAAGAAAATAATGCTACAGTTTCCTGCGGTGTTTCGGGAAAATAGAAGGACGATATCCAGACTATATGCTATGTTTAACACTTACAATAATCGGCCAGCATGAGAAGAACTAAGCAAACATCTGAGAAATCCCACTTACCTGGGTAGGGCAGATCAACCGCAGAAAGTTAAGAGCCAACCGTAACGTAGAAATTATGGTAAGTATTTTTTCATTAATCGTGGTATTGATTGGAATTCATTACCTTCCTCAGTCTTACAGCCTTTCCTCAAACATATTGATGTGTTTAAGAGAGGATGAAATTTTGTGTAATTAAAAAAATACTATATTTCCCAAATCGCGACTTGTGTACATTAAGTGTGTTTAATATTATTGTTGGTAATATTTCTGTAAATGCACAATTTGCCGCCGAGGAATTCCCCCGATTTGCAAATAAAGTAAATGAATGAATGAATGAAAAAAGCACAAGATATGTACGAGCAACTGACGAAAGCCGAGCCAACCATGGCGGTGGAGGGGGGCCTCCAGGAGAACACCCCCGGTCAGGGAAATACCCCTACGTCCCACCACGTGGGTGGCTTTGCACTGCGCCGTCCATCAGCGCGGCTGGAAAGCCCCGTTGATGATTTTTATTTGTTAAGTGATTACGTTATCATTTCGTTTACCCTCCTCCCCGCACGTCATCAAGCTTCGAACCACCACCACCACCCCATTTTATGATTACGTAATATGTGGACGGTCCCTTATTATGAAAAGACAAGACGTGACCAACTGGTTTTGTACTTAAACATCAACAAATCTAAGAAAGTAAACAAGATAACACGTAACAGACATTAAATTCCAGCAAATATTTAGGTATTTGCCATCTCTGTGCACTTAGGTGCACTAAATGAGTCCCATCAGCAGGCTCTTGGTACACCCTTGCACCCTTGGTACATCTTGCTCTACGTTCCATACTTGTAGCACATCGTCAGTCAGTCATGGATAACCTTAAAGTATGGAACATCTGTCCCCAGGTGTCCTCTCTGTTACATATTTCCCTAATTAAGATCCCGTAAAATAATTACCCATAGCCTACTGTATAGGCTATTTGTACAAAAGAACATTTCTTACATTTTCAATTGCGACTGTTTTGCCTTTCAACGTCCTGTCTAATCCGCAAGCCTCTGTTTGCGAACAAGTCGCTTCCTGATCCCCTATTAGCAGTTAGCACTGTGGCATCCTCAGCTTCTACACTTTTCACTTTGAAATTGTTTAACACTGAAACTAATCATCACCTCCTAGATCTACCTCTGCTTCTCTTACCCTCTACAACAGAACTCATTAACCTCTCTTAGGTAACCTCTCCTCCCCCATTCTCTTCACATTACTTCACCATCTGAGTCGGCTCATACGAACAGCCTCATCTAGCGTGTTTATTTCTAACATAGCCTTTATCTCTTCAATACGAGTTCCTTCCTGTCATTACTCCCATCTATTTTTTCCAGAAATATCAGTTACCTCTAGCTTATGTATCAAATATCCCGAGCAATGGAGAATGTGTATTCCGAAGTGAAATGTGCAATTAAAACTAAAGATGATGTAATTGTAGGAGAGATAACGTCTAATATAGGTCTAAAACAGGGATGCAAATTATCCCCGGTGCTTTTTTTGCTATTTATCAACGATATTTTCGAGTCAAAGGGCTTTGAGCAACGGTCCAACCCTTGCTTGGACAATTATGATATCCCGGGCCTAGCTTTCGCTGATGACATCCTTCTGCTTGCTCTAACACCCTATAATATGCAATATAGTATTGACGAGATTGTGAGATACTGTGAGGACTAGAACTTAAAAATTAACCCGAGTAAGACCAAAGTTATGGTCTGCAAAAAGGGAGTTAAACTGGCTAAGAATGAAAAGTGGGTCATGTATGGGTCTCAGTTAGAGACGGTGAAAAAACTTGAGTATCTAGGGATGATAATGGCGAGTAATGGTAAATGGACCGAACAAATTAAAAGGGCAAAATCGAAAGGGCTAGCGGCATTGGCGAATGTTAAAGTGTTAGAGCGTAGGTTACCGAATCTTGACTACAAAGTGTATAAGAATGTGTTCAACGCACTCATCGTTTCAAGAGCACTCTATGGAGTGGAAGTATGGGGTTTAGAGGAAGGAACGAAAACCCTGGACAGTATTGTAAGTAGGTTTGCCAAGATAATTTTGGGGCTACCTAGTTGCACGGCGAATTGTGGAGGAAGGTAGGGTGTGTAAAAAAGTGTGCAGAAGGGTTAATGACGTAGAGTTGCAGGTGCTAAGGGAAGAGTGCACCAGTAGGAGAACCTTAACGGAGTTCTGCGAAATAAGGAACTTTATGAGCATAAAGCCTCAATGCCTAATGAAAAGAGAAATGAGAGGGATAATTTGGTGGTTAATGGGGGTGTATAAGAACAAAGCGTTGAGAGAAGTGGGAAAAGAGGACATTTGCCTGTTTTGTGGGAAGGTTATGGGTGCGGCGCACCTGATCAGGGAATGCAAGGAAATTAAAATGATAAGAGCAAGGTTTGTAGACAAAGCAGATATAAACAGAATAGAAAATGAAAATGAGTATCACACTTTAATTAAATTACTAAAAAGGGAATGGGGGAAAGCAGGTCAATTAGCAAAATATTTTAATACCATCAGGGCAATGTGGAATAAGAAAGCGTCGGATGAGATTCAGAACAAAGATGCATGTAAATTAAGCATTCAAGTACAGGAGATGGCTTCCTAAGCTATAAATCTTGTTAAAGCCTAGGAGAGCCTATCTGTACATATTGCTGTCTGTAGATTTTTCCTGTAAATTTATGTTATCTATGTATTTATTGTCTGTAGGTCACGATATGACTCTCTGAGTTAAAGTGACAATTAACAAGTAGACTTGGTTTAAATAAATAAATAAATAAATGTATCAAATATCCTGAATCGACCCGGCTCTTACTTCCATACAGCAAGGTAGGGAGAGTTTCGTCGCTACACTAACATCGCGGCTTTGGTGGCTTCTTTTCCCAAGATCGCGGGTTCAAACCCGGCCGAAGTTGTCGGATTATTTAAGAGCGTTCAAAACCCCTCAGTACGCCTTCCTTCGGAGGGGAAGTAAAGCTGGTGAGCACAAGTCATAGATTTGTGGCATGTAAAAGAACCTTTCAATAACTACAATTGCGTGAAGCTAAATTTGTATGTTAGATTTGATTAATGCTCTATTAAATTCCAACGTTCGTCGCCAGGTGCTGGTTGCGGTGACATCTAGTAGCCAAGTTCACAGCTAGGTGTCGTTGCCGGTAGCATTTGGTAGAAAAACGTCGTAACTACTTAAAATTGATCGTCTGCAGTCCTTACCTGAATTACAGATAGCACACACGAATACAACCATAACAATTAACACCGGTATCAGAAAGATTCTACACACACAACCAAAGTACATGGGGCTACACGACCACGTTGTTGCAGCCCCTAAAATAAGGAACCTACACTAACGTATTTCTTGCGGAATACTGTAGATCGCAAACGGCTTCGGTGGCGTAGTTGGTAGCATGCTGAACTGCTGTGCCCAAGATAGCGGGTTCAAACCCGGCCGAAGTTGTCGGATTTTTTAAGAGCGTTAAAAATCTTTCAGTATGCCTTCCTTCGGAAGGGAAGTAAAGCCGGCGGTCCCATGTCATAGATTTATGGCATGTAAAAGATCCTTCCGCAGACTTAACTTGTGTGAAGCTAAATTGCTAGGTTAGATTTCGTTGGAACGCTCTATCAAAGTTCCAACATTCACCACTGGGTATCACTGACATCTGGATGTGAATGTTTGAACTTCTTGAAATTGAATGGAATTTATAGCTCACCCTATGGGTGTCCGCTGGAAGCCATACAGAGACTGGCAAGCCGAGCATGTCCTCTAACACTCCCGGCACTGAAAGCCAAACGATAAATAAATAAAATTGTAGATCGCAACTGAGAACTTACTGCATTGGCTTTAAGGATATAATGAATATTTTTCAATCCTCAGTGAAACGGAGATAGGTACGAGGAATATCAACCTGTGAAAATATTACGTTTTAATCACAAATACCGTACAATCATCACCATCATTACTCTCCTGTAGCATCAAGAGGGCAGCACGGTAGATGATATCGGCGCACTGCCCCCACACTGGTTCGGCCTTAATTCTACAGCACATTAGTAAAGCAAGATAAGCGAGCTCTGGTCAACACGGAGTGAACTTTGTTTGAACAACGACAAATGGGTGGACCTTCTAGTGTGCTTTTGTACTTATAAGTCGAGTGCTTCTCTCTCCCACGCCGCGCCGTCTCCTCCTCTGTTTCTCCCACTACATCTGAATGGCTACCAAGGGCGTTGCTCTGCGTAGAACCCAGCTTTCTGACGCGTTGCTATTATATAGTACAATTTAGGGACTTCAAAAAACAGTTTCTTTTTGTAGCGAAGTGAAATTCAAATTATGGTGTTTGAAGCCATTTTCAGTGTTGCCTTAGTAATCGAAATTCGATGTTTTTCAGTCGATCAACACTATTGTACCCAATTTTATTAATTAATCTCTTGTCATTTTTGTCAGTATTAGGGAATCATCATCATCATCATCTAATGGCTAGGACTTGTCACTGCTACCACATTTGTCTCTCACTTGATGAGCGTTTGAAGTCAGTATACTGTTTAAATCGAAATCCATACATCACAGAACCCAGATGAGCTTTCCGCGGTCTTCCTCTTCATTTCTTCCACAGAACGTTTCCTTCCAGTATGGTGGTCAGGAACTCATTATGACGTAGAGTGTGGCCAACAATTTTTGCTTTACTCTTTGCTATAATGAAAAGAAAATCCACAGCCTGCTTCCAGTCTCCGACCGGGTCAGGAATGGAATTAATGAAGCCCCCATCTAGCGGCGAGGATATGAACTGTGCCGGCTGCCGAGGCCTGACGCACTCCTCTGGGGCAATGATTAAATGAATGACAGATGAAATGAAATGATAGTGGAGAGTGTAGCTGGAATGAAATGTTGACAGGGAAAACCGGAGTACCCGGAGAAAATCCTGTCTGCCTCCGTTTTGTCCAGCACAGATCTCACATGGAGTTACCGGGATTTGAACCACGGACCCAGCGGTGAGAGGCCGGCGTGCTGCCGCCTAAGCCACGGAGGCTTTGTTCTTTGCTATAATAATGATCAATTTTGTTGTTTTGTCTACTTCCTTGAGGACCCATTCGTTACTCTTTTTCTCCGTCCAGCTTAATTTCAGCATCCTTCTCCACATCCACATTTCCGCTGCTTCCAGGCGTTGTATGTCCTGTTTCCTTAGAATCCAAGTTTCGCATCCGTATAACAAAACACTCTAGACAATAACCCATCAAAATTGGGTAGAATCTTTTTGACCGTCTGAAAAACATAAAATTTCATTGAAATTCGAATATCGGCACATCATACGAGGGACGTTCCGAAGTAAGTTTTGTCATTTCATTGCACGAGCAAATGGTACACCAGGTGATACAAACAACCGCCATAAGAATCCACACCCATGGCTCGTACAACGACGGGAGGAGCGTCACTGGAGGGGGAATAGCGCATGCGCACAGCGCCGGTGAAGAAAGAGGAGCAGCAGATCGGTGTGCCCGATATCATTCGGTCGGTCGCAGGTGTTGCATGTTCAGTAAAGGACGGCAGAGTGTGGAGGACCAAGATCGAAGTGGGCGTGCCTCCACATCCACGAATTAAACTACAATGCTCAAGTACAGGACATGGTGTTTGCGGACAGGCGCATAACGGTGGCAGACGTGGCGTCCACACTGCGTATTGGACACACTCCATGATGTATTAGGTTACCGAAAAGTGTCCAAAAGATGGATATCGAGAACCCTGACCCCGGAGCAGGCTCTGGGACAATTCCTGGTATCGTAGGGCACCGAGTTTTACCAGAGTGGTGTCTTCAAACTGAGGCACGCTACGACAAGTGCCTCAATGTCAGTTGCAACTATCTCAAACAAGTAGTTCCGTGAAGAAATATACAGCCTATTTTCATATATACTAGTCATGTTAATTGCCACTATCAACATACAAAATTTCAGTATGATTGCTGTAATAGATTCGTAGATATTGAGAACCGACTAAATATTTCGGATTGTCGCCATGTTGGATTTTATGTATGTAGGACCTAGAGTTATGTACTGTTACATGAAGATTATTGTGTACGTATAGCATTCAAATTTCAATCGCATGACAAATACACATGAAGTGACAAGGAGATTTTAAAATTTCGCACAGCTGCCATCTTGTGGTTATGGAAACAATTGAAATAAATTAGATGCCAGTAGATTAACATTCGTATAAGGATTTACTGTACCAAGTTTCACTGCACTCGGATGCTTAAATTGCGAGAAACGTCGATGTGAATATTTATATTTCGCGTCGCCGCCATGTTGGATTTGTGATCACCAGGTTATTTAAGGTCTTATAGGTGAACTTAGGTTCATAGCCCCTATGAACATACAAAAATTCAGTTTGATTGCTATAATAGATTCGTAGATATTCAGAGCCGTCTAAATATTTCGGATGGTCGCCATGTTGGATTGTTAAATGTATAAGCCATAGAGTCATGTTCCATTAAAGGAAAATTATCGCGTAGGTTCATTATTCAAACTTTCATTTCGATCCCATGATTACGACACAAGAAATAAAAAATTAATTTTAAAATTCGCAAAGCCGCCATCTTGAGGTTATGTAAACAATTGAACTAAATTGGGTACCAGTGCATTACAATGTGTATAAACATTACCTCTACCAGAATTAATTGCGTTTGGATCATTAAATCGCGAGAAAGGTCTATTTAAAATTTAAAATTCGCTTGGCCGCCATGTTCGTTATGTAGTCAACCGGTTTTTGAAAGTCTTATAGATGAACTTCCAGTAGTGCCCTTTATCTCCGTACAAAATTTCATGGTGACACCGCTAATAGTTTCAGAGATATAGAATGCCGGTGAAATATTTTGCACATCCGCCATCTTGTGGTTATGTAAACAATTAAACCTAGTTAGATGTCGGTGCATTACAATCTGTATAAACATATACTGTACCAAGTTTTATTGCGTTTGGTTGGTTAAATCGCGAGAAACGTCCATTTAAAGTCGCAAATTCGCGTGGCCGCCATGTTGGTTTTGTAGTTACCAATTTTTTCAAAAGTCACATAGTTAACTTCTAGTGGTTCCCTTTATCACCGTAAAAATGCCAGGGAGAATAGTTTTGGAGATATTGAATGCTGGTGAATATTTCGCACAGCCGCCATGTTGGGTTGATGAGACGTAACAAAATTTAAAGGTCACGGTCGGGGTCGCCCGGAATAGTGCTATGCACTTACCGAGTTTCATTGAAATTGCTCCAGCCGTTCAGAAGTTATTAGGGACACACACGCGCGCGCACACACACGGACAAAAGGTGATCTCATAAGCCTATTTTTTTTCAAACTTGAAAATAAGCTAAAAATATGTCAAAATATTTAGTCCACTCTATTCCCTTAAAACAGATATGTACTCAACAGTCGGTCAGAAATTTTTCTCATAACCTGTGTCATTGTGATGGCTGTGGTAGTGTGTACACTGAATATGCAATTGAGGATAAGATTTGAAACGAGGTGGCCGTGGCCGCAAGTTAGGAACCATCCCGGCATTTGCCAGGCGTAGGCATAAGATGATGATGATAATTGTTGTTTTAAGGGGCCTAACATCTAGGCCCATAATGACAATGACAATGATAATGACAATGAAATGGAAACCATACCAAAAATTAAGTTAGACTGGAAATACTTTAAAAATGGAACACAGATTGAAACGACTCACAAACTGTAAAGTGGAAATACTTACAAAAGATCAGTTAGATGGAAAATACTCGTAAAAGAATAGATTGAAACAAGATGTTCAGTAAAGAACATATAGCCTACTTTCTCCTAAATGCATGGGTATTGTTATAACTCTTTGTCCTTTTCAAGGAGTATGATTGAATGTTGGTTGTAGTAGCTTGTTGAAATACAACGTGCTATAGGGATATTAAACATGAATATGAGGTGCCCTTTGCTAGTGCTACCTCTGTACCAAATTTCGTTCAATTCGGTTTCACCGTGTTTGAATTGATAGGGGGAATCGATTTGCACACATACTTGGCCACCATCTGCAAACTATTGGGCTGATGTTCTTGCAGTTTGGTCTGAATATGTTTCCCACATAAGGATATGGTGTTGCAAAATTTGGTAGAGACTAGATTATTAGGTTGGTCGTAATTACATTTTAGCTTTTAACATTTGGGTGGCCGCGATTACGTTTCCGTCAAGATAGCGGTGATATAAAACATGACACTGAGGTGCCCTTTGGGTAGATTATAGGCTAGGGAATAACCCACCCACCAAGGGAAGATGATTAAGAAAAGGAAATGGGTTTCGGACTGAAGAAAAAGGATAGAAAAATAGGAGGAGAGCCCCACAAAATTAATAAGCTTCACTTTAAACACACTTAAAGGCGATTGCCACAGAAACTTAACCTCCTGATATCTAAAATAGGTACGAGCTTGGTCGAAGCTGACGGGAACCGCAGCTAAGACTTGGGCAGTTTGCCAGAGAGAGGCTTTAGTGTGTTTCCTCCCAAGCACGAATAAAAGTACTATAGGGAAGGGTGATGGTCTGACAAGACTGAGAGCAAACGATTTATTGTATATGAACGAGGGCATAAACTTAGGAAGAGCTAGGAAAGCCAGGATCCTGCCTTACTGTAGTATCAGAGAAATGATGAATCCAAAAACAAATATTTAATTTATTTAACAATTCAAAGAAGCGTAACTTTAACAAATAAATATGTTCTATGTAGTTAACAATTTGGGGTCGCAGACCTCCAACAACGTTCAGAAATTGCTCCAGGCAAATGACAATTTTTGAGGTTTTTTAACCTTGTATTAAAATCTGGGTAAGATTTAATAAAATAGGCAAAATGGAATAATTAAAGTTTTAACATTTACAGGAGTACAAGCAGTGTACTATAAGAAACCTCTGAAAGAACATTCTAACGAGAATAACAACTTTGAAGATAACAAAATAGAAAACTTAAAGAATAAAAAGGAAGTTCCTACAACTTCTTATATTTAAACAGAATTACTTTATGAGAATTATACAAAGAGAGCAGGTCACTTACTGTGAACCTGAAAAGTTAATCAGAAGGAAAGTTCTAGACCTCCTATACTTTAAATAAGACTCGCAAGTTAAATGAGGCAGTTTTCATTTAGCGAAAAAAAAAAAAAAAAACTCACTCAAGAGTTGAGAGAATTGTTTTTCCCTGCTTTTGAAGGGAGGAACAATGTAAGTTTAAAACGTGTGCTAGACACGTAATTATACAGAGATACTTAATGATAAACCAACAAAATTGGAAGGGCACTTCTTGGAATGACACCTTATTGGAACAGACCTAGATTAAAAGTTTATTGCAGATTGTTAGTAAGAAGTTTAGGAAAGAGAAATGGGAATTAAGGAAAATGTTCATGGCCTTATTTGAATATAAGCGGACGATAGCGACGCGGTAGAAAAGTTGAGCAAGCACTGGTTTTCACTATAGTTCATTGAAACATATGAAAAGTTCACTGTGTAGACACAAAGTTTATGGAAAAGAAAGTTATTGCAATGATGAAAATAACTGGTTTCACTAGATAAGTGAGAGTCTATTTCTTGAGAAAGTTGTAAATTACAATTAAATGCGCTATAGAAAATTCCCGCGGTGGACGAAACTTCACTATGTAGTAATTTAGAAGTAAGATAATTCAATTTTAAACAGAATTCTCACAGGTACGTGAGAAATACGTGACGGCAGGACTTGTAGATTGAGTACGGAATCTAGAAGGTTCCAGAACAATCTTAGCAGTAAAATGGGGCTAATGTAAATCCAGCGGAGGAATTAGCTTGTTGAATTATAGACAGCGTGTAATTAGATAATATCCCACGTAGTGAGAGGATTTCTCATTAGAATAGCTTAATAAAAGCTCTTTATGGTAAAGTCGGCTTATACAAGCGAAAGCTCAACATGGCAAATCCCACGAAGAATGATTATTGCCCCAAAATAAATACTTTCACACTGTCTGTAAAGGTATCATTAAAAACACGTGGAAGTTAAAACCATGAAGGTGAGGTTAAAACTTGAAGAAGGTACTTATCTTTTGTTGCATGTCGAAGTGAAGTTCCTCACTGATGCTTAGAGTTCCAAAATGGCGTGGAATTTAAAAAATGCCTCGTTAGGTCAGGAGCCTCTGGTTGAGCCTTAACTAATTGCTTCAACTGCCGACTAAGAAGTGAGACTTGCTCAACGAAGCACGGAAGGTCCTAGGAAGGGGAGAGAGTGGGGGTAGGAAACAAAAGGTATACATATCAGCGTAACCAACTTATCAAAAATAAATTTTCTTCTTGATGGATGGTCTTCTAAGAATTGATAGTAGGCGATATTAGCGCAGCATGGTGGGTGAAACAGTAGATGTAGTCCTCTTGCTCAAGGAGAAAATAGCTGGCGATAGTAAAGATCTGGTGGCCAGATGGATATGTAAGTCCTCTTGCACGATGAGGAATTGAGTAGCTTCAGAGGTTCGCTACTAGATGACGCTAGGTGGGTCACAGAAGTTATATATCTGAAACATACTTATGAAGACGTAAGAGATTTGCCCAACAAGGAGAAAACAGAAGATCACTGTTGGTGTTTGGCAAAGAGGAAGGAAGAAATGAACATGCAAGGAGCAGTAGACATTATATCTCAGGTACCGTGTATTCAAAGAATACACCATACTGGGGGGACAAACACCAACAGAGAGCAAATAAGCAGTTACACATTTGATGGCAGCGGAGCGATCAAAGACAGTGGTCTTGTGATCGGTCCATTTGTGGTCAAGATTCTGGCCACCCTGACTCTCCCATCTCTCCCAGGGTAACATTCGGTCACCCTACCAGAAATCCATACTAGGGGGGGTGAGACATCCCTAACCAAGACCAAGTCCCCCACCTTAATGTCGGGACTGGAAAGAAACCACTTCTGTCTCCGTTGTAAGGAAGTTAAATATTCCAAGTTCCACCTTTTCCAAAAAGAATTACGGAGGGCTTCAAGTTTACGCCAAACAATAGGTAAATTAAAATCCCTGAAAGAATTAGGAAGGGGAGGAGTGGCAGAGAGAGAAGTGCGTGTAAAGAAGCGACCAGGTGTAAGTGGAAGGAGGTTATCAGGGTCATTGGAAAACGGAGTTAAAAGGTGAGAATTAACGACACTTTCAATCACGAAATAACTAGAAGCTGAGGGAAATAAAGCACTAGTAAAGATTGCGATACAATGCAAAAGGAGAATTAACAAGTTTAAACAAAGCGTATAGAAACAAGTACATCTATTCAGGACAAGAATATACCAAATAAACAAAGGAACTATGCGAGTAGAAAGCAAGAACGCCATAGGTAACAAACGAGTAGCCATAAACAATAACCTCAAGTTATAATGAGTATCAAAGGGTTTACTCAGAAAATTACTTAAGTCAGCGAGAAACGTGACATGACAAGTATGAATACAAAAACACATCGAATGTGACGACGAGAAAAAACAAGTTTGTTCATCAATGAACATTAAGATCGCAAAATATGCAAGCAAAGTGAAATACATGAGCGCGTGAGAAATACGCAACGAAGTTTTGAAACAGGGATCGAAGCAGTTATAGAATGCGAGCATGAGTAAGCGGAAGACACAGGCAAGCGCGGCCTTGACCCACAGAGTACAGCGAGATAACGAATATAAATATCTGAAAGAGTCCTTAAGCGGAACAAGTTTATTTTGGGAAGTAGGTGAACGACTTCCGAGATTACGGTAGCGGCTCGCCAGACAATGGTTGGCAATCAGCCAGAGTTGAGATAAGAGAAACTTGCTTTGACCTTTGTCAATCATACAGGAAATAAACAACAACTTGGCGTTCCTCAGACTTGTATACCAACAAGTCTGACAAACAAGCAGTTCAAAGTACACACACACTAGTTGAATCAGCTGTAACTTAAAGCAGATATTCAGGTTGAACGGAATGCAGTCAATCGTAACTTGGACGTGAAAAAGCAATTTAAAGCTATATGAAATAGAGTAGGAAATCAATTTCGCATAATTGAGAGGATCACGAAATCGGACAATTTTCAACAAAAAGAAGCTTAATTCTTCCGAGCAAAGAAGACAAGCTGGGACATTGAGACGAAGGTTATGCATAAGAATAGTTATTCTAGATGCTATAGAATTCAGATTTTCAATCGGTTTCATGAGCGACTTCCAATTGTGAGGAAGGAGGGAGGAGCCGGCCGTGGCCATCCTTCTACATAGCGAAAGAAGTGAAACATAGCGTACAGCAAAGTGATGGTGACTGATAGCCATGGTTTTACACAAGGGGAAGATAGTTTTCGAGAAAAAGTTTAAGCAATTAACTGCTATAAAAAATGACATAAGAAGGTAGACGAAATAACACAAAGCAAGGCGAACTTGAATGGCCATCTTGTGCGGGAAGAAGGAAAAACCATTTAAACAACTTACAGAGGTAGCGCAGTTGTTCACGATAAGACATCGTTTCGACAAGTGGTTTTCAAAAATATTGAGATCTGAAACATGAGCGTTCTCTTTTTCAGAAATGGGATTTATGTCAGCTGTAACGAAATGACATTGCGCTTTAGTTTGAAGACTGGGTTGTTTGATTTCACCAGTAATAACCCAACCAAAATCGGTGTCTCTGGCGACCACGGTTGAAGATAACTTGCGTGTTTGTTTGCGAATGCAATTCCAAAAAACATTGGCACTGAAAAGTACATCAATGGGACCTTGAGCATTAAACTGAGGATCGGCTAACCTTAAGTGCGAAGGAATCTTTAATCTGGAGGTATTAATAGAGTGACTTGGAGTGTCCTTGCCAATACTGGTAAGAATGAGACAGTTTAAGATTGGTGTTTCTTTGGCAAACGTCTCTGATTTTCAATTTTGAAGACTGCAAAACTTGAGTTTTCAAATTGTCAATGCCGGTCACATTGATAGAAGTAGGCGATGACGAAAGACCTAGTTTTTTAATCAACGATTGCGAAACAAAGTTGTGCGTTGAAGCGGAATCGAGAAGACCACGGGTTCGAAACCAATTTCCAAATTTATCTTGGATTTCAAATTGTACAGTGGTCAAAAGTGTTTGCGCACTGTGAGAAGTGTCGGCGTTGGAAATGCAGGAAGAAGCATTAGTATGTTCGGAGCTGCTCTGCATGGAGCTTGAAGAGGCGGGTGCTGATGACCTCGATTTATCGTGAACGTGCAATAAAGAATGATGCGGTTTTTTGCAATGAAAACAGAGATTTGATGACGTACAGTTCGAAGAAGAATGCTTAGGTGACAAGCAATTGAAACAATGTTTGCTATTTAAGACAAACTTTCTTCGATCTTCGACAGACAATTCTTTAAAGGATTTGCACGAATACAAGGTGTGAAGCTTTTTACAGAGCGTGCATTTTAAAGATTTATTAAGCGGCCTGATATCTTCTCTTGCATGATTGAAAGAAGAACGGGTTTGCTTGTACTCGACAGATGGGGGCTGATGACCCTTTGAAAAAGCAAGGTTTTTCTCAAAAATTTGAGACTGAAGATTCGTTTCGACCTTTTCGCACTGAAATGCGAGTGCTGTAAGGAATTGACATCGACTGTTGAGAAACGAGATAAGGTGTTCGAACGAATGTTCCTTGTTGCAGGCGAGTTCGATCTCCCAGGCCTTCAGTGTCGAAAAATCGAATCTTGATGTAGCTAGGTGAATAAGTATGGTGTCCCATGTTTGGACAGGCTGTTTTAGTTGGTATAACGCTCTGACATTTAACTGCATAGAATCTAAGAGGTCTCTTAAAGATGTGACGTCATTAGGTTTGACGGCTGGTAAGTTGAACAAACAACGGATGTGTCGAGCGACACTCAACCGTAAATTGCCATATCTCTCTTTAAGGAGATTAAAGGCGATGTGGTAGTTGTCTGCGCTTAAAGGCAGTGACTCCACCAAGGCCAAGGCCTCACATTCCAAAGAAGTGCGGAGGAAGTAAAATTTATGTATGTCGGGGATCTCAGCATTTTCATGAATTAGGGAGCAGTAAAGTTCGTAAAAAGAATACCATTCACCTTCCTTGCCTGAGAAGTGCGGTAGGCTTATCTTGGGAAGTAACGGTTTCGGTTTGTTCTTGTGAACTGAAGCGGGTGCGAACTGGGCCGGATTGATGACCCTAGTGTCCGGTTCTGAGATATTGCGGATCAGTTGGTGGGCCTTTGCAATCCCTTCAAAGTACAAGGGTTCGACCTCGTCCCGATCCGATTGAAGGTCTGGGCAAGCGGATTCAATCTCGGTTTGAATTTGGTCATAATAATCATAAGACCGTTCGTACAACTTAAGACGATGTGTTAAGATATCTAAATCACACTCGGCGGGATCTAACTTGTTGATAAAATTTCGGAATCTAGTGAGTTGCCCTTTATAGGAAGAACGTCTAGCAATGAGAGTTTCATCTTTTTCAGCAGGAGCCATGACAAAAAGAATAAATTGAAATACAACTCACGAAACTGTAGAACCTTGGAGATGCTGTCAGGTTTGCAGCATAGAATGGGTCGAAAGAACGGGACACACCAAAGGAGACAGGAGTGGCCTCCTTCCCGTTCACAGGCTTTGCACGACGTAGGTATAGCTGAAAAATCCAAAGCAGATGTTAATACTTTGCAAAGTATTGTCAAATGACACTTGACAAACAATAGAAATAAAAAATGGACTCTCCCGGGTTTCTGGTACCAATCTTTGGTTAGATTATAGGCTAGGGAATAACCCACCCACCAAGGGAAGATGATTAAGAAAAGGAAATGGGTTTCGGACTGAAGAAAAAGGATAGAAAAATAGGAGGAGAGCCCCACAAAATTAATAAGCTTCACTTTAAACACACTTAAAGGCGATTGCCACAGAAACTTAACCTCCTGATATCTAAAATAGGTACGAGCTTGGTCGAAGCTGACGGGAACCGCAGCTAAGACTTGGGCAGTTTGCCAGAGAGAGGCTTTAGTGTGTTTCCTCCCAAGCACGAATAAAAGTACTATAGGGAAGGGTGATGGTCTGACAAGACTGAGAGCAAACGATTTATTGTATATGAACGAGGGCATAAACTTAGGAAGAGCTAGGAAAGCCAGGATCCTGCCTAACTGTAGTATCAGAGAAATGATGAATCCAAAAACAAATATTTAATTTATTTAACAATTCAAAGAAGCGTAACTTTAACAAATAAATATGTTCTATGTAGTTAACAATTTGGGGTCGCAGACCTCCAACAACGTTCAGAAATTGCTCCAGGCAAATGACAATTTTTGAGGTTTTTTAACCTTGTATTAAAATCTGGGTAAGATTTAATAAAATAGGCAAAATGGAATAATTAAAGTTTTAACATTTACAGGAGTACAAGCAGTGTACTATAAGAAACCTCTGAAAGAACATTCTAACGAGAATAACAACTTTGAAGATAACAAAATAGAAAACTTAAAGAATAAAAAGGAAGTTCCTACAACTTCTTATATTTAAACAGAATTACTTTATGAGAATTATACAAAGAGAGCAGGTCACTTACTGTGAACCTGAAAAGTTAATCAGAAGGAAAGTTCTAGACCTCCTATACTTTAAATAAGACTCGCAAGTTAAATGACGCAGTTTTCATTTAGCGAGACCAAAAAAAAATAACTCACTCAAGAGTTGAGAGAATTGTTTTTCCGTGCTTTTGAAGGGAGGAACAATGTAAGTTTAAAACGTGTGCTAGACACGTAATTATACAGAGATACTTAATGATAAACCAACAAAATTGGAAGGGCACTTCTTGGAATGACACCTTATTGGAACAGACCTAGATTAAAAGTTTATTGCAGATTGTTAGTAAGAAGTTTAGGAAAGAGAAATGGGAATTAAGGAAAATGTTCATGGCCTTATTTGAATATAAGCGGACGATCGCGACGCGGTAGAAAAGTTGAGCAAGCACTGGTTTTCACTATAGTTCATTGAAACATATGAAAAGTTCACTGTGTAGACACAAAGTTTATGGAAAAGAAAGTTATTGCAATGATGAAAATAACTGGTTTCACTAGATAAGTGAGAGTCTATTTCTTGAGAAAGTTGTAAATTACAATTAAATGCGCTATAGAAAATTCCCGCGGTGGACGAAACTTCACTATGTAGTAATTTAGAAGTAAGATAATTCAATTTTAAACAGAATTCTCACAGGTACGTGAGAAATACGTGACGGCAGGACTTGTAGATTGAGTACGGAATCTAGAAGGTTCCAGAACAATCTTAGCAGTAAAATGGGGCTAATGTAAATCCAGCGGAGGAATTAGCTTGTTGAATTATAGACACCGGGTAATTAGATAATATCCCACGTAGTGAGCGGATTTCTCATTAGAATAGCTTAATAAAAGCTCTTTATGGTAAAGTCGGCTTATACAAGCGAAAGCTCAACATGGTAAATCCCACGAAGAATGATTATTGCCCCAAAATAAATACTTTCACACTGTCTGTAAAGGTATCATTAAAAACACGTGGAAGTTAAAACCATGAAGGTGAGGTTAAAACTTGAAGAAGGTACTTATCTTTTGTTGCATGTCGAAGTGAAGTTCCTCACTGATGCTTAGAGTTCCAACATGGCGTGGAATTTAAAAAATGCCTCGTTAGGTCAGGAGGCTAGCTCTGGTTGAGCCTTAACTGATTGCTTCAACTGCCGACTAAGAAGTGAGACTTGCTCAACGAAGCACGGAAGGTCCTAGGAAGGGGAGAGAGTGGGGGTAGGAAACAAAAGGTATACATATCAGCGTAACCAACTTATCAAAAATAAATTTTCTTCTTGATGGATGGTCTTCTAAGAATTGATAGTAGGCGATATTAGCGCAGCATGGTGGGTGAAACAGTAGATGTAGTCCTCTTGCTCAAGGAGAAAATAGCTGGCGATAGTAAAGATCTGGTGGCCAGATGGATATGTAAGTCCTCTTGCACGATGAGGAATTGAGTAGCTTCAGAGGTTCGCTACTAGATGACGCTAGGTGGGTCACAGAAGTTATATATCTGAAACATACTTATGAAGACGTAAGAGATTTGCCCAACAAGGAGAAAACAGAAGATCACTGTTGGTGTTTGGCAAAGAGGAAGGAAGAAATGAACATGCAAGGAGCAGTAGACATTATATCTCAGGTACCGTGTATTCAAAGAATACACCACCCTTTGCTAGTGCTACCTCTGTACCAAATTTCGTTCCATTCGGTTTCACCGTGTTCGAATTGATAAGGGGAATCGATTTTCACACAAAGATGGCCGCCATCCGCAAAATATTAGGCTGATGACCTATTAGTTTGGTCAAAGGATGCTCCCTCCATAAAGGTATGTTGTTGCTAAATTTGCTAGAGATCGGATGATTAGGCTAATCGTAATTTGATTTAAGATTTGAACATTTGTGTGGCCGCCATTACGTTTCTGTCAATATGGCGGCGATATAAATCATGACACTGAGATGCCCTTTGCTAGTGCTATCTCTGTACCAAATTTCGTTCCATTCGGTTTCACTGTGTTTGAATTAATAGGGAGAATCGATTTTGACACAAAGATGGCCGCCATCCGCAAACTATTAGACGAATGACCTATTAGATTGGTCAAATGATGCTCCCTCCATAAAGGTATGTAGTTGCAAAATTTGGTAGAGATCAGATGATTAGGTTAATCGTAATTTGATTTAAGCTTTGAACATTCGTGTGGCCGCCATTACGTTTCAGTCAAGATGGTGGCGATATAAAACATGACACTGAGGTGCCCTTTGCTAGTGCTACCTCTGTACCAAATTTCGTTCCATTCGGTTCCACCGTGTTCGAATTAATAGGGGGAATCAATTTTGACATAAAGATGGCCGCCACCCGCAAACTATTAAGCTAATAACCTATTAGATTGGTCAAAGGATGCTCCCTCCATAAAGGTATGTAGTTGCAAAATTTGGTAGAGATCGGATGATTAGGTTAATCGTAATTTGATTTAAGCTTTGAACATTCGTGTGGCCGCCATTACGTTTCTGTCAAGATGGCGGCGATATAAAACATGACACTGAGGTGCCCTTTGCTAGTGCTACCTCTGTACCAAATTTCGTTCCATTTGGTTTCACCGTGTTTGAATTAATAGGGGGAATTGATTTTCACACAAAGATGGCCGCCATCCGCAAACTATTAGGCTAATGACCTAGTTATTTGGTCAAAGGATGCTTCCTCTATAAAGGTATGTTGTTGCAAAATTTGGTAGAGATCGGATGATTAGGTTAGTCGTAATTTGATTTAAGCTTTGAACATTTGTGTGGCCGCCATTACGTTTCCGTCAAGATGGCGGCGATATAAAACATGACACTGAGGTGTCCTTTGCTAGTGCTACCTTTGTACCAAATTTCGTTCAAATCGCATTCACAGTGTTCGAATTGATAGGGGGGGACAGACATTCGGAGTACACACACTCACACACACACACACACACACACACACAGACACACACACACACAGACTCACACACACACATACACACACACAGACAGACACACTTTTTTCGCCCTGTGTTGATCTCATAAGTCTACTTTCATTTTTTGCAAAAATCGAAAGTAGGCTAAAATACGCACAAATTGTAGTTTAGGTTCATAATACTTATAAAATGCAATGTAGATTCGAAATGATCACAAAATGTAATTGAAATTGAAAATACGCACAAAATGCAATTTAAATTGAAAATACGTACAAAATGCAATTTTGATTCAAAATACTCATTTGGATTGACAATGCTTACAAAACGCAATTTCGACTGAAAATACTTAAAAAATGTAATTAAGATTCAAAATACTCACGAAATGCAATTGAGAATCAAAATACTTGCAAAATGCCCATCCTACAAAATGCAAGATTGAAAATACTTGCAAAATGAGGTTTAGGTTGAAAATACAAATTGCAATTGAAATCCAGAAATCTCACAAAAGTGGTACGGTACCCCTACATTCAAAGACATACTGAAAAGCAATTTAGATTGTCATTCCTTATAAAATGCAATTGAAGTTGAAAATACTCGCAAAATGCAATTTAGATTGAAAATACTTACAAAATGCAACTTAGTTTTAAAATAACTACAAAATGTAGTGTAGTGTCAAGACATTCACAAACTGTAATTTAGATACACGGGGAGCCAATTCACAAAAACAGTCGGGAATCTTAAAGAGAAAAGGAAATGTAATGAAAAGAAAAAGAAGGCTGATCCCTCGAAGAATGAGGGATCAGGAAAGATGAGAGAAGGGCCAACTAAGGCGGGAAAGGAAGAGACTCCCTAGGCCTCGGATACCCTAATATCGTCGGGGTCGGAAGAGAACAAGAGTTGACCAGGAGATGATGATAATTGTTTTTTAAGGGGCTTAACATCTACGCTATCGGCCCCTATTGACCAAGAGAGATCGACAGGAAAGGAGACGGAGAGGAGATCGGCACAAGTCAGTGGAAGCAATGCAGGACTCAGCTTGGGTCCCGTGGTCGCCAACCCACGTCCCACTAGATGTGAGCCCCTGGGGGGAGTAGATTTAAGATACCACGGAAAAATACTTCTAGGATGGCTGGGGTGGAAATCGAACCCACATTTTCTCACATCTCCCTCGCGGGACTGGGTTTATCCCACTCTAAACCTCAGACCAGAATTAAATTTCGTGGCAGAGCCAAGAATGAAATCTGGACTTCAACGGTGTATCAGACAGACTTCAAAGTATACGGGGCAACATGATCACAATGTTGCAAAGCTCCTAAATGATTATCATCGACAACAGCAACAACAACTTGTTTATTAACTAATAACAATCACCGAAAGTTTTGGACAGCCAACTTCTGTAGCTCACGTGTTTTGGAGGGTTTATACGAATAGATCCCATTTCCTTGTATATTACAGCCTGAGTATATCTGAGTTAGACTGGTGTCACGTGCACTCGGCATTCCGCTTTCACGCCATTAACATTCTGCAGAAAAACTTGTTTAATGAGTTTGAGAAGCGCGTGTGAAGAAGAAAGAAGAAATTACATTTTGTTATTTATAAGCTGAGAAAAGCCGTAATGTAATAGTTTCATTCTGTGGCTTTTCTTAATTTGAAATACTTTCCCCCTGGGTAGGGGAAGGCAGGCGTCTGCTTATTTGCATGAAGGGGAGGGGATTTGGAGTACGAAGAAGAGGAGGATAAAGAAATCCTAAGATAAAAGGCGGAGGAAATGCAAAGATAACAAAATAAAGGAACCAATGAAGAAAGACGGCCCATTCCAAGTATCTCAAATAACTGGTTTTGCATTATCTGACACAACCAGTTCTTCAACTGCCCAACTAATTACATGTCGATTTTTGGCCTACTTTTGACCTTTCATCATATGAAATATAGGCTTATGAGTTCACGTGTGTTCGTGTGCGTGTGTGTTTGTGTGTGCAATATAATTATTTCTGGAATATTACCGTACAATTGAAGCCTAAATTATTAAGTAGTTATTTCCTCTGCTGAATAGTGGAATAATCTATATCAAGATATTCTAGCAAGTTCGGTGTCTCGTGATTCGCTCCTCGCTCAAGCTTAGCTGAGGACTGGCTATCTCCTCTCACGGCGCTCATTCAAGAATACAGCGTGGCGCTTCATTTAAACAGTCCAAATGACATGACCACTGCCGGTCCCAGGCACAATGTATACAGGGTGTCTCAAAAATGTACTAACATTTTGAATGACGATAAAATGATTATTTTATGACCATAGAGACAGGTTTAAGGGCTTCAATTATAGAAGAGACATGTAATTAGAGACTCATGTTCGCAAATGTTCGAATTGATCACCGTCAATATCCAGGAGTTCGACAAACCGCCACCAACGCATCGGACCATTGCTCGCATCAGATATAAATTTGAAGCAGATGGAACCGTTCACAACGTCAACAAGAAACGTTCTGGACGACCACGGACATCCACCAGTCCTACAAAGGAAGAATAGGTGCAGGAAGCCCTCAGTCGTTCCCCACCGAAACCACTACGACAAACGGCTCGAGAGACACACACCTCAAAAGATAGCGTCCATCACATCATGAATCGTCTGCGCTGGAAATCCTACATTTCAACACGAAATTGGAAATTGACAATGTCATCAATTTGTACATTTTTCGAACGTGAGTCTTTAATTACATGTCTCCTCTATAATTGTCTCTATGTTCATAAATAATCATTTTATAGTAATTCAAAGAGTAAGTACTTTTTATGAGACACCCTGTATATATATATATACGTATGTATATGTGTATATAACTTGGTGAGGACGTACTACTACCTCGTACAACCTCAAACGAGCCTTTCAAATTTTAATACATTCCAACATGGTGGCTGTGCAAAATATTTCACCAGCGTTTAAGTTCATTTAACCAAGAGGCACTACGACGTGCTTTAAATCTACTTTGCACACAGTTTGCTGTCCCAGTGGAGTCGATACATGGTTTACCAAGTCATTGCTGATGAGTTCAAAATACCACAACAGAAATCTACATGTTTTGCTGGTGTTTAAATATTACTGATACCTAGTCCTTCATACCTCCACCAATATTTGAGAGAAGTAGTCGCCTTTCTTTCTGGGACATACATTTCATTCACACACACTGTGTACAATAATCGTCTCATGAGGCAGCTGGTGTGTTAGGTGAAGTGACATTGTGGGTCTATGAGCACGAATATTTCATCCCATGAAATATCGCCTGATGACAGTTATAACCTATTGAACACCAATGTCCATGACATCGAGCTCAATACCAATGAATAGCCCCCTTGAGGCAAGATGATTGCCTTGGACCATCAAGGTATTGGAGGGTTCTATTAGCAATTAACGTCACATGTTGGCAGCCGCTAAGCCATTAGTGCTCTGTGCTGCTGGGGTTTGTAATGTTCTGTATTGGGGAAGACAGGCCCATAGCTTATAGACTCGAAGAATCGCTTTTCAGTCGGTCAACACAGCTAAGTGCCCAATTAAATTGGTCAGAAAATAACAATTATGTATTACACTCACCAACCTGGAAAAATATTATGGATTCATTATACACTTTTACATTTCGGTACACATTTTTAACTAAGGGGTTTAAGAGGTGCATCATCAGATCCTGTTCACTTAAAGATTTTAAAACTTTTTATGTACAACAATGCAATCAAATTTTACGTACCGACCTCGTGGTGTAGCGGCTAGCATTCTTGGCTGTCGCCCCGAAGGTGCGGGTTCGATTCCCATCTCTGACAAGGAATGTAATTCTGATCTGAGGGCTGTAACGAGGTACACTGAGAAGAGGTGGGTTCGATTCTCATCTCAGCCATCTTGGAAGTGGTTTTCAGTGGTTTCCCTCGTCTACTCGAGATAAATGCCAGGATGGTCCCTAACTTGAGGCCTCAGCCACCTCCTTCCCAATCTTCAACTGAATTACAAATGCACACACCACTACAGATACCTCAATAACACAGGTAATCAAACAACTTCTACACTCACCCAAGTATATGGGGCTAAGAAATAACGATGGCCAAGCCCCTCAAATGAAACAACAACAATTGTATGTGTTAATTTATGGCATTTATTTTATTATTAATGTTTTATTAGTATTGTTATAGTGCATTATGCAACAAGACTACAATGGCAATAATTAAGCCACGAGTATGTTCATAAAACAAGCGAAGCGAGTTATATAATTTCCATACGAGTGTCTTAATTACCATTATAGGCGAGTTGCATACGACTGTTTATGTTTGACGATAATTATAACATTATTATATGTTTTAATATAAATATTCATAAATATCTGTGGGATTCAGTTAATTCAGTTAGTGAACAGGGCGCGATGGTTTTGCTGGCTGAACAGAGCGCATGCGACGCATAGAATACCTTGTATTCGACCATGGCCTCCTCGAATACCCCACTATGACACTAGTCACGCAGTGAAATTTAAAATTGAAGGCCCTGGATGTCAGCGCAGGTGCGATGCTATCCTTACATAATTAATCAAACAGCGGTATGATAATGAAAATCTTGAGCCCTGATTGGTGAAGAATCTGTATCATAATGAAACTTGAACTATAATGAGCCTCCTTAAGATGCAGTTTTCTGGCATATATCAAATAAAGAAGTATACAGCAAGATGGAACCGATAACAACAACAATTAGAAAACGAAGATTGCTATTTTATGGGCACATCTTCCGTATGAATAAAGACCGGCTCACAAAGAAAATCAGGAATTTTCTTAAACCGAAGACCTCCAAGTTGAAATGGTTCCAAGAGTGTGAGAAAGATGTGAGACAGGTGGGCATTACGGAGGATAAAATCAAAGACAGGAATTGTTTCAGAAGGATGCTGAAAAGCTATCAGGGTTTTATGGTGGAGGCAGAACCCACAAGACGGAGAGGCCCTTTAACAGAGGAACGGAAGAACAAGTTGATATATGGGCTCAAGAGATACTGGCAAGATGTCAAAGCCGGCAAACGAACAAGACGCAGGCACTGAAATGAGAGTGGTTGTTAACACGCAGTCCATATAGGCTCAAGTCGACGTTAAACAAGTAGTTCCGTGAAGAACTATATAGCCTATTTTCATATAACCTACTTATGTTAATTGGCACTATCCACATACAACATTTCAGTTTGATTGCTTTAATAGATTCGTCGATATTGAGAACCGACTAAATATTTCGGATGGTCGCCATGTAGGATTTTTATATAAGTAGGTCCGAGAGGTATGTACTGTTACATGAAGATGAGTGTGTAGGCCTACGTGTAGCATTCAAACTTCAATAGCACGATTAGGACACAAAAAGTAAAAACAAATTTTAAAATTTCGCACAGCTGCCATCTTGTAGTTATGGAAACAATGGAAATAAATTAGATGCCAGTGGATTAATATTTGTATAAGGATTTACTGTACCAAGTGTCACTGCACTCGGATGGTTAAATATCGAGAAACGTCCATGTGAATATATATACTTCGCGTCGCCGCCAAGTTGGATTTGTGATCACCAGGTTATTGAAAGTCCCATAGGTGAACTTATGTTCATAGCCCCTATGAACATAAAAAAATCAGTTTGATTGCTATAATAGATTCTTAAATATTCAGAGCCGTCTAAATATTTCGGATGGTCGCCATGTTGGATTGTTATATGTATAGGCCATAGAGTCCTGTACCATTAAAGGAAAATTATAGCGTAGGTTCATTATTCAAACTTTCACTTCGATCGCATGATTACGACACAAGAAATAGAAACTTAATTTTCGAAATTCACACAGCCGCCATCTTGAGGTTATGTAAACAATTGAACTAAATTAGATACCAGTGCATTACAATGTGTATAAACATTTGCTGTACCAACTTTCATTGCGTTTGGATCATAAAATCGCGAGAAAGGTCTATTTAAAATGTTCAACTTTGCTTGGCCGCCATGTTCGTTTTGTAGTTACCAGGTTTTCAAATGTCACATAGGTGAACATCTAGTATTTCCCCTTATCACCGTAAAACATTCCAGGGTGATATCGGTAATAGTTTCGGAGATATTGAATCATGGTGAAATATTTCGCACAGCCGCCATATTGGATTGGTGAGACGTAACAAAATTTGAAGGGCACGGTCGAGGTCGTCTGGAACAGTGCTATGGATTTACCGAGTTTCATAGAAATCGCTCCAGCCGTTTAGAAGTTATTAGGGGGACACACACCATCTCACTCACACACACACACACACACACGCACGCACACACAAACAAACGGACGAAAGGTGATCTCATAAGCCTTTTTAGCCTACTTTCGATTTTTGCAAAAAATGAAAGTAGACTTATGAGATCACTACACTGCCAAAAATTGGGTGCCTGTCTGAGTGTGTGTATGTGTGTGTGTGAGTCTGTGTGTGTGTGTGTGTGTGTGTGTGTGAGTGTGTGAGTGTGTGAGATGGTGTGTGTCCCCCTAATAACTTATGAGATCACTACACTGCCAAAAATTGGGTGCCTGTCTGAGTGTGTGTATGTGTGTGTGTGAGTCTGTGTGTGTGTGTGTGAGTGTGTGAGTGTGTGTACGCTGAATGTCTCTTCCCCCTATCAATTCGAACACGGTGAAACCGAATTGAACGAAATTTGGTACAGAGGTAGAACAAGCAAAGGGCACCTCAGTGTCATGTTTTATATTGCCGCCATCTTTACCAAAACTGAATGGCGGCTACTCAAACGTTCAAAACGTAAAATCAAATAGCGACTAACCAAATTATCCGATCTCTACCAAATTTGGTAATAACATACCTTCATATAGGACGCGTCTTGTGACCAAACTACAAGGTCATCCGCCGTACCATTTCAGGATGGCGGCCGTGCGAATTATGCAAACTTTATAATCCATATCATGGGACCCACCAGTTCCGATTATCGAGCCGAGAATCGATTTAACTGTTCTAAAGGAAGAGGCACGTTCGAAATTAAAAGTTTATTTTGTAATACTATAGTGCAGAAGTGATTTTAAAAAGCTGAGCCGTCTCGGTAAGAAGACAAGATGGCAGCGGATATCTTGTGCCTGACCTATATTTCACTAATTTGAGTATTGCATGCAATATAGCGTACTGATACAAAATAAATAAACTTTGTAAGAAATGCTTTATATATAAATAATACACTCCACTGATGAAATCGTTAGGTCTAAATCATTATTTGCTAACAAGTTCTATGTAAGTCATTTTATATATATCAATGTTAGTTGGCACAAATGGCTCCGTGGTAAAGCGTTGGTCTATCATTCACATGCCTATGGTTCAAACCCCATCAGTGTTAGGTTTTTTGCTTGAAATTTTACATATTTGTTGCTTTGTAATGACTCAGACGTTTTAAAATTAAGCGTTATATTGTGCATATTACGGTGCAAAACATATATTTAATTAATACATAATTCGCCAGCAGATTTGCTCGAGACATCTAGCAGCCAAAAAGGTAACTGCACGCCGGCCTACTTATTAACTTCCAGATCTTATTGAAAATTTTCTTCTTATGGCCGCTAGAATGCACTCGCCCTGTTAGGATTATATTGTTCGATACTTCTCCACTAGATTTCACGACTGGTCTACATGGGACTCCATTGATAGTATACCATTGGCATTCTATGCGCATCGAATTTGAAGAATGACAAGATGATAGGCTACTATGATACATGTTTACTTCTTATTTTAAAGTGTTTGTAACAGCCTATTGTGCGTTATTTGAAAATGTTATTTGATGTAAAGAACAAAACGATTTCACATAGTAACTGAATTCTAGCCGCTGGTGCTAGTTCAGGTTATTAATATTTTTATTTCAGGCAAATAGCAATCGAAAATATCCACATAGTTTGTATACACACGTCTCTGTAGGGTCATGCAAAGATTTGTTAATTCAATTAGGGTTGTGAAAGCCATGCACAACCAGACGTGTCAAGACATGCCTCAAGTCAAAGTTGGATGTTGCCCACGGCTGGTCGATTATATAATAATAACAATAATAATAATGTTATTTGTTTTACGTCCCTTTTAACTACTGCTGCTTTTAGATACGCCGGGGTGCCGGAATTTTGGCCCGAAGGGGATCTTTAACGTGTCAGTAAATCTACTGACACGGCTCCCTCGCATTTGTGCACCCTCAAATGCCAGCTGACTGCGCCAGGATACGAACCTGCAACCTAGGGCCCAGCAAGCGAGAACGTTACCGCTGAGCCACGCAGCCAGTCCGGTCGATTATGTCTCCAGATCCATAACATTCCTGAGATACTTCTTATCTATCTTTCTTCAATGATGGTAGTAGTTTTTTTCTAGGTTGTGGCGTTTGGTAGAGGTAAATAGTTTCTAAGGTATTCAACCAAGAAATGATTCTATTATACGCTTTGATAATAACAACGAGTTATAACTATACTCATACATATAGGAGAAAGTAGGCTATATGTTCTTTACTGAACATCTTGTATTTTCATAAATGAAAATAGGCTAAGAAATATATATTTCGGTATTGTCGAACAAAAATATTATTTAATACCACTGTTGATATCACTACTGATACAGAGAAATATGTTTCCATAGTTCGCATTTCTATTACAGGTAGCTGCCGGGATGGTTAATAACCAGGGGCCATTTAGTCTACTTTCCTCATAAATATTTTGTATAATGAAGGGTTATGAGATCGGTCACTGGCTTATGTGGGTCTGCCCGCACCTCTTGTACTCTGTATGCCTGTTCCGATCATAATTACAAATTATTTATGAGGTACTATTGTCTGTAGATATTTTACGTTTGCTATTTTCTTTTACATTACTGTTATCAACTGTTATTAATAAGTGGTTCCAACTTTACAATTACTATCGAAAAACTTGCAAACAACAGACATTATTGTGATCAAAATGTGTACGTACTTCACAACACCAATAAACAAGTATAACATCTTAGGCCATTTCAGTGTTGACAAATAATTAATCTAGAAATAGGTGGTTCCAACCTTACAGTTATCCTTAAATAATTCACAAAACAATTGACTCTACTTTCATCAAAATATATACAAAAACAGTACACACCACCATTACACAAAGGTTTGGTCGTTCCTGTATTACCAACGGTTATTAATAGAAGATACGAACCTTACAATTTCTCTTAAAAAGATACAGTCAGTCTAAGATACTAGACTTTATATCTTTTCAAATGACGCATGCTACAAATGCTACACATGTTAGAAAGGCTCAGGAGGGCTTCTCGCTTCGCTCGAAGTCCCTGGACTCTTTCAACAGACTCCATTACTCATTAACTTAGGCTTCCCGCGTGGGCACTTCTTTAAGGGTCACCCTGTATTGGAGTCTGACATCTTTTACAACTCTTTAAGGGTCACCCATTATTTGAATCTGACATCTTTCAAACCTATTTAAGGGTCACCCTGTATTCGAAATGAATCTAACATACTGTACATCTCGTTAAGTGTCACCCTGTATTTTTCTCTGACATCTTGTACACCTCTTTAGGAGTCACCCTGTATTCTTGTCTGACATCTTGTGCACCTCTTTAGGAGTCACCCTGTACTCTTCTCTACCATCTTGTACATCTCTTTAGGAGTCACCCTGTATTCTTCCCTACCATCTTGTACACCTCTTTAGGAGTCACCCTGTATTCTTATCTGACGTCTTGTATATCTCTTTAGGAGTCACCCTGTATTCTTGTTTGACATCTTGTACACCCCTTTAGGAGTCACCCTGTATTCCTGTCTGACATCTTGTACACCTCTTTAGGAGTCACCCTGTATTCTTGTCTGACATCGTGTACACCTATTTAGGAGTCACCCTGTATTCTTTTCTGACGTCTTGTACACCTATTTAGGAGTCACCCTGTATTCTTCTCTGCCAACTTGTACACCTATTTAGGAGTCACCCTGTATTCTTCTCTGCCAACTTGTATATCTCTTTAGGAGTCACCCTGTATTCCTGTCTGATATCGTGTACACCTCTTTAGGAGTCACCTTGTATTCTTATCTGACGTCTTGTATATCACTTTAGGAGTCACCCTGTATTCCTGTCTGATATCGTGTACACCTCTTTAGGAGTCACCTTGTATTCTTATCTGACGTCTTGTATATCACTTTAGGAGTCACCCTGTATTCTTGTCTCACATCTTGTACACCTCGTTAAGGGTCACCCTGTATTCCTGTCTGATATCGTGTACACCTCTTTAGGAGTCACCTTGTATTCTTATCTGACGTCTTGTATATCACTTTAGGAGTCACCTTGTATTCTTATCTGACGTCTTGTATATCACTTTAGGAAGCACCCTGTATTCTTATCTGACATCGTGTATATCTGTTTAGGAGTCACCCTGTATTCTTGTCTGACATCTTGCACACTTCTTTAGGAGTCACCCTGTATTCCTGTCTGATATCGTGTACACCTCGTTAAGGGTCACCCTGTATTCTTATCTGGCGTCTTGTATATCTCTTTAGGAGTCACCCTGTATTCTTGTCTGACATCTTGCACACTTCTTTAGGAGTCACCCTGTATTCTTATCTGGCGTCTTGTATATCTCTTTAGGAGTCACCCTGTATTCTTGTCTGACATCTTGCACACTTCTTTAGGAGTCACCCTGTATTCCTGTCTGATATCGTGTACACCTCGTTAAGGGTCACCCTGTATTCTTATCTGGCGTCTTGTATATCTCTTTAGGAGTCACCCTGTATTCTTGTCTGACATCTTGCACCTCTTTAGGAGTCACCCTGTATTCTTATCTGACGTCTTGTATATCACTTTAGGAGTCACCTTGTATTCTTATCTGGCGTCTTGTATATCTCTTTAGGAGTCACCCTGTATTCTTGTCTGACATCTTGCACCTCTTTAGGAGTCACCCTGTATTCTTGTCTCACATCTTGTACACCTCGTTAAGGGTCACCCTGTATTCTTATCTGACATCGTGTACATCTCTTTAGGAGTCACCCTGTATTCCTGTCTGACGTCACGCACTCGCCGTCTCAGACTCGGTGCATATGCAATGAACAACATGATGACGTCATTCACGCCGTAACCGTAACGCATAACGTTAGACCCAAGCATAACGACGAAGTCAACAAGATCATTTGAAATGATAAAACATTCCCAAAAAGACTAACAAATTTGGATCAAATTTTTATATAATTTAATGGTTCCAAAGCTGTCAACTGTCAATAATAGATTGTGGCGACTGTGTATTTAGCACTTTAGAACTCGTATAACACTAGTCCATCTTTCATTAAACAATTAACACTAGAGATACAGGCCACTGGCGTACGATTTATGCCCCAGTATGTTCAATAGTAGGTAATAGAGGGTACCAACCCAATAGTTAACTTTGAATAACTTGTTATAGATAGAGCCCTGCGCGGATAAACAAAACGTTATCCGCATCCGCCCCGCATCCGCATTACTTTTATCCAAATCCGCTGATATTTAAATATTATTTTTAATTTATTAGATAAAGCATAAAGTGTTAAACCAACACATTTAGACATTTGAGGAAAAAGTTGTTTCTGACAATGTGCTACATTGCTAGGAACTTCAAGTTGGATAATACCGGTACTTCTGGTTTCTTGACCTCCGCTTTAGACAAAATCTGGCTATATTTTTTTTGGCTACTTTTGCACGTGTGCCTCAATAAGTTTGATGTGCGTGTTTTGTGTCCTGAGTATGAATACACAGGTAAAACATCCTACTATATCGTTCACCTTTTCGTTTCCATTGAAAACGTAACCAATTGTCTGCCATATCGTTGACTTGAGTTTGTTTCACGCACTATTGAATATTCACCTTGTTTTATTTAAATAGCTAGTTTAGGCTATCCATGTTGGTGAAATGTTGTTCATACTCCCGGTCGCGGTAACATTCACTAAAATAATAAGTGAACTTCTCTTTACGCTTGGAGAGAGGGATTGACATTTGGCCGGAAATTCCAAGTCAGTCATCATCCTTCTGCTTCTTGACCCATCCATGTTCGATTAGTTGATGTCATAACTCACTCCGTTGCAATATCACAGTCAACGTGTTTCAGTGCCAAGTCGGAAATAAATCTACAGATACACATGGAACCAGATCTTCCAGGACAGATTAGACGGCGAAGTAGCTGACTTGAAGAATGTTAATGTCACCACGATGAACTAGCAAGTTTATCGACAGCATTATATCTCGTACGTATAGTAATAATGGCAGTGAGAATTGATGGGATGTCAAGACCATCTACTACAAACATACGGCACTTAATAAAATGTAGTTGAAAGCATATGAGTAAAATAATCTCCTCGTGTATAAGTGCAATACGTGTCTGAATATTTCGTACGCAATAGGCTATGGGAGAATTCCTCTTTTAAGCATGAAGCTGTAAATTGGCTTATCAAATATGTAATACTAGCAGTAGTACCCGGCTTCGCCCGGTGGAATGATGATAATATCTCAGTCTCCTTAACACTCAACGTGATAAATTATATTTATTTATGAAGACTACTACTGTACGGGTATATCAAACTTACAATCTAATGGAAATACATATTTTAAAAATCACAGGCTAGGTAGACTGCGGTGTTGCTTAGTAGTATAATGGACGTAACATCTAGGTCATTTGCCCTTTTGATGAGGATGATAATGAAGACTACTACTACTGAACGGGTATATCAAACTACTGTTGAATTGACACGACAAACTTACAGACTACCGTGATAGAAATATTTCAAAATTCACAGGCGATGAAGACGTATTGTGTGTGGTGATTAGTGGTATAATGGACGTAACATCTAGGTCATTTGCCCTTATGATGATAATAATAAGGTAGTGAAAAATGACTACTAAACGAACATGGTGTAATTTTAAATCTGATATAGGTAATTCAGATTTCTACCTTCGATCTCATCCAAAGTCTGAACCTTATTTTCTGGCTTAGGCCTGTACTCGAAGCGTCTAGTGAAAGAGCTTATGAAGTACTGCTCGGGTCCAAGCTGCACGAACCAGAGAATATCGCAGTTGATGACGATATATGATGACAGACGTTCGGGGGGGATTCCCGGTCCTATACATTGGCCGGTGAATCACTCACTCTTTCGTAACACTATAGTGGTTTGAGCAAAGGCCCTGTATGAACATCAGCATAGTCAGCAATACCAGGTAACACGGCGGCCTCCGGACAGTCCTCTCATGTCACCACGCGATGAATCAGCAAGCTATTCTCACACCTGCCCCCTCCTCCAACCCTCCATCCCCCAGGGTCTCACAACTTGTGGGACTTGGGTTTGCGACCACGGACCCCAGCTGAGTCCGGCATTGTTTCTACTTACTGGTGCCGGGCTCCTTTCAGTTCTCTTTCCAGTCAGCCTCCCTTGGTCAAACTCTTGTTCTCTTCCGACCCCGATGGTATCAGGGTATCCGAGGCATAGCGACTCTTTCACTTTCCCGCCTTAATTGGCCCTTGTCTAATCATTCCTGATAGCCTCATTCTTCGAGGTGTCAGCCTTCTTTTTATTTTCGTAATATCTCATGTCTTCTGCTCAAGGCCCTCAAGGAGGCAGGGTGTGTGTAGCCCCACCACTTCTGGTGCACCCTGGATAGTGCTAGATCCTCAAGGGCTCATGGCTGGTGAGTTTGGGAGCTGGCAACCCTGAGGGTTTCCTGAGCTGGGTCCGGTTTTACCTTTTTTTTCATTGCCTTTGGGACGGACCCTGTCCTCTTTCCCTTTCCTATCTGCATTTCGTGGCTCTCCTTCCTTCCAAGTCCTCAATTCTCATTTATCTAGGGTTGAGGGCATTTCATTCCTCCTGTCTTTTATTTCTCTTATTCCTTTCTTTTGTCCTTATCTTCTTCTAGCCCATAAGTTTTTCACAATCCCCCAAACCATTAGGGGCGATAACCTCGATGTTAGGCCCCTTTAAACAACAATTATCATCATCATCATCATCATCACAACTGGCATTGTGCAATTGGGTTACTGTGGCATTTAAAACTTCCTGTTAAGTCCCTCACCCTTTTGTGTTACATACATAATTTGTAGCTAGAAACCTTCCCTGGAATCCTCACAACAACTCACCCAAGTATCATCGCAATCGGATGAATGGTATATGAACGAATAGGGGACATACATACACTACAACTATTGAATTGGCACGTCAAACTTACAAACTAACGTAATAGTAATAATGAATCACAGTCGAGCAAGACAAAATTTGGTTGAAATGGGTGAAACGGTGTAGATTTTTAGCAAAGGGCCTAAATGCAGGGAATGAGTGGTCTGCCCAAATTTTCAAGTAGAGAGGGTTACTTGTCGGGTTCCAAAGGGTATGTATGTAAAATTTGGTTGAGATGGGTGAAACTTTGTAGATTTTTGCCAAAGGGCTTAAATGCAGATAATGGAGTGGTCTGTCCGAAATTTTAAGTAGACAGTGTTACTCGTCGGGTTCCAAAGGGTAAGTATGTAAAATTTGGTTGAGATGGGTGAAACGGTGTAGATTTTTGCCGAAGGGCCTAAATGCAGGGAATGGGGTGGTCTGACCGAAATGTTAAGTGGACAGTGTTAGTCGCAGTGTTCCAAAGTGTAAATATACAAATTTTGGTTGAGATCGGTGAAACGGTGTAGATTTGGGGCAAAGAGTCTAAATGCATGGAATGGAGTGGTCTGTCCGCAATTTCAAGCAGACAGTGTTACTCGCAGGGTTCCAAAGGGTAAGTATACAAAGTTTGGTTCAGATCGGTGACGGTGTAGATTTGTGCCAAAGGGCCTAAATGCAGTGAATGGAGTGGTCTGCCCGCAATTTCAAGCAGACAGTGTTACTCGCAGGGTACCAAAGGGTACGAATACGAATTTGGGTTCTGATCGGTGAAACGGTGTAGATTTGGACCAAAGGACCTAAATGCAGGGAAAGGGGTGGTCTGTCCGAAATTTTAAGTGGTCAGTGTTACTCGCAGGGTTCCAAAGTGTAAGTATGCACATGTTGGTTCAGATCGGTGAAACGGTGTAGATTTGTGCAAAAGGGCCTAAATGCAGGTAATGGGGTGGCCTGTCCGAAATTTCAAGTGGACATGGTTATCTGCAGGGTTCAAAAGGGTAAGTATACAAATTTTGGTTCAGATCGGTGAAACGGTGTAGATTTGTGCCAAAGGGCCTAAATGCAGGGAATGGGGTGGTCTGTCCGAAATTTTAAGTTGACAGTTTTACTCGCAGGGTTCCAAAGGGCAAATATACAAACTTTGGTTGAGATCGGTGAAACGGTGTAGATTTGGGCCAAAGGGCCTAAATGCAGGGGATGGAGTGGTCTGTCCGCAATTTCAAGCTGACAGTGTTACTCGCAGGGTACCAAAGGGTAAGAATACGAATTTTGGTTCTGATCGGTGAAACGGTGTAGATTTGTGCAAAAGGGCCTAAATGCAGGGAATGGGGTGGTCTGTCCGAAATTTAAAGTTGACAGGGTTACTCGTCGGGTTCCAAAGGGTAAGTATACAAATTTTGGTTCAGATCGGTGAAACGGTGTAGATTTGTATACATAACAGACAGACAGACAGACAGACAGACAAACTTTGTGCTTTATATATATAGATTACTAGCAGTAGTACCCGGCTTCGCCCGGTGGAATGATGATAATATTTCAGTCTCCTTAACACTCAACGTCATTGATGAAGATGATACTGACGACGATTGCTATTGAACGGGTATAATAAACTTACAGTGTAATAGAAATACATATTTTTAAATTACCGGCGAGTAAGACTGTGGTGTTGCCTAGTAGTATAATGGGCGTAACATCTAGGTCATTTTCCCTTTTGATGAGGATGACAATGAAGACTACTACTACTGAACGGGTATATTAAACTTACAAACTAATGGAAATACACATTTTATAAATCACAGGCTAGGTAGACTCTGGTGTTGTTTAGTAGTATAATGGACGTAACATCTAGGTCATTTGCCCTTTTGATGAGGATGATAATGAAGACGACTACTACTGAACGGGTATATCAAACTTACAAATTAATGCAAATACATATTTTTAAAATCACAGGCCATGAAGATTGTGGTGTTACTTAGTAGTATAATGGACGTAACATTTAGGCCATTTGCCCTTTTGATGAGGATGATAATGAAAACTACTGTTGAATTGATACGACAAACTTACAAACTACCGTGATAGAAAGAAATATTTCAAAATTCACAGGCGATGAAGACTTATTGTGTGTGGTGATTAGTGGTATAATGGGCGTAACATCTAGGTCATTTGACCTTATGATAATAATAAGGTAATGAAAAATGACTACTAAACGAACATGGTGTAATTTTAAATCTGATATAGGCAATTTAGATTTCTACCTTCGATGTCTTCCAAAGTCTGAACGTTATTTTCTGGCTTAGGCCTATACTCGATGCGTGTAGTGAAAGAGCTTATCGAGTACTGCCCGGGTCCAAGCTGCACGAATCGCAGATGATGACGATATATGATGACAGACGTTCGGGGGGGGGGGGGGGTTCCCGGTCCTATTCACATTGACCGGTGAATCACTCATTCCTTCGTAACACTACAGTGGTTTGAGCAAAGACCCTGTATGAACATCAGCATAGTCAGCAATACCAGGTAACACGGCGAGGTCTGGACATTTCTCTCATGTCACCTCGCGATGAATCAGCAAGCTATTCTCACACCTGGCCCCCTCCTCCTCCCTCCACCCGCCAAGGTCTCTCAACTTGTGGGACGTGGGTTTGCGACCACGGGACCCCAACTGAGTCCGGCATTGCTTCTACTTACTGGTGCCGGGCTCCTTTCAGTTCTCTTTCCTGTCAGCCTCCCTTGGTCAAACTCTTGTTCTCTTCCGACCCCGATGGTATCAGGGTATCCGAGGCCTAGCGACTCTTTCACTTTCCCGCCTCAATTGGCCCTTGTCTAATCATTCCTGATAGCCTCATTCTTCGAGGTGTCAGCCTTCTTTTTCTTTTCTTAATATCTCATGTCTTCTGCTCAAGACCCTCAAGGAGGCAGGGTGTGTGTAGCCCCACCACTTCTGGTGCACCCTGAATAGTGCTACATCCTCAAGGGCTCATGGCTGGTGAGTTCGGGAGATGGCAACCCAGAGGGTTTCCTGAGCGGGTCCGGTTTTACCCCTTTTTTCCATTGCCTTTGGGACGGACCCTGTCCTCTTTCCGGGAATGGAGTGGTCTGTCCGCAATTTCAAGCAGACAATGTTACTCGCAGGGTACCAAAGGGAAAGTATACAAATTTTGGTTCTGAACGGTGAAACGGTGTAGATTTGTGCCAAAGGGCCTAAATGCAGGGAATGGGGTGATCTGTCCGCAATTTCAAGTGGACACGGTTACCCGCAGGGTTCGAAAGGGTAAGTATACAAATTTTGGTCCGGATCGGTGAAACGATATAGATTTTTGCCAAAGGGCCTAAATGCAGGAAATGGGGTGGTCTGTCCGAAATTTTAGGTGTACAGTGATATTCACAGAATTACAAAGGGTAAGTATACACATTTTGGTTCAGATCGGTGAAACGGTGTAGATTTTAGCCAAGGGGCCTAAATGCAGGGAATGGAGTGGTCTGTCCGCAATTTCAAGCAAACAGAGTTACTCGCAGGGTACCAAAGGGTAAGTATACAAATTTTGTTTCTGATCGGTGAAACGGTGTAGATTTGGGTCAAAGGGCCTAAATGCAGAGAATGGGGTGGTCTGTCCGAAATTTCAAGTGGACAGGGTTACCCGCAGGGTTGCAAAGGGTAAGTATACAAATTTTGGTTCGGATCGGTCAAACGGTGTAGATGTTTGCCAAAGGGCCTAAATGCAGGAAATAGGGTGGTCTGTCCGAAATTTTAAGTGGACAGTGTTATTCACAGGGTTACATAGGGTATGTATACAAATTTTGGTTGAGATCGATGAAACGGTGTAGATTTGGGCCAAAGGGCCTAAATGCAGGGAATGGGGTGGTCCGTCGGAAATTTCAAGTGGACAGGGTTACCCGCAGGGTTCCGAAGGGTAAGTATACAAATTTTGGTTCAGATCGGTGAAACAGTGTGGATTTGTATACATAACAGACAGACAGACAGACAGACAGACAGACAAACATTGAGCTTTATATATATAGATAGATCGTAAGTTGCGCATTGTATTCCAAACACTATCCGCAAATTTACTCGAAACATTATCCGCAGCGTATCCGCTATCCGCACAGCCATGCAAACTATATCCGCGTGGTGAAAATTTTTGCGGATATCCGCGGATTTATCCGCGGATATCCGCATCCGCGCAGGGCTTTAGTTATAGACCATGATACAACGTGTGATGGCCTGCCACGCAGGCGTAGGCAGATACTACCCGCATCTCATTGCTGCCTTTCCCACGCGAGAACCAGTTGTACAGTATAATATACCTTCGATAATTTACCTTCTTATGGATTTGTACTTGTCCCCGCAACTTCAATACAAAAATAACTAACTTTGTGTGTCAACATCGTTACAAGGACACTGGTTTACAGACCTATCCTCATGCAAATTTACGAGTGTTGTAAACACGTGCTTGCCTGTAGTCTAACCTTGTTAGAAAAGTTAGCACATATTCATCATCTAGATCTGAAAAGTATATCCGTGCTTCGATGTTCATCAGTGTAGCAGATGAGCTTTCTTTTTCCTGTAACTTTGGGGTGGACTTTCTCCTCTTTCCCTTTCCTATCGACCCTTCCACTTAATCAGCATAACTTTCTACTAGACTGTATTTAATAATTGCATGTATCAAAACAGCGATGGTTGCAGTTAATAATACGGACAGACTGCGTGGATCAGTGTTAACGTTCTCGCCTGCTGTTCCCAAGTTTGCAGGATCGAATCCAGGCGCAGCCAGTTGGCGTTTGAGGGTGCGCAAATGCCAGGGATCCGTGTCAGTAGATTTATTGACACGTTTGAGATCCTCTTTGGGGCAAAATTCCGGCACCCCGGCGTCTCTAAAAGCCGCAGCAGTTAAAAGCAACGTAAAACCAATAACATTATTATTAATTAGTAAATCATACACTCGCCCCAATTTCTGGCAATCCGCGACACGGAGCAGAGGGTATTCAAAGTGTAAAATTATTATACCGTAACAACCTTCCAAGATTCTACTTCCTTCTTAATCACGGTCCTCAATGTTCGAGGATTGAGGGCATTTTTTCGTCTCTTTTATTTTCCCTTATTAGCCCACTTTCAAGTATGAAACAAGTAGTTCCGTGACGAACTAAAGAGCCTACTTTTCTTAAAATTTCAGATTGAAGCCAATCTATACTGACCTATCTAGAATAATGACAAGTAATTTTATTGAGTAATAGAGTGACTTACTACAGTAGGTAGCCCTGGTGACTCTGAATTTAGCCTTAGTTCCATCTCTTAAGGTATTGAATGCACATACAAAATTTGGCTGAAGTCTAATTGATAGTATGGACGTTACATGCTGTTTGATATTAGATTTATCAGTGTGCGTAAAATCATGTTGGGAACAATGTCATGTATGTGATGCTTAGAATAATTAATCTGAAATTTTACGATCTATTATAATGCCAATTTTGGATAAAATCCATTTGTTAGTATAGAAGTTACATGTAATTAAAATTGAAACTATCAGAAAGCTTAGGATCATGTTGGCAGCACTGAGGTATATTTGTTACTCCAAATTAATCTAGAATGACTGGTACTATACGTGTGCAAAGTTTAGAGATCATGACTTGCATACTTTTTGATATATTGATATTAGGGTTAAAATATAGAGAGAGCATTTATTAACAGTTGGCAGCTCTGGTGGCTCATTACAATACGCACAGTCATATCTGCTGTAGTACACATAGTATATTCGAAATCTGGTTGAAATCCAATCGATAGTATAGAAATTAGATGCATTTAGAAATTGGACCAATCGGCAGGCTTAGAAACACGTTGGCAATACTGGCATGTATGGTCTTCTGGAAATTAATCTAGAATGATATTGTCTATATGTGTGCCAATTTTGGAATAGATCGCATGCATAACGTCTGAGATATCCAACATAGAGCTCAAATTACAATTGAAATTTTTCAGCAGTTGGTAGCACTGACGTCAATTTAGAATATGGGCGTGAGATATTCAGATATAGATCTTTGCTCTTACCAAATTTGGTTTCGATAGCTGCAGTCGTTTAGGAGTTGATAGGGGGGGGGGGGTGGCACATACACAGCCAACCAGACCGACAGACACACATTTTCCCGGATCAATCTCATAAGTCTACTTTTTCCTCATTTTTGAAAAATGAGAAAAGTAGGCTAAATATTGGCTTACGAGATCACCTTGTGTGTGTGTCCCTAATAAAATCTAAACGGCCGAAGCGATTTCAAACTCGGAAAGTACATACTACTACCACGTGCAACCTCAACGGTGCCTTTCAAATTTTAACACGTTTCACCAATCCAAAATGGCGGTCGCACGAAATATTTCACTGACATTCTATATCTCCGCAAAAGTAACAGATATCACCCTGAAATTTTGTATGATAATAAAGGGTATTACTAGAAGTTCATGTATGTGAATTTCCTAAACCTGTTAAGAACAAAACGAACATGGTGGCCAAGCGACGTTAAAATACTTAAATAGAATTTTCTCACAGTTTAATCATTCGAGCGCAGTGAAACTTGGTGCGGTAAATGTTTGTAGAAAGTTAGATCTACTGGCATCTAATTTAATTCAATTGTTTTCGTAATCTCAAGATGGTGGCTGTGCGAAATTTTAAAATATTTTCTTTTAAATTTCCTGTGTCCTAATCATGAGATCGAAGTAAACGTTTGAATAATGGACCTACGCTATAATCTTCATCTAATGGTACATAATTCTATGTCCTAAACAACCCAACATGGCGACCATCTGAAATATTTAGATGGTTCCCAATATCTACGAATCTATTACAGCAATCAAACTAAACGTTTGTATGCTGATAGAGGCTATTAACATAAGCTCATCTATGGGACTTTTAATAACCTGATGTGCACAAAACGAACATGGCGGCGACGCGAAATTTAAATATTTAAATAGATTTATCTTGTGACTTTCATCCGACCACTGTGAAACTAGGCACGGTATATCTTCATACAAGCCTTTATATACTGACCTCTAATTTAATTAAATATTTTGAGAACTTATTAATGGTGGCTGTGCATTTTTTAAATCTAGTTTTTAATTCTCGTTAGTATAATGAACTATCACTAGAATATTCATCTTCTGGCATATAATCCTATAGCCTATACAGGAAAGTATTTCTACAAAATAGGAATCTGTTGACATCGAATATAGATTTAGGTATTAGGAAGTCATTTTAGAAAGCCTTTGTCTGGAGCGTGGCGCTGTATGGAAGTGAAACTTGGAATATTGGTGCAGCAGAAAATAAGAGATCTGAAGCGTTTGAAATGTGGTGTACAGAAGAATGATGAAGATCAGATGGGTAGATAGGGTTACAAACGAAGAGGTATTAATACTAGTGGGAGGGGAGAGATGTTTATGGCGACTGATAATGCAGAGAAGAGATAGGTTGGTAGAACACATACTAATACACCCAGGAATAGTAAGATTAATTATGGAAGGAAGGGTCGGGGACAAGAACTGTACGGTCTAGCTGTATGCCTCTCACCAAGGCGGTCCGGGTTCGATTCCCGGTCAGTGCATGTGAGATTTTCGAAGTGAAATGCCATGTCCTGTGGTTCGGATTCCACGTAAAAAGGAGGTCCCGTGGCTCATAATCACAAGATTCACGGTCACGTAAAACTACAATCTTCCTTCCTTCAAGAACTGTAGGGGTACACTAAGGTTAGAATATGTTAAACAGATTGCCTCAGATGTAGGCTGTGGTGTCTATGTAGAGATGAAACGATTAGCTCAGGACAGGGAGGCATGAAGAGTTGCATCAAACCAGTCAAAAGACTGAAGACTAAAACAACAACAACACATGAACAATCCAGCATGGTGTCCATACACAATATCTCCGAAACTATTTAAGCAATCAAACTGAATTTTTGTATTGTGATAGAGGACTATTAACTAAGTACATACATATAACATTCCAAATACTGAGAAACACAAAAGCAACATAGCGGCCAAGTGATTTTCAAATATTTCAAATGATTTTTCTAATGATCTAATCACCCGAGAGCAGTGATGCTAAAAACAGCGAATCTTTATTCAGTGCTTAGTATAGAGATATCTCATGTTCAATTATTTTCAAAAATTCAAGAAGGTATCATTCGAAATTTTAAAACCTTCTTTCATTTTATATCACGTACCCTACTGAAGCGACTGAAGAGAGGATTTGCATGTTAGGTTATTTTAATAATCATAAATTAATGTCATTACATTCTGTAGCTTACTTTTCGTAAATCATAGAACTCGTGCTTTTGACTTTTCTTAAATTAAACTCCCGTGATGCGTTACAGAAAGATGCCATCTCTTGGGAGAAGTCTTAATCACCAATACTCTAGCACATAATTTATCAATGTAATGGTGTTGGTGACGACAGACATCGTGCATCAAAAGCTATGTAGCATCACATGTAAAATCCGTTTAATAGCCGGGAGAGTTCTTAATGGAAATGACCAGTAGGATATATGAAAATAGGCTATTTAGTTCTTCATGGAACTACTTGAGCGGCTTCGGTGGCGTAGTTGGTAGCATGCTGAGCTTCTATGCCCAAGACCGCGGGTTCGAACCCGGCTGAAGTCGTCGGATTTTTTAAGAGCGTTAAAAATCCCTCAGTATGCCTTCCTTCGGAGGGGAAGTAAAGCCGGCGGTCCCATGTCATAGATTTATGGCATGTTAAAGAACCTTCCACTAATTACCCCTGTGTGAAGCTAAATTAGGTTAAAAATGTAAACAACACTCAGGTTCCTACGTTCGTCGGCATGAGCCGACTGCGGTGGCGTCTACTAGCCAAGTTATGAACTAGTAGTAGTCGTTGACGGTGGCGTTTGGCGGCAAAAGTAGGAACTACTTGAAAAATTCAAAGTGTGCAGTCCTTACTTGAATTAAGAAACAGATAACACACACTAACACAGTCATCACAATTAACGCCAGTTATCAGACAGATTCTACACACACCCAAAGTACACGGGGCTACATGACCGCGTTGTCGCAGCCCCTAAACTAAAGAACCAACCAACCAACCATGGAACTACTTGATTTTTCTTTTACTATTTCTTCTTCTAGTGCATAAGATATAGGTCAGTAGTAGTAGTGGTTTCATTTCACAGTCATTCTCAGCATTACTCACATTATTAGGACAGATGACCTAGATATTATACTTTCAAATAACAATCACTGCCAATTCTCTACCCAGCTGAGTGCGGTTGGTTGGTTCGTAAGTTTAGGGGCTGCGACAACGTGGCCATGTAGCCCGTGTACTTTGGGTGTGTGTAGAATCTGTCTGATAACCGGTGTTAATTGTGATGACTGTATTAGTGTGTGTTATCTGTTTTTTATTTCAAATAAGGACTGCAGACTTTTGAATTTTTCAAATAGTTCCTACTTTTGCCGCCAAACGACACCATCAACGACTACTAGTTCAGAACTTAGCTACCAGACGCCACCGCAATCGGCTCTTGGCAACGAACGTAGGAATCTAAGAGCGTTGTTTACATTCTTAACCTAGGCCTAAACAATTTAGCTTCACACAGGTGCAATTAGCGATCTTGGGCATAGAAGCTCAGCATGCTACCAACTACGCCGCCGAAGCCGCCAATAGCTGAGTGCCTGTTTCGTCTATGTCCTAGCAAGAGAAACCTTTCTGATGGAGGAAGATCTTTGGACCAAATAGCCTATAAGTTAGTACCTTTTACCAAGAAATAGCTTGCCACGGTGGGTGAATGGATAGTGTGTCGGCCTTCTAACCCCAAGATTGCAGGTTCGCTCCTGGACGTGGTAAGTGATCTTTGAAAGGCGGCAAAAATACGACACCATGTCATACGATGTTGGCATGTCAAAAAAACCATTTGAATTCAGTAGGCCGTGTTCATAATGGCAAAATTAATCTCAGGAGTTTCCGCCAACACAAAGTTCCTCATTTCTCTACTAGAAAGCGCTATAGTGTTCAAGGAACTTAGATATCGAACCTCCTTGACTTTCATAGTGATTCAAGGAACAACGAAATTCAACATGCAAGCTACTCTCTGGGTGTTAAATTACGAAGCTTGCACCCGGCACCCGAGGCCATACGATATTATTATTATGATTATTATTATAAGAAGAAAACCATCATAAAGGCCCTCGAGGTACAGGAAAGGAAATTCTTGCAGATAATAGTGGAACCAAGGATCTTTCAAGATGGAAGGCGATGGTTCAAACCACATTGCGAACTGTACAAACACCAGGAATACCTCACCGATGCCATCGAAGGAGACGCCTGGCTTTCTACAGCCACCTGTACAGAATGGACCACCACATACTGTCTTAGCCTATAAGATCTTCAAGGTAGCCAATTAGGGTAAAGCCACTGGGTCCTTGTGGATCAAACAAGTTGAGAAGGATCTTGTGGAACTTAATATTCAGCAAGACACAATAAATAACAGCAGTCGCTACCGTCTGACAGTAGAAACCAGGCCTTTCCTCACTTCCATTACAGAAGTTCATGACAACGCGTCTAAGAAATGGTCTGAGGAACGTAAGATAGAGTTCAGCAAGAAAATTAAAGATTACTGGTCCAATAGAAAGGCTCAAGATTTCAGCAAAAAAAGTGACAGTCAGTCTGAAAGACTAGACTTTATATCATTTTAAATGCTACAAATGCTGAAAAATGCTAGAAAGGCTGGAGGCTTTTCGCTTCGCTCGAAGCCAAAGACTCTTGACATGTTAGAAAATTATCTGCACTTATCTTGCTTATCTTGTTTCAAATTACGGTACTCGCGAACGGCAAGTGCAAACCAAGGACAAAGCAAGGTCAAGCGCGCGGGATGCCGTCACGCTCATCAGAGCGCGCGGGGACCTGCCCCTTCCATCCAGTCTAAAAATACTTATAGTGGGCGATGTATTGAAGATAGAGATATGCTCTCGCAGACTTTTTTGTAGAACTTTTCATGCTGACCAATTCTTACCCTCATAGTATATTGATATGTTTAACGGTTTGCCCAGCGTAAGCTTAAGAAGCGCACGGACGCCAAGTTTGTTTTCGACTTTTCCACTGAAATCGTTACTGCCTGGCTTCCTTTGATCATACATAAATTATTTTCTACAGAATCTTTCCTCGAGATATCTTTTACAGAATGGTGAAAACCGCATCAAAATCAATTCAGTGGTTCTCGAGATTACCCGTGACATCCAAGAATCGGGGATTTTTTTGTCTTATACTAACGAAGTAGAGATTGTCGGGAGGCGGCTTCGGTGGCGTAGTCGGTAGCATGCTGAGCGTCTATGCCCAAGACAGCGGGTTCAAACCCGGCCGAAGCCGTCGGATTTTTAAGAGCGTTAAAAATCCCTCAGTATGCCTTACTTCGGAGGGGAAGTAAAGCCGGCGGTCCCATGTCATTGATTTGTGGCATGTTATAGAACCTTCCACTAATTACACCTGTGTGAAGTTAAATTGGATAGGTTAAGAATGTAAACAACGCTCTTAGGTTTCTACGTTCGTTGCCAAGAGCCGACTGCGGTGGCGTCGAGTAGCTAAGTTCTGAACTTGGCCTAGTAGTCGTTGACGGTGGCGATTGGCGGCAAAAGTAGGAACTATTTGAAAAATTCTAAGTTGCAGTACTTAAATTAAAAAACAGATAACACACACTAATACAGTCATCACAATTAACACCGGTTATCAGACAGATTCTACACACACCCAAAGTACACGGGGCTACATGACTGCGTTGTCGCAGCCCCTAAACTTAAGAACCAACCAACCAGAGATTGTCGGGGAAAACATGCACCAAGCAGTACTATGACGTCACTCACCTCAGTGCATTTCGATACATTTCGTCCTGTCACCGTAACGTAACCCAGACCCCAGCTTAACGACGAAGTCGACAAGATCATTTTAAATGATAAAGCCATCCACCAAAAACACAAGAAGTGGCAGACAACAGCCAAAGCACAAGCACCATGGTCCATAGGTGGCCCAAACGACCGAATATATAATCACTGCCACATTTTCTGTGAAAGACATTTCGTGCATCATCCTTTACACTGCGGATGCACGATCTGATATTGACGAAAGTAAATTGAAGTTACTACTAGTTTTGAACATCCCATTGCTCAAGTTAAACAGAAAGGACAGTTACCACTGCGGGATCAGTAGTACACGTGTTTATTCACAATCTGTGGCAGTCTGAACTCGGAGATTATCGAAACTTCGAGTCATGTTAACTAACTGGTTCTCTCTGAGGCTTTGCAATGGACTCGAGTAATCTGTGGTCGGTAATTGAGTTCGACAAAGCCCTCCCTGGCACCACCTCGTCCATTGAGACCCCGAGCCCTGCGGCTATGTTCACAGTGATATCAGGGAGCTGAGTTTTGCAAGATATAAATATATAACGATTAGAAATGTAACTAGGCTTTTCTACTCGTTATTGTTTGTCGGCCTACAGTATTTTTAGCCTACTTTTCTCATTTTGCAAAAATTAGGAAAAAGTAGACTTATGAGATCAATCCGGGAAAATATGTGTGTCTGTCTGTCTGTGTGTGTGTCCCCCCTATCAACACCTAAACGGCTGAGGCTATCGAAAACAAATTTGGTGAGAGTAAAGATCTATCCCTGAATATCTCACAGTCATATTTGAAATTGACATCAGTGCTACCAAATGCTGAAAAATCGCAATTGAAATTTGAGCTCTATGATAGATATCTCAGAAGTTATGCATGCGAACTATTCCAAAATTGGCACGCATAGATAATAACATTTAAAATTAATTTTCAGAAGTCCGTACATGCCAGTGTTGCCAAGCTTTCTGATAGTTTCAATTTTTAATTACATGTAACTTCTATACTAAACAAGTAGTTCCGTGGAGAAATATACAGCCTATTTTCATTTATCTTACTTATGTTAATTGCCTCTATCAACATACAAAATTTCAGTTTGATTGCTGTAATAGATTCGTAGATATTGAGAACCGACTAAATAGCTCGCCACGGTGGGTGAGTAGATAGCGCGTCGGTCTACTAACCCCAAGATTGCAGGTTCGCTCCTGGCTGTGGTAAGTGATTTTTGAAAGGCGGCAAAAATACGACAGCATGTCATACGATGTTGGCATGTCAAAGAACTCATTTGAATTCAGCAGGCCATGTTCATAATGGCAAAATTAATCTCGAGAGTTTCTGCCAACGCAAAGTTTCTCATTTCTCTACTAGAAAGCACTATAGTGTTCAAGGAGCTTAGATATCTAACCCCCTTGACATCCATAGTGATTCAAGGAACTACGAAATTCGACATGCAAGCTACCCTCCGGGTGTCAAATTACAAAGCTTGCACCCGGCGCCCGAGGCCATACGATATAATAATAATTATTATTATTATTATTATTATTATTATTATTATTATTATTATTAATATTATTATTACTGACTAAATATTGCAGATGGTTGTCATGTTGGATTTTTAGCCTATTTTCAATTTTGAAAAATAGGCTTATGAGATCACCTTTTGTCCGTGTGTATGTGCGTGTGTGTGTGATTCATGTGTGTGTGTGTCCCCCACTAATAAAATTTAAACGGCTGGAGCGATTTCAATGACACTCGGAAAGTTCATAGCACTATTACCGGCGACCTCGACCGTGCCCTTCAAATTTTGTTACGACTCACCAATCCAACATGGCGGCTGTGCGAAATATTTCACCAGCATTCAATATCTCAGAAACTATTACCGATATTACCCTGACATTTTCTATGGTGATTGAGGGAACTACCATAAGTTCACTTAGTTGACTTTTGAAACCCTGGTAACTACAAAACCAACATGGCAGCCAAGTGAATTTGCGACTTTTAAATAGATGTTTCTCGTGATTTGACCACCCAAACGCAATGAAACTTGGTACAGTATATGTTTATATACATTGTAATGCACTGACATCTAACTTCGTTCAATTGTTTACATAATCACAAGATGGCGGATGTGCGAAATATTTCACCGGCATTCTATATCTCTGAAACTATTAGCGGTAAAATCCTGAAATTTTGTACGGAGATAAAGGGCACTACTGGAAGTCCATCTATAGGACTTTCAAAAACCGGTTTACAAAACGAACATGGCGGCCAAGCGAATTTGAAAATTTTAAATCGACCTTTCTCGCGATTTAATGTTCCAAGCGCACTGAAACCTGGCACAGGAAATATTTATACACATTGTAATCCACTGGTATCTAATTTAGTTCAATTGTTTACATAACCTCAAGATGGCGGCAGTGCGAATTTTAAAATTAAGATTTTATTTATTGTGATGTAGTCATGCGATCGAAGTGAAAGTTTGAACAATGAACCTACGCAATAATTTTCCTTTAATGGTATATGACTCTATGGCCTATACATTTAACAATCCAACATGGCGACCATCCGAAGCATTTAGACTATACTGAATATCTACGAATCTATTTTAGCAATCAAACTGTATTTTTTAATGTTCATAGGGGCTATGAACTTAAGTTTACCTATAGGACTTTAAATAACCTGGTGATCACAAATCCAACATGGCGGTGACGCGAATTATAAATATTCACATGGACGTTTCTCGCAATTTAACCATTCGCGTGCAGTGAAACTTGGTACAGTAAATCCTTTTACGAATGTTAATCCACTGGCATCTAATTTATTTCAATTGTTTCCATAACCTCAAGATCGCAGCTGTGAAAAATTTTAAAAACTCCTTGTTTTTTCTTGTGTCCTAACTATGCGATTGAAGTTTGAATACTACACGTTCACAATAATCTTCATGTAACAATACATAACTCTAGGACCTACATATATAAAATCCAACATGGCGACCATCCGAAATATTTAGTCGGTTCTCAATATCTACGAATCTATTACAGCAATCAAACTGAAATTGTGTATGTTGATAGTGGCAATTAACATAAGTAGGATATATGAAAATAGGCTGTATAGTTCTTCACGGAACTACTTGTTATATATGTAGGTCTTAAGAGTTATGTACTGTTACATGAAGATTATTGTGTACGTGTAGTATTCAAACTTCAATCGCATGATAAGGACACAAGAAGTAAAAACGAGATTTTAAAATTTCGCACAGCTGCCATCTTGTGGTTCTGGAAACAATTTTAAAAATTAGATGTCAGTGGATTAACATTTGTATAAGGATTTACTGTACCAAGTGTCAGTGCACTCGGATGGTTAAATTGCGAGAAACGACCATGTGAATATTTATACTTCGCGTCGCAGCCATGTTGGATTTGTGATCGCCAGGTTATTGAAAGTCCTATAGGTGAACTTATGCTCATGGTCCCTATGAATATTAAAAATTTCAGTTTGATTGCTGTAATAGATTCGTAAATATATTGAGATCCATCAAAATAATTCGGATGGTTGCCATGTTGGATTGTTATATGTATAGGCCATAGAGTCATGTACAATTAAAGGAAAATTATTGCGTAGGTTCATTATTCAAACTTTCACTTCGATCGCATGATTACGACACAAGAAATAAAACTTAATTTTAGAATTCGCACAGCCGCCATCTTGAGGTTATGTAAACAATTGAACGAAATTAGATACCAGTGCATTACAATGTGTATAAACATTTCCTGTACCAAGTTTCATTGTGTTTGGATCATTAAATCACGAGAAAGATCTATTTAAAATTTTCAAATTCGCTTGGCCGCCATAATTATTTTGTAGTTAACTGGTTTTTAAAAGTCATATAGATGAACTTCCAGTAGTGCCCTTTATCCCGTATAAAGTTTCAGGGTGATACCGCTAATAGTTTAAGAGATATAGAATGCCGGTGAAATATTTCGCACAGCCGCCATCTTGAGGTTATGTAAACAATTGAACGAAGTAAAATGTCGGTGCATTAAAATGTATATCAACATATACGGTACCAAGTTTTATTGCGTTTGGTTGGATAAATCGCGAGAAACGTCTATTTAAAAGTCGCAACTTCGCTTGGCCGCCATGTTGGTTTTGTAGTTACCAGGTTTTCAAAAGTCACATCGGTGAACTTCTAAAATATTCCAGGGCGATATCGGTAATAGTTTCGGAGATATTGAATGCTGGTGAAATATTTCGCACAGCCTCCATGTTGGATTGGTGAGACGTAACAAAATTTGAAGGGCACGCTCGGGGTTGTTCGGAATAGTGCTATAAACTTACCGAGTTTCATTGAAATCGCTTTAGCCGTTTAGAAGTTATTAGGGGGAGACACACACCATCACACACACGCACAAGGGCCGATAGCCTAGATCAGTAGCGGCTATTCAGGTGAAGGGAGTGAAGAGCCTCTTCACTAGCATCTCGTAAGATAAACATTATATTTTCTTATTTAAATGAAAATGTTGCAGTTGTCTTGTGCTATTTTATCGTGTATTCTTATAGTGTACTGTTATTTATACAGTCCGTTGCTAGAAGGTACGCAAGCGAGGCTCACAGATTACCTACTGGCGAGGCTCTATGACGGCCTTGTGTCAGTTGAACTCCCTGTCGCTAGATTGTGCTGTCGTAACTTGGAGGAGAATCTGCAGGAGACGAAGTAACGTGTTTACGTCAGCCACTTCGTCTCGTTGCCATGGCAACCTGACATCGGGTGTGACGTCATTACCTGCCGTTAGACAGTCGAGTGAAGACTTTGCTGTGTCTCCAAGCCAATATGTCAAGTCCAGTTGTTGAAAGTTGGCGTTGCGTCAGGCTTCTTTTCTTTTATGCTGAAGCATAACGAATAGAATAAGTACGTTATGGCTGAAGCTTGTATTTATTTTCCCAATAAATAATATTCCTTTATTACGTTACTTACCCTGTTGTTGATGAAAGTTGATGGCTTTTAGTGTAATAATATTTCCAGTGAAAGACACGGTATTACTTTTATTAGAAATTCCCTTCAGTAGGTGGAAAGACGAAGACAAAGGGGAGTTATTAAATTGTGGACGGCCAAATTAATTAATAGAACTGTGTACTAAAAAGATATTAAGAAACCCGGCAAATGTTATAGCCTTCATTGCAAGGGATCTTGGTTCGAGCAGTTCACATGCTTGTGCAGTAGTTGTATTCTTAAAAACAACCTGTTCTGTTAGCCTTGCTTACTTTTTAGTAACAAATGTGGTGTGTGGAATCAACAAGTTTCGGTGATTTCCAAAACATTAGGCCTACGCGCGGGTTGAACAAACACAAAGACAGAGAGGAACATTTGAAGTGCCAGTTACAGATTAGAACACTCAAAAGAAACACTACCACGTTATCTGACGCCTTGAGGGAAAATGCAAGACTACAGTGCTTGCAGAAAGTTTAGGGACATGTCTAAATTTCGTTTGATGCACATTTGTCCCTAAAGCAACACCATTTCAGTCATTGTTTTACTTGATATTATTATTCATCTATATGAGGGGTTTTCGTTTACAATTTCGCTGCTCTAGATCTAATACTTTTGGAGGCGGAATGTTTTTTTGTAAACAAGGCTAAAAAAACTGTTTTTCTTACTAAAATGTTTTCTTTCCCAAAAACTGCTAGTCTTACTGCTATGAAATTTTTACTGCTGTTTTTCTACTATATAGCAATCATAAAAATAACAACCTTGGAAAATATACTACTTATTTGGTCACCTCTCAAACAAACTTTCTTCCCCAGTACGGTAATTTTGGCGGCAAAATTGGTCAATTTCGTTTCGCGATAACTTCCGATTGGAAACACTTCCAGCTATTCTGACTACGCAGTTGTTTTCTCCGTGTTGTGATGGATCGGCTGTGGGTACTTTCTCGAAATGTTGCCAATCGGAAGTTATCATGGAACGAAATTGACCAATTTTGCCGCCAAAATTACCGGGGAAGAAAGTTTATTTGAGAGGCCATCAAATGAGTAGTAAATTCTTTACCTAGGTTGTATTTTTAGCCTACTTTTCACATTTTGCAAAAATGAGGAAAAAGTAGACTTATGAGATCGGGCAAATGTGTGTCTGTCTGTCTGTCTGTCTGTCTGTCTGTCCTTCTGTCTGTCTGTCTGGCTGTGTGTGTGTCCCCCCCTATCAACTCCTAAACGGCTGCAGCAATCGAAACAAAATTTGGTAGGAGTAAAGATCTATACCTGAATATCTCAAGGCCATATTTGAAAATGATGTCAGTGCTACCAACTGCTAAAAAATCGCAATTGAAATTTGAGCTCCATGTTGGATATCTTGGAAAGTATGAATGGGAGCTATTTCAAAATTGGCACACGTACATATCATAATATTTCAGTTTAATTTCCAGGAGGCCAAACATGGCAGTGTTGCCAAAATGATTATAAGCCTCCTGATAGGTCCAATTTTTAAATGCATATAACTTCTACACTATCAATTGGATTTCAACCAAATTTCGTATGTACTATGCGTACATAAACAGATATGACTGAGTGTATTCTTAAGTGCCATCAGGGCTGCCAACTGTTAATAAATGCTCTCATTCTTTTTTTAAATCCAATTACCCATATATCAGAAAGTATGCAAGTTGAGAGCTTTAAACTATGCACACGTATAGTACCTGACATTCTATATTAATTTGGAGTAACTTATATACGTCAGTGCTACCAACATGATTCTAAGCCTGCTGACAGGTCCAACTTTAAATACATGTAACTTCCATACTATCATTTGGATTTCAACCAAATTTCGTATGTGCTATGTGTACCATAACAGATATGACTATGCGTATTCTAAGGAGCAACCAGGGCTGCCAACTGTTAATATGTGCTGTCCCTATTTTTGTTACCCTAATATCAATATATCAGAAAGTATGCAAGACAATAGCTCTAAACTTTGCACACGTATAGTACCTGGCATTCTAGACGAATTTGGAGTAACTAATATACGTCAGTGCTGCCAACATGATTCTAAGCCTGCTGATAGGTCCAATTTTAAAATGCATGTAACTTCTATACTAACTAATGGATTTCATTCAAAATTGGCACAACAATAGATCATATTATTTCTGATTATTTCTGACCAATACATGCATGACATTGTTGCCAACATGATTTTACGCGCGCTGTTAGATCCAATGTTTAACTGCATGTAACGTCCATGCTATCCAGTGGACTTCAACCAAATTTTGTATTTAGTACCGTAAGAGACGGAACTCAGAATATATTCAGTCATCAGGGCTGCCAACTGTAGTGCTCTATTAGGATACATATTGCCAGGTATACAGTATTTCGAACTAATTGGAAATTTCGATATTAGCAACTTAATTTCGTCATTATTCTAGATAGGTTCATATTCTGTAGAATAATCCTTGGCATGAAAAGTAGGCTGTATAGTTCTTAACGGAACTTCTTGTTATTATGTTTATGATTGATATATTGTAGTAAAACAGCAGTAAAGATTTCATAGTTGTAGGATTAGCAGTTTTTGAGAACGAAAACATTTCATTAGTAGGAAAAACAGGTTTTTTTTGCCCTGTTTACAAAAAGGTAAAACATTCCATCTCCAAAAGTATTAGAGCTAGCGCAGCGAACTTTTTAATGAAAACCCCTCATATAGATGTCTAATAACATAATGTAAACCAATAATAACTGAAATGCTGTTACTTTTGGGACAAATGTGCATCAAACGAAATTTAGGCCTGTCCATAAACTTTCTGCAAGCACTGTATGTGGAGTTAGATATAATGAGAATGTGACTTTAAATAGGCTTGTAATTGGAGTTGTTCTATACTTGAGGTCTCACTCTCGTCATAATCTCTGGAAGAGAGTTCCTATGAACTTTAAACTTTACTGTAACTCGTGGGAACTTTAAGGAATTATATTAATTCTATTAATGCAGGCAATGGCCATGCAGTTTCTTTGCAGGGTGGGTCAGGGAAGGGATTTTGGAGGGAAATCGGCCGTGGACCTATTGAAAGGAACCATCCCAGCATATGCCTGGTGGTGAAAATGAGAAGTCACAAAAATCATTTTCAGGACGACCGAGTAGATATTTTAGCTTTAAAATACGAAAAAAAATTCAATATTCACAAAAGCAATCAAGCACTGCTGAAATTAGAGTTTCGCTCTTCACCTGATTTTTCATCTACGAGCCGCCACTGGCCTATATGTTAGGCCCCTTAAAACAACAATTATCATCATCATCACACACGGACAAAAGTTGATCTCATAAGCCTATTTTTAGCCTACTTTCGATTTTTGCAAAAAATGAAAGTAGACTTATGAGATCAACACAGGGCGAAAAAAAGTGAGTCTGTCTGTGTGTGTGTATGTGTGTGTGTGTGTGTACTCTGTCCCCCCTATCAATTCGAACACGGTGAACGCGAATTGAACGAAATTTGGTACAAAGGTAGCACTTGCAGAGGACACCTCAGTGCCATGTTTTATATCGCCGCCATCTTGACGGAAACGTAATGGCGGCCACACAAATGTTCAAAGTTTAAATCAAATTATGACTAACCTAATCATCCGATCTCTACCAAATTTTGCAACAACATACCATTATAGGGGAGCATCCTTTGACCAAACTAATATGTCATCTGCCCAATAGTTTGCGGATGGCGGCCATCTTTGTGTGAAAATCGATTCCCCCTATTAATTCGAACACGGTGAAACCGAATGGAACGAAATGTGGTACTGAGGTAGTACAAGCAAAGGGCACCTCAGTGTCATGTTTTATATCGCCGCCATCTTGACGGAAACGTAATGGCGGACACACAAATGTTCAAAGCTTAAATCAAATTACGACTAACCTAACCATCCGATCTCTACCAAATTTTGCAACAACATACCTTTATGGAGGAAGCATGCTCTGACCAAATTAATAGATCATCAGCCTAACAGTTTGCGGATGGCGGCCATCTTTGTGTCAAAATCGATTCCCCCTATTAATTCAAACGCGGTTAAACCGAATGGAACGAAATTTGGTACAGAGGTAGCACTAGCAAAGGGCACCTCAGTGTCATGTCTTATATCGCCGCCATCTTGACAGAAACGTAATGGCAGCGACACAAATGTTCAAAGCTTAAATCAAATTACGACTAACATAATCATCCGATCTCTACCAAATTTTGCAACAACATACCTTTATGGAGGGAGCAATCCTTGACCAATCTAATAGATCATTAGCCTAATAGTTTGCGGATGGTGGCCATCTTTGTGTCAAAATTGATTCCCCCTATTAATTCGAACACGGTGAAACCGAATGAAACAAAATTTGGTACAGAGGTAGCACATGCAAAGGGCACCTCAGTGTCATGTTTTATATCGCCACCATCTTGACGGAAACGTAATGGCGGCCACACAAATGTTCAAAGCTTAAATCAAATTACGATTAACCTAATCATCCGATCTCTACCAAATTTTGCAACAACATACCTTTATAGTGGGAGCATCCTTTGACCAAACTAATATGTCATCAGCCTAATAGTTTGCGGATGGCGGCCATCTTTGTGTGAAAATCGATTCCCCCTATTAATTCGAACACGGTGAAACCGAATGGAACGAAATTTGGTACAGAGGTAGCACTAGCAAAGGGCGCCTAAGCGTCATGTTTTATATCGCCGCCATCTTGACGGAAACGTAATGACGGCCACCCAAATGTTAAAAGCTTAAATCAAATTACGACCATCCTAATAATTTGATCTCTACCAGATTTTGCAACAACATGCCTTTTTGTGGAAAGCATCTTATGACTGACTACAAGGTCATCAGCCCAATAGTTTGCAAATAGCGGACATGTATGTGTGCAAATCCATTCTCCATATCAATGCAAACACGGTGAAACCGAATTGAATGAAATTTTTTACTGAGGAAGCACTAGCAAAGGGCACCTCATATTCATGTTTAATATCCCTATAGCACGTTGTATTTCAACAAGCTACTACAACCAACATTCAATTATACTCCTTGAAAAGGACAAAGAGTTATAACAATACCCATGCATTTAGGAGAAAGTAGGCTATATGTTCTTTACTGAACATCTTGTTTTTTCATCAATGAAAATAGGCTAAAAATGGATTTTATCCAAAATTGGCACCATAATAGATCGTAGTATTTCAGATTAATTCTGAGCATCACATACATCACATTGTTGCCCACATGATTTTACGCGCACTGATAAATCCAATATCAAACTGCATGTAACATCCATGCTATCCATTAGACTTCAACCAAATTTTGTTTGTGAATTCTATACCTTAAGAGATGGAACTAAGAATATATTCAGAGTCATCAGGGCTGCCAACTGTAGTATGTTACTCTTAGACTACACTATTTCAGGTGTATTTCAAACTTTGGAATGTTAGTATTACCATCTTGATTTCGTATTTATTCTAGATAGATTGGCATGAATCTTAAATTATAAGTAAAGTAGGCTCGTTATTTCGTCACGGAACTACTTGTTTTATTCGCTATGCCCAACGTAGGAGCACGTTAGAACTTAATTAGCTCAATGTTTCCTCTTTACTTCCCAGTATCTCTTCATCCATTCACTGTGCTCTGATTTGCGTGCTTCTGTCCATCCTGTATTCTTCCGAATACGTTTGTCGGTAAACTTCTGTCTGCTTATTAAGGTTCTAAATGTTGGTCTATAGTGAATGATTTCTTCCTTGATACCAATCAAGGTTGGTTGGTTCCTCAGTTTAGGGACTGCGACTACGCAGTCATGTAGCCCCGTACTTTGGGTGTGTGTAAAATCTGTCTGATAACCGTTGTTAATTGTGATGGCTGTATTAGTGTGTGTTATCTGTTTTAATTCAAGTAAGGACTGCAGACATTCAATTTTCAAGTAGTTCCAATTGTTGTTACCAAATGCTACTGTCAACGACAACTAGTTGTGAACTTGGTTACTAGATGCCACCGCAATAGACTCCTGGCGACGAACGTAGGAACTTAAGAGAGTTAGTCAAATCTATCCTATAATTTAGCTTCATACAAGTTAATTAGTGGAAGGTTCTTTTACATGCCATAAATCTATGACATGGGACCGCCGGTTGTACATCCCCTCCGAAGGAGGGATTTTTAAAGCTCTTAAAAATCCGACGACTACAGTATATGAACTACTTGTAATGTTTTAGATGAGGGATGTTTGGTGCTATTTTAAAAATGCATCTTCGCACGAAATTTGAAACTTGGTAGCAATTTTTAATTAAATCAATATTTTCTCCTAACTTTAACCAACTTTGTGAACTTAAAATTCTTTCCTTTACTATTTAGCTGTGAGCCACAATGACGTATCACTTCATTTATATTTACATCGAAAAGGGACTTGAAATAGGTTCATGGCTGCGATGTACTGAACTCTGTCAAGCATTTAACATTGCTCTTGAGCATTATAGCAAAAGGAAAGTGAAGTTTGTGAGTTTAATGTAGCGTAGACCTGTTGAAGTCGAAGTTCTTGAGAACGCATTAAAAGTTGATGGCACAAGACGTTCTAAACCAGGCACCCGTAAATTAACGTAACGGGTAACGTAACAAAACACGAGGTGTAACAGAATCATTCAGTTCCACGGTTTCGTTCGATACAGTAGTAACGTTATAGCCTCTTCGTTACATGAGCACGGTACTAATTGGAACTCGATTCCCATACCCTACACGGTGGAGTAACGTTACTCATTTCGTTCCGTGCTCCAATTGGTACAGTTGTAACGTTACTGCCTCTTCGGTACATGGGCACGGTACAGATTGGAACCCTACTGCCATGCGGTACACGGAGGAGTAACGTTACTCATTTCGTTCCGCGCACCATTCGGTATAGTTGTAACCTTACGGCCTCTGCCTTGCATCGATACGTTACAGAATGGAACTCTACGTTTGTACCGGAGTAACGCTCCGTGCGGTTACACGCAAGGGAAAGTACATAAACGCTGTTGTTATTTCGTGATATTATTGAAGTTTGGATGAAAGCCTTGTGTAGGCAGATTGACGGGAACGTTTAAACATGTACTGTGCCCAACTCTAGGAATGGGTATTCCAAGTTTCAGACACCTAGATATCAAGGGAAAGGCTGTAGCCGCTTTGGAAGTTCAGATATTTGAATATCGCGCTACATTGCTTCGAGAAGCATTTAGAAGAATTTTACCGATAGTTGGATGTCAAGTGACGTAGCGAGTAATAGCAGAGGTGGAGGCTATTTATTGATTAAATAGTTAACTATGGAGCAGAGACTTGAGACTGGGATCAGATTACTGGCACGGCCAAATGAAAGAGAATGTAATTAGTATCAAGTAAATCGGACCAGGGATTCAAGAGATATGAGGATTTCTAGATATCAGGCGATGACGCGTGACCCTGACCGTTTTGAATAAAAGCCAGCTGGAGGAGGCATGGTTAGCTCATTTTAACACAAGCACTTGGCAAGCAAGTTGCGTCTACGCTGAGCCAAGGCACATGGTTGCCGTATCTACGCAGAAGTTCTTTTCAAGTCGTGATAGTCACGAGAAGTGCTGCGCAAACGAGTTGGAACTTAGTAAGTTTCTGGTGAGGAGAATCACTGAGGTGATTGATTTCTACAGACATTGGTGGAAATATTTATATTTCTAAAAGGACATATGCTAGACTTAGTCTAGAAAATAGTATTTTGTCACATTCCATTAGTAACTTAATACTTGGATGTTTAAATCCATTTCAAGTCAGTTTTCATTTTTGTAACTAGTTAACCACTTCGATCTGTCAGTACATTGAAGACTAGTCTATAACGGTGGCGTTCATTAGTGTACGCAAGGGAAACTGCAGGTTGCTTAGCGCATGGCAGATGGTGATATTAATAAACCATGCCCAGGGAACGATCTTCAGAACAGCCGTTAATTGCTTAGACTGTCAATGTTTTTCTTGTACTGATGAGATTACAGTGAGTTATGTTACAACTGACATATCTAAGAAGAGATCACTTAGATCTGACCCTATTTCAACAAACTGTTATGGCTTTGATAGAAGCCCATATTAAAATGGAACCACAGTTTATTCAAACGTCGAAAGATACTACCACTATGTCTGACTAGACAATTTGTGGGTCTACAATGGCGGCCGATACAAGGATTATACGTGCTTGTCCGATAGGGCATGTCTATGGATAAATCTGGTACAGACCAGGTTTACTACGCTTCAAGACCATCAAGAAATGTAAGCCACATTTGAATTATATTATGCCTAGCTAATTGGAACAAACTATTTTTCGGCAGATGACCAACACATTTTTTTCGTCGTATTTAAAGCTTGCAATGATTTACGCAAGACTTGTTAGAGTTATTCTGAGCATTTTCAGCACTCAGAACAGTTTAAGATCGATGACCGAGCATTTCGAAGATTTATTTGAATTTTTCATATTTTAAGGAAACCACGGAAAACCCCCGATGTAACTGTAAAAGTTAAATTTATTTTTGTTGAGGAATGGATATTTTTTCCATATTCGAAGGTTCGAACATGTGGATTCTCACATAATGAGATGATAATTAAACACATTTAAAATAATACAAATAATAATAATAATAATAATCCACTAATAATAATAATAATAATAATTTTTATAATTTTTCTAAATAATTCTTGGATATTATATTTTCTAATAATCATATGTATTGAAAGAGAGCCTATGAAGTAGTTTAAACATTTCTAGTTTGGAACAGGAGATTTTCCGAAGGAGAGTGGTTAGCGCAAGCCCGCATTCAACCAACATTTCAGTTCTGGTTGAACAATTGATATTTGCATTAAGTAAAGTATATGTTTCATATAACACGGAGAGGCATGAAACGGGAAGCAAATGATATTTGTATCAAATAGGATATTTTTGTATTTCTATAAAATCATGACGTAAATACACTCGAAAGTGAAATAAAGATTTTCATAAGTATGGTAAATTCACGGGTTGAACTGAATGGTAAAATAAAATAAACTTGTAAGATTATTAATCTTCCAGTGTTGATAACAAGCAGAGGCTTGATTTATTGTATAAATTTTGGGAAGATAATTTATGTGTGTGGAGTAGTTGAAATGCCATTCCCAGGTGCGCATGTTAAGTCGCAGGAATGAAGGTTTTTTCGAGCATCAATCAAATAGCAGGTTCGATGGCTCAGGTTTATAGAAGGAGTATTGGAACTACACATTTCGTCGTATGAATAACCCGAAGGTTATTTCTTTGAAACCATCAGTTCTTATTTCAACCTTGTTTAAGAATTCCATTTAGACTTTGATTTTGCTAGAACCCGGATTTGTCATGATAGTAGTTTATTCTTCTTCAGAGGAAGACCTTTGCCGTTGTTGTTGTTGTTATAATATTGTGTTCTTACACAAATAGTAGAATGGGCCACTGCCAATTTAAAATAATTCTTTAACCACGAATAATTTGAAGGATACTTTCAAATCCTAGTGCCATGAACTAAATGAATTCATTATAAAACTACAATTCTTATTTCCGCATTCTGTCGAAGAATTGCAAGTTGTGAAAGTTGCTAAAAATGGCCATGAATATAAATATTTTTTTCATAATGATTCCAAGTGGAAAATCTAATAGTTGAATGGTTCAACCATTTATTGATCAAGTTGATGATTCAGAAATCATATATTTTGTTTGGAACTTGAAGTTCATAATCGAGTCACTTCTCGAATGTTTAATGTCAGAAGAACAATTAATTGTTGTTGTGCTTCGCACAGTTCTTCGATGCTATGCTCAAGGTCAAATACTTTTCAGATGTTATTAATATGTGTTAATAATTTGTGTTGCTACGATGATAATAATATTTTCGACGATATATTTTTGAAACTGGAAAAACAAGTGAAAGTTTAAGAATTCTATAAACATTTATTCTACGAGTGTTAATATCATGTAAATAGTCAAACAGTGATCTACGTTATTTCCAGTATAGACAATTAATTTTGAACTGGAATTAAATATTAATAATTTTGGAACACAGTCCACAGTACTATTAATCGGACTTGTGTTTCCAAAAAGATTGTCAAATGTGTTTGGAAAATTTCTGTATATTGTGTGTAAATAAGTGTGTGGATCGCCACACGTGGATGATGCTGCTTTGAGCATTCTTGCAGTCAGATTTTAACTTTAAAATAAACTGAGATAATTTTACCAGATGTGTTTCTCCCAATTAAATCTCCTTCTATCCTTATTGTTGCATTGAGCCAAAAATCAGTAAAGCATTTTTTAATTTGATGTCGTTTTTGCGATTTGCTTTAACCCATCTGGCGCTCCGGGATATTTTGACTCTCGTGCTGACTGATTATTGGTAAAATGCATATGTGGTCGTGCGGACTCCGGTCTAAACGGACACATAAAATAAGATAGAGAGAGAAATGGCTTCGAACGTGGGTCCCGATTTAGACATGGTCAATCGCATGCCGATTTGAAATTGTGATAATTTTTATAGAAATATTTTGGGAGTTGAGAGATGTCTGGTTTGGATGAATAAATTAGTAGGAAACCCAATTAGTGGGGAAAATTAAAACTTTAACTTGGTTAATAATTAGAATGGGTTTGATTATTTTTGATAATGGCTTAACCATTAGGGCGTCAAGTAAATTCAGTAGTAAACGTTCGATGACTGGATATACACATTATTAGAATCCAGGTGGAGGATATTTGAGAACTTGCATATTTTTCTTGTGATATTGTGGTAAATGTAATTCGTAAAAGTAGAGACTTTTGTTTTTCCATCACGTCGACATTAGGACAAATCTCATTTTATTATAGTGTTCCAATTAGCTATTCATATTTCTTGTTCTAGTTATAAGCTTGTGTTTGCCACTGTTGTATACCCCTAAGTTTTGAATAATAATTTAAAATTATGGAAGAAATGATGAGGATGATGAGGAGTTTGGAGGAGAGTTCGAAAGAGGCTGGACGGCGTGTAGCCGCTATTATGAAAGAAAATACAGAGGCTTTAGAAAAGAAACTTAAAGAAAATTCTGATTCTTTAGAAAGCAGGTTAAAAGATAACTTGAAGGAAAGTTTAGATGAAAAACTTAAAGAAAATTCTGATTCTTTAGAAAATAAACTTAGAGAAAATTTAAATGATAAACTTAAAGAAAATTCTGATTCTTTGGAAAATAAACTTATAGAAAGTTCTGATTCTTTAAAAAGTAATTTGAAGGAAAATTTAAACAGTAAATTTAATTCAATGGAAAGTAAATTTAAAGAGAATTCTGAAATTTTGAAAATGACACTTGAAAGTAAAATGAATAAATTATGCGATAAAACACATGAGCTCGAAACTTCATTAGCTACTAACGCAAGTTTAATGGACGAAAAATTTCGCGATGCCGATCTTCGATCCCAAAGCTTAGCTGATAGGATAGAACATGGTCTTAGGAAAGTTGGTGAAGACATGGTCAACCTGGAAGTCCGAGTGAAGAAGGAGAGTAACGAGATGGGAATTCTAGTTGTTCAACGTTTAACGGAACAATTGAAAGAACTTGTCATGGGAGAAATAAGAGAAGGTGTGATTAATGAATTGCAAACTGAAATCAAAACCACAGTTGTCAATGAAATTAAAGACACACTCAAGCTGGAGAATCAAGAGGGAATCAAGGAGATTAGGGAATCTTTGTCATCCCATATTGAAGTAATTGCCAAAGATATCCAAGCAACTCAGAAGGACATATCAGATATGACAGGGTCATTGAAAAGTCATGAGGCTGTTATGAACCAGATATCCATTGATGTTAAAGACAATTGTAAAGAAACTGAAGCAATTAAGAAGATGGCAGAAGAAAACCAGAAGGAACTTGAGGCTATGAAAACTCAAATCAAGGATGAGATACAGTCTGATCATCTGTTGGAAATGCCAAATGTAAGGGGAAAGGAACAGATGCAGATAAATCTAGGAGGAGCTAGAGAAACGGATAGTCAAAGACAGGATGAGGTCAGGACAGTATTTCAATCCAACCCCATAACTGTATTTAAGAATATAGAAGATAAGCCTTCTAAATTTTCAGGGCGAGATTCTGTGACACCCGTGGAATTTTTGAGAGAAGCAGGTGATTACCTGAAAGATTCTAAGATCCCTAAAGAAAGACAGATCCGAGTGATAGGGAAGTTCTTGGAAGGTCCTGCACTTCTGTGGTTTAGAGCATTTAGATCCACTCTAACCACTTTTGAGGAGTTTTCTCGTGGGCTATTGAAGAAGTTTTGGTCCCCTGAAACCCAACAGCAAGTTAGAGCAGAGTTATATTCGAAGAGATTCTCGACGTCACAACCTACTCGATACTCTACGTACTTTTCTGGACAGCTGTCTAAACTCCAACATTTAGATCCGCCGATGCCAGATAACGAGTTGATTACTGCATTGATACCTCAATTTCCAGCAGACGTCCAGAGGACTTTGATCGCAGCTGATATCTACAACATGGAACAATTTGATGAAGTATTACAGAAGCTGGATCATACAAACGCTCAATTCTTTCATCAGAAGGGAGTAAAGAATAATAACGCTGTGTATACTGTTATGGCTGATAGTTATTCTCAGACACCTCGAGAGATTCGAGAGGAGCGAGAAGAGAAATCGCCGAGGGAAGATCCAAATAAGAGAGGATGGAACCAATATAGTAACAGATACAGTTACAAACCATATGCAAGACCGGATGGTGGTAATCGATACAACACTCGATGGAGAAGACCACGAGATACTCAAGGAAGGTACCAGGAAAGAAGATATTATGGTAGAAACAACTACAATAATAGAGGGAATGTAGATACTCGTCAGTCCAATGAAGAGTTTAACAAGGACACGAGGAAAAATTTGGAAGCAAGACACCAAGATAACTTGCAATTTTTGGAGCAGAGGCCCAACGAACCAGGTCCATCGGGAACACAACAATCCCGGGGGAATGGTAATGAAAAAAAAAAAACTTCGAATTCACAGTAGAAGATAGAATTTTGAATACTTTCACTTCCAGAATTATTAAATGGCAAGCAGAGGATGATGATTTAATTCAACAGAATGACGAACGAAAAGAAATGGGTACCAGAATTAGAATGCCAATCATAACATGCGAAGTATTTGGTATGCCTGTCGATACTTTGATCGATACTGGGGCTATGCTTTGTCTGGTGAGTGAGAAGCTTTATATTCTGTGGAAGCTCAAAGAGAATTTAGAGGAAATTCCCGTATCAGGAATTAAGATCCAAGGAATAATACCCAATAAAATATCTCTGGGTAAAACACAATTATACTTATGTATTACGATTGGAGGACATGATTTTCGACATGTATTTGTTGTAATGAAGGACATGGCTTTTGACATGATATTGGGAGCAGATTTCATTCAGAAACATCAAGCAGTGATAGATATGAAGACAGAGACGATTAGATTCAAGAATACCGAAGAGATTAACTTCGAGGGAAAAGAAGAGGAAGACATCGAGGGAGATGCTCAATGGTCTCTGATTTTTCATGAAGCTGAAGGAAGAGAAGTCTACACTGAGAAGGAGTCCCCAGAGCTAGGGAAGATTTTGGAAGAGTATCACGATATTTTTGATATTAAACCTGGTGAAATTGAAGATTTTGAATATTGTGGAAGTAAACAATAATGGAAGCTATGAAGTAGCTAATACAAGAACTGGTAACATCGTGGGAACTTATAATGCATCGAATTTGAAGATCTATTATTCAAGAACCAGATGATTTAATGTGTAGATAGGAAAAATAAAAATTTTTCAATTTTTATTTTTTGCTAGGTGTGGGGTGGATGTGCCCAACTCTAGGAATGGGTATTCCAAGTTTCAGACACCTAGATATCAAGGGAAAGGCTGTAGCCGCTTTTGAAAGTTCAGATATTTGAATATCGCGCTACATTGCTTCGAGAAGCATTTAGAAGAATTTTACCGATAGTTGGATGTCAAGTGACGTAGCGAGTAATAGCAGAGGTGGAGGCTATTTATTGATTAAATAGTTAACTATGGAGCAGAGACTTGAGACTGGGATCAGATTACTGGCACGGCCAAATGAAAGAGAATGTAATTAGTATCAAGTAAATCGGACCAGGGATTCAAGAGATATGAGGATTTCTAGATATCAGGCGATGACGCGTGACCCTGACCGTTTTGAATAAAAGCCAGCTGGAGGAGGCATGGTTAGCTCATTCTAACACAAGCACTTGGCAAGCAAGTTGCGTCTACGCTGAGCCAAGGCACATGGTTGCCGTATCTACGCAGAAGTTCTTTTCAAGTCGTGATAGTCACGAGAAGTGCTGCGCAAACGAGTTGGAACTTAGTAAGTTTCTGGTGAGGAGAATCACTGAGGTGATTGATTTCTACAGACATTGGTGGAAATATTTATATTTCTAAAAGGACATATGCTAGACTTAGTCTAGAAAATAGTATTTTGTCACATTCCATTAGTAACTTAATACTTGGATGTTTAAATCCATTTCAAGTCAGTTTTCATTTTTGTAACTAGTTAACCACTTCGATCTGTCAGTACATTGAAGACTAGTCTATAACGGTGGCGTTCATTAGTCTACGCAAGGGAAACTGCAGGTTGCTTAGCGCATGGCAGATGGTGATATTAATAAACCATGCCCAGGGAACGATCTTCAGAACAGCCGTTAATTGCTTAGACTGTCAATGTTTTCCTTGTACTGATGAGATTACAGTGAGTTATGTTACAACTGACATATCTAAGAAGAGATCACTTAGATCTGACCCTATTTCAACAAACTGTTATGGCTTTGATAGAAGCCCATATTAAAATGGAACCAAAGTTTATTCAAACGTCGAAATATACTAAACTATGTCTGACTAGACAATTTGTGGGTCTACAATGGCGGCCGATACAAGGATTATACGTGCTTGTCCGATAGAGCATGTCTATGGATAAATCTGGTACAGACCAGGTTTACTACGCTTCAAGACCATCAAGAAATGTAAGCCACATTTGAATTATATTATGCCTAGCTAATTGGAACAAACTATTTTTCGGCAGATGACCAACACATTTTTTTCGTCGTATTTAAAGCTTGCAATGATTTACGCAAGACTTGTTAGAGTTATTCTGAGCATTTTCAGCACTCAGAACAGTTTAGGATCGATGACCGAGCATTTCGAAGATTTATTTGAATTTTTCATATTTTAAGGAAACCACGGAAAACCCCCGATGTAACTGTAAAAGTTAAATTTATTTTTGTTGAGGAATGGATATTTTTTCCATATTCGAAGGTTCGAACATGTGGATTCTCACATAATGAGATGATAATTAAACACATTTAAAATAATACAAATAATAATAATAATAATAATCCACTAATAATAATAATAATAATTTTTATAATTTTTCTAAATAATTCTTGGATATTATATTTTCTAATAATCATATGTATTGAAAGAGAGCCTATGAAGTAGTTTAAACATTTCTAGTTTGGAACAGGAGATTTTCCGAAGGAGAGTGGTTAGCGCAAGCCCGCATTCAACCAACATTTCAGTTCTGGTTGAACAATTGATATTTGCATTAAGTAAAGTATATGTTTCATATAACACGGAGAGGCATGAAACGGGAAGCAAATGATATTTGTATCAAATAGGATATTTTTGTATTTCTATAAAATCATGACGTAAATACACTCGAAAGTGAAATAAAGATTTTCATAAGTATGGTAAATTCACGGGTTGAACTGAATGGTAAAATAAAATAAACTTGTAAGTTTATTAATCTTCAAGTGTTGATAACAAGCAGAGGCTTGATTTATTGTATAAATTTTGGGAACATAATTTATGTGTGTGGAGTAGTTGAAATGCCATTCCCAGGTGCGCATGTTAAGTCGCAGGAATGAAGGTTTTTTCGAGCATCAATCAAATAGCAGGTTCGATGGCTCAGGTTTATAGAAGGAGTATTGGAACTACACATTTCGTCGTATGAATAACCCGAAGGTTATTTCTTTGAAACCATCAGTTCTTATTTCAACCTTGTTTAAGAATTCCATTTAGACTTTGATTTTGCTAGAACCCGGATTTGTCATGATAGTAGTTTATTCTTCTTCAGAGGAAGACCTTTGCCGTTGTTGTTGTTGTTATAATATTGTGTTCTTACACAAATAGTAGAATGGGCCACTGCCAATTTAAAATAATTCTTTAACCACGAATAATTTGAAGGATACTTTCAAATCCTAGTGCCATGAACTAAATGAATTCATTATAAAACTACAATTCTTATTTCCGCATTCTGTCGAAGAATTGCAAGTTGTGAAAGTTGCTAAAAATGGCCATGAATATAAATATTTTTTTCATAATGATTCCAAGTGGAAAATCTAATAGTTGAATGGTTCAACCATTTATTGATCAAGTTGATGATTCAGAAATCATATATTTTGTTTGGAACTTGAAGTTCATAATCGAGTCACTTCTCGAATGTTTAATGTCAGAAGAACAATTAATTGTTGTTGTGCTTCGCACAGTTCTTCGATGCTATGCTCAAGGTCAAATACTTTTCAGATGTTATTAATATGTGTTAATAATTTGTGTTGCTACGATGATAATAATATTTTCGACGATATATTTTTGAAACTGGAAAAACAAGTGAAAGTTTAAGAATTCTATAAACATTTATTCTACGAGTGTTAATATCATGTAAATAGTCAAACAGTGATCTACGTTATTTCCAGTATAGACAATTAATTTTGAACTGGAATTAAATATTAATAATTTTGGAACACAGTCCACAGGACTATTAATCGGACTTGTGTTTCCAAAAAGATTGTCAAATGTGTTTGGAAAATTTCTGTATATTGTGTGTAAATAAGTGTGTGGATCGCCACACGTGGATGATGCTGCTTTGAGCATTCTTGCAGTCAGATTTTAACTTTAAAATAAACTGAGATAATTTTACCAGATGTGTTTCTCCCAATTAAATCTCCTTCTATCCTTATTGTTGCATTGAGCCAAAAATCAGTAAAGCATTTTTTTAATTTGATGTCGTTTTTGCGATTTGCTTTAACCCATCTGGCGCTCCGGGATATTTTGACTCTCGTGCTGACTGATTATTGGTAAAATGCATATGTGGTCGTGCGGACTCCGGTCTAAACGGGCACAGTACGGAACATTATAACATTATAATAAAATCCCTAAAGGAGTGCATTAGGTATTAAAATAGTATTATTGTTGTTATTATTATTAATAATAGTAATAATAATAATAATAATTGAATTTGAATGTATTTATTAATTACTTTTGATAATACCTTTGTGTTACAGCTCACGAATCTGACTGCAAATCCATACAGATTATCTGTGAGACAATTTAATTATTTATACAACATATAAACAGATTGTATTTCGATACAAGAGTTCATGCAATAATAAGTTTATATAATAAATTAAAGTTCATTCAGGTTATCATTTTTAATGCGACGTGTAGCTAATTGTTTGCTGTTCATGTTGGACAATCCAGGTGGTAGTTCATTAAGTAGTGATGGTACAATAATTTAGTCTCTTGAAACCATAGCTATTTACAAATAAAAGTTTTTCATATTTATTATTTGTTATGGCTCTTGTGTGTATGTTGTGAGATACCTTGTGCCTGAATCTTGCATCATGGTAGTATAGATTCAGTACCGTACAGTAATTTGAAACAACTCTTTACTGAAGTATTGAAATAAGGTATACCAGTGAAATGTTTAAAGAAACTTTTTTGGCTATCTTGTAGATTATGAATTAAAGTTGTGTTTTGACTTCCCCAAGCTGATATGGCATATCTTAATTTGCTTTCAATCAGACCACTATATATGGTTTTGTGAGTATTTTTATCTACAAAGGATTCGAGATTGAAGAAGGAGTAAAGGTTTGATCTTAGATTTTTTATCATGTATACTGTGTGTGTGTTCATTTTAAAATTTCCATCAAATACCTAGGTATTTTTGTATCGAAGTACTCTTTATAAAGGTGTGGGAGAAGGTGTTACATTTGCAACCTGCAAGGATGTTTTGGTGTATGCATGATATGCTGTGGTGTGTCAGATTGTATTTTTCTTGTGTAAAGTGATCAACTCCGATATGCATTATTTTAGATTTGGTTGTACTGTATTTACAGTATATACACATTAACATGTTTAGTTAATACTTCGGTGGAGTGGGGTATTGCTGTTTTATTTTATTAAGAGCAGAAAAGGAGATAGCAAATCATAGCACATGCTTCTTCAGCTCATTTATTAGAAACGCGCACAAGTTGTGCATTAAGCTTACAGATACATTTACACTACATTCAATTATATTTCACTTTGTATCAGTCTCATTGTTCGAAGCAGGTCTCGATTATTGATTTGGATAGTTATTTGCATGTTGTAATGTGGTATCGATCACATGGGCGTTCACAAAGATCACATACACATGTTTCGTTCGGCTCGTGATGGTTCTTCACGTTGCACACTCTGTGGTGGTATCTGTGCGTTGCCAAAGAGTTCACGAAATGGCGCAGATCTTGGTTGGTTTCCATCCATGATCTATTTACCATGGCCTCCGTTGCATAGAAGTCAGGCCATAACTCATTTGACTTTTCTTATTTCCACTTGTTTTTCCCAGTTTTTAGTAAATGGTACATTATATTTGGTCCTGAGATCTTCCATCAGAAAGGTTTCTCTTGCTAAGACATAGACGAGTCGTGAGCGGGTGTATTTGGATATTGCTAGGTCGGACATCACGAACCGAGCTTTGACGGCTTCCATGGCTGATAGGTATTACATTCCTAGTTTTTCCTAGGTTATTTCTATTCCATACGTTAGGATGGGTACGATTTTTGCATCGAATAGTTTCATGGCAGTTTTAGGGATAGTCTAGGCAGTGATGGTAGGCCTATGTCAAATATTGCCTTCGTGGCTGCTGATGTTCTTGTTTTAGTGTGAATCCTAAATGATCTTACGGTTGTCTGGAGGGTCATGCTCAGGTATTTGTAGCCGTTAGCCGATTGAAGTGGTTCGTTTCTGTATTAAACCTTGTCGTGCGAGTTTTCTCTCCAACCTTTTCTGAAGGTCATCTGGACTGATTTCCTGGCGTTAATCTGGAGCTTGTTTTCTTCAGCCCAGGTTTTTAAAGCCTTGATTGCTTTTTGTAGCTCTGTTTTGTCTGGCGATCCAATAGCCATATTGTCTGCGTAAATGTAGAAGTTTATATTGTTTGTGGCTTCTTTTAGTTTCTCGGCGATAACGTGCGTTGCGACGTTGAATAGAAGCGGGCTGAGTGGATCTCCTTGGAGCACCCCATTAGTCTGTGTGACTCCTTTGGAGAAAGTTACATTGTCCGAGATATATATTGTATTGCTTCTTAGCATGTTGTGAATGAGGACTACCAGCTCTGTTTTGTCAGTCAGGGCTTCTAATTTGTTAAGATGAGGCTTCTGTCTAGGGTGTCGAACGCTTTTGAGTAATCCACAAATACAACGTAGAACTTTCCTTGTGGGACTCTGATGGAATTTTCAATGTCTTCTGTGAGGATCCGAGTTGTTTGTAGGGTGCTTCTTCCTCTCCGGAATCTGCTATTTATTAGTCTTGTGAGCACTTTTAAGACGTTATTCTCCAGCGCTATTCCTCTGTAGGAGTTTGTATCTATATTGTCCACGTTCCCTTTTTAGAGGACTCTAATGGTGGACGTTTTCCATCTCTGTGGTATGTCGCCTGTTCTAAGGCATAGGTTTATCATTTCCGTGAGTGCTGGGAGTAAGATACGTGTTGATGCTTTGAGATGTCCATTGAAGATTCCGTCTGGGCCTGTTGCTTTTTCATTTTTAGGCTTCTTATGGCTTGTTTTATTTCTTCTTCAGTGAACGGGATGGATCTGGTATCTGTTATCTCTGGTGCCCGCGGCTCGTATGCAGTAGTCTTGTGGTATGGGTTCAGTACCTTAAGGAAGCGTTTCTCCCATGTTTCCATGTTTATCTTTCCGGTGGTTTGTGTTTTTCTGCCCCTTAAGGCCGCTTCAATCAGTTTCGTGGCCTCGTGTTCTAGGTAGTCTTTTCGCTTTTGTATCAGTAAGGCTTTGTAATTCTTCCTGGCATTGCTGAAGAGCCTCAGGTTTTCTGCTGTGTTCGAGATCCTCGTTAAGTGTAGAATTTGTAAGACTTGTCTCCTCTCCATAAAGTATTCGACGTCGAACCATATCTTGGCTTTTCGTTTGAATTTGGGGATGATTGCTCTTTTAATGGTCTCTTACTCGATATTTCCTTCTTTCAGACAGTTTTCTAGATGATGTAGTTGCGATGTGTCTTTTATTTGCGAGGTGTATAGTTTCTTGAGGCTGGTGCTCTATTGTAAATGCTATTGTTGTTCTCTTGAGGGTATTCTAAAGAGAAGTTTGTTGTTATAGGAGAGTGCTTCTTTATTGGTCTCTCCTCTCATGAGTAACATACGTTATGTGAGGTTGGCAGAATTGTTGATCCTTTGAAAAAGATCTGGTCGATGTTGCTGCTGCAGTTGTGTGAATAGTAGGTGCGGACCTTTGACGCATTGACTAGTTGGAACCCTTCTTCTTTCATCATTTGGAGAAGTTCATCAATTCTGCAATTCATGTCTCCAGCAATGACGATGTTAGTTTCTCTTGCTGTCTTTCTTGGAGCTGTCAGAATAGCTGCTAGAATGTTCTCTATTGGCGTCAGGGGTACAATGTATAGCCCTATCAAGGTCATTTTTAGCCTATTTTCAACTTTGAAAAAATAGTCTTATGAGATCACCTTTAGTCCGTGAGTGCTTGAATATGTATGCCTATGTTGGGAAAGGGTTAGGTGGTGGGGGAGGAGTAGGGTCGAGTGAGGGGTCGTTTAAATGGTATTTTTTTTCGCTCTATGTGATGGTGACGTTCTTTTTTTAAATGGGTGAAATTTGGAAATGCAATTTGAGGTAAACGTGCGTTTTTGCCAATTTTGCGATTAGTATTTTTAGCCTATTTTCAATTTTGAAAAAATAGGCTTATGAGATCACCTTTTGTCCGTGTGTGTGTGTGTGTGTGTGTGTGTGTGAGGTGTGTGCGTGTCCCCCCCCCCTAATAAAATCTAAACGTCTGGAGCGATTTCAATGAAACTCGGTAAGTTCATAGCACTATTCCCGGCGACCTCGACCGTGGCCTTCAAATTTTGTTACGTGTCACCAATCCAACATGGCGGCTGTGCGAAATATTTCACTAGCATTTAATATCTCCGAAACTATTACCGATATCGCCCTGAAATTGTGTACGGTGATAAAGGGCACTACTAGAAGTTCACCTGTGAGACTTTCAAAAACCTGGTACTACAAAACCAACATGGCGGTCAAGCGAAATTGAGACTTTTAAATAGACATTTCTCGTGATTTAACTATCCAAACGTAATGAAACTTGGTAGAGCAAATGTTTATACACATTGTGATGCACTGGAGTCTAATTTAGTTCAATTGTTTACATAACCTCAAAATGGCGGCTGTGCGAAATATTTCACTGACATTCTATATCCCCGAAACTATTACAGTTATCATCATGCAATTTTGTACGGTGATAAAGGGTACTGATACAAGTTTACCTATGTATATTTCATAAACCTGTAAAGTACAAAACGAACATGGCGACCAAGCGAATTTGAAATATTTTAATAGACTATCCTCGTGATTTAACTCTCGGAGCGCAGTGAAATGTGGTACAGTAAATGATTTTGCAGATTGTAATGCACTGCCATCTAATTTAATTCAATTGTTTACATACCTCAAGATGGCGGCTGTGCGAAATTTTAAAATTAAGTTTTTATTCTTGTGTCGTAATCATGCGATCGTAGTGAAAGTTTGAATAATGAAGCTAGGCAATAATTGTCCTTGAATGGTACATAACTCTATGGCCTATACATATAACAATCCTAAATGGCGAGCTTCCGAAATATTTAGACGGTTCTCAATATCTATGAATCTTTTACAGCAACCAAACTGAATTTTTTTATGTTCATAGAGACTATGAACATATGTTCACCTATAGGACTTTCAGTAACCTGGTGAGCATAAATCCAACATGGCGGCGACGCGAAGTATAAATATTTAAATGGACGTTTCTCGCGAATTAACTATCCGAGTGCCGTGAAACGTTGCACGTTAAATGCTTATACAAATGTTGATCCACTGGCATATAATTTATTTCAATTGTTGGCATAATCACAAGATGGCTGGTGTGCGTACTTTTAAAATCTCGTTTTTACTCCTTGTGTTCTAATCATGCGATTGAAGTTTGAATACCACACGTACACAATAATCTTAATGTAAAAGTAAAAAAATAAAAATCCGTCCTGGCGACCATATGAAATATTTAGACGGTTCTTAATATCTACGAATCTGTTACAGCAATTAAACTGAAATTTTGTATGTTGTTAGAGACAATTAACATGAGCAGGATATATGAAAATAGGCTGTATAGTTCTTCACGGAACTACTTGTTTTTCTTGTTTGTATGCATGCGCTCTCGAGGGCTTTTGTAAGAGAGCGGGCTTTTTAAATGATTATTTATAGTTGAGTTTTTTTAAATATTTATTAAGAACCATCGAAACTAATAGGTCATGCGCTTTTTAATATCTCGTTAACCAATAATCGGATTTAAACATATGAGGTGTCGTAGGACTCGTGGTGAACTCTCCTTTTCTAAGGACGGGGTATATCCACCCCAAAATAAAAACTACCCTTACCAGGGAATGAAATAGTAATTTTTTTTGTATGCCTATGAACATGGCGGTTTTTGTAAGAGAGCGGGCTTTTAAAATGATTTTTTATAGATGAGTGTTTCTTTAATATGTATTTAAATAAACCAAAAAAACTAATAGGTCCTCGGCTTTTTAGTATCTCGCTAACCAATAATGCGATTTAAACATATGAGGTGTCGTAGAACTCGTGGTGAACTCCCCTTTTCTATGAACGGGGTATATCCACCCCAAAATAAAAGCAACCCTTACCCGGGGGGTAAATAATATTTTTTGTATGTGCGCACACGGACGGCTTTTATCAAAAGGACCTAACTACACGTTTGTTAATATTTTCTGAACCCCTGATGGGATTTTGCCATAGGCAATATCCTAGCCCTGGGGGGTACGCCCCGTTTTTGAATGATTCTTTTTTTTGTCAAAAGGGCCTAACTACACTTTTGTTCATATCTCGCGAACTTGTATGAGGGGTCCTAGCACTTGGGGCGACGTCCCCCTTTGGGGGATGAAACTACCCCCCAAAATTGAAAAATCCATATCTTGGAAACGAAGAACCCTAAAATTAGGTGTGATAGCTTAAAAATAGGTCATGACATACGCTTTTACCTGGATAGATCATTTCCCCCCTAAAATAGTAAATAGTCATGTTATGGGGGGAAAACGTGTTAAACACCTAAAAATTATAAATGAACCTAAGATCTTTTGTTTTTGATGAAAAATAGCAGGGGGGGTGAAAACTACCCCCAAATTGAAAAATCAATATCATGGAAACGAAGAAACCTAGAATTAGGTGTGATAGCTTAAAAAATAGGCCATGACATACGCTTTTACCTGGATAGGTGATTTCACTCTTAAAACAGGGCATAGTAATGTTACAGGAAAAAAGGTATTAAACACCTAAAAGCATACCGTAAGCGTTTTGTGAAACCATGCTTTAATGGACATGTGTATGGAGGATGTTTGTTATTATTATCATGTGTTATTATTATTATTAGGTAATTATGGATTAATGTGTGTATAGATAACTAACCAATGGGGAGCGGGATGGCGCCGGTGCTTAGCTGCTCGTCTTTACCCGGACGGCTGGGGTTCAAATCCCGGTGACAGCGGGGCGGAATTTTCACTTGAAAAGTCACGTGGCGTCAGTAAGGGCATTCAGCCTTAAATCCCAGGCCAAAACCAAAATGAGCCTGGTTGGCTCCAGCGATTCAAAATAATTGGGAAAAGCCGAAGAAAGAAAAAGAGGGGAAGAAAATGGCAACTCACCAGTAATAGTAAACATTTGTTTAAGGTGTTGAAGAAGTCAGGATGGCCAACCCATTGCCATGGTTCACGAATGGACCCCAAAAGTTCTACCTGGCAAGACTCAGTGTACCCTGTTGCAGACTTTGGAAAAAAAATCGAACCCGGGGCCTCTGTGATGACACTGGAGATATATTAATTATGCTTTTTAAACAAACATACGCTTGCATACTACCGCTGGGTTGAATCTGCACAGAGACGCTGGTTTTGTTTGTGTAGTGAGCCTTGGTGATAACAGCACGGCGATCTTGACAGCAAAATTCATATTACTCGTCTGCTTGATAGTGGACGTGCTCTGCACCGTGTTAACATACAGTACATGACTAGATCGTTGTTAGGTAAGGTTGGACAAAGGCTTAGTGAACTTTATTGCAACCTTGAAATGAATTACTTGGTATAGTCGGGGTTGGAAGCCAAGACCATAGGGTTGACAACCAAGTATGATAACTGTTACGTGCAAAGCCCGTCCTAACGTTTTTAAAATGCATCACCCCTATATGTATGTATCCTCTTCCTTTAAAGCGCCCGCCTTGATGGTTTGGTTTCGCTTATGAACTCGAGGAGGCAGCATCTATCGGCCTCTAGCCGGGGTTGTATCTTCGACCGCTAGAGTGTGTGAGTGGTGTCTTCTGATCTCGTCTAATCGAAACATATTTGAAGGATATTTTTTAATACGTCATTAAACAAAAGACTATATATACATCATGCCGCCAAAATAATTATATAATCTGCACATTGTTACTTGATGTGTCAATCTGTGATTGGACAATTTCAATTAACATTAATGCACTGCGGCCTTTGACTTTGGAGTCTCCGCCATCTTGGCATCTTCACAGTCTGTCGTCAAGAATGGAACAAGCTAGTTGGTGGTGAAAGAGTGTCTCTCCGCTGCTGGGGGCCTAGCCCCTAGCCTCTACGAAATATGGATATATTAAAAAAAAAAGGAAATGCCTATGCTCCTAGGCTATAATTTCATAAGTTGCCTTGAAGATGACGTGTGATCTGTTTATTTTACTGGCTACAAGAAGAAAAGCCTCGTGGGTGATCGAAGCGGGATGTGTGTGCTAACGCAGCCATGTTGGGGCAGTTCATATCTTTTACATTATTTAAAATGTGTTAGTTTTTTGTTTCCTTGTGTCTCCATTGAGGAAGGATTTTAAGGTACGTTATTATTTAATATATATTGTTATGGGAGCTCCGTTATTGGCCATATATTAATGTTTTTATTCTGTATTTTATTTCGTGTTCCAGGCCAAATATTTCTGTTTGCTAATGTTACCTGATATGTAAATATTTTCTTTTTTGTGCCTTCCGGAGACACGTACCTAGTTATCGTACCTGGTAAAATATTTTTTTTTATTTGGTAATCTTAGGGATTGCTCTATTATTAATTTGATTTACGATCCGTTGCAGCCTAAATTGCCTCGTGTCAATCGTGTTAAGGCGTAATTCTTTCCTCCCTTTCTGTTCTCTCTGGTGACGTTCTATTTTAAGATGTAATTGTTTGCCGTGATTCGGCTGGACATGTAAGCATCTTTTGGTGGCCATGTTTCTTTTTTGTTTTCCCCGAGTGCATTGTGGTCTATGAGAGTTGTTCTCTTGGCGTCGAGCGCGACACTCAAATGTGTTGTGGCGTGAGACTTAATAAATTTTGTTAACCTCGTTGTTTTTCCTTTGTGGTTTTTGTGAGTGTTCCTGCGTTTTCTTTCGTCATGAAAGTTTTGTTTTGGTGAATTAATTTTATTTTATTAAATTTTGTTTAACTTTTCGTTTACCCTCGTGGCCTTGATGTCTGCATGTCGGGTCGGTATTGCGTACCTTAGTAAATTATCAAGCCCTTTCTCATTTGGTAATACCTGTATTCTGGTTGTCTCCCTTTTGGGCTTTATTATTTTAATTTTAAATTAAATCTTTTCGTTTTTGCTTGGCAAGCAAGCATGTTAAGCCGTCTCTTGCCTACTTATGTAATTTAATTATGTTGGCCTTAAGCATGTGCATCACCAGAGAGAGGTTGTTGTGGCAATAAGAGTTTCTTTTTATGATTTTGTTAAATTATATATTTCTTGCCCCTTTGTTTGCTGAGTAAATATTATTTTAAATATTAAGCAACTGTTGTGGCATCATTTCGTCGGTAGCAGTTCTATGGGTGATCGGACTGTGTCTGTGGAAGAGCCTGTGCGTTTCCCCTTCTCCACCTTCTTCCACCCTTTTAGGTGTTCTTCCGTTAGGGCATGTCATCTGGCGGTGATTGTGCAGTTAGCGATGCGGACTTGTTAAAAAGGTAACTTGGCCCATCCGTTCCATTTCCAGGTGTCGCAGTGGTAGCAGACCGAGCTCGTGTATCGCTTCTGCAGCTATCCCCACCCCCATACCCGCAGGCTCGTTTTGTGGACCCTTCTGATGCTGATAGAGCGGTTGCAGATGAGATGTGTCATGTCAGTGCACTTGATGTTATGTTTTGCTAATCCTTGTCGTTTGTTTGATTTCATGTTTGCCTCTGAATATCCATGTGGTGATATGTAAGTGACCTGTTCCAAGCGAGGTGTCTGTGCTGAATTATATCCAGGTTGTGATGCAGCATTCCCAGTGAAGAAGAGGCTTGGTGAGTGACTGGCATGTGTTCTTGACATGGGAAATGTGGGATTAGTTCATTTTCTGATAGCCTACATGCTGAGAGCGGAGGCATCGAGGAGCCCTGTCTGAAGCTGTTCGCCATGTGGTTTGTAGCAATTTATTGTAATTTAGCTTTCTCTTCTGGAGCCAAGCAAGCGATGGCGTCTGCAGTTCTGGGCAGCATTGTGCATGATTTGGTATAGTATTGTGGCAGTGATCGAGTGTCAACCTAATCTATGGTGTTGTTAATAAATTGGTAGTTTATGGTATTGTTGTGAAATTGTAAACTGTCCTCGTAATTCCTAAAATTTGTTTCTTTCTGTCTTGTCTGCCTGCTTTCTATGTTTTTCAAAATGGCCGACAATAATAGTGCTTTTGATTTGATTGACTTAAGAGATAACCTTGTGAATTTGGAGCGTTCTTCTGGGGTTGAACGTGAGTCACCTCTGTTTACTAGGTCTGAGATTTTGGGATCGATTACTGGTAGTGGTTTGCCTTCCCCTCTATTGCCTGGTTCTGGCTCGTCCAGACCACTTACCCCTGGATACGGTCATTCTTCTCATGTTAGGTCACCTAATGATTTCCTGGGTCCTGCCGACCCATTGCATCCCAGTTTTTTCTCTGGCAATGTAAAGGTTTGTCTCCTGTAGAGGGTGTGCGAGCAAGCTACCCTGGTAATAATGTCTCTTTTCCAAATGCTTCGTACTCGCCTACCGTTAATTATGGGTCGATTCCTCACCCTATTTCTAGTTTCTTAACTAAGTTGAAGAATTTCAAACTAGATGACGTTACCCAGGTGGTATTATTTTTAAAGCAAGTAGTCGAATTGGGTAACCATGCCTCGATTTTTGGAATGTTGGAAAATCAGATTTTCCAACTGTTGTATCCTGTTGCATCCGGTATGCTGCGCGATAAGCTGATTGAAGCTATCCACCTCCGCATGTCCTTAGCCATGTTCATTAGGGAAGTGTTGTGGTTTTTTGTCCCTGCTAGTGCCCTTAGTACTCTCGAGCAAAAGTTCTTATATCGTGTCCAAAGGTTGGACGAGTCACTTAGCGACTATGTCAGTGACATTAAGGTATATGCCCAGGTATTTGCATCCCTTTTAACTGAACGACAGTTGGTGTCGTCTATTGTAAATGGGTTTTCGCCTCAATATAGGTCATACATGACTATGTGTACTAGGCCTTCGTCATTTGTCGAGCTGAAACAGGTCGTTATAGAGGCTATGGCTGTGAAACATGCAGATTCCCTCCTAATGTTCCTCCTCCTTCCTTGATGTCTCGTCCCCCTCCTTCCTTGATGTCTCGTCCCCCTCCTAAGGTTATGTTTCATCCTAGGCCCAATGTTAAGTGCCACACGTGCGGTGGCGTGGGACAGGTTAAGAAGGTGTGTCCGAATAACAAAGTTGTGTATCGCCAATGACGGGATATTTTGGAGACCAAGTCGGATGTTAGTTCTAAGGATATTCCTGTGCATGAGAATTTGGGAAAACCGTGTGAAGTTTCTGGTCGCCCTACTAATGAAATTCTTGATTACTCTTTGAAAACTAATTCATCACGTGCTAATTCTGCTTATGTCTCTGACCTACCTAACCTGTCGGTGAGCAATGTCGTGGCAAGTCAGCCTAATTCTAAACATAATGTGAAACCTGTGGTGCGGGTGTCCTCGTCATCTAATTGTAATCGTTTTAGAGTGAATAATGATTTTGGAATTTCTCCTGTGACTAAAGGAATATCCCCGTTTATTGAAATTTGTGTTAATGACGAACCCGTTTCTGCATTGCTTGATTCTGGTAGTGTCGCATCCTTTATAAGCGAGGTCTGGTTTTTATCTATGAAGAGTGTTTGCAATCTATCTGAGTTATAGCCTAAAATGAATCTTTTATTTCGGCAAATTGTTCAAACTTAAATATTTTGGGTAGTATGACAGTTAAAATCCATATTCTAATTTTTTCTTGGAAGTTTAAATTTTTTGTTGCCAGAAATCTTTCTTGTTCTGTGGTCATTGGAGCTAATTTCATGTCCCACGTTGGTATGCTTCTTGATTTTGGTGCTCGCAACTTATGGTTTAAGTTTCATCCGCAAATTAAATTATCGTTTAACCCGGTTTTATCTTCTCCTGCTGTCAATTCAGTTAGTGAACCTGTGACTATTGAGAATCTCGATCTGGAAAATTTAACGAGTCCTCAAAAGAATGCCATTAAGAGGTTATGTCAGGAGTATGGTGATGTATTTACTGACAAGTTGGGTGTAACCCATTTGATGGAATACAAGATTGAGCTAACCGATTCTGTGCCGGTGCGTTCCAGCCCGTATCGCCTTGCCCCGCCCAAGATGGATGAACTTCGGAAGATTATTGACAAGATGTTGGAAGAAGGTGTAATCCAACCCTCTATCTCTGCCTACTCATCCCCTGTATTCCTTGTGCCAAAACTTAACGGTGGTTTTCAGCCGGTGATCGACTATTGGGCTCTTAATCAAAAAGTTGTTTTATAATCCAACCCTTTGCCGGATCATCATACATGCTTTAGTTGGTTTCGCAACGCGAAGGTGTTCACGATCCTCGATTTGAAATCTTCTTACTTCCAAATTCCCCTCTCTCCGGAATCCAGGCATGTTACTGCTTTTTCCACTGACTGGAACCTGTTTGAGTATGCCCGTGCCCCGTTTGGCCTATCCACCGGAGCAGCTGTGTTGATCAGACTTCTGGACAAGGTGTTTTCAGAAATTAAATTCAAATTTGTGTACCACTATCTTGATGATGTGGTGATCTATTCTGAGACCTTCGAGGAACACGTTGATCATCTGAAGGTTGTACTTGATCGGTTGCGTGACGCTGGCCTTACCGTCAAATTGTCCAAGGTTTCCTTTGCCAAGCCCAAAATGTCCTTCTTGGGACATATTGTTTCCGAATCTGGTATCTCCGTGGACCAGTCTCGTACTCAGGCCATCAGAGATTTTAAACCGCCCAAGAACGCCATAGGTGTTGCTCGTTATATTGGGATGGTGAACTTCTTTCGTAAGTTCATCAGTAACTTTGCCGACCGTGCTGCTCCTCTAAATCAATTACGCAAAAAGGCTGTGAAGTTTGAGTGGGGTCCCTCTCAGCAGGCAGCCTTCGAAGATCTTAAGCTTGCGCTCTCTAACGCCCCTGTGTTAGCCATTCCGGATTTTGGGAAGCAGTTCATTGTGCAGACTGATGCGTCTGGTCGTGGTGTTGGTTGTGTCCTACTGCAAGAGTCTGATCTGGGTAGGCAACCCATTGCATACGCTTCTCGTACCTTAACGGACGCAGAGAGGAAGTATTCCATATATGAACTTGAGGGTTCAGCAGTGTTGTTCGCCCTGGAAAAATTCCGAATGTATCTTGAGCACACTAAGTTTCTCCTCGAGACCAATAACCAGGCCCTGAGCTGGGTGTTAGGAAAACCCCGTAAAACCGGTAGGATTGCCAGATGGGCAACTAGGATCCTGTCATTCCAATTCACCGTCCACCATATTCATGGGTCTGAAAATGCGGTAGCTGATTCATTAAGCCGCATGTATGAGGAAACGTCCGAAGAGGATATTCAGGGATGTGAACCCGTAAACCTTGTATCACCTGTAAATTATGTCAATGTCGTTCTCAGCAATTCCCCTGTGCTTTTTGAAGATGTGAGGAAATTCCAGAAAGAAGATCCCACCTTATCTAGCCTAATTGACCGAATCAGTTCTGGGGAAGTGATCAAGCCCTACTCTCTAAAGGATGGTGTATTGTGTTATTTGTCTTGTCATGACCGTCTACCTAAAATTGTGCTCCCGTCGGTCCTCATTCCGGAAATCTTTCGTTACTATCATGAATCTCCTATTGGTGGCCACCTAGGAGTATTCAAGACCCGAGCTAAGATCAGACAGTTCTTCATTTGGCGAAGTATGGATGGCGACATCAGGAGGCTCATTAGAAATTGTGCTTCATGTAATATTAGCAAACCTCCGGTTTCTACTAAGGTTGGCCTGTTGTCATCTGAACCGGCATCTAGACCCATGGAGAGGATTTTTATCGACCATGTTGGCCCGTTCTCTCGTTCTGGTCGGGGAAACCAATTTGCGCTTGTTTGCACTGACGGTTTCACCCGGTTTAGTTGGATATTCCCCACCAGACAGGCTACGACCAGTTCCGTCATAAAGTGTCTTAATTCCATCTTTTCATCTTTTGGGCCATGTCAGTTCCTGGTGTCAGATAATGCCAAGTGGTTTGTATCACATCAGTTCCGTCAATTCTTATTTGATTATGCTATTTCGCATGTAACCACCACTCACTATTTTCCTAACCCGTCTCTCGCCGAGCGAGTCAATCGTAATCTCCGTTCTGCTCTGATTGCTTTCCACCACGACGATCATTCCAAGTGGGATTCTAATTTGCATTTGCTAAATTTTGCACGCAAGCCACCCCTTTTTCGTTAATGTTTTCGTTTATGGCTAATTCTCCGTTGTCTAATCTGTGGAACCTGCACGATCACTTTCCAGACAGTTTCACGCCCGAGGATATGAGGGCGAAATTCGACAAGGCTAGAGAGTGTATTAAGGTATCACATGACCAACTTGCCAAGCGATACAGTGCCTGTCGCAAGCCAACTGATTTGGAAATTGGGGATGTTGTGTACGTCCGCAATTTCGATCCCAAGGGCGTCAGTAATCTAGTTTCCAGCAAGTTGACCCCCCGTTTCAAAGGCCCCTGTTATGTAGAGGCATTCTTGACTCCCGTTACTCTTCTTATTCGAAACCCCAAAGCCAACAAAATATCCAGAGTGCATATATCGCACATAAAACGAGGTGGAGAGAATTGTAATGAGGAAATGCTACCATAAAATTGTAAACTGATTTTTGTATAATGTAGAGTATCCCTAACCTTCATTGAAGCCTTCAGGCATCTGTTCCTTCTGGAATTTTGATTTGGATTTGCAAACTCTACTGGGATACAGCTTGTAACTGTTGGGTAATTCCCGTTTAATGGTAAAATGTTAACATCATGTAATAGCCTACCTTTGTAAAATTGTAACTAATTTTGATGTTCTCATAGAAGATGCTAGCATGTAAGTTGGACTCGGTGGGAGACCTGACTCATGGTGATCTTGTATACCTGTTTCCTTGGGAATTTGAGTGGTCATTCCTCTACCGTAGCTCCTTCTAAATGTATAGTCGTTCAACGCGTGTATTATGGAAAGGTACTACTAGTCTGTAAAAAGGTAACCTTGTTAATCAAATATTGTAAGCACGGATCTAGGGCATGGTCAGGATTTTCTTTCTTCATTTAAATTCAACCTTGTTTCTCATTTGTAAAATGTATTACGAATTAGTAATTTCTGTAAACTTTTATCTTTGAAATAAGATTAACTTCTGTTTTGTAAATGGCTGCCCACTCGTCGCGTGATATCTGGCACATTGCATCCATCTACTTCGTCTAAAGCTAACTACATTGGACCTTTTGAAAATGTACCTAACGCGTCTTGGACTCTGAAAGCTCTGTAGGTGCTGGTGTATTGCGTTTCTGATGACTTATGGACACAGTGAAGCTGTTAACTAAGTGGTTTGCGAGGTGATCAATTATCCCTTCACTGATAATCTGACCCTGCACTCTTCCTAACCAAAGCGATGTGGTTTGATCCATCAATTGGAGTTAACTGGTGAACATTATTCTTCTGGAAACATGCTTGGTGAATCGACTAGTTATGGAGTACTACCTATGCCTAGGCATATTCGTGTACGGTGTTCACGCTTAAGGGATGGAGACTGTTACGTGCAAAGCCCGTCCCAACGTTTTTAAAATGCATCTCCCCTATATGTATGTATTCTCTTCCTTTAAAGCGCCCGCCTTGATGGTTTGGTTTCGCTTATGAACTCGAGGTGGCAGCATCTATCGGCCTCTAGCCGGGGTTGTATCTTCGACCGCTAGAGTGTGTGAGTGGTGTCTTCTGATCTCGTCTAATCGAAACATATTTGAAGGATATTTTTTAATACGTCATTAAACAAAAGACTATATATACATCATGCCGCCAAAATAATTATATAATCTGCACATTGTTACTTGATGTGTCAATCTGTGATTGGACAATTTCAATTAACATTAATGCACTGCGGCCTTTGACTTTGGAGTCTCCGCCATCTTGGCATCTTCACAGTCTGTCGTCAAGAAAGGAACAAGCTAGTTGGTGGTGAAAGAGTGTCTCTCCGCTCCTGGGGGCTTAGCCCCTAGCCTCTACGAAATATGGATATATTCAAAAAAAAAGGAAATGCCTATGCTCCTAGGCTATAATTTCATAAGTTGCCTTGAAGATGACGTGTGATCTGTTTATTTTACTGGCTACAAGAAGAAAAGCCTCGTGGGTGATCGAAGCGGGATGTGTGTGCTAACGCAGCCATGTTGGGGCAGTTCATATCTTTTACATTATTTAAAATGTGTTAGTTTTTTGTTTCCTTGTGTCTCCATTGAGGAAGGATTTTAAGGTACGTTATTATTTAATATATATTGTTATGGGAGCTCCGTTATTGGCCATATATTAATGTTTTTATTCTGTATTTTATTTCGTGTTCCAGGCCAAATATTTCTGTTTGCTAATGTTACCTGATATGTAAATATTTTCTTTTTTGTGCCTTCCGGAGACACGTACCTAGTTATCGTACCTGGTAAAATATTTTTTTTTATTTGGTAATCTTAGGGATTGCTCTATTATTAATTTGATTTACGATCCGTTGCAGCCTAAATTGCCTCGTGTCAATCGTGTTAAGGCGTAATTCTTTCCTCCCTTTCTGTTCTCTCTGGTGACGTTCGATTTTAAGATGTAATTGTTTGCCGTGATTCGGCTGGATATGTAAGCATCTTTTGGTGGCCATGTTTCTTTTTTTGTTTTCCCCGAGTGCATTGTGGTCTATGAGAGTTGTTCTTTTGGCGTCGAGCGGGACACTCAAACGTGTTGTGGCGTGAGACTTAATAAATTTTGTTAACCTCGTTGTTTTTCCTTTGTGGTTTTTGTGAGTGTTCCTGCGTTTTCTTTCGTCATGAAAGTTTTGTTTTGGTGAATTAATTTTATTTTATTAAATTTTGTTTAACTTTTCGTTTATCCTCGTGGCCTTGATGTCTGCATGTCGCGTCGGTATTGCGTACCTTAGTAAATTATCAAGCCCTTTCTCATTTGGTAATACCTGTATTCTGGTTGTCTCCCTTTTGGGCTTTATTATTTTAATTTTAAATTAAATCTTTTCGTTTTTGCTTGGCAAGCAAGCATGTTAAGCCGTCTCTTGCCTACTTATGTAATTTAATTATGTTGGCCTTAAGCATGTGCATCACCAGAGAGAGGTTGTTGTGGCAATAGAGTTTCTTTTTATGATTTTGTTAAATTATATTTTTCTTGCCCCTTTGTTTGCTGAGTAAATATTATTTTAAATATTAAGCAACTGTTGTGGCATAATTTCGTCGGTAGCAGTTCTATGGGTGATCGGACTGTGTCTGTGGACGAGCCTGTGCGTTTCCCCTTCTCCACCTTCTTCCATCCTTTTAGGTGTTCTTCCGTTGAGTCATGTCATCTGGCGGTGATTGTGCAGTTAGCGATGCGGACCTGTTAAAAAAGGTAAGTTGGCCCATCCGTTCCATTTCCAGGTGTCGCAATAACCACTACACGGTGAGATGGTCAAATAATAATATAACAGAACATATAGAAACGTTTTCTATAGTTTAACGAATTGGCTAGGAGCCATACCATGAGAGTTGTACGTAATGGAAATTGAATCCTTAGCTGATGACCCTACTTCATGTAAGCTATAGCAATGCCCGCCTATAAACTAACATGTTAGAAAAAATGGCTTGTTTTAAACGGATAATAATTGTGTTTACTGTGAGAAACAAATCTGAATTTAAGAATAGTTTATGTTCTACATGATGTTTGAACTCTTCTTTCATTTATACTGTAGACAAACGCTAACATAGTTGTCATTCAGAAGCCATGGCCGCCTCCTTTCCAATCCTACACCGTACACTGAAGTTAAAATAAATAATGATAACGTTACAGACAGCCCGTTTCATAGCCATGAGAAATAAGTGAACAAAGTATAAAATTCAAGAGCCAGTGAGGAATTCAACATGCTGTCCTTTGGACAAAAGACAAGCATTCTATAAACTTAACCACCAAGCTGTCCTATCGACCCCCAATGGTTTGGGTCATCGTAAAGATGAAAATTAAATCTCAGCTATAACTAAAACTAACTACACACTTATATACTAGAAGAAGAAATGGAAAACAAAAGGACAATAGGCCAAATAAAGGACAGAAAGAATAAAAATGGCCCTCTACCTTCAGGAATGTGGATTGGGGGAGTTGGAAGGAAGGAGAGCCATGAAAGGCAGATAGAAAAGTAAAATAAAGAAAAGGAAGCTTATAGTTTAACGTGACCGTTAATCTGTAGATTATGAGCCACGGGACCTCCTTTTTACGTGGAATCCGAACCACAGGACATGACATTTCACTTTGAAAATCTCACATGCATTGACCGGGACCGCCTTGGTGAGAGGCATACAGCTAGACCGCTGAGCCACCACGCCCCGAAAGTAAAATAGGAGGGGCTCTGCCTCAGAGGTAATGGATAAAGAGGAGGAAAACTGGACTCAGCTGAGAAATCCCTTGGGGTCACCAACTTCCAAACTGATCAGCCGTAAGTCCCTTGAGGGTGTAGCCATTTGCAGAGTGCAGCACAAGTGGTGGGGCTATATTCACCCTACCTTCTTGAGGGTCTTGAGCAAAAGACAGTAAATAACATGAAAATAAAAACAAGATGTTCAGTAAAGAACATAACGCCTACTTTCTCCTAAATGTATGAGTATAGTTATAACTCGTTGTTATTATCAAAGAGTATAATAGAACTATTCTTTGTTGAAGACCTTAGAAACGATTTACCTCTACCAAACGCCACAACCTAGATAAAAACTGCTACCATCATTGAAGAAAGAAAGAAAGATAAGAAGTATATCAAGAATGTTATGGATCTGGAGACATAATCGACCGGACTGGCTGCGTGGCTCAGCGGTAACGTTCTCGCTTGCTGGTCCCTAGGTTGCAGGTTCGTATCCTGGCGCAGTCAGCTGGCATTTGAGGGTGCACAAATGCGAGGGAGCCGTGTCAGTACATTTACTGGCACGTTAAAGATCCCCTTCGGGCCAAAATTCCGGCACCCCGGTGTCTCTAAAAGCAGTAGTAGTTAAAAGGGATGTAAAACCAATAACATTATTATTATTATTATTATTATTATTATTATTATTAATATACGACCTGCCGTGGGCAACATCCAACTTTGAGTTGAGGCATGTCTTTACACGTCTGGTTGTGCATGGCTTTCACAACCCTAATTGAATTAACAAATCTTTCCATGACCCTACAGAGACGTGTGTATACATACTATGTGGATATTTTCGATTGCTATTTGCCTGAAATAAAAGTAGTAATTAATAACCTGAACTAACACCAACGGCTTGAATTCAGTTACTATATGAAATCGTTTTTTTCTTTACTTCAAATAACATTTTCAAGTAACGCAAAATAGGCTGTTACAAACCCTTTAAAATAAAAAGTAAAAATGTATCGTAGTATCATCTTGTCATTCTTCAAATTCGATGCGCATAGAATGCCAATGGTATAGTAATCAATGGAGCCCCACGTAGACTAGTCGTGACATCTAGTGGTGAAATATCGAACAATATAAACCTAACAGAGCGAGTGCATTCTAGCGGCCAGAAGAAGAAACTTTTCAATAAAATCTGGAAGTTAATAAGTAGGCGTGCAGTTACCTTTTTGGCAGCTAGATGTCTCGAGTAAATCTGCTGGCGAATTATGTTTTAATTAAATATATATTTTACACCATAATATGCACAATATAACGCTCAATTTTAAAACATCTGAGTCATTACAAAACAATAAACATATAACATTTCAAGCAAAAAACCTAGCTCTGATCGGGTTTGAACCATAGGCATTTGAGCGATAGGCTAACGCTCTACCACTGAGCTAATTGTGTCAACGAATATCGTTCTATATAAAATGACTTACATAGAACTTGTTAGCAAATAATGATTTATACTAAACGATTTCATCACTGGAGTATATTATTTATATATAAAGCATTTCATACAAAGTTTATTTATTTTGTATCAGTACGCTATATTGCATGCAATACTCAAATTAGTGAAATATAAGTCAGGCACAAGATATCCGCTGCCATCTTGTCTTATTACTGAATCGGCTCAGCTTTTTAAAATCACGTCTGCACTATAGTATTACAAAATAAACTTTTAATTCCGAACGTGCCTCTTCCTTTAGAACAGTTAAAACGATTCTCGGCTCGATAATCGGAACTGGTGGGTCCCATGATATGGATTATAAAGTTTGCATAATTCGCACGGCCGCCATCCTGAAATGGTATGGCGGACGACCATGTAGTTTGGTCACAAGACGCATCCTATACGAAGGTATGTTGTTACCAAATTTGGTAGAGATCGGATGATTTGGTTAGTCGTTATTTGATTTTACGTTTTGAACGTTTGAGTGGCCGCCATTCAGTTTTAGTAAAGATGGCGGCGATATAAAACATGACACTGAGGTGTCCATTGCTAGTGCTACCTTTGTACCAAATTTCGTTCTATTCGCATTCACCGTGTTCGAATTGATAGGGGGGGACAGACATTCAGAGTACACACACTCACACACACACAGACACACACACACACAGACTCACACACACACATACACACACACACAGATTCACACACACACATACACACACACAGACAGACACACTTTTTTCGCCCTGTGTTGATCTCATAAGTCTACTTTCATTTTTTGCAAAAATCGAAAGTAGGCTAACAAGGCTGCCTCCTCACACAAGTAGGATATCAGAAAAAATAAATAAACAAGGGCCAATTAAGTTGCAAAGGGAAGAGACTCCCTAGGCCTCGGATAACCTAATCATGTTGGGGTCGGCAGAGAACAAGAGTTGAGCAAGTGTGGTCGACAGGAAAGAAGACAGAGAGGAGCCTAGCACAAGTTACTGGAAGCAATGACGGACTCAACTGGGACTCCGTGATCGTCAACCTACATGACACTAGATATGACGCCCAGGGGTGGAATTAAAGACCTATTTTGTTTTATATCACTGACTTTTAAGGACGGTAACACATGGCATGCCTTATAATGCAATACTGGTCCTAGGGTATGCACAATTGTATTAGATACTCAGCTAATAATACTGTGCATGACCATGATTATTTTCCCAAGTATAGTACATGGGACTGATAACCATGATTTCCAAGCCCCTAAGTAAGACAAAAAACAAATGATTTTCATTTTCCAATGAGTTGGGGTGAGGTGAGGTGAGTTTTCTATACACCAAACTGATGCGGTTTCCCACTTTTACTCCAGGTAAATGCACATTTGATGTTAAGAATAGTGAAATGGTTTGCAACTGTCCAATGCTAGGACCTGATTAGTGGCTTTTAAAAATGGAATGGAATGGAGTACACTTCCCCCAAAACCAACAAGAGGAGTGTTCGATCCCCCACAACAACCATTCTTAAAGTCAATATAAATGGCTATGCACTTCAGGTCATGACGGTCTCCTCTCTCCAATCCTACCCCTTGGTGGTGAAAGGCACACTCTAATACAACCATAAGTGACAGGTTATCTGTTAAATACCTAACTATCCCAAGATTTACCTTGAATTCTCCTAAAATCCACTAAATTTTCCACAAATTGACCAAATGACACAAAATTCCAGCAAAATTCAACAAATGACTACCAGATTTATTGAAATTCCATTGATTTACCTAAGAATGGTTTAAACTACCTCAAATTCATATAAAATTAGACGAATATAAATGAAAATTTTAATGACCAACAGAGTTCACTGTTAAGATGGTAGAGCCTTATGTGGAATGTAGGATAACATGTAACATGTTATACATTATATGCAACTACTGTAAGGCGTGTGATTTATTTATTTAATGCCTTTAACCCTATATTAAACACTCAGTTTATAATACGGTACTGATAACTACAATGTTACGGAAAAATTGAAACAAAACAAAAATCTGCATTGAAAAATCAAAAAGTGGTTGAGCAAATATATACTGGGAAAAGAATAGTTTTGTAAACACTGATGTCCAACAAGACTAATTAAATCAGTAACTGTCAGGGTGGCCGAGTGGTTAAGGCGTTTGACTTAAGATCAAATTTCCAAATATATAAGGAAGCAAGGGTTCGAACCCCTTCCCTGACATAACGATTGCTTGAGCATGCAAGAAAACAAGAAATATACACGAACTATGTTTATTAATTTAATCAAAATATTTTATTACAAGAGATAGACACACAGAATACAGCTCTTTTTGTTTATCATTTCTTTTAAACATAACACTTGTTGAAAATTATTTTAGGGGATGGGGGTATTGCTACGTTGACCCATCACACAATTAATAACAGCTTTACAAAGTTCATTTTCTATATTTATTAGCTCTTTCTCATAACCAATATGACCAACATATTTACAGGCATGCAAGAGCTGTAGACGTTCGACTAATATATTAGGATCGTTCCATTTGCTATTTTTTATGAATGGTTTCAAAAACTCGGGAAGCAGTTCATCATCCTCATTATTATAATCATTTTCATAATGATGATCATCATCATTAATATCATTTCCATTATAATTTCCACCTATGTCCACAGTCTGTTCAATGGTTTGAGTTGCATTTGATAGTGTTGAAAGCTTCTTTTTAGATGTGCTAGAATGCTTTAACATTGTTATGTTATTATTATCACTATTACCTTTCCCCACCCACTTTTTGATGGGGTATATTGTCTCTGATCGGGTTGAGGGCTTTTGAGATGTGGGTGCGTGTCTGAACATGGGTTTCACAGGAGGTGTTAAAGGTTTCTCATTAAACAACTCGCTAACAGCATGAGTGCGTTGTAGTGTATTAAACTTGAGGTTAATATTATCTTGAGCAGCACTATCTTTTTCTTGGACTTGGTTTCTTGCTTTGGTTTGGGTTTTCCTTACATTTAGACTAGTGTGATTATTAAGTTTACATTCATGATTGTTTGAAGAAAGTATATGCAATTCTTTTGTTTTAAGCATTCCTCGACACTGTTTCGATCGTTGCTTTGGACAGCGCCAAATAACAGTTCCATTTTTATTGCTTCGTTTCACAATATATGAATATCCTTTATAGTATGCATAAGGCTTACCATACCTAGTCACTGATACTTCCATATCAACTGTCAAGCATAAACTAATCTCTAGAAAAGACAACTTGGTAATAACAACAATAGTTTAATGTGGGAGCATATATACTTGCAAAAAGTGGACCAAAGGTGGGGGGTAAAATGTGGGAGAAAGTGGCAGCAAATGTGGGAGAAAAAAATAACTGTGAGCAAAAAATGGTAGCAAATATGGGATCAAATGTGGGAGCAAAGCAAATATAAAAAGTGGGAGCAAATATGCTAACAAATATGCCAGCAAAAGTAAATACACAAGTCAAGATAGTTTAAAGTGCAAAGAAAATATGTAAGCAAATATGAGAGCAAAAATGGTGTTTTCCTAAAACTACTAGACATAACAAACTTAGTCATAACCTAACCTAACCTAACCTAACCTAACCTAACCTCACTTAACCTCACCTAACCTCACCTCACCTAACCTAACCTAACCTAACCTCACTTCACCTAACTTCACCTAACCTAACCTAACTTCACCTAACCTAACTTGACTGAACGTTACCTAACCTAACCCATCATAACTTCACCTAACCTAACTTTACCTAATCTAACTTCACCTAACCTAATTTTCAACTCTCAGATCAAAATTAAATTCTAGGCATAGTTGAGTTGGAACCCAAGACTTCAGGGATAACACCCAAGTATACTAGCCACTACACCGCAAGATGGGCAAATTATCATGCAACACAACATTTAAAAAAAGATTCCTGTAGTGTAACTCATTGGCTGACAACCATAGTTTGGGAATTCAAACCCAAGACCTCAGGACTTTTGTTTTGAACATTATCAGAAATATTATTCCATTAACATTTTGCTGCTGCTTATAGTTATAAGTTGGCATTAATATGGGAAGCAAAAAAAGTGGGAGCAAATGTGGGAGCCAATATGGGAGTCAATGTGGGAGCAAATATGGGAGCCAATAGGGGGGCAAAAGTGGGAGCAAATATGGGAGCAAATGTGGGAGCCAATATGGGAGCCAATATGGAGGCAAATATGGGAGCAAATGTGTGAGCAAATGTGAGAGCAAATCATCTCACCTCGGTTATCACCAGTGAGTACTCATATCCACCGCTAGGTAGCGGAAACATACTTTGTGTGTCGTATGTAACTATCTTACAAAATTTGACTGCATGCAAAACGTCCTTGTATAAGCTGTGCATATAATTTTAATATACAATTAAGGCTAAGTGTACAGAACTAACTTGTATAGCCTTGTCTAGGGTATATAGAGGATCCTTAGCAAGAAAGACTGACTAACCCAGGAGTGTAAAGCCTTGCCATATGCAGTAAGCATCTGTTGGCAGAAAATGGTTCCTAATAATAACGGACTTAATGAATATGAAACGTGTTTTGAGTGTCGTCTTAAATCCTATTTTATACTTTGTGTTACGTGTAAGGGTTTAAGACGACACACAAAAAGACACCACCCAAAAGACGCAATACACAATCCAGCAACTGGTTAACGGGTAGTCCAGCGGTCAGCAAGCTGGAGTGTAAAGGCTGGCTTTACGGAGCAGAGACAGACGATCCGGCTGAAAGTCACCTCAAGGTCAGTCTCACTTCGGCTGTCCGGCTCGCTGCATAGCTATCTCTTTCCCCTCCTCTCGCTCCATTTGCCTGTAGACAAGTTTGACATTTTACCTCGCATTCGGCTGGAGGCCCAATCTCGATGAACCACGGCCTGTATTTTGCACGGTGATATTTTATTTTATCCAAGTCATCCCTCCTGGTAGGAATTTTGAGGAGGTAATGTGCCTGATTCGCCTGAATGGGTACAGATAAAGGTATTTCAAATGCTGCCTTGTTCATGCTTTTACTAAATACAAATACCATTTTGTTGTCGTTGTTTATGCATAATGGAAGTTGGAAAATCATCAGCCACGTGTTCTTGTTTGTGTGTGGAATTACTCTGATAGCATGTGTTATAATGATGACTGAGGAAGGGTAGCTTATGTACAGTAATGAGTCTTGGATTGGGTAAGTGACCGGGACTTTAAATGAGGTAATGTATGATGCCGCCATTTGCCTATAAATAATCTAAGAAATGTCACATCCATAATAGTTGCTGAGTAGTCATACATTAGATCTACAAACGCCAGATACCCATTTCAGGTGTGGAGTGTTCCTTTGACCACTAGATTACACTGTTGGGTACAAAGAAAATTGGTCGTCATTTATTTTGTGCCTCTTACGAATTGAGTTGTGTATATAGACATTCTCGTTCTTAAAATATTCGAATGTTATTGGAATATTCGAATGTTATTGTGAGGAAATCTATTTTCAACCTGATTGATGATTTGCAGCCTATTTTTCGGAAGCGATTTTGGGTAGGCGTCTTTTCTGGTAGGTTGGTGTATCTCCTCATTGGTAATGTGATCTATCCAAAGGATCACGCCATACAGGTGTCTCCAAATTCTTCTTCGAAAATTATAGAGGCAGTAAGCCTTGATGATACGAGTATTGTGATATAAAAAGAAGACTTACAAGTGCTGCAGCTTGATTATGGGGCCTCCCAGCAGCGTAGCAGTTGGTTCTGAGTCTGAGTCATCGACGTTTAGGAGAAGGTAATACAGTAAACTATTACGTTTCTCGTAACAGAATTCCACCTGAAGACTACACTGTGTAATATGCTTGATTGCTGTGTTTGGTAAATAGCCTGCACATTGCGTTACCCATTAAGCAACTAAAACAACAGAGTGGGCCATTAAGTTGGGAATCGACTGAAGTTTTAGGTTGGAGGACTGTATTACAAAATTTGTGTTCCGTTTGAGGCGAATATTTGACTTCATTCTTCTGACAGCGACATCCTCTGTCACTACAGTTTTCGATCAAACTTATTGGAGTATTGATGATGATGATGATGATGATAATTGTTGTTTTAAGGGGCCTAACATCGAGGTTATCGGCCCGTTTGGAGTATTGACGTAGGCAGTTTATAAGGTAGATCTCTTATTTTAATAGCATCATTTTACTACCACTCTTTAATACATGGCATTTAATTACTTGCAAGCTTTTCCATTTAGGTAGATTTCATTAGAAAGCTAACTATTGCAATGGGTCCCATGTTTCGACTTCCGGAAAATTTCGACATATCTTCGCGTTTCACATCCTCCAGACCCCAAAACCACCGTCAGTTCAAAAGTTTATATATACTTTATGTATGTATATATATGTGTATTAGTTTCTTGTGGACACGATAACTGCCGTCATTTTGCACCAATCACTTTGAATTTTTTACCGAATATGTATACCTATAAAATCTCGGCCAAGTTCGTTACTGGGCTAAATCGGTCGAAGGGGGTGAAAATGGGGGTCTTTTTTCGAAGAAGTGAAATATTGCTATAACTCTCTTAATATGTGAAATATTGAATTCGTTCAACGTTCATACTATGTGTCGGATAAAGCCCAAAAATTTATGTTTGAAGAGATTTTTTATAGCACCAACCATTGACCAAAGGGGTGGGAAAAAGTGTACTTTTCGGGAAACATTAATCATATCTCTCTTAATAGGCACAATATCAAAACCGTACAAAATGGACAATATTCCCCTAATAATTACCTAAAACTTTTGTCTGAAAGAATTTTTGATATGACCCACCATTATGCCAAGGGATGAGAAAAATGATTTCGGAATTATAAGAAAATGCCAAGAGCTATCAGTGGTTGCCATGACAACACTACTCAATTGATAAGGGAGGAGCCATCAGACGTTGCCATGACAACGCACTTGCACGAGATCAGATTCAGTATTTCCATCTGACTAAGCCGGCCCCGTGGTGTTGGGGTAGCGCGCCTGCCTCTCACGGAGGCCCCGGGTTCGATCCCCGGCTCCGTCAGGGATTTTAAAACTGACGTGAGGGTGGGAACGGTGTGCACTCAGCCTCGTGAGGACAATTGAGTAGCTGTCTGACAGTGAGACAGCACCCCGATCACGAATACCAAGGTTAACGGCCGAGGGGACCCGACGCGCTGATCACGCGTCACCCCAATATCTGCAGGTCAAATGGCTGGGCAGCGGTCGCTTGGTCGGCCTTAGCCCGTCATGGGCTGGATGGTGCCAGGGGTTGACTTTGACATCTGACTAAGTGGGAAGCGGCTTCGGTGACGTAACTGGTAGCATGCAGAATGTCTATGCCCAAAGTCGCGGTTTCAAAGCCGGCCGAAGTCGTCGGATTTTCTAAGAACGCTAAAATCCCTCAGTATGCTTTCCTTTGGAGGGGAAGTTCCAACGTTCGTTACGAGTTGCTGGTTGGGGTGGCATCTAGTAGCCAAGTTCACAGCTAGGTGTCATTGACGGTAGTACCTGGTAGCAACATTAGGAACTACTGCTTGAAATTGACCGTCTGCAGTCCTTACCTGAATTACAGTCTAATACAGCCATTACAATTTACACCGTTTATCAGACAGATTCTACACTCACCCAAAGTACACGGGGTTAGATGACCGCGTTGTCGCAGCCCCTAAACTGAGGAACCAACCAGAGGTAGATTTCATTAGAAAGCTAACTATTGCAATGGGTACCATGTTTCGACTTCCGGAAAATTTCGACATATCTTCGCGATTTACATCCCCCAGAACCCAAAACCACCGTCAGTTCAAAAGTTTATATATGATTTATGTATGTATATGTATATATATATATCAGTTTCTTGTGGACACGATAACTGCCGTAATTTTGCACCAATCACTTTTTACCGAATATGTATACCTATAAAATCTCGGTCGAGTTCGTTACTGGGCTAAATCGGTAGAAGGGGGTGAAAATGGGGGGCTTTTTTTCGAAAAAGTGAAATATTGCTATAACTCTCTTAATATGTGAAATATCGAATCCGTTCAACGTTCATACTATGTGTCGGATAAAGCCCAAAAATGTATGTTTGAAGAGTTTTTTTATAGCACCAACCATTGACCAAAGGGGTGGGAAAAGTGGGTTTTTCGGAAAACATTAATCATATCTCTCTTAATAGGCACAATATCAAAACCGTACGAAATGGACAGTATTCCCCTAATAATTACCTAAAAAAAATTCTGAAAGAATTTTTGATATGACCCTCCATTATGCCAAGGGATGAGAAAAATGATTTCGGAATTATAAGAAAATGCCAAGAGCTATCAGTGGTTGCCATGGCAACCCTACTAAATTGATGAGGGATGAGCCAACAGACGTTGCCAAGATAACGCACTTGCACGAGATCATATTCAGAATTCCATCTGACTAAGTGTGAAGCGGCTTCGGTGACGTAACTGGTAGCAAGAATGCTGAATGTCTATGCCCAAAGTCGCGAGTTCAAAGCCGGCCGAAGTCGTCGGATTTTCTAAGAGCGCTAAAAATCCCTCAGTATGCTTTCCTTTGGAGGGGAAGTTCCAACGTTCGTTGTGAGTCGCTGGTTGCGGTGGCATCTAGTAGCCAAGTTCACAGGTTGGTGTCGTTGACGGTAGTACCTGGTAGCAACATTAGGAACTACTGCTTGAAATTGACCGTCTGCAGTCCTTACCTGAATTACAGACTAATACAGCCATCCCTAAGTACACGGGGTTACATGACCGCGTTGTCGCAGCCCCTAAACTGAGGAACCAACCAAAATCTCTGCGGGAGATATAATTTAGAGTGAAGAAGTAACAGACCGTTACATAGTTACACATCAGTGTCGAAACCTTGCATAAGGACAGTGTGACCACAAGTATAAAAATGGACCCCAAATGACAATAAGGTTACCGTTCCCATAAGACAATAAAATGTATAAAATAAGCATAAAATGACGAAAAACAAAGTTAATTAAGCTCCAATTATAAAATACTTTCTCGCAATAAATGAGGTCTAATCCTTCTACGAAAACCTGCATATTCTGCCTATTTTCGCCTATCCCCAAGTTTGTCCGGTGAAATCTACCTCCGCCTTCCGGCGTGCCGAGAGGACTTTTTTTTATCTAAAGGATATCCATTTCCTTTTGGCTTTGTTAACTAGTTTTAAGATTTAATATCAATCACGCTGAGGAAGGTATCAATGAAATACCGAAACATGTACGATTAATATTGTAATTAAACGTTTCTTTAGTGTTTGACTAGGTGGTTTTAATAAGATAATACTATCAGTCAACACGGTTATTAATTGTTACCATTGCCATAATGGTCAATGTTTACGCATTTTATACAGTAAATGTGTATACACATTGTAATGAAATGGCATCTAATTTAGTTCAATTGTTCAATGGCAGTCAAAACCAAATTTGATATAAATAAACATCTATACCTGAATATCTCTGGGGCATATTGGACAATGACGTCAGTGCTCCCAACTGCTGAAAAATCACAATTAAAATTTCAGCTTCATGTTGGATATCTCGGACGTTATGCATGTTCCAAAATCGGCACACACATAGATAATAACAATCCATATTAAATTTCAGGAGCACATATATGGCAGTGGTGCCAACATGATTATGAGCCTGTTGATACAGTAGGTCCAATTTTTAATTGCATGTAATGTCTATATACAGTAGATTAATAATTGGAATGGATCTTGAATTTTAAGAAAAGAAGGCTCTTTATTTCGTCACGGAACTACTTGTTTTCATTGTTAATATTATTATTTTTTATTGTGGAGTAATCATATTATTGTGCTATCAAAATTAAAATTATTTCATAGGGAAGTGGAGAAAACAAATTCTAATGAAAGATTAGAACAATTGTCACCTCCGTTGAGTAGTGGTCAGCGTGAATAGCTGCCAACCCGGAGGCCCACGGTTGGATTCCCGGCGCTGCCACGAAATTTGAAAAGTGGTATGAAGACTGGTACGGGGTCTACTCAACCTCGGGTGGTCCAAATGAGTAGAGGGGGTTTGATTCCTGCCTCAAATCCTCGAAATGGTTTTCCGTGGTTTCCCACTTCGTCTTCGGGTCCCTACCGTAAGGCCACGGCTACCTCCTTCCCACCTCCTTGCCTAACCCTCCCACTCTTCCCATCCCTCCATCCGGTCCCTGTTCGCATTACAGATGAGGCCACCTGGGCATAGTGCCACTCACACACCCCAGTTGTATCCCCGACTCAAGAGTCTCAACCTCCAGGACACTGCCCTCAGTGGCGCTAGAGGTGGGATCCCTCGCTGAGTCCGTGGGAAAATAAAAACGGATTAAAACAATTTTCCCTACCATTAATCATTATTAAAATCACCCCCGTAGATCATGTGAATGAAACGAAGTTGAAAACTTACAGCACAAAGTAGTGTGGATACAAAAAAATATTCAAAAAGAATAAAAAGTTTGGCCATTAGAGCGTCTTGAACGCAGGACCCATTAGTGCTGTATTAGACTACATTATTTCAGGTATATATCAATTTAATGTTATAAATGTTAGTATTACCAACTTAATTTAGTCATTATTCTAGATAGGCCTGCCGTATATAGATTAATCATTAGCTTGAATCTTAATTTTATGAAAAGTGGGAGTTTTAGTTCGTTACGGAACTACTTGTTTGCCACCTGGCAGCTCTACGAATCAGAATTATTGTACAGCTAACTTTATATTCGTATAATAGTAGGAAAATACCGTTATTGAATTTGGGACCTTAGTACGAGGCTAATAACGTTATTCAACCCGGGGCCCATACAACAGAACACGAAGCTAATAACATTATGCGACCTGCGAGTCATGCAGCGTAACACAATGCTATCCGGTCTTGTCAGTAACGTTATTCAAAACCTCGGAGTGAATGTGGTACATATGATCGTGTTACAATGCCAATACGGTTATTCGACTTCTAACTAAAATGCTATCCGGTAGAATATTATTCGTGTGGATAACGTAACAATACACATACTGTTCTACGTTATTCAATGTACACCATAAGCAAACCCTGGAGGGTAAAACGGTACCGGAACAATTCGTTATTTAAGGCCATTATATTAAGTTATCTAGCCCTGCCATTTATGACACAGTATAATTACCTAGTTACTATATCTTTTCTTCAGTCTGAGTATGAAAATAAGGGAACTTTAGGTATCTCTCCAAACCTTGAAAATGCGTTGGTCTTTGAGATACCAATCTATTAATGCCCTGCACGATGATTACAGCGATGTACTTAGCTCTGTCAAATTATATTTATATTTAAGAAAATTGCATAAAGAAAACAAGCTGTTGGTTTGAAAAATCAATTAGGTAAATTCGAATTCATTTCTCAGGTAGAGATGCAAACAAAGATTCTGGAATCCACTAGTTGAGTTTCAAACATCAGGCAATTAAAAGAATTTAAGAATGCTAAAGCATGTTCTTTTATTTAGAATGCACCAGATAACTTATCTTATTACCAAAATAATTTTGAAGAAGCAATGCGACTGGGGTATTCAATCAAAATTTGAAAACAAGATGTTCAGTAAAGAACATATAGCCTACTTTCTCCTAAATGCATGGGTATTGTTATAACTCTTTGTCCTTTTCAAGGAGTATAATTGAATGTTGGTTGTAGTAGCTTGTTGAAATACAACGTGCTATAGGGATATTAAATATGAATATGAGGTACCCTTTGCTAGTGCTACCTCTGTAAAAAATTTCATTCAATTCGGTTTCACCGTCTTTGAATTGATATGGGGAATGGGTTTGCACACATACATGGCCGCTATTTGCAAACTATTGGGCTGATGACCTTGTAGTCAGTCATAAGATGCTTTCCAAAAAAGGCATGTTGTTGCAAAATCTGGTAGAGATCAAATGATTAGGATGGTCGTATTTTGATTTAAGCTTTTAACATTTGGGTGGCCGTCATTCCGTTTCCGTCAAGATGGCGGCGATATAAAACATGACACTGAGGTGCCCTTTGCTAGTGCTACCTCTGTACCAAATTTCGTTCAATTCGGTTTCACCGTGTTTGAATTGATAGGGGGAATCGATTTGCACACATACTTGGCCACCATCTGCAAACTATTGGGCTGATGATCTTGCAGGATGGTCAGAATATGCTTCCCACATAAAGGAATGTTGTTGCAAAATTTGGTAGAGACTAGCTGATTTGGTTGGTCGTAATTAGATTTAAGCTTTTAACATATGGGTGGCCGCAATTACGTTTCCGTCAAGATTGCGGCGATATAAAACATGACACTGAGGTGCCCTTTGCTAGTGCTACCTCTGTACCAATTTTCGTTCCATTCGGTTTCACCGTGTTCGAATTAATAGGGGGAATCGATTTTCACACAAAGATAGCCGCCATCCGCAAACTATTAGGCTAATGACCAATTAGTTTGGTCAAAGGATGCTCCTTCCATAAAGGTATGTTGTTGCAAAATTTGGTAGAGATCGGATGATTATGTTAGTCCTAATTTGATTTAAGCTTTGAACATTTGTGTGGCCGCCATTAAGTTTCCGTCAAGATGGCGGCGATTAAAACATGCCACTGAGTTGTCCTTTGCTATTGCTACCTCTGTACCAAATTTCGTTCCATTCGGCTTCACCGTGCTCGAATTAATAGGGGGAATCGATTTTCACACAAAGATGGCCGCCATCCGCAAAATATTAGGCTGATGACCTACTAGTTAGGTCAAAGGATGCTCCCCCCATAAAGGTATGTTGTTGCAAAATTTGATAGAGATCGGATGATTAGGTTATTCGTAGTTTGATTTAAGCTTTGAACATTTGTTTGGCCGCCATTACGTTTCCGTCAAGATGGCGGCGATGTAAAACATGACACTGAGGTGCCCTTTGCTACTGCTACCTCTGTACCAAATTTCGTTCCATTCGGTTTCACCGTGTTCGAATTAATAGGGGGAATCGATTTTCACACAAAGATGGCTGCCATTCCCAAACTATTAGGCTAATGACCTATTAATTTGGTCAAAGGATGCTTCCTCCATAATGGTATGTTGTTGCAAAATTTGGTAGAGATAGGATGATTAGGTTAGTCGTAATTTGATTTAATCTTTGAACATTTTTGTGGCCGCCATTACGTTTCAGTCAAGATGGCGGCGATATGAAACATGACACTGAGGGGCCCTTTGCTAGTACTACCTTTGTACCAAATTTCGTTCCATTCGGATTCACCGTGTTCGAATTTGGGGGGGGGGGGCAGACATTCAGAGTACACACACTCACACACACACAGACTCACACACACACACACACACAGATCTCGTAAGTCTACTTTCATTTTTTGCAAAAATTGAAAGTAGGCTAATAAAGGAATTCGAAAAGTAAAATAATTGATGAATTGTTTTGAGACTATAAAACACATTCCAGAACCACTGTTTTAATAACTGTTCGGTATGACAATAGTAGCTCATTATAAAGTAGATTTGAGGATATGCATGATGTTATCCGTTATTTGCCTCAAATTTCTAAATTCCGCTTCTGATGAATAGATTCATAATTCAGCAGTGATTTTTCAAAATATGGGGAATATTTATCCAGTGAATTCCCAGGCCAAGTAGCATATTTCAGAAACACAAATGAAATCGCTTTACTTTTTACTTTTATTTTTTAGCGTATGGCTTTTAGTGCCGGGAGTGTCCGAGGACATGTTCGGCTCGCCAGAGTTCGTAGCTGTTTCGATGCGGACACCCATGGGGTTAGCTACAAGAGTACCGTCGCGAGTGGAGTATTTTCTGGGGAGGAAAGTGTGAATGTAAGAACGTAGAATTGTAAGGTAGCGTCTGTGGCCTATAGTTAGGGACCAACCCCGGAGTTTGCCTGCAAGGAAGATTGGAAACCTCAGAAGACCATCTTCATGGTTGCCGGCGGGAGGATTCGAACCTCCTCGCCTTCCGGATGTGAGCGACTGCCGGCAGCCACGGCAGACTACGTCTAACTCACTAGGTATTGCTTTACTGCCACCTATAGTTGATTTACCACAGCTGTAAGTAACAGAGAATTCAATTGTAGCTGCTAGCGTCCCAGACTTATGCACTGGGTTTTGCCTGTTTCCAACTTTTCTTGTTACTCTTTCTTTGAGCGAACGATCATTTCCGAAGTTGGAACATATAAAGAACTATCTACGACATGGTATGACTTAATACAGACTCAGTATCGAATGTGGGAGGGCTAGGAGCATTGATGTCAGTGGAATAGTCAGAACCTTCAGTACCTTTCACAGAAAGCACGCCGAATGGTCCAGGTTTTATAGAGTTCAATGTGAGTACATCAAAAGGTTTAGCTGTAGCAAGCATCAGATAGAAATATAATTGTGCTTATTGGTAGTGAGTTTACGGGCCGATAACCTCAATGATAGGCCTCTTAATACAACAATTCATTATCATCAACATGGTACTGGATAGCATTACTTAGAGGAGACTCAGCTAAATCCGCAATATAAAGGGGCTGTTGGTAAACATGATACATTAAGGGAAAGGGTTTCAAATAATTAACATAGAAATTAAATTACTACGTATTTGTGATATAGGGGGCGTGGTGGCTCAGCGGTCTAGCTGTATGCCTCTCACCAAGGCGGACCGGGTTCGATTCCCGGTCAATGCATGTGAGATTTTCGATGTGAAGTGCCATGTCCTGTGGTTCGGATTCCACGTAAAACGGAGGTCCCGTGGCTTATGATCGCGAGATTAACGGTCACGTTAAACTACAAGCTTCCTTTTTTATTTGTTATATAAATTGAGTTCTAAAAATTTTATCTGGCAAACATTGTTTAAGTCATCTTATACCTAAAAATAACACTGACGAAGAAATGTGAGAGTAACTTTTCAGGGATTTTTAGTTGATACTAGTGGTACTAGTGATAAAACCGTAGTACATTGTGTAAATCTGTAATATGATGTCTAATAATATGCTTCATTACTACGGCATCAATGCATTTATACATACTGTACTTCACAGACAAAATACACACAGATTTTCACGATTTTGCCGCTAGGCGGAAACATTTCACGTTTCTAAATGCATAGCCAAGATAAATTAAATATCTGACTCCACACAACTGGTAGATAAACCAGTCTCTTGCGCTAGGGTCTCTCTTCGGAAAAGGTACATTTCAAGTACTGTGGAATTAGCTTTGCTCTGCTGTTGGTCTGCTGTACCCTGTAGCAGAATACTGTGCCGCAGTCTGGATCAACAGCGCTTACACGAGGCTTGTTGATTTTCAACTTAACCAAATCATGCGCATTATAACAGGCACTTAAAAGAATACGACTACATTGTAGCTTCCGATCCAGAGCCATATTGAGCCTCCTTCCCTGCAACGAGAATGTTCACGAGATAAGTTTGTAGATCTCCAGCCGGTTGTCTAGGTGAATATGCAAACTTATCAAATTTATATTTGATTGCTAAGATACTTGAGTGAGAATCTACTAGTCTAGTCCACGCAGGATCTCCTCGCGTCTGAGTTATTATATATTCCAAAGAATGAAGACGTTGAAAATAGTTGTTTATTGGGTTAAACAAACACCAAGTACTTTAAATGAATACATACGCTGGCATAAAGCCTAACTTGCTTGCCTCTGCAAAGCGTTACACAGTATCTACATAGCTAGCAGTATATTGTTGAAGAAGAGCTGTCTTGTGAAGAGACAGCTTTCACAGAGTGACCACATGGTCTGAAGTACTGTATAATTGTTGAGGAAGAGGCAGGCGAGACCTCGACATGAGTTTAAATATTAGGTTAGTCCTGGTGGGGAGATGAGCCGAGCACACTCGGATCATCCGAATGAAATTCACCAATAAGGATACATCTAATTTAGTTACAACCAGTAGGAAGTAAAGCTATGGAAAGAGAAAAACAACAGCCAATGACAATATGTCTTCTCAAGTGTTGCCCTGGCGTGATCTACTGGCGTCTTACTGATTTACTCGGGAGTCCTGTTTTCCAAGAAATGTGGATGGACGAGGAGGAGGACTAGTATTTCCTAAGAAAGTGAGTCATGGCTGGCGACTCTCTGATTTTCTGAGTAGAGTTTACCAATATGTTGGTTCCAGCTTGGCGTTCTGGGAAGTCGCTATCAGAGCTGTGTTTTTGGAGTAGCAATATATGTTCCTTTAAAGTGAACTACAAGATTTTACTCTTTGTGGGTTATGACGGACCCTAGGCTTGGCCGGGTTTTGACTTACTACCTGCTAGTCAAGGAAATGTGTTCTGTACATTTGAAGTTGTAACAGAATTCAGCCCTTGCGTTTCCAATGAATGATAATTGACCCGTGGGACGGCCAGCGTGGATGGGCCTACTTACCTGTTTTAGAGGTCCGCCTCGCTTCAGCAACCAAAATCACCTCCAGATGACATGTCCCAACAGAAGAGCTCCAAAGGGGTAGAAGAAAGGTGGAGAAGGGGACAACGCACAGGCTATTCTACAGACACCCCCCAATAACTAATGGAACTGCTGCCGGAAATAATGCCACAACAGTTGATTAAAATTTTAAAATAAAAATTTAATGTTAAAATTTAAAAAGAAAACACCTCCACCAGAAAACAGAACATGCATCAGGCAGCCTAAATTTAAATATAAAATAAAATCTCAGCTAGAATTCTCACTGTAGAAATGATAAATATTTAAGGCCGATATCAAAAAAACAATTACATGAGGTAAGAGCATAAAAAGCTACAAACCAAAAAAAAACACAAAATAAGCACCAGACATATTCCCAAACTGGACCAAGAGGGCCTTGGAGAATCAAAAAAAGAACTAGTGCAAAATTATTACCATAAACAAGGTAACGAAAGAATAACGTAGGAGTACCAAGAAAACTCCAAAAAAGGAAAACCAAAGGAAAATTTAAAACAAATAAGTTAACCAACATCACCATGACCCAAGAACGTGCACTTCAAAACACGCCAGAAAAAACAAACCCCACAATGCACTTCTGTCAACAAGTTACCATGGCGACCAAGAACAGTTGAAGGTACATCAGTACGTATTTATGTGAAACGCGTAATTTACATTTTAAATTAAATCTTCTCCAGTGAGAAAACAGCTAGATATAAACAAACTCTAGACATTACGAGATCAAATAGTTTTTACAGGCAACGGATCAGACTAAAAACCGACCGACTAATGAACCAATTTAGGCCTAGTGTTAATAGATTCGTCTGGCCAGTACCATAATATTATAAGAAGAAAATGCCTTAGCCAGATGCCAAATAAAAAATAAGAAGAAAAACAGTAGTGTTCCCCGGACAAATATAGTTTAACAAAAAATTTACATTTTCATAGGTGACATATCTATTCCAAGGTCAACCTTTCATAACCAAAACAAACACTCAGTACACAATGCAAAATAAGGAGCTCCAATAATTTAAAATAATAAAATGCAAAACATACCTTTAGGGGAAACACTAATTTTTTAAACACTACTTAGACATCCTTAAAGGATTTATATCATCAAAAATAAACAAAATAGCAGATGGCTGCCAGTCGCTGTCGAAGAGATGCACTCCAAAGATCGCCTTTCCATATTAAGGCCGACGAAACTATTTACACGATTATCACAGATGATCGTTGCTCACTAATACTTCATGTATCATCAAAAACTGGGATATATTCCCAAGTTAGCTTGGACGAGGGCAGAGCCCTCGCCCTGGCGAGATTCACAATATGCGTAGTTCTTTTCCCAGCAATCAGTCACAACTTATTATTCACAAGATGGATGACAAAAGCGAAGAAGGCCACCCAGCATGCACCAGGTTTATTTAAATTGAACCAATTAAATTTAGCCACATATTACGACAATGTAAAAACCAAATAATATTCACACGACACCACTAAAATGTTTTGGCGGCATGAAGTATATATAGTCTTTTGTTTCATGTGGTATAATAATAATTGCCATATACACGACTCGAATAGGATAGTTTATAAGGCACAACAAACACACTCTAGCGGAGAAGAAGGAACCACGTGAAGAACGCCAAAGTCCGACAGCAGCTACCATCTCGTGTTCACAAACGGAACCAAGCGACGATGCGGTCGTTTCAAAATGTCATGAAGTTACATCCAGGTGTAGATACATGTTTGAAAACGTTGGGACGGGCTCTTGCACGTAACAGTCTCCCTCCCTTAAGCGTGAACACCGTTCACGAATATGCTTAGGCATAGGCAGTACTCCTTAACTAGTCGATTCACCAAGCATGTTTCCAGAAGATAATGTTCACCAGTTAACTCCAATTGATGAACGAAACCGCATCGTTTTGGTTAGGAAGAGTGCAGGGTCAGATTATCAGTGATGGGATAATTGATCACCTCGCACACCACTTAGTCAACAGCATCACTGTGTCCATAAGTCTTCAGAAACGCAGAACACCAGCACCTGCAGTGCTTTCAGAGTCCGAGACACGTTAGATAAATTTTCAATAAGTCCAATTTAGTTCGTTTTGAACGAAGTAGGTGGAAGCAATGTGCCAGATATCATTCGACGCGTGGGCAGCCATTTACAAAACAGAAGTTAATCTTATTTTAAAAAAGGTTTACAGAATTTACAATTTCTTACTATATTTTACAAAAGAGAAACAAGGTTGAATTTAAATGAAGAAAATCCTGACCATGACCTAGATCCGTGCCTACAAAATTTCATTAAATAACAAGATTACCTTTTTACAGACTAGAAGTACCTTTCAAGATTACATGAGTTAAGCGACTATACATTTAGAAGGAACTACGGTAGAGGAATGACCATTTAAATTCCCAAGGAATCATTTATATAATTTTTACCATGAGTTATGTCTCCCACCGAGTCCAACTTACATGCTAGCATCTTTTATGAAAACATCAAAATTTAGTTTCAATTTTACAATTTACCACAAAATGGGAATTACCCAACAGTTACAGTTTGTATCCCAGCAGAGTTTTCATATCCAGTTCAAAATTCCAGAAGGAACAGATGCCTGAAGGCATCAATGAAGGTTAGGGATACTCTACATTATACAAAATCAGTTTACAAAATTTATGGTAGCATTTCCTCATTAGAAACCTCTTAACCTCGTTTAATGTGCGACAGATGCACTCTGGAAATTTTGTTTGCTTTGGGGTTTCAAATAAGCAGAGTAACGGGAGTCAGGAATGCCTCTACATAACATGGGCCCTTGAAACGAGGGGTCAACTTGCTTGAAACTAGATTACTGACGCCCTTGGGCTCGAAATTGCGGACGTACACAACATCTCCAATTTCCAAATCAGTCGGCTTGCGACAGGCATTGTGTCGCTTGGCAAGTTGGTCATGTGATACCTTAATATTCTCTCTAGCCTTCTCGAATTTCGCCCTCATATCCTCGGGCGTGAAACTGTCAGGAAGGAGATCGTGCAGGTTCCACAGATTAGACAACGGAGAATTAGCCATAAAGGAAAACATTAACGAAAAAGGGGTGGCTTGCGTGCTCTCATGCACGGCGGTGTTGAGAGCAAAATTGAGCCAATGCAAATTAGAATCCCACTTGGAATGGTCGTCGTGGTGGAAAGCAATCAGAGCAGAACGGAGATTACGATTGACTCGCTCAGCGAGAGACGGGTTAGGAAAATAGGGAGTGGTGGTTACATGCGAAATAGCATAATCAAATAAGAATTGACAGAACTGATGAAATACAAAGCACTTGGCATTATCTGACACCAGGTACTGACATGGCCCAAAAGATGAAAATATGGAATTAAGACACTTTATGACGGAACTGGTCGTAGCCTGTCTGGTGGGGAAAATCCAACTAAACCGGGTGAAACCGTCAGTGCAAACAAGCGCAAATTTGTTTCCCCGACCAGAGCGAGGGAACGGCCCAACTTGGTCGATAAAAAGCCTCTCCATGGGTCTAGATGCCGGTTCAGATGACAACAGGCCAACCTTAGTAGAAACCGGAGGTTTGCTAATACTACATGCAGCACAATTTCTAATGAGCCTCCTGATGTCGCCATCCATACTTTGCCAAATGAAAAACTGTCTGATTTTAGCTCGGTTCTTGAATACTCCTAGGTGGCCACCAATAGGAGATTCGTGATAGTAACGAAAGATTTCCGGAATGAGCACTGACGGGAGCACAATTTTAGGTAGACGGTCATGACGAGACGAACAACACAATACACCGTCCTTCAGAGAGTAGGGCTTGATCACTTCACCAGAATTGATTAGGTCAATTAGACTAGATAAGGAGGGATCTTCTTTCTGGAATTGTCTCACATCTTCAAAAAGCACCGGGGAATTGCTAAGAACGACATTGACACAATTTACAGCAGATACAAGGTTTACGGGTTCACATTCTTGAATATCCTCTTCAGCTGCTTCCTCGTACATGCGGCTTAATGAATCAGCTACCGCATTTTCGGACCCACGAATATGTTGGACTGAGAACTGGAATGACAGAATCCTAGTTGCCCATCTGGCAATCCTACCAGTTTTACGGGGTTTCCCTAAGACCCAGCTCAAGGCTTGGTTATCGGTCTCAAGGAGAAACTTAGTGTGCTCAAGATATATACGGAATTTTTCTAGAGCGAACAACACAGCTAAACCCTGAAGTTCGTATATGGAATACTTCCTCTCTGCGTCCGTTGAGGTACGAGAAGCGCATGCAATGGGTTGCCTACCCAGATCAGATTCTTGCAGTAGGACACAACCAACACCACGACCAGACGCATCAGTCTGCACAATGAACTGCTTCCCAAAATCCGGAATGGCTAACACAGGGGCATTAGAGAGCGCAAGCTTAAGATCTTCGAAGGCTGCCTGCTGAGAGGGACCCCACTCAAACTTCACGGCCTTTTTGCGTAATTGATTTAGAGGAGCAGCACGGTCGGCAAAGTTACTGATGAACTTACGGAAGAAGTTCACCACACCAATGTAACGAGCAACACTCTTGGCGTTCTTGGGTGGTTAAAAATCTCTGATGGCCTGCGAACGAGACTGGTCCACGGAGATACCAGATTCGGAAACAATATGTCCCAAAAAGGAAATTTTGTGCTTGGCAAAGGAAACCTTGGACAATTTGACGGTAAGGCCAGCGTCACGCAATCGATCAAGTACAACCTTCAGATGATCAACGTGTTCCTCGAAGGACTCAGAATAGATCACCACATCGTCAAGGTAGTGGTACACAAACTTGAATTTAATTTCTGAAAACACCTTGTCCAGAAGTCTGCTCAACACAGCGGCTCCGGTGAATAGGCCAAACGGGACACGGGCATACTCAAACAGGTTCCAGTCAGTGGAAAAAGCAGTAACATGCCTGGATTCCGGAGAGAGGGGAATTTGGAAGTAAGAAGAATTTAAATCGAGGATCGTGAACACCTTCGCGTTGCGAAACCAACTAAAACATGTGTGAAGGTCCGGTAAAGGGATGGACCGCAAAACAACTTTTTGATTAAGAGCCCTATAGTCGACCACCGGCCGAAAACCACCGTTAGGTTTTGGCAAAGGAAATACAGGGGATGAGTAGGCAGAGATAGAGGGTTGGATTACACCTTCTTCTAACATCTTATCGATAATCTTACGAAGTTCAGCCATCTTGGGTGGGGCAAGGCGATACGGGCTGGAACGCACCGGTACAGAATCGGTTAGCTCAATCTTGTACTCCATCAAATGGGTTACACCCAACTTGTCCGTAAATACATCACTATACTCCTGACATACCCTCTTAATGGCATCCTTTTGAAGACTCGTTAAATTTTCCAGATCGAGATCCTCAATAGTCATAGGTTCATTAACAGAATTGACAACAGGAGAAGATAAAACCGGGTTAAATGATAATTTACTCTGCGGATTAAACTTAAAACATAAGTTGCGAGCACCAAAATCAAGAAGCATACCAACGTGTGACATGAAATTAGCTCCAATGACCACAGAACAAGAAAGATTTCTGGCAACAAAAAATTTAAACTTCCAAGAAAAATTTAGAATATTAATTTTGACTGTCATACTACCCAAAATATTTAAGTTTGAACAATTTGCCGAAATAAAAGATTCATTGTTAGGCTCTAACTCAGGAAATTTGCAAACACTCTTCATAGATAAAAACCAGTCCTCGCTTATAAAGGATGCGACACTACCAGAATCAAGCAATGCAGAAACGGGCTCGTCATTAACACAAATTTCAATAAACGGGCATATTCCTTTAGCCACAGGAGAAATTCCAAAATCATTACTCACTCTAAAACGATTACAATTAGATGACGAGGACACCCTCACCACAGGTTTCACATGATGTTTAGAATTAGGCTGACTTGCCATGACATTGCTCACCGACAGGTTAGGTAGGTCAGCGACATAAGCAGAATTAGCACGTGAAGATTTAGTTTTCAACGAGTTATCAAGACTTTCGTTGGTAGGGCGACCAGAAACTTCACAGGGTTTTCCCAAATTCACATGCACAGAAATATCCTTAGAAGTAACATACGAGTTGGTCTCCACAACATCCCGTCATTGGCGATACACAACCTGGTTACTCGGACACACCTTCTTAACATGTCCCACGCCCCCGCACGTGTGGCACTTAATATTGGGTCTTGGGTGGAACATAACCTTAGGCGGGGGACGAGACATCAAGGAAGGAGGGGGACGAGACATCAAGGAAGGAGGAGGAACATTAGCTACACCAAGGGAATCTGCATGTTTCACAGCCATAGCCTTTATAACGACCTGTTTCAGCTCGACAAATGACGAAGGCCTGGTACACATAGTCATGTATGACCTATATTGAGGCGAAAACCCATTTACAATCGATGACACCAACTGTCGTTCAGTTAAAGGGGATGCAAATACCTGGGCATACACCTTAATGTCACTGACATAGTCGCTAAGTGACTCGTCCAACCTTTGGACACGATATAAAAACCTTTGCTCGAGAGCACTAAGGGCACTCGCAGGGACAAAAAACCACAACACTTCCCTAATGAACATCGCTAAGGACATGCGGAGGTGGATAGCTTCAATTAGCTTATCGCGCAGCATACCGGATGCCACAGGATACAAAAGTTGAAAAATCTGAATTTCCGACATCTCAAAAAATGAGGCATGGTTACCCAATTCGACCACTTGTTTTATAAATAGGACCACTTGGGTAACGTCATCTAGGTTGAAACTCTTTAACTTAGTTAAGAAACCAGAAATAGGATGAGGAATCGACCCATAATTAACGGTAGGCGAGAATGTAGCATTTGGAAAAGAGACATAGTTACCAGGGTAGCCCGCTCGCACACCCTCTACAGGAGACAAAACATTTACATTACTAGAGAAGGAACTGGGATGCAACGGGTCGGCAGTACCCAGGAAATCATTAGGTGACCTAACATGAGAAGAATGACCGTATGCAGGGTTAAGAGGTCTGGGCGAGCCGGAACCAGACAATAGAGGGGCAGGCAAACCACTACTAGAAATCGATCCCAAAACCTCAGACCTAGTAAACAGAGGTGATTCACGTTCAACCCCAGAAGAACTCTCCAAATTCACAAGGTTATCTCTTAAGTCAATTAAATCGAAAACACTATTATTGTCGGCCATTTTAAAAAACACAGAATGCAGAGAGACAATATAGAAGGAAACAAATTTTAGGAATTACTAGGACAGTTTACACTTTCACAACAATACCGTAACTACCAATTACCAACACCACAGATTAGGTTGACACTCGAACACAGCCACCACCTATAATACAAGATCATGCACAATGCTGCCCCGAACTGCATACGTCACCGCCAGCTTGGCTCGAGAACAGGAAGCTAAATTACAAACATTTGCACAAAACCCATGGCGAACAGCTACAGACAGGGCTCCAGGATGTCTTCACTCGTAGCATGTAGGCTATCAGAATATTACCAAATCCACATTTCCCATGCCAAGAACACATGCCAGTCACTTACCAACTTCTTTTTCAGAGGGGATGCTGTATTACAAACAGGATAACATACAGCAGCAAACACCTCGCTTGGAACAGGTCACTGTTATCTCACCACATGGTTATTCAGAGGCAAACATGAAATTAAACAAACGACAAGGATTAGCTTTACATAACATCAAGTGCACTGCTATGACAGATCCCATCAACAACCGCCCCATCAGCACTAGAAGGGTCCATAAAACGAGTCTGCGGGTATTGAGGAGGGGATAGTTACGGAAGCGAACTCAACCACGCTCTGCTACCAGAATGACCCGTGGGACGGCCAGCGTGGATCTACTTACCTGTTTTAGAGGTCCGCCTCGCTTCAGCAACCAAAATCACCTCCAGATGACATGTCCCAACAGAAGAGCTCCAAAGGGGTAGAAGAAAGGTGGAGAAGGGGACAACGCACAGGCTATTCTACAGACACCCCCCAATAACTAATGGAATGCTGCCGACGAAATAATGCCACAACAGTTGATTAAAAATTTAAAATAAAAATTTAATGTTAAAATTTAAAAAGAAAACACCTCCACCAGAAAACAGAACATGCATCAGGCAGCCTAAATTTAAATATAAAATAAAATCTCAGCTAGAATTCTCACTGTAGAAATGATAAATATTTAAGGCCGATATCAAAAAAACAATTACATGAGGTAAGAGCATAAAAAGCTACAAACCAAAAAAAACACAAAATAAGCACCAGACATATTCCCAAACTGGACCATGAGGGCCTTGGAGAATCAAAAAAAACTAGTGCAAAATTATTACCATAAACAAGGTAACGAAAGAATAACGTAGGAGTACCAAGAAAACTCCAAAAAAGGAAAACCAAAGGAAAATTTAAAACAAATAAGTTAACCAACATCACCATGACCCAAGAACGTGCACTTCAAAACACGCCAGAAAAAACAAACCCCACAATGCACTTCTGTCAACAAGTTACCATGGCGACCAAGAACAGTTGAAGGTACATCAGTACGTATTTATGTGAAACGCGTAATTTACATTTAAAATTAAATCTTCTCCAGTGAGAAAACAGCTAGATATAAACAAACTCTAGACATTACGAGATCAAATAGTTTTTACAGGCAACGGATCAGACTAAAAACCGACCGACTAATGAACCAATTTAGGCCTAGTGTTAATAGATTCGTCTGGCCAGTACCATAATATTATAAGAAGAAAATGCCTTAGCCAGATGCCAAATAAAAAATAAGAAGAAAAACAGTAGTGTTCCCCGGACAAATATCGTTTAACAAAAAATTTACATTTTCATAGGTGACATATCTATTCCAAGGTCAACCTTTCAGAACCAAAACAAACACTCGGTACACAATGCAAAATAAGGAGCTCCAATAATTTAAAATAATAAAATGCAAAACATACCTTTAGGGGAAACACTAATTTTTTAAACACTACTTAGACATCCTTAAAGGATTTATATCATCAAAAATAAACAAAATAGCAGATGGCTGCCAGTCGCTGTCGAAGAGATGCACTCCAAAGATCGCCTTTCCATATTAAGGCCGACGAAACTATTTACACGATTATCACAGATGATTGTTGCTCACTAATACTTCATGTATCATCAAAAACTGGGATATATTCCCAAGTTAGCTTGGACGAGGGCAGAGCCCTCGCCCTGGCGAGATTCACAATATGCGTAGTTCTTTTCCCAGCAATCAGTCACAACTTATTATTCACAAGATGGATGACAAAAGCGAAGAAGGCCACCCAGCATGCACCAGGTTTATTTAAATTGGACCAATTAAATTTAGCCACATATTACGACAATGTAAAAACCAAATAATATTCACACGACACCACTAAAATGTTTTGGCGGCATGAAGTATATATAGTCTTTTGTTTCATGTGGTATAATAATTACCTTCATACATGACTCGAATAGGATAGTTTATAAGGCACGACAAACACACTCTAGCGGAGAAGAAGGAACCACGTGAAGAACGCCAAAGTCCGACAGCAGCTACCATCTCGTGTTCACAAACGGAACCAAGCGACGATGCGGTCGTTTCAAAATGTCATGAAGTTACATCCAGGTGTAGATACATGTTTGAAAACGTTGGGACGGGCTCTTGCACGTAACAATAATAATAATAATAAAATGACATTTAAAACCCAAAATTAGTGGAAGACGCAGGCTGGTAATGAATAATAAGTGGGTCGCTAGACAGGATACATGACTCACGTGTGCGTGAAATCACGAAAGTAACTGCTAGTCCTGAGCTCCCTAGTCATTAAGACATTCCTGCCATCAACACAAAGAGACTCCGTTCCAAGCATCCTCCATTACAAACTTGCCAAGTAATAATAATAAATATAAGTGATCGATGGACTAAAATGGCAAACCAGTGCTACAATGGAACAACTGAAGATGCCAAGTATCAAAACCAGGCCACCAGGATTTGATAAACACAGGAAGATTTGGATCACTCTGAATAGAATACGAACTAATTGGGGTAAATACGCCGATTCCCTACATAAATTGAGGATGATATCCTCTCCGCGCTGGGATTGTGGTGTTGAACGTCAAATGATTCAGCACATTGTCCAAGCGTGCCCCTTACGAGCATTAAATGGTGAACCGAAGGAGTTCCTCTTCGCAAAAAATAAGGCTGTGGAATACATCACAAATCTGGATATCTGTTTGTGACTCAGTGCTATAGATTATTATGTAAATATGTATATAGACTAAAATTATCTTTGTGCAATGTGTTTCCAAAAGCTAAATAATAAACAAGTAGTTCCGTGAAGAACTATACAGCCTAATTTCAAATATCCTATTTATGTCAATTGCCACTATCAACATACAAAATTTCAGTTTGATTGCTGTAATAGATTCGTAGATATTGAGAACCGACTAAATATTTCGGATGGTCGCCATGTTGGATTAGGTCCTAGAGTTATGTACTGTTACATGAAGATTACTGTGTACGTGTAGCATTCAACCTTCAATCGCATGATTAGGACACAAGAAGAAACAAGGAGATCTTAAAATTTCGCACAGCTGCCATCTTGTGGTCATAGAAACAATTGAAATAAATTAGATGCGAGTGGATTAACATTCGTATAAGGATTTACTGTACCAAGCCTCACTGCACTCGGATGGTTAAATTGCGAGAAACGTCCATCTGCATATTTATACTTCGCGTCGTCGCCATGTCGGATTTGTGATCACCAGGTTATTTAAAGTCCTATAGGTGAACTTAACTTCATAGCCCCTATGAACATACAAAAATTCAGTTTGATTGCTATAATAGATTCGTAGATATTCAGAGCCGTCTAAATATTTCGGATGGTCTCCATGTTGGATTGCTAAATGTATAGGCCATAGAGGCATGTACCATTAAAGGAAAATTATTGCATAGGTTTATTATTCAAACTTTCACTTCGATCGCATGATTACGACACAAGAAATAAAAACTTAATTTTAAAATTCGCACAGCCGCCATCCTGAGGTTATGTAAACAATTGAACTAAATTAGATACCAGTGCATTACAACGTGTATAAACATTTCCTGCACCAGATTTCATTGCGTTTGGAACATTACATCGCGAGAAAGGTCATTTTAAATGTTCAAATTCGCTTGGCTGCCATGTTCGTTTTGTAGATAACACTTTTTTGAAAGTCTTTTAGATGAACTTCCAGTAGTGCCCTTTATCTCCGTACAAAATTTCAGGGTGATACCGCAAATAGTTTCAGAGATATAGAATGCCGGTGTAATATTTCGCACATCCGCCATCTTGTGGTTATGTAAACAATTGAACGAAGTTAGATGTCGGTGCATTACAATGTGTATAACCATATACTGTACCAAGTTTTATTGCGTTTGGTTGGTTAAATCGCGAGAAACGTCTATTTAAAAGTCGCAAATTCGCGTGGCCGCCATGTTGGATTTGTAGTTACCAGTTTTTCAAAAGTCACATAGGTGAACTTCTAGTAGTCCCCTTTATCACCGCAAAAATTTCCAGGGTGATATCGAGAATAGTTTCGGAGATATTCAATGCTGGTGAAATATTTCGCACAGCCGCCATGTTGGATTGGTGAGACGTAACAAAATTTGAAAGGCACGGTCGGGGTTTTCCGGAATATTGCTATGAACTTACCGAGTTTCATTGAAATCGCTCCAGCCGTTTAGAGGTTATTAGGGACACACACACACACACACACACACACAGCGAAATCTAATATAATTCGTTTTCACATATAGAAACTGTTATGTAATTGTTAATCATCTCGCTATACTCATTTTTTTGACCATTTTCATTTATGAAAAAAATAGGCTTATGAGATCACCTTTTGTCCGTGTGTCTGTCTGTGTGTGCGTGTGTGTGTGTGTGTGTGTGTTATTCGTGTGTGTGTGTCCCCCTCTAATAAAATCTAAACGGCTGGAGCGATTTCAATGAATTTCGGTAAGTTCATAGCACTATTCCAGACGACCCCTACCGTGCCCTTCAAATTTTGTTACGTTCACCAATCCAACATGGCGGCTGTGCGAAATATTTCACCAGCATTCAATATCTCCGAAACTATTACCTATATCACCCTGGAATTTTTTACGGTGATAAAGGGAACTATTAGAAGTTCACTTATGAGACCTTGTAAACCTGGTAACTACAAAACTAACATGGCGGCCAAGCGAAGTTGCGACTTTTAAATAGACGTTTCTCGCGATTTAACCAACCAATCGCAATGAAACATGGTACAGTATATGTTTATACACATTGCAATGCACCGACATCTAACTTCGTTCAATTGTTTACATAACCTCGAAATGGCGGCTGTGCGAAATATTTAACCGGCATTCTATATCTCTGATACTAATACCGGTATAACCCTGAAATTTTGCAAAGAGATAAAGGGCACTACTAGAAGTTCATCTATGAGTCTTTAAAAAACCGGTTAACTACAAAACGAACATGGCGGCCAAGCAAAGTTGAAAGTTTTAAATAGAATTTTCTCGCGATTTAATAATCCAAACGCAATGAAACTTGGTACAGCGAATGTTTATGCACATTGTAATGCACTGGTATGTAATTTAGTTCAATCGTTTACATAACCTCAAGATGACGGCTATGCGAATTTTTAAATTATTATTTTTATTTCTTGTGTCGTAATCATGCGATCAAAGTGAAAGTTTGAATAATGAACCTACGCAATAATTGTCCTTTAATGGTTCATGACTCTAAGGCCTATACATATAACAATCCAACATGGCGACCATCCGAAATATTTAGACGGTTCTCAATATCTACGAATCTAGTACTAAAATCAAACTTAATGTTTTATGTTCATGGGGGCTATGAACATAAGTTCACCTATAGGACTTTCAATAACCTGGTGATCACAAATCCAACATGGCGGCGACGCGAAATATAAATATTCACATGGACGTTTCTCGTCATTTAACCATCCGAGTGCAGTGAAACTTGGTACAGTAAATCCTAATACAAATGATAATCCGCTGGCATCTAATTTATTTCAATTGTTTCCATAACCACAAGATGGGAGCTGTGCGAAATTTTAAAATCTCGTTTTTACTTCTTGTGTCCTAATCATGCGATTGAAGTTTGAATACAACAATTACACAATAATCTTCATGTAACAGTACATAACTCTAACCCCTACATATATGCAGGTCCAACATGGCGACCATTCGAAATATTTAGACGGTTCTCAATATCTAGGAATCTATTACAGCAATCAAACTGAAATTTAGTAAGTTGATAGACGCAATTACATTAGTAGGATATATGCAAATAGGCTGTATAGTTCTTCACGGAACTACTTGTTTTATATAAAATAGAAGTATATTGCTTTTAGTTCAACTACAAATAAGTTTATCTTAGTTACTAATAAGTTTTCATTTTTCCCTGTGGGGTTGTTAATTTGCCCTCATATTCGTTACACCACTGCTTCACATTGCCATGAAAGGAAGAGTGACGGATCGCCGTTGAGAATTGTCTAATATGTGGACATGAGAAGTAAATAGCGGCTTCGCTGGCGTAGTTGGTAGCATGCTGAACTGCTGTTCCAAAGATAGCGGGTTCAAACCCGGCCGAAGACGAAGGACTTTTTAAGAGCGTTAAAATCCTTCAGTATGCCTTCCTTCGGAGGGGAAGTAAAGCCGGCGGTCCCATGTCATAGATTTATGGCATGTAAAAGATCCTTCCACTGACTAACCTTGTGTGAAGCTAAATTGTTACGTTAGATTTCGTCAGAACGCTCTAGCAAAGTTCCAACGTTCACCACTAGGTATCATTGATATCTGGTAGCGAAATTGGAACTACTTGAAATTGAACGGGACTTGTAGCTCACCCCATGGGTGTCCGCTTGAAACAGCTACAGCCTCTGGCGAGCCGAACATGTCCTCTGACACTCCCGGCACTAAAATCCATACGCTAAATAAATAAATAAATAAATAAATAAATAAATCTATATATATAAAAATCAATGTAACGCGATAGTTTGTGGGTATGTATGTCTCCTATGCGTTCATATGCCATTCGTCCGATTGCGATGAAACTTGGGTGAGATATTGAGTACACTCCAAGGAAGGTTTCTGACGTAGTAAATCAATTTTACAATAGGTAGCGCACGCGTAGATTCAACAAATGAGCGACGATGCGCGAAGCATTTCAACAAAGTCCCGTATGTGTTCATATACCATTCGTCCGATAGCGATGAAACTTGGGTGAGATGTTGTGTACACTTATGTGAAGGTTTCAAAATTAGTGAATACACTTCACAGTAGATAGCGCACGAGTAGATTCAACAAATGAGCGACGACACGCAAAGCATTTCAACAAAGTCCCGTATGCATTCATATACCATTCGTCCGATAGCTATGAAACTTGCGTAAAATGTTGTGTATACAGCAGGGAAATTTTCTGGCTTAGTACATCCACTTTACAATAGGCAGCGCACGAGTAGATTCAACAAATGAGCTACGACGCGCGAAGCATTTCAACAAAGTCACGTTTGCGTTCATATACCAATCGTCCGATAGCAATGAAACTAGGCTGAGATTTTGTGTGCACCCCAGGGAAGGTTTCTAGCTTAGTAAATCCCTTTAAAAATAGGTAGAGCACGAGTAGAATCAACAAATGAGCAACGACGCGCGAAGCGTTTCAAAAAAGTCCCATATAATTTCATATACCATTCATTCGATAGCGATGAAACTAGGGTGAGATGTTGTGTACACTCCAGGGAAGGTTTCTGGCTTAGTACATACATTTTACAATAGGTATCGCACCAGTAGATTCAACAAATGAGCGATGACACGCGAAGCGTTTCAACAAAGTCCCGTATAAAGTCATATACCAGTCGTCTGATAGTGATAAATGTTTGGTGAATTGTTGTGTACACTCCAGGAAAGGTTTCTGGCTAAGTAAATCCATTTTACAATACGAAGCGCACGTTTATATTCAACAAATGAGTGACTACGCGCGAAGCGTTTCGACAACGTCCCGTATACGTTCACATACCATTCATCCGATTGCGATGAAACTTGGGTGAGATGTTGTGTACACTCCAGGGAAGGTTTCTGGCTGAGTACATCCATATTACAATATGTAGCGTAAGAGTAGAATCAACAAATGAGCGACGACACGCGAAGCGTTTCAACCAAGTCCCATATGCATTCATGTACCATTCGTCCGTAGCTATGAAACTTAGGTGAGATGTTGTGTACACGTCATGGAAAATTTCTGGCTTAGTAAATCCACTATACAATATGCAGCGCACAAGTTGATTCAACAAATGAGGGACGACGCGCGAAGCGTTTCAACAACGTCCCGTATAAGGTCATATACCATTCTGCCGTTAGCGGTGAAACTTGGGTGAAATATGGTGGACACTCCAAGGAAGGTTTCTGGCTTAGTAAATACATTTCACAATAGGTAGCACACGAGTAGATTCGACAAATGAACGACGACACGCGGAGCGTTTCAATACACTCCCCTATGCCTTCATATCCCATTAGTCCGATAGCGATAAAGCTTGGGTGAGATGTTGTGGACACTTACGTGACGGTTTCTAACTTAGTAAATACATTTTACAGTAGGTAGCGCACGAGTAGATTCAACAAATGAGTGACGGGGCACGAATCGTTTAAACAAAATCCGGTATGCGTTCATATACTATTCATCCGATTGCGATGAAACATTGATCAGTTATTGTGTACACGCCAGGGAAGGGTTTCGACTTAGTAAATCCATTTCACAATAAGTAGCGCAAGAGTAGATGCAACAAATGGGTGCCGACGCGCGAAGCGTTTCAACAAAATCCCCTATTGGGTTCATATAACCTTCTTCGATTGCGATGAAACCTTGATGAGTTATTGTGTACACGCCAGGGAAGGGCTTCGACTTAGTAATACATTTCTCAATAGATAGCGCACGAGTAGATTCAACAGATGAGTGACAGCGCACGAATCGTTTAAACAAAACCCCGTATACGTGCATATACCATTCATCCGATTGCGATGAAACATTGATGAGTTATTGTGTACACGCCAGGGAAGGGTTTCGACTTAATAAATCCATTTCACAATTGGTAGCACACGAGTAGTCTATATGCAACAAATGGGTGACGACGCGCGAAGCGTTTCAACAAAATCCCCTATGCGTTCATATAACCTTCTTCGATTGCGATGAAACCTTGATGAGTTATTGTGTACACGCCAGGGTAGGGTTTCGACTTAGCAAATCCATTTCTCAATAGGTAGCGTACGAGTAGAATCAACAAATGAGTGACAGCGCACGAATCGTTCAAACAAAATCCCGTATACGTTTATATACCATTCATCCGATTGCGATGAAACTTTTGAAAGTTGTTGTGCACGCTCCCACGATTGATTCTAAATTAGAAAATCCATTTTACGATAGCATAGGGGCAGTTAACGGAAATTGAAAAACATGTTGTGTATCCAAAAGCACTTCAAGAAACAGAATTTCAACGCCAGCACTTTATTTGATTGGCATTGCAACGCATGCCGGGTACAGCTTGTAAATAAATAAATAAATAAATAAATAAACTCGACGGATGGAATTGAAAAATGCAGTGTATTTTGGTAAATTGTGATTCTAGTAAACCACGACAATTTTGTGAATTCTAAATCTAAGAAGGGCGTGTGGTAATTTTAGCAAATATATTGGCTTGTGCTTGTAAAATACTCTACAATCGAACATTCTTTCCCCACAAACACCTGTAATCATTGTACTTGCGGGGAAATAAATCAATCTTAAATTAAGCCAGCACGCTCTTCTGCCATAATATAGCACTAATCGGCTCGATATTCAAGCGGGCAGCATTTCATCGGTTCCATGCAGTCCTCGAATGTGCCTTTGATTAATTGTGATTCCGGGCAACGCTCCAAACATTCTCCACCCCAGTTACGACAAAGTGTGGTCAAACCTGCAAAGACACAAACAAGATATTCAAGCCACTTGTAGAATAGATAAGGGAGGCAGGAGACTTCTGTTACTTAGGAAGCAAAATAACCAGTGATGGACGAAGCAAAGAGGATATAAAAAGTAGGTTGGCGCAGGCAAGGAAAGCATTTCAGCAGAAAAGGAACCATTGACACCGAATATGGATTTGGGTATTAGAAAGTCATTTTTGAAAGCCTTCGTATGGAGTGTAGTGCTCTATGGAAGTGAAACTTGGACTGTTAGCACAGCAGAAAAGAGGAGAATAGAAGAGTTTGAAATATGGTGTTACAGGTGAATCATGAAGATCAGATGGATAGATAGAGTAACAAATGAAGAAGTGAATATGAGTGGGAGAGGAGAGATGTTTCTGTTAAAAAAGGAGAAGAGATAGGTTGGTAGGACACATACTATGACACCCAGGAATAGCAAACTTAGTTATAAATAATAGTGTTATTCTTTTAACATCTGCGGCTTTTAGAGAGGCCAGAGTGCCGGAATTTTGCCCCGAAGAGGATCTTTAACGTGCAAGTATATGTAGTGACACGGCTCCCTCGCATTTGCGCACCCTCAAGTGCCAGCTGACTGCGCCAGGATTCGACCCTGCAATCAGGCGAACAGCAAGCGAGAACGTTACAGCTGAGCCACACAGCTAGCCAAACTTAGTTATGGATGGAAGGGTAGAGGACAAGAACAGTAGCGGTAGACCAAGTTTACAAAATATTAAACAGATTGTCTCAGATGTAAGGTGTAGTAGCTACTCGTATAATGTCAGGACAGGGAGGCGTGGAAGGCTGCGTCAAACCAGTCAAAAGACTGAAGGCTCAAATACACACAATAGAATAGGCTATATACCTATACAGTATAGGTGGGTTCATCAATGAGCCCAAACCCTTCTTCTTCTTCTCCTTCCTCTTCATGTGCAGTCTCCTCTAAGGAGGTTGGCGATCATCACAGCAGTCCGGTTTATGGGTCCAGCAGCACTAAAAAGTACCCTGGAACTACACTTGAACCATTTTTAGCCTATTTTCAATTTTGAAAGAAGGGCTTATGAGATCACCTTTTGACCGTGTGTGTGTGCGTGTGTGAGGAGTGTGTGTGTGTCCCCTCTAATAACTTCTAAACGGCTAGAGCGATTTCAATGAAACTCGGTAAGTTCATAGCAGTATTTGGGACGACCTCGACCGTGCCCATCAAATTTTGTTACGTCTCACCAATCCAACATGGTGACTGTGCGAAATATTTCACCAGCATTCAATATCTCTGAAACTATTCCCAATATCACCCTGGAATTTTATGCAGTGATAAAGAGAACTACTATAAGTTCACCTATGTGACCTTTGAAAAACTGGTAACTACAAAACCAACATGGAAGCCACACGAATTTGCGATAAATAGACGTTTTTCGCGATTTGACCAAAAAAACGCAATAAAATTTGGTAAAGTATATGTTTATACACATTGTAATGCACCGACATCTAACTTGGTTCAATTGTTTACATAACCACAAGATGGCGGCTGTGCGAAATATTTCACCGGCATTCTATATCTCTGAAACTATAAGCGGCATCACCCTAAAATTTTGTATGGGGATAAAGGGCACGCCTGGAAGTTCATCTATATGACTTTCAAAAACCGGTTAACTACAAAACAAACATGGCGGCCAAGCGAATTCGAAAATTTTAAATAGACCTTTCTCGCGATTTAATGTTCCAACCGCAATGAAATTTGGTACAGGAAATGTTTATACACATGGTAATACACTGGTATCTAAGTTAGTTCAATTATTTACATAACCTCAAGATGGCGGCTTTGCGAATTTTAAAATTAAGTTTTTATTTCTTGTGTCGTAATCATGCGATCGATGTGAAAGTTTGAATAATAAGCCTACGCAATAATTTTCCTTTAATGGTACATGACGCTATGGCCTATACATTTAACAATCCAACATGGCGAACATCCGAAATATTTAGTCGGCTCTGAATATCTACGAATCTATTATAGCAATCAAACTGATTTTTTTATCTTCATAGCGGTTATGAACTTAAGTTCACCTATAGGACTTTAAATAACCTAGTGATCACAAATCCAACATGGCGGCAACGCGAATTAATAATATTCACATGGACGTTTCTCTCAATTTAACCATCCGAGTGCAGTGAAACTTGGTACAGTTAATCCTGATACGAATGTTAATCCACTGGCGTCTAATTTATTTTAATTGTTTCCATAACCACAAGATGGCAGCTGTGCGAAATTTTAAAATATCCTTATTACTTCTTTTGTCCTAATCATGCGATTGAAGTTTGAATGCTACACGTACACAATAATCTTCATGTAACAGTACATAACTCAAGGACCTACTTACATAAAATCCAACATGGCGACCATCCGAAATATTTAGTCGGTATCAATATCTACGAATCTATTACAGCAATCAAACTGAAATTTTGTATGTAGATGGTGGCAATTAACATAAGTAGGATATATGAAAATAGGCTGTATAGTTCTTCACGGAACTACTTGTTGATGTGTAACATCTTTCCAGTCGGTTGTTGGATATTTCTGTGGGAGTGATTTTGAATAATGGGACGGAAGTGTGTAAGAGGCAGTGCCAGCTGGCAGTGGTAAGAGGAAACTATGGGCGCGTGGTGGCGGAGATTAGTACCAGGAAGTACTGTCATCCATGTGGAATGTAAATCGTATACGGGTTACTTCAAGTTTTGGAGGCACCATAAGAGATATTCATACAATAAATCATCTTCAAGTTGTCGATCTTTGGTGTGAAAATAATCATTATATCATATTTCCTGAAAATAATTATGATTTATTAAGAGTCTGTTTTTCAATCTCTGGATAAAAGTGATGGGCACCCATTGCCCGAGTAACTTTGCTCAACACTCTTATTCTGAACGGTAAACGCTCATGCGAATTCTGGTGTCAACGGATTGTAACACAAACCACATGGAAGTCTTCGTATCAGTATTCTAATGATGGTATACTTTAATATGAAACCTTGTAACTAGTCGGCAAAGCCGGTGTTATGTTTCTGCACAATGGCTATTCAGATATTTACCCACATTGCGGTACCGGTAATGCAGTTATCAATATAATATATATCTATATGTTTATATGGGAACTGAGCTAGCCTTTTTATCCATTATACGCATTCCCTTTACTGTCAAGTAGGCGCATTCATAACTAATTTGAAACTCAATTCCACGCAGGAACATTATCGGAAAAAAAGCAAAATATTAATGGAGCATAAAAAATTACTTCCATATTATTACCGGCAAGTGAAAATAAGTAACCGTCTTGTACTCTATGTTCCAGTGGTTGTAATGGCTGCGTGGATAACATCTTGGTCTGCGAATCATGTCTCAAGTTCGAACCCCAGTCCCGGCAATTATTTTTGCTACCAGATTATCGATTTAAACGATATCTATCATAACGCTATGCGTCATTTTAATAGAATCTACATGAAATTACGATTTATCTGATTTTAATTTTAATATTTTGCACTAAGCAGGAGTTGGGAAATTTGATTGTATTGAACATTATTTCTAGTAGTCTATAGATAGGCTAGCGACTATGGTTTCATTCCTCCTCTTAATTTACAATATAATATGTGAGGTTTGTCCAAACAAGTGTGACAGTAGTATATCTCCAATTCAATCTATACATTGATCATAGTACCAGTATGAAAACGGAGCGTAAATTAACATTTTAAGAATGTCCAAGCTGTTTAGTATACGAGTAGGATAACATGTCAGATGACTTCACATATATTTAATCTCTATTTCATAGTAGGATAACATGTCAGATGTTACACATCATATGCGACTACTATAAGGCTCGTATATTTTTTTTTAGATTGTCCAACCAAGAGATCCTCCTTCTTCCCTGACTCCTTCTGCCCTCAGCCTTCCCTTGAATAATGTATTATAGAAGACGATACCTGTCTCCTCTCATTATATGGCCCAAGTATTGTAACTTCCTATCCTACGCAATATCTCAAGATTTGTGATTCTATCCATCCAGGTTACTCGTAAGATCCTTCGATATGTCCACATCACGAACGCCTCTAGTATTCTATTCATATCTTGTTTGAGTGTATAAGCTTCCATACCGTAGAAGAGTACCGAGAACACATAACATTTTAGCAACCTGAATTTAAATTTATACTAAGGTCTCTATCTAAGCCTCCGTGGCATAGGCGGTAGCACGCCTGCCTCTCACCGCTGGGTCCGTGGTTCAAATCCCGGTCACTCCACGTGAGATCTGTGCTGGACAAAACGGAGGCAGAGAGGTTTTTCTCCGGGTACTCCGGTTTTCCCTGTCAAAATTTCATTCCAGCAACACTCTCAACTATCATTTCATTTCATCTGTCATTCATTTAATCATTGCCCTAGAGGAGTGCGTCAGGCTTCGGCAGCCGGCACAGTTCATATCCTCGCCGCTAGTTGGGGGCTTCATTCATTCCATTCCTGACCCGGTCGGAGACTGGAAGCAGGCTGTGGATTTTCATTGTTTGTTTTTTCTGAATATCCACGGAAATTTGAGTTATTAACGCGTTTCAGAGTGGTTTATGACGGTTGCGCTCAAAAACAGTTTTTTGTCTGACTGTCTGTCTGTCTGTCTGTGTACAACTTTGCACGCGCATCAATCCAGAACGGCTGAGTGGATCAACGTAAAATTGGGTACAGATGTCCATCAGAGGCACGAAAGTAATCATTGATGTAACTCTTCTCCATACCTCTCATAAAAGAGGGCATACCCCCTTAAAATGCATGCTGAAATGGGCGTAGAAAGACGAGACAAAGCTCATTTTCAGCGTCTCAATGTGATAAACAAAACTCGGAGGTCCAACGGGCCCCAAAAACCACATTTTAAGGTCCTAAAACCAACAGTTTTTGAGATATTCCCACAAAACTAATTTCATTTATTAATCTATTGAAAGAATGCAAGCCGGTAACCCTGACAACACAATCCCAGAAGTCCATCTATTTCTTTTAAGACGCAACGCCATTCCATTTATTAAAATACTGTGAACGTTCGCAAACGGCTATAAGGTTATCACGGAACCAACTTACGCTGTAAAATTCATCAATACGTATATAATGCGCTCAAGGGGGTCAAGGGATAATCATGAATTTCTTCACGCGATTTACACGTGCGGGTGTGGTACTAAAGGTCTATTATATCCCTTTCCCTATATTATTAAATTATTATTATGATTATTACTATATTATGGCGTACATGGACGAGACAATACTCATTTTTAGCCCTTCGGTGTCTCGGAGGCTACTCCGTTTTAAGGCTCTAAAACCACATTTCTGAGATACTTATAAAAATAGATGACGAGTACAGAAGAAGACCAAATCAGGAGCTATATAGATATACTGAGAAAATCACAGATGTGGCCAGGAAGAGACGTGTGGCTTTCTACGGACATGTCTCAAGGATGAACCCAACAAGACTAACCAACCGGCCTCTGAACTACTGGGAGAATAGAAAAAGCGTGACACCGTGGTTAACAGAAGTTAAAAAGGATATCCAAGAACTGAAGATAATGGAAAGTGATATTAGAAGCCGATCACATCTCAGAAAGATACTTACACAAAGAATTTTCAGGACTGACTACCCTGTAAGAAAACCGGCATCATCTGGACAAAGGGGAGAAAGGTGAATCATGGCCAGAGAATGCGCGAATACTGGGCAAACATCAAGTCCCTCGCCAAGCTGAAAAGTTGAACGTCATGTTCCTTATCTGGCCCAACCAAAAGAAGAAGAATAACAATAAGAAACTAATGAAGGAATGCAAGCCGGTAACCATGACAACAGTAACTCAGGAAGTGACCTCCAACTTTCCGTCTATTTCTGTAAGAGGCAATGCCACTCAATTCATTAAATGTTTGTAAAAGTTTGCAAATGGCTATAAGGTTATCATGGAAACAAACATAGACTGTAAAATTCATCAATGCGCTTAAGGGGTCATGGGGTACCCTAGAATTTTTAAACGCAACTTGCACGTGCGATATGTTGTACAGAAGGTCTATTATATTTCCAAACATCAACATTATTTTCAAAAATTCCTGAATTGAAATAGTGTTTTTTGCAGCTTTTGGGAATTTGGGCTATTGGAGGCCAAAACCCCTGAATTTTCATGCACCACAAACCTTTATAATTTATTAAAGGAGTCTTCCTGGGGATGGAAACTTTCCACAACGGTGAGAGTCATTTTTTATTTGACATATATTGGGTTTTGTCAACATGGATTTCAATATTATTTTCACGTCAGGAAGTACACGTTAGGTGAATTTAGTTTGAGAGCTCATTTTAACTAATCATATTTTTGTAGACAAACGGGTTCATCGTAAAGATGATTTTATTTGACACTGTGTGGTTGTTTATGTACGCCTATAACTCCTGTTCGGGTGCTTAGAGCATCGTAAAATTAGGTATTGTAACCGTGAGTCAATACACCAATTATTTATAAAACTCTTCACCGTACTCCTCATAGAAGGGTTGGTATAGGGAAAAACTTTTCAAAATACATGCTAAAATAGGCGAAAAATAAAAATTATCCTAGAAAGACGACCAAAGCATATGTTGCGCTTCTCAATGTGGGTCACAAAACTAGGGAGTCTATAATGGGTCTACGAAAACCACATTTTAAGGCCCTTAAATTAACAGTGTCTGTGATATACCCAGAAAACTAACTTCGTTCCGATAAACTTATGAAGGAATGACAAACCGCTAACCATTGCAACAGTAGCTCAATTGATAATGTCTGGTGTTAACACCGAACACCGTTCGAAAAATGGGTACTTCTGCTAATAGCATAATAAATTTCTCGTTTGATTGAATGCACTTCTGGCTTATCCTATCCTTGCCATAATTTCTTGAAATCAATCATTGGTATCATTAACTACGGTTCCTAAATATCTGTATTTATGTACTCTTTGAGCTGCTTCACCTTTGATTATCAAATTTCCTGGATTATTATCTTTCGAATTTACTGTGAAACTGGTTTTCTTAACATTTGGAGTTAAACCACTTTTCTCGCTGGCTTCTACCACTCTATCCGTCAACAGTTTTAGATCTTCAAGGGATCCAGGAATTAGTAGAGTATCGTCTGCAAATCTTAAATTATTTACAAGTTTGCCATTCACCTTAATCCCTGATGTAACACCCAAAAGAGCAGTTTGAATTACGTCTTCAGAGTAGGTGTTGAATAATAATGGAGACAGTACACATCCCTGTCTCACACATCTTTCAATTTTTATTTCATTTGAAACCATGTTGCCTTCTCTTATTACTGCGGTCTGGTTATAGTAAAGTTGAGTAATAATTTGCATATCCCTTCCGTCTAATTTTTTTTTCTGAGCAATTGAATCAGACCAAATAGTCAACATAGGAAAGGACTAGTGTTGGGTATGTCACGTCTTAAAAGTAACTAAGTTACTTTGCGTTACAGTTACAATTGTCGAGGTAGCGCTTCTTTACTTCTGTATAAAATACAGTGATGCCCTTTTCTCAAGAACGGAACCACGCCGGGGCCGTGTGACGGACGGAGAGTGATAAGTTACGGCAAAGAGATTTGAGATAAAATATTTTCAATTTTCTTTGAATTTTGATCCATTTTCATTATGTTCAGTCGGAGTATAAAAATATCCTGAATTCTGCGGGAAACAGTTCATTTTTATCCGGACAATTACGTCAAAAATGTTTTAAAACATTCAGAAAGTTGTTCTCAGGTTACAGAAAGAGCACTCGGGTGTGCGGGTGCCTTGGTACGACTACCCTGATTACAGTAGGTGCCCAGATGTCCCTTCTTTCAGGAGCTAGTCCCAACATCCCGACAAAAAATAAACGGCATGAAAACTCTCCCATGTTTTACACATCTTGTGTGCACAGTTTATTTTATACGAATTTACATGTGGAACCAGGTGTGTGGTCACCACACAGTAGTACAGTAAGTGTCCTGTCTCTTTTTGTATTTCAGTACAAAATTAACATTATATGATTTTACTTTTTAAATCATTAAACCAATTTAATCACCATTCAACCTTTATTATTATATTCCAATTTCAACATTGGATCAAAACCTTATCATTGGTAGGACCGCATAGATCGAACCGTTATACTGTAATTTAACACTTCATTTATTTCAATATTCATTATTTCTATACTTCAATTATAATTATTATTTTCCCACGACTTTCTTAATCATATATCATTCACGTTCATTTTACCTTGTACTAGCTGCGATGTTAATTACGTTTATATATTACACAATTCATATCTGTAAGTTTAACATGTATAATGTGTAACCTGATCTCAGTAGATGGTCTGTTCCAATGTGTTAAAACTTCGTGTCAAATATCCTCCTGCAATTCCTTCCTAGACATTTTTCCACATTATTTTATCTGTCAAATTAAAAATTGCGAAAATCTATTCTTATTAAGGTGCGACATCCCTAAATTGTTATTATATTCCACTCCCGACTTCCATTGTGTAATTAATAAAATTTTATGATGGATTTTCTGTACCTTCGTTCTGCGTTTCATAGTACCGGCGATGCCCATCTCCAAGTGGTCGGCCCTCGTCTTCCTGGGTCCAACTTCTCCCCGGATCCTGGCACGTCACGTGGCTCCCATGGTCTCCGAATGGGTCCACCCGGTCCTCCTCCATCGTCATCCATCTCAGGAAACCCCCATGATCTTCATTTAACCGGCCATAGTGTCCTCAATCGAATTTACGTTAGATTGCCCGCACTGCGCTGTGCCGATGACCGTAATATCCATCTTTATCATTATTTTTATTCTCGCATCAAAATACAGTTCCGTCTACCCGTAGGATACTGGTGTTGTCCGTTTCACGAAACGTTTATCGAATCACTTGTGGTAAAAATTTACGTAACGAAATTATCGCTCAAGCGGCAATAAAGGTCACTGACGCATGCAGCCATATGTTGCTTTGACCTAGGGTTAGAGTTCACTAACCCCATCCACACTCGGTCACATAATAACAAGTTCTAGAATGAATTAGAATAGTCTGTTCTCCGGGTGGCTTTTTACCCCTGCTAGCAACAGTTCACAATACCCTTGGTTATGCTTCGTCAGATCAACAGATGTGCTGCGTTAACTTACAGTGTTTAATACGCTCGTAACACTCATACAGATCAAACATTATAACTGCATGATGTTGCACGTTATTGAGTGTGGTCTCCGATCGAGTCCTGTACAACTCCAAACTATGATTGCACGGTTATAATCTTTAACACATTCTTCCGCGCATACAGCACATGCCGGATAATACTCGAATAAAAACGCACTGAACTCCGTTTTGAATTCGATTGTTCCGCACTGAGTGATATTCTAGACTGGTATAGTGGTCCAACTGTTCCACGAAAGTAAGTCTGGTGAAGTAAAAGACTCCATGTTCGTGACCTTTCCACGATGCCTCGGAGGTATGCAAGCAGAGCTCTCTATAACATCCCAGTCGAACTATTGTGCTCATTCTTCAGTTCCGGTCCTGTGACGTCATCCTTCTTCATGCACCTGCTAGAGGCTCTTTCTACGTCATATCGGTGACAATACCTACCCAAGACTATAACCCTAACAGGCCCTACACTATAACCCTATCAGACCTCATGGTAGACGATATTCACCCTACACTATAACCCTATCAGACCACATGGTAGAGGATACTCACGCTCACTGCAGCATACGGAGCCATAGACACAAGTCTGCAGGTCGTGTGATGCCTGATGCCCACATGCATCTTCAGGCATACAGAAGTTTCCACTTTAATTACAGTCATAGCTTCGACGCACTCGACCCCCTGTAACATGTAATACGATACTTTGTTATAGCAGGACATTTATGTTCGCAAAATGTGAGGTTTGTCTCTCATTGCTGACAGCAGAGGTGAATAGTCCAAATCTTTGGAAGACATATGTTTATAGTGCTGATCTTTTACAGCTTACATGGATTAGAATTCCAACACTGGAATTTGAAAGTTATTATTGAAATATAATTTTTTGTATTTTTGTACTCTGAACAATAACACATGATTATTTCAGTGAACATAAGTATCAGGGCTGGAGGGTGATGCTGTTACTAATTACATTTAGTAACCGTAACACCGCTACCTTTAACAGTTACGAAGTTTCTCGTTACGTATTTGGGACGGAGGATCAATGTCCTTGATGTTTCTCATTTTATTTTGAATAGAGGGCGTTTAAAAATGATTATCGGGGTTTTTAAGTTTTGTAGTATTTGTCACATTTAAGTTACCGGTAATTAAATAATACATCAAATGAAAGAAAATATCAAACAGTTTGTCCTATATGGGTTCAATGTGAGCACCAATCATTACACGGCACACATCGAGTCGATAGCCGTGTTTGTTCCAAACCTTGCCCAGTATGTCTGGAGTAATTGTTGTAACAACTGCTGCAATTCTGTTTCTTAAGATGGTCAGGTCATCAGGTAGTGGAGGCACTTACACATGACCCATTACGGACACCCACAGGTAAAAATCACATGGCGTCAGATCAGGTGAACGTGGAGGACATGCAAAACAAGCTCTGTCACCCAGCTCCCCGTGGCCAATTCATCGGTTGTATACAATGTCGTTTAACCAATCGCGTAGGCCACCGTCTCGCTGCCAAATAAGGTTATGTGGTTCAGTTTGTTGTAATTGAGGTTAGAGACAAAATACAAAAAAAAAACGTTCTGTTCCTTACGCGCCATCTTGGCTACTAGCGCTTTCTAACGGAATACGGAAGAAAGAGGAACCAGCGCATGTGTACAGGTATGAACATTTGTAGGACAAACTATTTGAGTAGCTCTTTCATTTGGTGTATTATTTTTAATTGTAAGTAAAATGGGCGAAATACTACAAAGCCTTAAACCCCAATATTCTTTTGAAACGTCCTGTATTATTCATATTCCTTTAGAAATATCTCTTTTCTTTATTGAAAAGTTATTAGTATTTAATTTGGCTCCAGAAATAATACCTCACCTTACCTCTTTAACTGACAGTTTCTTGGGGGCGAACCTGTGATTCTAGATCAGAGATTTGTTGTTGATTCTATGGGGGCTTTGTGACATCATGGTCACGTAGCCCCGTGTACGTGGGTGTGTGTCTGTGTGGACTTTGATTACCTGTGTTATTGTGATGGCTGTACTAGTGTGTGTATTTATAAAATGGGAATAGGATTGGGAGGAGGCGGCCGTGGCCATAAGTTAGGAACCATCTCAGCATTTGCCTGGATAATGGTCGTCTTCCCTATGGTGTCTCGCAGCCACCGGGCACAATACATACATAGTTGACGTTTGTAATGTGCCCTTTTGAGCTGGCACAAGGAATCGAACCCGTGATTATTTAAGAAAGAAGTATATATTCTGGCAGGATTTGGAGTTATAAGCCAAGGGGAGACTTGAGATGTTGAAACGAAACGCAATCTGGTAGCGTGTCGCAAGATGTTGAATCATAAGATGAGTGTACACGCACGTGCGAGATGATTCAGGCGTTATAAATTAGATAAACACAGCTGCAAGAAAGGACTCAGGCAGTGATGAATAACCATTGAGTTAGGAAGGGAGATCCCCTAGCTATGTTGAATCAGCAGTCTTACGACAAGATTAGAAGCAGAGAGACCCTGCAATGTTGTGAAATTTGCATGATTTCCTATAATACGCAAAATTATGAATTTTGGAATACACCAAAATGGCTGATAATTAGAAAAAGAATTTTTAAGAACATAAAATCATCTAATTATTGTGCAGGAAAGAAGTGTAAATTCAGCCTTACATCATTTGACCTCCGCGAACGGACCTGGCGAGGGAATATCAGTAATGAGACCCTCGTACACATAGCCAATTACTTATGGAAATTTTTATAGAAGAACTGTATGATGGATTTCCGAATTTCAAGATATTTTTCGAACCTGTGGTCTCCAAGAAATACAAGAGTAATTTTTATAATACGATACGAGGATTACTTTGGAAGTTAGCTTCAAGAAGGTTGGAAACGAACTATTTTTGCCTCAGATCAGATAAATAGCCAGCCTGCCGAGACAGAAGCATTCAGTCTTCAGTAACCCTTGAAGAGGGGAGTGCTGTTTCACCGGTCAGTCAATCTGCAAGTGGGTCCAGAGAGAACTCGTCACGCCGATAGTTGCGAGTTTCAAGCCCTAGGTGCAAAGTTATAAACAGTTCATAAGCATACAGCCTTCAGTGAACCTTTGTAGAGAGTGTTATACTGTATCAACGAAGTACATTCGAAACTCGTGTGGAGTTATCGTGAATATAATTGAGTCCGAATTTGCCCATCCTTGAGAAATTCAGGACATTAGGGACGTTAGTTCGAAGTGCTACGAGTAACTAGCAGCAGTAATCAATTGAAGCCAGTTTAAGACTTCAAATCGCTAAGTGGAGGAATCTTAGTAAGGGATTCGAGTGAAAACATTTAATCGAGAACAGAGTGGAGAACCACTTATATTAGAGCGTTAGTTAAGACTGCGACTCTAGGGAAAAGTGTCTAATAGAGACACACGGCGAAGTTCTGTTACCGTTGCCGTATACACAGATAATATCGCACCAGTACAGTGAAATCAGGGCCGATAGGAACAGAAAGTAAACATTGAAATAGAGCTATCCGAGGTGAGCAGGGAAGCAACAGGTAAGCAGATCAGAGACTTTCAATGGTTTGTTGGAGAGGTCTAGGGTAGACCATAGGAGATCAGAGACTTTCATTCCTTTGAAGTAGATGCTTAGGACCAGGATAGGGATCCGCGAAGACCTACATTTCTTGGAGGAGACAAAGAAAGAGTGAAACATGTGGTTTAGGAAAGGAATCACATGAGTGTGTAAGGCATTAGTTCATACCCGAGTGTAAAAATTATGTGTAAATAATATTTTTCAAGTGTTTTATAAGTATTTTAAAGTGTTAATAAGTGTATTATTGTAATTAAGTATGTTAGAAAACCCTAAAAAAAGCGAATTTAAGTAAAGTAAAAATGTGTGCAATTTGTGGAAGAAAAATATACGTGGAAAGTGAAAGATTAAGCACAAGATGGTGGGCGAACAAGTCCACACCCATTGGCGGATACCACCGAAATAACAATGTGAGCACAACCTTTTCATTATGAAGTGTATTCGGGGTAGTGCGTTTTTTATGAAAATCGATATGTCACACGTTTATAGAGAAAGAAATTATTACGTGAAGAAAATTGTGTTGTGAGAACAAACGGATTTGATTCGATAGCTAGCAAGAGGAATAAAAGATTGTGAAGTGTAATATTGTAAACACTAGTAAATTGTGGAAAGAGTAAGATGTAAAGTTATTGAATAATGATGTTCAAGTAAAGAAGTGGTAGAACTAATATGTTCAAGAAATATTGAGGTGTTAAAAATCAATTGTATTGAAATAATTGTTTATGTTAAATGAATTAATCATTGTAAGGATAGGTCAGCAGTGGGAAGGTTCAGAACGGCTTAGATATGAATTCTTTATAAAAAGCTTTACAGGAAAATATATAATGATTACGCTGAAATAAGCGAAGCAAGTGATTGCTATAAATAATGTCAGGAAGGGTTAACTATGAGTGGAGTTGTCGCGACAGTGATTATGACGGATCCAAAATCGACGTATAATTGGGGAGCAAGTTGTGTGTTTTTGCACGGAAGTTAGGTATTAGTTCCACTCCCGTCGCATGAATTATATTTTTAGAAAGAGGTTAGTGATATGTTCCACTCTTTTCGGAAGGCCAGAGGCATGTCCCGCTTCCAATATATCTCCGAATCTTCCGATGAAAGTAGCAATGGTCTCGGAATGATTCCATTTTAGCCATTGGAGGCTTAATTATTGTTGTATTAGACCCCGTATAATGCTGCGGGCAGCGTGGAAACTCATGGATTAATTACACTATCCTGTGTGATATAAATATCGGCCGTTGGTCACCGAATTAAAATGACAATAAGATTTTAAATATTAAAGCTTTTCTTATTGGAGAATGGTATTGTGAGCAGACAGCCGAGTCTAAGAAGTGTGTCTCCGCCTGACAGGCAGACATGTGGTCTGAGGTCATAAATTTAGTGGAGGAGCCAGACCTACTGAAGGGACTTCACCGGCCTGTTAATGACTTGAGCAGACCAGATGTTATCTGTAAACACGGAAGTGTGAAAGAGATTGTATGAACATTAGAATTGAAAGGCACGGAGGGTCAGTTCCCGTAGCCATGTGATTAAAATAGACCTTGCTAAAGTTATCGTTTCAGATGCCGTTAATTAGGATATGTTATCCTAAAGTAAATATAAATTTCACGTGTGACAATCGAAAAATAAAGGTGTTCTTTTGTTAAAGCAAGTATAAATGATTCAGGGAGATTTGTTTATTTGATGCTTTCAGTAATTTGTGAACAAAAAAGACGGCACGACCACCAAAGAGAAAGGGGCAACTGAACATATATATAGAGAGAGGGAAGAATTTGATTCGTGCAAAACCTAAGTTAAAATTATTATTATTATTTATTTAAAATAAATGTTGGTTGCACATTTGAAAGAACCGAAGGCTAAAGAAGGGAAGTAAATTCATGTTATTGAAGTAATAAAGTGGTCAAGTATTTGTGGAGTCGTTAGAACTCATAAAATAAGCATAGATGGGGAAGCCTTATGGAAGCGAAACTAGAATGTTATAGGTTCGGAGGAACCGTGGTAACAATGATCATATGTTGTGTTATTGAAGATTCCTATTGTAATGGAGTACGTATTGGTGTAGTATGGATTTTCAGTGATTTTTATTGATTTTATGTCATTTATTTGAATTTGTATTAGCTTGTTTGTAGTGCCATTTTAGTTACAATTAAATATGATTTTATGTGAGATTTCGGTTTTATTTTTGGAGTGTTGACCTGTTGCTTATGATCCCAAATATAGCTTAGGTGTGTCATATCGTGGGAATGGATATACCATCCCCGAATTGATTGAGCTAGGCGAAGTATGACCATGTATTAATTCTTCAAATGGGTGCAGTAACTAAGGTACAATTGACAAAATACATTTATCGTTTTGGATGCCATTTTTCAGTGTTGCCTTTGTAACGTAAATTTAATATTTTTCATTCGGTCAACACGATTGAGCTAATTGTAATAGGTGGTTCCCTGATCCTGAAAGAAATTACATGAAATTAGCAAATATTTAATATTTACTCAATATACTATAATTGATTTTATGGATTTTTTCAGGATTAGGGAACCACCCATTACAATTCGGTACAATCGTGTTCACCGACTGGAAAACATAAAATTTTGATGACAAAATAACGCATCGTTATTATTCGGTTATTTTGGCATAAAATAGTTGATTCTTGTAATATGGAAGAACAAAATGAATTGGCAGTGTACAAATGATTTTTAATAATGATTAAATGATTATTCTTTATGTCTCTCCTTTCTAGGTTTACAGCTCATAAATAAATTCTCTGGGGGAAAAATTCAAACGTGTTATACTTTCCAGGTGACCCACTATCACTTCATTTTCTAATATAAACCTTATAAAAACCGGTCAGAGAACATATTTTGTCAGGCACCTAGACAATTCTCCATCGTCCGCCTCGTTGCTAGCATTCTTGGCCTGTCACCTCGGAGGCCCGGGTTCGATTACCCGACTCTCTCATGAAATTTAATTCTAATCTGAGGGCTAGAACGGGGTACATTATGGCTCGTGAGGGAAAACTGAGAAGAGGAGGTTCAATTCTTACCTCAGCCAACCAGGAAGTGGTTTTCCGTGGTTTAACCCTTTCTACTTCAGCCAAATGTCAGGATGATTCCTAACTTAAGGCCACGGCTCCCTTCTTCTCCATCCTCACCACATTTAAAAAAACACACACCAATACAGCTATCACAATAACATAGGTTTTCAGATAAATTTACACATAGGCTTATATTCAAGTACATCTAGATGACCTCCTTAGTGAAAAAACAATAACATACAGTAATGTTGCCATGTGAGTTAATTGTAGAATTTTGGAGGGAATGATGTTTGGTTTTCAGTTTGAAGATTTTCGAGAATACTACACATCTCCAAATGTAGCTTTTCCTGAACATGCAACCTGCAGTATGGTTTCTCACCAAAAAAAAATGTGTAAAACATTATTTTACTGCACACTAACCTCACCTAATAACTGGCTCTATTTCATATTCATTGCATTGTACTTCTTACAAATTATTAAAGCACTAGTTCGTTGTGGTTTGGATTCATTTTTCGATAGTCCAGCCTGTACCCAACTATACTTGATAGTGCGTTTATATCGCGATGAGAGCGAGAGAGGCTGCTAGAATAGCGAGAATAAGTCCCCTCAGGACACACCGTCATGCCTGCAGTGTCAAAATTGGCTAATCAAATTACAATTAAATTATTTGTGATTTGATGATAATGATGATGATAATTGTTGTCTTAAGGGGCCTAACATCTAGGTTTGGGTGATAGCGAAAGATGAGATGCGAATGAAAACTATAACTAACAAGCTGACCCGGCAGACGTTGTCCTGCCAATCAAAGCAAGTGTTGCAACTTTGTTTCTTGAAGTGCTTTTGGATACACAATATTTTTTCAATTTCTGTTAACTGCCTCTAAACTATCGTGAATTGAATTAACTAATTTAGAAATATTCGTTGGAGCGTGCACAACAACCCTCCAAAGTTTCATCGCAAACGGATAAATGGCATTTAACGCATACGGGATTTGGTTTAAATGATTCGTGCGCTGTCACTCATTTGTTGAATCTACTCGTGCTCTACCAACTGTGAAATGGATATACTAAGTTAGAAAGCTTCACTTAAGTGTACACAACAACTCATCAAAGTTTCATCGCAATCGATGAATAGTATATGAACGCATACAGGATTTTGTTGGAACGCTTCGCACATCGTCACTCATTTGTTGCATCTACTCGTGCGCTACCAATATTGTAAAATGGATTTACCAAGTTGAACACCTTCCCTGGCGTGTACACAACAACTCATCAAAGTTTCATCGGAATCGGATGAATGACTTATGAACGCATAAGTGATTTTCTTTAAACGATTCGCGTACCGTCACCCATTTGTTGAATCTACTCATGCGCTACCTATTGTAAAATAGATTTACTAAGCCTGAAACCTTCTCTGGCGTGTACTCAATGATTCACCAAGGTTTGATCGCAATCGGATGAATGATATATGACCGCATACGGGACATTGTGGAAACGATTCGCGTGCCGTCGCTCATTTGTTGAATCTACTCGTGCGCTACTTATTAAAAACTGGATTTACTAACACAGAAACATTTCCTGGAGTGTACACAACAATTCACCAAAGTTTCATCGCAATCTGATAAATGATATATGGCCGCATACGGTATTTTGCTGAAATGATTCACGTGCCGTCACACATTTGTTGAATCTACTCGTGCGCTACCTATTGCAAAATGGATTTATTAAGCCAGAAACCTTCCGTAGGGTGTACACAACATCTCACCCAAGTTTCATCGTAATCGGACGAATGGTATTCGAACGCATGCGGGACCTTATTGAAACGCTTCGTGCGTCGTCGCTCATTTGTTGAATCTACTCGTGCGAAAACTCCTATGAAATGTATTTACTAAGTTAGAAACCCTCACGTAAGTATACACAACATCTCACCCAAGTTTCATTGCAATCGGATGAATGGTATATGAACGCATACGGGACTTTGATTAAAAGTTCGCGCGTCGTTGCTCATTTGTTTAATCTACTCGTGAGCTACCTATTGTAATATGGATTTACTAAGTTAGAAACCCTCACGTAAGTGTACACAACATCTCACCCAAGTTTCAACGCTATCGGACGAATGGTATTTGAACGCATACGGGACTTTGTTGAAACGCTTCGCACGTCGCCGTTCATTTGTTGAATCTACTCGTGCGCAACCTCCTGTGAAATGGATTACTAAGTTAGAAGCCTTCACTTATGTGTACACAACAACTCATCAAAGTTTCATCTCAATCTATGAATGTAATATAAACGTATACGGGATTTTGTTGAAATGCTTGGCGCGTCGTCACTCATTTGTTGAATCTAGTCGTGCGCTACCTAATGTGAAATTGATTTACTAAGCCAGAAGCCATCCCTGGAGTGTACAAAACATCTCACCCAAGTTTCATCGCTATCGGACTAATGGTATTTGAACGCTGTAACATGTGGTTACAATGTTATTTGAATCACTATTCTTTGGTGAGGATGGAGGCCATAGGATATAGTTGCACATCTGTGTACATAATATCTTTTTAATGATGTGTTATTGTTTTTATTCTTTGATGTTCTTTTTGATGAATGAGTATCTGTTGATAATATCTATGGAGATTATTGGTGCTTGTGCAGTTAGGTTTGGAGTATAAAAGTGGATTGCTTATAGATACAGGAAAAGATGTATAGTGATGATTATTAATGAATTAAATCAAAACCTGTATTCCTATGGTGAGGTGCAGGTTCCTTTATGTTTTAATTGATGGTGATCTGAGTAATGAACGGTTAATAGAGGTATGTCCATCACATATATCAGGTATATGGCTTGACTGTTTGCCCTGTTGTTAAAATAAAATATCCCTTGTGAGTATAATCAACCACAACCCCGATAAGGAAAGAAGTAAAGTTATAACGCATACGGGACCTTTTCGAAACGCTTCGCGCGTCGTCGCTCATTTGTTGAATCTATTCGTGCGCTATCTATTGTAAAATGGATTTACTAATAAGCCAGACACCTTCCCTGGAGCTCACTCAACATATCACCCAAGTTTCATGGCAATCGGATGAATGGTATATGAACGCATACGGGACTTTGAAACGCTCTAACGTGCAGAGACAAACAGTAGAATTCGACATTACTGCCACCTTTGGTATAAAACACAACTTTTCGCAATGGCGGTAGTTGCACAGGTTGCGACCAGGTGGCTCTAACGTGCAGAGACAAACCGTCCAAAGACATCAACTTTCACGAAGGCCAAGGCTAGTGGTTTCCATGACGACTGTTTTTGACTGTAGGCCTATGTTGTGGTTCTAAAATTGTGTATAAATTGTGGTTCTAAAACTGTGTTCATTCCACCTACCGGGTAAGATTGTGAATCTAAACCATACATGGACCCACCCTAATATACATACCAAATTCCATCAAAATCGGTTCAGTCGTTTAGGAGGAGTTCAGTCACATACACACGTGTCGAAGAATTATATATATAAAGATATTACCTACAAACTTACATACTAGAAGAAGAAATGGTAAAAAAGTAAAGGTTAAGGCAAATAAAGGACAGGAAGAAAAGAAATGCCCTCAACCCTCGAAGAATGAGGATTGAGGGACTTGGAAGGAAGGAGAGCCATGCAAGTCCGGAAAGGGATATTAGTGATTTGATATGAGCTCGCAGAGTACAGGGAAATTATGATTTTACACTTTTCTTTGTTTGCATGTTTAGGACTATCCATATTTGAAGATTATAGCATTCCGAAAAGCTTCACTTCACAAAAAAACTATAATTTCTTCACTAAAACCAAACATCACCTTTCCTCTCCTTGCACAAGACAGTACAAACATGTTGTTGTTTGAGTCTTCAGTCTTTTGACTGGTTTGATGCAGCACTCCATGTCACCCTGTCCTGAGCTAATCGTTTCATCCCTACATAGCTACCACACCCTACATCCGAGGCAATCTGTTTAACATATTCTAACCTTGGTCTACCCCTACAGTCCTTGTCCTGGACCCTTCCTTCCATATCTAAGCTTGCTATTCCTGGGTGTCTTATTATATGTCCTATGAACCTATCTCTTCTCATCATTAGCAGTCGGCAGAAACATCTCTCCTCTCCCACTCATCTTAATACCTCTTCGGTTGTAAACCTATCTACCCATCTGATATTCATCATTCTCCTGTAACACCACATTTCAAGCGCTTCAATTCTCCTCTTTTCTGCTGCACCAATAGTCGAAGTTTCACATCCATAGAGTGACACGCTCCAGACAAAGGCTTTCAAACATGACTTCCTAATACCTAAATCTATATTCGATGTCAACAGATTCCTTTTTGTAGAAATGCTTTCCTTGTCTGAGCCAACCTACTTTTTATATCCTCTTTGCTTGGTCAATGAAGTAACAAAAGTATCCCAAATGCAATATTGAGAAGAGAGAGAAACACCTTGCATCAAGCTTAGCACTATAAACAGGAAATGGTATTGGTAGAAAGCTTGGTCATTTCAACCAAACATTCACGAATACTGCTGGATGTGACAATTAAAGATGATTCTACATTTATATTTAACAAACAAGCAAAGCAAAGACAAAGTTAATAACAATGATCCTCTTAAAAATGACATGGGACTGATGGTTGCCATGCCTGCATTGGCCACTGCAGTTGGGTGCCAAGAAATAAGTGAGTGGGTATGTGCCCGTTAGAGGAGGTTATCTGGTCACCACCGACCGTGCGTGGCTCCCCAGATGATCCCTTCCTCAGAACACATATGGCCGAAGAGGATCAAGATACACTCCTTATGGGGCTATCCGGCACGAGACTCCTTGTCTCAATAGAGATGAGGTTCCCGTCATAGCAAAAGTCAAAGACACCCATAGGAAATGCACCCCCAAACGAACAAACTACCGTACTAAAATAAAATCCAGTCTTATGTTAAATTCATGGAATGATTTATTAAAGTTCCAAGCCCCTAGCCTACCATCGGAGGGTTTTAATCGGCTAATCCGGTGATTAAATTTTAAAAAATAACAAGAGAAACAACCCTTAACTCTTATAAATTAACCCTCTCGACTGGTCCTAAATACAGTACATGAACAAACAAAAGCATGGCTTGGGAAGTGATACAAAATAACCCTTATTTAAAGTGCAATAGAAAAAGCATGATGTTTCCAAGTGAAACATCAGGTAAACAATAGTCAATTCAAGACAGAAAAATCTAAATCCAGCTGGGACCACCCCCTATTTACATTTAGTTTTACACAATCTAAGCTAATCCTGATTTTAACTGACCTACGGCGAAAAGCGTCCGTGGTAAACAAAAACCGAACAAAGGTCTAATTGTGATTTACAGTCATCAGTTACAACACAAATATTTACAGCAATAGTACAACATGATCTACAAAGTAGAAGAAAGATGGGTAACACTTGGGTTAACATATCACAATAAATAAATATTACACACAATAGTATTGTTATTATTCCTACCTACAACACAATGGTTACTCTTTGTTTCCATTGGTCATCTGAATGTGTACGTAGAAACTTAAGGAACTGTTCGATAACAGTTGAACTCATTAGGATTCACGGTCCACGAGTTGAAAACTCTTGGTAACCAATGATCTCCGTCCGTCGATAATGTCAGCTGCTAAAATATTCCTCCAAGAAATAAACCTCTCTAGCACAGTGCAATGGTCAGCAAGATTGCAATCGTAGATCAAAGTTTAACAGTCGATTAGCAGTCGTTTTAAATAATTGAGATTTCATGATTTAATTTGTGATTATTATTTGTAATCGTAGGTTTAAGAATGCATTAATTATGATGACTGACCATATTGCAAGGCTTCCTAAATAAATGGACTAACCACTGGTGTACACAACAAAATACACGGGAACTTCACTACTCCAAGCTATCAAATGCTCTGTTTACCATAAATAAGTAATCTGCTTGACACAAGGCTCTAGCAAGAAAATCCTCGGTTAGAATTGTAACATGACAGAGGTCTACCGGCCTTCACTAAACACGGGTACCACACCTAACATTGTGTATCAAAACACAGCAACAAAATCATTCACATAATGTGAGAAAAATATAGCCTCCATAAACTGTCAATGGCTTCTAATGACAACTCAGATTGTTTAAACAAAACATCATGATAATGATAACATCCTTCGCTTACAACATATGCGACTATAATCTAAATAACTTGTGACTTGGCTGTCACACTGTATCATAACATTCCAATGAATTGCTGTTACTCTGACCTAATTACAATACAAGCTTATAAAGCTGGCTCGTTTAGAAAAAAAACTCCATAAAGAAATTTGTAGCAATGAATTTGTCAAGTGTCAAGGTCTCATCTGCGATACATGTTATGTAATCATGGCGTGACCTTGGGTAAACCTATCCCGTTAGTGTCATCGCAGTCACACACTGGCCTCACTGAATGAGTTTCTTTGCTAACCAGCAAAGTCTAAAATGTTTGTTTCTCAACGTATTTGGGTTCACAAAAAAACTGTCCAATAAGTGACCCTTCATTCACAGTTCATAATAAACTCACTCAATAATTATTGTAGCACTGTAATAGAATATAAGAAGATATTGACACTGATGGGCTGGCTTTAGCAAAGCAAAGAAAACAAAACGAGAGATATTACTCCCTTACTAATGTCTTTGGAAATATATGCCATTCACTGCGGGTTACAAAAATTATAAATTCGTGCACGCAAAGCCCGTTAAATAATTCATTAAATAATCTCACCATCTAAAACTATGGCGTTAACTTGCAATGATACGGAGTTAGTGTGAATCGGGGTTATAAGTAGTATTTCAAATATCACACTGATATCAGATTCAGCTCGAATCAAGTGGTCTCCTCACCACTACAAAAATGTATTTACAATAATGATTAAGGTGAATGGGTAAGCTCTCCCATCAAATGATACGCCCGAGAGTGGCGTTCTAACTTAGTACAAATATGGGGATCCTCAAAATGTGAAATTATCAGCTATAGCTGATTCAAATAAAATTACAGCTCCTTTCATAAAATGATATTACCGGTGTTCCTTGATGCGGACATCATAATTACAATGGTGCACCGTGTGCGAACACACTGTTCTGGTGACTAACTCTAAACTTTGGAAACAAAACATGTCGATGTTCGTGAAAAGTGAAATCACCACAGACAGTGTCTAAAGAAGAAGATACAAAAATACCCTACCTAGATGACTGAAAATCAGAGGTACAGTCGCTAAGCTAATCCGCCAAGAACCATCACCTTACAAATGGACATTAGATCATGGCTCACGGCGTATGTTGATCACCTCATTCACAAAGGAATAAATTTGAGGGGTAATTTCCTTCCGTAAGTGTTTGGGCGAAAACCTCCATCGCTCGTCCTCAGACATCTTTATCCATTCATCGGCTTCCATTTTAACGTGCAGATTCGATGTTTGGCATCTCTCCCATTAAATGACTTACGCCATCATCGACTGCAGGATGATCGGTGATGAAGTTCTCAGCACGTGGCGATGCTCCGACATTGTGTAGGCAATGAAGTTTCGACGGTGAAACACTGCTTCGATTGTGGTTTTCATTAGCAACACTGCAGCTACACTCATTATTAGCAGACTCTTTTCAATAATGGCTTTGTCTGCGACACTGAATTTAATAGACACAGCACGTGTCTGCTCACTTACATAATCAATGTTAGTGAAAATAGCAATCACATTTAATCTGCGACATCTTGTGCTCATAAATTACGGCTTTTCAAAGCACGGATATCTATCATATTATTAACACAGTTGTTAGATGAAGCACTTTGTAACATTGACGATTCACTGTATTTATAAGTAGCAAATGGCACAGTAGTCGTCCATGTGATCTTGAAAAATGTGACCATGTGCAGGGTCAATCATCGTTATCTTTTTGATATTTCCTTCGGGAAATAATTCACTCAATTTATAGAATACCACACGGTAATCACCAGCACACTTTGTGCTAAAGATAAACTGGATGTTGTAATATTTTCACTAGGATTTTATCCCATAACTGATTTATATCATCGGTCGACTAGACCGGACTGTTAATAGCGTCTGTGCGCTACACTCGCACGCAATGGGAAGAATGAGCGGGTGTACCGGCTTCGTGACAAATGAAGTCGTTGAGCATCTCTTGACATCCTCTCTGCAGGGTCATACCATTATCTCAAACATGAAATATAATATTATTAGGCCATTTTCAACTGGCAAATTAAGCAGAAATACCGTAAATGATAAATCCAAAGATGCACATTAAAGAACAAGTTCTTTAATCATGAGAAATAAATATGTGCAGCTTCTTGACAAAGTCAAAAGTGCATCTGCATCTTCCTAGATGCGTTCAAAAATTCTTCCACATAGGATGTCCAATATTAGCATAAAAATTATCACCAGCATGAGCGAATTCGGGCTCAATATGTCCAAGTACTTTATTTATTGTTTTAGAAGAGTCATTAGGCATACAAAACCAATACCCTCGCACAACCTTTCTGGGAGTCATTTCTAGCACTGGGAATAATATCAGAAGTCTGTATACATTTAATAATGAAATAACTACAGTATAAAAAAGAACATTTTCTCAAAATTGTGTTCGGTTGATGTGTGCTTGTTTGCATGTGACTTCTGCAATTGTTTTAAAATTGGTGTGCGACGCATAAAATGAAGAAGAAAAACAAAGCAAAATCGGTACTGTATTAATATAACACTCCCTGGCAATTCTTAAGAACCATCTCTACATATGGTTTACAATTATGGATTCCTTTTAGCCTGTTATCATTTAAGAAAAGATAGATGAGATCACCTTTTGTCCATGTGTATATGTGAGTGTGTGTGTGTATGTATGTGTGTGCGTCCGTGTGAGTCCCCCCTAATAACTTCTGAACGGCTGGAGCGATTTCAATGAAATCGGTAAGGTCATAGAACTATTTCAGACGACCCCGACCGTTCCCTTCATATTTTATTTCGTTTCACCAATCTAACATGGCGGTTGTGCGAAATATTTCGCCGGCATTCTATATCTCCGAAACTATTACTGATATCGCTCTGAAATTTTGAATGGTGATAAGGGGTACTACTAGACCTTTACCTATGTGACATTCAAAAACCTATTAACTACAAAGCGAACATGGCGGCCAAGTGAAGTTGCGACTTTTAAATAGACTTTTCTCGCGATTTAACCACCCTAACGCACTGAAACTAGGTACAGCAAATCACTATACAAATTGTAATGCACTGACATCAAATTTAGTTCAATTGTTTACATAACCTCAGGGTGGCGGCTGTGCGAAAATTTTAAATTGTTTTTATTTCTTGTGTCCTAATCATGCGATTGAAATCAACGTTTGAATAATGAACTTACACAATAATCTTCATCTATAGTACATAAATCTATGGCCTACATATATTAAAATCCAACATGGCGACCATCCGAAATATTTAGACGGTTCTCAATATCTATTAATCTATAATAGCCATCAAGCTGAAATTCTGTTTGTGTATAGAGGCTATAAACCTAAGTTCACCTATGGGAAGTTCAATAACCTGGTGAGAACAAATCCAACATGGCGGCGACGCGGAATTTAAATATTCAAATGCACGTTTCTAGTGATTTGATCATCTGAGCGTGGGGAAACTTGGTACTGAACTCGAATTTTAAGTTGCTCAGGATGGAGAGAGTGTTATTTCGGTTGTTCTGATGAGATTTGGAGAAGAACGCAGTATTTTTGAAGGATTATAAAATGATAATTTTTTATTGTACAAAGGGAAGCTTCAGATTGCAAACGACGACAGAAAAATGGCGACCGAAGCCATTATTAGAGAGTCCCTTGTCGTATTTTTGCTAGTCCGCTCATAGCAACATGGAGCTATGAAGAAGAAATGCGCTGATTGGCTAATTGAATTACTGAAGCCACGAGAGAAGGAGAAACTGATCGCGCCTAATGAGAAGATTGATTTGACATTAATACTGCTATTTTGGTAAAGAAGAGAGAAACCGCATAATTAAAACTATGAAAATGTATCTAAATTTATGAAATCCAAGTTAGTCATGCTCGGGAGGAAGCTTGAAGACTTTGGAGAAAGATAAAGTTAAGATGCAATCTCATGGATTACCGCGTGAATTGATGAGGCGCCATGATTAGAATTCTGATTTGCGTGGTGTCGCCGCGGAAATCTTGGTCTTTTGTCACGAGCAGTGGTTGAGTGTGGACCCGCGAAAGGTTGTTCCAGGAATATAGTGCGTGATTAATAGCGGGGAAATGAGAGAAGCCCTTGACCGCGACCAGGCGAGGAGTCCGGGCCAAGCACTTAGACAAATGTCCGTTGATAGAACGAGAATACAAACTTGCTAATATGTCAGTCTACATTCAAGACAACGCTACTAAAGTTAAACAATATTTAGGAGAAACATTATTTACGCATTCTATATAAGTATTGCGGTCGAATTATGCATATTACTAGTCGTTTTCGAAGTGAAGGTAACATCGAAGGAAAACGTTCCTTTTAAACAGAACAGACACTTCAGCGAAGCGTAGCAAGCGAGTACAGTGCGCGTTAGCAGCCAAGGCTAAAAGTGAAACGGAGCGTGTGCACTCGAACAATATTGAAGGCAAACTATGTACAGTTATCATTCTTGTTACAAGTTCTTTGTAAAGATGATTTATACTTTGATGTTAAGGGGAAGATATGACTACGTATTTGAAATGATTGTTATGGCAGCTTAAACCAGTATGCGTAAGGAATATGATGTGCATTGATAGGCTAGATTATCGAGCAATCCAATGTGTAATTTAACCATCACTATGAAGCCTAATTACGGCAAGGCTACTATCCATATTTACGATTCGGAACTAGACTGATGCATTATGAGAACTATTCACCCAGTGTGGAGCGGAATTGAAGATCTTATTTCGAAGTGGGAACTTTCGTTCGACAGCGTAGAGGCGATCGATGGAGTGTTAGTTCATGGCCAGGCGAGGCAGTTTGAGGCGGGAGGCCCAGGTTCAAATTACAGCGATGCAGTTTTCCGGAGGAAGAAAAAGAGGTATTCTGCTTGTGGAATTACTGGTGTCGACAGTTATTTCCACCCCACTTATTCTACAAGGTTTCAACTACAGGTAGAGAGTGATCTGCGTTCGTAATGTTGGTTCTGTAGTTTGCTGTAGTTAGATTATCGTAGAGCAATAGTACCATTTCAATATTTTCAGTAATTGATATTTCAGTGGATTATTTTTGTGGAAACTTAAGAATATTTTTATTATGAATTAATGAATTTATTTAAAAATTCTTTTAAGTATTTTAAATCCTAGAGTTGGATATTTTATCTTTAGAACGACGATTTTCAGTATTTTGGAATTTAAGTTTTTGATTAAACATTTTTAGTATTATTTTGACTTATTAGTAATTTTGGGAATTTTATAGGCAAGAAGAATTTAGATCAGGGGAAGATATTTTCATCAAGAATGAAACATTTACTTGACGTTTCATTATATTGAACGACGATCTTTCAAGAATAACCACGATATAATGGAGTACAGTTATATATATTTCATTCAAGTTAAGCTTGTGGCAAATATAAACAGTATCCAATTGAACTATTTAGCTTTGTTCATGAATGATAATTTACTTGAGACATTCAAACATTGACTAAACTTATTTAAATAATTTATCGATGTATAAATAATTGAATCTAGAAGGATTTTATCCATTATCACGACATATATCAGAATTATTGAGAATTCTATAAAACCCTTTGCTACCTGTTATAATTTTATAATATTGTTGTTGACCTAAGATTGCACCTTTATCAACAATTAAATAACGATCATAGTGGAGTGATAAATGTTTATTCTTATTAAATATTAACAACTATTATTGTAAATTAAAGTAACGAGTCTGAGTAAACCAAGACATCATCACTGTTTAAGGAAGTCGTTTATTACGAAATATTGTAACAACAAATGAGGTAAATACACTGAAAACATCGAATAAGTTGTAATTTAAAGAAGGCAAGTTATTTAATGAAGTTCAATTATATGATAACGAAAAATGTTGTTCACTTTTATGAAGGAAAGGAATATTGAAGCTATAATTATTTAATAGCAAGTTTTGAAGTCATGATACCCTATTTACACGTATTATTGAAAGAATAATTAGTTTGAAGATAACGAAGTGGATGTTTTTAAAGCATTGAAGATAATAGAAAGCTATTATGCATTGTGAACGCACGATAGAAATGTATTAATATTACAGTATGGATCTAAGAGAGATCATCGGTGTATATTAATGTGAAACGACTTACAGTCGAATTGAAAGTGTATTGGCGGAAAATACTTGGGAAAAGATTGAAAATAATAAGTTTGTTAATGATTATGATATTATTATACAAGATCATGACAGAAGCGTGTGAGCTCAACTTAATCGTTCGGCCATATAAGCCATATTATGACTTAACAAATGATAAATACATTATAATAAGAGTTATGCGATAACATGATATAAATTGACGCTTTGTAATGAGAGTAATGATTGTAGAGAAGTGGAACTGAGGAAGCAATAGGACTGATAATTGCTATAAACGTTGTAAATAGTAAGTAAAATAATATCTAAATATGAAACTTAACATAAATAAATAACTTAACGGAGTTAACCAAATGAACAGTGATTATAATGAATAATAATAATAATTTTATTTAATTATTTTTCGAAATAAAATGTGCATTAATCAATTTTAATAATTAATGATAATTTTGATAATAAATAATCTGTGAATATAAATAATGTCTGAGAGATATTAATACTCATTAGTATTTTATATTATTATTAATAATAATAATAACAATAATAATAATAATAATAATGATTTATATTATTATTTAATATTATTACAGGGATTTTTAATTTTAATTTTATTTAACATTTGAATATTTTTATCATAACTATATGTAATATTTAAATAACTTAAATATGAGAGAGGGAGATGTTCGAGGAACATTACGTTGTTCGTTGTTAACATCGAGGATGTTAAACAATATTGAGAAGTGATCTTGTGATAGATCAGCTTTTCATTATTCGCAGTATTGTTGGAAACATATGTTTATTGAAAGAAGGAGTGTTTAAGGAAGGCACTTATTGAGTCGACAGCAGTATCTGTTCAGAATTTATAATTTCAAATTAACAATGATTTAAGTGTGATTGAGGACACGGCTGATGTGTGTTCATACTTGAGAAGTTGTGTATTTCTAACGTCGGCTGGACGTTGATTATTTTTCTTTTCTATTATTAATTCAACAATCATTTTACAGATCACATGTGGAATTTATAGAATTATTTGTTGTTTGATTATTTTAATTTTTAATTTTTTCTTAATAAAAGTATTTTTCGTTTTTTAGAAAAGCGTCTTGAATGATTTATTTAGATTATGAAAAGGAGGATATGTTTTGGTGTATTTGAGGTTTAGTTGAACCACTAGTTACACCCATTTGACCGAGAATGGTAAGTTTCTCGTACTCTCTGTTTATTCAGTTTATCCACACACTTTTAATTTACCAAAACATAATCGTAAGACTTGTGTATCCCCCATTTAGCTCTTGTTGGTAGGATTTTCAGGTTTATTTAGCCGGGAACCTCAAGATTCTGCAATCCAGCTGATCTTCGGATTCGACAAGCAGCTTTAATGGTTTAAACGGGTACAGTACGGTATATGCTTATATACATTTTAATCCAGTGGCATCTAATTCATTTACATTATTTTCATAACCGCAAGATGGCGGCTGTACAAAATGTTAAAATCTCGTTTTTATTTCTTGTGTCCTAATCATGCGATTGAAGTTTGAATAAAACGCCTACACACTAATTTCCATGTAATAGTACATAACTCTAAGGCATTATATAAGAATCCAACATAGTGACCATCCGAAATTCTTTCGCTCACTCTCTCATATTGGCACGCTTTCACACGCTCATTCCTTCGCTCACACCCTCATATCAGTGCGCTATCGCACGCTCTCATTCCTTCGCCCACACTCTAATTATGTGTCACCAGTCACTTGTGAATGCACCTTGGTAGCTCAACCTTTAGTGTAATACTCTGCTGCGGGGAGTGAGGGAGAACCCAATCACTCAAAACTAATAAATATGGGTGTAAATTAATGTGTGTTTATCGTTCGAGATCGAATGCTAATTTTCGACATATTTTGGTGAAAATTTGGCGAAAAATATCCCCAATACTTCGTAGTTCACAAAACCTATGATGTTGCGAAATCATACCGTAACAAAACAAGAAGTTCGTGACGAACTAAAGAGCCTACTTTTCTTAAAATTTAAGATTCATGGCAATGATTAATCTAAATGGATCTATCTACAATAATGACGAAATGAAGTTGATAATATCGAAATTTCTAATTAGTTCGAAATAAAGTATACCTGGCATAATGTAGCCTAATAGAGCGCTACAGTTGACAGCCCTGGTGACTTAATATATTCTTAGTTCCATGTCTTAAGGTACAGAATACAGAATTTGGTTGAAGTCCAACGGATAGCATGGACGTTACATGTAGGTAGATATTGGACCTAACAGCGCGCGTAAAATCATGTTGGCAACAATGCCATGCATGTGTTCGTCAGAAATAATCTGAAATAATATGATCTACTGTTGTGCCAATTTTGAATGAAATCCATTAGTTAGTATAGAAGTTACATGCATTTTAAAATTGGACCTATCAGCAGGCTTAGAAACATGACGGCAGCACTAACGTATATTAGTTACTCCAAATTAATATAGAATGTCAGGTACTATACATGTGCATAGTTTAAAGCTGTCGGCTTGTATACTTTCTGATATATTGGTATTTTGATAAAATAAATTGAGGGCATGCATTAACAGTTGGCAGCCCTGGTGGCTCTTAAGAATAAGCTCGTCATATCAGTGTATGTACACATAGTACATACTAAATTTGGTTGAATTCCAATTGATAGTGTAGAAGTTATATGCATTTAAAAATTTCACCTATCAGCAGGCTTACAATCATTTTGGCAACACTGTCATGTATGATCTCCTGGAAATTAAACTAAATTATTATTATCTATACGTGTGCCAATGTTGAAATAGCTGCCGTGCATACCTTCCAAGATATCCAACAAGGAGCTCAAATTTCAATTGCATTTTTTCAGCAGTTGGTAGCACTGACATCATTTTCAAATACGGCATTGAGATATTCAAGTATAGATCATTAAGCATACCAATTATTTTTCGATAGCTGCAGCCATTTGGGAGTTGATAGGGGAGGACACCCACACAGACAGACAGACAGACAGACAGTAGGACAGACATTTGCCCAGATCGATCTCATAAGTCTACTTTTTCCTCATTTTTACAAAATGTGAAAAGTAGGTTCAAAAATGTGGCAAACTTTACAGCTCCTACTCCTACAACGTAAAATATTTCATTTTACGCCGGCAGACGTAGCTCTAGGTCCGAATGTGAGGGTATTGAACTTTGCTAGCGTCTGATGCTGGTTAAAGTCTGATGTCGGGATTGGGTGTTAGTGTCTAGCATTAATTATGTGTCCATTTCAATAAATATTACTACCTTGAAGTGAAATTCTATTCAGACTCTTGACGAACAGATGAAAGAGTTAGGGGCTTTGCGACATCGTTGTCATGTAGCCCTATGTACTTGAGTGTGTGTAGAATTTGCCTGATATGATGATGATGATGATGATGATAATTGTTGTTTTAAGGGGCCTAACATCTAGGTTATCGGCCCCTACTGAAATTAAATGGCATGACATGAAAGGATGAAGATAAAAACAGCTCACTGCCATGGATGAAACGAAAATGGTTTAGATAAAACAGACAGTGAGCCCCAACAATTATGCCTTATTTGAATAAAAAATAGTAAAAGGGGGATGGTAAAAACAATAAAACAAATAAGGCATAGTGAACAATAAAATAGATGGACGCAATAAAAAAATCAGGAAAAACAGACTTAACCTGAATTAAAAGTCTTAACTCAAATTAAAACTGAAAAAAGTAACCACACTCGCTCATGTACCGGATGACGAGGTCTGCTGACGGCCCGTCATCACGGAGAAGAAGAGAGAGGGTGTTAGGCAGTTTGACAGTCCTGCGTAGATCGGCCAGGTCCACGCACTCCAAGAGAATGTGTGTCACGGTAAGGTGGGCGCCGCATGTACACACAGGGGTTCTTCTCTCTTTAGCAAGTGGGAGTGCGTAACAATCCCATGGCCGATCTGGAGTCGACAGAGTACCACAGCTTCCTTCAGAAGAGATCGGAAGTAAGAATTCCTCACCTTCGCCACGCTTCCTCCCAATGCGAGAGAGAATTTGTCTTATAATCTGTGTCACTGTGATGTCTGTATTAGTGTGTGTATTTGTAATTGTAGTTTGAAATTTGTATTTGTAATTGGCTAGGATAAGGCCGTGGCCTTAAGTAAGGTACAAGTCTGGCATTTGCCTAGAGTAGAAGTGGGAAAACCGCGGGAAACCACTTCCAGCATGGCTGAGGTAGGCATTGAACCTACCTCCTCTCAGTTTTGCCTCACGAGGCTGAGTGAACCCCATTCCAGCCCTGAGACCAGAATTAAATTCCTTGGCAGAGCCGGGAATCGAACCCAGGCGTCCTCGGTGAGAGCCAAGAATGCTATCAACTATGTGAACAGATAAAAGATGTCAAATAGGCTAATGCAATTAAAATAATTATAACTTGAGGCTGACTGTATGACCAGAAAGACTGAAAAACAAACAAAAAAAAACTTTAAAAAATTTACAATTGCAATATTTATTGAGAATTCAAGTTGGAGCCTCCGTGGCTTAAGCGGCAGCAGGCCGGCCTCTCACCGCTGGTTCCGTGGATCAAATCCTGGTCACTCCATGTGAGATTTGTGCTGGACAAAGCGGAGGCAGACAGGTTTTTCTCCGGGTACTTTGGTTTTCCCTGTCTCAATTTCATTCCAGTAACACACTCCACTATCATTTCATTTCATCTGTCATTCATTTAATCATTTCCCCACGGAAGTGCAACAAGCTTCGGCAGCCAGCACAGTTCATATACTCGCCGCTAGAAGGGGGTTTCATTCATTCCATTCCCTGACCCGGTCGGAGACTGGAAGCAGGCTGTGGATTTTCATTTTCATTTAGAATTCAGGTTGTTAGTCTATTTGAATTGGAACAGTCGCGTAGATGACATTCATACACAAGTGCTGTTATTGGTGACTACAAAATAAAGCCTATTCCACCTCCTGGTGTAGCCGTTAACATTCATGGCTGTGTCCCCAAAGGTCAGGGTTTGATTCCAGGCTTTACCAAGAAATTTAATTCTGGTCTGAGGGCCGGAACTGGATACACTTAGCCTCGTGAAGCAAAATTGATAAGAGATGGGTTCGATTCCCACCTCAGCCATCCTGCAAGTGTTTTTCCGTGGTTTTCCCAATATCTACTCCAGGTAAATGCAGGGATGGTACTGAACTTATGTCCAAGGCCGCCTCCTTCCAAATCCTCACCTGAAATACATACACTACCACAGACATCACAATACCACGATATCAGACAAATTCTACACACACCCAAGTACATGGTGCTGAAAAACCAAGATGTCCAAGCCACTCAAATGAAACAACAACAACAACAAAATAAAGCCTCGGAGTAGTTAATACGCTCTCCCATCATGTGTCCTTATTTAACTTTGCAACCACGAGACAATTTATTCCAGTTTAAATCTTCAATTTCATAAAATTTAGGTGGGGGAGACAGACTGTCATGCCTTCATATCTTGAAACTCGAATAAGAATACTGTCAACACCGTATTACCAGGTTGGTTGTTTCTCGAGAATATTTTTAACAGACTAATTTCTAAAATAAGTAAGAGAAGATCATACAGAACACAGTTTGGAATCTAGAGATTACGACCGGTTTATATGCAAGTACTGCTCTATGCAGATGATATAGTATTCGTAGCTGACACACCAGAAAAATTTCAGCAAGCAATGGTATGAAGAATGAAGAATGAAGAGAAAATTCACGAGGGTCTCAAAACAGAATAAACAGGAAGAAGAGCTCAATATCATCTGTAATGGAAAGCCTCTTGAGAAAGTAGAAACGTTTGAATATCTAGGAACCATATTAAGTAATGATGGAAAAATTGAACCCGAGGTACTAAATAGAACTATGAAATCAGTATAGGCTTATTATCAGATGAATACCAGAATAGTAGGGAAGAAGGAGATAAGTCTTAAGAACAATCATGGCACCGATTACGCTGTATGGTATGGAGAGTTTGGCATTACCAGATAAACATCCAAGTAGGATTTCTGCCACAGAAATGCAGTAGGAAAGACAAGAAGAGATCGAGTTCGAAATGAGAGAATTATAGAGGAATTAGGACAAAAGCAATGGGTGTAGTGGTTCAGAAACGTCAGATGAGATGGTACGGACATCTTAAGAGAATGGAAGATAAAGAGAAGTAAAACACATACATGAAATGCGAGTTGAAGGAGGAGCTGGACGAGGTAGGCCCCGCATTACATGGGAGAATAGGATTAAGAGATTGGGACAAAAAAAAGGGGGGGAAACCCGTTGAGGAAAAGAAGAGAATGTGCAGAAATAGAGCGGAATGGCAGAAAGGCTCAAACGAGGCTACCCCGACGCTTGAAGGCATAAGGGAATTGAAAAAGAAGAAAAAGAATATATTGCATGAATTACGTGGATATGGGTTAATATTGTTTAAAACAAGAAGTTCCGTGACGAACTAAAGAGCCTACTTTTCTTAAATTTAAGATTCATGCCAATGATTAATCTATATAGATCTATCTAGAATAATGACGAAATAAAGTTGGTAATATCGAAATTTCTAATTAGTTCGAAATATAGCTGGCATGATGCAGCCTGATAGAGCTTTACAGTTGGCAGCCCTGGTGACTGAATATATTGTTAGTTCCATCTCTTAAGGTACAGAATACAATATTTTGTTGAAGTCCAATGGATAGCATGGACGTACATGCAGTTAGACATTGGATCTATCAGCGCGCGTAAAATCATGTTGGGAACAATGTCATGCATGCGTTGGTCAGAAATAATCTGAAATATTATGATCTCTTGTTGTGCCAATTTTAGATGAAATCCATTTGTTAGTATAGAAGTTACATGCATTTTGAAATTGGACCTATCAGCAGGCTTAGAGTCATGTTGGCAGCAGTGACGTATATTAGTTTCTCCTAATTAATCTAGAATGTTAGGTACTATACGTGTGCAAATTTTAAAGCAGTTGGCTTACATATTTTCTGATATATTAATATTTGGGTAAAAAAATAGACAGCCATTATTAACAATTGGCAGCCCTGGTGGCTCTTAGGAATACGCAGTCATATCTGTTATGGTACACATAGCACATACGAAATTTGGTTGAAATCCAATCAATAGTATAGAAGTTAGATGTATTTAAATTTGGTCCTATCAGCAGGCTTAGAATCATATTGGTAGCACTGACGTACATAAGTTACTCCAAATTAATGTAGAATGGCAGGTACTATACGTGTGCATAGTTTAAAGCTGTCGGCTTGCATACTTACAGATATATTCGTATTTGGATAAAAGAATAGAGAGAACATTTATTGACAGTTGGCAGTCCTGGTGGCTCTTAAGAATACGCTCAGTCATATCTGTTTATGTACGCATGTTACATTCAAAATTTGGTTGAAATCCAATTGATAGTTTAGAAGTTATATGCATTTAAAAATGGGACGTATCAGTAGGCTTAGAATCATTTTGGCAACACTGCCATAGATAGATTTATAGATAGATTTATTTTGACTGGCAAGATTAGGGCCATTGGGCCCTCTCTTCCATCTAACCAGATTATACAAATAATAAATGATGATCAATACAAATACAACTTAAATCTAACAATATTACAATGTTGATATAATATAAAATACATATGAAATGGATTAGCTTGGTGGTGTAGGCTGTTAATTGTTGCATTGTTAGTGTGAATAACTAAGATACGTAGGAGTAAGTTTAAAATTACAGTAAGGTAAAGGAAATAGGCTACTGAAAAAAGTAGACTAATGATGGTGATGAAGATGATGATGAAGATAATTAGTCGTTACTGAAGGAGGTTATTTACATATCTAAATAGAGAGTAAATGAGAAAGTGAGAATTGGAAAGTTTGAATATATGTAATACGACGTAAGAATATAAGCAAAAATGTTGAGTTCAACTTTCATTTACTTAGTGAGTATGTACTGCTGGCAACGCTGCTTGAAGCTGGACGGGGTTGCTCCTCTGACAGAGCGAGGCAGATTGTTCCACAGTCGTGCAGTAGCAACAACGAAGGAGTTGGTATAGCGTACTGTGCGGTGTATGGGTATCAGCAAGAGTGTGTCGTTTTTTGACCGTGTTCCAAGAGTATGCTCGTACGAGAGGCGGTGAAGCTGAGAGTGCAGGTAAGCTGGAGTTGAAGTTGAGAGTATTTGTTGAAGAATACATAAAGAATGAAGGTCGCGGCGTTGATTTAGACGTAACCAGTTAAGTTGCTCATAAGCGGGGGTGACATGGTCATAGTACCGTAAATTAAATATGTAGCGTACACAGGCATTTTGTGCATGTTGGAGTTTTTTTTAAGAGTAACAGTGAGATCTTTGTATACCACATCGCAGTAATCAAAATGAGGCAATATTAGGGAGGAAACAAGTCGTTCCTTTAATACACGAGAGAAAATATTCCAGAATCTTCTAAGTGAATTCAATGCGGAAAATACTTTTCTGGAAACATTGCAGACGTGCTGCGTCCAGGAAAGATGTTTATCTATAATAACGCCTAGATCTTTAACTGACTCACGGAATTCGATTGGGGAATCGCACAAGCGTAATTTTGGTAATGTGGGTTCATTTTTTAGTTTTAGGAGGATTTTTGGGTGGGAGATTATGATTGCTTGGGTTTTAGCCTCATTGAGTCGTAGTCCATGTAAGCGAGTCCAGTTACAGATTTCAGTTAGGTCTTCATTAAAGGTGCCGATTGCTTCCGATAGTTTTTCTGGTGCTGAATGCAGGTAGATTTGTACATCATCAGCATATAGGTGGTGTTTGCATTTAGTGATTGATGACGGAATGTCGTTTATATATATTGAAAACAGGAGCGGTCCAAGGACTGACCCCTGAGGGACTCCTCTCTCAACTGGACGCCATGAAGACATTTGATTTAAGTTAATTTTAACACACTGTTGACGTCCACGTAGATAAGAGTCCATCCATTGGATACTGTTCTTGGAGAGATGAATTTTAAATAGACAAGAGAGTAATATGTCATGGTCAACAGAATCGAAGGCTTTACTGAAATCAAGCAGTGTTAGGATTGTTACTAGCCCACTGTCCATAGCCTTTCTTATGTCATCCGTGACCTTGAGTAGTGCAGTACTAGTACTATGATTTTTGCGGAAGCCGGATTGGTGTTCATCAAGGATATTGTGCTCAAGCAAATAGGAGGAGAGTTGTTCGTGGACGATAAATTCCAGTGATTTGGAGAGGGATGATAGTATACTGACTGGGCGATAATCGCTTACATGTTTAGCCTGTGTATTTTTTGGGATTGGGATGACGAAGGCCGCTTTCCAAAGCGATGGGTACATACCTGTCATTAACGAGTGATTGAATATGTGTGTTATTGTGGGAAGTATAATATCAATGATACGTTTGAATAATTCGATTTCTATATTGTCAATCCCTTTAGATTTCGATTTTATTCGAAGAATAGCACGTCTGGCTTGTGAGGGGGTAACATGCGAGAAATGGAATGTTTCTCTGTTAGGGGTGGGGATGTTGTAGTTATTGATCAAAGTTCTGTGTTTCATGTCAGGGTCAACTGAGTGTCCGATAGTTGTAAAATGTTCGTTGAGTGTGTCAAGAGGTAGATTAATGGGGTTGTCAATTTTCTCTCTACCTATTCCCATATTTCTTAGTTCCTTCCACGCCGCAGAGGGTTTAATATTACCTCCTAGCAGGTTATGAGCATGTCTGATTCGAGCATTACGTACCGTTTGGGAAGTTTTGTTTCGAAGTTTTTTGTAATCATCATAATTCTGTTGAGTTGGTAATCTCTTAAACTTTCTGTGTGCCACATCGCGCTTAGCCATCAGTACTTTAAGTTCCGGGCTGAGCCAAGGTGCGGGAGGTCGCGTTGCTCGAACAGATTTTACTGGAGCATGTCTGTCATAAAGTTCTGTCAAGTATTCGGTCATTGTGTGTACCTTATCATCTATGTTGTGAATAGTCAGTATATCGTGCCATGGGATACATAGAGCATCTTCTGTCAAGGAGTTCATATCAATTTTAGAGAGGTCTCTGTTGGTCCTTGGTTTGGTCTTGGGACATTTTAATGAGTAGGAGATATAGATTAAATCATGGGCTGAAATTCCGGGTACAGATGTCTGACCAAACTGAAGCACCTTGTCAGTGTTCTTTACTGATATCAAGTCAATTGTCGTGTGTGAAGTACGCGTGTGATGTGTTGGTAATAGTTCTAATATTTTCATGTCTCGTGACGAAAGCATATTCAGCAGTTGCCGAGTTTCAGACTTGGTGTTGTCGCCTATATTAGTATTGAAATCGCCCATGACTATTACATGTTGGTAAAGTGGTAGGATTCTTAGTAACGCATTCTCCACGTCCTCCAAGTGACCCAGTGAAGGTGCTTTGTAAACAACACAGACAGCGCACTTTTGATGGGCGGCATCAATTTCAAATAGCATAAATTCAGGCCTCCTATTATACTGGCTATCAGAACATGCTAAGACTTTAGGATTAAGGTTTGACTTAACGAAAGCTCCTACGCCACCTCCTCTCTTCCCAACACGGTCATTACGTATTAGAGTGTAGCCGGGAAAGTGGAATGATTTAGATTGATTTAGCGGTGATAGCCACGTCTCGCTCATCAAACAAATATGGAACAAATCAGGTATAATGAGTTCAAGTTCATGAAAATGTGCCGATAAGGATTGTACATTCACGTGGGCTATATGGATTCCGGTTGGGTGAAGTGACACATTTTCAAACAGTCGATCTCGAGTCGAGATAAGGTCATTGTTTGCGGGAGCTAATTGTAGCCTGTTATTTGAAGGGAATGGAAACGGTTCGGTAGGCGAGGGGAGGGGTGAGTGAGTGCGGGAGAAATTCCTTTCACTGCAGGGGGTGGCTGCGAGAGTGCTGCTGTCAGAGGTAACATTCTTGTCGATCAGGTTTGCCAACTTAAGAAATGAAAACTGAACTAACAGAAATGTAATGGTAAACTAAGACTAATATAATATAATATAATAGTAAACAGATAATAATAATTAGAACAAAGATTGCATATATTGGCCGCAGTCAGCTAGGTGAATAGATTTTACACTGTAGATACTGATTAGTTAGGTAAGTCACTCATACGGTTAATCCTGATTTTGGTACCATCCGGTTTCTTGATAAGGATATCGCCCTGAGAACTCCAGCAATTTCTGACTGAGAATCGAGAAATTGCAGCCTTCAGAATCGCCAGTCGGGTGGAGGTGAGATCCTCACGGATGGTCACATTGCTTCCCTTGAGCAATCTTTTTTTACGGAACACCTCCTGCCTCGTACGGAATGAAGTGAATTTCACAATGATGGGCCTAGTTTTTCCAGGGGATTTGGGTCCAACACGATGGCTACGGTCAATATCAAGGAGGTTAACACTAGCACCAATATCTTTAAATACGTTTAGAGCAAGTTCATCTGTATTTTCTTGAGTACTTTCATGCACACCGAAAATCCTGATATTGGCTCTCCTGCTATATTGTTCTAAGGAGTCGTACTTTTCTTCAAGCTCATTTCTCAGTGCTTGGATTTCAAAGTCACGACTCTCAAGTTTTTTAGTGAGATCAGATACCAGGTCCATATTGAACTGAAGAGACTTCTCCAGTTCTTTGATAACAATTTCAGTCACTCTCACAGAGATAGCGGATATAATAGTTTCAAGAAACTTACCCGAACTGAGGGTCTCGTCGAGTACCTTAGCTACGGTCTCTTCAATTAAGTTGGCACTATCGCTGGCGTCTCTTGAGGCACGCTTATTCTTGCTTCTCGTCATCCTGGTTTAATTATGATTTTGTTATGTATGTAAGGGTTATCACTCGAAATAACGTAACACAGGTTATGCTCACTTACTATACACACGTGAACCACTTATTTTAGATGTACCTACTACACAATAACACCTTCTAATTCACCTAAACTGAGGAGCCGAGCTCACGCACGTCTGTCAAGCATGGCTTCCGTTGTCAGATACCATGTATGGCCTCCAGAAAATTAAACTGAAGTATTATTATCTAAATGTGTGCCAATTTTGGAATCGTTCCCATGGATACATTCCAATATATCCAACATGGACCTCAAATTTCAATTGCGATTTTTCAGCAGTTGGTGGCACTGACATCATTTTCAATTGTGACATTGAGATGTCCCGGTATAGATCTTTACTCATACCAAATTTGGTTTCGATTGCAGCAGCCATTTAGGAGTTGATAGGGACACACACACACACACACACACACACACAGACAGAAGGACAGACAGACAGACATTTTCCCGGATCGATCTCATAAGTCTACTTTTTCCTCATTTTTGCAAAATGTGAAAAGTAGGCTAAAAATTGACGAAAATGTTGTTTGAAAATTCGTTCAGGCTTAGGACGATTGCCGTAGATATAATTACGGTTTTAATAAAATTCTTGCATATCGCTACAACCAAAGTTAATACAAGAGTGAAGGAAGCAATCACTCACCCAGAACGCCGAAGGCCAGCAGTGTGAGCAATACAATGTTGACGTACAACTTCATTGTGCTCTTTGTGTAGTCGGTGTCGCCGGGAAATAACGCACAGTGCTTTAATGTCGCTATATATATACTTGTTTGTTTATGATCAATCGTCAATCTCCTTGCTGATAGTGGCGTCCTTGGCTATTCGCTTTCCATTTAGCTGCTTGCTAAACCTTAAGACTATTATTCATCATTGTTGGTACCGGGTAAGTTAGCCGTGGTCATTACGGCGTGGCTGCAGGCAGTCGCTCACATCCGGGAGGCGAGGAAGTTTGAATCCCCCCGCCGCACAGTGGGTCAAAATCGAAATCTAGGAGGACAAAATTATTTATTTTCATAATTGAAAAATCAAAATTTATTACTTCTACAGGATTCTCATATAATTGCCGCTCACTATTCTGGGATATAAACGCATCTTAGTGTAAATCTGTCACCACTGTTCGAGCAGTCTAAATTGGAGGGTGAATGTAAGTGGCTGTGGTTTGGTTGTCTTTGTGGTTAGTGTGATGCTTTAATATGGAACATGCAGCTAAAGGTATGATCTTTGTAACGTGTTTCAGTTATTAATGGGCGTAATTATTACGTAATTTTAGCTAAATTTGCATTATATAATATTAAGTTATTATTTTTAAAATTAGATTTTCACTTAGATTTTTAGTATGTCGCGTCACTCTGCGTCACTTTCTACTTCATGTTAAAATGTAGATAAAGTCTTGTAGTTTACGCCTGTTATAACTTTTTTGCATCTGTTTGCAACTTACTAAGTTATTTTACGTTTTAGAAGATGCCGCGCAACCAGATCTCACACGTTTACAACTGTTTGAAGCACTGGGTTCAACGATTATGTCAAAAGTGGAACTTTGTGACTTTGTTAAAAGTAAATTGGGGGTAGAAAACTGTTCTGAAGAGATAACTGAATGCTCTATCCAACTCCTAGTCATAGACAATTTCTTGCATGAGTAGACGTACCTTAAAAAGGTCTTAACTGATGTTTATTATGAAGTAAACAAATTATATACGTTGCTTCCACTATAAATTCATGATTAAAAACAAAAATAATTTTGTCCCCCTAGATTTCGATTTTGACCCACTGTGCGCCGGCAACCTTGAAGATGGTCTTCTGTGGTTTCCCATCTTCCTTCCAGGCAAATGCCAGTGTTGGTCCCTAACTATAGGCCACAGCCGCTACCTTCCAATTCTTCGTCCTTACATTCTCACTTTCCTCCCCAGAGAACACACCACACGCGAGGGCACTTGTAGCTCACCCCATGGGTGTCCGCATAGAAGCAGCTACAAACTCTAGAGAGCCGAACATGTTCTCGGACACTCCCGGTACTAAAAGCCATACGCTAAAAAGAAAGAAGAAGAAACGCGTTGTTGTTGATTCATTTGAGGGCTTGGACATCCTGGTCATTTAACCCAGTGTACTCAGATGTGTATATAATTCATCTGATAACGTGTTATTGTGGTGTCTGTAATTATGTGTGCATTTGTAATTCAGGTGAGGATTTGGAAGGAAGCGGTCGTAGAAGTAGAAGTGGGGAAACCACGGAAAATCACTTCCAGGATGTCTGAGTTGGGAATCGAACCCACCTCAGTTTGCCTCACTAGGCTGAGTGAACCTCGTTCCAGCCCACAGACCAAAATTAAATTCCTTGGCAGAGCTGGGAATCAAACCCGGACCTCCTGAGTGACAGCCAAGAACGCTAGCCGCTGCACAACTATTCAGAGTGGCATAGAATTAGTTTGTTCATGTTCAGGGGCTTAGGACATCTTCTGTAGTCAGCAGGGACCTGTAACTTAACGTAACGGGTAACGTAACGAAACTCGTGGTGTAACAGAATCATTCGCTTCCACTGTTTCGTTCCGTACGGTAGTAACGTTGTAGCTCTTTCGTTATATGAGCACGGTACAAATTGGAACTGTATTCCCATACGATACACGGCGGAGTAACGTTATTAATTTCGTTACGATCTCTGCCTTGCATCGATACGTTACAGAATGGAACTCTAGGTTTGTACTGGAGTAACGTTCCGTCCTGTTACATGCAAGTGAAAGTACATAAACGCTGTTGTTATTTCGTGATATTATTGAAATTTGGATGGAAGCCTTGTGCAGGCAGATTGACGGGAACATTAAAACATTTACGGAGCAGTATAATAAAATTCCGAGAGGAGTGCTTAAGGTATTTTAATAATAATAATAATAATAATAATAATAATAATAATAATAATAATAATAAGACGAAAGCAACCCCCGTGGCACCATAACCTATTAAGCGCCTTGGTCTACCAAAAGACCGCTGCCCAGCCATTCGGCCTACAGACGCATAGTCAGTGTGGCGTGTCCCCTCGGCCGTTAAACGTGGATTCCTTGACCAGGGCGCAGCATCACTGTCAGACAGCTACTCAGTTGTCCTCACGAGGCTGAGTCCAATGACACTCCGGGGGGTTTGAGGGATACGGTTTAATTATTTAAATATAGGTGCAATTTGGTGAGTTTTGTGGCTGCCTGAACTTAGATTTCTTAGTATTGTTGCAAATTCTATAACTTATTTATTTGTAGTGGATAAAAAAAATTAATAAATCCCTTTAAAATAGAAGTACGATGATCTATTGAACCCTTGAGATTGGGTCCAATATTAATGATTCAAGTATTTTATTATTATGCTAAAAGATACAACCTAGGCCTACAGGAAGTATTGTGTCAGTATATTATTCAGTGATCGAGCAGTCAAGTCCAGACACAAGGAAACTACCTGGATCTGTGAAACAAAGGCGATGTCTCAATCATTGCTATTGCGAGATGTCTGTTGGAACAGGTGCTGTGGCTCGAGGACGCGTCACTAGGCATGACTCACGATCGAGACAATTTCTTTGTGGAGGAGCGTGTTTGACAGAGATGGAGTTTGCGTGAGAAAGAGAAGAGACGAGCCGGTGACCACACTTAAAGGCGGGGCACCAAGAGGTCAGCATCACGACGCTATTGTGACCTACCAATAAGAAAGAGGACGCCTGTTTTGGCGCGAATCCAATTTGCCCGCCAAAATGCAAATAAAAAGATCCGCTGATCGGATTCGCAGCATGATGGCAGATTTGAGACCTGAGAATTAATACGAGTCATTTGATGAGTCAAACATGTTTGTAGGCCAAATATTCCTAAATTCGAGGAGCTTTTTCCCTCTCCCTATAACTTTATGTGAACTCTGTATATATATTGCCGTGAGAGCTAAAAATATTCATTCCATTTCTTATTTAAACACAAATTGTGCTAAATGTTCCGGCATAACTCAACAAAATGACAGTGTTTCGCCCCGGTGTGCAATTGGGCTCTTCAGTTGGTTAAAGCACACCTCACCAAGACACTGAGTTATGCCGGAACATTTAGCACAATTTGTGTTTAAATATATAATGGCTCAACGGACAATACATATTTTTCTTTTGAAAATTATATATTCCATTTCTTTCCATGTTATGCTACTTTGATAGTTGGCAGACGTCTCCATGACGGTCTGATATACATTTTATAGTTGTGTGCAAAGTGAAAATTGCAGGTGGTCCATAAACCACAATTATAGGGAAAGTCTTCGAATCTGTATAAGACACTAGTTGGGACTGAGTACCCATTATCAGCAGATAAGCTAGTTGTGTAGCGTGTTTAAAAATTTATTAATCTTTCTACAGCAATATGACGACGAATACTGGAAGGCAGCAACCGACTTCATCCTTCGTCATAATAGTCATTATGGGATAACGGCCTAATGATGGGTGATGACTGGGGCGGGAATCCCCTTGAACATTGGCAGCTATTAGTGATGAGTACATAAAATTGATTTACTTGATTTTTGGACGGATGGGTCGCGAGAAATGTGGGAAACTTTGTATAGATTTTGTTTTGCTTTGTTTAAATGTAAATATAGGGTTTGTTTGTTACTGACATGCGTATTTCTTCGCGGGCATTGCATGACATTTTTCTGTATATATTAATTGATGTAGTGTTTAAATATTGTGTAATCTGGACGTAACCTTCATAGCGGGTTGAACGCATGGGATTGACGGACTATAAGAAGTTACATTCATGAAAGAGAAGTCAGGAGCTGTGTCGATAAGTGGACTTGATGTAATATTAACGTAAGACTAGTTTGGGGGATTTTATAACTTGTCTGTGTAGTTATAATCATTCAGGTTCAATTTTGCTTTGATACAATTGCCTGGCGCAATTTTGTTGATACGGGAAGCACTTCGCTTGGCCGTCAGTAACTATTAAATTCTTTGATATTGTCATTGACAATATTTTGACCTTCGATCTGAGAGTGTGCTTGGTTCGAATGCTGCGATGATGATCCTCGATTGTGTGTCACGTGTACTCTGGTGTTAGTGTGATTGCGAGGAAAGGCGAGGCCGTTCCTGACTGCAGCACTCGTTCCGGCAATTGGGCTAATGTTGACCAGGAATTTGGTTCTTGAAAATCCAAAAGAGGATGTTTTGAGATATGAAGTTGTATTGAATGTTATTAGACGCGATTCCAGGTGCCTATGTGAGGCAAGGTCGTCGACTTTCCGGCTAATGAGCTGGCATCTATTATTAGCGTGACACACATATGAATGAGAGAGGGTGTTTGCTTGGACCAGCCACTTAGCTCAGGTAGGGTGAGATAAGGTCTTTGTAGATGTTTAGAGCTCAGTAAATTGTTGTTATGTAAGTTTGAGTACTTGCTCGAATGATTATAATTTTATTGAAATTAATTTGGGTAGTTGCCACGTCACAGATTCTAATGTGTCATGTCATGTTTACGGCTCATTTTATTCATGTTCTTTCTACGCCTATTTCTCAGGTGTGTTAGTTTATATATTTTGTGCTTATGTTGTTATGGCAATTTAGGCCATAGTTTCTTTTTGTAAATATGCAATTGGCAATCGGTCAAGTGTTTGTTCATGTCACGTAATCGCACCATTATATTTTGCTGGCGTAAGACGGTGGTTCCGCGGCCTTTGTGTTAAAATACACCAGTGTATTTTGTTGAAGTTATTTTAAGGGTTAGAGTATGTCAGTGTTGCATGTTAATTTTAATCTCTTTAATTGTTTGTTCCCATATTTTCGCTGCTTAAATCCGCTGTACGGAGTTCATAACTTATCCAATTGTTTGGTTGGAAATGAACGCCCGTCAAATGTGCTCATTACTAGTAGTTAGTCATAACGCTCACCGCACACACATGAATTGTATTTGTTTGTTTTTGTGTTGTAAATTATTTTTTTCATTGTTTTATTTTGAATTTATTTATTCATTTAATCTGTCTTTGGGTAACGTCTTGTTTACAATTTTAAAGGTGATGTTTCAATCACATTTATTTTGACAGCTTAAATGCTGAGTCATACTGGCACCTAGTCCAGTTTGTTTTGTTGAGATTCACAACTTGTGTGAATATTTAAGGGTGGTTTTATGTCATTTTTTAATTTGATTCAGTTATTAAATTTTTGTTGTTTTAAATCCTGTGTTTTACATCATTCATAATTTAAGTTAACCTTATGAACCCTGGAAGTTAATTGGAAGCAATAAAATCTCTATTACACATTCACAAGAATCGATCATGACCCCGAACTCCGAGTCTTGTTAAAACGCTTCATTCTAAGGGTACAACATATACAATACACTCATACAACATGAATGACAAAGAGTAAGTGAGCTTAATTTTCTTAGTATTGTTGCCATTTTCTATATTTATTTGTAGTGGATAAAAAATAGAACACTAAAAATAAATGTAAATATTTTAAATAAATCCCTTTAAAATAGAAGTACCGTACGCTGATATTCAGTATGAATGACAAAGTGTGAGTATTTATGTTCATTTGACACAATTAATAATCAGATTATGAAATAATGTGATAATTTAGTTTAGTGCGACGACTGGAACTTGTTTCAAAGTTTTGGCGACACGGTGCGGGCCAGACAAAGTAGTTTTTCGGGTCGTAGGTTGGGCAGTCCTGCTTTCTATGGTGTCTGTGGTTCACATTCATCGATACCTTTTAATTAGAACTGTCGATTTAATCGATGATCGGACCGATTAACCAGTTAATCTAAAAATACGATTAACCGACCAATGCACGAAGGTAATCAAAAGTTAGTTGCACTAACGCGCTGCAGCAGCGCGCTGTGTGTCGCAGACGTGGGCAAAACGGAGAAAGGGACAGACACTGTCCATACGTCTGTTAGGCAGGTCGCTCTGGTGTCTCGTCTTGTGTGGTGTGAATAGCGGCCAAATGCAATGGCGCGTCGACTTGACGTTCACTCCAAATATGAGGTGCGTGCGACAATTCGATTCCTATGGGCCAAAAGGAAGAATTTCACGATTAAAGAGAAGCGCCGGGGGAAACTGAGCGCCGGTGGGATTTTGTTGCACGATAACGCAACACCTCTCAAGGCCCACCAAACGAGCGAACCGCTGCAGCATTTCAAGTGGGAGGTCTGGAAAAATCCACCCTACAGACCCTACCTAGCGCCATGTGACTTTCATCTGTTCGGTAAGCTGAAACGGAGCTCGGTGGTCGCTGTTTCCAGACCGATGAGGAGTTGAAGGCCGCTGTCTCCGTGTGGTTGCAGAACGCTGGAGAAACTTTCTATGCATCTGGCATCGACAAGTTGGTTGTGCTTTCGCAGAAATGGTTGGAGTCTCTTGGAAACTATGTGGAAAAGTGACTTTACATTGTATGTCGTTACAGGCGTGTTGCTGTTGTATAGGTGGTGTAATAAATGGCCATAACTGGGAAGTGCAACTTATTTTTTGATCTGCCCTCGAACTTTAGTCGACTAATCGAACCGATTAAATTAGTAGTGTGGTGTAGGAAAAGTAATTGTTTTGCGTAGCACAAAGCCTGTGTATTGTATTATTATTTGCCATTTGGCGTGCTGGCATCAGATGTTTTAAGATTGACGGGTCATGAAAGTTAGCTGATGCTCATGCCTTTGCTTCAGAAAGATAGGTTGGTTGGTTGGTTCCTCAGTATAGGGGCTGCGACAACGCGGTCATGTAACCCTGTGTACTTTGGGTGTATGTAGAATCTGTCTGATAACCGGTGTTAATTATGACGACTGTATTCGTGTGTGTTATCTGTTTTTTAATTCAAGTAAGGACTGCAGACTTTGAAGTTTTCAAATAGTTCCTACTTTTGCCGCCAAACGCCGCTGTCAACGACTACCAGTTCGGAACTTAGCTACTAGACGTCACCGCCGTCGGCTTCTGGCAACGAATGTAGGAACCTAAGAGCATTGTTTACATTCTTAACCTATATAATTTAGCTTCACACAGGTGTAATTAGTGGAAGGTTCTTTAACATGCAATAAATCTATGACATTGGACCATCGGCTTTACTTCCCCTCCGAAGGAAGGCATACTGAGGTATTTTTAACGCTCTTTAAAAATCCGACGGCTTCGACCGGGTTTGAACCTGCAATCTTGGGCATAGAAGCTCAGCATGCTACCAACTACGCCACCGAAGCCCCTTTTTTAGAAAGTTAAAAGCGATAATATCTCCTTGAATGCTTTCTTCTAAACCAGTGGTTCTTAACCGGTGGTCCGCGAGAGTCTCGGGAGTGGTCCGTGGGAGAAAATGGTCCACCAGCACACACAAAAAAGTGGCCAATAAATGCAGATTTCGAAAATGATGTGCGTTGAACAAGAATCGTCCGAATGTATCCGCGGCGATGACCAACAAGTTTTGAATTGAAATATCTTTAAAATAAGTGTTATTAGAATATGATACAAAATAATGTTTATACCGTAACTTACGTTTAACCGTGGCAAATAAACTTTCACCAACATCAAACAACCAGAAAGTCGCAGGGCAAAATTAAAATTATTTGGTTATTATTATTTTGCACTGTCCTTTTTAAACAAAATTGTTGCTTGAACATAAATTTGTAATTGAGACTTTTCATTCTATGGAGGCTATATACAGTATTATAAACAAGTAGTTCCGTGAAGAACTATACAGTCTATTTTCATATATCCTACTTATGTTAATTGCCACTATCAACATACACAATTTCTGTTTGATTGCTGTAATAGATTCGTAGATATTAAGAACCGACTAAATATTTCGGATGGTCGCCATGTTGGATTTTATATATGTAGGTCCTAGAGTTATGTACTGTTACATGCAGATTATTGTGAACGTGTAGTATTCAAACTTCAATCGCATAATTAGGACACAAGAAAAAACAAGGAGATTTTAAAATTTTTCACAGCTGCCATCTTGAGGTTATGGAAACAACTGAAATAAATTAGATGCCAGTGGATTAACATTCGTATAAGGATTTACTGTACCAAGTTTCACTGCACTCCGATGGTTAAATTGCGAGAAACGTCCATGTGAATATTTATAATTCGCGTCACCGCCATGTTGGATTTGTGATCACCAGGTTATTTAAAGTCCTATTGATGAACTTAAGTTCATAGCCCCTATGAACATTAAAAATGCAGTTTGATTGCTAAAATAGATTCGTAGATATTCAGTATCTTATAAATATTTCGGATGGTCGCCATGTTGGATTGTTAAATGTATAGGCCATAGAGTCATGTAGCATTAAAGGAAAATTATTGCGTAGGTTCATTATTCAAACTTTCACTTCGATCGCATGACTACATCACATGAAATAAAAACTTTATTTTAAAATTCGCACCGCCGCCATCTTGAGGTTATGTAAACAATTGAACTAAATTAGATACCAGTGGATTACAATGTGTATAAATATTTCCTGTACCAGGTTTCAGTGCGCTTGGAACATTAAATCACGAGAAAGGTCTATTTAAAATTTTCAAATTCGCTTGGCCGCCATGTTCGTTTTGTAGTTAGCCGGTTTTTGAAAGTCTTATAGATGGACTTCCAGTGGTGCCCTTTATCTCCGTACAAAATTTTTGGGAGATACCGCTAATAGTTTCTGAGATATTGAATACCGGTGAAATATTTCGCACATCCGCCATCTTGTGATTATGTAAACAATTGAACGAAGTTAGATGTCGGTGCATTACAATGTATATAAACATATACCGTACCAAGTTTCATTGCGTTTGGTTGGTCAAATCACGAGAAACGTCTATTTAAAAGTCGCAAATTCGCTTGGCCTCCATGTTGGTTTTGTAGTTACCAGGTTTTCAAAAGTCACATAAGTGAACTTATAGTAGTTCCCTCTATCACCATAGAAAATGTCAGGGTAATATCGGTAATAGTTTCGGAGATATTGAATGCTGGTGAAATATTTCGCACAGCTGCCATGTAGGATTGGTGAGACGTAACAAAATTTGAAGGGCACGGTCGAGGTCGTCGGGAATAGTGCTATGAACTTTCCGAGTTTCATTGAAATCGCTCCTGTCGTTTAGATTTTATTAGGGGGGGACACACACACGAATCACACACACACACACACACGCACACACACACGGACAAAAGGTGATCTCATAAGCCTATTTTTTCAAAATTGAAAATAGGCTAAAAAAGAGTTATTTTGTAGGCCTAGGCTCTTCAAGGGCTGTAGTGCCAGGGGTTATATATATTCTGTTCTATTAAATAATTTGTAATTTAATTGTACAGTACACTAATTAATAGTAATGAAAATCCACAGTCTGCTTCCATTCTCCGACCGGGTCAGGAATGGAATGAATGAAGCCCCCATCTAGCGGCGAGAATATGAACTGCGCCGACTGCCGAGGCCTAACGCACTCCTCGGGGGCAATGATTAAATGAATGACAGATTAAATGAAATGATAGTGGAGAGTGTTGCTGGAATGAAATGTTGACAGGGAAAACCGGAGTATCCGGAGAAAAACCTGTCTGCCTCCGTTTTGTCCAACACAGATCTCACATGGAGTGACCGGGATTTGAACCACGGACCCAGCGGTGAGAGGCCGGCGTGCAGCTGCCTAAGCCACGGAGGCTTTACTAAATAATAAAAACTGTGTTGCTTAATCATCTTGGAATATTCTTATGACGAAAGCGCTGAGGAAGGGTTACAACTGATAAGGTGTATCAGCGGAGCGAGAGGTATAGGGCGGGCGGGGAGGGGGAGGGGCAGGGGGAGGTGAGGGGCAGGGGAAGGAGGGAGGGGATGGGGGTTCGTACATGATTCAATTTCAGGCTGAGTGGTCCGCAGACTTCTACGGGTTCAGAACCACTGTTCTAAACTGATGGATTTCCCCACCGCTTTTACAAACAATCGGAAAGGAAATACCGGACAGGCTATTATTGTCGTATTACAAAACATAGTTATGCGACAATAATGAGTAGGGGTGAGGAAGGCTCTTGACCGGAATGTTAACAAATTTCCAGGAATGTCCAGGTAATGTGCGGAAGGACAGATACCAGTATGCCGGATGGACACAGTAGGAAAAGTGACAACTGAAACTTCAGTTGGTGTGTTCGTGTTCAGAAGTCACTCACTTTCATTGTTTGTGGAATTCAATTAAAATATGGCTTATGAATCGATGCGAGGAAAATTAGGTGAAAGTTTCGGATTTAAACTTAATGACAGCGGTAAGGTGGCCGACAGAAAGACAGTGTTCTGTGAGAAATACGGGAAATCGTTCAGTTATACTGGACGCACAAATAGTCTTCAGTATCATCTTAAGCATATTCATCCTTTCCAAAGTGTATCTGCGTCCATCAATGGCACTACTAGTTCATCTTCTCAGTCAACGATAGAGCACCCAATATTTAAGCCTGTGTTCTCTATTAAGGAAACTGAAATTACCAATAAACTAGTGAAGTGGATTGTGCGGTATAGTAGGCCAGTCAACTTTGTCTCTGATCGTGGTCATGAATACGTTTCACAGGAAGCTCTCAATTCTCACACTACCCTCTAGAGCAGAGGTAGCCAAACAGCACTTCGGGCGCGCTGGCACACTGGCTGCACTCCGGAGTGCTTCTGGGGCGGACGGCCTTGCAGTGATGGTGGGGGGAGTCTATATGTCTGTCTCTCTCTCGCTCGCTTTCTCGTCTTCCTCCCTCCTGTACTGTCTTTGCAGTGTCGAAGGTCAAACGCTCGCGGTGTAGTGAACCTTATATTGCTATCTGAAGTATCACTTGTCATTATTTGATCACAGGGATTAGCCGTTACCCCTCGATTTAAAATTCTCTTGGCTCTCCCTAGAGCTCGTATTTAGTGATGCCTTGTTGTTTTTTTACATAACATACGACAAAACAGTCCGACAACCAAAGGTACTCCTTCCACCCCGTCAACATCCACGCGTACCAACCACCGTTTATTTGCCGTGGGCCCTCCCCATCCAGTACCACAGGCTTCTGGAGTACCTTTGGCTCAACCTCAAAGACATTACCGACCTACGGTCGTGCAAGTATACTTGCGCAATGCAATACGTACCCATGGCCAGTAGGCAGTAATGTTCGGTCTTCGAGAGTTAAAAGCTTAGCGTAGGAATCGCAAAAGATCATATATATATTCCATTATGGCATTCCACATCACATACGAGTGTTAAGGTATTAGCGCCAATTAAAAATTGTTGGTAAATCTAAGACACGAAACGCCAATTAAATATTGAAACCAAACGCAAATGAAAAACAATTCATGCAGTAGAGGGTTACTTAGTCATAATTTGTCGGGGCAGAGACGACAGACGAGCTGTAGGACACAATTATGATGTCGGGGCTCGCCCGACACACGACTGTAACGGGAAATTTGTTATGTCGGGGCTCGCCGACTGACGAGGGGTAAGGGTTAGTAACGTTTGATTATGGCTAGCGCTGAAAAGAAAAAGATAAGAGGAAGTGCGACTTCTTTTAAGAAAGATTGGGAACAATTGTTTTTCCATCTCGCACAACGGAAACGCGATGTGTGTTATATGCCAATGTGTTGTTGTTTGCTTGCGAAAGTATTCACTGGAGCGGCATTTCAATCGGAGACATCAGTAGGAATTTGGGGCTCTCGAGGACGAAAAGCGTCAACTTAAATTTAATGAGTTGAAATCAACGCTAGAAATAGGCGCACTCGTAAGTATCTCGTTTTCTTGCAAATGTTTGTTGTTTTAATTACATTGTGATAAAATGGATTTCGTATCTTTAACAGTATGGTTTTTAATTGACAGGAATATGGAATTTAGAATCCAATCTTACGAGCAAGTTACAAGATTTCTTTGCGAATAGCTAAAATCGCCAAGCCTTTTTCAGAAGGGGATTTTGTAAAAGCATGCCTAATTGATGCTGCGGAGCAGCTCTGCCCGTTGGAAGTTCAGCAGTTCCAGGATATTTCACTGTCACGTCACACAATAGCGCGCCGCATTGCCGACTTAGCTGAGGATGTCAGGGCCGGCAGCCCAGCCGAGCAAGGCCTACCGGAGTGCTGCGGAGAGCGGCGCAGCGCAGTCGGCACACCGAGGGTGCAAAGCCTGACGGGCTGCTCTAGAGACACCGTAAGAAAAGAAATTGAGAAGTTGTATGACGTAGAAAAGTACAAATTATCAGATAAACTGAAACAAGCAGAATTTGTTAGTCTCACGGGGGACTTTTTGTTGTCTTCCATATCTAACCATACCTACTTATGGGTTACAGCTCACTGGATTGATTCACCATTACAAGTTAAACATTTTACAGAAACCCACAGTGCCACTAACTGCACTGAAGAGTTTAAAGAACTATGTCGTGAATGGGGATTGGTGGGGGCGTCAGGAAGGGCATCCGGCCTTAAATCCCCGGTCAAAACCAAAATGATCCTGGTTGGCTGCAGCGACCCCAATTAATTGGGAAAAGCCGTAGAAAGAAAGCCAAAGAAGTATATCAATGAGATTACAAAAAATATACTATATAAATTCGTCTGTTCGTCACCACAGAGCGGCTGGTCACAACTTGCCATATGGATCTTGGAAATCATTAAACATTACTATCGCAACAATCAACCAATTATAGCAAAAGCTATGTGACAACCAGTTAAAAAAACATTAAAGTCAATCTTACTGGGTAAACATACATGATCACATGAATAAATAAATAAATAAGACACAGCATTCAGAAAGCTTCTTATTAACAACCTGCGTACACGCAAGAACACTGTATTCTTGGGTCATCTAGTGTATAATTAGGTTGGTAATGGCGTAATCAAAATCACGTCTTACATTACTTGAGCGTCGAGTGCCACTAGTTGAGAACTAATGGTCCGAAACAGCTCCGTCGTCTCAAGATAGTGTAACATAGTCTATAAGTCTTTTCCCGGTTGGAAATGTGACTAATCCAAAGAGTCGGCCAGTTCGCATTAAATTGCAAGTCATAGAAATTTTACAATCATTATGGTCATCTTAATAAGAATAATTAGATCTTGTTATTATTAGAAGCATTATTTACATTGTCGTAGGTTTATGTAGAATACTGGCTATTCTCGATGGACACCTAGGCTTAAATAGCGTGAAGTCAAGCTAAGAACATCACTAATATCATCGGCTCACACCTGGCCGGAAAACACAATAACACGAGTTTACAATAACACTGAAGGGGCACAAAGCTCTCCTACACAGTCTTCACCTGGACAAAACATGGTCGCAGATCTATCATCTGTTCGACAGCGCAACAAGAGCGCTTAACTCTTTCGTAGAAGCCTTTAAAAACGGTGTCAAAGTTACCTAACATAATAGACAATTGCTTCTGTTCATTTCAATGCACTCTCCCAGTGCTCAAACAATCCGTTTCCTAAAGCGTTAAAAGTTACAATATCGTCCAGTGACGTAAGCAAACATATGACTGCTATAAAAAAAACTCCACAGCCTTGATCCAGAAATAATCAATACATTCCACTTCGTGAAATACAGACGTGCGCATGCGCGTCGAATCTAACAGTAAAAAGTCATCTCGCTGTGACCGATACGGATCCATTGCATTTCAAACATTCAACCTTGGCTTAACAAAGCACACTCTCAACTCATCGCGTCAGGCGATAATTTACACTTCACAGGCGTTAATTCAGTCAAAAGAAGTCTCTATCTGAATAACGCGGGCTTAAAACTATAAGAAGTAGTGTTAAATAACTCATGGCTTCACTACCACGTAGAAATATCAATAATAAACATGGGCAATGTTGAAATATTGCAAAGATAATAATCTGAAAGATATTCCACTCGGAATAAGTTACTTTGCAGTTGGTGGAAGATATTCCACTCCTTAAATATTTACATGTGGACATCAGTAGAAATTTAGTGTGTCTAATAACTTGACACTAACCAAATAATATAACATGTGACAATCCTACAGACTGCTAGGATGTCGGAAACGATACGAAGTGTATCTGGGGTTCGATGCTTGGCTGGCATCTTTAATGAAACTCCCATACTAGTTCTTACTGGAACTTATGTGGATTCAGGGCACACATCAAAGCATAAATTAATTACATTCAAAAGGCCATGATTTCTGTTGGTCATGAAATGATACGGCCATAATAAAGCCCAAAATAAATAATACAGTGGCGTGAATGGAAGGTTCGCAGAAAGGGGTCACAAAATATGACGAAGAGATGGTTATCCATCGCTCAAAATCTAAGTTGGCCCATATGAAGGGTTGACCAAATCAAATCTAAATGACTTGTGGTCCTGTCTATCCATGAAAATAAGGACATAACGTCCTGCGAACGCCTTCACGATGCACCAAAATCCCATGGTGACTAACTCCACTGTGGAAAAATAAGATTAAACTATCTACAAATCCCTACCTATCTGGTGTCACTAGTTCGGTTAATTTGTCTACTATCTACTCCACCACAGCTCAACCCGTGCAATGAGATAAAAACAAACCAACTCAGCAGTCACCATATTTGTAGATCCAAAAATCAGGGTGTTACAGACACCTGGATGGTTGGTAATAATTCCATGTAACAACTCGGACATCGAGCTTATCCCATTCCATTTTCCTCCTCCTGCTAGTGGTCTCTCGAGCAAAGATCTCGATCTCATGGTCAGCGATTGGGTTGATGGTTCCTTGGGCTCCAATTCCCGAAGAATAGATGGTTAATTCCCCTACCATGGTATAGATTGTCTCCTCGTCGAATATTCCTCACATGATGGGGATCTTACTCCATTACACTGACCATTGTCAGCGTGGCAAGAATGGTGTGCAAATGGTCGACGTTATGATGCGTTTTTAAAGATGCACGCGTGATTTCCACTGATGTTATATTTAGCACAGTATTATCAAGCAAATCACTGGCTTTAAGTTGCAGACTGATTATAAGTGGCCTTTTCACTGACTGCTTCACTGAATCTATTCGACACGTGGTGCCGGCAATCACAGATTCGAAGAGTGGTTATCATCCAAAAATATCACAAAGTTCTGGCGTAAAAATTAATGCCAAGGTGCAACGTAAAATAAGGTAATATTTAGTACTTGTTCACACTTGGATGGTTCACAGATCATGATTAATGCACAGTATTTTAACCCCCTCGTGGGCATAGAATATGAGGTTCACACGAAGAAATGTGGTGTTACAATCACAAAAATATTCACCAAAAATTGACCAAAATCCCACACTTTGCATGTGCATTTGGTGGGTTTATCACTGATTAGAATTATAACAAGCAATTCTGATTCACTTGTAATTCGTCGTAGGTGTTTTGCTGATTTCCACATCACCTCGTGGGCGAAATATTGTGGTGATCGTCTCGAGGACGAAAATAACTCACTTTTCACACACAAGTATAAAAATACTTTCTCGCAGCGAAGCACTGCACACGTTTGTGCGGAAGTTAACTTATTCAACGACGTTTCGTCGGATGCACTAATTATATTCTTCACCACTTGGTGGACTTGTAATATTTTCCTCGTCACTTAGGACGGAAAATGAAACAGCACATATGCAATGGACGGCATCTGAACAGTTAGTCAGTGAGCTTAGATCCACCCTGCCACGTGCAGGTCAAAAGTTGAGTCGTTGATGGTCAATTTCCTGCCGCCAATCTGCGGTGTTAATACCTTTTACCTTAAAATGAAAATCCGCAAACATCGTAATGTTTCCTTTAAGCAGATCAACATTATGGAATGATCTGAGACCTTTAATGCAAAAAATGTGATAGTTGGTGCTCAGAATAAATTTTCAAGGTGAGTGTCGTAAGTCAAGACATCTCCCATTTTTCCTGCATGCCTCGCGCTGCTACAGGGCGCGTTCAGTTACAATGGCATGACATGTCCCTCATGATTTCCGATAAATATCACCGAGCCATGAGCTCACGCGCGCTCAATATATACAGTACTAGCAGACGTACCCGCTCTTCGAACGGTCTTTGGTATTAATAACCAGACGCTATCAATTGAGCTACTGTTGCAATGGTTAGGGGCTTGTCATTCCTTCATAAGTTTATCAGAACGAAGTTAGTTTTCTGGGAATATCGCAGACACTGTTAAGTTAAGGGCCCTAAAATGTGGTTTTCGGAGACCCTCTAAAGACTCCCTAGTTTTGTGTCAAGCATTGAGAAGCGCAACGTATGCTTTGGTTGTCCTTCTAAGATAATTTTTATTTTTCTCCTATTTTAGCATGTATTTTGAAAAGTTGTTCCTTATACCCACCCTTCTACGAGAAGTTCGTTGAAGAGTTTTATAAACGATTGGTGTATTGACTCATTGTTAAAATACCTAATTTTACGATGCTCCAAGAACCCGAACATGAATTATAGGCGTACATCAACATAAAGATACATGTATATCAACCACACAGTATTAAACAAAATCATCTTTACGATGCTCCCGTTTGTCGACCAAAATATGATTAGTTAAAATGTGCTCCCAAACTAAATTCTCCTAACGTGTACTTCCTGACGTGAAAATAATATTGCATACCTCGTAGACGAAACGCAATATATGTCAAATTAAAACTGACCCTCACCGTTGTGGAAAGTCCCCATCCCCAGGAAGACCCCTTTAATAAATTATAAAGGCTTTTGGTGCATGGAAATTCGGGATTTTTAGCCTCAAATGGCCCAAATTCCCAAAAGCTGCAATAAAAACATTCCAATCCAGGAATTTTTGAAAATAATGTTGCTGTTAGGAGATATAATAGACCTTCTGTACAACATATCGCATATCGCACGTGTAAGTCACGTGTAAAAATTGTAGGGTACCCCTTGACCCCCTTAATCGCATTGTTGAAATTTACAGTCTATGTTTGATTCCACGATAACCTAATAGCCATTTGCAAACATTCACAGAAATGTAATGCATTGAGTGGCATTGCCTCTGACAGAAATAGATGGAAAGTTGGAGGTCACCTCTTGAGATACTGTTGACATGATTACCGGCTTGCTTTCCTTCATTTGTTTCTTCTTGTTCTTCTTCTTCTTTCGGATGGGCCAGCTAAGGACCACGACGTTCAACTTTTCAGCTTGGCGAGGGACTTGATATTTGCCCAATATTCGCGCATTCTCTGGCTATGTTGCTCCTTTCTGTCTTTTGTCCAGATGATGCCGGTTGTCTTGCAGGGTGGTCTGTCCTGAATACTCTTCTGTTTAAGTATCTTTCTGAGATGTGATCGGCTTCTAATATCACTTTTCATTATCTTCTGTTCTTGGATATCCTTGTTAACTACTGTTAGCGACGGTGTCACGCTCTTTCTATTCCCCCCAGTAGTTGAGAAGCCGGTTGGTTAGTCTTGTTGGGTTCATCCATTAGACATGTCCGTAGAAAGCCAGACGTCTCTTCCTGGTCACATATGTGATTTTCTCAGTATATCTATATAGCTCCTGATTTGGTCTTCTGTACTCGTCATCTATTTATTAGTTTAGAAAATGAAATTGGTTTTCTGGGAATATCTCAGAAACGTGGTTTTAGAGCCACCGAGGGGCTGAAAATGAGTTTTGTTTCGTCCTTGTACGCCATAATATAATAATAATCTTAATAATAATTTAATAATATAGGGATAGGGATATAATAGACCGTTAGTACCACACCCGCCCGTGTAAATCGTGTGAAAAAATTCAAGAGTACCCCTTGACCCCTTAAGCGCATTATATACGTATTGATGAATTTTACAGCTTAAGTTGGATCCGCGATAACCTTATAGCCGTTTGCGAACGTTCACAGTAATATAGGCTAATTGCGTCTTACAGAAATAGATGGACTTCTGAGATTGTGTTGCCATGGTTTCCGGCTCGCATCCTTTCAATAGCTTAATAAATGAAATTAGTTTTCTGGGTATATCTCAAAAACTGTTGGTTTTAGGACCTTAAAATGTGGTTTTCGGGGCCCGTAGGGCTCCCGAGTTTTGTTTCTCACATTGAGACGCTGAAAATGAGCTTTTGTCTCGTCTTTCTACGCCAATTTCAGCATGCATTTTAAGGTGGTAGGCCCTCTTTTATGAGAGGTATGGAGGAAAGTTACATCAATGATTACTTTCGTGCCTCTGATGTACATCTGTACCAAATTTTACGTTTATCCACTCAGCCGTTCTCGAGTGATGCGCGTGCAAAGTTGTACACAGACAAACAAACAGACAAACGGACAGACAAACATTTTGTTTTTGCGCGCAACCGTCATAGACCAATCTGAAACGCGTTAATAACTCAAATTTCCGTGGAACCTTTAGTACCACACCCGCCCGTGTAAATCATGTGAAAAATTTCAAGAGTACCCCTTGACCCCCTTAAGCGCATTATATACGTATTCATGAATTTTACAGCTTAAGTTGGTTCCGCGATAACCTTATAGCCGTTTGCGAACGTTCGCAGTAATATAGGCTAATAGCGTCTTACAGAAATAGATGGACTTCTGAGATTGTGTTGCCATGGTTACCGGCTCGCATCCTTTCAATCTATATTATTAAAAATATTGATGAAAACTTATCCAAGTCCGTCCGGCCATACTATCCGGCCGATTTTCTTCATACCACTATTAAATGAAAGTTATTCATGTACGGATTTAATATCAAGTATTACAAATCACTTAACTTCTGCCTTCCTCAAATTAGTTGATTTATTGCACCTTTTTAACTTTTTTTTACACATTGAAGCTATCTATATTATTAAAAATATTGATGAAAACTTATCCGAGTCCGTCCGGCCATACTATCCGGCCGATTTTCTTCATCCTTTTTAAATGAAAGGTATTCATGCACAGATTTGTCATCAAGTATTACAAATCACTTAAATTACGCCTTTCTCAAATTATTTGATTATTTCAACTTTTTCCGACTTTTTCCAACTTTGAAGTAATCATATCTTCGGTTCTAATTGAGTTACGAAGGTCGTTTTAGACTACGAACACTCAGTGAATCAAGCGCTATCATTTGAGCTCTTAACCATTCAAATCGGCTGATTCTGAGGAAAGTTATGAGTGGACATACGATATTACATCTCATTTTTTAAACAGTTTTTCTCATTGTAGCAATCATATCTTTGGTTCTAATTGAGTTACAGTGTTCGTTTTGGTCTAAGAGCACTCAGTGGATCAACTCTATCTTGTAAGGTATTAAATATTTACATTGGTTGATTCTGAGGAATGTTATGAGTGCCAAAGCGAATATTAGAAATAATTATGAAAACTTAACAGAGTCCGTCCGGCCATTCTATCCGGTCGATTTCCTTCATACCACTATTGATCAACACAGGACTTTGTAATAGCCTCTACTTAAGCCATAAGATGGCTAGAAAATTTAGACATTAATCTTTGAACACCCTTTCCCTTGCATGATTGTAATAGTTGTAATGTGTTACTTATTGTTTGTATGTATATTGTTTATGTTGTTTGTTTTGTGTTGTACCATACGCTAATAATAATACCACTATTAATTGAAAGGTATTCATGCAAAGATTTGTTATCAAGTATTACAAATCACTTCACTTCCGCCTTCCTCAAATTATTTGATATTTTCATCGTTTTCCATCTTTTTCCAACTTTGAAGCAATCATATCTTTGGTTCTGATTGAGGTACTCAAGTCGTTTTAGTCTAATAACACTCATGCCCGAGTGCACCAACCTCGGTACTCATCAGTGTTTACGAAACCGTGGTAAAACTTTTACCGTGGTATTGTCGTAAAAGCAGTGCACCATTACTATCGCTCGGTTTCGTTACCGCGGTTTCTTGACGCTTGCTTTTCTCGCTATTATTCCCCTCGGAAGAAATTCGTTAATTTCGATAGTCACTTGTCTTCAGTTTATCCCTTCGAGCATACAATAGGATAGAGAGGCCTCTGCCAGCGGAACATGGGGCCAGAATAAGATCAGCTGATATTGGTATAAAATGGCGCCTATGCCCAAGTTGTCAGCGTGAGCGTAAAGATTATACTTAATAATTATCGATATGCGAGCCCATTTTTGCAGTCTAATATATGACAAATATATAAAATACGCATTTTCCTTTATGTAAAAAGCTGAATGTGAAGTTATATAGCGACGGTTATATCTTGCACTGCTTACAATTGCAGTCAGAGGTTTGAAAAAGGTAACAAGCTATCTTTTCACGGGTAAGAATTAAAATATATGACCTAAAGTACACAGACTTGATTACATACATTTCCCCAATACAGCTGGCACCCAACGGCATAGCCGTGCTCGTTAAATTATGCAGCACGCTTGGATATCGCAGGTTCGAATCCCGGCGCTGACTGCGGCTATCCCGAGTGTGGTTTATCCCTCAGGTTTTTCCATACTCCCTCCAGGCAAATGCCGGGATTGAACCTTAGTTAATGTCCCGAAGCACCTTCCTCATCCCTGTCCCTAATAAAGTTACACACTACTACAATGATCACATCAATACAGGTTATCAGACAAGTTTAACCCACACCCAACTACACGGTGCTGATGACCAAGATGTCACAAGCCCATTAAATGAATTAACAACCACCAATGCAGCTACATACACTACTGCAGTCATCACAGAAATTTAAGTTATCAGACAAGTTCAACACATACTCAAGTACACAGGGCTGATGGCCCGGTAGTCCCTAGCCGCCAAAAATTAATTTACTAAATATGGAGGGGAAGGGGATAAATATTGGGAGTGGGGATATCATTTGTTTTCATTTAAGATGCAGTGCTGGTTATCAATTTGTACGCATTAGATATGTAAAAATATTACAAATATAACCAAGCCAGCCAATTATTACGGACAAAAATTATACATAAGAATGTTTTATTCACCATTTTCTAATTTCCTAACCATGTAGGCCCTACACACGTTACCTAGCCTATGCATTCCAACACTGATATGTCAACACACCAAAATATCGCATATAACGATTATACTTCACACTTTTCATACAAAAAAGAACAGCAATATTCAGAAGGAATTGTAGTTATCGCCACCTTCAACAGAAATAGTCTGTTAATCACAAGGAATACGCTTTAATCGTGATTTTAAGTCACTTCATAATGCTATTCTTATGGGAGATATCTTTGTTTTGCCCAACATCAGCTGATCTTATTTTGGCCCCACGGTCGGCCGGCAGAAGCATAGCGGGCGCCCTCTCTATCCTATTGTATGCTCGAAGGTTTATCCAGACGGCAGTGATCGTTTCGACAGTCACTTGTCTCCCATACTGTTTACATTTTGTCTCAACGCGAGTAATCAGCTGTGCAAAACAATGGAAAATAAAATGATGAAACGTCCTAGATCTCCCAATTTCAGCCCTCATCAAAATTTCGGGAACTCGAGTAGTATACGTTGCCCGCTGCCATTGAAATCCGAAAAATTTTCTATAGAAATGGCCAATGTTACTAATATATATATATATATATTATCGCTAGAGGGTGTTACTGAATTTTTTCAGAGTGCCAACATTATTGTTTCCAGACCAATATTTTCATCCAGACCAAAGGTTTTCGCCTAGACGCGCTCTCAGCCGATATTCGTGAAATATGGTGCTATCGTGAGTCGAACCTGGCCATCTTGCTACTATATCTCTTATCATGAGGTTCGAATCGCTCACAGTTTGCATGTTTAGAGAGAAATGGCCTTTCCTGTTTTTAAATACCTCCCCATTTTCACCTCGGGAAGACTGTATTCTCACATGAGTGCAGTCCAGCGCACCCAATACACCTGGGAACCCAGCTATTCTGTGGAAGTCTTCCATAACCTCTCTTTGTTCACATTGGGTAAGTGGTAGTTTAATAAACTGTGGCGGTAACGAGGCAACTACATTAGAAACCTTGTGTATTATGCGGCATGCTGTTGATCTGTCAACATCACACACGTCACCGATCACTCCCTGAAATGTCCCAGTTGCATAGAACCGCAGTGCTATACGAAGACGATTTCTAGGCAATTTCGGATAGTTTCTCCCAGTAGAGAATTTCAATTGTTCACCAATTATGTCCAAAATATAACTTACTACTGTCTCCTTCCGTAATCGAAATATTCTCTGGAATGAAGCATCGCTCAGTTCTTCGAATAAATCTCGCCTCTCTTCTATAAACCTCCCTTCATTCCTTTGAAATCAATTAAGACACTGGAGATATAACCTGTAGTTGTTAAGCTCCGTTTTGGAATCTTTACCACAGAATACAAATGAAGAAAACTTTACTACGGTTTTCTTAGATAACCTCTCCCTCACGGGCGGTAAACATTTTACCGCGGTAAAACTCGAAACCGAGCTTGGTGCAACAGAAATACGACTTTACCCTGGTAAACTAGGAAGTTTACCGCGGTATTCTCTTTACCGAGGTTGGTGCACTCGGGCATCAGTGACTGAAGCCCTTTCATTTGAGCTGTTAAGTATTCAAATCGGTTGATTCTTCGGAATGTTATGAGTGAACATTCGATATTATATCTCATTTTTTCAATATTTTTTCTCATTGTAGCAATCATATCTTTGGTTCTAATGACGGAAATTTCGTATTACACTAGCATTTTGTATTACAATCAACAAAGTGCAGGGTCAAACGCTTCATCGAGTTGGAATCTACTTGCCTGATCCTGTTCTAGGCCATGGAATGTTCTATGTTGCATTATCCCGAGGAAAATCATTTAAAACTAAGAGTCGACGCACAGCGAACATTGTCTGGAAGGAAGTATTGTAAAATAAAGGTTATAAACTATTGCTTAATGTCGTAATTTTTTGAATCCAATGCTGAAAAATTATGCTGCGGAGCAGTACGGGCGCCCTAGTAGCTTAATAAATGAAATTAGTTTTCTGGGTATATCTCAAAAACTGTTGGTTTTACGACCTTAAAATGTGGTTTTCGGGGCCCGTAGGGCTCCCGAGTTTTGTTTCTCACATTGAGACGCTGAAAATAAGCTTTTTCTCGTCTTTCTACGCCCATTTCAGCATGCATTTTAAGGGGGTAGGCCCTCTCTTATGATGCTGAGCCCAAGGTTGCAGGTTCGAAACCTGGCGCAGTCAGCTGACATTTGACGGTGCGCAAATGCGAGGGAGCCGTGTCAGTAGATTTACTGGCACGTTAAAGGTCCCCTTCGGGGCAAAATTCCGGCACCCCGGCGTCTCTAAAAGCCAGTGTAGTTTAAAGGGACGTAAAACCAATAACATTATTATTATTATAACCTCTCTTATGAGAGGTATGGAGGAAAGTTACATCAATGATTACTTTCGTGCCTCTGATGGACATCTGTGCCAAATTTTACGTTTATCCACTCAGCCGTTCTCGAGTGATGCGCGTGAAAAATTGTACACAGACAAACAAACAAACAAACAAACAAACAGACAAAGAGACAGGCAATTTTTTTTTGCGCGCAACCGTCATAGATCAGTCTGAAACGCGTTAATAACTCAAATTTTCGTGGAAATTCAGAAAAAACGGACAAACTTTCATTTTTATATATATAGAGATAGAGATAAAGCTCAATGTTGGTCTGTAACTTATACAAATCTACACCGTTTCACCGATATGAACCAAAATGTGTATACTTACCCTTTGCAACCCCGCGGGTAACACTGTCTACTTTAAATTTCGGACAGACCATTCCAGTCCCTGCATTTAGGCCCTTTGGCACAAATCTACATCGATTCACCGATCTAAACCAAATTTTACATACTTACCCTTTGGAACCCGACGAGTAACGCTGTCTGCTTGAGATTTCGGACAGGGCACTCCATTCCCTGCATTTAGGCCCTTTTTCACAAATCCATACAGTTTCACCGATCAGAACCAAAATATTTATACTTACCCTTTGCAACCCCGCGGGTAACACTGTCTACTTTAAATTTCGGACAGACCACTCCATTCCCTGCATTTAGGCCCTTCGTCACAAATCACCATCGATTCACCAATCTAAACCAAATTTTACATACTTACACTATGGAACCCGACGACTATCACTGTCTGTTTGAAATTTCGGACAGACCACACCATTTCCTGCATTTAGGCTCATTGGCAAAAATCTACACCGTTTCACCGATCTGAACCAAATGTTACATACTTACCCATTGGAACCCGACGAGTAACACCATCTACTTGAAATTTCGGACAGGCCACTCCATTCCCTGCATTTAGGCCCTTTGGCACAAATCCACACCGTTTCACCGATCTCAACCAAATTTCACATACTTACCCTTTGAAACCCTGCTGGTAACGATGTTCACTTGATATTTTGGACAATCCTCTCCAATCCCTGCATATAGAACAACAGGCAAAAGGAAGTGAAACTGTAAGAATATTTTAATAAATCTATTGTTGGCTGACAATGCGGGCAGCATTACGCCGCCCCTACCCGTGTTCTGGAGCAGAATTGCGAAAATAGTTACAACTTACGCTGCTTATAAATTGAAGTCACTACCATCACCACCACAAAAAGTTACATTTTTTCCTGTTAGTTTAAGTATCATGTGCCAGTTCTGTACTTGTATTCATTATCATCCTTAATAGAAATAAATCCACCGGGCACTACTGCTAGTCCTATATATGACTGATCTAGGAGTTATAACTGTTTAAGGAATAATCAACTACAATATAGGGTCGAATCTGCTATCAAACTAATGCAGAGTTTTTAAATGCTCCTTTTTAGCCTACTTTTCTCATTTTGCAAAAAATAGGAAAAAGTAGACTAATGAGATCGATCCTGGAAAATGTCTGTCTGCCTGTCCTTCTGTCTGTCTGTCTGTCTGTCTGTGTGTCCCCTCTATCAACTCCTAAACGGCTGCAGCTATCGAAACCAAATTTGGTAAGAGTAAAGACCTATACCTGAATATCTCACGGCCACATTTGAAATTGACGTCAGTGCTACCAACTGCTAAAAAATCGCAATTGAAATTTGAGCTCTATGTTGGACATCTCAAAAGTTTTGCATGTAAACTATTCCAAATTTGGCACACATATAGAATTATAGACAGTAACATTCCAGATTAATTTTCAGAAATCCATACATGCCAGTGTTGCCAACATGATTCTAAGCCTACCGATAAGTCCGATTTCTAAATGCATGTAACTTCTATACTATCAATTGGATTACAACCAAATTTCGTATGTACAATGAGTACTACAACAGCTATGACTGTGCGTATTCTAAAGAGACAGCAGGACTGCCAACTGTTAATAAATGTTCTCTCTATGTTTTAACCCTAATATCAATATATCAGAAAGTATCCAAGCTAACAGATCTAAACTTTGCACACGTATAGTACCTGACATTCCACCTTAGTTTGGTCAACATATATACATCAGTCCTGCCAACACGATTCTAAGCCTGCCGATAGGTACAGTTTTTAATGCTTATAACTTCTAATACTAACACATGGATTTCAACCAAATTTTGTATGTTTATTCCATAACTTAAGAGATGGAACTAAGAATATATTCAGAGTCACCAGGGCTGACAACTGTAATAAGTTACTCTATTAGGCTACACTATTTCAGGTGTATTTGAAACTGCAGTACTTAGAAATGATAGTATTACCAACTTGATTTCGCCATTATTCTAGATAGGTCTATGTAGATTGGCATGAATCTTAAATTTTAAGAAAAGTAGGCTCTTTAGTTCGTCACGGAACTACTTGTTTTATTACGTACTGGTAATAAAGTGAAGACGTACAGAATTACAAAATATTTCCCCATTCATGTTAACTCTATTAAAAAATTCCAAATTGTTTGCCCACTTTGCAAAATATATTTCATAAAATAAATATTGTGGTGTTTGAAGCCCTTTTCTCAGTGTTGCCTTAGTAAACAAGAGTTTAGTGCTTTTCCGTCGGTCAACACGAATGTACCCAAAAGAGATGGGTTATGCTCTAATCCTGAAATAAATTACATGAGATTAATAAATACACTAGGATGACCAGTTTCGATCGTCAAGCGATCATTATCAGATCCATTACACTTAGGCTTTAAAATCTATGTTTGAAAATAGAGGTGAAAATATTTACAATATGTACAATTATTTAGTTGCAGTATTGGTACTGCAACTGTCGGTGTATGCTAAATGCAGTATATATGATGTTAGGTGAAATGCTAAATGCTGATAGATATCCGGAGTTTGTAATTTGGAGTAATTATATGGTTGTAAAAATCAACTATGGTTAAATATAATATTATAGGCTAACTACTTATCTGATTGTCTTCCTTGCTAGAGCTACGCGCAGTTTTCGTGTTCACTGTAACTCCAGGTGCGGTCGACTGCGGTAGGTTATTATCTTAACGACTGTTTTTTCTCTTTTTTCTCCCCCCCCCCTGTCCATATGTGCTGTGCGGAGTCATTGCGATGTGTTTATGTGGGGTGTTGCCAACCTAGATAAGATGTACGTTATTGAATGAGGTGGGTCTACAACTATCAAAGACCGTGGATTAGCCCTCGCCACTCATGGACCATAAGCCATTCAAACTAAGCGCTGCCCGGTCTTATGAGGACGTCCCGGCACCTCTGATACTGCCGCGAATACGGACCTTGGTTTATTGCAGAAGAAAAGTACATCGTAACCTGATCCAGATAACATTTAACTATTAAAATCCACTAATCCCCCCCCCCTTTTTATCTAGCTTGGCTGTATCGCTAAATATGTCTTGTTTCCGACAGGGTGTGTTTTTTAGTAGCGCGAAGAGGGGTGAGCTCTCCACGAACGTGTGTTCATTTAGATTGTTGGGATTGTTTCGTTTGCCTAGGTGTATCTCGATTGCTTCCTTTATGTCAAGAGCTCTGCCTTTCGATTCGTGATGGACTATTTTAAGGTCCGACTCGTTGTTGGTAAAGCTGTGTCCCACGTCACACATATGTTCGCATACGGCTGAATGTGTTCCGTATCTTATCGCATTCCTATGTTCATTATAACGTGTGTCGAATCGTCTTCCACTCTGTCCGATGTAATTAGCATGACAACCGGTGTCATGGCACGTTATAGAATATACCCCTGACTTTGAATTCGGGTCATGTTTATTTAGATTACTATTTAGGAGGTGCCTATGGGTTGTGTTTTTCGTTGTGAAAGATATCTCTATGCCTTGCTTTTTGAATAGATTAGTGATTTTATATGTATTCGCATTCACAAAACAATTTCCCGCCAAGCAAAATAAACCAAATTATAGCCAAACATAAAAATAAAGATAAAACGATTCCCAAACCGGACAGTAATGAGAAAAAGTTTGCGCGTTTCAACTATATGAATGCGAATATATATAAAATCACTAATCTGTTCAAAAATCAAGGCATAAAGATAGCTTTCACAACGAAAAATAAAACCGGTAGGCACCTCCTAAATAGTAATCTAAATAAACATGACCCGTATTCAAAGTCAGGGGTATATTCTATAACGTGTCAAGACACCGGTTGTCAAGCTAATTACATCGGACAGAGTGGAAGACGAGTAGACACACGTTATAATGAACACAGGAATGCGATAAGATACGGAACACATTCAGCCGTATGCGAACATATGTGTGACGCGGGGCACAGCTTTACCAACATAGAGTCGGACCTTAAAATAATCCATCACGAATCGAAAGGCAGAGCTCTTGACATAAAGGAAGCAATCGAGATTCACCTTGCCAAACGAAACAATCCCAACAATCTAAATGAGCACACGTTCATGGAGAGCTCACCCTTCTTCACGCTACTAAAAACATACCCTGTCGGAAACAAGACATATTTAGCGATACAGCCAAGCTAGATAAAAAGGGGGGGATTGGGGGGTTTTAATAGGTAAATGTTATCTGGATCAGGTGTACTATGTACTTTTCTTCTGCAATAAACCAAGGCCCGTATCCCCGGCAGTATCAAAGGTGCAGGGACGTCATCATAAGACCGGGCAGCGCTTAGTTTGAATGGCTTATGGTCCATGAGTGGCGAGGGCTAATCCACGGTCTTTGATAGTTGTAGACCCACCTCATTCATTAACATACATATTATCTAGGTTGGCAACACCCCACATAAACACATCGCAATGACTCCGCACAGCACATATGGACAGGGGGGGGGGGAGAAAGAAGGGAAAAACCAGTCGTTAGGATAATAACCTGCCGCAGTCGACCGCACCTGGAGTTACAGTGAACACGAAAACTGCGCGTAGCTCTAGCAAGGAAGACAATCAGATAAGTAGTTAGCCTATAATATTATAGTTTAACCATACTTGATTTTTACAACCATATAATCGCTCAAAATTACAAACTCCGGATATCTATCACCATTTAGCATTTCACCTAAAATCATATATACTGCATAAATGCAGTTGCAGTACCAATACTGCAACTAAATAATTGTACATATTGTAAATATTTTCACCTGTATTTTCAAACATAGATTTTATAGCCTAAGTGTAATGGATCTGATGATGATCGCTTGACGATCGAAACTGGTCATCCTAGTGTATTTATTAATCTCATGTAATTCATTTCAGGATGAGGGCATAACCCAGCTCTTTTGGGAACATTCGTGTTGACCGACTGAAAAGTACTAAACTCTTAAAATATAAATACTAAAATGTTTTCTATGAAATAAGATGTGTATATTTCATTTTAAATTATGACTGCACATCAGATGCTTTCTCAAAGTAGCAATGTGTTTCCGGAATAGCTGGTAGTGAATAGTAATAATTAAAAGTATTTCAAGAGGGACCTGAGAATAAAAATGCATAGGAGCCCTTAAATCCTTTCGGTGGCCCTGATCCTGGGTGCATAGCTAGGTTTAAAAGACTCTTGATGATGATGATGATGATGATGATGATGATGATGATGATGATGATTGGTGTTTTAAGGGGCCTAACGTCTAGGTTATCGGCTCCTAATAGTTTGGGTGATCGTGAAGATGATAATGAAATGTAATCAAACAATTAAACTAACTACTAACTTATATACTAGAAGAAGAAATGGAAAACAAAAGGAGAATGAGGCAAATAAAGGACAGGAGGGGAAAAAAATGCCCTCAACCCTCGAAGAATGCGGATTGAGGGACTTGGAAGGAAGGAGAGCCATGAAACGCAGATAGGAAAGTGAAAGAGGAGAGGGTCCACCCCAGAAGTAACGGAAACAAAGGGAGAAAACCGGACCCAGCTCAGGAATCCCTTGGGGTCGCCAACTCACGAACTTACCAGCCATGAGCCCCTGAGGGTGTAGCAATATCCAGGGTGCACCAGAAGTGGTGGGGCTACATACACCCTGCCTCCTTGAGGACCTTGCGAAGAAGGCAGGAGATAACAGGAAAAGAAAAGGAAGGCTGACCCTTCGCAGAAGGAGGGTATCAGAAAATATCAGACAAGGGCCAATTAAGGCGGGAAAGGAAAAGACTCTCTAGGCCACGGATGCCCTTATACAGTCGGGGTCGGAAGAGAACAAGAGTTGACCAAGTGAGGTCGACAGGAAAGAAGACGGAGAGGAGCCCGGCACAAGTAAGTGGAAGCGATGCCGGACTCAGCTGGGGCCCGTGGTCGCTAACCCACGTCCCACTAGATGTGAGCCCCTGGGGGGAAAAGTACTCTTGTAGACGATTTAATAAATAGCGTAAATAATTTGTGTAATCCGAAGGCATCCGTAAGCTACTGATCTCGATCCTAGATTTAAATGTCTTAGTTGTATTGAAATAAAGAATCGGGGATCCGTGTGGAAGAGAACATGGAAGAGAGACGTGGATGGATTACAAGTTCCAGTACAACCATTCAGCAGGAGGAAGCTGAATTTTCAAACTGAGGAAGACGAGTAGGATTCTGGTCATATCGCTCCGGTTTTGAGTCCGGAATCACTTGCAATGGAGCCTGAAGACTACAAGTTAGTTGGTGGAACTAGAAGATGACTTCACAGACCCTCTACAATGGTGGAAAATGCATTCAGTTCAACTTCCAAATCTCCCACACATAGCTAAAAAATTGCTTTGCATTCCAGCTACTTTAGTTCCGTATGAGAGTGTGTTCAGTGATGCTGGAAATATTGTTTCTTAGAGAAGGGCAGCCCTTAGTTCTGAGCATGTTAACTTACAGACTTGTCTGAAAAGTCCTGGAGCAAAGAAGTGTGACTGTAAGTAACTGTGAAGTTCAACTTCAAACTCCTGTGTCATTAAATTATCAATATTGAAATATATTCTAAATAATATTATTAACTTAAATGCTTTTGAATTGATTCATTTTACTTGCACGCCACCAATACAATTAACATTTAAAAGTACAGTATATCGTCCTCATAACAAATGGAATTGTAAACACTTGAAAATATATTATTCAAAGATTTTCGCGAACTGATACTGTGTGAAACCGACTAAAATTCGATTAAAGGCATTCGGTTAACACAGGGGTGCCCAACCTTCTTTTAACTAAGGGCCACATTGTAAATAGTTGGGGGACCAATAACACTCCGGGAGTTATGGATTTTTTTTAAAAAAATAGGTACTATATGATGAGATTTGCGGCTGTCTGGCCTTAGTTTTTCTTAGTATTATTGCAGTTTTCTATGTTTATATGTAGTGGTTAAAAAAATTAAAAACCAAAAATACATTTACATATTTTTAATAAATCCCTTTAAAAATAGAAGTACGATGATATTCAACACAGCATGAATGACAAAAGCGTGGGTATATATTGTGCCCGCTGACCGAAGGTTTCGGGGAGCCACCGGTTTCAAATGACCCTTCCGAGACCCTCTTCCAGTTAACACACAAGTATAGGGGACGACACATTCATAGGCTGGTGTTGCACAAAGGTCTGCACTCGGGGGGTATCGCGAATTGGTGAGGTTCGATTCTTAACCACCTCAGAGGAATGGATCGATATCAAAACTAAGCAAGAAAAGAGAGGTCAGTCTTATGTTAAAATCACGAATAAACTTTATTCAGAATAGATCTCTAGCCTAGCATGAGAGTTGCAAACGGCTAATCCGATACTATTCTGCCCTGAAAGAAAATATAAAAAAAGTCCTATCCAAGATCTAAGTTTCTCTCATGGTCCTAATGCAATACTTAAATAAGAACGAACAAGCTAAGAGTATGGCACGTAAGATCAGCCCTAAGCAATTACATCGAAAATGACTACGGGTGGATCAAACATCAAAAGAATTTACTGCAAAGCAAGACATTTACTTGTTTACAAATACTAGGAATATTTACATTTAATAGCAAAGGGAAATGGTGCCATCTCCAACATTTATCTTTAAATGTAACTGTTTATCTAGTCCTAACTATCATTAATTAATAAACGAGACGAGTTTATTACAAGGAAAAATCAAACTATGTGCACAACGTTGCTGAATATAAAAAAAATATTCTAATACAACACAAATGCATACAACAATTCAGCACTCCTACGGTTGTGCAATTGGCACTGCCTGCGTACTCGATTTGTTACTGTTTGAAACAAATGGTCATAGTTTTAAAGTGTAAGGAAAGTTAGAAAAAATAGGAAGGTCTGCAAATGCTATTGTAATTAAACTATTACATCGACTCATATTGCTGCCAATCTTATTGGTTGTTGACTAATAATGTGAAAGATGTAACAAAATGTATCCAAGATAAATCAACAATAACTAAAATGTCGAACCTTTGGTCTTGAAAATATTTTATTTTTAGTATTTATTCATATTTATTTAGGCTCAGGGGGAATTATGAGATTTGTTTAGTTTCACAAAATCCTGTCTTTGATTATTAAGGTTGTTACACAATTATTTATTCCTCACAGTATAGTTGTTCAGTTTATGGACCTTTTCATTGCGTTTAGTGTACTCAGGTATCGTGTGTATCCAGCCAATGCTTAATAATTTAATCACATTCCTCTTAGGAATATTTCATCAACAATAACAGACACCCTGTGTCTTCACCATTACTTTCATTATTAGACACCCTGTGTCTCTCTTTCAACTATAGATTCGTCAATCCTTACTCCATCGGCTTGGTACGACTGCAGTAGCTCGTTACCACCGGCATAATCACAATAACACGTCGGAGGTATTAATCCGCCTTCTACGACTTACTTCGATAATACTATAATAACGTTAGTTACAATTAGTGTGGATCCCTGAATTATACACATTTCAAATATTGATCACAAAGATTAAGTGTGTAGAAAACACCTTCTGAAAACGCTCTTCATTAGCATAAAGGATTCTGATACAAACTAGAGTGCGAGATTGTGCATTTATCAAATTGCCTCTTCCCTGAATAAAGTCGAACCTACGATCTCCGGTTACAAGATACTGTTTCATTCACTGCCTGTCTGGCTTCTCGTAATAAAATAAACTTGTTTTCAGATGCTCATCTGTCAAATTATGTGAATAACGGATCTTGCATTCTGATTATATAATACTAGGAATTTCACAGCCTTCTTGATTGAATAATACCCTGCCTGAGATTTAGTGTGCTGTGTAGCTGTCTCGCACATACACATGTGACCTTGGCCTTGATTTACCATCTGGCAAAAACTAGTTTCTTTTGTCATGAGCTTGACAAAATAAAAGTTGATTGTAACTGTTTTGAAATGATACGAAATGGATATTGATAACATTGCCTTCTTGGCGTCTAGAAATTTATAACAAAACTAAAACTTTCCACACGTGAGCTTATATTAGCTACCTGCGTTGTGCACTTTAAATGAAACTGTTTTAGATCTCTTATTTGGGGGTGGATCTAAAAGGAAGAGTTATTGTACTAATTTATAAAGCTGTGCCTAAAAAGGGTAGCTTCCCTTGGCAGGGTAAGCTGACCAGTGTAAAGTGTTGTGGTGTGCTAGGAACTAGGGGGCGTTCCTATAAATAATGTAGTAGTGTTTGAAGGGATGGGACCCAATGCAAGGGTCACTGTGCTGGTCGCTCAGCTGACTGGCTTATTATGTAACTGAATCTGCTCGTATCAGCCGAGTGGCACGCGCTGCTTGCTAGCAGCCGGGCCGGCTCGGGAAATACAATGGTATCTGAGCTAGCGCTATTAGACTACCGTCTGTCACGTCCAACCGTGACGGGAATAAGGAAGGGCGTTGGGATGTAAAGAGGCGTATGGACAGTAAGACTAGTGTGATGTGTTGACCAAGTGTTTATTGGTCTGTTATTCTGAAGTATGAGTCCCTTGTAGGGAATGTAATTATGTTCACAATGTAAAGTACAAGTTGTGGGTTAAAGGTTACAAAAGTAGGATGCCTGAACACGACTGACTCACCTCTGATGACACCGGCGTAGCCTTCGGCCGTATCGTTGAAGCACTGATAATGGAGAGATCCCTTGACCTGATTAAGACGCCTTCTTATACTCTTCGGCGCTATGCTGTCAGCAATGTGTTGGCATTGCTGCCCCAGTTAATAGTATGTCGCTGTGTGTAACCATTGTGCAAGGACTGAGCTGCTTTCTAGAGTGGCAAGCTGTCCTTGCTACGTTTATGGATGTTGGCCCGGCTTTCCAAGGGTTGCCCGTTAGGAGATTTAGGCAGATGATGGGGGGATGGTCTCCAAGGGGTGCATACCCCTGGGAGGCTGTACAAGCGTCTTCCTTCATTTGTTCGCGTCCTCGCGAACGGGAACGGAACTGGAGGTTGGGATGTTGACGTAGTGGTTCTTGGAGCCCCCTCGTATCTCCTGGTGGTGGCGTATCGAAGTGTGGGTGTGAGATCAGCCCGTGTTCAGAGGGGAGGGTTATGGGATGTACAGAGATATATATATATCATTGACATTGGCATTGTGACAATAGAAATGGCCGTTGAAAAAAAATTGACATTGAGAAAAAAAAATTGTCATCGAGAAAAAATTGACATTGGAGAAAAAAAAATGACATTGTTGGCATATTGCTAGTTTTCAAAAAAAACATGGTTTTTGATGGTGATTCGTTACATAGTTGTGCAGGGAGGAAAAACCCAGCTAGACGAGGAATTGTGTCGTCTGGCTTTACTTTGGGGAAAAAGTGCTCCCTGCAAAGAGAAAGATAGGAGAGAATAGAAAAAATGGGTGTTCCAGGGTATAATTTAAGGGATATAATCAAAGTGTATTTATTGGTTCGGGATGAAACGGAACACCCTGACAAATGGGGAAGTTAGAAGAAGGAAAAATGAAAGAAAACAAATCATAGACATTATGTACATTGGTGGTTTTGATAATGGTAACAGATATGACCCGATAATAATAATAATAGTAATCCTTACATTTGTAAAATTCCTGACAAGTTATAATTGAACATAGTAAACATGTAATGAAGATGAACATAGAAAAAATAATGGTTGCCATGTGGGTACCCTGTACGTATAAGTATTCTTGCCACTCTTGTGGACCCTTGCAATTGTATGACATGGCGAGAAAATACAAAATAATTTACACTTTACAATTATCACTATCATATATATATATAAACCTTATAGAGCTCTGTTACCTGGCCAGTTATTGCATGCCTCTTATACTTGGCGCGCACCGTACTATTATGCCTCGCCGACCGTTCTCTAATCGGCCGTTCCCGGTGCGGTTTAGTGGCTAGTCCACTATTCTCTCCCTGTACTTATCACATAACCTCGTGGTTTTCCGTCGTGGGTCGGAATCCCACCTTAGGGTCGAAGGTCCGGCACTTACAAACTCTGTGTCGCCCTTTGAGCCTGAAGTAACGCTTCATTTGCGTATGCTGAAATGTGTTTGCGTTCAGCGATGGTCATCATCCCACGTATGCTGTCCACCGCTGACCGCTGGCGTTGTCACCTTTAAGGGTGCAACTAAAATTGATAAGGAGTGTATTTGTGTATGACATATATGTGTATTTTGGTAATATATTTACCACAGACATATTCACGTTCTTGGTTACCTGTAAATCAAAACAACAAAAAAATGCATCCATATAAAGATGTTTATCTCTCCGTAGCTCCGTGGTCTTCCTGTGTGGGTGAAAAGTGGATTAGTTATGAATAGGACAGTACAATACATTATAATTCATTACAGGTATATATATATATAACCTTCCTTGGTAGCGCTTAGTTTGGAAACTAAGTGTAGCGCCACCGAAGTCTAACTTAACCTAGGTTAGCCTATTTTAACCTATTCTAGCCTAGTGCTGTCGGGCTTACCTTGGTAACGGATTTTGAGTCACCAAGTGCCGAGATATTCTATTGTGATCTATATATATATATATATAAAAATTTTCCTTAAATGTAGGCTTATGCTATCTTACAACGAATTATCATGCCTTATCATGAGTTGTCGGACTTACCCTGATGCCGGGTTTCTGGGCCATCAGGCGCCGACCGGCGTTACTTAATGCTATCTATCTTAATTATGGTCTAATAATAAAAAAATGCTATTTCTAAGCCGAAAGGGTTGCCTTAATCTATTGCCGAAATGTGCTGCGCCATACCTGGCAACAGCGGTGAATAAATTTGCTTAATCCTAGGTTGCGTGTCAAATGCAACCGTCTTATAGCTAAATTTGGCCTAGAACGATCGCCTGGGGCAATTTACTTCCCCAGGACACCACCCGCACGAGTCCCAGAAACACCGGTTGTCTCTAGGATCGCTGGATTCCGTTCCCTTAATTCTAGGTGTCGACGTCTATTACTAGTACTAATCTAATCACAGGCGGCTTACGGTGCCACTAAGCAAACCGTTTCGCCTGCTGTACCTTCCATTTCTTTGATCGATGCCATTGCGTGTGTAGTCGTAGGTGGGTCGCCCACGTAACCCTTATGAGGCGCTCGCAATGCCCCTCTCTTAATGCCCATTGGTTGCCCGATGCGTCGCCATTTATGTGGGCATTGGACATTGTCGTCCAATGGCATAATATAATCTTCGCCTTTATCGGCAATCGCAGTCTGCTTTTCGCAGTAATAGAATCTCTTCGCCTTTGTCGGCAATCGTGGTTTGCTTTTCGCAATAATCTTCGCCTGTATCGGCAATCGTGGTTTGCTTTTCGCAGTAATCTTCGCCTGTATCAGCAATCGTGGTATGCTTTTCGCATTAATATTCCCCTCCAACGCACAGGAGTTTTGCTTCCCGCTATGGAAGCCGTGCCTACTTAAATTTAAATTTAACTAGAAGTCTAGTCATAATGGGGTCGTCTCTAGGGATAGTTCCCGAGTCTGGCGCTGAGTGAGCTATTTCTCCCGCCATTCCCAGAAAGTCTCCCTGCAGGTCTTGGCTTCGACGACCGTGGCGCATAGTGGGTGTAACCTTCTCCGACAAGGGGGATAAGCGACATGCACCCCTAGATCTCGATGTTTGCCCGCGCCAGGTCGCGAATGCTTTGACCTTACGTGGTTCGTCTGTTTGGTCTAGCCGTCAAGTTAAGTGAGGTCGCTGCGCTGTTGAGCCAACTGGGGTAAGGGTCCACATCGCCTTCCCCAGCTCTGCTCCAGTGTGGTCCCTCCGACCTTCGGCTTACACCGTTGTCATCAATCAGATCGTATCAGATTCCTTTGTAAAAAAAAATGTAGCGTAACCTGTGTAAATGGTTTAATCTCTGTGTAAAATGTAAAATATTTCCAGTGTTGCGGGGTTGTAGATCTTCTAAGTACATAGGCTACTTCTGGTCTACCATTGCTACGTCAGCTTTCCAGCAATAATGCTTTCTTTACCTTAATGGAGGTGTTAGTAGGGTCTGTAATGTCAGGTACCCTGTTATTAGGATCTGGGGGTAGTTATTTGTGGAGTGGGCTGAAACAAGGCAGGAAGGGGTTGCGCACCTTTGGGTTCTACGTTAGTGGTGGCCTGGAACCGGTGATGGCGTTGGGATGCTCCTATAGTGAGTGGATTGGGGAGGTGATTCCCGGGATTGCAAAGATACGAAAATTTCATGCAGGTTTGATATTAAAATCCCTGGTAAATGGATGGGAAATTCATGCATGTGTCTGGATATTAAGTGTCTGCCTTCATGTACGGATAGGTGTAGGGTGGGGCATAATACCAATATATTCCTGTCATGCGGGAGTGTTTAAGTACTAAAGAATGGTTAATATATATCTATGGCCTCCTCTCTCATTTGGAGAGGCGCATTATGCTTATTTAATGTTTGCTGACCCACCCCTAATACTCAGGTGGTAGCATCGTGGTGCAAGGCGTAGCATGCCTTCTCTTTAGACGCATGAAGTCCATCAACCCCTTGTGTGTACTTTGTAATGTAGTGTAGCTGTTTTTGGTCGTGTACATGTGTCTGCGTTGGTTTATGTTGGGCGTGAGAGGGTTATTGGAAGGGAATTGGGTATTAACTATGGTAGCCTGCTGTAGTATGTCGGTAATCCCTCTGGGATTATCCACCTATGGTTTGTCATCCTCCCTTGATCCATGTTGGCTTTCTATCCGCGCCTTGGGATAGTAAAGCTTCATGACCTAATCTGGTCTGTCATTTGTAGTGTAAATGTGGCCAGTGGTCGTAGTGCGACTGGTCATGTGCTAGTCATCTGTAATGACTCCTATGCCTTACGATCGATAAGAGAAGTTATTAGAGGGGAGATCTTGTCTGTGTTTGCTCCTAATTGTTGAGTGCGTGTGCGTGTGTGTGACTATGTTCCGCTACACCACGCGGACGGTTGGTCTGCTGCAGGCTAAGTCGTAATATGTATCGCATGTATGGGCAGAAGGCGCCCGTGGCTTGCCAACGTCTTTGCGAACGTGCCCTTATAGGCCCAAGATAAGTTCCGCTGTGTCACGTCTTGTCCATTCCCAAATGTTTTTGCAGTGTGGAAAAAAAATGTATGGTGTTATAATTGTTATGTGTTTGTAATTTCACGGTCACTGGCGATACGCAATAGTGTCTTGTCACCGCAGTATTGCAGTGCGAATAGTCTGCAAGTCAGCAGTTGGTATGTGTAATGTCAGGCTGGGATGTTATTGTTTGTCATCCGCTGGCATGTGCTTTCCTGCACGTATGCAAGTGTGGTCATTGTTTTAGATTCCTGGCGGACTTAATGTGGCAATTCATACTATTTGCCAATGCTATTGTGTGGTCACCATTCCGTAAGACCTTTGTCTTCCGAAATTATCCTAGCTGTGTCTGGGAAATGTATTTCTCATGTCAGGTGTATTTTGAAATTTTATGCCCGGTTTTTGGCGTGAGGAAATGTGGTAATTCCTGTTCATGTATCGGTATGGGCCAATTTTTGTGTGGTTGGCAGCCTGGATGATTGCCTTCCTTGGTGTCTAATGTTTACTGGGATTGGAACCCGTGACCTCATGTCATTCTCTGTGTTTTATGTCTGCGTTGTGTTTCAGGGCTTGGGGCTTCCCCAGTGTGGTTTTTGCTTGTGTTTCGTGTACCAAAAATACCATTGGATAGTTAGTTTTTGGTACGAGTGTGGTGTGTGGTCATGGGTTCGAATCCGGTTGTCTGTAAAGACTTGGTGTGACCCTCTCTGTGCCGGATATATTATGGCACATGTACTGTGTATCTGCTATGCGCAAACGAAAGTACTCAATGCTGTGAGGAGTTTGCGTATTTTTGAACTCTCCTCGTAGTGTAATTTTGGGAGTTATAGGGTCCTTAGATCGGCCGTGAATGATGCGTTGGTTTCTGTCCAGTAGGAGTTGGCTCGGCTCGTCTGTGTCGAGCAGTCTTGCTCATTGAGGAGTATGTTAGTGCTGATGCGACGGTGTTGAATTACGATGTTGTGTGCTTTCATTTGTTTTATGTTCTGCCCACGTCCTTGTTTCCTGCACGTGTGTGTGTGAACTTGATTGCTGTCTGTAGTGATTGCGAGCAGTGCCTCTCGCATTGTAGAAAAAAAACTTGTGGTTTAACATGACCGTTGATCTGTAGATCATGCGCCACGGGACTTCCGTTTTACGTGGAATCCAAACCACAGGCCGTGGCCTTTCACTTCGTAAGTCTCACATGCATTGGCCGTATTGTAAAAGGACCTCTTACTAACTACATTTGTGTCCCCAATTTTGTGTTACTGTAACGTGGTTCAAGTATATTCCTATCTGTTGTACCAAATGTCGTTATACACTAGTGTGTCTGGTCCGCTAGTCGCGTGTTTGGTGACTAGATGCCAGAGGCGATTTTGTTGTTTTTCGTTTATGACCCGCTGTTAGTGGGACTGTCCCAATCTGTCTTAGCTTTCCCATTTTTCTATTCTAGAACTGGATAGCTACCCAACCTTATATTCTTGGTATTCAGAAGGTTGCGGGTTTTGAGACCGTCTTTTACCCAGAGTAATTGTTTCTGGCACTATTCAGGTTGTGTCTCCGGGACAGTTTGGTAGTATTTTACTGTCATGTGGCTATGTAAATTGATTGTGTGATTTCCAAAAATATGCAGGGCTTCCCAAAGTCTGGGGTTTTCATCCTACGGTGTGTTAGCGTTTTAGCTTGCGTGTTGTTGTGGAAATGATAAAAAAATTATATTACAGGCAATGTAACGTGTCACGTATGCCTATGGGTTAAATACATACCGTTCAACTTGGCCACCCTTTTTTTTCATCGGGCCTAATGACTGAGGCAGAGAAAGAGGAGAAAAAAAGAATGAGCTATGCCCCGCTCCGTATTAAGAGAGCATTTTGAAAAGGTATAGAATATATGTTTGTATGTCGCCTGCCCACTGCTGTATGCTTTGCTAAAGTGGGTTGCCGGACGGCGATAGTCTGTCAAAATTGTGTCGTAAACACTATGAAAAAAAAAATGCTTAAAAAATGGTAAGTAGGTCCTGATCGTACTATGCACCTAGTAGGTGACGTTAGCACTATAGTAATCTGGTTACATCTCAGGGGACTCTACTGACCTTGTCTAGTACACATTGGGAAGGCCATTGCCAGACGTATTTGATACATGTGTATCCACGTCACGAGCAAAGCCAGGGCATTATGGGAGTCGAAACTCCACTCCAAAGCAATTATAACCTCACCTTGGCATTGAATATATAATTTTCAAAAGAGAAATATGTATTGTCCGTTGAGCCATTATATATTTATACACAAATTGTGCTAAATGTTCCGGCATAACTCAACAAAATGACAGTGGTTCGCCCCGGTGTGCAATTGGGCTTTTCAGTTGGTTAAAGCACACCTCACCAAATTTTTGAAAATTAGTTTGCGATTTTTTAATTCCTGCCACTCTTATGGCTTTTGCCCTCTACAAGAGAGTCTATCCAACTGTTGAACCGGAACGTAGAACATTTAGTCATTTCTGCTTAGAAAGACTCGCTTAAGCTCTATGCTGTGACTTGATGTTTAAGCTATGCTCGAAATATCTCTTTCCGGCTTTAAGCCGCGTATCTCACCTGATGGGCTTCTACTTGGCTTTGAATATTAGCAACTTTACGTTATCCAATTTATGGTGATGACCACTCCGACCAATAATCATTACTGGCCTGGGAGAAAAAATGTCAGGGGCAAACAAAAAAAAACAAGGATTTTGAATCATGCACCTCTGATCTAGCCAAGTTGCACTGCATATCCATGAAAGAAGGCAGATAGAGAAAGAGAGAGAAAAAAATGTGCATTTTACGTTAGTGAGTCTGTATGTATTTATTGGCGTATTTCCCCCGTGTAGAGGAACTTATGTGTGTCCCTGGTCAAAATGTGCGTGCGTGTATCGTGCATCCTGAGGGACTAATACCGGTGTTCGCCTTCGTTCTGGCAAATTTGCCCTTTGAACTGGCGGTAAAGGTTGCTTAATGGCGTGTGTCTGGCCTAGCAATGTGGTGGCGTGTAGTCTGACCGCTTTTCGGCCTGTGGCCACGGCAGACTCCTGCCATTGCGCTAGCCTGTGTGGGTGTATGTAGGCTTTATGTGTAGTGGGACGGGTTCTATGTCGTCTGCCCATGACGTGGTTACGTCCCGTTGTCTCTCTGTCATGCTATGTGTGTCTGAGAGTCCTGGCTTCAACTCCCTCTCGTCCCTTTGTTCCGAGGGGGTTGTTCTAGGCTCTGCCCCTCGGTTTGGCAAAATTGCCTTCCGATCCGGAGCTGAAGGACATGTGTTCGTGTAACTTTGTGTTTTTAGCCTATTGGAGCCTAACCTGGCCGTCTTCTTGACTGTAGCCATGGTGACCTCCTTCCTATGTGTGGCAGTACATGGCGAGAGGGACATCCTCGTAAATTGTCGAGTCAGCGTATCCACGCTTACGTCCTCTCTCTGCTGGGCTGGTGGCCCTGCCATGTATTTAAAAAAAATGGCCTAGTGAGCCCGGAGTTCCTTGTGTCCGCCCCAAATTTGGGCGTACTGCCTGTGGAGGCATATGGCCTGTTTACAAATTACTGTATTAATGTTTCTGTGTTCTGTATAGTTTTGTGGCCGCTAGTTGGAGAAGCGTTTGCTCGCGAATTAACTCCCTGTACTGAGCGTGTAAAGTCGCGTAGTGCACCCTCAACCTCTCGAGGGTTGCATTATTTATTACGGGACCCTGTGTGGTGATCAACTGGCCGTGTATTCCGTGCCTTTGGATGTGGATCCTTTTGAGGTGTTTATGTATGTGATTCAAGAGCGTATGTGCGCATCTTAATCGCGCTGTCCTACCCTCTGACGGAGTGTATGGCTGTTTGCCCTGTATTGCCCCGATTTTTGTTTGGAGTGCCCGTATTTGCGTTTGCCGGCTTTGTATGTGTCTCTGGCATCTGGACAATAATGCTAATAATATTGGCGTACCCCTACTGCCTATATGGCTTGCAATCTCTGCATGAGGCGCCATTTTGACTGAAGTATATGCGACTGAAATAAAATAAAAAATCTGTGCGTGTTTGACAGTGTATTTTCGTATCTGTTTGGTTCTTTCTGGGGCTGGGGGGTTGGTTTAGTAAGAATCTCCCCTGTGTAGCTAGTTTTGGAGCAAAAAAAAACTACTTTCTGTCTGGGGAAAAAATTTTCACTATTCGCTTGGCTTTTTGCGGTACGCAAGGGGTCGTTTTGACTACGAGGGCTCGTTGGTTGAGTCCCGTTCTATTGTGCGTAGTCCCGCGCCTCCACCAGTGTTTTAGATCCCTTATTTGGGGGTGGATCTAAAAGGAAGAGTTATTGTACTAATTTATAAAGCTGTGCCTAAAAAGGGTAGCTTCCCTTGGCAGGGTAAGCTGACCAGTGTAAAGTGTTGTGGTGTGCTAGGAACTAGGGGGCGTTCCTATAAATAATGTAGTAGTGTTTGAAGGGATGGGACCCAATGCAAGGGTTACTGTGCTGGTCGCTCAGCTGACTGGCTTATTATGTAACTGAATCTGCTCGTATCAGCCGAGTGGCACGCGCTGCTTGCTAGCAGCCGGGCCGGCTCGGGAAATACAATGGTATCTGAGCTAGCGCTATTAGACTACCGTCTGTCACGTCCAACCGTGACGGGAATAAGGAAGGGCGTTGGGATGTAAAGAGGCGTATGGACAGTAAGACTAGTGTGATATGTTGACCAAGTGTTTATTGGTCTGTTATTCTGAAGTATGAGTCCCTTGTAGGGAATGTAATTATGTTCACAATGTAAAGTACAAGTTGTGGGTTAAAGGTTACAAAAGTAGGATGCCTGAACACGACTGACTCACCTCTGATGACACCGGCGTAGCCTTCGGCCGTATCGTTGAAACACTGATCATGGAGAGATCCCTTGACCTGATTAAGACGCCTTCTTATACTCTTCGGCGCTATGCTGTCAGCAATGTGTTGGCATTGCTGCCCCAGTTAATAGTGTGTCGCTGTGTGTAACCATTGTGCAAGGACTGAGCTGCTTTCTAGAGTGGCAAGCTGTCCTTGCTACGTTTATGGATGTTGGCCCGGCTTTCCAAGGGTTGCCCGTTAGGAGATTTAGGCAGATGATGGGGGGATGGTCTCCAAGGGGTGCATACCCCTGGGAGGCTGTACAAAACCATTATAAAACAAATCTACTGTTCCAACCCAGTACATAAAGCTACTTAAACATGATCTGACTTACAGATTGCTGCGACACCAGTTCGAGACCCGCCATGAGGTGTTATTATCGGTCTCCTCAGTGGTCTCAGATCATCTCATCATTGCTTCGGTCAGCTTCCATTATTAATTCCCCACGCATGGTTTAGTGATTCCTCTCCATCACGGGGTCGTTCTTGTATTCCAAATATAGACAGTTACTTGGTTCCATAATGAAGTTGTTGGTTGAATTATCGCACATTTTAAAGTAAATTACATCGAGGTTGTAACACTCACTGACTATAATGTGCGGTAAAATAAAATTGTCCATTTTTCACACCGCCACTTGCGTTAAAATCGCTTCTGCGACACTCACTCGCAACTTTGCACAAAATTATTTACAATAATTAAATAAATAAAAGTATCTGTACTTTGGCGAAACATAAAATAATTCCTGAATCACACAGTTTTTATACGATTCACAGTTTATAATACACTTCTGCATGTGACCACGCTGCCTCGTGGCTTGCACTCCATTCTTCCACAGTTTGTTAAATCTTGGTCAAAAATATTGCACAATTTATGTATAAATAATTATCCACTATTACTTTGCTTGTATATTTCGCACTGACGGCTATCCGTGTCTCTAATATAAATAGATATCTCCATTCCACAAAGTTTTCAATACACGGAACGTGTTTTACTCTGATGCATCACTCGCACATCGATCTTGCCTTGACATACGACAAATAGGTACTGTCTTCTCCACGCATGGCGTTCACTCAAGACATGAGTTAGCCGCGCAAATTCACGGTTTCGCATTTCTGCGATGTGGACCGTAATTTCAATATGCAGAATTACATTAATTAAATCTTTGATGATTTATGGAGTGTCCAAGATGTGTAAAAGTATTATTATAACTAATATTGCTCCGTGTTCTTCCCGCCTCTTGCAGGGTATGTTCGGTTACTCTTCAGCATGGATCTTGGTCTTGATTACCTATGCAAACATGCGTCAACGGGCACAATATGTTCATTCGACACAATTATTAGTCAAATTCAGAAATAAAGTTCATGATAATATAGTTTAGTGCGACGACGGAACTGCTTTGGGTAGGGGTGCGCGTGCACTTCTTTATCCAGTTTGCGTTACTTGTTTCAAAGTTTTGGCGACACGGCGCGGACGACGAGCAGCGGGCCGGAGAAAATAGTTTCGCGGGCCGTATCCGGCAGTCCTGGGTTAACCGATCAAACTTTTTAATCGACAGCTCTACTTCTTATAGACTATATAATACTAGCAAACCAACCCGGCTTCGCCCGGAACCTCAGCCATCTTGGAAGTGGGAAACCACTTCCATTCCAGGTCAAAGCCGGGATGATTCCTAACTGACAGGCGCGGCCGCCTCTTTTCCAATCCTCACCGAAATTACAATTACACACACTATTACAGCCATCACAATAACACTGGTCATCAGACAAATTCTACACACACTCAAAGTACGGATACCGGGGTTTAGCTGTGCACTTGATCTTGTGAGCTCAGTGGTAGGAGAGGGGCGTAGAGCAGTGCGGGTAGCGGACCGAATAATTCACTGCCTGAGAACATTGACGCGAGTGATAGCAGGTTCTCACAGACACTCCAGACGTGCAAATGTTCCACGCTGCAGTAGTATACCGGGGTATTTGGGATCTGTGAATGAAACAGCTGATTGGAGTAGTAATGGCGGACTTGAATGAAACAGCCGATGGTGAGACGGGAAGTCTAGAGCTGTTGTGTAAAGTTTTTATTAGCAATGGAGTTCAACGATGCATAGAATAATGATTAGCATTATTGAATTTTAAAATTTGCGTGTGTAGATTTAATAACTTATTTTCATTTAACTTATATTTTATTTTATGGAGAATTCAGAAACAGCTGATCGGATGCTTACGTCCAGTGATACGTAAAGGAAATCTTGTGAGACCGCAATACATTTTATTTTGAAGGCAAGCGAGCCTTATTTTATTGTTTTATTGGTGAAACTTTATTTAAATTTTATTGTATTTTTATTAATAAATGTCCTTTCATTCTCTTTTATAAGTCGAGTTGCATGACTTATTTTAATTATAAGCAGATTGTGTTATGGAAATGGATCAGGTATATGGCACCTTTAACCCATTCCGCCCCGAGAATTGGTAAATTTCTCACTCTCCGAATGTACTAGGTAGTTAGTATTCCCACCGGAGTAGTTTCGTCCATAAAACAATCGTAAGACTATTGTAGCGTCATGGAGTGCTTGTCGGTAGGATTTGCAGGTTTTTCTACCCGGGGACCTTCAAGATTCTACGATCCAGTCGATCTTCGGATTTTGACAAGTGCAGCTTCATGATTTATACGTAAGGTTGCTTCCTACCTTCATTACATAAACACACAAAAGTACAGTCATCAGGATCTCAGTGACAAAGGTTATCAGACAACTTCTACACACACCCACGTACACGGGCCTACATTACCACAATGTATCAAAGCCCGTAAAGGATCAACGACAACGGTATGTAATCCTGTAGGTAATAATAATGTTATTGGTTTTTTTACGTCCCTTTTAAATACTCTGGCTTTTAGAGACGCCGGGGTGCTGGAATTTTGCCCCGAAGGGGATCTTTTACGTGCCAGTAGATCTACTGACACGGCTCCCTCGTATTTGCGCACCCTCAAGTGCCAGCTGACTGCGTCGGGATACGAACCTGCAACCTTGGGCCTAGCAAGCGAGAACGTTACCGCTGAGCCACGCAGCCAGTCGACAACGGTATAGAGGGGATCGTGGCACGTATCTGAAGATTGTAAGGGCGGTGGTGGAATTCCATCTCTATGCAAACATCTTTCTTCACATTCTTACCACTGTTACATTGAGGCTATATTGGGAGCTGTAAACCCGTGTATTAAAGTTGAGAACCCACATCCAACATTTTCAGCACATCTAATTGAAATATTCAAACACATACTGTCGTAAGTTACACAGGAGCCTCCGTGGCTTAGGCAGCAGCACGTCGGCCTCTCACCGATGGGTCCGTGGTTCAAATTCCTGTCACTCCATGTGAGATCTGTGCTGGACAAAACGGAGGCAGACAGGCTTTTCTCCGGGTTCTCTGGTTTTCCCTGTCAAAAATTTCATTCCAGCAACACTCTCCACTATCGTTTCATTTCATCTGACATTCATTTAATCATTGCCTCAGAAGATTGCGACAGGCATCGGCAGCCGGCACAGTTCATATCCTCTCCGCTAGATAGGGGCTTCATTCATTCCATTCCCTGACCCGGTCGGTCGACTGGAAGCAGGCTGTGGATTTTCATTTTCAGTAAGTTACACAAAACAAACCTGGCACGTGTGGAAGCCATTCACCAGTTCCAAGTTTATGGGAAGGTCTGCGTAAGAGGTAGTCATCCAGAAGGCGGGTTGGATCCTCAAAACGTACTGCCATAAGTTTCTAGCAAGGTCTTTGTCTAATGAGTATCGAAAGTCTTTATCTAAAACTACGTATATTATGCCTGTTAAATAGGACGTTTCAAGGACACAAACTAATAAGATTTAGTTGAATGCTTAAAAATTGCGATGGAATGCATACGTTATTGTAATGGCTTCTCTCTAGTAACAGCAAACCTTTTATACGCGCCTAATTAGCAACATCATTAAATTGGACTTTGTGTTTTTGAGATTATGTTTAATGTTATTTTATCCACGGCTAATGTCGTTAGTGAATTTATTGCTGCAAAAACGTATTTTCCAGCTTAAATGCAGCCTTGAGTCCTTATCTTTCACAATAAGATGCTGCCGTAATTATCAAGAGTTCTTAATAACAATAAAAATAATAATGTTATTGGTTTTACGTCCCTTTTAACCACTGCGGCTTTTAGAGACGCAATGAGACTTCTTGCATCAGTTTGTAATGCTCGACATTGAGCTCTCGTTCTCATCTTACCCCGTGCCTCCGTGGCTTAGGCGGCAGCACGCTGGCCTCTCGCCACCGGGCCCGTGGTTCAAATTCCAGTCACTCCATCTGAGACCTGTGCTGGACAAAATGGAGGCAGACAGGCTTTTCTCCGGGTTCTCCGGTTTTCCCTGTCAATAATGTCATTCCAGCAACATTCTCTACAATCATTTCATTTCATTTGCCATTCATTTAATCATTGCCTAAGAGGAGTGCGACAGGCTTCGGCAGCCGGCACAGTTCATATACTCGCTGCTAGATGGGGCTTCATTCATTCCATCCCTGACCCGGTCGGTTGACTGGAAGCAGGCTATGTATTTTCATTTTTCTCATCTTATCCCAGAGACCCACTCGTAAGATTTTGCCCATGTCCATCATGTTTCAAGAGTAATGCACTACTTGACTATTAGAGGTTTTCGAAGCCGTGGACGGATACTTTTCAAAGCAATCGTTGGTATTTCAGTTGATGGCGTTTTGAAAACGAAAGGAAAATAAGGCAGGAAATATTTTTTTATGATAGTAGGGGGCGAGGATTATTAGAGGTCTTAAATGGTATTTTGAACTTGCCTTTAAAACGATGGAGTGCATGCTACCTTGTTGAGCTATTCAATCTAACTTGTACTTTTTGCTTTAATAATATACTCGTTTGGATAAAACGAACCTAAACTTGAATAAACAGGAAACCTATTCGAGCGAAGGGGAGGTGGTGGTGGTGGTGGTGGTAGGAATGAAAGAAGGTTGGCCATAACTGAAGGTTTCTTCAGTTTCTATCTGTCTGTTAACTGCTGGTAATAGTTGCAGTAAAGACCTTCGTGACGGAGTATTACCATGCAGATCACCGACAGTGATGGTAGCTCGCTAAAGCGCAGCGTTAGGTCATGGAGCCAAGCTCTCTGCTGACTCGGTAGACGCGTGGGTTCGAGCCCCTCCGTCGGCCGTCCTTGAAATGGATTTCCGTGGTTTCCCATTTTCAACACCAGACAAATGGTGGGATGGTACCTTCTGACAGGCCACGGCCGCTTCCTTCTACATCCTTGCCCAGTTTCATTCATTATCATCCATTGCATCTCTCATCCCGACGCGCAGGTCGCCCACGAGCGTCGACTAGAAAGACCTGCACTCGGCCTCTCAGGAGGTCACACGAAAAAAAAAGCATGCAGATCTACGTAAAAACAAGATGTTCAGTAAAGAACTAACTAACTAACCCCATGGCACTACAGCCCTTGAAGGGCCTAGGCCTACCAAGCGACCGCTGCCCAGCCAATTGGCCTGCAGATTTTGGGGTGACGCGTGGTCAGCGCGTCGGGTCCCCTCGGCCGTTAATCTTGGTTTTCATGACCGGGGCACTGTCACACTGTCAGACAGCTACTCAATTGTCCTCACGAGGCTGAGTGCACCCCGTTCCAACCCTCACGTCAGTTTTAAAATCCCTGACGGAGCCGGGGATCGAACCCGGGGCCTCCGGGTGAGAGGCAGGCGCACTACCCCAACACCACGGGGCCGGCTCAGTAAAGAACATATAGCCTATTTTCTCCTAAATGTATGAGTATAGTTATAATTCGTTGTTATTATCAAAGAGTATAATAGAAACATTTCTTGGTTGAAGACCTTAGAAACTATTTACCTCTATCAAACGCCACAACCTAGAAAAAACTACTACCATCATTAAACAAAGATAGATAAGAAGTATCTCAAGAATGTTATGGATCTGGAGACATAATCGACCGGACTGGCTGCGTGGCTCAGCGGTAACGTTCTCGCTTGCTGGGCCCTAGGTTGCAGGATCGTATCCTGGCGCAGTCAGCTGGCATTTGAGGGTGCACAAATGCGAGGGAGCCGTGTTAGTAGATTTACTGGCACGTTAAATATCCCCTTCAGGCCAAAATCCCGGCACCCCGGCGTATCAAAAAGCAGCAGTAGTTAAAAGGGACGTAAAACAAATAACATTATTATTATTGTTATTATTACATAATCGACCTGCCATGGGCAACATCCAACTTTGAATTGAGGCATGTCTTTACACGTCTGGTTGTGCATGGCTTTCACAACCCTAATTGAATTAACAAATCATTCCATGACCCTACAGAGACGTGTGTATACAAACTATGTGGATATTTTCGATTGCTATTTGCCTGAAATATAAGTATTAATTAATAACCTGAACTAGCTCCAACGGCTAGAATTCAGTTACTATGTGAAATCGTTTTGTTATTTACTTCAAATAACGCAGAGAGGCTTCAGTAGACAGGATATACCTAGGAACGACTCCCCTTAAGTCAGTCAATACATTTAAATATCTAGGATTGACAATGCAAACAACAGCAAGAACCTACAGAGTCCACATAAAATCTCGAGCAATAGCCGCTACCAAAGCCATATATGACATCAAAACAATCACGAAGCTCTCTTTGGGAACTGCTATGACATTATTCGGCGCGAAAATAACGCTCATCGCCACATATGGACATGAAATCGTATGGGAGAAATTATCCCTGGCAGACTTGAGGACGCTTGAAGCAGTCAAATCGCGCTTCCAGAAGGCTACCCTAGGGATATCGAAATATACAAAATCAAGATTAGCATATGAACTCGCCAGTGAGATCTTCTTCATTGAGGACCTTCGGATGAAGAGAGGGCTACCATCCACAGACGTCTGGAAAAAACTAATGCAGGAAAGAATACAGAAAAGGGACGAAATCTGGTTCGAGTTTTACACCACGGAGGCCATGATGACTAGGACATGGATGAACACAAATCAAGACTTGCGACACTTTGCCAATTTGATGGCGGTACATGGGTATCACCATAAACTGTGTAATACCGAGTACTTTCATGACCCTGATGAATCCTGCGTATGTAAATTATGCGGGGTGCAATGTAGTAGATACCACGTAATTTCTTGTGCAAATCGGGGATCATCCATTGTAAAATTTTGTGAATGACAGTTTGTTTTCATCAATATGCACAATTTGTGCGATTTATCTTTAATAAAATAACGCACAATAGGCTGTTACAAACCCTTTAAAATAAAAAGTAAAATTTTATCGTAGTATCATCTTGCCATTCTTCAAGTTCGATGCGCATAGAATGCCAATGGTATACGGTACTAATCAATGGAGTCCCACGTAGACCAGTCGTGACATCTAGTGGAGAAGTATCGAACAATATAACCCTAACAGGGCGAGTGCATTCTAGTGGCCATAAGAAGAAACGTTTCAATAAAATCTTGAAGTTAATAAGTAGGCCGGCGTGCAGTTACCTTTTTGGCTGTTAGATGTCTCGAGCAAATCTGCTGGTGAATTATGTTTTAATTAAATATATATTTTCCACCGTAATATGCACAATATAACGCTTAATTTTAAAACGTCTGAATCATTACAAAACAATAAATATATAAAATTTCAAGCAAAAAAAATAACTCTAATGGGGTTTGAACCATAGGCATATGAGCGTTAGGCCAACGCTTTACCACGGAGCCATTTGTGCCAACGAACATCGTTCTATATAAAATGACTTACATAGAACTTGTTAGCAAATAATGATTTAGACTAAACGATTTCATCAGTGGAGTATATTATTTATTTATAAAGCATTTCATACAAAGTTTATTTATTTTGTATCAGTACGCTATATTGCATGCAATACTCAAATTAGTGAAATATAAGTCAGGCACAAGATATCCGCTGCCATCTTGTCTTCTTACCGAGACGGCTCAGCTTTTTAAAATCACTTCTGCACTATAGTATTACAAAATAAACTTTTAATTTCGAACGTGCCTCTTCCTTTAGAACAGTTAAATCGATTCTCGGCTCGATAATCGGAACTGGTGGGTCCCATGATATGGATTATAAAGTTTGCATAATTCGCACGGCCGCCACCCTGAAATGGTACGGCGGATGACGTAGTCTGGTCAAAAGACGCGTCCTATATGAAGGTATGTTGTTACGAAATTTGGTAGAGATCGGATAATTTGGTTAGTCGCTATTTGATTTTACATTTTGAACGTTTGAGTGGCCACCATTCAGTTTTGGTAAAGATGGCGGCGATATTAAACATGACACTGAGGTGTCCTTTGCTTGTTCTACTTCTGTACCAAATTTCATTCAATTCGGTTTTACCGTGTTCGAATTGATAGGGGGGGACAGACATTCAGAGTACACACACTCACACACACACACATACACACACACAGACAGACACACAATTTTTGGCCCTGTAGTGATCTCATAAGTCTACTTTCATTTTTTGCAAAAATCGAAAGTAGGCTAAAAACGACACGAGCCTTACCGTAGTCGCATATGATGTGTTACATCTGACAGGTTATCCTACCTTGAAGTTGTTACCGTTTTTATTACCCTTGACATTGATCAACACACAAAAATCTTTTTATTTTTAGCCTATTTTCAATTTTGAAAAAATAGGCTTATGAGATCACCTTTTGTCCGTGTGTGTGTGCGTGTGTGTGTGTGTGTGTGTGTGTGTGTGTGTGTGTGTGTGATTCGTGTGTGTGTGTCCCCCTAATAAAATCTAAACGGCAGGAGCGATTTCAATGAAACTCGGAAAGTTCATAGCACTATTACCGGCGACCTCGACCGTGACCTTCAAATTTTGTTACGACTCACCAATCCAACATGGCGGCTGTGCGAAATATTTCACCAGCATTCAATATCTCCGAAACTATTACCGATATTACCCTCACATTTTCTATGGTGATAGAGGGAACTACTATAAGTTCACATATGTGACTTTTGAAAACCTGGTAAATACAAAACCAACATGGAGGCCAAGCGAATTCGCGACTTTTAAATAGACGTTTCTCGCGATTTGACCAACCAAACGCAATGAAACTTGGTACAGTATATATTTATATACATTGTAATGCACCGACATCTAACTTCGTTCAATTGTTTACATAATCACAAGATGGCGGATGTGCAAAATATTTCACCGGCATTCTATATCTCTGAAACTATTAGCGGTATCTCCCTAAAATTTTGTACGGAGATAAAGGACACTACTGGAAGTCCACCTATAAGACTTTCAAAAACCGGTTAACTACAAAACGAACATGGCGGCCAAGCGAATTTGAAAATTTTATATAGACCTTTCTCGCGATTTAATGTTCCAAGCGCACTGAAACCTGGTACAGGAAATATTTTTATGCATTGTAATCCACTGGTATCTAATTTAGTTCAATTGTTAACATAACCTCAAGATGGCGGCAGTGCGAATTTTAAAATTAAGTTTTCATTTCTTGTGATGTAGTCATGCGATCGAAGTGAAAGTTTGAATAATGAACCTACGCAATAATTTTCCTTTAATGGTACATGACTCTATGGCCTATACATTTAACAATCCAACATGGCGACCATCTGAAATATTTAGACGATACTGAATATCTACGAATCTATTTTAGCAATCAAACTGCTTTTTTTAATGTTCATAGGGGCTATGAACTTAAGTTCACCTATAGGACTTTAAATAACCTGGTGATCACAAATCCAACATGGCGGTGACGCGAATTATAAATATTCACATGGACGTTTCTCGCAATTTAACCATCCGCGTGCAGTGAAACTTGGTACAGTAAATCCTTATACGAATGTTAATCCACTGGCATCTAATTTACTTCAATTGTTTCCATAACCTCAAGATGGCAGCTGTGAAAAATTTTAAAATCTCCTTGTTTTTTCTTGTGTCCTAATTATGCTATTGAAGTTTGAATACTACACGTTCACAATAATCTGCATGTAACAGTACATAACTCTAAGACCTACATATATAAAATCCAACATGGCGACCATCCGAAATATTTAGTCGGTTCTTAATATCTACGAATCTATTACAGCAATCAAACAGAAATTGTGTATGTTGATAGTGGCAATTAACATAAGTAGGATATATGAAAATAGGCTGTATAGTTCTTCACGGAACTACTTGTTTACACTCTAATAAAACTTAACAATTCCAAGACTCTCTTTTTTTTTCTTCACTGCCTACTTGATATTTCTACTCTCGCACTGCCTTCTTGATGCACTGCTGTTATATCACTCTCCTGCCAGTAACTAAGTTACGTTAACAGAGACTGACTTTCTTTTCTTCACTGCCTACTTGATATTTCTACTCTCGCACTGCCTTCTTGATACTCTGCTGTTACAAAATAATCCGTATTTGATAAACATTCCACATGGTACCACTTCCAGCTGGATCACATCCCATCTTACATATTTCCGTCCGATCCACTTCCGTCCCATTTTTCAAAATCACTCCCACAATAATATCCAGCAACTGAGTGGAAAGATGTTACACATCAAAAAGAAGAGTAATAATTAGGTCGTGCCATTCGCTGATCACGAGGAACTCCTTGCTTGCGTGACGTCACTGCGGATGCTGAGCGCACGGTAGCAGCAATAAGCGTAAGAGCACACAGGGATGACGCGTCGCCAGGGTGGGCACTACACACACCGTACGAGCGTGGTTGACAATATGGCTGCACAAACATAGGAGAAATAATAGATACACATCACGTGCACAGGAGATCCATTCCTACCTCCTCCATCGTAGAAATAAGTTACGTAGTTTCCCCACTTCTACTCCAGGCGAATGCAGGGTTTGTACCTACATTAAGGCCATGGCCGCCTCCTTCTTAATACTAGAGTCTATTACAAATACACACACTACTACAGACACCACAATAACATGGATTCAACACGCACAATGTACACGGTTGGATAACCACGACGACGCTAGCCCCTAAATGAATCAACATAGCCGACCATATTTGCTCCTGTACTTTCTTTGTGGATAGCCTCATTTTTCGAAACGTCAAGCATGAATAAAATTAAAATGGCTCATCAGCTAACAAAATAGTACGTTATGCAACGAGCCTATAATTGCAATAATTAATACACGAGTATGTTTATAAAACAAGCGAATCGAGTTTATAATTTCCATATGAGTGTCTTTATTACCATTATAGGCGAGTTGCATACGACTGTTTATGTTCGACGATAATTATAACTATTTTATGTTCGAACATAAAAATTCATGAATATCTGTAGAGATTTCGCCAGTTTGATGTACTGAACAGAGCGCATGGGACGCAGAGAATACATTGGCCTCCTGGAATAACCCACTATGACTCTAGAAGCCACGCAGTGAAATTTAAAATTGAAGGCCGTGGAAGTCAGCTCAGGTGCGATGCTATGCTTACATGATTGGTCACTCAACTGTTTCTTGAGCTCTGGTTGGTGGGACAAACTGTTTCATAATGAAAAATAGTGTTATAATGACCATCATTATGATACAGTTTTCTAACATGTAATATTTAAATTTCGACATCGTCGAACATAGCAAAAGATCTATATCCTTGAATCCAAAAATCAAAAATTACTGCAATGTGATTCGGCCTGAAGCTTTATATGAAGCGGAATGTCTCGCCATGAACAAGAGAAGGATGATGGAGAAATTGGAAACCAAGGGAAGGAAGATTCAGGAAAATCTGAGGTCCGGCTAAAGAGAATGGTGAGTTTAGAAGACGGCATAATCAGGATTTATAACCTAACATATTGTACCCGATACCTAGTTGAGGCTATCGGCTACGCCAGCTGACATTAAGCCGTAGTTGAGATTTATGGGAAAAGTTGTAAAGATAGCGTTCACAACGAGTAGAGGAGAATATTAGAAAATGACGTAGAAGGCCAAGGATCAAGAAGGCACTGCCAGTCAGGTAGATGGAATTATGGGAGGAATATTAAAGTTTTATTAAGATCTTTATGGAACAGTAGATTTAATCATCTCAGAAGAGAAGAAATAACAAGCATTATATATGATAATAACTTGAAGAAAGACAGATAATCCCTTAAGTTATTGTATAACTTAATAGCCGAGATGAAGGTGGTCGAGATTATTTTTGTGACGCACGACCGTAGATGGTGGGAGAATCACGTGACCGCGCCAGGTAGGAGCTGGTCAATGCACTTTAGAGACATCAGTCGAGTTCAGCCAGCGAGCTGAGTGGTACACATGGGCAGAGCGTACGGTGAAGTCGAACGGTGAACAGCACTTGTTACGTAAAGCGAAGGCGACAGTATTACTTAACCAAGCAGAGAGCAGGAAGTAGGTCATTGAGCCAAGGCGAGCAACGCAGGGCAGACGGCGAGAGGACCGGTTCCGATGCAAGCTATGCGGGCCGTGTACGGAGGAGAAAGACCGGGGTTCAGAACAGCATTGTAATACGAGTTTGAGAACTTTATTTCGAGCTGCATTTTATAACGCAGAACAGTATAGCAAAGCGGCATGGCGAGGCCGGCTTTAAGCATAGTTCATTCTGGAACAATGCAGTAGATCAGAGCGGGCTAGTTCCGACTTTTATACGCAGGCAACATTAAAGAAGCTGAACTTCATTTCAACATTCAGTTACAACATTGAGTTGGGACTTGTATTCAGTAATAGAATTGTGCAGGCAGATAGTTACAATATACTGCAATTATGAACTTAGATATTCAAATTACATTACTATGCATTTCATAACGGAATATGTAGAGCGACCATGGGGTCCAAACAACATTAACGCTTTTAAGCAAACGAACTGTTACAATTATATGCACTTATGAACATTGGCACGTGCATTAATAGAATTCGTTTTCATGAATTATCACAAAATATCGAGTACGAACACAGCTACAGGGTGTTTCAAAAACTTATACACTCTCATAAATAAAATTTATTTTCTACAAGTGAGACTTAACCGCTGTGGAGATTGAACTTTTAACAAGCAAACCGAACATCGTATGGGACAGTGGCGTAACATCAAAGAAGAACATGGGGTACGCTGCTTTTATGAACATTTACGTAAGGATTTGGACAGTATCCATTATGGATAACATGCAGTTCATCATGTCGGAGTAAACGAAGACAGTGACGCGATGGCACCACGGAGCGATGGATTCGATTCCTGAAGAAGAGGAGGTCTAACAGCTGATTCACTTGGGATATGAAGGCAATCGTTATCGCGTGGGTGAAACGATATTCACGTCGATCTTTCGAGAAATTTATTACACACAAGAATAATCGACGATCTTTGAAATATAATTACAGCTGATATGAGAAGGTACTGTAAGAGTTATGACTTTCGAATATGATATTTTCATGAACACTGGGCATACATGTATATATTTTTCTAGTAGGAGTTCTACAATTACTTAGACATGGCTTAAACATCATTTGCTCCGAGTATTGCTAGAATATGGCGTTACCATATGATATGGCAGGCACCATTATACGAAATTCTCACCATTGGTTGGCTTTATTAAGCAGATGTTTGGTCTTTTAGACATTTTCCAGTAAGGATAGTTTTCCTGGATAGTTAATTTTTTGTGGCGAGTATTTCGAACTCGTGATCTGCAATTGGATTATTTAAATTACTTCGTCAGTTCATTGCATACTAGCGAGTGTGTATTATTCATCAGTAGGGATTTTTTTCCATTGGATTGTTTGGAGATATTAAGATGTTATTCACTCAAGTGAATGAATATCGCTTTTATATGACAACTAGAGACTTGTTGATTCCAATCTGGTACATTCACTCATGAGACGACGAGATGGGGCCTTTCGTAATTATACGATTGCGTGGTGGTACACATCTTTACCCATCGTTCAGGGCATTATCATGTTAGACGAAGGGGCAAGGCCTTTCGTATTTATACGATCGTGTGGTGGTTACTCATCTTACTTGCCATTGAGGAACTCATTTTTATCATCCGAGTGTACTTGAGATTGTAAGAGGATCAAACAAGGAACTACTAGTCACATATCAGTCGAATTTTGTTAAATAAATTAAAAATACATGTCAGCAGGGTTACATTTTGTAATTCTTGTTTGCCAATCCAATATTTTGTTGCTATACTCTTTTGAGAGTACTTTCAATTTAACAGCTGTTACAGCTGATGCTTTTGATAATTTTTATGATTGAATTTGATACCTTTGAGAAGGATTTAAAGTAATTGAATCTTATAAGATGAATCATTAAAGGTCAGATTTATTTTAAGGCAGATCAGTATTGCATATTTCGATGTGAGAGATTATAGCACATTGGTGTTTTCTGTGAAGTGAATTATGAGAATTTTAAGAGAATTTATGCTATTTGAAAGCAGATTTTGAATTTGATTTCGATTACAGAGGTAATATATTTTTCCTAATTGTTTAAGAAGTTGTCTAGATGTGATCAGATTAATTACAGTTATTGGAGATTGTGTGCGTTGATAATATGAAGCCAGTTATGTATTTTTGTAGATCATGCAACGTGATTAAGTGAAGTTTGTGATAGGCATTTTGTGGAAGTTGCCAAGTGGAAGTTGCAATATTGCTAATGTATTTTGAAGCAGACATGAGGTTGTCAAACCCAGTCTAGCATAATTTTTGAGATTCATGCTGTGCGCTGAATATTTATGGAGTTTGTGGAATAATTGTGGTATTCAAATGTGATATTAGATAAAGTGAAAATATATAATGTAGTTGTGGATAGTGAGATCCAACGTGAATTTGTGAAGGCAATAATATTTTTGGCATGATAATTTAATACGAGATATAACTTGGAAGTGATAAAACTGTAAGACAACGTTCTATAAACCATATTAAACAATTTGCTAGGAAATTAAACAAATAAATAATGTTGATAATACAAGATTTTCTGATAATAATAATTAATGAAATAATAATCCGAAATTTAAGCATATTAATGATCTGACCTAATGAAATAAAAATCAGAATGACTAGATGAAATAATAAAAATCTAAATAACCAGATGAATAAAATTTAAATAAATTGATAAATTAAATTTTGGAATAGATCAATGAATTAAATAAATGGATGAATTAAAGATTGAATAAATAAGCTGATTTAAATAAATTAATAGATGATTGAATAGAAGATGAATAAGTGAGTGATAATTAAATAAAGAAGCTGATGATTAATAAATTTAAATGGATTTAAATAAATTTATTTGAGAAATGATTTGAAGAATTGCAACTTGTGTTGATGAATTAAATATTTAATTTTGATGATGATGGTGATTATTATAACCAATGAATAGTGGATTTTCTGTGATTCACAAAACAAGCAATGATTAATGACAGTGTAAATAGTGTAAATTAGTTATTCGATGTTTAGGAGCATTTTACTAACATATTCAGCATTTGAATAATGCCATGCAAGCCATAAATTATGTGATATTTAAAATATGTGTTTATAATATGTGTGTTTAGACAGATTAAAAATATTTTTTTACATCCACATTCATGATGTTAATATAAAGAGAAGTTAGGTCTCAGTTATCACGAATGTCAGTGACGCAAAGACATAGTGCTACGGTGATCCTGAGAGCCCAAGAGAACTTTAGAAATTTTTCCTATTTTATGTGGATTAAATACACTTTGAGTAGAATGGAGATGGTTCGATTTTCTGGACAATGACAATTTAACTTTGGCATTCGACCATGCTCTTAGGTAGGATGAGTGTTTAATATGTCTGTCTGACTATCAAAGTTGAATAAATTTGTTTTTATCTTAGTTGTGATCTGATGGTGATGTGAGTTTCCTATTTTCTTTCCTTGTCTTAATTAAGGCTTAACCAGGAAGGATGTGGTTTGCTAGGGATTCAGTTGATGGCGCCCATTGATATTTGTATTTTTTTAAATTAAATTTAAACCCGTAACGACCCTGGAGATACTTTATCTCGTGTTACCCTCTGCTGTTGAGATATTTCAACTGAATTTCCGACACATTCCTTATTTGACTAGGTGTTCATTTAACTCCGCTCTGTCCTGGAAATCCAGGAATGCGATGTAATAGCAGATGGGTCATCGCATCCCCAGGACGAACGGGTACAATATACACGGCTTCCGTGGCGTAGTCGGTAGCATGCTGAACTACTATGCCCAAGATCGCGGGGTCAAACCCGGCCGAAGTCGTCGGATTTTTAAGAGCGTAATCATTCAGTATGACTTCCTTCAGAGGGGAAGTAAAGCCGGTGGGCCTATGTCATAGATTTATGACATGTAAAAGAGCCTACCACTGCAATTGGTAGTGTGTAACAAACTTTGTGACGGTCTACCAAGCTCCTTGACCATAAGCGGTCGCGCGTAGATAATATCCGCATCAGGCAAGAAGCAGTTATCTCTACTTAGTATAAAACAAAGTCCACGATTCTTGGATGCTCCGGGTAATTTCGAGAACCTCTAGATGGATCTTAATGCGGTTTTCACCATTCTATGAAGGATTTCTCGAGGAAGGTTTCTGTGGAAAGTAAGCCGAGCAGTAACGATTTCAGTGAAAAAGTTGAAAAGAACTGGCGACCGTGCGCCTTTTAAACTTACTCTGGGTAAACCGTTAAAAGTATCGATATACTATAAGTGTAAGAATTGTTCAGTATGAAAAGTTCTACTAAAATGTCCGGGACATCGCCCTCTATAATTGTTTTTAGCCTATTTTCATTTTATGAAAAAAAAAACTAGGCTTATAAGATCACCTTTTGTCCGTGTGTGTGTGCGTATGTGAGTGTGATGTGTGTGCCCCCTAATAACTTCTAGACGGCTGGAGCGATTTCAATGAAACTCGGTAAGATCGACCCCGACTGTGCCCTTCAAATGTTACTACGTCTAGAAGTTCACCTATTGAACTTTCAAAAACCTGGAAACTACTAAACCAACATGGCGGCCAAGCGAAGTTGGTACAGCTAATGTTTATACACATTGTAATGCACTGGCATTAATTTTCTTCAATTGTTTACATAACCTCAAGATGGCGGCTGTGCGAAATTTTAAAATTAATGTTTCAGTTCTTGTGTCGTAATCATGCAATCGAAGTGAAACTTTGCATAATGAAGCTACGCAATAATTTTCCTTTAATTGTACATAACTCTATGGTCTATACGTATAACAATCCAAAATGGCGAGCATCTGAAATATTTAGATGGTTCTCAATATCTACGAATCATTTACAGCAATCAAACTGAAAGTTTTTATGTTCATAGATGCCAAGAACATACGCTCACCTATAGGACTTTTCAATAACCTGGTGGGCACAAATCCAACATGGCGGTGACGCGAAGTACATATATTTCAATGAACGATTCTCGCGATCTAACCATCCGAGTACAGTGAAACTTGGTACAGTAAATGCTTATACAAATGTTAGTCCACCTGTATCTAATTTATTTCAATTGTTTTCATAACAACAAGATGGCATCCGTGTGAAATTTTAAAATCTCGTTTTACGTCTTGTGTCCAAATCATGCGATTAAAGTTTGAATACTACACGTACACAATAATCTTCATATAATAACACATTACTCTAAGACCTACGTATATAAAAATCCAACATGGCGACCATCCGTAATATTAGATGGTTCTCAATATCTACGAATCTCTTACAGCAATCAAACTGAAATTTTGTATGTTGATAGAGGCAATTAATATAAGTAGGTTATATGAAAATAGTCGTTAGTTCTTCACGGAACTACTTGTTACGTTTTCATTTCTGCCAACAATTTCCATTCAAATACATCTAGCTAGCTAGCGAGCCAGCCTATCACCCAAGTTTCAGTCTTCATTCCGCAGAATACACAGACAAGTTTTGATTGGATGGAAGTGGGATGCACCTCGCCATTCTTAAATTACGTCTGACAAGAAGTCTTTGCACATGCTATCTCCATGATATAACAGTCCAGTCAGTGATTTTAATCCGTCATACCGAGACGGAAAACGGATGAAGGTCGTTCATTGAAATCGAAAAAAATACGCCTGTTAAGCTTACGCTGGATAAACCGTTAAGATACCGAGTGAAGCCGGGATGGGTTGCTAGTACAGTGTAATGTAACACTTCCATCATATGACCTCGTAGTTCCGGCCCTAAACACAACAATAACTAACACTTCCATACTTTATTGCCCAGTGAAAATCATATCCATGATTCGATGTTCCTCAGTGAAGTGGAGTAATTTATGACTGCCTTTTTCTATTGTCAGGAAGGTAGTCTACAGGTGGCAACAATTAGAGTGGGGAAATTCAGTGCCAAATATTAGTGATGAAATGACTTTGTGTAAAATTATTAGTCCCTTTTGACGTTATTAAGGGGATAGATCGAGCTTAAGAGAGGAATAAAATTTCAAAATTCATTTGATTGTTGAACATGCTACGAATATTGTTGACAACTGATACTGATATCACAGTAATGGCATGCTTGTGGCAACCAAAAGCAACTTTTATAATGTCAAAATTCTTATCATAAGAGCTTTTTAGAGAAATTTCAAAATTTAAAAGGACTTAATTTACAGTTTATGTTAGTGATTGAGCTACATTTTGTATGTACAGATGTAATACACACCTTAAAAAAAGAAAAGTTGGAAATTTCTTACAAATTTGGGATGAATAAGGGAAACGGTAAAATATTTCGCAAATTTTGAAAATTCTCTAAAAAATCTTATTATCAGAAATTTTGACATTAAAAAAGTTGGTTTTGGTTACCACAAGCATGCCATTACTGTGATATGCGTATCATTTGTAAACAATATTTGTAGCATGTTCAACAATCGAATCAATATTGACATTTTATTTCCCTCTTAAACAGGATCTCTCCCCTCTTAACGTTTTACAAAATAACAGGGTTAGTATTGTGCCCTTTTAGCATGAAATATGCAAATCACAGTATGCCAGCAATACTCAAATCGGGATTTTCGGGGTTATGGTATGTTCTCCCACTCTGTGACTTACACATTTTGGATTAAATAGAGGATACACTTCCAAAATAAATAAACAAATAACTCCTACTATAAAACATTTAATTAACCAAATATATGGCGCTACAACAAATTAAACAAATAAAATACTGACCCAATTATAACTTGTTCAGAGTGAACAAGGAATACATAATAAAACAAAGGTTAAATCATAATAAATGGCTTTCATAAACCAACAAACTTATATTTCTTTTCACTTCCATATAGTGTCCTTTTAAAATTCAATACAATCAAGAGCTCCAATAGGCTCGATACTTTTCAATATAAACTGTGTTATTCTTTTACAACACATCACTTCCTATTATGAGTATTTTATAATTAAAACAATACATAATTCTTATTAGAGTACTTTTACTCAATTTCTTAAACTTTGGGCTTTCACAATGTTCTCATGTTACCACCTCTCTCAAATCAACAATTCACTACTGTGATTGGGAAAACATTTGCGCACTCCCGAGTTAGAGAAGACTACTTGAACACGTCAAAAATTAAGATCACTCCCGAAATCTAATTGTCTCCACTAAACTCGTGAATCACTACATTATATAACATTACATTAGGGATTTATCATTATTTGTCTTAAAAGACCATTATATCAATAGAAAGCAACGATCTGAACTTGCAAGCGGTAATTTTCATCTACAAGAACCTCGGTTCGAAGACCGGGTCGTTAAAACCAACTCTAAACACTCTGTGTATCATAACTTCAAAACAGACGGCTATTCAGACCTACCACAATATCAATGGCAAGGGGTCTGGCCTGGCCGATTAGCGTGATTTATTGTCCGGGAGCAGGCCTTTTATGGTCAGACTCGCAAGAGGCGACCTACCCTCCGCTTTCATACAGCTTTTTCTTAAATGTAGTTCTTTGAAGAAGCAAGGTGGTGTATTCTTGGAATACACGGTATGATAGAGTATATTTGTTAATGCTCTTTTCTTGTTCATTCCTTTCTTTTTATCAAACACCAACAGTGATCTTCTAGTTTCACTTTGGTGGTCATGTCTCTTATGTCATTTGTGAGTCTGTTCTAGATATATATCTTCCATGACCCACCTAGCGTCATCTAGCAGCAAATCTCTGAAGCTCTTCAATTCTTCCCGGTGCAAGAGGACTTCCTTTTCAATCTGGCCACCAGATCTCGTCGCCATCGCCAGCCGATATCTCCGTGATCAAGAGAACTTCGTCTACTTTTTCACCCACCAGGCTGTGCTAGTATCGCCTGCTATCAACTCTTTGAAGACCATTTCCTCAAGAGAATTTAATTTTTCTATGTTGGTTATGCTTATATGTATTCCTTTTGTCTCCTACCCCCACTCTCTTCCCTTCCTTGGTCCCTCTGCGCTTCGCTGAGTGGGTCTCACTTGCACGTCGACACTCGACTTAGTCAGTTAAGGCTCAACTAGAGCTAGTCTCCTCAAACCAAGAGGCATTCTCTTCATTCCACGCCATGTTGGAACTTTAATCGTCAAAGGGAACTTCACCTTCGCCATGCAGCAAAGATAAGTACAGACTTCAAGTTTTAACCTCATCTTCATCGGTTTTAATTCTACATGCTTAACGATCATTTTATTGGCAGTGTGAGATTACTTATTTGGGGAAATAATCATCCTTCGCGGGATTTTCTATGTTAAGCTTTTGTCTATCTATGCAAATCTTAATGGAAAGCAGCATTTCTTATGAGAAATCTTCTCACAACGCGGGAATTACCCACTGTCGATAAAATATTAAGCTCGTTCCACCGCTGGATTAACTTTGGCCCTATTCTTCTATTAGGATCGTTCTGGAACCTTCCAGATTCTGTACGCTATCTACAAGTCGTACCGTCATGTATTTTCCACTCACATGTGGGGATACTATTTTAAATGAGGAATCTTCCTTCTGAATTAATGCTCAATAGCTAATTTTCTTCCACCGTTGGAATGTTCTATGGCGCATTTAATTGTAATTCACAACTTTCTCAAGCAATAGACTTTCGCCTATCTGGTGCAACTAGTCATTTTCCATGATTGCAATAACTTTCATTGCCATAAACTTTTGTGCTACTACAGTGAACATTTCATCCATTCAACAAAATATAGTGATAAACAGGGTTCTTTCAGTATTTCTTCCGCGTCGCGCTCGTCCGATTATTACAAATACGGCCATGAACATTTACCTTCCATCCCAGTTGCTCTTTCCTAAACCTTTTACTAACAAACCATAATAAAAATGTTACTTCAGGTCTTTTTCAATGAGGTGTCACTCTAGACGTGCCCTCCCACTTTTGCTTATATGTAATTAATTAACTTCTGCATAACCACGTGTTTTACGCACGTTTCAAACTTACATTGTTTCTCCCTTATAATTAGGGAATACAATTCTTTCAACTCATGAGTGAGTTATTTCTAGGTCTCACGAAAGGGAAACTTGCCCCATTTGTCTCGTGATTCCTACTCAAACATAGGAAGTCTAGAACCTTCCCTTTGACTTTTTCTTCAGGTTTCACAGTAAGTGACCTGCCCTATTTGTGTAACTCCTAAAAGTAATCCAGTATAAATATAAGAAGTTATAGGAACTTCTCTTTCATTCTACCTGCTTTCTTTTTTTTGTTATTTTTGAAGTTGTAACTATTTCTAAGATAGGTACTTGGAAATTTCTTAAAGTACACTCCTTGTACTCGAGTTACTGTCTACCTTTAATCACTTTAATTGTCTTTATACCTTTGTACTTTATCTTTTCTATTTTAAAATCTTACGAAGATTTTAGTACATATAAAGGTTTGAAACCTAAAGAATTGTTAATTGCCTGGAGCAAACTTTAAATGTTAGGAGGTCTGCGACCCCAAATTGTTAACAAAAATTGAAACTATATACTTGTTAAATATATTAGACTCTTTTGCATTGTTAAATAAATTCAAAATTTCCTTTTTGACTCATCATTTCTCTGATACAACGGTTAGGCAAGATCCTGTCTTCCCTGACTCTTCCTAGGTTCATGTCCTCGTTAATGCAAATTATTGGCATTCTTAGAATAACTTGTTCAAAAACGAATTCATTTGAACAGACATACAATAAGTCTGTTACTCTCTGTCTTGCCAGACAATCACCCTTCCCCATAGTAGGCATATGCATGCTTGAGAGGGAATACGCTAAAGCCATTCTCTGGCAAACCGCCAAGTCCTAGCTGCGCTTCCCGTTAGCTTCGACCAGGTCCTTACCCACTTTAGGTATCAGAGAGCGGATTTGCAGTGGCAACCGCCTTTGAGTGTATTTAAAGTTAAATTTATAACTTTTGTGGGACTCTCCTCCTATTTCTCTATCCTTTCTCTCCAGTACGAAGCCCACCTCCTTTTCTTTATCATCTTCCCTTGGTGGTTAGGTTATTCCTCAGCCAATAATCTACCCAAAAATTGGTGCCGAAACCCGGGAGAGTCCATTTGTCATTTGTTATTCTGTTTAAAGTTTATTTCACAATACCTTGCAAATTATTAATACCTGCTTTGAATCTTTCAGCTATAACTACGTCGTGCAAAGCCTGTGAAGGAGAAAGAGGCCGCTCCTGTCTCCTTTGGTGTGTCCCGTTCTTTCTACTTATTTGCTGCTGCCAGCCTGATAGCATTTCCAAGGTTCCACAGTTCCGTGAGTTATACTTTATTCTATTTACTTTGTCATGGCTCCTACTGAAAAGGATGAAACTCTCATTGCTAGACGTTCTTCCTACAAAGGGCAACTCACCAGATTTAGAAATTTCATCAACAAAATAAATCCCGCCGAGTGTGATCTAGACATCCTGACACAACGCCTTAAGTTGTACGAACGGTCCTATGATTATTACGATCAAACTCAAACCGAGATTGAATCCGCTTGCCCAGAACTTCAATCGGATCGGGACGAGGTTGAACCCTTGTATTTTGAAGGGATTGCCAAGGCCCACCAACTGATCCGCAGTATCTCAGAACCAGACACTAGGGTCATCAATCCGGCCCAGTTCGTACCCGCTTCAGTTCACAAGGATAAACCGAAACCGTTTCTTCCAAAGAGAAGCCTAACTCACTTCTCAGGCCAGGAAGGTGAATGGTATACTTTTTATGAACTTTACTGCTCCCTCATTCATGAAAATAATGACATTCTCGACATTCATAAATTCTACTTCTTGCGTACGTCCTTGGAAGGACAGGCCTTGGCCTTGGTTGAGTCACTGCCTTTAAGCGCAGATAACTACCACATCGCCTTTAATCTCCTTAAAGAGAGATATGGTAATTTACGTTTGTGTGTCGCTCGCCACATCCGCTGTCTGTTCAACCTGCCAGCCGTCAAACCTAATGACGTCACCTCTTTAAGAGACCTGTTAGACTCCATGCAAGTAAATGTTAGAGCATTATATCAACTTAAGCAGCCAGTCCAAACTTGGGACACCATCCTTATTCATCTAGCTACATCCAGATTCGATTTTTCGACATTAAAGGCTTGGGAGATCGAACTCACTCGCAAGGAGGAATACTCGTTCGAACACCTCATCTCGTTTCTCAACAGCCGGTGCCAAGTCCTTACAGCACTCTCATTTCAGTGCGAAAATGTCGAAACGAGTCATCAGTGTCACATTTTTGAGAAAAGACTTGTCTCTTCAAATGGTCATCAGCCCCCATCTGTCGAGAACAAGCAAACCCGTTCTGCTTCTTTCAACCATCCAAGAGAACATATCAGGCCGCTCAACAAATCTTTAAAATGCACGCTCTGTAAAAAGTTTCACACTTTGTACTCCTGCAAATCTTTTAAAGAATTGTCTGTCGAAGACCGAAAGAAGTTTGTCTTCAATAGTAAACATTGCTTCAACTGCTTGTCACCTAAGCATTCCTCTTCTAACTGTACGTCTTCCAACCTCTGTTTCCATTGCAAAAAACCGCACCATTCTTTATTGCACGTTCATGATAAATCGAGGTCACTAGTACCCGCTTCTTTAAACTCCATGCAGAGCAGCTCCGAACAAACTAATGCTTCTTCCTGCATTTCTAACGCTGAAACTTCTCACAGTGCGCAAGCCCTTTTGTCCACTGTACAATTCGAAATCCAAGATAAATTTTGAAATTGATTTCGAACCCGCGGTCTTCTCGAGTCCGCTTCAACTCACAACTTTGTTTCGCAATCGTTAATTAAAAAACTAGGTCTTTCATCATCACCTATTTCCATCAATGTATCCGGCATTGACAATTTGAAAACTCAAGTCTTGCAGTCTTCAAAATTGAAAATCAGAGACAATTGTCAAAGAAACACCAATCGTAACTTAAACTGTCTCATTCTTACCAGTATTGGCAAGAACACTCCTAGCAGCTCTATTAATACTTCCGGTTTAAAGATTCCTTCGCACTTAAGGTTAGCTGAACCTCAGTTTAATGCTCAAGGTCCCATTGATTTACTTTTCAGTGCCAATATTTACTGGAATTGCCTTCGTAAACAGGTCCGCAAGTTATCTTCAAACGTGGTCGCTAGAAACACCGATTTTGGTTGGGTTATTACTGGTGAAATCCAACATCCCAGTCATCAAACCAAATCGCAATGTCATTTTGTTACTGCTGAGATAAATCCCTTTTCTGAAAAAGAGAACGCTTATGTTTCTGATCTCGATACGTTTGAAAAACACTTGCCGAAACGATGTCTTATTGTAAACAACTACGCCACCTTTGTAAGTTGTTTAAATGGTTTTGCCTTATTTCTGCACAAAATGGCAATTCAAGTTCGCCTCGCCTTGTGTCACTTAGATTACTTTCTCATGTCATTTTTATAGCAGGTAATTGCTTAAACTCTCTATCGAAAACTATCTTCCCCTTGTGTAAAACCATGGCAATCAGTCACCATCATTTCGCTGTAAGCTATGTTTCACTTCTTTGGCTATTTAGTAGGATGGCCACGGCCGGCTCCTTCCCCCTTCCTCACAATTGGAAGCCGCTTTTGAAACCGCATGAAAATATGAATTCTCTAGCATCTAGAATAACTATTCTTACGCATAAACTCCTTCTCAATGTCCCAGCTTCTCTTCTTTGTTCGGAAGAATTAAGCTTTTTTTTTGTTGATAATTGTCGGATTCCGTGAACCTCAAAATTATGCGAAATTGATTACTTACTTTATTTCATATGTCTCTAAATTGGTTTTCCACGTCCAAGCTACGGATGACTGCATGACGTGTTACTCGTTCCGCTTTAAGTCACAGCTGACTACACTTCTTTTGTTTATCTATTTTGAACTGCTTGTTTGTCAATCTTGTTTGTATACGAGCTCGAGTAAGGCCAAGTTGCCGTTTATTTCCTTTATGCTTGCCTAAGGTCAGAGCAAGTTTTCCTTATCTCAACTCTGGCTGACTGCCAACCATTGTCTTGCGAGTTGCTCCCGTAATCTCGGAAGCTGCACACCTCATTACCAAAATAAACTTGTTCCGATCAAGGACTCTTTCAGATATTTATATTCGTTATCTCGCCGTAATATGTGGGTCAAGGCCGTGTTTGCCTGTGTCTCCCACTTACTCAGACTCGTATCCTACAGCTGCTTCAATTCTTGTTTCATAACCTCGTTGCTTATTTTTTACGCGCTCATGTATTGTACTCTGCTTACATATTTTGCACCTTTATTGTTCATTGATGAACAAACTTGTTTTTTCTCGTCGTTACATTCGATGTGTTTTTGTATTTATGCTTGTCACGTCACGTTTCTCGCTGACTTAAGTATTTTTCTGATTAACCCCTTTGATGCTTGTTATTTCTTGAGGTCATTGTTTATGCCTACTAGATTGTTGTTATCTATGGCGTTCTTGCCTCCTACTCGCATTGTTCCTTTGTTTATTTGGTATATTCTTATCCTTAATAGATGTACTTGTTTCTATACGCTTTGTTTAAACTTGTTAATTCTCCTTTCGCATCGTATCGCAATCTTTACTAGAGCTATATTTCCCGCAGCATCTAGCTACTTTGTGATTGAAGGTGTTGTTAATTCTCGCCCTCTAACTCCGCTTTCCAATGACCCTGATGACCCGCTTCCACTCACACCTGGTCACTTCCTTATAGGCACTTCTCTTTCTGCCCCTCCTCCCCTTTCCACTTTCCTATTCTTACAGGGATTCTAATTTACCTATTGTTTGGCGTAAACTTGAAGCCCTCCGCAATTCTTTCTGGAAGAGGTGGAACTTGGAATATTTAACTTCCTTGCAACGGAGACAGAAGTGGTTTCTTTCCAGTCCCGACATTAAAGTGGGGGACTTGGTCTTGGTTAGGGATGTCTCTCCTCTCCTGGTCTGGATTTCTGGTAGAGTGACCGAGTGTTATCCTGGAAGGGATGGGAGAGTCAGGGTGGTCAAAATCTTGACCACTAATGGTCATATCACAAGACCACAGTCTTCAATTGCTTCATTATCTTTAAATGTTTAATTGTTTTTCCTGCTCTCTGTTGGTGTTTGCCACTCCCAGCTTGGTGTATTCTTGGAATACACGGTATGATAGAGTTTATTTGTTAATGCTCTTTTCTCGTTCATTCCTTTCTTTTTATCAAACACCAACAGTGATCTTCTAGTTTCACTTTGGTGGTCATGTCTCTTATGTCATTTGTGAGTCTGTTCTAGATATATATCTTCCATGACCCACCTAGCGTCATCTAGCAGCAAATCTCTGAAGCTCCTCAATTCTTCCCGGTGCAAGAGGACTTCCTTTTCAATCTGGCCACCAGATCTCGTCGCCATCGCCAGCTAACATCTCCGTGATCAAGAGAACTTCGTCTACTTTTTCACCCACCAGGCTGGGCTAGTATCGCCTGCTATCAACTCTTTGAAGACTATTTCCTCATGAGAATTTAATTTTTCTATGTTGGTTATGCTTATATGTATTCCTTTTGTCTCCTACCCCCACTCTCTTCCCTTCCTTGGTCCCTCTGCGCTACGCTGAGTGGGTCTCACTTGCACGTCGACACTCGACTTAGACAGTCAAGGCTCAACTAGAGCTAGTCTCCTCAAACCAAGAGGCATTCTCTTCATTCCACGCCATGTTGGAACTTTAATCGTCAAAGGGAACTTCACCTTCGCCATGCAGCAAAGATAAGTACAGACTTCAAGTTTTAACTTCATCTTCATCGGTTTTAATTCTACATGCTTAACGATCATTTTATTGGCAGTGTGAGATTACTTATTTGGGGAAATAATCATCCTTCGCGGGATTTTCTATGTTAAGCTTTTGTCTGTCTAAGCAAATCTTAATGGAAAGCAGCATTTCTTATGAGAAATCTTCTCACAACGCGGGAATTAACCACTGTCGATAAAATATTAAGCTCGTTCCACCGCTGGATTAACTTTGGCCCTATTCTTCTATTAGGATCGTTCTGGAACCTTCCAGATTCTGTACGCTATCTACAAGTCGTGCCGTCATGTATTTTCCACTCACATGTGGGGATACTATTTTAAATGAGGAATCTTCCTTCTGAATTAATGCTCAATAGCTAATTTTCTTTCACCGTTGGAATGTTCTATGGCGCATTTAATTGTAATTCACAACTTTCTCAAGCAATAGACTTTCGCCTATCTAGTGCAACTAGTCATTTTCCACGATTGCAATAACTTTCTTTGCCATAAACTTTTGTGCTACTACAGTGAACTTTTCATCCATTCAACAAAATATAGTGATAAACAGGGTTCTTTCAGTATTTCTTCCGCGGTGCGCTCGTCCGATTATTACAAATACGGCCATGAACATTTACCTTCCATCCCAGTTGCTCTTTCCTAAACCTTTTACTAACAAACCATAATAAAATTGTTACTTCAGGTCTTTTTCAATGAGGTGTCACTCTAGACGTGCCCTCCCACTTTTGCTTATATGTAATTAATTAACTTCTGCATAACCACGTGTTTTACGCACGTTTCAAACTTACATTGTTTCTCCCTTATAATTAGGGAATACAATTCTTTCAACTCATGAGTGAGTTATTTCTAGGTCTCACGAAAGGGAAACTTGCCCCATTTGTCTCGTGATTCCTACTCAAACATAGGAAGTCTAGAACCTTCCCTTTGACTTTTTCTTCAGGTTTCACAGTAAGTGACCTGCCCTATTTGTGTAACTCCTAAAAGTAATCCAGTATAAATATAAGAAGTTATAGGAACTTCTCTTTCATTCTACCTGCTTTCTTTTTTTTTTGTTATTTTTGAAGTTGTAACTATTTCTAAGATAGGTACTTGGAAATTTCTTAAAGTACACTCCTTGTACTCGAGTTACTGTCTAACTTTAATCACTTTAATTGTCTTTATACCTTTGTACTTTATCTTTTCTATTTTAAAATCTTACGAAGATTTTAGTACATATAAAGGTTTGAAACCTAAAGAATTGTTAATTGCCTGGAGCAAACATTAAATGTTAGGAGGTCTGCGACCCCAAATTGTTAACAAAAATTGAAACTATATACTTGTTAAATATATTAGACTCTTTTGCATTGTTAAATAAATTCAAAATTTCCTTTTTGACTCATCATTTCTCTGATACAACGGTTAGGCAAGATCCTGTCTTCCCTGACTCTTCCTAGGCTCATGCCCTCGTTAATGCAAATTATTGGCATTCTTAGAATTACTTTTTCAAAAACGAATTAATTTGAACAGACATACAATAAGTCTGTTACTCTCTGTCTTGCCAGACCATCACCCTTCCCCATAGTAGGCATATGCATGCTTGAGAGGGAATATGATAAAGCCATTCTCTGGCAAACCGCCCAAGTCCTAGCTGCGTTTCCCGTTAGCTTCGACCAGGTCCTTACCCACTTTAGGTATCAGAGAGCGGATTTGCAGTGGCAACCGCCTTTGAGTGTATTTAAAGTTTAATTTATAACTTCTGTGGGACTCTCCTCCTATTTCTCTATCCTTTCTCTCCAGTCCAAAGCCCACCTCCTTTTCTTTATCATCTTCCCTTGGTGGTAAGGTTATTCCTCAGCCAATAATCTACCCACAAGGCATTTCATTCACTTATTTTAACAACTTATTTGGGTTCATTAGACCATTCTCGTAACCTTGGCATTTATTAATTATGAAGTATCCTCATTGGTGGGTAAGAGTAATTCAATACAACAACAAATATTTAGGGGCTTCAACAATAGACGAATCTGGGTTCGACTCTTTCAACTGCCTCGAGAACCATATCCCATACTGGAGGACTTATACAATTGCGACTTAGGGTGGCCTTTGCCTTGAACCTGCGCTCATAATACAATAAATATTTCGCACCCTTTTATAACACAACACACACATGGCCTCGTGATCACATCACTATTTAGAGGACTTACTATAGCTCAATTACCACGACCAACTGCCCCTCATTATTAATTTACCAAGTATATTTAACGCATTCCTAGCGTGACAAAATCTTTAATGCGCTTCACAGCGCTTACATATTATCGTGCCAAGTTGCCTTCAATGAACTGATAAATTCAAAAATCACCATTTGATTATGCATCTCAATTTTATATTAATCCTCACCCGTGCAATAATCGCTTTATCTTAAGAACATATGTTCACAACATGTATTTATTCTTTTAAAGGAGCTCAAAAGCTACTACTTTCCTATAATTCATCATAATCTTTACTCATTTATATCATTGTTATTATTATTATTATTACGCTTGCTTTCACATAATTAAATCATTAATCAAATACACTGATATTTTATTTCATACATTTCCCCGAAGGGATTTATTCATTTCACAGAATTATTTTATACTTTCTCAATTTTTATTGTTCAGATCGCGCTATTATTCTGTTATTTGTTATTCAAAAACATCCCTATTTTCTCATTCTCAGGTGGATTGTACACAAATATTCCCCAACACATAACATAATGAAATGGTTACTCACATGAGGTCACGGTCACCGGCCGTATTTTCCAGCGATGTTTCATTTTCGCCCACTTAATGTGTTTAAGCCATCTTGATTAATCCCATTTCACACAATGACATTTCTTGATACACATACACTTGATTTACCTTATACACTGGTAACATTTTGAATACAATTCTGTATTCTTTTATCATACACAAATAAATTCACTAAAAATTATTACACTAACACAAATTTTCTATATTTATATTACACTGATTTTAATCACTGAGGCTTTGATTTTGCCTTACACACGTGATTTCTTCTTCCCGTTTCCAAGGGTGAAATTCTTAGACGTCGGCTCCCTATCTGACAAGAAGATGAAAGTCTCGAGCAATCTACCCCTCCCTGGAACGGTAATTCTTCAATTCCGGTTTCCTGACTATTCGGCTTCTATTTTTACTAGCTCGAAGTCGTTTCTTTTCTAGACACTATTTAATTTGTCTAGATAAAGTCTATCTTGTTTACGGCACCTCGAATACTTTATCGGTGACCTATGATTCTCTAGCATTTACTGCTATTCCTTAGTTTCGTAGCTTAATGCTTTTACTGTTCGTTTGTCTCCTGTTAGACAATGTCTTGGATTAATTTTTCACTTCTTATTTTCTTCGCTGTAGTCCCTATCTTATCGATACACTAGGCGTTACTTATTTCGTCCGACCCTGATCGGGTTCCTTAACTTTGCTAGAAATGTTTGTTTCACTATTCTGGTACTTCAAAACGTTACGATACTTTTGGTCGTTTAACTGAACTGTTATTTGAAGACCTATCGCCTGTTCTTTAAGTTCGCAGCCTACTTTGACTGTAATACTGAACTTTTCACTATAAACACTGACGCTTGCTGAACTAAAACCTGTACTAGGATTTTCCTAAGTCTTCACACGGCGATACTATGATGATACTGGATGCTTCCTCGTGCAGCGTCTCGGCGCTCACGGAACTGGATGGTTGTCGATACAGCGACGCCCTCGGGCTGTCGGAAACTGCATTTGATGTGATGTAGCGTCACGTCCCCTGGACGGAATAATACTGCATATACGATGTGATGCAGCACCTCTGCACGAGGTCTGTTCTAAACTGCATGATTGGTCTGGCTCTGCCAGGACTTTTATACTTTTTGGCTAAAAAAAAGATAAAATCCTCGTCTTTTTCATAACTACTTTTGAAACAATAGTCGCAAACTATTGAAAATTATATCTCTGGAAAGCTCGTTTTCTAAACGTAAACTGACTTCTTTGCACATGAAAATCGATCGTACAATTCTGAGATATTAAATAATTTTTGTTCTTCGGATACGTGGGCGTTGAGTTTTATTTGTAATCCCTACCATCTCGGGTCTCGGGGAACTTTTAATTACGTAATGCCGCATTTGCACTTCTTTCCTGGGCAATTATTAAAACATCTTTTCCCACACAAAAATCTCTATTCCAAAATGATTCACAATGATGTATTTCTTTTGTTACTTTTATGTTCGCAAATGGCTTAAATCTAATTATTCTTCCTCTGGCACAACTGCGAGGATGCCATTTTACTGCAGCGTAAGCTCAATTTCCGAAACCTTCTCTCGCTCACTCCGAACGGAAAGTTCCTCTCGTTCTAATTATAGCCATGATCGCTCCTTATCGGTGCGTCACGCGTGATATCATTTCCTGGAGCCACCTGGGCTCTTGCTCTTGCACAACCTTAAACCAGTCTTCTTGTATAAAATCTTTCTATGTTCCACTGAAGACTGTATCTTTCCTCTTTTCTTTCACCAATAAATGATGGATTCGACCCCTTGAACCAATGGTACATGGGTTCATTTCTCCCCAACTTAGATAAAGAAATTTTCGAAATTTTGAGGAAATTTATTTAAACATTTATATAAAATTTTATATTTTTCTAGTGTCGAAGCCATCATAACATTTCTCAGTACCTTCTGATCTTTCTTTTTTTCAAGCCCTTCCTTGTTCTGGCTTGTTTTTGGGTCTCACAGAGTTCCCATTCATTCATTTCTCTAAGCGGACCTCAACACTTTAAGACTATAAATTACTCGTCTCGTTCGGGTGTTTCTGAGCCTCCTCTTAGTCTGGCATGCGCTCCAAACTTGGGTCAGACAGTTTTTATTCTTTCTTGTTTCATGGGACGGGCATTCTGCCGGTCTGTCTCTTTTCTCAAGCTATTCAATATTAACCTATTTACATTCATTTAAGACTTCACGGGTGCATATAGCCTTAACCCGTGACTTCTTTCTTTATTTCAGTTTTCTGGACTCAAAGTCTACAGAATTTCATTTGTTCTTAAGAGCACGGTCTGTTCTTACTCGTCCCTTCTTGGTTTCCTTCCATTTCCCTCATCTCATCTCAAGATGGCATTTTCAAGATAATCCTTTTTTTCTTACTCTTTAATGGTTGCATATAGCCTTAACCCGTTACCCATTCTAGAGTAACCTTTTCCTATCCTTTGTGCCTCCACCTTACATCTCCAATTCTTACTATTCCTCCTTGCTCTTCTTCCTCATTCTCTTCTTCTAAGTCTTCCTCATTATTTTCCTCGACCTTATCTCCAATTTCCATAACTTCTTCTCCTTCTGCCCTTAAATCTTCTATCATTTCATATTCCCATTTTATAAGCAACTCTTGAGCTCGTATATTCACGTCCCCTCCTTGTTCGTGAATGCCTTCAACTGTCTCTACAACATTTGTTTCTATTAACTGTTGAACGGTTATGGGTAAATGTCTTAATATGTTTAGGCAATACAACAAAACATTTTCATTCCCCATACATTTTTCAATGGCTTTTTGATAATAAATGATGGTATTTGTTAATTCCATACTTTCATATCCCACCATCTCTTGTTCTTCGTCTTCTTCTTCTTCTTCACTTTCATTGTCTTCTGTTTCCATATCATCCCTTTCTTTCTCTTCACCTTCGAATTCTTCTTTATCACTTTCATTATCTTCTATTTCCATATTATCTCTTTCTGTTTCTTTACTTTCGAATTCTTCTTCATCACTTTGGTCTTCCATTATCATTTCCTTCCAAAATTTTATCAATGCTTTGAATACATCTCCTACCAGACCGTCTCTTTTCCTCATTCCATTGACAACCTTGCCAATTCTTGTTCTCTCCAGATGCTGAACGTTTATTGTTAAGTTATATAATTGTTTTAAACAATGCATCGTTCTTTCTTCATCTCCTTCACATCTTTCTATGGCTCTTATATAATGCTCTATTTTCTTTATGATCTCAGCATCTTTCTGGCTCTCTTCATCCCTTCCTCCTTCTCCCTCTTCTCTTATTTCCTTATGTTCAATATTTTCTCGTCTTCTTATTCCTAGTGAATAAATTTTATTCCTTCTTTTCCACACCCTATATCTCTTTTGCTTTATGAACCAACTCCGTCTTCCTTTCATCCTTGTCCATAAGCGTGCTCTCCTTCTATCTCCCTTTTTCCATTTTTCCTTTCTTTCATTCCCTTTCTTCCTACGAATCTTCCAACTGAAAAACGCTTGTGCGTCTTCTTTCTCCAGGGTTATGTGCATTATTTCTCCTCCTCTCCTAACTTCAATAGGGTATCTATTCTCTTGTAAACCTGCTACACTTTGCGGTTGTCTTCCTCTTTCCTCATTTCTTTCAACGACCTCTCCTTTCTTTTCACCAATAGTCTCATCTTTTTCTTTGAGCTTTTCTTGGCTTTCATTAGAATCTGTTTCAATTTTTCTTTCCTCAGCTATCTTTCGCTGGCAATCCTTATATTTCAGCATTAACTCAAGAATCTGTTCTTTCAACTGTTTTTTCTCTTCTTCTAATGGTATTTTATCTTTCTTATCCTCATGAATTTCTTCTGGGTTTTCCTTTTCAGTTTCTGTTGAATCTTGAACCTCTGCTTCCATCTGTGCCTCAACGACATTTTCTATTATAGTTTCATTTAATTTCTCCGTCTCTCCAGGAATTATTATTTCCGTCTCCCCAACTTTCACTTCTTTTGTTATCTCTTGTTCTGGGTTTATCTCTTGCTCTTCCAGCTCAGCTTTTACATAAAAATGATCTTCTTTCATTTGCAGCTCATTTTCGTTTCGGCCGTCTTCCTGACCTGGAGTCATCCCGATGTCTACTTCTTCTTCTTCTTCTTCTTCTTCTTCCTTTCTAATGCCAGTTTCGGGCTCTTGCACCATTACTTCTTTTTCTTTTTCTATCTCTATTTGATTTTCAGCTTGGGCAACTACTTCATTTAACCGATGGTTCATCGCCACCATGTATTCCTCATATCTCTTCTGGACGGCCTCTAATATTTCTTTGTATTCCGGAATTTTGACTTCTCTTATCTCCGCTAACTCCTGAACACTTATTATTCCCTTGTCATCATATATGCCCAATATGAACTGATGCATCTTATTTTTTTCTTTTCCTATCCAAGCCCTCTGTTCCTTTGGATATTTCCTCCTTTCATCATCAAAGCAAATCATCTCCCATAAAACTTTAGACCATTTATTATCCACTTCCGACCATTGTCTCCTGATTTCACTAATTTCCTCCGTAAATGTCTCTATCTGTTCCCACGAAGATAACTCCATTCTTCCTTCTTTAACCATGCGTCTCACAAATTTCTTTTTCGTCTCTCTTAATGACTTTTTGACCTCAGGAATGTCTTTATACAACCCTTCTAATTCTTGTTTGGGCATCATATACAAACTTTTACTTGCCCTATCACAAAGATCGAATATCTTATAAATTTCCTTACGGATATCCCCTCTTTGTTCTTCAATTTCCTCTGTCTTGTTTGGTTTTCATACTCCATTTTCCCAAGTTCCTCACTCATCTTAGTATGCTCTTTTCGCATTTCTCTAATTATACCCAAGAATTCTTTTATTTCGTCCCAGGTCGCCCTTTCTACCTTTTCCTGATCCTGAACGCTAGTACTATCTTTCCTTTCCCCTTCGTTTTTCGAGCCTACTTGAACCTGTCTTAATACATGAGACTTTGAATCATCTTTATCATTATTATTATCTGTACTGGTTACACATTCCCTTGGAACCGGTGCACATATTTCTTTTTCTATTTGGAGCTCAAAAGGCTCAATTTTTACCCTGTTGTCTACAGACATGTTACCTTCTCTTTGTGTAACTATGCCTCCAGATGCACGCATGCTTCCTAAAGAAACCTTTACATTTTCTTTAATTGGGTACACTTTACCATATATAGATTCCAATCTATTTTTACTTTCTACTTCTACAACTTCCAATAACCTCTGCCTTTCTTCACTCAATGGCATCATATAGAATACAGTGGGCTATCATGCCTCATCGCCGGTTCATGCATGAGAGATGGTACTCTGAACTTTTGTGTCCCAATTTCCAAATTTTTACCTTGGTACGGTTGTATACTAAAACGTACCCTTTTGATATACTCATTCAATGTCAAACCTTTATGGAAGTGATTTAAAAATTAAAATTTTCGAAAAACAATTTTTTTTTAAATGAAAATTTTGATTTTTCAAGAAAACTCGGGTTTTCCCTAGGAAAACTCATCCCCACGTTGGGCGCCAAAAGATAGTGGTTGCTAGGGGGTTAATTATATATTTAGGGCTGCTCGGTGTGAGTTTCCAGGGTCCCATGCGGTCAGTTGACATTATATTTTGTAGCTACTTCTATCATTACTTTACTTTTACATGATATGACCGTCTTAAATGTTCCTCTAATTATTAATCCAAGCACAGTACTTCTATGCCCCGCTGTGCCCTTTTAGCATGAAATATGCAAATCACAGTATGCCAGCAATGCTCAAATCGGAATTTTCGGGGTTATGGTATGTTCTCCCACTCTGTGACTTACACATTTTGGATTAAATAGAGGATACACTTCCAAAATAAATAAACAAATAACTCCTACTATAAAACATTTAATTAACCAAATATATGGCGCTAAAACAAATTAAACAAATAAAATACTGACCCAATTCTAACTTGTTCAGAGTGAACAAGGAATACATAATAAAACAAAGGTTAAATCATAATAAATGGTTTTCATAAACCAACAAACTTATATTTCTTTTCACTTCCATATAGTGTCCTTTCAAAATTCAATACAATCAAGAGCTCCAATAGGCTCGATACTTTTCAATATAAACTGTGTTATTCTTTTACAACACATCACTTCCTATTATATGAGTATTTTATAATTAAAACAATATATAATTCTTATTAGAGTATTTTACTCAATTTCTTAAACTTTGGGCTTTCACAATGTTCTCATGTTACCACCTCTCTCAAATCAACAATTCACTACTGTGATTGGGAAAACATTTGCGCACTCCCGAGCTAGAGAAGACTACTTGAACACGTCAAAAATTAAGATCACTCCCGAAATCTAATTGTCTCCACTAAACTCGTGAATCACAACATTATATAACATTACATTAGGGATTTATCATTATTTGTCTTAAAAGACCATCATATCAATAGAAAGCAACGATCTGAACTTGCAAGCGGTAATTTTCATCTACAAGAACCTCGGTTCGAAGACCGGGTCGTTAAAATCAACTCTAAACACTCTGTGTATTATAACTTCAAAACAGACGGCTATTCAGACCTACCACAATATCAATGGCAAGGGGTCTGGCCTGGCCACGTAGCGTGATTTATTGTCCGGGAGCAGGCCTTTTATGGTCAGAATCGCAACAGGCGAGCTACCCTCCGCTTTCATACAGCTTTTTCTTAAATGTAGTTCTTTGAAGAAGCAAGGCTTTTCATTCACTTATTTTAACAACTTATTTAGGTTCATTAGACCATTCTCGTAACCTTGGCATTTATTAATTATGAAGTATCCTCATTGGTGGGTAAGAGTAATTCAATACAACAACAAATATTTAGGGGCTTCAACAATAGACGAATCTGGGTTCGACTCTTTCAACTGCCTCGGGAACCATATCCCATACTGGAGGACTTATACAATTGCGACTTAGGGTGGCCTTTGCCTTGAACCTGCGCTCATAATACAATAAATATTTCGCACCCTTTTATAACACAACACACACATGGCCTCGTGATCACATCACTATTTAGAGGACTTACTATAACTCAATTACCACGACCAACTGCCCCTCATAATTAATTTACCAAGTATATTTAACGCATTCCTAGCGTGACAAAATTCTTTAATGCACTTCACAGCGCTTACATATTATCGAGCCAAGTTGCCTTGAATGAACTGATAAATTCAAAAATCACCATTTGATTATACATCTCAATTTTATATTAATCCTCTCCCGTGCAATAATCGCTTTATCTTAAGAACATGTGTTCACAACATGTATTTATTCTTTTAAAGGAGCTCAAAAGCTACTACTTTCCTATAATTCATCATAATCTTTACTCATTTTCATTATTGTTATTATTATTATTATTACGCTTGCTTTCACATAATTAAATCATTAATCAATTACACTGATATTTTATTTCATACATTTCCCCTAAGGGATTTATTCATTTCACCGAATTATTTTATACTTTCTCAATTTTTATTGTTCAGATCGCGCTATTATTCTGTTATTTGTTATTCAAAAACATCCCTATTTTCTCATTCTCAGGTGGATTGTACACAAATATTCCCCAACACATAACATAATGAAATGGTTACTCACATGAGGTCACGGTCACCGACCGTATTTTCCAGCGATGTCTCAATTTCGCCCACTTAATGTGTTTAAGCCATCTTGATTAATCCCATTTCACACAATGACATTTCTTGATACACATACACATGATTTACCTTATACACTGGTAACATTTTGAATACAATTCTGTATTCTTTTATCATACACAAATAAATTCACTAAAAAATTATTACACTAACACAAATTTTCTATATTTACATTACACTGATTTTAATCACTGAGGCTTTGATTTTGCCTTACACACGTGATTTCTTCTTCCCGTTTCCAAGGGTGAAATTCTTAGACGTCGGCTCCCTATCTGACAAGAAGATGAAAGTCTCGAGCAATCTACCCCTCCCTGGAACGGTAATTCTTCAAATCCGGTTTCCTGACTATTCGGCTTCTATTTTTACTAGCTCGAAGTCGTTTCTTTTCTAGACACTATTTAATTTGTCTAGATAAAGTCTATCTTGTTTACGGCACCTCGAATACTTTATCGGTGACCTATGATTCTCTAGCATTTACTGCTATTCCTTAGTTTCGTAGCTTAATGCTTTTACTGTTTGTTTGTCTCCTGTTAGACAATGTCTTGGATTAATTTTTCACTTCTTATTTTCTTCGCTCTAGTCCCTATCTTATCGATACACTAGGCGTTACTTATTTCGTCCGACCCTGATCGGGTTCCTTAACTTTGCTAGAAATGTTTGTTTCACTATTCTGGTACTTCAAAACGTTACGATACTTTTGGTCGTTTAACTGAACTGTTATTTGAAGACCTATCGCCTGTTCTTTAAGTTCGCAGCCTACTTTGACTGTAATACTGAACTTTTCACTATAAAGACTGACGCTTGCTGAACTAAATCCTGTACTAGGATTTTCCTAAGTCTTCACACGGCGATACTATGATGATACTGGATGCTTCCTCGTGCAGAGTCTCGGCGCTCACGGAACTGGATGGTTGTCGATACAGCGACGCCCTCGGGCTGTCGGAAACTGCATTTGATGTGATGTAGCGTCACGTCCTCTGGACGGAATAATACTGCATATACGATGTGATGGAGCACCTCTGCACGAGGTCTGTTCTATACTGCATGATTGGTCTGGCTCTGCCAGGACTTTTATACTTTTTGGCTAAAAAAGATAAAATCCTCATCTTTTTCATAACTACTTTTGAAGCAATAGTCGCACACTATTGAAAATTATATCTCTGGAAAGCTCGTTTTCTAAACGTAAACTGACTTCTTTGCACATGAAAATCGATCGTACAATTTTGAGATATTAAATAATTTTTGTTCTTCAGATACGTGGGCGTTGAGTTTTATTTGTAATCCCTACCATTTCGGGTCTCGGGGAACTTTTATTTACGTAATGCCGCATTTGCACTTCTTTCCTGGGCAATTATTAAAACATCTTTTCCCACACAAAAATCTCTATTCCAAAATGATTCACAATGATGTATTTCTTTTGTTACTTTTATGTTCGCAAATGGCTTACATCTAATTATTCTTCTTCTTGCACAACTTCGAGGATGCCATTTTACTGCAGCGTAAGCTCAATTTCCGAACCCTTCTCTCGCTCACTCCGAACGGAAAGTTCCTCTCGTTCTAATTATAGCCATGATCGCTCCTTATCGGTGCGTCACGCGTGATATCATTTCCTGGAGCCACCTGGGCTCTTGCTCTTGCACAACCTTAAACCAGTCTTCTTGTATAAAATCTTTCTATGTTCCACTGAAGACTGTATCTTTCATCTTTTCTTTCACCAATAAATGATGGATTCGACCCCTTGAACCAATGGTACATGGGTTCAGTATATAATTTAAAAAAAGATACGAGCCTTACAGTAGTCGCATATGATGTGTAACATATGACATGTTATCCTACTCGTATACTACACAGCTTGGACAATCTTAAAATGTTAATTTACACTTCATTTTCATACTGGTACTATGATGAATGTATAGATTGAATTGGAGATATGCTACTGTCACATTTGTGGCGCAGCGGTCAAGCTGTTAGTCTCTCACCAAGGTAGACCGGGTTTGACTCCCGGTCAATACATGTGAGATTTTCGAATTTAAATGCCATGTCCTGTGGTTCGCATTCCACGTAAAAGGGAGGTACCGTGGATCATGATCGTGAGATTAACGGACACGCAAAACTACAAGCTTCCTTCCTTCCTTTTACATTAATAATTCATAATAACAAAGTGACACACAACGTCGACAGTACTCTCAAATACTGTGAGCAAATTCCTCAGTAACTATAGCATTCATTATTATCAAGGCTCTCATACAGTTCGTCGTAAACAATCAAAACATGGCTTCCTACAATCATGAAATGACCTAGTCTCACATATGGTGAAAATACAGCTTTTATTCCACTCATATAACAACATTCTATTATGCATTTAATATTTGACTACTCACCCACAGCTTGACAATAATGCCGCTTACTTAAATGTCATTTGTCGTCTTTGTCCTACCCCATGTGATATTCAACCTTGAACGTGAAGCTTCATAAACTGCTCAATGACAAATGTAAGTCGGTGAAACATTTGCCACTGTGCTCGTCAAACCAGTGCCTGCTAAATGCACTGCCTACTGTATTGCCAAAACATTCTCGCGCTACAGAGCACACACTGCCTCGTTCCCAATACACACATTTTCAATTGTACATCCAACTGGCAGTGCATCTTCACTTCCGTCCGATCCACTTCCGTTCGATCCACTTCCGCCCGATTCACTTCCGTCCCCAATTTTCAAAATCACTCCCACAAAACTATCCAGCAACCGAGCGGAAAGACGTTACACATCAATAATATCGTATGGACTCAGGTGCCGGGTGTTAGCTTTGTTAATTGACGCCCAGAGGGTAACTCTCATGTCGAATTTTATCCCTTACTGAAGCGCTATGAAAGTCAAGGAGGTTATATATCTAAGCTCCTTGTCACTATAGCGGTTTCTAGTAGAGAAATGAACAACTTTGTGTTGGCGGAAAATCCCGAGATCCCGGCCTACTGAATTCAAATGGGTTCTTTAACATGCCAAAAACGTATAACGTGCGTAAAGTGATTTTTGTCGCCTTTCAAAAATTACTTACCATGGCCATGAGCAAACCTGCAAGCTTGGGGTTGGCAGTCAGACACGATAACCACTCACCCAGCGTGGTAAGCACAGAGTTAGTGGATGGCTATCATTTCTTTTTCCTTCCTTTCGGCTATTTGTTTCTTCTAACCTAAGCCTTGGTTGATTTGTGTTAGAGGGATCTTAGGGTTTATTAACAGTGAGTTTATTGTTAGCCGTACGGTGACGTAAAAGAGGCACGTCCCGGTAGCTGTGCAGAGATTGCGCCACAAAGGCTACTAAAAGCAGCTATTCCAATCAGCACGTGCTACGCAAGAGCGTGCTGCCTATTCTCAAAGACGTGCCCGTAAATGACGTATTGATTATCGACCCTCACCTAATCCATATCACTATAAGCCCTGGAGCAAGATTCTTTCAGCGGACCATACTACAGTTCATTTCCCCGCTACAAGGCCTGGCCAAGGGATTTCCCTAAGGATTTGTATCGTAGCAGATTGTGGTCCAGGACTATCCTAATAACATTTTGATGTTCCCTAAGGCAGTTGCTTGTTCGTTGGTTGGTTCCTCGGTTTAGGGACTGTGACAACGCGGTCATGTAGCCCCGTGTACATTGGGTGTGTGTAGAATCTGTCTGATAAGCGGTGTTAATCGTGATGGCTGTATTAGTGCGTTTTATCGGTTTTTAATTCAAGTGAGGACTGCAGACATTCCATTTTCAAGTAGTTCCTACTTTTCCAATCAAACGCCACCGTCAACGACACTAGTTCTGAACATGGTTACTAGATGCCAGCGCAATCGGCTCCTGATGACGAACGTTGGAACCTAAGAGCGGTAGTCAAATCTAACCTATAATTTAGATTCATAGAAGTGTAATTAGTGGAAGGTTCTTTTACATGCCATAAATCTATGATATGGGACCGCCGGCTTTACTTCCCCTCCGATGGAAAGCATACTGAGGGATTTTTAACACTCTTAAATAATCCGACGACTTCGGCCGGATTTGAACCCGCGGCCTTGAGCATAGAAGCTCAGCAAGCTACCAACTACGCCACCGAAGCCGCATAAAGGCGGTTTATTTATTTATTTATTTATTTATTTATTCATTCATTCATTTATTTATTCATTTAAACCTATTTATTTATTTATTTATTTATTTATTTGTTGACGGTACACAACAGGGCTCAGTGTGCGCCCCAATAACAGTGCACCTACACAGTAAAATATATTGCCAGGTATTCCTACATTAACTATTAAGAGGCGGCCGGAGTCAGTTCCTATTTCACCTTTCATTTCAAAACGTTGCCACTAGTTTCGTTGTAGTCGCTGTCCCCTAGTAGTTGCATGGCCCGTACATAGGTATCAGCACGGATTACCCCCTACTGTGAGCACAGATTACCTACTATTACTGTGGTGAGGGTGGTTCAAGGTCGCGCGTGCGAGAAAGTTCTAACTGCTCCGGGGTCCAAACACTGGGGAAATGCAATCTCGTGGCAATGCGCTTCAAGAATATCGCGACCAGAAATTTCGAAGTGATAGTCTGTATAGGCTACTTCCAATTGAATGGCCGAAATATTTTGCTATAGATAAGCTAATAGTTAAACTACGGATTACGGAATTCACAAGTGACTGAAATATCCTTGGCCTTCCTCGTGTTGTAGCGGCTAGTATTCTTGGCTGTCACCCCAGAGGTTCGGGTTCGATTCCCGGCGCCGACAAGAAATTCGATTCATTCTTGTCTGAGGGCTGGAATGCCCCGTGAGGCAAAACTGAAAAGATGTGGTTTCGATTCCCATCTCAGCCATCTTGGAAGTGGTTTTCCGTGGTTTCTCACTTCTACTCTGGCTGCGTGGCTCAGGGGTAACGTTCTTACTTGCTGTGCCCAAGATTGCAGGATCGAATCCTGGCACAGCCAGCTGGCATTGGAAGGTGCACAAATGCGAGGGAGCCGTGTCAGTGAATTTACTGGCAGGTTAAAGATCCCCTTTGGGGCAAACTTCCAAAACCCCGGCCTCTCCTAAAGCCGCAGATGTTTAAAGGGACGTAAAGCAATAACATTATTATTATTACTATTATTATTATTATTATTATTATTATTTTTATTATTATTATTATTATCATCACTTCTACTCCAGACAAATGCAGCCGACTCCTTCACAATCCTCATCTGAATCCCAAATATACACACTAACGCACTACCTCGTACCACGCTGGTATCGAGAGAGCGTGGGTTTGAATCCCACCTCAGCCGTCTTATTACTCTTATTATTATTATTAATAATAATAATTAAAATATTTTCCGGATCTTGCATGTGGGGGGAGGGGGGGGGGGAGCACATGTTGAACTCTCTACCACCGGCGGCTTCTATTAATACTATTATTATTATTATTATTATTATTATTATTATTATTATTATTATTATTATTATTATTTCTAAAATTACTATCAGTTTCTGCTTATTTAGGAGGATTATAAATTAATATTACATAATTTGGCAATAGAGGTGAGGGAGTGCAGGATTCTCCAGCCCCAGGGCCCATCACCACTCTCTAAGGCCTTGCATCCGGGGGTCACACACAAGAACGCTACACCACGAGATGGTCTTTAAAACAGTATGTTATGCAGAATGTGATAGCGCAGAAAGAAATAAAATGTTATTCTTCAAGCTCTACCATTTCCTTACAGACCTTCCTTACATAAAACTGCCTATGTTGCGAAGTTCGAAACCGAAACACAATAAGGTTTCACGCCGTCGTTGTTGTTGCTCATGCTCAATTAGATTGTGTATATTCAATCATTTACTTTCATAAACATCATCATACTGACATTATGGGGTTTGAAGCCATTTTTCAGTGTTCCCTTAGTAAACAAAAGTTTGGTGCTTTTCGGTCGGTCAACACGAATGTACCCAAAAGAGTTGAATTATACCCTAATCCCGAAAAATTTACAAATCTTTTGGGTAAATTCGTGTTGACCGACTGAAAAGCACCGAACTTTTGTTTTATCTTCATAATAACCTTAATTGTGATAAAGAATCCTTCAGACTAAACTAATTCCTGAAAAGAGTTGAAAAGTAAATTTTCAACACTTCTGTTTGAATATTTCAAAATATAACTCATCGTGTTTACGATAACATGGAAAAGATACGTAAGGAAGCCTACTTCCTAGTATACCTGTAACTTAGTAGTATGCTGAAAAACTGCTGTTTATTTCCTAGAATTATATTTACGTGTTTTTGTAAGTAACCATGACAAGTTATTTTTTCTTTTATTCTTAACAAAGGCGATATTTAAAAAAAAAGTAGAATACCTTTTTTGAAATTACATTTCTCATCAGTCATCACACAGGATTAACTTCAACGATAAGCTATAGCATATTATTATCAGGACTGAGTTGCTTCAGCTCTTCCTTTCGCATTGCCTTTTCCTCATCAACAACCAAAAAATGTCCAGAAACTACAAATTCAGTTGCTCAAGGGAAAGAAAACTAAGATCCGTTTCCCACGATTATCACATCACTATTCATGAACAAATATGGTGCAATTATATGGGGCAATTGTGATAATTAACAAATGCATGTTACTTTTTCCTGGAGTGTATTTACATGTTTATATCTTGTACCCCGCCCATTCATTGGGCACAGTCGTGTTGACCGACTGAAAAGCTACAAAAGACAATATTATAGCCTATATAAAAATCAGTAGTAGCGGTGAAAGATTTCAGCCTATTCCTGTAACAACTTAGACCAGAAACTCATCCTAGCATCAACTCTTACCGCAGCTTCATTATAAACACAAATACGGAACTTTTGATTGCCTGTAGCAGCCTTCCCTGGATACCATAATACTGTACTTCAGAATCGTCAGTTTCTTTTCCCTTGGTACTCTTCCGTACGCATACATAATCATGGAATTTATTTAAATTTGCTATAATATGAACATGCTTAATTAATTAATTAATTAATTAGTGTACCATCCTTTATTTTGCAAAAAATATAATGAATAAAATGAAGAATCTACAAGCAATATCATGTGTAATGTATGTGATTTATATAAAAATTAAATCAATGTTACATATTTCAAATTTTTTAATGTAATATTACATAGAAGAAATGGAAGGAACGCAGATGCCCCACGTGGAACCATCTGTCATCACTGCGGCAAATCGTGTGCCTCCCGCATTGGGCTGTATAGTCACCTCCGAACTCACCAATGAGAGACTTCCGGATTGAAAGGCCAATCTACTCGATATGAGTGTTTGCTATGATGATGATAGATATTACATTAAAATCCTAGCCTTACTCATCAGTATATTGCCAAAATGGATCCAACTATGACATTTTAACGCATGATAACCTAGAAAGTCATCTCGAAATTGACATCTTAATTATTATGAGGTAACCCGTAGTGACATTCTCACTCCGATACTTACGATGAATATATGGGACACAAGAGGGTTATTCTTCCATATTTGTTAAAAAACGATCCGGGAAAAAAATAGCTTATCCTCTTGATGAAAAATGAAAATCCACAGCCTGCTTCCAGTCTCCGACCGGGTCAGGAATGGAATGAATGAAGCCCCCATCTAGTGGCGAGGATATGAACTGTGCCGGCTGCCGAGGCCTGACGCACTCCTCTGGGGCAATGATTAAATGAATGACAGATGAAATGAAATGATAGTGGAGAGTGTTGCTGGAATGACATTTTGACAGGGAAAACCGGAGTACCCGGAGAAAAACCTGTCTGCCTCCGTTCTGTCTAGCACAGATCTCACATGGAGTGACCGGGATTTGAACCACGGACCCAGCGGTGAGAGGCCGGCGTGCTGCCGCCTAAGCCACGGAGGCTTAACTTATCCTCTTGATATTAAATTTAATTTATCGATCAAGTCTTTGATATTTCCAGAGAAATGGAAACTTACTAAAGTCAGTCATATTCACAAGTCGGGTAAGATTTCACTAATTCTTAACTACCGAACAGTACCGGTAGCTACTAAGTTTGCCCCAAACTAACTTTACGAGCAAACACTTCATGAACACATAGGCCTAATGTATTATTCAGGCATACATGCCATTTTATTCACGATTCATAACACGGATTCATCCCTCGATGATCAACAATAACCAATTTTCACGAATCAGGAGTCATCTGGTTTAAATTAAAGGATAACGAGTCGATGTAATATATACAGATTATTGGTAGAGTTAACCATGACGTAGCCTACAACTTACGAAAATGTCCTATTACGGATCATACTTACAGTATGTAAGACGCAACACTTTGTATCATAGAGAAAAGCTCCATTCACCCTCTGGTGTTCCCCTGGGATCGAATCTTGTGCCTCTGTAATCTTATCTTAATTAACCATCTCCGGGATGCCAACATATCATTATTATTATTATTATTATTTGCAAATGTCGTGTAATCGTTTAAATACATTTATTCGTTATGGGATTGTATGCTGCTCCAAAAGATGAAGAAACAATAAATTGGAACAAAACAAATTGTTTCGATTTATAAGTGTCATCCGATTGCATTTACACGAAAACTTTGATATAAAACACCACCATTTCCTATGTAGTTCCCATCTCAAGTCATCTAGGTTTATGGTAGGCTATACTATGAAAAAAAAAGTTAACCTTTTCTCACCGTATTGATCGAATTTTTGAGATATATTCAAAATGCTGGGATTTATAAGAAGATGCACATTTTATTTTAGGAACCTGTACATTGCTAAAGATTGTACAGTATAATGCATTCGTATGAAGTTGACTTGAATTTGGCTCAATAGTTTGGAACCCAAGATGTGCGAATGCTAACTATAGAGTTGAATCGATAAAAAATAAATTCCCTATATTCTTGGAATACAAAAGGACAAATGTATATCCTAAATATGCTAAGCGGGAATGTGGTGGCCCAGTGGTGTGGTCAAGCTGTTGGCCTCTCACCACAGCGGACCGGGTTCGGTTCCCGGTCAATGATGTGAGATTTTCGAAGTGAAACGTCATGTCCAGTAGTTCGGATTCCACGTAAAAAGGAGGTCCCGTGGCTATTGATCGCGAGATTGACGATAACATAAACTACACATTTCCTTTAAAAATGCTAAGCATAATTTATTAATGGAACTTTTTCTTTAAAGACTTTAGAGAAAAGTAGGCAGGTTATTACATTAAATAATTTGATAACATCTTTGATAGACCTTATTTGTCATCTGAATTTGAACTATATGTTCCTTCGCGGTCAATAAGACCGAAACGTATAATATTCCACTGTCCAAGAACCAATACAGAGTAATATAAACATTCGCCTGTATCGAACACATTCAATATCTAAAAAAAAGAAAAAAAACATGCACACATTTCCATATATCAGACAGCACCTTTTGTTCATTTGTTTTGTAGAGAAATCGCTTAATATCATACGCTCCTTATCAGTGACTTTTAACATAATTACAAATGCAATACTTACTAGAATAATATTTAGTCATACGTATTATAAGTATCATTTTATATTAGTGTAAGAAAAATATTAAGTGTAATTCATATTGTTATTTCTCGTAATTAGGTTGTAACCTGTTAGAAGAACTATAAATAAACATACAAATAATTATAAATAAATAAACAAATTAATTTAATGAAATTCAGGCCCACTTTAGTGATGGTTACTAACTAGTGATTGCTTGCTACTCATATAATAATTACTGTAACTTCAAAAGCCCAGTAGTCGCTAAATCATATTTAGACTGACAAAGCAACATTTTATTTACAATCCACCTCGTGGCGTAGTGGCTAGTCTTCTTAGCTGTCAACGCAGAGGTCCAGGTTTAGGAGCTGAGGGCTGTAATGGGATACACTGAGGCTTGTGAGGCAGAACTGGGAAGAGAAGGGTTACATTGTTACTTCAGCCATCCTGGAAGTTGTTTCCTCACTTATGCTTCAGGCAAATGCTGGGATGGTATCTAACTTAAGGCCACGGCCGCCGCATATACAAAACCCGTCCCTAATAAAAATACACACCCTAATACAACCATCACAATAACACAGGTTATTAGACACATTATACACACACCCAAGTGCACGCGGCTACATGACCACCATGTCCCAAAGCTCCTAAACGAATCACCACCTCCAACAACAACAACAACTCTATTTACAGTACAACAATGGCATAATCTTGAAAGTAGCCTATACTATATTACAGACATGTTAGAAAGAACTAAAAAGCTCATAATAAACACTGGAACTGCAAAAGACCTGTAGGCCACACACCATAATATGATGATCTAGAAAGCAGACGATTGTAATCGGGGGTGGATCTAGGGGAGGGTGACCGCCCAGGGCCCCGCGGTCCGGGGAGGGGGGGTCATGGATTGTTTTAAATTTAATTGATTAATTATTTATTTATTCGTTAATTCTCCATAAGGAGAGCGTTATAACACAATCAATTTTCATGTTTAATTCTGGTCCTTCTTTTTTTTCCCAAAAACCTCTCATACACACACACTATGCTTCCTCTGTCTCTCCTCCCTCCACTTCTTTCCCGGTTGTCTCTCTTTGGGAGTCTGCTCAAACATCTTTTGTCTAAGTCTAATTGATTAATTAATTATACTTTTCAAACTAATTTATAATTCATATTCTTTTTTCAGTGCAGCTATGACCTCCCGTGACCGTTTAGCAAGTATAGATTTCAGTGAAATGATGGAAGACTTCATCCGAGAAAAAGAGTCGCAAAGTAATATTTTAATATTTCATAGTTTACATAATCTTCTTCAAGGGGACTTAAGGGTTTCTTTCATATTATTAAAAGAATGTACCGTAGTGTATTCAAAATATTGTAACTATTCTTTATTTTATTATTATTACAAAACTATTTTCCATTTGATTTGATATTTTTTATATTTTCTATTGTTGAGGGCCCAACCGTATCATATCGCCCAGGGCACCGCAAAGCCTGGATCCGGCACTGATTGTAATGAAGCGACTGACAGCCCCTGGACATGAGCTGATTTCATCACTTCCTGGTATGAGATTACCATCTCTCGGAAGCCGGCTCTGTCTTACTTCACCCTGTTTCAAGGACATGACTTTGCGACGATGCGGTATCTGACGGTAACTGCCTGAACTGCCAGCACCTCGACACGGCTAGCATTAGCAACTCAATATGCTGACATTTTCTAAAATCACGATTAAACATATACAGAGTTCTTAATTTGAAAATATGATTCAGTAGCACAATAGAGAAAACTATAAGCTATCTTGCAGTGGAGTTTGTTTCTGTTTTCAACATCATCTGAAGGCATTGAAGAGGTTAGGAAAATTGCAGTTCAGAACTCTATTTTATATGGAGAATTGTGATTTTAACTACACTTTTTATAACTATCTTTGTATTCCTGTTCGATATGCTTTTGCACCGATGAAAAGTGTATAAAATACTACAGCGGGCTATAGGAACAAAATAATTTTACCTTGTCCCGTTTCTTTATAAAACGTTTCACAAACTTTTCACCCATGTTACAACAAGTGCTGGGCTGACAGTCGGCCGTTCCCACTCCGGCCGGCTCTTAATATAGTCGCCTCCGTAGCGTAGCGGTGAGCATGGTCAGCTGCCGCCCCGGAGGTCCTGGGTTCGATTACCGGCTCTGCCACGAAATTTGAAAAGTGGTATGAAGACTGGAACGGGGCCTACTCAGCCTCGGTTGGTCCAAAAGAGTGGAGAGGGTTCGATTCCCACCTCAGCCATCCTCGAAGTGGTTTTCCGTGGTTTCCCACTTCGTCTTCGGGAAAATGCGATTTAAATTACTGGTATATTTCAGTCGCGTGTCCGTGAACAAAACTGGACTGGTTATGTCATAGCTTTCTTGTCCGTCCTTCACAACGCAGGTGTGAGAACTTCATTCATTTGTTTCTCGACCCTGTCAGAAACGGGATCTGCTCGTTTCTCAGCTGGCGTGGTCGCCTCTAGACACACAATGCTTGCAATGAACACGCTAAACGCAGTTCTCGCGTTTCATAAAATAAAGTTTACAAAAACTGTTCTATCTAATTCTACTTGAAACTCATTCATACTTGAAACAATCATTCTTACAATCGCTATCGTTGTTCATGACCAACGATGCTAGCATACACACTGTATTAACAATAAAAATTCAAACACTCATTTGAAAAACATTCACGCTCTCTAGCTATAACCTAAGTCAAAAACATTTAAAAATTATTATTAGCAAAATTAAAAACCCTTAAAATTAACAAATGGAAATGTTTATACACTATATACAAGTGCCTATCGCTTCAAAGACTTATTCTTGAGCGATACGATCGGGTTATTTTAATTATCAACACTCCTTTCTCATTGTATCATTTACTACAGCCTTCTATTTACACAATGCTTGACCACTTTCTGTTATATCAAGTTAACAGATATTATCGGTATACCAATGACCGATCATTCAAGATGAGTTCATTGTTGTTACAACTCCAGTTTAATATAGTTAATAATAATAATTTAGAAAGCAGGGACATTATATCCTTTCTCAATGAAGTTCCGCCAATAAACGACATTCGTGTCGCAGATCTGATCACATGAGAAGTCTTCACTGACTCTCCTTAAAATACAACAATGCTACTTTTATGCATTCCTCAATACTTCATGTCAATGAATACGGTAATCCCCTTCGTATTCCTAACAACTATTTATGGCAAAAACCTCCATAACTCTCCACTATAAAACTCACATGTCATTAACTCATTTGTTCTCAACAATGGTTCCACTGTACTGGTATAGCTTTCTCCTAGCTTAGATCTTATTGTTGTTACAACTCCACAACTTATCAATGAACAGCGATATCTGTTCTACAATTACACTGATCGTTTTCAAACGATGGTATTAATAGATCTTTCATGGTTTACTAAACAAAATTACTCAGACATAAGAGACCATGTCTCCAAATATTTTATAAAAATATATATGTTTCCTCTTACTGGTCATTTCTAAGAAGTGCACGGTTGCAATACAACGTTGACACATAACGTAGTGTTACACGTGTGCCTTGATAACACATCGTGTTATCTTATCGCTCAATAAGGATCGATCACAACCGGAAAAGGTTTTAACTAAACTTTCCTAAGATCGAATAAATTATCTTTCAAAAGATATGTTTTAAATCATTTACATTTAATGAAGAGCAAAGCCTTCTTTTCAATTCAAAATTGGTTTGTCATTAACTGAATGTATCTTCATTCTACACAAAGAATGTTCATAACTATTCACTTTCACGTCGTATTCATAACGAATGTAGCTTGCTTAGATCGTCGAATTGTTTATAATATTAGGGGATATTTCACATTATATCAATCGTAGATTTCTTCTCCTAATTATAAATTTCTTCTTACAGAAAGAACACCCAAGTTCATTTTAAACAAAATCAGTTTAATGAATGCCCTAGACTAAATGTCTGAAGTCTCAAATAAAAATCGAAATCGTTGAATAATTACTTCCTTAAAGACTTTCTCAATGGAAAATAAATTTCTCAAACAGCTGACTTCAGTTTAGAAACTGAATCATAAAATATTTAACAAGTATGACTTTCATCTTATACAGATTCGAAGAATAAAATTTACTAAACATCGAAGTGAAAATACATGAATCAAATATGGAGAATTGTTGTTTCCAAATGCGATCAAACACACTCAAACAATAATAATAATAATGAAAAACATCTCTACCTTAGTCTTGTAGAAAATTGACGTTCATTGTCGGGTAACAGAAAATACCCAACTGGATAGTCATCCAGGTATGATTTGTTGAAATCAAACCTAGTCCATCGGATACGAGCTGCGACCTCAAGAATGAAAAGGATTCCTTCTCGGCATATTCGTCTCCTTCTGGTATCGAAATTCGTTCCTCGGACTTGAATTCCATTTCGAACAATCATCGGGCTGATATCTTCTGTCTTCCGCTGATGCCTCTTCAATCCCCGACATCTCTTGAAGTTCCTCCTTCATTATTGAGCAATATATTCTGGATAGCATCATCGTAACAAAATAAATTCGTAAGTTGAATGTCGATTCACTATCGTAGATATTAAAGTTCATTTGGTTGGTCAATGAAAGATTATATCTGCTCATAGTCGAGAATGAATGTACATGAAAATACATTAAATGTACTGGATGGAAGTGTACATAATGCATCATGTCTCGGCATTCCATCTATCTAGATGTTATAGATCTTTTCATTGTTTCTTAACGTTGTTCCATCGTTACTATCACAACTCTGCCTTGATATATCCCAAACGCGTAATAGTTTAATTCATCATCACACACATACTTAAAAGGTCATAAACCAATTCCACTTCATAATTGTCTGTAGCCATCATAATGTTTATACACAATAAAGTCGCAATGTTCATACAATATCGCTGTACATACTTGGTGCTGCAACGTGGACTTGCTTGGGTTGAAGTCGCACTGCACTAAAATGATATTCTCCGCTCGGAGTTGAGTAACTTTGTCAGACAACACAAAGTCTCTAATATCTCTGAAAATACTCGATGTATTTTAATGAATCTTCTTGTGGTGAAGCCTTATCACTGGATAAGTAAAATGAAAACTCTTCTATCTCGACAAAGTCGAACACTTGTCCGCTATTAAGCTGTATGTCCACCGCTCAACTTCACTTAGTTTGATGCGGGGCTCTCGAAACTATTGGCCGGTAACACCGCTGCCTCTGGTGTCACGTACGACCTCACTCTGTATCACGTCTACGGGAATAAACTACCTCCGGACGATACGTCTTGTCGCTATGAAGTCAGTTGAGAGAAGAACCCTCTTGGCTGTTGTTCCCCTTTCGACTCGTCTGAAATTCGCGCCATTGTTAGTCCCGCGCATTTAGTGGCGCGTACTTGTAATAATGCTTATTACGGTGAAATTCTTCCGTTTAACGTCATTCAAAGTAGTAGTAATCAGTGGCGTACTGAAGGGGGTTCGAACGGGGCGGCCGCCCCGGGCACCATAAAGGTAGGGGGGGGGGGGGGAAATCCAAAATCGAAAAACCTATGGTTTTAATGGTTAATTTTTTATTACTTTGTTAAATACTGCAGTGATATTATTTACAAACGAAATAAATGTTTCGTTTTTAAACTATTTATAGACAATACGAAATAGTTCGTGGGCGCCGAGCACACGGTCTGAGCCGGAATCAGAGCGGAGATGGAGAGGGGATGCGTGGTTGATGACGGTGCCATCCGGCGTGGGGTGGGGTCAACAAGTCACAACAGAATTGACGATTGCTAGTTTGCTAGTCATGAAGTGTATTCTTTAAGCTTAATCCTCAGTTTACTTTATTCATTTGTGGAGTTGAGTTGCGTTTATTGATGTGTAACATCTTTCCGCTCGGTTGCTGGATAGTTTTGTTGGAGTGATTTTGAAAATTGGGGACGGAAGTGGATCGGAACGATCGAGCTGGCATTGGTGGATCGAACGGAAGTATGCACTGCCCGCTCGATCGATCGAACGGAAGTGTACTAGCTAGCAGTGGTGGAAAACGGAAGTATGCACTGCCCGCTCGATCAATCGAACGGAAGTGTAGTAGCTGATGGCAGTGGTGGAAAACGGAAGTATGCACTGCCCGCTCGATCTATCGAACGGAAGTGTACTAGCTGGCAGTGGTGGAACGAACGGAAGTATAAGATGCACTGCCAACTCGATCGATCGATCCAGCGGGCAGTGGGCAGACCCAGCTGGCAGTGGTACGAGAAACAGTGAGCGCGCGGTGTCGGAAATTGATACCATGACGTATTCCCGGCCATGTGGAATGTATTATGACACACTGAACGGAAAACGCTCATACGAACTCTGGTGTCAAGAGATTGAAATAAATGACATGGTACATGTTCGAAGTCTTCGTATCAGTATTTAAATGGTAATAATAATATCGTATGGCCTCGGGTGCCTGGTGCAAGCTTTGCTATTTGACACCCAGAGGGTAGCTTGCGTGTCGAATTTCGTAGTTCCTTGACTATGAAAGTCAAGGAGGTTAGATGTTAGATATCTAATCTCCTTGAACACAATAGCGCTTTCTAGTAGAGAAATGAGGAACTTTGTGCTGGCGGAAACTCCCGAGATTAATTTTGCCATTATGAACTCGGCCTACTGAATTCAAATGGGTTCTTTGACATGCCAACATCGTATGACATGCGTATCGTATTTTTTCCGCCTTTCAAAAATCACTTACCACGGTCAGGGGCGAACCTGCAATCTTGGGGTTAGTAGACCGACACGCTATCCACTCACCCACCGTATTAAATGGTAAAATGCCTTAATAGCAAACATTGTAAGTAGTCGGCATTGCCGGTATTATGTTTCTGCACAATGGCTATTCAAATATTAACCCACATAACGGTATTGCAGTCATCAATATAACATAATCGTTGTGGTTATACGAGAAATGAGCAAGCCTTCATGAACTATTACTGAATACATTCTCTTTACTCACAAGAGGGCCTATTCATAAGGCATTTTAAACTCAATTTCACGCAGGAACATTATCGAAACAAGCAAAATATAAATGAAACTTAATTCCGTAATGCAGTATTATTGGAACGTGGAAATAAGTCACCAACTTGTGCACAAAATTTGCGTAGTCGAAATAGCCATGGGGTTAGTGCTTATGACTGTGAATCTAGAGATCTTGGGTTCGAATCCCGGACGGGGTGGATATTTTTGCTACCAGATTATCATTTTAAACGATATTTATCATATCAATATGACTCATTTTAACAGAATCCATATGAAATTACGTGTTGGTCTGTGAATGAAGAGGACCTGTTTATAAGGAATTTAAGGTTATAAGCGGTGTCGCGTCTATTACTCTAGTTGATCCGTATCGTATTCTTTATTTAGGCTAGTGCTGGTGGAAGCTACAAATCATCTAATAAAATGAGTTCCGTATTATAAACTACAATATCTGTAAAACACTCCCTTTTACAATATCTGTGCCAATAATAGTATAAAATACCGGTGTATCAACAATTACACGAGAGGTTTCTTCTATGTCAGATGTTACACATCATATGCGACTACTGTAAGGCTCGTAATTTTTTTCGCAGTCGTTCTGTATCAATGAATTGTGAATAGCCTATACAGTGTGTTTACACGTTTATTTGAAAAGTACGAGTAATTCCTGTTCATGCACAACTAGGGAACAGGTAAGTGCAATTATCACTAGCAAAAAATATTAGGTTAAATTCTCTAAAACAATTTAAAACTAAGAAAAAAAGAAGAAAAAACATTACAGTGTTTCCTCTCTATTTTGTTTGCTATTGACTGAAGAAATTTTAACTTAGAATCATTATTGATGAACACCAAGAATCATATTTGATAATAGTAAAAGGTAATTTATTTCATTGTATTTCAGTTTCCATTATGAAACGATACAAAGCAAGTGGGGCTCAAAATAGACAACTGAAACAGCAACGTACCAAAGCACTTGATAGTTCGAAATCGTTTATGACTGCTTTTATGAAAGGATCACTGAATTCTGAAAACAATGAAACTCAGAAAGAATGTGAATTTGACAGTATCAACTTAAGCCTTGATATTAATGAATCAAATATTACAGCAGTTAATAAATTGGATAAACACGATGCTCTTGATGGTACGATTCAAATCTCTCAATCCAACTCTTGGAATCAAGTGCAACGTTTTGGAACAGTTCAACAAGTGTACCATATGCATTTTCCTCTAGTTCGACTCACAGGTGGAGTGTCCTCAAGAAACATGTCAGCTTATTGGTCAAGGGCCACTCAGTTACAAGATGGAGTTCTAAAGCAGAAGCCGTGAACGCCTTGTCATCTCAGTTAGATGGGGTGCTTCATGCTCTAGAAAAATTGAGACACACTACAACTGAAACCGTCGATACCAGACAGAGTGCAGCGCTGTTAATTAACGCAATAGAAAGATTTGACTTTGTAACTCTGCTATTTTTCTGGGCTGAGGTACTTTCAAAAATTGACCGAACACAGAAAACTTTGCAAATCGAAAGCATTTCGTTCACTTACGAAATAACTTGTCTACAAGCTTTCCAAGATCAGCTTAATATCTGGAGAGAAATCTTTCCAGTTGGTGTTATATCAAAAGCTACTAAGAAGTGTGAGGAATGGGGAGAACCCACGGAACGAACACAAAGAGTGAAGCGGAAATGTTGGACTTTTCTCGAAAGGTGAGGTAAAGCGGAGCACACTAGAGATCTTAGATAAACTTATTCGTGAGTTAAGTGAACGGTTCGCCAATATCAAGGAACTGGATGAACGTTTTGGCTTCCTCTGTAATTTTGATAGATACATTCATAACGAAACCCCAAATGAAAACGTTTTGAACACTCTAAAGAGGAAATGTTTCGAACTTGCAGAGACGTATCTTGAATATTTGAACGGAGAAGAACTCTTTGAAGATATTAAAGATGTCATGGTTTTATTACGAAGATCAAAGAAACATAATGAAAAGATCTACTTGAAACCCAAATATATTTTGTTATATTTAGGTCTTATTTGGGGTTAGAGGCATACAGTGACTTGATCATCGCTTACAAACTACGTTTAATGATTCCAGTGTCTGTGGTATCTTGTGAACGATATCTTGGTAAGCAGAAGCTTATTAAAATTACTTAAGATCCACAATGACGCAAGAAAGACTACCGTAAGTTATTTAGCAATTTTATCAATTGAACGTGATGTGGCTGCTACTATACACTTCAACTCTATTATAAATAAGTTTGCATCCATCAAGGCTAGAAAGGCACATTTTTAAATTTTTGTTATGACTCTGAAACTTCTTTTATGCTTATTTTTTTAAATTATTTTTCAAACAAACTAATACTTACAGTTTTATTTTATCATATTTTTCCCTTTATATTGTGTTAAAGTGACATACTACTTATTAAAATTACATATTTATAAACATTAAACTCTGTTAAAATTAAACTTATTGATCCTTGAATCTTTTAGTCAACTGATCAACGTTTTGAAGGAAAAAGACATTTGCAGACTGGCACTAAAAGAGACAAGATACCTAGACGAAAATCCCATGGAATCTGAGGGTTACAGAATCTACAAGGGAAAACCTGCGATAAAAAACAAATCAAATGTAACGATCTTAGGTACGGCCTTCGTAGTTAAGAGGAACATCACTGAGTCCATCATCAACTTCACCTCACCATCCGAGAGAATCTCTCTTCTCTCCTTTAGATCAGGAAATAAAGCATATACAATTATCAACGCACACGCCCCTATTAATGAAGATAACAAGAAAAATCCTGAGGAGGTGGATAACTTTTGGCAAACTCTCGAAGACACAACTTCCAAAATTCCACAACATCACGTAAAAGTTTTGGTTGGCGATTTTAATGCCCAGATAGACAAAGAGAGAAGATATAGAAAAATTGTGGGGGACTATCCAGCACATAAAAGAACGAACAGAAATGGAGAAAGAATAATCGTGGTTTGCAGACATTTCAACCTGAAACTCATGTCCACATACTTCAAGGCACTCCCGAGCAAGAAGAAAACCTGGGTATGTCCTAACACGATGCTGGGAGAGTTCCAGATCGACCATGTCGCAATAACGACCAAAAACCGAAAGGAAATCCTGAATGTTAAAGTAAGGAAAAGCCTAAACATCGACTCGGATCACTACCTCTCGGAGATTAAAGTAAAATTCCAGCCAAACAAGCCCAAACCGAGAACCAACAGGAAACCCAGAATTAATACAGAGACTCTGAAACAGAACAAGGAAAAATACTGCGAAAACCTATCAAAGCTGAACATGAACAGCTGGGAAGAGATCAGAGAAGCAATGACCAAAGCAGCTGATGGTTTGGGAAATCCAGCGAGTAAACGAAAACATAGGTGGTGGAATGAAAAGTGTGACGAAGCTCTTGACAAAAGGCTACAAGCCTGGAAGAGATGGCACTCCAACAAGACCGAGGAGAGGTGGGAAGATTTCAGGGAAGTAAGGAAGAGAACTGCTAAGATCATAAGATCAGAGAAGATGAACTACGACAGAAGTAGGGTGGAAAAGATAGAAGAAGATTTTCGAAAAAACAATACGCGAGAGTTTTACAGAACCTTCAAAGAGGAACGAAAGGGATATCAGTCACAAAGTCTGTGCTTCAAACGGAAAGATGGTAGTATAGCTACGAACGACAAGGAAAACTGTCAACTTTTTGCCGACTATTTCAAAGTGCTGCTGAACTGTGAAGAACCTGTGGAAAGATTGAATACTCAGAATCCATCCTATGAGAACCCGGATTCCAACCCACCAAGTTTAGATGAGGTAAAGCGCATAATAAACGAGCTTAAAAACAACAAAGCACCAGGCGAAGATGGCATCGCTGCAGAAATGTGGAAGTTCGGAGGAGAAATGGCTGCAGAAAAAATACACGGCATCATAGAAGAAATCTGGAAAACTGAAATGATCCCGAAAGACTGGAAATGTGCCCTTATACACTCACTTCACAAGAAAGGTAATCGGGCGAACATCGACAACTACAGAGGAATCTCTCTACTTCCAGTCGCATACAAGATACTCTCCATAGTACTGCTGAACAGAGTTGAAAAACAAGCAGACCACCTCATAGGTGAATATCAAGCTGGCTTTAGAAAGGGGAGATCGTGCGCAGAACAAATATTCAACCTCAAGAGCATCCTCAGATCAAGAGCTTTGAGAAGCCAGAACACTGTAGTAATATTCGTTGACTTCAAGAAGGCGTACGACTCAATTGACAGGCAGACTTTATTTAACAGCCTAGAGAAGTTCGGAATTGACAGGAAGACGAGAGAAATAATCAAACAAACTCTAACGGATACCATGTCAAAAGTGAATTTCTTCGGAGAAATCTCTGATCCTTTTGAAATAAAAACAGGGGTCAGACAAGGAGATGGCTTATCACCTATCCGCTTCAACATTGTTCTGGAGAAAATCATGAGAACCTGGGAGGAAGCTTTGGGCATGAAAGGAGTAAGGGGGATACATCTGGGAAGGAAAGGACAGAACCTGGAAATTAAATGTTTGGCTTTTGCTGATGATCTTGCCCTCTTAGCCCAAAGCCTAGATTATGCCCAAAAAATTCTGGATACTCTGCACGAAATCGCTGAGAAAACGGGTCTTAAAGTCTCCTATGAAAAGACAGAGTACATGGAGTACAGACACCTTGGAGAGAGACACATAAAAGTGAAACATGGGACTGTCAAAAGAACTGAGAAGTTTAAATATCTAGGTGAATGAATAGAACCAATGGGCTGGATAAAGAAGCAAATAGGGCAAGAGCTAGAAAATTGGATTTGGCTTATAGGTTAACCCAGAACAGATACAACAAACGAGCAATATCCTACAAGGCAAAACTCAGACACTATAGCACAGTAGTAAAGCCAGAGGGTCTGTACGCCTCGGAGTGCTTGACACTGAATAAACAAGAAGTTCCGTTAAGAACTATACAGCCTACTTTTCATGCCAATGGTTATTCTACAGAATATGAACCTATCTAGAATAATGACGAAATTAAGTTGCTAATATCGAAATTTCCTATTAGTTCGAAATACTGTATACCTGGCATAATGTATCCTAATAGAGCACTACAGTTGGCAGCCCTGATGGCTGAATATATTCTTAGTTCGATCTCTTAAGGTACAAAATACAAAATTTGGTTGAAGTCCAATGAATTGCATGGACGTTACATGCAGTTAAACATTGGATCTAACAGCGCGCGTAAAATCATGTTGGCAACAATGTCATGCATGTATTGGTCAGAAATAATCTGAAATAATGTGATCTATTGTTGTGCCAATTTTGAATGAAATCCATTAGTTAGTATAGAAGTTACATGCATTTTAAAATTGGACCTATCAGCAGGCTTAGAATCATGTTGGCAGCACTGACGTATATTAGTTACTCCAAATTCGTCTGGAATGCCAGGCACTATACGTGTGCAAATTTTAGAGCTATTGGCTTGCATACTTTCTGATATATTGATATTAGGGTGACAAAAATAGGGTCAGCACATATTAACAGTTGGCAGCCCTGGTTGCTCCTTAGAATACGCATAGTCATATCTGTTATGGTACACATAACACATGCGAAATTTGGTTGAAATCCAAATGATAGTATGGAAGTTGCATGTATTTAAAGTTGGACCTATCAGCAGGCTTAGAATCATGTTGGTAGCACTGACGTATATAAGTTACTCCAAATTAATATAGAATGTCAGGTACTATACGTGTGTATAGTTTAAAGCTGTCGTCTTGCATACTTTCTGATATATTGGTATTTGGATAAAATAAATTAGGAGCATTTATTAACAGTTGGCAGCCCTGGTAGGTCTTAAGAATACGCTCAGTCATATCTGATTATGTACACATACAACATACGAAATTTGATTGAATTCCAATTGATAGTGTAGAAGTTATATGCATTTAAAAATTGGACCTATCAGGAGGCTTATAATCATTTTGGCAACACTGCCATGTTTGGCCTCCTGGAAATTAAACTGAAATATTATGATCTGTACGTGTGCCAATTTTGAAGTAGCTCCCATTCATACTTTCCAAGATATCCAACATGGAGCTCAAATTTCAATTGCGATTTTTTAGCAGTTGGTAGCACTGACATCATTTTCAAATATGGCCGTGAGATATTCAGGTGTAGATCGTTACTCCTACCAAATTTTGTTTCGATTGCTGCAGCCGTTTAGGAGTTGATAGGGGGAGGACACACACACAGCCAGACAGACAGAAGGACAGACAGACAGACAGACAGACATTTGCCCGATCTCATAAGTCTACTTTTTCCTCATTTTTGCAAAATGTGAAAAGTAGGCTAAAAAGGGGATCTTCAGGAACTGAAAAAGAAAAGAGGAAAATTTTGCGGAAAAGTTTAGGACCACAGAAAACTGCTGACGGGACATGGAAGAACAGAAGGAATGATGACCTCTATAAACATACTGAAAAAATTACTGTCACAATGCGGAAGCGAAGGTTGAAATTCTACGGACATTTGGTGAGAATGGACGAGAACCGACTGACTAAGAGGATATTCAAGTATATTACAGAGCTGAAGGCTACAACTAAGTGGGTAGAAGAGGTTAAAAGAGACGCCAAGGAAAGTGGACTCACAGTGGATGTGATCCACAACAGAAAAGAGTTCAGAAACCGAATTGACAACATCAAGATTTTCGAGGAAAAAACACCTAAAATTAGAGCCAAACTGGTAATATCCGAAGAGGAGCGAAAGATCAGAAGTGAACGAATGAAGAGGTTTTGGGAAGAGAAGAGGAGATTAACCAGAAAGCCTTAGGTTCCATGCGGTCCACAGGCGGCCAAATTCGGAAGAAAGAAAGAAAGAAAGAAAGAAGAATCTTTTAGTGTTGGGGGACGACTACCATCTAGTTGGCCCCGCGCGCCAAGTAGCCTTGGTACGCCACTGGTAGTAATATCTTCTTTTAATTTTCTTAATGACTTCAATGGAATAGAATTGTTACATAGGGTTTAAATGGCATAGTTAATCACATTAACTAGGTAAAAATCCATGTCTGCTTCCATAAACCCTCCACTCATTGGCTGAAAGCATATATCCAATGATATATTTTATAAAATTAACTGGTAATATTTCACGCTATTAGCCTACTTTCGATTTTTGCAAAAAATGAAAGTAGACTTATGAGATCAACACAGGGCGAAAAAAAAGTGTGTCTGTCTGTGTGTGTGTATGTGTGTGTGAGTCTGTGTGTGTGTATGTGTGTGTGTGAGTCTGTGTGTGTGTGTGTGAGTGTGTGTACTCTGAATGTCTGTCCCCCCCTATCAATTCGAACACGGTGAATGCGAATTGAACGAAATTTGGTACAAAGGTAGCACTAGCAAAGGACACCTCAGTGCCATGTTTTATATCGCCGCCATCTTTACTAAAACTGAATGGCGGCCACTCAAACGTTCAAAACGTAAAATCAAATAACGACTAACCAAATCATCCAATCTCTACCAAATTTGGTAACAACATACCTTCGTATAGGATGCGTCTTGTGACCAAACTACAAGGTCGTCCGCCATACCATTTCAGGATGGCGGCCGTGCGAATTATGCAAACTTTATAATCCATATCATGGGACCCACCAGTTCCGATTATCGAGCCGAGAATCGTTTTAACTGTTCTAAAGGAAGAGGCACGTACGAAATTAAAAGTTTATTTTGTAATACTATAGTGCAGACGTGATTTTAAAAAGCTCAGCTGATTCATTAATAAGACAAGATGGCAGCGGATATCTTGTGCCTGACTTATATTTCACTAATTTGAGTATTGAATGCAATATAGCGTACTGATAAAAGATAAATAAACTTTGTATGAAATGCTTTATATATAAATAATATACTCCACTGATGAAATCGTTTAGTATAAATCATTATTTGCTAACAAGTTCTATGTAAGTCATTTTAAATAGAACGATATTCGTTGACACAATTAGCTCAGTGGTAGAGCGATAGCCTGTCGCTCAGATTCCTATGGTTCAAACCCGATCAGAGCTAGTTTTTTTGCTTGAAATGTTATATGTTTATTGTTTTGTAATGACTCAGATGTTTTAAAATTAAGCGTTATATTGTGAAAATTATGGTGTAAAATATATATTTAATTAAAACATAATTCGCCAGCAGATTTACTCGAGACATCTAGCTGCCAAAAAGGTAACTTCCAGATTTTATTGAAAAGTTTCTTCTTCTGGCCGCTAGAATGCACTCGCTCTGTTAGGATTATATTGTTCGATATTTCACCACTAGATGTCCCGACTAGTCTACGTGGGGATCCATTGATTACTATACCATTATCATTCTATGCGCATCGAATTTGAAGAATGACAAGTTGATACTACGATACATTTTAACTTTTTATTTTAAAGGGTTTGTAACAGCCTATTTTGCGTTACTTGAAAATGTTATTAAGCGTTATATTGTCCACATTATGGTGTAAAATATATATTTAATTAAAACATAATTCGCCAGCAGATTTACTCGAGACATCTAGCTGCCAAAAAGGTAACTTCCAGATTTTATTGAAAAGTTTCTTATTCTGGCCGCTAGAATGCACTCGCTCTGTTAGGATTATATTATCGAAAATATCCACATAGTTTGTATACACACGTCTCTGTAGGGTCATGGAAAGATTTGTTAATTCAATTAGGGTTGTGAAAGCCATGCACAACCAGACGTGTAAAGACATGCCTCAACTCAAAGTTGGATGTTGCCCACGGCAGGTCGTAATAATAATAATAATAATAATGTTATTGGTTTTACATCCCTTTTAACTACTGCTGCTTTTAGAGACACCGGGGTGCCGGAATTTTGGCCCGAAGGGGATCTTTAACGTGCCAGTAAATGTACTGACACGGCTCCCTCGCATTTGTGCACCCTCAAATGCCAGCTGACTGCGCCAGGATACGAACCTGCAACCTAGGAACCAGCAAGCGAGAACGTTACCGCTGAGCCACGCCGCCAGTCCGGTCGATTATGTCTCCAGATCCATAACATTCTTGATATACTTCTTATCTTTCTTTCTTTCTTCAATGATGGTAGCAGTTTTTATCTAGGTCGTGGCGTTTGGTAGAGGTAAATCGTTTCTAAGGTCTTCAACAAAGAATAGTTCTATTATACTCTTTGATAATAACAACGAGTTATAACTATACTCATACATTTAGGAGAAAGTAGGCTATATGTTCTTTACTGAACATCTTGTTTTCTTGTTGCTATGCACTTTCCAAAAATCTAGAATATTCGGGGCGTCTCTGAACACGTGATGGGTTTTCTCCCATAGCTTGCGTTCGCTAATAAATCTCGCCTTTAGCCAACTTCCAAGATTTATATTCCAATGTTAAACTGTATCACGGGCTCGTATAATAACATCATTTTCATCATAAATCATCCAAATTTCGGGTGCAGTACCCACTGTAAGGCCACGGCCGCCTCCTTTCCTCTTCCTTGCCCATCCATCCCAATCTTCCCTTCCCTCCCCATCCCTCATGAGGCCCCTGTTCGCTTTGCAGGTGAGGCCGCCTGGGCGAAGTGCTGATCACACACCTCCCCAGTTGTATCCAATACGACCAAGTGTTCTTAGCTCTAGGACACTGCCTGGAAAGGCGGTAGTGGTGAGTTCCCTCGCTGAGTCCGTGTGAACCACCAACCTGGAGGGTAAAATTGACTTAAAAAAAACCTATTAATATCTTAATGTAATCCTTAAAATTAGGAAGTTCACACAGATCAAAATGCATAGTAGTAAAAAGCTTAATCTAAAGATAAAATATGTTACCCGGCAGCTCATCTGTGTGCGCTAATTGACATTGCAACTTTTCAGTCGGTAAAATAATATAATCCTAAGTGGAGAACATAATTCACACCATGCGCAAACGACGAATGCCATTTTTTGGGCATTTAAATAGAATGAATAATGACAGGCTAACAAATGAAATTTTTAATAAAATTTTAAAACTTAAAGTTCAACCAGCGTGGTTTACACAGACATTAAAGGATCTTAAGGAAGCCGACATTGACATTCCAGGTACATACAATAGGAATTTATTTCGGGACAAAATTCAAAAAGTGATCTTCAGGGAGGAACAAGAAAGACAACGAAAGCAGCCACGGAACATTGAACAGCTCCGAAAGCAGAGATCAGAGAGGATGAAGCGAATGTGGGCAGAGAGAAGAAAGACATGTGGCTAGATTTGAAGTATTGATTTTACGTGCTCTGTAATAGTGCTATTCGATTAAATAAATAATAATAATAATAATCCCAATTACTTGGAAATACGAAAAACAGCCTGAAACATATTATATGTGATTAAAATACAATTTGTTATGGATTACACGGGAATTAATACGATGAAATGTTTCGCTCATCATGCGAGCATCATCAGATCTAAATACGCAAGACAAAATAGCTCTACAAAACAATACCAATCCCACAAATGGTCGCTACGCTCCGAAACAAATAGCAGAGCAGGCAATTTGAAAGTGTGACCACCGTTACTGATAAATGCAAAGGCATTAAGCGCCCGAAAAAAATAACTCTTTATTTTAATATCTACGATGTTGCAAGACTGAGATATGATGATCCCGTCCACAAGCAGTCTGCTAATCTATGCAGAAAAAGCAAAAACATTTACCATGTTAGGAGATTGTATGATTAATTGATTAATAGACAATTCTTAATAATATAATAATATCGCATGGCCTCGGGTGCAGGGTGCAAGCTTTGTTATTTGACGCCCATAGGGCAGCTTGCATGCCGAATTTTGTTGTTCCTTGGAGCGATATGAAAGTCACTGTGGTTAGATATCTAAGCTCCTTGACACTATAGCGCTTTCTAGTAGAGAAAGGAGAAACGGTTGTGCTGACGGAAAATCCCGAGATAAATTTTGCCATTATGAACAGAGCCTACTGAATTCAAATAGGTTATTTAACATGCCAACAACGAATGACATGTGTGTCGTGATTTTTGTTGTCTTTCAAAAATCACTTACCACGGCCAGGAGCGAACCTGAAAGCTTGGGGTTGGTAGCCCGACACGATAACCACTCACCCACCGTAGCAAGCATTCTTAATAATAATATTACGCCAATCAATACAAATTAAGAAACATCAAGGAACATACTGAATATACAATTGTTTTGGCTTGACAATGAATCCTTTTTCAGCTAAAAGTTAAATTAAAAATATTAATTAAGATATCGTTGTGTCAAATCTATAAATAACTGATTACAAAGAACAATAATTTGCTACGATTAAATCTTAGAAAATATAAGTATTAAAAGAAATGGATTTCCTTGCAAAGAATGAAATAAAATATTTGACAATATTTATTTGTAAACTTAACAATGAGTAGCTTATGTGGAATTTGGAGCCGTTCTTTTTTCTGTGTTGCCTATACAAATTGTATTTTTCTGATTTTCAGTCGGTCAACACGATTGTGCCCAATGAATTGGGCGGGGTACAAGTTATAAATATGGAGGGTACAAGTTATAAATATGTAAGCACATTCCGGGGAAAAATTAGATGTATTAAATGTATTTCCCCAGGAGTCTGTTTACATATTTATAACTTGTACCCCGCCCAATCCATTGGACATAATCGTGTTGACCGACTAAAAAGCAGCAAAAGACAACGAGCAGATTATTAAAGTGAAGTTCTAAAAAATAATGTTGTAGTCATCAAAAAGAGCTCAAAAACAAGTTGCCAATGTTTTGTGATAATTTTGAATGTCGTAGTGGTTCAAGTAAGAAATGAGGTTGTCTGAAGCTTAATGTGTTAAATATGTACAGTAGGAGCCAACCAATTACGAAAATAAGAGAACGCTGGAGCGCATCTATGATTCACATAAAATGCAATTATTGATGGCTCGGTTTGAACTCTAACCTTTGACGTGTTGTTATAAAATATTTGTTTAGATAGCTGCAGAAAATATTAGAAGTTTCACTCAAACCAATGCTATGTTCTCTTGTGTCAAGCAGATTATAATTGAATCGGAGTTTAAATGAATGGCATTGTTCAAACGTTAGTTGTAATTTAAGAATCATCTGTTATTGGAGGTAGGCTATTACAATGTATGACGTGGTTGTGATGCCATATCTGTAGACTTACACTGTTATGTGTACTTACAAATTTACATGTTGGTCGTATCATTTAGATGTAACTGGTTAATTATAGAGTGCTTTAATTATTGAGTTACTCTTAATTCAATGCCATTGCTTTCTTATAACAGTATAGGGTCCATATGATCTGGTTATATTTTATGATAATAACGAGAAGAAACGTGATAATAAGATGGGGCTTCAGAATAATCATAGATGTTGTTCGGATGCATTTTCAAGGAGAATTGCTTATAGTTGTTGATTACCGTTGTTGTGCTGTTTTGAGTGATATTGTGCCCTACGTAGGCCTACTTAGAAAGAAATTCCACAGCCTGCTTCCAGTCTCCGACCGGGTCAGGAATGGAATGAATGAAGCCCCCATCTAGCGGCAAGGATATGAACTGTGCCGGCTGCCGAGGCCTGACGCACTCCTCTGGGGCAATGATTAAATGAATGACAGATGAAATGAAATGATAGTGGAGAGTGTTGCTGGAATGAAATTTTGACAGGGAAAACCGGAGTACCCGGAGAAAAACCTGTCTGCCTCCGTTTTGTCCAGCACAGATCTCACATGGAGTGGCCGAGATTTGAACCACGAACCCAGCGGTGAGAGGCCTGCGTGCTGCCGCCTAAGCCACGAAGGCTCTTAGGCCTACTTAGAATCTGGATTATTTTTTACGAGTTCATGTGTTAAATGTAAAGTGAGACTCCAACCCACGTTCTCCCGATGTCAGCGAAGCACGAGCCGATGATGATTCTTAAGGGATTAAACATGTAGGTCATTGGACACTATTGATACGTTCCACACTCACCCAAGTACATGGTTATGATCAGGGTGCGGGGTCTTAGTACGTGTGCAATGAAGTTAGAACGCATCGTACTATAGGGCACGTGGAAGCTCCTCCTGTGACTGTTGGTATCTCACCACGGCGAAGCGGGTTCGATTCCCGGTCAATGCATGTGAGATTTTCAAAGTGAAATGCCATGTCCTATGGTTCATGATCGCACGATTAACGATTACGTAAAACTACAACCTTCCTTCCTTCCTTCCTTCCTTCCTTTCCTTCCTTCCTTCCTCCTCCTGTGACCTCCGGGTGTATCAATGAAGACATGTGACGTACAGCGGATAAATGGACGGATCACGTGGTTCTTCGTCTTTTCATAGTGCGTGCGTCATCTCAACTCCGATACTAATCTGATAGCGCTGTTTACGTACTGTAGCCGATACCTAGTTGAGGCTATCGGCTACGTCAGCTGTGATCGAGCCATAGTTGAGATTTGTGGGCAAGGAGAAAAGATAGCGCTCAGATCGAGTCAGAAGAATGGTAGGAAATGACGTAGGAGGCCGAGGAAGATGGAGCCACTACCCCTCAAACATATGGAATTATGGGAGAAATACTGGATGATTATAAAGATTAATTTGGAATAAAACCTTATCTAACCTCAGAAGGGAAGGAAATAACAAGAAATCTTATTGATAATAACTTGAAGAAAGGTAGACAACTCCTTAAGTTATGTTATAACTTTATAGCCGAAATAGTGTGGTCGAGGTTAGAGCTGTGACGTCAGACAGCGGAAGGAAGGAGGAAGTCACGTGGTAGCTCAGGGCGAGAAAGCCGAACGCAGTGACACCAGCGAAGAGAAGTATTCCAGCAGTCCAGCTGAGTGGATCAAACCGTGCTATAATAGAACAGTTTATAAGGCAGTGCGATACGGAGAGTTACGTGCGGGAGAGAGTCGCTAGGCGAAGCCTGCGATGCAGTATTCGGAGTTCGTTTTTGGAGCACACGCTGTCCATAGGGCAGGTCATACAAGCCGTTAACTTGAGCAAGGAAGCCGGTGTTCAGACACATGTTATTTCAACATCGCAGTCGTATTCACGTGAAACAGCAATGCTTTTTCAAGCTTACAATTTACCGAAGCAATACGCAGTATTACACAAGGATTGAGAAACATTATTTAAGCTACGTTCTCAATGTATAACAGCACAGCGAAGCAGTATAATGAGGCCAGTATTCAACCTCATGTTACACAAGGACAGTGAAGCGGAGCGTGTCGTGCTGTGGGCGACATTTGTTACCATGCGATAGTCAACGAGTTGAACATTACTCTGACATTTTGTCAAGTTTGAGATGTTAGGACTTGTGTTTCAACAGTCCAATTGTGCAGTCCAGTCACAATTATACACTTTTATTATGGACATTCAGGTGGACTTGAACTTATTTCAGCAGCATTACAGCATATTTCATAATGCATTTGAACCGTAATATTTAAGGCGACCATGGGGCCGTTCCAACATTACTGCTTTTGGCAAGTGAAAATATGTAAGCGTATGCACTTTGTGAATGGTGGCACGTGCAGCATAATAGTTACATATCATGAACAGTTATGAAATATCTTAGTTACGAACACAGATACAGGGTGTCTGACAAATCAGTACACTTTTGAAGCTACATTATTTTTCTACCAGTGCAATTCAGCCGCTGTGGAGACTAACATTATTATCGAATGCCAACCGAATAGTTTATGGAACAGTGGCGTGACATATTCGAGGAGTATGGGGTACTCTGTGTTTTTGAACTTTTGTGGAAGAGTTTGGACAATATCCATGATGGATAATCTTCAGTTCATCATGTCGTGCTAGGCGGATACGGAGACGTGATGGCATCTCAGAGCGATGGATTCGGTTCCTAACGAAGAGGATAAATATGACATCAAATTCACTTGGATGGAGTCAGGCGTTAGTTCAGTGGGTGATACAGCGTTTTCGTCGATCTTGCGAGAAATCTGTGACAAACACTTGGATTACCGACGATCTTTGAATTCTATTAACATCTGGAATATGAAGGTATTGTAAGAGTTATGGCATTACTGATATGATTTTTCATGAACACTGGGCATACTCGTATATATTTTAGTAGGAGTGCTACTATTATTTTTCGACATGGCTTAAATATTTTATTACTCCATTTGCTAAATTATGGTGTTACCATATGATATGGCAGGCACATTTATGCAACGTTCTCACCATTGGTTGACTTTATTAGACAGGATTTTGGTCTTTATATTTTTCAGTGAGGATAGTATTTCTTGATTATGGATATTTTTAGCGAGTGTTTCGAACTCGTGATCTGCAATTGGATAATTTGAATTTTTTTCGTCATTTCATTGCATACTAGCGAGTATCTATAATTCATCAGTAGGGATATTTTTTATTTCGATTGGATTGTTTGGTGATATTAAAATTTTATTCACTCAAGTGAATGCATATCGCTTTTATGTGACAAATAGAGTCTTGTTGATTCCAATCATGTACACTCACTCATTAGCCTACGAGATGGGTCCTGTTACTCTGAGTAACTGTGTGGTGGCACTCACCTTACCTATCGTTTTTAGGGAATTATCATCATAGTCTACGAGGCGGGGCCTGTTGCTCTAAGCAATTGTGTGGTAGTACTCACCTTACCTGCCAATCTAGGGTCTCATTTTATCATCCGAGTGTACTTATGATCGTAAGAGGATTAAACAATAAACTACCAGTCACATATTAGTTGAATTTTGTTAAATAAATAAAAAACAAATGTCAGCAGGGTTACACTCTGTAATTCTTGTTTTGCCAATCCAATAATTTGTTGCAATACTCTTTTGAGAGTATATTCATTTAACAGTTAATACTTTTGATACTCTTTGTGAGTGATTTGATACCTTTGAGAAGGATTTCAAGTAATTGAATCTTGTAAGATGAGTTATTTATTGTCAGAATTTTTTTTGAGGCAGATCATTATTAGATATTTTTGATGTGAGGTAATATAACACATTGGTGTTTTTCTTTGAAGTAAATCTTGAGGATCTAAAGAGAATTTATGCTCTGAATTAAACCAGATCTTGAATTGGATTACGATTACTAAGGTAATTTTCATATTGTTTAAGAAGTTGTCTAGATATGACCAGATTAATTACAGTTCTTGTAGATTGTGTGCGTTAATCATCTGAAGCCAGTTATATATTTTTGTGGATCATGCAACGTGATTATGTGAAGTATTTTTGATAGGTATTTTTGGAGGTTGCCAAGTGAAAGTTTGCAATATGGCCAATTATAATTTTGAGGCAGACATGAGGTTGTTGGACTCAGTCTAGCATATTTTTGAGATTCATGCTGTGCGCTGAATAATTATGGTGTTATATGGAATAATTATGGTATTCAAATGTGGTATTTGACAAAGTGAGATTAAATGGTGAAGTTTTGGATAGTGAGATCCAACGTGATTTTGTGAAGGCAACGTATTATTTTGGCATGATAATTAAATATGAGGTATAACATGGAACTGATAAAACTTTAAGACAACGTTCTATAACCTATATTAAACAATTTTTAGGAAATTAAATAAATAAATAATTTTGATAATCCAAGATTTTCTGATAATAATAATAATAATAATTTATGAAATAATAATCTGAAGTTTAAACATATTAATGATCTGACCCGATGAATTAAAATTTGAATAAACTCGATGAATTAAATAAAATGATGAATTAAAAGTTGAATAAATTAACTGAATTAAATAAATTAATAGATGATTAAACAGCTGTTGAATAACTGAATTAAAGGGTGATAATTAATTAAAGGAGCTGATGACTAATAAAATTTAAATGAATTTAAATAAATTTAAATATGAGATATGATTTAAATGAAATGAAAATCCACTGCCTGCTTCGAGTCCCCGACCGGGTCAGGAATGGAATGAATGAAGCCCCTATATAGCGGCGAGGATATGAACTGTGCCGGCTGCCGAGGCCTGACGCACTCCTCTGGGGCAATGATTAAATGAATGACAGATGAAATGAAATGAAATGAAAAGGGAGAGTGTTGCTGGAATGAAATTGTGACAGGGAAAACCGGAGTACCCGGAGAAAAACCTGTCTGCCTCCGTTTTGTCCAGCACAGATCTCACATGGAGTGACCGGGATTTGAACCACGGACCCAGCGGTGAGAGGCCAGCGTGCTGCCGCCTAAGCCACGGAGGCTTTTATATGATATAAATAAATTGATGAATTGCAACTTAAATTAATGAATTAAACAATTTAAATGGATGGATTGAGATAATTTAATTTCAATGAGATAATGAAATGAGAGTGTGTGGATAATTGAATAATCTAATGAATTGATGAATTTAATCTTCATTTAGATGATCTGATGGTAATAAATTAATTATTCTGAATTGAATATAACGAATATTGGGATGAGAACTGATGTGAGAAACATTTAATTTTTTGACATGATAATGATGGTGATGACCAATGAATAGTGAAGTTTTCTTTGATTCACAACCAAGCAATGATCAGCAATAGTGTAAATATGGTGTATACATTAATTGTTAAATTTTTAGGAGCAATTGTTGGGATTTCCAACATTGATTAGTGCCATTTAAGCCATAGAAATGAGTGAATAATTAAATATATGTGTTTTTAGGGTATTTTGTGTTAGACAGATTCATACTTCTAGACATCCACATTACTGATGTTAAATTAACGAAAGGTTAGGTCTCAGGGATCACGAAATGTCAGTGACGCAAAGACATAGTGCTACGGTGGCCCTGAGAACTCAAGCGAACTTTAGTAATTTTTGTTTTTTTTATGTGGATGAATAATACTTTGAAATAGCACAGAGATGTTTCGATTTTTGAGGACTATAACAACCTAACGTTTACATTCGACCATACTCCTAGGCAGGGTTTGTGTTTCTTTTTCTGTCTGACTGATTAAGTTTAAATAAATTTTGTTTTATCTTATTTGTGATCTGATGATGATTTTGTTTTCCCAATCCTTTCCTTTGTCTCAATTAAGGCTTAACCAGAAAGGATGTGGTTTGCTAGGGGTTCAGTTGATGGCGCCCATTTCTATTTGCTATTATGATTAAATTTAAGCCCGTAACGACCCTAGAGATACTTTATCTCGTGTTACCCTCTGCTTTTGTGATATTTCAACTGAATTTCCGACACATTCCTTATTTTATTTCATGTTCATTTAACTCCACTCTGGCCTGGGAAGCCAGATATGCGATGTAATGGCAGATGGGTCATCGCATACCTCGGATGAACGGGTGCAGTACTAAGACCCCGAAGCCTGGTTATGATGTTCTAGCCCCTCAAATGAAGCAACAATTTTTATTAGCCTACTTTTCACATTTTGCAAAAATGAGGAAAAAGTAGACTTATGAGATCGATCCGGGAAAATGTGTGTCTGTCTGTCTGTCTGGCTGGCTGGCTGTGTGTGTGCCCCCCCTATCAACTCCTAAACGGCTGCAGCAATCAAAACCAAATTTAGTATGAGTAAAGATGTGCACCGGAATAGCTCACGTCCATATTTGAATATGATGTCAGTGCTACCAACTGCTGAAAAAACGCACTAGAAATTTGAGCTCCATGTTGGATATCTTGCAAGGTATGCATGGGAGGTATTCCAAAATTGGCACACATGTAGATAATACTATTTCAGTTTAATTTCCAGGAGGTCAACCATGACAGTGTTGCCAAAATAATTTTAAGCCTTCTGATAGGTCCAATGTTTAAATGCATATAACTTCCACACTATCAATTGGATTTCAACCAAATTTTGTAAGTAATATCTGTACATAAACAGATATGACTGAGCGTATTCTTAAGAGCCACAAGGGCTGCCAACTGTTAATAATTGCTCTCTCTATTTTTTTATCCAAATACCAATATATCAGAAAGTATGCAAGCCAACAGCTTTAAACTATGCACACGTATATTCTGACATTTTAGATTAATTTGGAGTAACTTATATACGTCAGTTCTACCAACATGATTATAAGCCTGCTGATAGTACCGGTACCAATTTTTAAATACATGTAACTTCTATACTATCAGTTGGATTTCAACCAAATTTCGTATGTGCTATGTGTACCATAACCGATATGACTATAAGTATTTTTAAGAGCAATCAGGGCTGCCAACTGTTAATAAATGCAGTCTATATTATTTTTACCCTAATATCAATATATCAGAAAGTACGCAAGCCAACAGCTCTATACTTTGCACACGTATAGCACCTGACATTCTAGATTAATTTGGAGTAATTAATACAAGGCAGTGCTGCCAACATGATTCTATGCCTGCTGATATGTCCAATTTTAAAATACATGTAACTTCTATACTAACAAATGGATTTCATCCAAAATTGGCACAACAAGATATCATAGTAATGCAGATTATTTCTGACCAGCACACGCATGGTATTGTTGGCAACATGCTTTTACGCGTGCTGATAGATCCAGTGTCTAACTGCATGTAACGTCCATTGGACTTCAATCAAATTTTGTACCTTAAGAGGTGGAAATAAGAATATATTCAGTCACCAGGGCTGCCAACTGTAGTGCTCTATTAGGCTACATTATACCAGGTATATTTTGTACTAATTAGATATTTCGATATTACCAACTTAATTTCGTCATTATTCTAGATAGGTTCATATACTGTAGAATAATAATTGGCATGAAAAGTAGGCTGTATAGTTCTTCGCGGAACTTCTTGTTTGGCTTGCAATAGGCCTACTTAAGTTTCAGTGACCCCGCTTTACATCTATTGATATGAATGGATGAATAATTCACTTTCCCTCATTCCCTGAAAAGTGCGTGTCCGTGACATAAGCAAACAACTGACTAGTTTAATTAAGTTTCATTATCGCAAGCCTTTACCAATATTGAGTATGCCAACACGGTAGGATGTGTACATAGCCTGTAATCAATAAGTCCCTCTAACCCGGACAACACCCAATTAAGACGGAGCTTGCCGTCTTCACGCTCTCCTTTTCAACGCCACCTAGAATAATTAACCAGAGAAATCAGAAATGAGATAAACTTGGAGAGAAATCTTCGTGTCAGCAGAGTAGAACTTGAGCCATCTAACTCCATCAAGATTACCGGGTAGCATCTGACAAATCCTTAATATACTACGCTGAGAAATAAGCTAGTGTAATCTGTTATATTGACATGGATATGTATTAAGGCTGGGGGTCTATCTGTGATTAGCGTAGACAAGAAACAGACACGGGTATCCAGTGGTTACCTTGGCAACAAGGGATAGTCATCTTGGCCTAATAATTCTAGTTCAGTAGAGACAGCTATAGGCCTATGCTGTTATAAGGACAGCTTAGTTACCATTATTATAAATAAAATATTTATTGCCTCTAATAGCCAAAGGAATGATGCAGACAAAATAAAATATTCATAGGATACCTTATGAGCACTAATAAACTATTCATTAAAACAGAAGGACGTCTTAGATTCAAGTCTATATGTAGGCTACAGTACATCGCATGATATCTTTCGCACCATTTGCCACAACGTTCACATACACAGTCTGCGTCTGGCTGGTGAAACTTCTTTAACGTGCACAGCTTATGGTGAAAGCCATGTATGGCAAAGCGTGTAACAGTATGTCTTAGTTCGTAGCCTCCCAGTTTCCAATCATTGCAGGTCATTGCGTCAGTGATGTAAAAATCCCACCATATGTCTTTTTTCTTCGATTTCAGGTTCTCCATGCGTTGCACGTATGCTGGTGTAGACGGTAGCGACAGTTGGAGGTGGAGCTCTTACACATAATATAATTCACGTGTTAATTCATAGACTAGTCTTGAAGGCGTGTATTTTGAAACACACAGAACCTTCTTTAAAAAAGTTACCATTATTGAAAGTTAGTACGCCTACCGACCGCAAGATAGTGCGAACTTGCGGTGTTCGATGGATATTCTCTAAAATTCCTAAAAAAGTTCATAATTTCATTTTTCTTCTAGAATTTCTGAGTGTCATTTTAACATTTTAAAATCAGTGCTACCAACATCAAATGTTTGAATCAACAAAAATCTTTAGAAATTATTAAATTCAAATGTCCTTAAAATTTTTATGAGTGATGTACGACTATTATTATTATTATTATTATTATCAATATTATTATTAATATTATCATCCTTTGGGGCTTAATTCTGTCATTTAGATGCTGTTGTCAGTCCTCAATGGCTGTATGCAGCAGAAACACTAGACATGATTGGGAAGGGTGGTCTCGAACACATATGGAAGAGAGAAGGGAAAATGCTCCGAAAAATTCTAGGCCCAGATATCAAGGATGGAGAGAGGAGACACACCTAACAAAGAACTATACCTGAAGAAAGATGGAGTCGTAGCCCAAATGAGGAAAAGGAGAATACAGTTTTATGGACACTAGGTGAGGATTAACAGTACCAGATTGACGAAGAGGATTTTTGAATTCTTTAAGGTTGTAAGCTGTTTTGGGCCTGAAGTCCAATTTATAACATACATATACTTATTTGCTGTAAATGTTAACTAAACGCTATTTATAGGTCATTTAAAGCCACGCCCCCCTTGAAGTTCTGTTCCTGAGAACTGGCATATTTTCTCCTCCTCATTCTTCTTCTCCTGCTCGTCCTTCTCCTTTTCCTGCGCCTCCTCCATCTCCTTCTCCTGCTCCTTCTCTTTCTCCTTATCCTCCTTCTTCTCTTTCTCCTGCTCCTGCTCCGTCTCCTACTCCTGCTCCTTCTCTTTCTCCTCCTATTTCTCTTTCTCCTCCTACTTCTCTTTCTCCTCCTACTTCTCTTTCTCCTGCTCCTGCTCCTCCTCCTCCTCCTTCTCCTTCTTCTTCTCCTTCTTCTATTTCTCCATCTCTTCCTTCTTCTCTTTCTCCTCCTCCTTCTTCTCTTTATCCTTCCTTTCCTTCTTCTCCTTCTTCTCCTGCTCCTTCTTCTCTTTCTCCTTCTCCTCCTTCTTCTCTTTCTCCTACTCCTTCTCCTGCTCCTTCTTCTCCTCTTCCTGCTCCTTCTTCTCACTATCGTTCTCCTCCTTATCCTCTCCTCCTAATCCTGCTCCCCCTGCTCCTTCTTCCCTTTCTCCTTCTACTCCTCCTTCGTCTCCAGCTCCTTCTTCTCTTTCTCCTTCTCGTCATTCTTCTTCTGCTCCTTCTTCTCTTTCTTGTTCTCCTCCTCCTTCTTCTCTTTCTCCTGCTGCTCCTTCTCATCCTCCTCCTTCTCCTGCTCCTTCCTCTCTTTCTCCTTCTCCTTCTTCTCCTGATCATTTTCCTCTTCCTCCTGCTCCTTCTTCTCTTTCCCCTTCTCCTGCTCCTCCCTCTCCTCCTTCTCCTCCTCCTTCTTATCCTCTTTCTCCTTTTTTTCTCTCTCTAAATAAGCTAGGAAGTTAAAAAGAAACAAGAAGAGGGTCAGAGAAGATGAAGACAACCCAGGTGATCCTAAGTATGGGCCTGGTGCACATTAAGGTAACACTTGTCTTGAAGAGCATTTCTCTTCACTTTTGATTTTTTCGAGACAAATGTTCCTTTTTCTCTGGAAGTATTAACAATAGCGCTCTGAATTTTTGTTCAGTAATTCAATATGATCAACTAAAGGATTGTATGTTTTCTTGTGATTTTATCATAAATAGAAAAAATAATATTTTATGTTTTCGTAGAGAAAAATAAGTTGAAATTTTAGCCTCCGAAAAAAAATTGTTTACAAACATAGACATTTCCAAAAACAACCCTTTAAAGATAAAATATAGATCTAAATATCTGTAAGGTTTTGTTTCAATAGGTTAAATAGGCCTACTTAATGAGAAAAAGGAACATGAAGTTGACAAATTTAACATGGCGGAGATAGGGCTTACATCCTCCCCTTAAGAAGTGGAAATCGGAGCCGAAATGGTTTCGGGAAGTGAGATTGGACTTGGATCGGATGGGGGTGAAAGAAGAAAACACTATGGACAGAGATCGATTTAGACGAATAGTTAAGGAGTTTACAGGTTTCCAGCAGACAGGGGAGTTGTCCTGGAGAAAAGGAAGATCTTACACGGAGGAAGAGAAAAAGGAAATGGGAGAGAGGATGAAGAGAGAGATGACAAAACATAATGTAAAAGCTGTCAAACGTGCTTCATAGTTGGCCGTAACCAATAAATATATTATTATTATTATTATTATTATTACCAGTATTATTTTATATTCGTTTGGAATAATTAAATAGTCCCTTACTAATTTGGACGAGAGATGTAGAATAATACTAACTTACTAAATCTGAGCCACAATTCAACCAACAGAGTTCATATTTAGCTGTCAGATGTTCATTTAAACGGAACCTCTAAATTTAAGAATATATCTTTTAGAAGGTTTATGTTGTTGTTGATGATGATTCTTTTATGGGCTTTGCGACATCACGGTCTGTAGCCCTATTTATTTAGATGTGTTTCAATTTATCTGAAAACCTGTAGTGACTGTAGTAGTGTATGTAAGTTTAATCATTGAGGACAAAGATTAGGTAAGTGCCACGGAATTTGAAATAAGATACTATCCCAGCATTTTCATGGAGTTAGTTTGGTAAAAGCAGCGAATAAAATCACTCGGTATTGCCACTGTCAGCGCCGGGATACTATCATGAGGACTCCAGACATTCAGCATGTTCCATCGTGGTCATGGTTAGAGATTTAAAGCTTACGACCATCCCAAAATAATAATAATAATAATATGGATTTAAGTTCCCTTCTTATTAGAGACGCCGGGGTGTCAGTAATTTGTCAGTAATTTGTCCGTTGAGATAATTTCAACGTGCCAGTAAATCTCCCGACACGAATTTGTCGAATTTAAATGCTTTTCAATACCATCGGATTAAGCTGGGATCGAACCCGTCATTTTGGGTTTTGAAAGTCAACGACTGAACCACTTAACCCAGTAGCTGAGGCAGTAGTTGCGGGGGTAGTAGTAACGTCCGCCTCGTTGCGTAGTGGCTAGCACTCTTGGCCGTCACCGCGGAGGTACACTCAGCCTTGTGCGGTAAAACTCAGATGAAGCGGGTTCAATTCGTACCTTAACCATCTTGTAAGTGGTTTTCCGCTATCTCCCACTTCTACTCCCGGCAAATGTCGGGATGGTACCTAAATTGAGGCCACGGCTGCTTCCTACCCAAATCCTACCTCAATTACAAATACACGCACCAATACAGACATCACAGTGACACAGGTTATCAGACAAATTCTACACACACACACACACACCCAAGTACACGGTCCTGCATGACCACGATGTCGCAAATCCCCTAAAAGAATCAACAACAACAACAGTAGTATCATAAACATCACTACCAAACTATGTACAGGAAAAGATAATTTCTTCATAACGTTCGGCTAAGGAACGTCATCAGTTTCGATTGTTTGAATGGCCTGCTTAGATGGAGTTCGAACAAGAACTGCGCCATTGCTCTTGCCGATCACGTCTCTGAAAAAGACTGCCGGGTTGCCTCGCATTCAAGTGAACAACCATCTGAGTCCATATCAGTCCGCTCACTGGGACCAGTAAGTATACAGAGTGATTCATAACTCCTATTACAAACTTCTGGGTGTTGTAGAGGGGACTAAGTAGATCACATTTTGATTAGGAAACTATGTCCGAAATTTATCTTTCGATACCAAATCAGTTTGACTCGATTGCACATCTCCCACTTCACTACAGACACGTATGCACTACAAGAGTTGTTTCACGTGGCGACCCGGCTGTTCATTACACAACGTGTACCTGCACAGCATGTTGTCATACACACGTCCCACGAGACCTGGTGAGAGTTCAATAATGTGTGCTGCCACCAGAACACGCGCAACAAGATCCTCTTCCGACTCGACAGGAGACTCATAAACAAGGTTCTTCATGTGGCCCCACAGGAAAAAGTTGAGGGGGGGTTAAATCTGGCGATCATGGTGGCCACGAAATTGTACTACCTCGACCTATCATTCTTTCCCCGAATGTTTGTTCGAGATGTTCGCGTACTGCACGTGCAAAGTATATGCCGCCATCGTGTACTGCTGAACGACTGGATCACAATTGCTGTCAAATTGGACTCACTGTCACTACCGTTAGTAAACGAACAGACGACACGATATCATTGGACTGCGGTCTCGTCCTGTACTGCGCCCTGACTGGATCACAACTGCTGTCAAAGCGGACTTACTGTCAATACGGTTTGTAAACAGAAACTATATGCCATCAGAGGACTACAGAGGTTGCCCTCAGCCAATGTTATTTGCGTTCTGTAAATTGGGCGATGTAAAATGAAAGTGATCTTCAAACCGATTTGGCATCGAAACGATCTATCTCTGAACAAGGGTTCCTATTCAAACTGTGATCTACTTAGCCCCCTCTACAACCCCCAGAAGTTTGTAATAGGAATAGTGAACCACTCTGTATTGAACCCGACGGGGTTATGCTGACTGGTATCGAATGTGGATCTCAGAGACTGTGAGCTCAGAATGAAGGTTCCACCTAGGAACGAACCCGAGATCTTTTGAGGGAGTTTTAGTTGTAAAAACCCCTAGAGGAAATTATATATGAAGTCACTGTTGTGATATCAACTGAGGCTGACATCATTTATTAATATAATGCAGGGAAAATGAGTGGAATACAGCATTATTGGGCTGTATGAAGGAAGCTATGCTGCATTCGAGCACAGAAGTTGGGGAGTTTGACATTTTACTAATAGCCCCAGAATTGTGGGAGGAGACCCGTGGAGCCGTGTCACTCTCGCTGACCTACTTATGTCGTCTGGAGCAAGCCAAGGGGCTAACTAATGATCTAGTTCTTCCCCGTTTCAGAAAAGAAATGTGAATGGGGTGGGAAGATCCCAGTGAAAATCATTGATTACTCGTGATTGGAGCAACGCAATGACATGAGAGTTGCACACATGTAAATATTTAGCCGGGGAGCTAATTATCAAGCCTTTAAACTGTGAAATCAAGGCATATTTAAGGGACTGCGCAAGAACACAGGATTCTGGAAGTTAGCGGAGTGCTATAACCATGTCGCCGGGGATTTTACAGGACGCCGCGTACCCACGCCATGGCAAAGGCAATTCATATTAATTAATTGGCCGATCGATCCTCGAGCACGCAGATTGTTTTGTGACCAGCAAGGAAAAAGGAACTTATGAACAGTATTTCAAGACCAGAATCATACTGGGAGAGGAGATGATACAGCGAGGGAATCCTAGGTCTACTTTTTCTTGTGAAACTAATATAAGGGAGTGGACTCAGGTCAGAGAGGACAGTTGTACCAGACTCTAGCGCGGAGCGTATGTCGCCCGACACCAGGGAAAGAAGCGCGCACAAAGACTTGAACATTTTCTAATGTTAATCAGTATATTCGCCGTGTAGTGTAATGCACAAATTAAGTCATGAAGTGATAATAAGTACTGTAAGTAATAAACTGTATTAGGCGAAATGCGCGTTACCGAAGTCAAGGAGAGACGCTCGGACTTCAGTTTGGGAATCCGTGCAGTGAAACTGTTATAATACGTTTTGTTAAGGACAGTCGTGCTGTATGTGTATAGTCGGCAGTACGAGCAATTGTTAGTGTTCACATAGGAAGTACCGTGTGATATAACTTGCAGAACTATTGAAAGTAATAATTTGTATAAATAAAATGTACAATGTTGAGCGCAGTGTGTAAAATATTGATTGGACATATATTAGTATGCCGGGCTGCGCAAGGGATAAACTTTATGATGCGTTTGGTGAAATGTCATAAGAATACCAAATAGTAACGCTCAGGACGAAAAGTAAGCATATTCATGCAAAGCAGGACGTTTATCGTAGGATAATGGATCGACAGTTGGTGAATCCGTAGGCAGATGATCGAGACTTTCAGTCAGGATGTGGAGAGGAGCGAGGAAGAGTCCGTCAACACCTGCAGTTCTGATATCTTGCCAGGGAAATTCAACCAGTAAGAAATGTAAATAGTGACGTGTTTTTTTTTTTTTTTGATCTGTGAAATATCTATAAAATTATTGTTGTAACAAGTGTTATACAGTGTTATGTGCCTCAATATGGAAAAGAAAAGTGCCGTGTGTTTCGGGAGGCAAAGGTTTTATAATATGTGTATTATTAGTGTGGAAATGCCTCGCTAAGTATGCAAATGGCAGGCGATACTGGAAGATGTGAGTGGTTGGAGCCACCTGGATAGCCTACAGTATGTAAGTACCCAAAAACCATGATGTTATAGTAGCAAGGGGTGCAAGGGGTAGATTCTCTCTATCCAAACGTCATCCTCACCTGCACGTGGTACACCCTGCTCCATACTGACGAGGCTCTGACGACCGAATAACTCCCGGGATAAGGAGTTCCCCTCTCTCCTGCCAACGGCTTATGTAAGGCGGATGAGCAGATTGAGGTTAGGGCACTCTCTTGCCCTTGAGATGGGAAACTATCTCTTAAGGCGGATGAACCAATAATGGTCAACGGCATAGAAGACCTCAACGGTGGACCAAGCAACTAGTATTGCCCGAACGGTTGGGAAGGCGGATGAAGGCTGCAACAGTCCAGGACCACCAGTCGTCATAGCTTCTATGCCACTGGATAAAGGCCCTGTATCTGTCAAGTACTGTGTGTCTGTTGATGTGCAACACTGTCGCATTTCCCTTGTCAGCATGAAGAATAGAAATGGTGTCATTATTTCTTAGTTCCTTCAATGCCTTTCTTTCACCCCGAGTTAAATTGGGTGCGGGTACTTTAGAGGATCTTAATATCCTCACACTTTCTTGTCTAACTTCTTCAGCTTCATCTGGTGGTAAATTGTAGATGGCAGCCTCAACGGATGTGATCAACTCCTCTGTAGGAATTTTGGAGGGTGCGAGAGCAAAGTTGAGACCTCTGCTTAGTAAAGTTGTTTGATGGTCATCTAAAGGGGTATTAGAAAGATTGACTACAACTTTACTAGTATCAAGAACCGTACGAGGAGCTGTTTGTCTCGAGGACAATCGAAGGAACTTAGCTCTTTTTCTATCTACAGCCCGACAAAAATTATTCTCGGCCTGAATAGCGGAGATACGTTCAAAGAACAGCCACAATTCCTCTGAGAGAATGCTACTAAGAAGCAGATGTAAGTGTAATAACTCACGGGAAACTGCGTCCAATTCAGTACGAGAGTTCTGGATCCTCTCGATAACGAGTGCCTTGCTAGCGCGCTGATAAATTCTCATAGCTTTATGAGTGTGTATAGTTTGCTTCAATTTTACACACTTGGGAATGATGTTATGATCCCTGCATCTAAGAAAGAAGGACAACGATGAAAGGAGAGAGCTCCTTCTTCGCCTCAACTTACTAAATTTAGATGATTGTCGAACAACTTCCTCCCCATAGAGGTATCTAATTTGCATATTAAGGCTTTCACGGCCCGGATTATTATATAAATAATTCATGCTTTTGGGCTAATGCCGTGTGTATTTTTAATTTAAACCATACGTTTCGGAGAAACCTTGCCTCCTTTTTCAATGGAAATAAACAATGTGGCCAAAGAAAGTATATCAATGAGATTACAAAAAATATAGATAAATTCCGCTGTTCGTCACCAGAGAGCAGCTGCCAGAAATTACTGTATGGACCATGGTGGAACGGCGGACAGAGTAGTAAGTGACAAGAAGGTAAAGGGGGCGGTGTGAAAATATAGTATCTCCTCGAAGCACAACTGGTCTAGAATTATAAGGGAGGCAGTTGAAATTCGTAAAAATCCCAATAATTTTAACAGAGACACTGGATATCAGCTAAGTGACACTTGGCTACCAGTTATTAAGGATCTAGGGAGATAGTTCCTCTCAGTCTCTCTGTTCTTCACATATTTAAAATTGTACATTTTCCCTCTAGGGCTCTGAGCCTGGATTTGATCTCCTTTGTCGTCACTGGAGGAGTTTCCATCTGTTTTTTCGCCGTTGACTGTATGACGTTAGGGATCGTTCAGCTACTATTCCCTTTTGTTTATGTTTCCTTATATCCATCTAACCCTCCCCCCCCCCTCCTCCTTCTTCGTGGAGTTTCTATATTTTCACACCGCCTCCTTTACCTTCTTGTCACTTACTACTCTGTCCGCCGTTCCACCATGGTCCATACAGTAATTTCTGGCAGCTGCCCTCTGGTGACGAACAGAGGAATTTATCTATATTTTTTAGCCTACTTTTCACATTTTGCAAAAATGAGGAAAAAGTAGACTTATGAGATCGGGCAAATGAGTGTGTGTCTGTCTGTCTGTCTGTCTGTCTGTCTGTCCTTCTGTCTGTCTGTCTGGCTGACTGTGTGTGTGTCCCCCCCTATCAACTCCTAAACGGCTGCAGCAATCGAAACAAATTTGGTAGGAGTAAAGATCTACACCTGAATATCTCACGGCCATATTTGAAAATGATGTCAGTGCTACCAACTGCTAAAAAATCGCAATTGAAATTTGAGCTCCATGTTGGATATCTTGGAAAGTATGAATGGGAGCTATTTCAAAATTGGCACACGTACAGACCATAATATTTCAGTTTAATTTCCAGGAGGCCAAACATGGCAGTGTTGCCAAAATGATTATAAGCCTCCTGATAAGTCCAATTTTTAAATGCATATAACTTCTACACTATCAATTGGATTCAACCAAATTTCGTATGTTGTATGTGTACATAACCAGATATGACTGAGCGTATTCTTAAGACCTACCAGTGCTGCCAACTGTTAATAAATGCTCCTAATTTATTTTATCCAAATACCAATATATCAGAAAGTATGCAAACCGACAGCTTTAAACTATGCACACGTATAGTACCTGACATTCTATATTAATTTGGAGTAACTTATATACGTCAGTGCTACCAACATGATTCTAAGCCTGCTGACAGGTCCAACTTTAAATACATGCAACTTCCATACTATCATTTGGATTTCAACCAAATTTCGTATGTGTTATGTGTACCATAACAGATATGACTATGCGTATTCTAAGGAGCAACCAGGGCTGCCAACTGTTAATATGTGCTGTCACTATTTTTGTTACCCTAATATCAATATATCAGAAAGTATGCAAGCCAATAGCTCTAAAATTTGCACACGTATAGTACCTGGCATTCTAGACGAATTTGGAGTAACTAATATACGTCAGTGCTGCCAACATGATTCTAAGCCTGCTGATAGGTCAAATTTTAAAATGCATGTAACTTCTATACTAATGGATTTCATTCAAAATTGGCACAACAATAGATCACATTATTTCAGATTATTTCTGACCAATACATGCATGACATTGTTGCCAACATGATTTTACGCGCGCTGTTAGATCCAATGTTTAACTGCATGTAACGTCCATGCGATTCATTGGACTTCAACCAAATTTTGTATTTTGTACCTTAAGAGATGGAACTAAGAATATATTCAGTCATCAGGGCTGCCAACTGTAGTGCTCTATTAGGATACATTATGCCAGGTATACAGTATTTCGAACTAATTGGAAATTTCGATATTAGCAACTTAATTTCGTCACTATTCTAGATAGGTTCATGTTCTGTAGAATAATCATTGGCATGAAAAGTAGGCTGTATAGTTCTTAACGGAACTTCTTGTTTGTAATCTCATTGATATACTTTCTTTGGCCACATTGTTTATTTCCATTGAAAAAGGAGGCAAGGTTTCTCCGAAACGTATGGTTTAAATTAAAAATACACACGGCATTAGCCCAAAAGCATGAATTATTTATATAATAATCCGGGCCGTGAAAGCCTTAATATGTAAATTACTTTAATTATCTTAAAATTTTCTATTTATTAATCTTATCTATTTCAAAATCCTAAGAAAATTTTAGCTCATATAAAAGGTTTGAAGCCAAAAAGTTATCAATTGCCTGGCGCAAGATTTAAATGATTTCGGAGGTCTGCGACCCCAATTGTTTGTAAACTCAAATTATATATGTCTTAAAATCATCACACCTTTTATTTATTTATTTATTTATTTATTGGTGCCTTTATTGTGGCGAAGTTAGGGCTCTAGGCCCTCTCTTACACTTAACCACACACAGTGCAACTTACGTGAATACTCACATATGTTATTCTTAACCTACCAAACTTAAATACTAGGAAAACCTTAAATACTAGAATAAAATAAAATAAAATAAAATAAAATAAAAATTAAATTAAATTAAATTAAATTGGCGACTGCGTTATATTAGCTAAGCTATACAATTTAAATGACATACATTTTTAACAAAATTATACTATGGTCATTCACTCACACATTCATACACAAATTGTTCTAGTTGGCCTACGAATTCAAGAGGAAATCTTTACATGCACGTTTGAAAGTTGTAAGGGATGTACAATTTCTGACGTCACGAGGACAATTATTCCAAATTCTAGTTCCCGACACGGGGAAAGAGTTGCTGAAGGCAGAAAAATGATGTGGAGGAATTGCAATTATAGATTCAGATCGCGTGTGACGATCATGAAAGGAAGAAAGAAAACGAAAATTACAAGAGAGATAGTGAGGAGTACTTTCATTGAGAAGTCGATAGACGAGGGTACATATGTGCAGGTTCCTTTGTTGTCTACTTTTAGCCAGGAAAGTAGATCATAAAAAGGAGACACATGTGAGGAAAATTTCAAGGAGAAAATAAACCTAATGCAGGAATTTAAAGCTCTCTGAAGTTTCTTGTTTTGTTCACCGGTAGCATCTACTAATACAACATCACAGTAGTTAAATATAGGGAGTATCAAGGTTTGGACGAGTTTTATTTTCAAGTTACGGGGTAGAACGGTCTGGTGAATCTTAAGTGGATGAAGTGACGAGTAAACTTTCCTGCATGTATTAGTAACGTGCCCATCCCAATTCAAAGTTTCATTTAGTGTGACTCCAAGACTTTTTACCGATTTAGAGAACGGGATCGCAACACCATTTAGTTGAATTAAAGAAAGTGGTCTACTGTGTAAATGGAAAAGCAATTTAGTCCACCCTATTACGATAGCTTGTGTTTTAATTGGGTTGATGGCAAGAGAATTTTCAGTTGCATAGCGGCTGATCCTCTTTAGATTTAGATTCATATTTTCAATTGCCGCATCTATGTCGTTTACTTTTGGGTGGCAATATATCTGAAGGTCATCAGCATATAGATGGTAATTGCAGTTTTCCAGTTTCGATGAGATGTCGTTCAGATATAGAATGAATATAAGGGGGCCGAGAATTGAACCCTGAGGTACTCCATTTATTTTGAACTTCCAATCAGTTCTGTTTTCATTAAGGAGTACACGTTGTCTTCGGTTATGAAGATAGGAGGCGAATAATTTGAGATCAACGGGGCTAAGATGGAAGGATTGCAATTTAGCCATAAGTATGTCCGTGTTAATGGTGTCGAATGCACTGCTTAAGTCTAGAAGAATGAGTATTGTCACTTTACGCTCATCCATTGCTCGTCTTACGTCATCAGTGATCTTAATGAGTGCAGTAGATGTGCTGTGTCCTTTCTTAAATCCAGATTGTAACGGATCAAGTAGTGAGTATTGCGTCAAGTACTGAAGAAGTTGTTCATGCATAAGTGTTTCTAGTATTTTGGAAATTGAGGTAAGTATGTTTACAGGTCGATAGTCGGATGGAGAATTTGCAAGAGAATTTTTCGGAACTGGAATAACTAAAGCATCTTTCCATATTGTTGGGAAGAAACCTTCTAAAAGACATGTGTTACAAATGTGCGTAATAATTGGCAGTAATACTTCTATCAGGTTAACGATAAAGGAAATTGGGATGTCATCTATTCCGACTGCTTGTGATTTGATAGATATTATTTTTTTTCTTGCGACAGTATCATCTATTTTACGAAACTTGAATAACGGCCGGTGAGGTAGTGGGACACATTGCAGTGTATTTATTGTTGTTTGTATTATTTGGGGATCAGTACTAATTATTTCTCGAGCAAAGTGAGCATTGAATTCATTAGGATTAATATCCTGCTTATTGGTGTTTTTAGTGCGCCTCCCAATACCTACCGACCTGAGTTGCTGCCAGGTGCTCCTAGCATTCAAGTTGCCGGCTAGCTGTTGGAAGTAGGCATACTTTTTATTTCGAATCATTTGTTTAACTCGATTTCTAAGCACAAGATATTTTTCAAAATCGTCACTTGATAAGGTCTGCTTATAACGTCTGTGAAATGCGTCACGTTCGGCCATTGCGGATTTAATGTCACTTGATAGCCAGGGGGCTGCTTTACGAGTGACTTTTGCTGTTCGTTTAGGTGCATGTTTGTCATATAGTTCCAGCAGTATTTTGTTAAATCTGCTCACCTTTTCATCAACGTCAGTCAAGTGTAGTATATCGTTCCATGGACAGAGAATTGCGTCTTGTGTTAGTTCTTGAAGGTTCAATCTTTTCATGTCTCTATATGTTATGTATTTAGGTGCAAATTTTGGAGTTTTTAGAGAATAAGCTAAATAAATCAGGTCGTGTAAAGATATGCCAGGTACTGAAATCTGTCCGTGTTTTAGTATTTTCTGTGGGTTATTTGTGATAATTAAATCAATTAGAGTGCGTGAAGATCCTTGGGGGGGGGGGTGTACGTGGTGAGTAGGACCGAGTGGTAATATTGTCATGTTACAAGAGGTAAACATATTCCGTAAACGATTTGCGTCAGTGGAGTCTATTAATATGTTTGTGTTAAAGTCACCAAATATAAGTACGTGTTCGTAGGTAGGTAACAGTCTTAGTAGAGTTTCTTCAAAATCCATGAAGTTCCCTTCTTTAGGTGGTTTATATACTACACCAATAAGCACTTTAGTCACGTCAACAGTGAGCTCAACAAACATATATTCGGTCAAGGGGTCAGTAGATAGGTTCGATGTTTTTATAATCTTTGCCGCCAAATTGTTTTTATAGAATAAAGCTACTCCTCCTCCTCGACGCTTCAGTCGGTTGTGAAAGAGCGAATTGTACCCTACTAGACTTATGTTTAAAGGGACAGAGACTCTCATCCAGCTTTCACTAATTGCTACAACGTTTACCATGCTTCCTTCAAAAATAGCTTGGAGCTCAGCGTGATGTGCTATTATGGACTGGGCATTGACATGTGCACACAGCAGTGAACGGGGAAATGCGGAAAATTCCCTTTCCAGATGATTGCGGGTGTGGGGAGACGAAGACAGGGGTTGGGGAGGGCTGGGAGGCTCATTGTCAAGGTGAAGGTCATTATCTCTGTCAGGACTGAATGTAACGGTACCAACTACACTGGCCATAAAACAGAAGAGAGCATGCAACTTACCATTGTTTCCTCATGTACGCACAAGCCACTAGAAGCAGTTTAACAACCACTCTCACTGAATTTAAAATTAAACAACCTATCACTTATGCAATCACTCACACTAAAATTAAAATAACATATTAAACACACACTCACAATTACACACATTAACCTGTTCACTTAACTTCCGATACCTGCCCTTTCATTAAGCAGGCAAGTTCTGCTGGAGTGTTAACGTAATGTTTTTTACCGTCAGAATCCACTATCACTATTCGCCCATCCAGAGTGAAGGTGTTCCTTGCTCCAAAGTGATCCCTGGCCTTGTTGAGCATGTCCTTGCGGGATGCTGTGAGGGACTCAGTTATGAGGATAGGAGTTCCTTTTAGAAGTCTCTTGGCGCGCCAGACACGTTCCCTCTCGTGGTAGCGGGTGAACTTGACAATAATTGGTCTTCTACCGGTAACCACCACATCCGCAGACGATCTTTTTGGTTTCCCCAATCGATGACACCGATCGATGCTCATCATAGTCAGTTCTATATTAAGCTTGTCCTTAAGTACCTCCGTTACTCTAGCGTACACGTCTTCGTTTGGAGTTTCTCTTACCCCATGTAGCAGTAGGCAGTTCCGGCGGCTGTACTGTTCTGCCTCATCAATTCGAAGTTCTTGCTTCACAATTTGGTCATTCAAATCCTTTTTTAAGTCACTTAGCTCCGTTATGACTTCAAGGCGAAAAGTCTCGAACTCCGAAGCTAGGGTTTCCACTTTCACGGAGTTGAGGTTGGTAGAAGTGCTCGTTCCAGCTGTGGTGGCTCCCTCTAGGCGAGTTTGAAATACTTTGAGCTTTTCTTCAAACGCTGAAATTCTTTGATTGATGGCTTTTAGGGTCATGACTGTAGACTAAATATTCACTAAGTTGTATATAGTTAATAATACACACCCTAGCAGACTCTATTTGTGAGTTATGTTGCGGTTTCGGCAGGTATTCTACGGAGCACTTTTACGCACGATGCATCTCGGTCGCCATACCAGTGTTCTTTTAGTTAGATTTCATTAGAAAGCTAACTATTGCAATGGGTCCCATGTTTCGACTTCCGGAAAATTTCGACATATCTTCGCGTTTCACATCCCCCAGACCCCAAAACCACCGTCAGTTGAAAAGTTTATATATAATTTATGTATGTATATATATATATATATATATATATATATATATATATATATATATCAGTTTCTTGTGGACACGATAACTGCCGTAATTTTGCACCAATCACTCTGAATTTTTTACCGAATATGTAAACCTATAAAATCTCGGTCGAGTTCGTTACTGGGCTAAATCGGTCGAAGGGGGTGAAAATGGGGGGCTTTTTTCGAAAAAGTGGAATATTGCTATAACTCTCTTAATATGTGAAATATCGAATCCGTTCAACGTTCATACTATGTGTCGGATAAAGCCCAAAAATTTATGTTTGAAGAGTTTTTTATAGCACCAACCATTGACCAAAGGGGTGGGAAAAAGTGGGTTTTTCGGGAAACATTAATCATATCTCTCTTAATAGGCACAATATCAAAACCGTACAAAGTGGACAATATTCCCCTAATAATTACCTAAAACTTTTGTCTGAAAGAATTTTTGATATGACCCACCATTACGCCAAGGGACGAGAAAAATGATTTCGGAATTATAAGAAAATGCCAAGAGCTATCAGTGGTTGCCATGGCAACACTACTAAATTGATGAGGCATGAGCCATCAGACGTTGCCATGACAACGCACTTGCACGAGATCAGATTCAGTATTTCCATCTGACTAAGTGGTTGGTTGGTTCTTAAGTTTAGGGGCAGCGACAACGCGGTCATGTAGCCCCGTGTACTTTGGGTGTGTGTAGAATCTGTATGATAACAGGTGTTAATTGTGATGACTGTATTAGTGTGTGTTATCTGTTTGTTAATTTAAGTACTGCAACTAACAATTTTTCAGATAGTTCCTACTTTTGCCGCCAAGCGCCACTGTCAACGACTACGAGACCAAGTTCAGAACTGAGCTACTAGACGCCGCCGCAGTCGGCTCTTGGCAACGAACATAGAAACCAAAGAGCGTTGTATACATTCTTAACCTATCCAATTTAGCTTCACACAGGTGCAATTAGTGGAAGGATCTTTAACATGCCATAAATCTATGACATGGGACCGCCGGCTTTACTTCCCCTCCGAAGGAAGGCATACTGAGGGATTTTTAACGCTCTTAAAAAATCCGACGGCTTCGGCCGGGTTTGAACCCGTTATCTTGTGCATAGAAGCTCAGCATGCTACCGACTACGCCACCGAAGCCGCCTGACAAAGTGGGAAGCAGCTTCGGTGACGTAACTGGTAGCATGCTGAACTTCTATGCCCAATGTCGCGGTTTCAAAGCCGGCCGAAGTCGTCGGATTTTCTAAGAGCGCTAGAATCCCTCAGTATGCTTTCCTTTGGAGGGGAAGTTCCAACGTTCGTTGCGAGTTGCTGGTTGGGGTGGCATCTAGTAGCCAAGTTCACAGCTAGGTGTCGTTGACGGTAGTACCTGGTAGCAACATTAGGAACTACTGCTTGAAATTGACCGTCTGCAGTCCTTACCTGAATTAAGACTAATACAGCCATTACAATTCACACCGTGTATCAGACAGATTCTACACTCTCCCAAAGTACACGGGGTTAGATGACCGCGTTGTCGCAGCCCCTAAACTGAGGAACCAACCAGAGGTAGATTTCATTAGAAAGCTAACTATTGCAATGGGTACCATGTTTCGACTTCCGGAAAATTTCGACATATCTTCGCGTTTCACATCCCCCAGACCCCAAAACCACCGTCAGTTCAAAAGTTATATATAATTTATGTCTATATATGTATATCAGTTTATTGTGGACACGATAACTGCCGTAATTTTGCACCAATCACTTTGAATTTTTTACCGAATATGTATACCTATAAAATCTCGGTCGACTTCGTTACTGGGCTAAATCGGTCGAAGGGGGTGAAAATGGGGGGGGGGGGGCTTTTTTCGAAAAAGTGAAATATTGCTATAACTCTCTTAATATGTGAAATATCGAATCCGTTCAACGTTCATACTATGTGTCGGATAAAGCACAAACATTTATGTTTGAAGATTTTTTTTTTAGCACCAACCATTGACCAAAGGGGTGGGAAAAAGTGGGTTTTTCGGGAAACATTAATCATATCTCTCTAAATAGGCACAATATCAAAACCGTACAAAATGGACAATATTCCCCTAATAATTTCCTAAAACTTTTGTCTGAAAGAATTTTTGGTATAACCCACCATTATGCCAAGGGATGAGAAAAATAATTTCGGAATTATAAGAAAATGCCAAGACCTATCAGTGGTTGCCATGGCAACACTACTAAATTGATGAGGGATGAGCCATCAGACGTTGCCATGATAACGCACTTGCACGAGATCAGATTCAGATTTCCATCTAAGTGTGAAGCGGCTTCGGTGACGTAACTGGTAGCATGCTGAATGTCTATGCCCAAGGTCGCGAGTTCAAAGCCGGCCGAAGTCGTCGGATTTTCTAAGAGCGCTAAAAATCCCTCAGTATGCTTTCCTTTGGAGGGGAAGTTCCAACGTTCGTTGCGAGTTGCTGGTTGCGGTGGCATCTAGTAGCTAAGTTCACAGCTAGGTGTCGTTGACGGTAGTACCTGGTAGCAACATTAGGAACTACTGCTTGAAATTGACCGTCTGCAATCCTTACCTGAATTACAGACTAATAGAGCCATCCCAAAGTACACGGGGTTACATGACCGCGTTGTCGCAGCCCCTAAATTGAGGAACCAACCAAAATCTCTGCGGGAGATATAATTTTGCGTGAAGAAGTAACAGACCGTTACATAGTTACACATCAGTGTCGAAACCTTGCATAAGGATAGTGTGACCACAAGTATAAACAAGAAGGTTACAGTTCCCATAAGACAATAAAATGTTTAAAATAAGCATAAAATGACGAAAAACAAAGTTAATTAAGCTCCAATTATAAAATACCTTCTCGCAATAAATGAGGTCTGATCCTTCTACGAAAATCTGCATATTCTGCCTATTTTCGCCTATCCCCAAGTTTGTCACGTGAAATCTACCTCCGCCTTCCAGCGTGCCGAGAGGACTTTTTTGCATTGTTAAATAAATTTGAATTTTTTCTTTTGCTCTATCATTTCTCTGAAATAACGGTTAGGCAAAATCCTGTCTTCCCTGACTCTTCCTAGGTTTATGCCCTCTTTAATAAAAATAAATCCATTGATAAGGTTTTCACTACTTGTTGCATTTGAGCAAGAACTCTTAGTTATTAACTTATTAAAGTCTCTCTTAGCTCTGATAGCTAATTCTAACTGGCCAGTAAGGCAAGCATAGCTCGCTACGCCAGATTCCTGCTTGTGGAGATTCTCTCTACCACTTATGGTTGTTTTTTCAAAATTAAAGTGTTTCTCACTGTCTAAACTTTTAGTCGGCGCCTTGCTGGGTAAAAGCTTTGTCATTTCTAAATGCAACTATTGGTACTCTTACCAAAATTATTCCCAAGGGTATAATTGCTTTATCCCTATCCTTCTTGGAAGCATTCGGTCGCTCTTTAGAAATTCTACAATTTCAAGAACTAAAATATCACGGCTGATTCAAATTATTTGTATTCTTCAAAATACTTGTTTAGAAACAAACTCCTTTGAACAGATACACAATAAATCTGTTACTCTTTGTCTTGCCAGACCACCACCCTTCCCCATAGTAGGTATATTTATGCTTGAGAGGGAATACGCTATAGCAGCTTTCTTGCGAATAGCCCAAGTTCCAGCTGCGTTTCCTGTTAGCTTCGCCCAGGTCCCTAACCACTTTAGGTATCGGAAAGCGGATTTGCAGTGGCAGCTGCCTTTGAGTATACTTAAAGTTAAAATTATAACTTCTGTTGGACTCTCGTCCTATTTCTCCACCCTTTTTCTCCAGTCCGAAACCCACTTCTTTTTCTTCATCATCTTCCTTTGGGGGTTAGGTTATTCCCAAGCTAATAATCTACCCAGCATGGCAATGCATATGTTAGACACTATAAAAACCATCACTTAAAATGTTTTTCCAAGATACAGAACTAAATAGGCCTAAGTAGTTCAATGGTGAACTTAAGAGCTTAATTTTCATAAAATGTAAGATTCCTACCAATGATTGACCTCGTATATAGACTTATCTAGAATAATAGACTGAACTACGGAATAAAGTTCGTAATACTGGCATTTAAGATTTGCTCGAAGTATACCTGAAACATTGAAGCCCAATATTGCACTACAGTTTGTTCGATGTAGTTTACTTCGAAGGATTCTGACATACTGAGAGTCTATGACTCAAATGCTCAGAGAGAGTTATTAGGTAGCAGGTAGGACTGCTGCCTCTGAAAATGCGCAAAATTATATTCCTTTTACGGCATGCCCTGTATAAATATATATTTTAGCCTATTTTCATTTATGAAAAAAAGGCTTATGAGATCACCTTTTGTCCGTGTGTGTGTCTGTGTGTGCGTGTGTGTAATGAATGTTTGTGTGTCCCCCCTAATAACTTCTAAACGGCTGGAGCGATTTCAAAGAAACTCGTTAAGTTCATAGCACTATTCCGGCTGACCCCGACCGTGCCCTTCAAATTTTGTTACGTCTCACCAATCCAACATGGCGACTGTGTGAAATATTTCACCAGCATTCAATATCTCCGAAACTATTACCGAATATCACCCTGGAATTTTGTACGGTGATAAAGGGAACTACTAGAAGTTCACCTATGTGACTTTTGAAAACCTGGTAACTACAAAACCAACATGGCGGCCAAGCGAAGTTGCGACTTTTAAATAGACGTTTCTCGCGATTTAACCAACCAAACGCAAAGAAACTTGGAACAGTATATGTTTATACACATTGTAATGCACCGACATCTAACTTCGTTCAATTGTTTACGTAACCTGTAGATGGCGGCTGTGCGAATTTCGAAAATTAAGTTTTTATTTCTTGTGTTCTAATCATGCGATCGAAATCAACATTTGCATAATGAACGTACACAATAATCATCATCTAATAGTACATAACTCTATGGCCCACATTTGTTAAAATCCAACATTGCGACCATCCGAAATATTTAGACGGTTCTCAATTAATCTTCTAGAGCAATCAAACTGAAATTTTGTAAGTGTATAGAGGCTATAAGCATAAGTTCACCTATGGGACGTTCAATAACCTGGCGAGCACAAATCCAACATGGCGGTGACGCGAAATTTAAATATTCAAATGGACATTTCTTGCGTTTTAACCATCTGAGCGCAGTGAAACTTGATACGGTATATGCTTATACAAATTTTAATCGACTGTCATCTAATTCATTTAAATTATTTTCATAACCACAAGATGGTGGCTGAGCGAAATTTTAAAATCCCGCTTTTATTTCTTGTGTCCTAATCATGCGAATGAAGTTTGAATAAAATACCTACACAATAATCTTCATGTAATAGTACATAAATCTAAAGCCTATAATATAAAAATCCAACATGGTGACAATCCAAAATATTTAGACGGTTCACAATATCTATGAATCTATTACAGCAATCAAACTGACAGTTTGTATGTTGATAGAGGCAATTAATATTAGTAGGATTAATAATAATAATAATAATAATATCGTATGGCCTCGGGTGCCTGGTACAAGCTTTGCTAATTGACACCCAGAGGGTAGCTTGCATGTCGAATTTCGTCGTTCCTTTGAACGCTATGAAAGTCAAGGAGGTTAGATATCTAAACTCCTTGACACTACAGCGCTTTCAAGTAGAGAATGGTGGAACTTTGTGTTGGCGGAAAATCCCGAGATTAATTTTGCCATTGAACACGGCCTACTGAATTCAAATGGGTTCTTTAACATGCCAACAACGTATGACATGAGTGTCGTGATTTTTGTCGCCTTTCAAAAATCACTTACCATGGCCAGGGGCGAACCTGCAATCTTGGGGTTGGTAGTCCGACACTATAACCACTCACCCACCGTGGCAAGCTAGTAGGATTAATGAAAAGGCAATTCATATTAGTAGGATTAATGTAAATAAGCTATTTAGTTCTTCACGGAACTACTTGTTTAGTTTTCCATTATATGTAATAGAAGTTGCATGCAGTCAAACATTGAACCTATCAGCATGCTTAGAATCATGTTAGCAACACTTTCATGTATGGGTTGCTCGAAATGAATCTACTTAAGTATGGTCTGTACAACTGGCAAGTTTTGAAATGTTTGCCTGCATGCATTGAGATATTGAGACAAGGGTAAAAAAATGGTGAGCATTTATCTACAGTTGGTAGCCCTGATGACTGTTAAAATATGCCGAGTTATATTTCTTATGACATACATTACTCGAAGGAAATTTGGTTAAAAACCATTTCTTGGTTTCGAAGTTAAATGCAGTTGAAAAGTGAACAACTGCGCATGCATAGAATTATGTTGGTAGCACTAAGTTTGACAACTTATTTTCTGTATGTCTGAAACATCATGAATTTACAGTTTGCTAAGTTTGAAATGTATTCCGGATACATATTCAGAGATATTGAACCTGATGTTCGAAAGACTTAAGATTTTTAATACACAGTTGATTGCCCTGCTGATACTTATAATAACCACAGTTATATGTCCCAAAGCATACATTTCGCGTACAAAATTTGGATGAAGTCCATTCGTTAGTATGGACGTTTTGTGCAGAGAAACATTGAACCGATAAGCACGCGTATAATAATGTTGGCAACACTGCCTCGTATGGGTAATTTAAAATTAATCTGGATTGTTATGCTCTATAAGTTTGCAAAAGGTAGATAATATGTTGGCTTGCATATTTTCTGATCTACTGTGACTAGGGTTTAAACTTTTAGAGAACCTTCATCAGCAGTTCCAGCTCAAGGTTTCAAGTCTAATACATAGTATGGGCGTTACACGCAATTAAATATTGAACCTATTAGCATATGTAGAGTCATGTTGTCAATACTGATATGTATGGGTTGATCGAAATTAATCTGAAATATTATAATCTATGTATGTGCCAATTTTGAAAGCAAACAATTTGTTATTATGGAAGTAGCATGCAGTTTAACATATAATTTATCAGCACGCGTGGAATCATGTTGGCAGCACTGTCGTATATCGGGTACTCTGAAACTGCAATTTCATGCACTATGCTTCTGCGAAGTTTAGAACCTTTGACCTGCATACTTTCTGATATATTGGGACCAGGATTTTAAAAATCACAGAGACCATTAATCAAATTTGGCAGCCCTGGTGACTGTTAAACGTTGGCATAGTCATATCTATTACGGTACACAAAGCACATCAGAAATCTGGTTTAAATCCTATTATGAGTATGGACGTTACGCGCATTTAAATATTGGAACTATCAGCACGGGTAATAGCATGATGGCAACACTGTCATGTATGGGCTACTGAAAATTAGGCTTAACTATTATTATCTATAGGTGTGCCAATTTTGGAACAGCTCTGATGCATACCTTCCGGGATATCCAACATGAGCTCAGATTTCAATTGAGATTTTTGAACAGTTGGTAGCACTGACGTCATTTTCAGATATGACCGTGTGATGGCATGGTATAGTTCTTTACTCATACCAAATTTGATTTCAATAGCTGCAGTCGTTTAGGAGAAGGACAGAAGGACAGACTCAAACACATTTGCTCGGATTGATCTACTAAGTCTACTTTTTCATCATTTTTCCAAAAAACTAAGTTCACATAGCCTTTAAACCCGTGACAAGTAAGAGGAGTTGTTGTTGTTGTTTTATTTGTGAACTTGGCTGTGTTAATTTTTTTCTGATAACCTGTGGCATTGTGATGGCTATCCAAGTGTGTGTATTATTAAATGGGACTAGGATTTGGGTAGGAGGCAGCCGTAATCTTAATTTAGGTACCATCCCGGCATTCGCCGGGAGTTGAAATGGGAGACTGGTTCTAGGATGGTTGAAGTAGGAATCGAACCCACTTCTTCTCAGTTCTGCTTCTCGAGATTGAGTAAACTCTAATCAACATAACAATCATATAAATTGTGACTGACTGCATGGTCGATACGACTGAAAGCCGAATATATATACTGTATATGAAAATAAATAAATAAATAAATAAATAAATAAATAAATAAATAAATAAAATAAAAGTGTTAAGAGTCAGGGATTGGCGGCATCGGTGGTGTAATTAGTAGCATGCTGAGCTTCTATGCCCAAGATCGCGGGTTCAAACCCGAACGAAGTCATCAGATTTTTAAGAGCGTTAAAAATCCCTCAGTATGCCTTTCTTCAGAGGGGAAGTAAAGCCGAAGGGCCCATGTCATAGATTTATGGCATGTAAAAGAACCTTCCACTAACTACAATTGTGTGAAGCTAAATTTGTAGATTGCATTTGATTAATGCTCTATTAAGTTCCAACGTTTGTCACCAGGTGCCAATTTGGTGGCATCCAGTAGCCAATTTGACGGCTAGGTGTCGTTGACGGTAGAATTTCGTAGCAAAAGTACGAATTACTTGAAATTGATCGTCTGCAGTCCTTACCTGAATTACAGATAACACAAACTAATACAGCCATCACAATTGACACCGGTTATCAGACATATTCTACACACACCCAAAGTACACGGAGCTACGTGACTGCGTTGTTGCAGCCCAACTGAGGAACCAACCAACTAGAGCCAGGGATCGAACACGGGCCTCAGGGATGACAGTCAGGAATGCAGTTACTACGCCACAAGGTTTGCAAGTTTCACAGGCATATAGCTAAACACCTTCCTCTACACTCAACGATCCGCAAGGGATATAGGCGACCCGATTAGAATCCCTGACTGTGTCAAGGGATCACTAACCAGGCGTTTTGAGTCAAAGTTTATGTGCAGTAGGGTGTCCAGTTCCTTTCTACTCCTTCCCTGTCCCAGAATACGACAGGTTTCTATTTTGTATCAAAGGAGGGGGGGGGGGGGGCGTACCAGTACATTACCAATTCTTGGCAGAGCCAGGATTTCTTACCCAGGACCTCTGGGTTGGCAGCTAACAACGCTAGCCACTGCGCCACGAGATGGTCCTCTCTCTACACCGCATGTAATTTATTCATCAGTTGAAATGGATGAGCAGACCATACGGGAGCTACAGTGGGCCTGGGTCACGAACACTGGAATCCCTCAGGTTCTATTCAATAATTAGACACTAAATAATTCAAATAAGTAATTAACTACCTGTACGTTGGCGGTGCTGATCGATCTCCCCACCATTGCGTTAGCTGCTGTACGCGAGATATTCTAAGAGTGTTACCAGGACATCTAAACGAACTCAAGGACCAAAGAGGTTTTGAGTTATTAGATCGCATTCAGTTTATTGATACAAGCCATGTAGGTGGGCTGGTTCCTTAGTTTGATTATGATAATTGTTGTTTTAAGGGGCCTAACATGTAGGTTATCGGCCCCTAATGGTTTGGGTGATCGTGAAGATGATAATGAAATGTAAACTATAACTAAAACTAGCTACTAACTTATATACTAGAAGAAGAAATGGAAAACAAAAGCAGAATAAGGCAAATAAAGAACAGGAGGAAAAGAAATGCCCTCAACCCTCGAAGAATGCGGATTGAGGGACTTGGAAGGAAGGAGAGCCATGAAAGGCAGATAGGAAAGTGAAAGAGGAGAGGGTCCGCCCCACAGGTAATTAACAAAAGGGGGAAGCCAGACCCAGCTCAGGAAACCCTCGGGGTCGCCAACTCCCGAACTTACCAGCCGTGAGCCCCTGAGGGTGTAGCATTATCCAGGGTGCACCAGAAGTGGTGGGGCTACATACACCCAGCCTCCTTGAAGGCCTTGAGCAGAAGGCAGGAGAGAACATGAAAAGAAAAAGAAGGCTGACCCCTCGCAGAAGGAGGGTATCAGAAAAGATGAGACAAGGGCCAATTAAGGCGGGAAAGGAAGAGACTCCCTAGGCCTCGGATACCCTAATACCGTCGGGGTCGGAGGAGAACAAGAGTTGACCAAGTGAGGGCGACAGGAAAGAAGACAGAGAGGAGCCCTGCACAAGTAAGTGGAAGCAATGCCGAACTCAGCTGGGGCCCCGTGATCGCCAACCCACGTCCCACTAGATGTGAGCCCCTGGGGGAGATCCTTAGTTTGGGGGCTGCGACAACGTGGCCATGTAGCCCCTTGTACTTAGGTGTGTGTAGAATTTATCTGATAACCGGTGTTAATTGTGATGGCTGTATTAGTGTCTGTTGTTATCTGTAATTCAGGTATGGACTGCAGACGATGCATTTTTCAAGTAGTTCCTACTTATGCAACCAAATGCTACCGTCCACGACACCTACCTGCAGACTTGGCTACTATATGCCATCGCAGCTAGCACCTGGCGGCAAACGTTGGAACTGATATAGCGTTAACAAATAATCTAACCTACGAATTTTGGCTTCACACAAGTGTAGTTAGTGGAAGGTTCTTTTTCATAAATCTATGACATGGGACCGCCGGCTTTACTTCCCCTCCGAAGGAAGGCTTACTGAGGGATTTTTAACGCTCTTAAAGAAATCCGATGATTTCGGCTGGGTTTGAACCCGTGACCTTTGGCATAGAAACTCAGCATGCTACCAACTACGCCACCGAAGCCGCCTACAAGCCATGTACACTCACACACACAAAAATGAAAATTGCAACATCATGAAGGAAACGGTCGTTTGTACTGATTTTGTAGATATGGAACGACGCCATGCAGGTATGTAGACGATAACATGTGCATGCCAATTGATTTCTTATACCGGTCTCCTCACGTGATTGGTGGCAAGGAAAGCATCGCCAATATACAGACCATAGTGTAGTATAGTTGTCTTGCAGTCTGTTGAGGACAATTTGACAGCTCGCCAGTATGTTGACAGGGTACTCATTCCAGTGATTGTCACCATGTTGGTGCACATTTAAAATGGGATGTTACCAAGCAGGTGAAGTTTATTGGTATACAGGTGAATAGTATCCGGTTTGCAAATGACATTGCGCTCTTGGCTAATTCTGAAAAGGATATGGATAAGATGCTAAAAATATCCAACCAATCCTTAGATAACTTTAAACTAAACATGATGTTCAGCAAAGAACATATAGCCTACTTTCTCCTCAATGCATGGGTATTGTTATAACTCTTTGTCCTTTTCAAGGAGTATAATTGAATGTTGGTAATAGTAGCCTGTTGAAAAACAACGTGCTATACGGACATTAAACATGAATACGATGTGCCCATTGCTAGTGCTACCTCTGTACAAAATGTCATTCAATTCAGTTTCACCGTGTTTGAATCGATAGGGGGAATCGATTTGCACACATACATGGCCGCTATCTGTAAACTATTGGGTTATGACCTTGTAGTTTGGTCCAAAGATGCCTACCACATAAAGGGATGTTGTTGCAAAATTTATTAGAGAACAGATGATTAGGTTGGTCGTAATTTGATTTAAGCTTTTAACATTTGGGTGGCCGCCATTAGGTTTCCGTCAAGATAGTGGCGATATAAAACAAGACACTGAGGTGCCTTTTCCAAGTGCTACATCTGTACCAAATTTCGTTCAATTCAGTTTCACCGTGTTTGAATTGATATGGGGGAGGGACATACATTCAGAGTACACAAACTCACACACAGACAGACACACAATTTTTGGCCCTGTGTTGATCTCATGTCTACTTTCATTTTTTGCAAAAATCGAAAGTAGGCTAAAAATCAAAACTAAGAAAATAAAATTAATAACAGTTGACAAAAAGGAGCCTACAACTAGAACAAACATAAAAGTGTATAACACTGCAATTGAACAAACCACAGCATTCCCATATGTGGGTTGTGTGATAGATAAACTCTAATAACAAGTGCCTGTCAGAAATCAAGAAAAGAATAGTGCTAGAAAAACAAGCCTTCCGAAATAAAAAGAACTTATTGGTAAATAATCATCTCAGTTTGAGGACTAGAAAGCCATTTCCAAGACCTTTGTTTGGAATGTCTTACTGTATGGATGCGAAACCTGGACATTAAGGAAATTGGAGGAAACAAAACTTAAGGCTGCAGAAATGTGGTTTTGTAGAAGATAGGCAAGACCAAGTTGGATGGACAGGAAAACAAATGATCTTGCTCTGCAAGACGTGAAGGAGGATCGGTGTTTATTAAAACCAATAAAGAGGAGGAAAACCAAGTTCCTTGGACATAAATTCAGGCACGACTCGCTTTTCCAAACCATTATCGAGGGCAAAGTATTTGGAAAGAAACCTAGGGGACGTCCAAGGATGACGTACATCAAGAACTCCATTGGATAACTGACATGTGGTTCTTATGGCAGCATGAAGAGACAAGCAGATGTGGCTGCAGGGACAAGGCTTTACCTTTAGTAGATGATGATGATGATGATGATGATGATGAAGGAGTGATAAGGATACGCCCTAACGGCCAAAGAGTGAAGCCAGCGGGCTCGCCCACTGAGATGCTCAAAGCAGTGCCAGCAAGTGTTAGGAATAGGACGGGTATTCGCCCACAATGTGCCTACTTTTGATGCGCATTCTAAGTAGAATGCCTAAAACTCTTAATTTATAATGTTCTAATTCTATTTAATTTTACCTCCTTTTAATCTAATCATGCTAAAACTCATGGAAAAGCATATACTGTACAGTATATTGTGAACCCGCTACGTATATTGCACGCAGTTCTCTTTTTAGTTACCCTTGATGAAAATGATGATGATAATTGTTGTTTTAAGAGGCCTAACATCTAGGTTACCGGCCCCTGATGGTTTGGGTGATAGTGAAAGATGAGATGAGAATGAAAACTATAACTGATACTAACTACAAACTTATAAGGTGCGTTTAAAAAGTAAAGAGCCGGAGGCTGGAATGCGCAAACCGGTGACGACCTCGGTTAATCGTGGTGTGTGTAACGAGGTGTGGTTACGACCAGAGCGTGGAAGGTCACAGCCCGTCACTAGAGGGCACGCGTGCACGTCACGTGACGATAAAAAGCGAGCAGCAGCATGCATCAATCGTCCAACCCTGACAGTCGCATTGCAAACAGTGACATGGAGGCGTCAACCGAAGGGCAAAGAGGTGTTGTTCGGTTTCTGACAGCGGAAGGAGTAGGGGGAACGGACATTCATCGCCGAAAGTCACAAGTGTACGGCGAACACTTCATGTCTCTTGCAAGGGTCAAGGCGTGGCACAAGCGCTTCAGGGAAGGACGGGTGTTGTTAGCCGATAATGCTCAGTCTGGGGCTACCCCTGCATTACCGATGACAACGTCCAGCTGGTTGATACACTCATTACCCAGGACCGCCGAGTGACAGTGAACGCCATAGCCGCCGTGGTCGGATTGAGCGTCGGAAGTGTGTACACCCGTCCTTCCCTGAAGCGCTTGTGCCACGCCTTGACCCTTGCAAGGGGCATGAAGTGTTCGCCGTACACCACGCAAAGTGTGTGCCCAATGGGTGCCCCACAGTCTTCTACCACACCAGGAAGCATGTCGAATGGCCCACTGTCTTGGTCATCTGCAGCGCTATGCGAGGGAAGGGAATGGGTTCCTGGCACTAGTGGTGGCTGGAGATGAGTCATGGTGTCATCACTTCGAACCAGAATCCAAATGACAAAGCCTCCAGTGGAAGCATCCAGGATCACAACCATCCAAAAAAGGCAAGGCCATCCACAAGAGTGCAGGAAATGTAATGCTGACGTTCTTCTCTCTCCAAGATGGTCCCCTTCTGACACACTTCATGCCACACGGGACAACAGTGAATGCCCAGCGTTACTTGCAAACCTTGACCACCCTTCGCTAAGCGATCAAAACAAAACGACCAGGCAATCTCACCCGTGGGGTCATTCTGCTCCACGACAATGCACGACCTCATACGGCCAACACAGCCGCGGCACTCCTGCAGAAATTCAAATGGGAGGTTCTCGGCCACCCTCTATACAGTTCAAACCTCTCTCCCTGTGATTACGCCATTTTTGGTCCCCTGAAAAGGGCTCTGCGGGGCCAACGATTCACCTCGGACGTCCAGCTGTACGTGCGGAACTGGTTCACATCGCAGCCCAGGGAATTTTAAGAGACAGCCATTCACCGCCTCGTGTCACAGTGGGACAAGTGCCTCAACAACCAGGGCCAATACTTCTAACATACAGGTACTGGTTTCTGTAATTATGCTTCCGGCTCGTTACTTTTTGAACGCACCTTATACATACTAGAAGAAGAAATGGTAAACAAATAAAGAATAAGGCAAATAAAGGACAGGTAGAAAAGAAATGCCCTCGAAGACTGAGGATTGAGGGACTTGGAAGGAAGGAGAGCCATGAAAGGCAGATAGGAAAGGGAAAGAGGAGAGGGCCCACCCCAAGATCAGAGGGAAAAAGGGGCAAAACGGACCCAGCTCAGTAATCCCTCAGGGTCGCCAACTCCCAAACTCACCAGCCGTGAGCCCTTGAGGTTGTAGCACCATTCAGGGTGCACCTGAAATGGTGGGGCTACATACACCCAGCCTCCTTGAGGGCCTTGTGCAGACGGCAGGAGATAACATGAAAAGAAAAAGAAGGCTGGCCCCTCGAAGAATGAGGGTATCAGGAAAGAAGAGACAAGGGCCAATTAAGGCGGGAAAGTGAAAGACTCCCTAGGCCTTGGACACCTAATACCGTCGGGGTTGGAAGAGAACAAGAGTTGACCAAGAGAGGTCGACAGGAAAGAAGAAGGAGAGGAGCCCGGCACAAGTAAGTAGAAGCAATGCTGGACTCAATTAGGGTCCCGTGGTCGGCAACCTACGTCCCACTAATTGTTACACCTGGGGGTTATTTACTCCTTCATTATTTCTCAGTAGACTACTGAAATATACAAATATTGTAAGACGGAATATTACAACTAATATTCACCATTATGTATGTAAATGATCACTCATATTGCGTGATGAGTCTTTCGTCCACGGAAATTTATGAATTTAATGACCATATCTGTAAACTAAGTATTACAATAACCCAAGCGCACCGTATTATTTGCTATTGAAGCCGGAAGTGAGCAGCTAGAGCCTTTATGGGGGCGTGGTTATTGCCTCAACTCACAGCGTGCTTGTGAGCCGACAGGGCACCTCCTCATTACTTATTGGACGTTACGGCTGAACAATCCCCAAGATCACACTGCAGGGAAGCTCTCCACGTTATCATAACCTTAAAATGGCTCGCCAGATCACCGGACTTCAATCTTATTGTGCGTATGTGGGACTTGATGGCTCGAAAACTGCTTCCACCAGCCACCCAAAACTCTAAAAGAAACAGACCTTTACAGTGCAAAAAGCAAGGACCATAATTCCTTAGGAAGGCATCTAGGGTCTTATTGACTCCACTCGTGGTGGGCATTTCCTGTATTGCTTTTTGTACAAACCCGAGGTTAGTGGGGTCTGAAGGTGGTATTTTAACCAAACATTTGTCCTGCATGTTTAGCTCCAACAACTCCATCGTACAGTTGTAATATCCATTTTTGTGAGTCTAGATATAAAGTAGAAAGTTAGAATGGCATGGCCCATGAGGGATCTGAACCTGTAAACTTTGGCCACCAACACATCATTCGCATCTGTAAACAAGGGAACAAGTGTGAGTAGTAGGCTGTGTTTACCAAGTAAACCCAACAGTTCCTCAATTCACATCTAGGGGAATTTGAGGGCAAATCAGGGGGAATCCCAGCAATCACAGATTGGAAAACCTGATTGTACAAAATGGTCACTGTGCGCATATCTGGCAACCATGGAAAATGTTTTGTTTACAGAGTATGACAAATCTAGGGGAATTTGGGGGGAAATCAAAATAAATTTCGGCACTCACAGGTTGGCAACGCTAATTATCTAAGATTACCACCACTTGGTCACCATGGCAACCCATTTTGTTTACAGAGTCAACCATTTGTTCCCAAAATTCAAATGTAGGGCAATTTTTGGAAATCTGTGGGGGGATTTAGGGGGTTTCCATGCCCAGACATTGGCAACCCTGTCAGGGAAATCCCTCGTGACGTCACATGACTAGAAAAAGCAACCATGTTGCCATGTTGCCCATTAGGGCTTGCACAAATCAGACGCAGGTCCGTCGTCGACTTAAGATAGCCAGAGTTGACTCAGCCTATTGTGAGACACTTTTGTCATCGTGGTACTCATGGCTATTTTGATTCTTAATTCCAAAATTCAGTGCTCCCTTGCCAAACATTACACTAGGTAAAACAAGATGTTCAGTAAAGAACATATAGCCTAATTTCTCCTAAATGCATGGGTATTGTTATAACTCTTTGTCCTCTTCAAGGAGTATAATTGAATGTTGGTTGTAGTAGCTTGTTGAAATACAACGTGATATTCGGATATTAAACATAAATATGAGGTGCCCTTTGCTATTGCTACCTCTGTACAAAATTTCATTCAATTCGATTTCACCGTGTTTGAATTGATATGATGAATCAATTTGCACACATACATAGCCGCCATATGCAAAGTATTGGACTGATGACCTTGTAGCTTGGTCAAAGAACGCTTCTTATACAAAGATATGTTGTTGCAATATTTGGTAGAAGCAGTTGATTAGGTTGGTCGTAATTTCATTTAAGCTTTTAACATTTGGATGGCCGCCATTACGTTTCCGTTAAGATGGCGACGATACAAAACATGACACTGAGTTGCCTTTTGCAAGTTTACCGCTGTACCAAATTTCGTTCAATTCGGATTCACGGTGTTTGAATTGATTTGGGAATCGATTTGCACACATACATGGCCGCTATATGCAAACTATAGGGCTGATGACCTTCTCGTTTAGTCAAAAGATGCTTACCAAAATTTAGTAGAGATCAGATGATTAGGTTGGTCGTAATTTGATTTAAGGTTTTAACATTTGGGTGGCCGTCATTACGTTTCCGTCAAGATGGCGGCGATACGAAACAGGACACTTAGGTGCCCTTTGTTAGTGCTACCTCTGTACCAAATTTCGTTCAATTCGGTTTCACCCTGTTTGAATAGATATGAGGAATCAATTTGCACACATTCATGGCCGCCATCTGCAAATTATTAGGCTGATTCATGCCAAAGATTAATCTATAAGGATCTATCTAAAATAATTACAAAATTAAGTTCGAAATACTGTATACCTGACATAATGTAGCCTAATAGAGCATTACAGTTGGCAGCCCTGGTGACTGAAAATATTCTTAGTTCCATCTCTGAAGGTACAGAATACAACATTTGGTTGCAGTCCAATGGATAGCATGGACGTTACATGCAGTTAAACATTGGATTTAACAGCGCGCTTAAAATCATGTTGGCAAAAATGGCATGCATGTATTGATCAGAAATAATCTGGATTAATATGATCTATTGTTGTGCCAATTTTGAATGAAATCCATTAGTTAGTATAGAAGTTACATGCATTTTAAAATTGGACCTATTAGCAGGCTTAGAATCATGTTGGCAGCACTGACGTATATTAATTACTCCAAATTAATCTAGAATGCCAGGTACTATACGTGTGAAAAGTTCAGAGCTATTGGCTTGCATACTTTCTGATATATTGATATTAGGGTAACGAAAATAGAGACAGCATTTATTAACAGTTGGCAGCCCTGGTTGCTCTTAAGAAGTCGCATACTCATATCTGTTATGGTACACTTAGCACATACGAAATTTGGTTGAAATCCAAATAATAGTACTGAAGTTATATGTATTTAAAGTTACACCTCTCAGCAGGCTTAGAATACGAAATTTGGTTGAATTCCAATTGATAGTGTAGAAGCTATATGCATTTAAAAATTGGACCTATCAGCAGGCTTATAATCATTTTGGCAACACTGCCATGTATGGCTTCCTGGAAATTAAACTGAAATAGTATTATCTATTGAACCCAACGGTGTTAGGCTGACTGGTGTCGAACGTGGATCTCTGAGATAAATGTGTACAGAATAGAGATACCAGCAAGAAACGAACACAAGATCTTTTGAGGGAGTTTAAGCTATAAAAACCCCTAGAAAAATACACATTAAATCACTGTTGTGATATGAACAAATTCTGACATCATTTGTTAATATAATGCAGGAAATAGTAGCAGAATACTGCAGTATTGGGCTGTAGGATGCATACAATTCTGGACTTAGCACAGAGAGTTTGAAATCTTGACAGTTTGTAAATGGCAATAGAATTGAGGCGTAGTTTCGTGGAGCCATGCCAGTCACTGTGACCTACTTACGCTGTCTGGAACAAGTCAGGACGGTAATATATGGGCAAGTTATTCCCCGTTACAGAAAGAAAGGTCCAGGGGGATGAGAAGATACCAGAGTAATTTAATGATTACTCGGGAACGGAGTAACTCAGAGACATGAGGATTGCACCTATGTGAATGTATGGCCAGGAGGCTAATTAACAAGCCCTTAAACATTGAAATCGAGGCAGATTTAATGTAACGCGCATTGACACCGTAGATATGAGGCCAGCGACAGGATCTGACCATGTCTTCGGGATGTACCGATGAAACCGCGTGGGACGCGCTGGCAAAGGCAATTATTATTAATTAATTGGCCGATCGATCCTAGAGCACACAGATGGATATGTGATCAGCGAGGAAAAATGAACCATAAATACGTTATTTCAAGACCAGAAATATACGGAGAGAGGAGATGACGCTGCAAGGAAATTTTCGACCTACTTTTTGTCTCCAAACGGATATAAGGTCAGTGGAGAGAACAGTCGGGGTCAGTTGAACCGTACTGATATCGACCGAGAACTAGCTATTGAATAAATTCAGCTCCTGGGAGTGAATTTTCGACGGCAGGATGTGCCTGACCGTGTCATTTAACAAGATGCCCGCTAGCCCAATTCGACATGTGTATGATGAATCTCGTTCCTTCATATAACGTAAATGGACCTGTTGAGACCAGCTATTAATATCCTAAGGTTAGGAATAAATGCTTAAACAATTCCATACCCTATATTGCATAGAGTTTAGTTAGATCATATGGGATGTACAGGCCAGTGAGACTGCACTATTGTATTTAAAGCCACATGCTACTGCTTGGAGATAAAGAAAGAGGGAACATAGCGAGGGACGTGGCAAGTGTTTGTTACCGCCCGATCCAGACCCATTGTATAGAGGAAGAGCCGAGGGAGGGATTTTAAACGACCCTTGGAGGGTGACATTTAGAGTGGAAAGACTTTGAAACCCTGTTTGTAATAAAAGAATCATTGTTGTATTGTATAATGAATTTGTGTGGTTTGAAACACATTGATAATTAAGGATCATTCTGATAACTTAATACTTGGCTAACTTATGAGTTGTTGAAAGTTGCATTTTTATACTGACATTGTCGCCTCTTTCCGAGGGTGGACACTAGATGCCATAGGCTATGCCCACGCAAGGGTAGCATAATATACCATCCGACACAGCGGGAACGGAATCTTTGAAATTGAACTCATGACGGCATACAGTGGAACTGCATAAAGGGAAACTGCATAAAGTGGAACTGCAGAAAGGGGTATAATTACAAGTAACAGTGGAGTTGCAAGTAAATATGATGTGCAACCCATAAATTGGTTAATGCATGGTAGAGCATTTTGGTGGGAAGAGAGATACAGAACACAATTGTACGCATAATGTAAAGTAGGATGTGTTGAGAATAAACAATTAGATTGTGAAATTAAAGTGGTCACAATAGGTGACGTAAGATTGTAAGTACAATTTTATGTGTAATTTACCAGTGCATAAGCGCACTTGAGAATGAATTCTATGTTAATCTCATGGTAAATGAATGAATAATCATTTGGATTTACGAGGATAAAGTGCGAATATTAGTGGATTGAAGGAATAATTTTGCATTGTTTTGTATTATTGTTGGGATTGTGTTTTTGTTTGTGTGAAGCCATGATTTAGAGCTCAAGTAAAGTCTTTAGTATAGAGTTGTGCTTTATTATTGTAGAGTTGATACCTTTTAGTCTCAGATCAAAAATATGCAACTGCTCAGTGGGTGGACGGTACACGCCTGAGGACTGATGCTAGCTGGAGGCAGAAGCATGTTTTCCATGGAAATTACTCACATGGGTACACTATACGTGTGCCAATTTTGAAATAGCTCCCATTCATACCTTCCAAAATATCCAAAATGGAGCTCAAATTTCAATTGCGAATTTTCAGCAGTTGGTAGCACTGACATCATTTTCAAATACGGCATTGAGATATTCAGGTATAGATCTTTACTCCTACCAAATTTTGTGTCGATTGCTTCAGACGTTTATGAGTTGATAGGGGGGGGACACACACAGCCAGACAGACAGAATGACAGACAGAAGGACAGACAGACAGACACACATTTGCCCGGATCGATCTCATAAGTCTACTTTTTCCTCATTTTTGCAAAATGTGAAAAGTAGGCTAAAACTAATATTGAAAAATCAGCGGATGCGCATAACAGTCATGCGGATGCGGGGCGGATGCAGATAACGTTTTGTTTATCCGCGCAGGGCTCTAGTTATGATCACTATTATAATGGGTCAATTTTAAGATTACGTGTTTCGATCTTCAACCAGTGTTGAGGTTAAATTTATATACTAACAAGCTGTACCCGGCATGCGTTGCAATGCCAATCAAAGAAAGTGTTGGCGTTGAAATTCTGTTTCTTGAAGTGCTTTTGGATACACAACATGTTAACTGCCTCTAAGCTATCCTAAAATGGATTTTCTAATTTAGAACCATTCGTGGGAGCGTGCACAACAACTTTCAAAAGTTTCATCGTTGTCACTCATTTGTTTAATCTACTCGTACGCTCCCTATTGTGAAATGGATTTACTAAGTCGAAACCCTTCCCTGGCGTGTTCACAATAACTCATCAATGATTCATCGCAATCGGATGAATGGTATATGCATGTATAGGGGGTTTTGTTTAAACGATTCGTGCGCTGTCACTCATTTGTTGAATCTACTCGTGCGCTACCTATTGAGAAATGTATTACTAAGTCGAAGCCCTTCCCTGGCGTGTACACAATAACTCATCAAGGTTTCATCGCAATCGATGAATGTTATATGAACACAATAGGGGATTTTGTTGAAACGCTTCGCGCGTCGTCACCCATTTGTTGCATCTACTCTTGCGCTACTTATTGTGAAATGGATTTACTAAGTCCCCTTCCCTGGCGGGTACACAATAACTGATCAATGTTTCATCGCAATCGGATGAATAGTATATGAACGCATACCTGATTTTGTATAAACGATTCGCGCTCCGTCACTCATTTGTTGAATCTACTCGTGCGCTACCTACTGTAAAATATATTTACTAAGTTAGAAACCGTCACGTAAGTGTCCACAACATCTCACCCAAGTTTCAACGCTATCGGACTAATGGGATATGAAGACATAGGGGACTGTATTGAAACGCTCCGCGTGTCGTCGTTCATTTGTCGAATCTACTCGTGTGCTACCTACTGTGAAATGTATTTACTAAGCCAGAAACATTCCTTGGAGTGTCCACCATATTTCACCCAAGTTTCACCGCTAACGGCAGAATGGTATACGACCTTATACGGGACTTTGTTGAAACGCTTCGCGCGTCGGCCCTCATTTGTTGAATCAACTTGTGCGCTGCATATTGTATAGGGGATTTACTAAGCCAGAAAATTTCCATGACGTGTACACAACATCTCACCCAAGTTTCATAGCTACGGACGAATGGTACATGCATGCATACGGGACTTGGTTGAAACGCTTCGCGTGTCGTCGCTCATTTGTTGATTCTACTCTTGCGCTACATATTGTAATATGGATGTACTCAGCCAGAAACCTTCCCTGGAGTGTACACAACATCTCACCCAAGTTTCATCGCAATCAGATGAATGGTATGTGAACGTATACGGGACGTTGTCGAAACGCTTCGCGCGTAGTCACTCATTTGTTGAACATAAACGTGCGCTTCGTATTGTAAAATGGATTTACTTAGCCAGAAACCTTTCCTGGAGTGTACACAGCAATTCACCAAACATTTATCACCCCAGACGAATGGTATATGACTTTATACGGGACTTTGTTGAAACGCTTCGCGTGCCATCGCTCATTTGTTGAATCTACTGGTGCGCTACCTATTGTAAAATGTATGTACTAAGCCAGAAACCTTCCCTGGAGTGTACACAACATCTCACCCAAGTTTCATCGCTATCGGATGAATGGTATATGAAATTATATGGGACTTTGTTGAAACGCTTCGCGCGTCGTCGCTCATTTGTTGATTCTACTCGTGCTCTACCTATTTTTAAAGGGATTTACTAAGCTAGAAACCTTCCATGGAGTGCGTACAAAATCTCAGCCTAGTTTCATCGCTATCGGACGAATGGTATATGAACGCAAACGTGACTTTGTTGAAATGCTTCGCGCGTCGTAGCTCATTTGTTGAATCTTCTCGTGCGCTGCCTATTGTAAAGTGGATGTACTAAGCCAGAAATTTTCCCTGCAGTGTACACTACATTTTACGCAAGTTTCATAGCTATCGGACGAATGGTATATGAATGCATACGGGACTTTGTTGAAACGCTTTGCGTGTCGTCGCTCATTTGTTGAATCTACTCGTGCGCTATCTACTGTGAAATGTATTCACTAATTTTGAAACCTTCACGTAAGTGTACACAACATCTCACCCAAGTTTCATCGCTATCGGACGAATGGTATATGAACACATATGGGACTTTGTTGAAATGCTTCGCGCATCGTCGCTCATTTGTTCAATCTACGCGTGCGCTACCTATTGTAAAATGGATTTACTAAGTCAGAAACCTTCCTTGGAGTGTACTCAACATCTCACCCAAGTTTCATCGCAATCGGACGAATGGTATATGAACGCATAGGAGACATACATACCCACCCACAGACAAACTATCACGTTACATTGATTTTTATATATATAGACAAGCTGTACCCGGCATGCGTTGCAATGCCAATCAAAGAAAGTGTTGGCGTTGAAATTCTGTTTCTTGAAGTGCTTTTGGATACACAACATGTTAACTGCCTCTAAGCTATCCTAAAATGGATTTTCTAATTTAGAACCATTCGTGGGAGCGTGCACAACAACTTTCAAAAGTTTCATCGCTGTCACTCATTTGTTTAATCTACTCGTACGCTCCCAATTGTGAAATGGATTTACTAAGTCGAAACCCTTCCCTGGCGTGTTCACAATAACTCATCAATGATTCATCGCAATCGGATGAATGGTATATGCATGTATAGGGGGTTTTGTTTAAACGATTCGTGCGCTGTCACTCATTTGTTGAATCTACTCGTGCGCTACCTATTGAGAAATGTATTACTAAGTCGAAGCCCTTCCCTGGCGTGTACACAATAACTCATCAAGGTTTCATCGCAATCGATGAATGTTATATGAACACAATAGGGGATTTTGTTGAAACGCTTCGCGCGTCGTCACCCATTTGTTGCATCTACTCTTGCGCTACTTATTGTGAAATGGATTTACTAAGTCCCCTTCCCTGGCGGGTACACAATAACTGATCAATGTTTCATCGCAATCGGATGAATAGTATATGAACGCATACCTGATTTTGTATAAACGATTCGCGCTCCGTCACTCATTTGTTGAATCTACTCGTGCGCTACCTACTGTAAAATATATTTACTAAGTTAGAAACCGTCACGTAAGTGTCCACAACATCTCACCCAAGTTTCAACGCTATCGGACTAATGGGATATGAAGACATAGGGGACTGTATTGAAACGCTCCGCGTGTCGTCGTTCATTTGTCGAATCTACTCGTGTGCTACCTACTGTGAAATGTATTTACTAAGCCAGAAACATTCCTTGGAGTGTCCACCATATTTCACCCAAGTTTCACCGCTAACGGCAGAATGGTATATGACCTTATACGGGACTTTGTTGAAACGCTTCGCGCATCGGCCCTCATTTGTTGAATCAACTTGTGCGCTGCATATTGTATAGGGGATTTACTAAGCCAGAAAATTTCCATGACGTGTACACAACATCTCACCCAAGTTTCATAGCTACGGACGAATGGTACATGCATGCATACGGGACTTGGTTGAAACGCTTCGCGTGTCGTCGCTCATTTGTTGATTCTACTCTTGCGCTACATATTGTAATATGGATGTACTCAGCCAGAAACCTTCCCTGGAGTGTACACAACATCTCACCCAAGTTTCATCGCAATCAGATGAATGGTATGTGAACGTATACGGGACGTTGTCGAAACGCTTCGCGCGTAGTCACTCATTTGTTGAACATAAACGTGCGCTTCGTATTGTAAAATGGATTTACTTAGCCAGAAACCTTTCCTGGAGTGTACACAGCAATTCACCAAACATTTATCACCCCAGACGAATGGTATATGACTTTATACGGGACTTTGTTGAAACGCTTCGCGTGTCATCGCTCATTTGTTGAATCTACTGGTGCGCTACCTATTGTAAAATGTATGTACTAAGCCAGAAACCTTCCCTGGAGTGTACACAACATCTCACCCAAGTTTCATCGCTATCGGATGAATGGTATATGAAATTATATGGGACTTTGTTGAAACGCTTCGCGCGTCGTCGCTCATTTGTTGATTCTACTCGTGCTCTACCTATTTTTAAAGGGATTTACTAAGCTAGAAACCTTCCATGGAGTGCGTACAAAATCTCAGCCTAGTTTCATCGCTATCGGACGAATGGTATATGAACGCAAACGTGACTTTGTTGAAATGCTTCGCGCGTCGTAGCTCATTTGTTGAATCTTCTCGTGCGCTGCCTATTGTAAAGTGGATGTACTAAGCCAGAAATTTTCCCTGCAGTGTACACTACATTTTACGCAAGTTTCATAGCTATCGGACGAATGGTATATGAATGCATACGGACCGGGTGAGTTAGCCGTGGTGGTTACGGCATGACTAATGGCAGTCGCTCACATCCGGGAGGCGAGGACGTTCGGATCCCCCCGCCGGCAAACTTGAAGATGGTTTTCTGTGGTTTCCCATCTTCCTTCCAGGCAAATGCCGGGGTTGGTCCCTCACTATAGGCCACAGCCGCTACCTTCCAACTCCTCGCCCTTCCCTTCCAACTTTCCTCCCCAACGGTACTTTTAGCTCACCCATTGGGTGTCCGTCTCGAAGCAGCTACAAAACTGGCGAGCCGAACATGTCCTCGGACACTTCCGGCACTAAAAGCCATACGCTAAAAAAAAAAAGACTTTGTTGAAACGCTTTGCGTGTCGTCGCTCATTTGTTGAATCTACTCGTGCGCTATCTACTGTGAAATGTATTCACTAATTTTGAAACCTTCACGTAAGTGTACACAACATCTCACCCAAGTTTCATCGCTATCGGACGAATGGTATATGAACACATATGGGACTTTGTTGAAATGCTTCGCGCATCGTCGCTCATTTGTTCAATCTACGCGTGCGCTACCTATTGTAAAATGGATTTACTAAGTCAGAAACCTTCCTAGGAGTGTACTCAACATCTCACCCAAGTTTCATCGCAATCGGACGAATGGTATATGAACGCATAGGAGACATACATACCCACCCACAGACAAACTATCACGTTACATTGATTTTTATATATATAGATAGATAGATAGATAGACTAGCAACCCACCCCGGCTTCGCCCGGGAACAGTTATGAATGTATTAAGTGATAAGCGCTTTTTTTTTCGATGTCAATGAACTGCGACCTATATCCGTTTTCCCTCTCGGCATGATGGGTTAAAATCACTGGTTGGATTATTAATTTTATTATCATGGAGATAGCATGTGCAACGAATACATGTTAGACGTAATTTAAGAATAGCGTGGTGCAAGAAACACAAAACCCCTTTCCGTCCTATGTTAACTTGAGTGTATTTTGCGGAACAAAATGTTTACAAGCGAAATGAAGAAAAGCCGAGTTGCACTTGCAGGGAAACTTCAAACACAACCACTATTCTCTGAAGTCTTAACTCAACACGACTCGACAGTTTTCTTCTGGCTGTATCTGGGGTAATGGGCTCACCCGCTAGCTAGGCTGTAACTGGGGTGATAGGCTCGTCCCTAGCTACCTCGTAATCTGTCACCTCAGTAATTGAATGGAGATTGTTGGAAGAAATGAAACCGTAAACTCACTTATAGTGGTGATGTATTGAAGATAAAGATTGCTCTCGCGGACGTTTTTGTAGAACTTTTCATGCTGAACAATTCTTACACTCATAGTATATTTTAACGGTTTTCCCAGCGTAAGCTTAAATAGCGCACGAACGCCAGTTTTCTTTTTCTACTTTTTCACTGAAATCGTTACTGATTGGTTTTCTTTGGTCATAAATAAATTATTTTCCACAGAAATATTCCTCGAGATATCCTTTACAGAATGGTGAAAACCGCATCAAGTGGTTCTCGAGATTAGACTACCCATGACATTCAAGAATCCGGGACTTTGTTTTATACTAAGTAGAGATATTATCTAACAACAGAAAATTGTAGTGCATTTAATGGTGTTTATAATACGATTTGTAGTTTGAATCTCATTATTTACCTAAAAATATAATTCTAACTAATTCTTAGAGACTGATAAATAAGAAGGGTAAGTAAGGGTTTGTCTCTCGGGTGAGCTGGCTCATGTCTCCCAGGCTAGTTCTTTAATTTACCACTCATTACTCCTCTGATGCCGACCATTAACTTCACTCTTCTTGCCACAACACTTGTTCATCAGTCAGCATTACGCTTCCCCTCTTTCTCATGGCGCTCTGCTTCTTTTAACACTGACTGGCTGTGTGGCTCAGCGGTAACCTTCTCGCTTGCTGGGCCCGAGGTTGCAGGTTCGTATCCTGGCGCAGTCAGCTGGCATTTGAGGGTGCGCAAATACGAGGGAGCCGTGTCAGTAGATTTACTGGCACGTTAAAGACCCCCTTCGGGGCAAAATTCCGGCACTCTGGCGTCTCTAAAAGCCAGAGTAGTTAAGGGACTTGAAACCAATTACATTTCTATTATCTTCTAACACTAAGTAGTCTCCAGCTTCTCTGAAAGAAGTGAGACTATCGTCGAAGATTCCAATCGATTTCCTTCATTGTCTCAGTGATCTAGATTAGGGGTCTTAAAAACGTGATCCCCGGGACGAATATGAGCGACCCGTGGGTGTAATTCTGAATTCATAGAAATTCTAGACATGTTCGTATAGAAACTGAATACAAATTGAGAGATGCGGGGGCGCCGGAATTTGGGCTCGAATAGGATCTTTAACGTGCCAGTAAATCAACTGATACGGCTTGCTCGCATGTGCGCACCCCAAACGTCAACTGACTGCACCAGGATTTGTTCCTGCAACGTTGGGCAGAGCGGGTGAGAACGTAAACACTGCGTCTCGCAGCCAGTCTATAGGCAGTTAAAGTAGCGTGAGAATGGACGCCGGGAATTTGTCCTCGTCGTGGAGCCAATGAGAGATTTGCAGTCGTCTCGAGTGCATTCCATGAAATTAAGACTTGAGCCTACAGTTGCTTGTCAAGAGGTGGATATGAATTGCGCAATTGCCTTGCTGGGATTCCTAATGGAGTGGCATTGCCTCTTACAGAGATAGATGGACAGTTGGATATCCCGTCTTGAGGTACTGTTGCTATGGTTACGGGCTTGCCATTTCTTCATCAGCTGGGGCATGGTGGCACAGCGGTCAATCTGTTGGGCTCTTACCACGGCGGACTGGGTTCGATTCCCGGTCAATGCATGTGAGATTTTCAAAATGAAATGCCATGTCTTGTGGTTCGGATTCCACGTAAAAAGGAGGTCCCGTGGCTTATGATCTCGAGATTAACGGTCACGTAAAACAACAAGCTTCCTTTCCCTTCATCAGCTTATCAGAGGTAAGATTACAATCCTGCTGCACATCGGACAGAGCTGGTAGCATTCCGATACACAAGCTGGATCCATCGAATATATACTCCTGGTACACCATGCAGCCTCAGTGCGTGACAAATAAGATCACGAGGCACTCTGTCGAAGACCTTTTCGAGATTCAAGAAAGCAATGTGCAGTGGTACATTTAATTAATTAATTTATATTAATTTAATTATTATTGACTAAGGTGAAATAAGTTTCTACCCATTGGTATTCATTTAATCCAAGACAAGACTAGAAAAAAGACAATTTTATTCTATTTTTGTCAGAGCCGGGAATCGAACCCGGGTCTCAGAGTTGGTATTCAAGTATGCTAGCCACTACAGCACGAGGTGTTAGGGGTGTATAAATCAAAGATTAGAAAAAGCCAGTAGTAAATTTCCATAGTAACTTCACTTCATATAAATAACAGAAGGTACAGCCTATGGGTATCACATTTTTATCCTACTTTCGATTTTTGCAAAAAATGAAAGTGGACTTATGAGATCTATACAGGGCGAAAAAGTCTGTGTGTGTGTGTGTGTGTGTGTGTGTGTGTGTGTGTGTGTGTGTGTGTGTGTGAGTGAGTGAGTGAGTGAGTGAGTGAGTGTACTCTGAATGTCTGTCCCCCCTATCAATTCGAACACGGTGAATCCGAATTGAATGAAATTTGGTACAAAGGTAGCACTAGCAAAGGGCACCTCAGTGTCATGTTTTATATCGCCGCTATCTTGACGGAAACGTAATGGCGACCACCCAAATGTTCAAAGCTTAAATCAAATTACGACTAGCCTAATCATCCAATCTCTACCAAATTTTGCAACAACATATACCTATTTGACAAGCGTGTTTTGACTAAACGACAAGGTCATCAGCCCAATAGTTTCCAGATGGCGGCCATGTATGTGTGTAAATCGATTCCCCCATCAATTCAAACACGGTGGAACCGAATTGAACGAAATTTGGTACAGAGGTATCACTAGCAAATGGTATCTCAGTGTCATGTTTTTTTATCGCCGCCATCTTAACGAAAACGTAATGGCAGCCACCCAAATGTTAAAAGCTTAAATCAAATTACGACCAACCTAATCATCTGATCTCTACTAAATTTTTCAGCAACATGCCTTTATGTGGGAAGCATCATTTGACTAAACGACAAGATCATCAGCCCAATAGTTTGCATATAGCGGCCATGTATGTGTGCAAATCGATTCCCCTATCAATTCAAACACCGTGAATCCGAATTGAACGAAATTTGGTACAGCGGTAAACTTGCAAAAGGAAACTCAGTGTCATGTTTTGTATCGTCGCCATCTTAACGAAAACGTAATGGCAGCCACCCAAATGTTAAAAGCTTAAATGAAATTACGACCAACCTAATCATCTGATTTCTACCAAATATTGCAACAACATATCTTTATATAAGAAGCGTTCTTTGACCAAGCAACAAGGTCATCAGTCCAACAGTTTGCATATGGCGGCCATGTATGTGTGCAAATCAATTCACCATATCAATTCAAACACGGTGAAATCGAATTGAATGAAATTTTGTACAGAGGTAGTAATAACAAAGGGCACCTCATATTCGTGTTTAATATCCGTATAACACGTTGTATTTCAACAAGCTACTACAACCAACATTCAATTATACTCCTCGAAAAGGACAAAGAGTTATAACAATACTCATGCATTTAGGAGAAATTAGGCTATATGTTCTTTACTGAACATCTTGTTTTACCTAGTGTAATGTTTGGTAAGGGAGCACTGAATTTTGGAATTAAGAATCAAAATAGCTGTGCCTTTGGGATATTGTAATTTGAAGGTTCATTTAAGTTCAAAAATACGATATTCATGAGTGCTACGATGACAAAAGAGTCTCACAATAGGCTAAGTCAACTCTGTCACTTTAGTTCGTCACGGAACTTCTTGTTAATTTATTAGAAAAAGCATAAAGTTTAAGCCAACACATTCAGACATTTGAGGAGAAAGTCGTTCCTGACAATTTGCTTCATTGCAAGGGACTTCAAGTTGGAATACACTTCTGGTTTCTTGATCTCCGCTTTAGACCAAAAAAAACTGGCTATACTTTTGTTGGCTACTTTTGCACTTGTGCCTCAGTAAGTTTGATGTGCCTGATTTGTCTCCTAAGTATGAATACACTTTTTTACATGTAGAACACACTACTATTTCGTTCACCTTTTCGTTTCCATTGAAAACGTAACCAAATGTCTGTCATACCGTTGACTTGAGCTTTGTTTCACGCACTATTGAATATTCACCTTCTTTTATATTAATAGATGGTTTAGCCATGTTGGTGAAATGATGTTCATACTCCCGGTCGCGGTAACATTCACTAATAATAAGTGACCTTCTCTTTACGCTTGGAGAAAGGGATTGACATATGGCCGGAAATTCCAAGTCAGTCATCATCCTTCTGCTTCTTGACCCATCCACGTTCGCATAGTTAATGTCATAACTCTCTCCGTTGCAATATCACAGTCTACGTGTTTCAGTGCCTATGTACAGATACTGTACACATGGATCCAGATCTTCCAGGATAGCTTAGACGGCGAAGTAGCTGACTTGAGGAATGTTAATGATGTCACCACGATGAACTAGCAAGCTTATTGACAGCATTATATCTCGTACGTATAGTAATAATGGCAGTGAGAATTGAGGAGTTGTCAAGACCGTCTACTACAAACATACGGTACTCAATAAAATGTAGTTGAAAGCCAATGAGTAAAATAATCTCCTCGTGTTTAAGTGCAATTCGTGCCTGAATATTTCGTACGCAATAGGCTATAGGAGTATTCCTCTTTTAAGCATGAAGCTGTAGATTGGCATATCAAATATGTAATATTATCGTAAGTTCCACATTGGATTCTAAAAACTATCCGCAAATTTACTCGAAACATTATCCTCAGCGTATCCGCTATCCGGACTACCATGCAAATTATATCCGCGTGGCGAAACATTTTGCGGATATCCGTGGGTTTATCCGCGGATATCCGCATCCGCGCAGGGCATTAATCATAACTAATACATTTAATTGTTCCCAGGAGTGTTATTTAGTTATTATTCATATACAATATACATTGTAACCCGACAGCCATTGGGCAAATTCGTGTTGACCAACTGAAGAGTAAAACTGACACGACTAGCTAATGTAAGTTTTTAAAAATACGAGTGAATGTTTAACAAGAAGTTCCGTGACGAACTAAACAGCCTATTTTTCTTAAAATTTAAGATTCATGCCAATGATTAATCTATATCGATCTATCCATAATAAAAGACGAAATTAAGTGGATAATATCGAAATTTCTAATTAGTTCGAAATACCTGGTATAATGTAGCCTAATAGAGCACTACAGTTGGCAGCCCTGGTAAGTGAATATATTCTTAGTTCCATCTCTTAAGGTGCAGAATACAAAATTTGGTTGAAGTCCAATGGATAGCATGGACGTTACATGGCATGTTAAACATTGGATCTAACAGCGCGCGTAAAATCAAGTTGGCAACAATGTCATACATGTATTGGTCAGAAATAATCTGAAATAATATGATCTATTGTTGTGCCAAGTTTTAATGAAATCCATTAGTTAGTATAGAAGTTACATGCATTTTAAAATCGGGCCTATCAGCAGGCTTAGAATCATGTTAGCAGCACTGACGTATATAAGTTACTCCAAATTAATATAGAATGTCAGGTACTATACGTGTGCATAGTTTAAAGCTGTCGGCTTGCATACTTTCTGATATATTGGTATTTGGATAAAAGAAATTGAGAGCATTTATTAACAGTTGGCAGCCCTGGTGGCTCTTAAGAATACGCTAAGTCATATTTGTTATTGTACACATAGTACATACGATATTTGGTTGAAATCCCATTGATAGTGTAGAAGTTACATGCATTTAAAAATTAGACTTATCAGCTGGCTTAGAATCATGTTGGTAACACTGTCATGTATGGCCTCCTGGAAATTAAACTGAAATATTAGTATCTATATGTGTGCCAACTTTCAAATAGCTCCCATGCATACCTTCCAGGATATCCAACATTGAGCTCAAATTTCAATTGCGATTTTTCAGCAGTCGGTAGCACTGACTTCATTTTCAAATATGGCCTTGAAATATTCCGGCATAAATCTTTACTCATACCAAATTTGGTTTCCATAGCAGCAGCCGTTTAGGAGTTGATAGGAGGGGACACACACACAGACAGATAGACAGACAGACAGGATAGACAGACAGACATTTTCCCGGATCGATCCCATAAGTCTACCTTTTCCTCATTTTTGTAAAATGAGAAAAGTAGGCTAAAATCATTAGGAGCGGGAAGTACAGTACCTCGTATGCTGGAGTGCATTAGTACATGAAAGCGGCCGCCCCAGATTAACAGTCTGTCATTGTTACCAACTTAATACTCCTGCCTCAGAGATGGTGTGTTGTGATAAAATTGGTATGAGCAGTCATACAAAGAAATGCAGTGACCTAAGGAGATTATCTCTCATTATCAATTTAGGAAATACCGGTACAGTAATTTGGTAGAGATAGTGCAAGAATATTACAACTAAGAAAGGATTATGACTGCAGTATAGAAGTGCTGTATAAACGGTGAATTCCCTTATCTTATAGGAGGAGTTTAAGGAGGGAAATTGGTGTTAGCGGGAGTTTTTAACTTGTATTAAGTTCTCTGAATAGCAAGTAAGGGTGGTGGGATTTCTACGAGTTCTGTCTAACCAAGGTGCAATGTTAAGCAGAGATTGAGACTCCTTGGGGATCAGTTGGTTTCTTTCCCCCAAGAGACCTGTGGAATTATGGGAGTTACGCATGCTGAAATTTTAATTAATTCGTTGGTTGGTTGGTTGGTTGGTTGGTTCGTTCGTTCGTCGGTTGGTTGGTTCCTCAGTTTAGGGGCTGTGACAACGCGGCCATGTGTGTGTAGAATCCGTCTGATAACCGGTGTTAATTGCGATGGCTGTATTAGTGTGTGTTATCTTTTTTTAATTCAAGTAAGGACCGCAGACATTCAATTTTGAAATAGTTCCTAGTTTTGCTATCACACGCCACCGTCAACGACAACTATTTCTAAACTTGGTTACTTGATGCCACCGCAGTCAGCTCCTGGCGACGATCGTTGGAATCTAAAAGCCTTAGTCAAATCTAACCTATAATTTAGCTTCACACAAGTGTAATTAATGGAAGGATCTTTTACATGCCATAAATCTGTGACATGGGACCACCGGCATTTCTTCCCCTCCGAAGGAAGGCATATTGAGGGATTTCTGACGCTCTTATAAAATCCGACGACTTCGGCCGGGTTGGAAACCCCGACTTTGGGCATAAAAGCTCAGCATGCTACCAACTACGCCCCCGAAGCCGCTTTAATTAATTCAATACGATAGAAGCTAAAATGCTGTACATAGATTACCTCTTATATTTTCTAACACATTCACACTTAGTTTTCTTCATATCGTCCTCCCACCCGTATTTCGTCTCCATCGTTCATGGATCTCTGCTAACGGATCACATGTTAGCGGGATGTCTTCGCCTTGTGTTTTATATCATACTAGGGAGCATGTCAATAATCCACCCACCCGACTTTACTATTTATTTGCTTAAACGCACTTTTTAAACAAATTGTCGATATTTACGTACATATGAAATCAGAGTGCAATATTAATTCGTCACAGCTGCGGGTAAATATTCTCTTTCTTTTGAATACACGATCAAATACTTGTGAGCGCCCCATGTGTATAGACCATCCACCCAGCATTACCGTTACGCAGGAGCCACGCGACACAGATCTAGCAGGCGCTATTTCTGGTGACTTTTCAATAAATGCAATATTTTCTTCCTGTACTGCTGAGACAATGTTCACCGTATAGGAACGTGTCTATTCCCCCTCTTCCCACAGACATTTCCTATGATTATCTGCTATTCAGGGCTTTCTTTAACCGTATTTTGTTGTTCACCTTCTTGAAAATGGACTCGTTGGTATGAAATGCCCCAGCATCACTTCTTTAACTGGCTAAGTCCATGACTCAGAATCATAGACTCACCTAGTCGAGTATTTCAAAGCGGGGAAAGACGGTAAGGAGACAGGGTGGAGTTATAGACGTCTTGTGCGCAAGCATGACCGTGTATCAAGCTTCCAATATACTGTATAGGTCGGCCAGACCACCTGTCTAGATCTGCGGCTACCCGAGACAGTGACCACGTTGAGACCCGATTTTCACGCTTGCGTAGAGGATCGGTTTATAACTATTATGGTTTCATCACATATATGGTACCGCTCGTTTAATAGAGCACCACGGCCACGACGGCAACTGCGGCAAGTCGGATTTTCGAATCCCGGCGCTGACAGCAGCTATTCTGAGTGTGGTTTTTCCCGGCTCTTTCCACACTCCATCCAGGCAAATGCCGGGATAGTACCTTACTTACTTCAAGTCCTCACAAATGCCGAGATGGTACCTAACTTAAAGCCACGGCTGCCTCCATTCCCATTCTCAATTATAAATGCACTCACTACTAATTCACCACAATAACTCAGGTTATGAAACAAACTCTTTTATCTATATATCTATCAATCCATTTATTTATTTATTTATTTATTTATTTATTTATTTACGAATTGATTTATTTACTTACTTATTTATTTATGTACTTATTTATATATCTATTTACTTATTTACTCATTTATTTACTTATATAACTAGCTGTACCCGGCATGCGTTGCAATGCCAATCAAAGAAAGTGTTGGCGATGTGACTTAGTTTGTTGAACTGCTTTTGGATTTTTTAACGATGCGCGCGCCGTTACTCATTTGTTGAATCTACACTCATGCGCTACCAATTGTAAAAAGGATTTACTAAGTCAGAAACCTTTTCTGGAGTGTGCACAACAATTCAACCAAAGTTTCATAGCAATTGGATGAATGGTATATGAACGCATACGGGACTTTGTGTAAGCGATGCGCGTGCCGTCGCTCATTTATTGAATCTACTCGTGCGCTACCTATTGTTAAGCAGATTTACTAAGCCTGAAACTTTCCCTGGAGTGTACACAACAACTCACCCAAGTTTAGTCGCTATCGGACGAATGGTATATGAACGCATACGGGACTATGTTGAAACACTTCACGCGTCGTCGCTCATTTGTTTAATCTACTTGTGCGATACCTATTGTAAAGTGGATTTACTAACCCAGAAACCTTTCCTGAAGTGTACACAACATCTCACTCCAGTTTCATCGCTATCAGACGAATAGTATGTGAACGCATGCGGGACTTTGTTGAAACGCTTCGCGCGTCGTCAGTCATTTGTTGAATCTACTCGTGGGCTACCTATTGTTAAGTGGATTTTCTAAGCCAGAAAACTTACCTGAAGTGTACAGAACATATCACCCAAGTTTCATCGCAATGGGATGAATGGTATATGAACGCATGTGGGACTTTCTTGAAGCAAACGTACGCCATATTGTTGAAGCTACTCGCACGTCATCTATTGTAAATTGGATTTACTACGCCTATAACTTTTCCGGGACTGCGCACAACAACTCACCAAAATTTGATCGCAATCGGACGAATTGTATATGAATATCGCCATTACGCGTTTGTTTAAACTACTCGCGCGCTATCTATTGTGAAATGGATTAACTATGCCTATGACCATCCCGGAAGTGTTTACAACTACTCACCAAAATTTGATCGTAATCGGATGAATGGTTTATGAACGCATGAAAGACGAACAAACGAACATTCATTTATATATATATTCAGTTCCAAGTGCACCAAGATAAAGCCAGATGCGATAGCAAGCAGATTAGTTAGTCTGACAAGAAAACCTGCCGATACTGACAAGAAAGAGGCAAAAAGAATTCAGTTAGAACTAAAATCTAAGATGTTCCATGCAGAAACAACATCCCAGTTTACAGCTGATATCACGGCTGCTGAAGTTTCAACTGCGCTAAAAGCAGCTGGGTTGGATGGTCTTTATCCAGAATTCCTACAACGTTGTGGTCCTCGAACAATTGAATGGCTTGCTAAATTTTATAGCAACATCTTACGCGATGGTCAGCTTCCACCAGCACTCAAAAGAACTAAAGTAGTTGCTCTACTCAAACCTGAGAACAGTAGAGATAGCGCAGAAGATTACAGGCCTATTGCCCTCCTGAGCGTCTGTTACAAGCTGCTGGAAAGAATCTATCTATATATATAAAGCTCAATGTTTGTCTGTCTGTCTGTCTGTCTGTCTGTCTGTCTGTCTGTCTGTTATGTATACAAATCCACACCGTTTCACCGATCTGAAACAAAATTTGTATACTTACCCTTCGGATCCCTGCGGGTAACCCTGTCTACTTGAAATTTCCGACAGACCACCCCATTCCCTGCATTTAGGCCCTTTGTCCCAAATCTACACCGTTTCGTAACCCTGTGAATAACACTGTCCACTTAAAATTTCGGACAGACCACCCCATTTCCTGCATTTAGGCCCTTTGGCAAACTTCTACACCGTTTCACCGATCCGAACCAAAATTTGTATACTTACCCTTTGCAACCCTGCGGGTAACCCTGTCCACTTGAAATTTCGGACATACCAACACAATCTCTGCATTTAGGCCCTTTGGTCCAAATCTACACCGTTTTACCGATCAGAACCAAAATGTGTATACTTACCCTTTGCAACCCTGCGGGTAACCCTGTCCACTTGAAATTTCGGACAGTCCAACCCAATCTCTGCATTTAGGCCCTTTGGTCCAAATCTACACAGTTTCACCGATCAGAACCAAAATTTGTATACTTACCCTTTGGTACCCTGCGAGTAACACTGTCTGCTTGAAATTGCGGACAGACCACTCCATTCCCGGAAAGTGGACAGGGTCCGTCCCAAAGGCAATGGAAAAAAGGGGTAAAACCGGACCCGCTCAGGAAACCTTCAGGGTTGCCAGCTCCTGAACTCACCAGCCATGAGCCCTTGAGGATGTAGCACTATCCAGGGTGCACCAGGGCTACACACACCCTGCCTCCTTGAGGGTCTTGAGCAGAAGATATGAGATATTAAGAAAAGAATGAGGCTATCAGGGCCAATTAAGGCGGGAAAGTGAAAGAGTCGCTAGGCCTCGGATAACCTGATACCATCGGGGTCGGAAGAGAACAAGAGTTTGACCAAGGGAGGCTGACAGGAAAGAGAACTGAAAGGTGCCCGGCACCAGTAAGTAGAAGCTATGCCGGACGCAGCTGGGGTCCCGTGGTCGCAAACCCACGTCCCACAAGTTGTGACCCTGGTGGGTGGAGGGGGGAAGAGGGGGCAGGGGTGAGAATAGCTTGCTCATTCATCGCGAGGTGACATGAGAAAAATGTCCAGACCCCGCCGTGTTACCTGTTATTGCTGACTATGCTGATGTTCATACAGGGTCTTCGCTCAAACCGCTGTAGTGTTACGAAAGAATGAGTGATTCACCGGTCAATGTGAATAGGACAGAGAACCCCCCCGAACGTCTGTCATCATATATCGTCATCATCTGCGATATTCTCAGCTACGTGCAGCTTGGACCCGAGCAGTACTCGATAAGCTCTTTCACTACACGCATCGAGTATAGGCCTAAGCCAGAATATAACGTTCAGACTTTGGAAGACATCGAAGGTAGTAATCTGAATTACCTATACCAGATTTAAAATTACACCATGTTCGTTTAGTAGTCATTTTTCATTACCTTATTATTATCATAAGGGCAAATGACCTAGATGTTACACCCTTTATACCACTAATCACCACACACAATAAGTCTTCATCGCCTGTGAATTTTGAAATATTTCTATCACGGTAGTTTGTAAGTTTGTCGTGTCAATTCAACAGTAGTTTTCATTACCATCCTCATCAAAAGGGCAAATGACCTAGATGTTACGTCCATTATACTACTAAGTAACACCACAGTCTTCATCGCCTGTGATTTTTAAAATGTGTATTTCCATTAGTTTGTAAGTTTGATATATCCGTTCAGTAGTAGTCGTCTTCATTATCATCCTCATCAAAGGGGCAAATGACCCAGATGTTACGTCCATTATACTACTAAGCAACACCAGAGTCTACCTAGCCTGTGATTTTAAAAATGTGTATTTCCTTTAGTTTGTAAGTTTGATATACCCGTTCAGTAGTAGTCGTCTTCATTATCATCCTCATCAAAGGGGCAAATGACCTAGATGTTACGTCCATTATACAGTACTACTAAGCAACACCAGAGTCTACCTAGCCTGTGATTTTAAAAATATGTATTTCCATTAGTTTGTAAGTTTGATATACCCGTTCAGTAGTAGTCGTCTTCATTATCATCCTCATCAAAGGGGCAAATGACCTAGATGTTACGTCCATTATACTACTAAGCAACACCAGAGTCTACCTAGCCTGTGATTTTAAAAATACGTATTTCCATTAGTTTGTAAGTTTGATATACCCGTTCAGTAGTAGTAGTAGTAGTCTTCATTGTGATCCTCATCAAAAGGGCAAATGACCTCTCATTCCTTTAAAGTATCAATTATTCCCATTCGTTGATAAGTTACATGTGCCAGTAGTCGCTTCTATGTTCATCATCACTATGTAGAAGATGTTTTGCGTCAGAAGAAAAGACAACTGGATGCTCAGGAACGTTAACGATATATCGACATAGAAATCTGGAAGCTTCTCTTTGAGGAATTGCTTCAGACATTTATCGTACAGTTTAAACCTTAACAAGACGAAACTTTTAACCAGATAGCGATCTAAGTGGGAGCTCTTTGGCAAAAAATAATCAAGTCTTTCCCGGAATGTGAGTCCTAAAAATAACTTTTTCTTTTATTTTCTAAGTTTCATATGTCAGTTATGTAGTAATTTTCAATATCATCCTGATCAGTAGGGCAAATTACCTAGATGTTACGCCCTCAACGTCATTTGGGGTAAATGACCTAGATTTTAAGTCCATTATATTTCTAATCACCACCACATAAAGTCTTCTACGACTGAGATGTCACGAATTCTGGGACCGCTAACGACATATCTCGACTCGGACTGAAGACAAATATCACGAGAATGATCAATATTTTACAGAGCCTTCCCATAGTGACTTAAGTATAAACATAGTCACTGGGTTTGATAATGTAAGAAATGAATACATAAATAAATATAATTTATGACGTTGAGTGTTAAGGAGACTGAAATATTATCATCTTTCCACCGGGCGAAGCCGGGTACTACTGCTAGTTATATATAATCCAAAATTGACTCATCACCGCAGGGCTCAAACCACTAGATCTAGAAAGCTGAAATGTTGCATGTTGGTTGATCCGAGTATGTAGAGGCTCACTAAGAAACGGTTTTTGAAAATTCAATTTGTAAGCGACTTTTTTAGGCCCTTTGGCATTGACCATCCATAATTGACTCATCGACGCAGGGCTCAAACCACTAGACATAGAAAGCTGAAATTTTGCATGTTGGTTGATCCGAGTATGTAGAGGCCCACTAAGAAACGGTTTTTGAAAATTCAATTTGTAAGTGACTTTTTTTGGCCCTTTGGCTCTGAGCAACGACAGTCGGTACAAAGGTCGAATTTAGCTCATTTTAAACCGCCAGATACGAGAAACAATACTCGGAGGTAATGTAGGGACCCCAAAACACACTTTTTAAGTTCCTAAAATGAACGGTTTCGGAGATATTCCCAAATAACTGTGTTCCCTCTGAGAAACAGATCAACGTTACTATGGCAACCGCTGAAATTTCCCAGACCGGGGATAGTTTTCTGGCAATATCTCGAAAACAGTTCGTTTTAGGGCCTTAAAACGCGAGGTTCGGTTCCCACTTCTTTGAAGTGGAAACCATGAACATTACTTCTCACATTGATACGCGCAAGAAGAGCTATATTCCATATTTCTACGAGCAAATAGACTTGGAAAGTCTCGTCTATTATATATAATCCAAAATTGACTCATCACCGCAGGGCTCAAACCACTAGACCTAGAAAGCTGAAATTTTGCATGTTGGTTGCTCCGAGTATGTAGAGGCTCACTAAGATACGGTTTTGGAAAATTCAATTTGTAAATGACTTTTTAGGCCCTTTGGCATTGACCATCCATAATTGACTCATCGACGCAGGGCTCAAACCACAAGACCTAGAAAGCTGAAATTTTGCATGTTGGTTGATCCGAGTGTGTAGAGGCCCACTAAGAAACGGTTTTTGAAAATTCAATTTGTAAGTGACTTTTTTCGGCCCTTTGGCACTGAGCAAGGACAGTTGGTACAAAGGTCGAATTTAGCACATTTTAAGCCGCCAGATACGAGAAACAATATTCGGAGGTCCTGTAGGGACCCCGAATCACACGTTTTAAGTTCCTGAAATGAACGGTTTCGGAGATATTCCCAAATAACTGTGTTCCCTCTGAGAAACAGATCAACGTCACTATGGCAACCGCTGAAATTTCCCAGACCGGGGATAGTTTTCTGGCAATATCTCGAAAACAGTTCGTTTTAGGGCCTTAAAACGCGGGGTTCGGTTCCCACTTCTGAATTGGAAACCACGAACATTACTCCTCGCATTGATACGCGCAAGAAGAGCTATATTCCATATTTCTACGAGCAAATCGACTTGGAAAGTCTCATCTATTATATATAATCCAAAATTGACTAATCACCGCAGGGCTCAAACCACTAGACCTAGAAAGCTGAAATTTTGCATGTTGGTTGATCCGAGTATGTAGAGGCTCGCTAAGAAACGGTTTTTGAAAATTCAATTTTTAAGTGACTTTTTAGGCCCTTTGGCATTGACCATCCATAATTGACTCATCGACGCAGGGCTCAAACCACTAGACATAGAAAGCTGAAATTTTGCATGTTGGTTGATCCGAGTATGTAGAGGCCCACTAAGAAATGGTTTTTGAAAATTCAATTTGTAAGTGACTTTTTTCGGCCCTTTGGCTCTGAGCAACGACAGTCGGTACAAAGGTCGAATTTAGCTCATTTTAAGCCGCCAGATACGAGAAACAATACTCGGAGGTAATGTAGGGACCCCAAAACACACTTTTTAAGTTCCTAAAATGAACGGTTTCGGAGATATTACTTCTCGCATTGTTACGCGCAAGAAGAGCTATATTCCATATTTCCACGAGCAAATCGACTTGGAAAGTCTCATCTATTATATATAATCCAAAATTGACTCATCACCGCAGGGCTCAAACCACTAGACCTAGAAAGCTGAAATTTTGCATGTTGGTTGATCCGAGTATGTAGAGGCTCAATAAGAAACGGTTTTTGAAAATTCAATTTGTAAGTGACTTTTTAGGCCCTTTGGCATTGACCATCCATAATTGACTCATCGACGCAGGGCTCAAACTACTAGACCTAGAAAGCTGAAATTTTGCATGTTGGTTGATCCGAGTATGTAGAGGCCCACTAAGAAACGGTTTTTGAAAATTCAATATGTAAGTGACTTTTTTCGGCCCTTTGGCTCTGAGCAACGACAGTCGGTACAAAGGTCGGATTTAGCTCATTTTAAGCCACCAGATACGAGAAACAATACTCGGAGGTCCTGTAGGGACCCCGAAACACACTTTTTAATTTCCTAAAATGAACGGTTTCGGAGATATTCCCAAATAACTGCGTTCCCTCTGAGAAACAGATCAACGTTACTATGGCAACCGCTGAAATTTCCCAGACCGGGGATAGTTTTCTGGCAATATCTCGAAAACCGTTCGTTTTAGGACCTTAAAACTAGGGGTTCGGGTCCCACTTCTAACCACGAACATTGCTCCTCGCATTGATACGTGTAAAATGAGATATATTTTATATATAGTGGTGACTTTTGGGGTCAGATACGATCGTGATTTTGAGTCTAATTTTATACTCTTTGAGCATGTTATTGTAAGCGAGCTTTCAGATCTTTCCTCTAATTTACAATATTAAGATTCTTTTTATTTTGCACGGTATGCTTTCATTTTCTTTATAAATTTGTTTTTTCTTAACTGAATGTTTTTGTTTGCCAAATTTGATCTGCTCATTTTCATTTTTTACCTTGAGCAGCAACCCATATTCACCGTCGAATGTGTCGTATTCTACCGGCTGTCACGTTAATTATTATTTTTTCTCAATTACTCTTACTGAGGAATAATGTTGGTATTTTGTCTTTCACGGCCATTGAATCCCCGCACAAGGGCACAGCTTAAACCTAGAAAATTTGCTGAGTTGGACTAATGTACTAATGGTGCAGCAGAAAAGAGGAGAATTGAAGCTTTTGAAATGTGGTGATACAGGAGAATGATGATCAGATGGGTAGATAGGGTAACAAAGGAGGAGGTATTAAGACGAGTGGGAGAGGAGAGATGTTTCTGGCGACTGCTAATGAAGAGAAGAGATATGAGGGTAGGACACATATTAAGACACCTAGGAATAGCAAGCTTAGTTACGGATGGGAGGGTCGCGGACTAGAACTGTTGGGGTAAACCAGGGTTAAACAGATTGCCTCGGATGTAGGGTGTGGTAGCTATGTAGAGATGAAACGATTAGCTCAGGAGAGGAAGACATGGAGCGCTGCATCAAACCAGTTAAAAAACTGAAGACTCCAAACAACAAACAGGAAATTGAATTACTTAGAGAGGCATGTGAGGCAAAAGGGTGGTTGGCGATTTCAATCCCTGGGATGTAACACTGGAAGAGACTGCATAATGTACATCAGCGACCATGGTGAGAGATTTTAACTATAGGTCTATTAATAGCGATATGTTGACGTTCGAATCATCAATAAGTATGGCCAAATTACATCCAGAATAGATTAAGTTAGAATACTTTTAATTCCCCATATTCCGATAGATTTGCCATTCCAGTGTGCAAGAGTGCAGTTCCCTCTTTAAACAATATTAGCAATTTCTTTAACAAAGCGCAATGACACACACTTAACAGTGGCACGTGTACATTTAGACAAAAACCATTTTTTCCCATGGTTGACTGTATGAGGCGTGCTCGCGAGCATCCGGACAACAAAATCGTTATGTCTCAGCAGAAGATGGCAAAACCAAGAACGTAATTTTAAAATGTGTTAACATAATGTAACATCGAACCCTGCACACATTCACAACTCTATAAAATTCCCACTTTGCTGCTCATATCAATATACTGTATGTATCAGAATATTCAGAATTAGAATGGACCCACCTATAGCCGCGATTGCTGTAATAGAATAGACCAATTATCAGAAATAATGCATCGTCCCCATTGTCTTGATCGCGTGCGAAGCCGCGGGTACATACTAGTAATATATAATAGAATCTCAATTACAGTCCTTGAGCACATACCAAATGAGCAAGCTGGCTTCAGACCAAAGTGCAGTTGTACCGACCAGGTGTTGGCCCTAACCACTCACATAGAGAGAGGATTTCAAGATCGAAAGAAGACCATATCTGTGTTTGTGGATCTCACGGCAGCATACGATACAGTTTGGCGAAAAGGTATGATCCTCAAATTCCTGAAAATAATCCCTTGCAAGAAACTTGCCATCCTACTGAATAATATGCTGGTCAACAGAGTGATTGAAGTTCACCTAAATGGCAACGTAAGCAGATCTCACTAACTAAATGATGGATTACCACAAGGATCGGTCCTTGCCCCATTGCTGTTCAGTATTTTCACCGCAGACTTACCTCCTACTAGTGCTAGAAAGTTCGTATACGCTGACGATCTTGCATTGACGGCTGAGTCCAACGACTTTGCAACAGCAGAAACCGTACTTATGGAAGATCTCTGCAGACTCGACAAGTTCTTCAAAACCTGGAGACTAAAACCAAATATAGCAAAAACAGAGGTCAGCTGCTTTCATCTGAGCAACAAACAAGCCAACTACATTCCTAGGGTTCAATACCAGGGTCATCTACTGAAATTCAATCCTCATCCTAAATATTTAGGCGTCATCTTGGATCGATCCTTGACTTATAGTGAACATCTAGGCAAAACATCTGCTAAGATCAAAACCCGCAACAACATCCTGCACAAACTCACAGGAACGGGCTGGGGCCCAACAGCATCCAACCTCAGAACTTCAGCACTTGCCCTAGTGTATCCAGTAGCAGAATATTGCTGCCCAGTATGGCTTAACAGCGCCCATGCAAAGAAGATAGACGTACAGCTGAACGACACAATGAGGACTGTATCAGGAACCATCCAATCTACACCTTTGGAATGGTTACCAGTTCTCTCCAACATCCCGCCTCCTCATCTTCGAAGACAAATGGCACTGAAGAGAGAATGGCTTAAATGTTGTGACAACCCTCTTCTGCCAATTCATCTAGACTGCTCACCTAAAGATCTCAGGCTGAAATCCCGGAATCCTTCTTGGAGACAAGGAAGGAAGTTGGTCCAAGAGCAGTTTCAAGTGAATGAAGCTTGGCGCAATGAGTGGCTGACTTCAAATCCAGGCAGATTAGGTCTTATCTTGGATCCAGTTAAGCAGCCCCCTGGTTTCGACCTTCCCAGGAAAATCTGGACGTCGCTGAACCGTATAAGAACTCAACACGGTAGGTGTCAGTTCTGGAAGCACAAATGGAAAATTGCCGAGAATCCTTTCTGCAACTGTGCAGATGTGCCTCAGACCATCAGTCACATTGCTATGGATTGCCCACTCCGAAGGTTCAATGGTCCAATGAAGGAGATTCATCAAGCTAGTGATGAAGCTTTAGAATGGTTAGAGAAATTAGATATCCAGCTCTAACAAAACTGAATCTACTTGCAGATCAAGGTCTCAATCTGTATATATTTGTACTGTAATCACTGTAGAATGTAAATAATTGTATATTGCATCTTCATGCCATACGAAATATATATATATAAGATATATAAGATTTATTTACTTGTTTATTTATTTATTATTTACTTACTTATAAACTTATTTATTTACTTATTTATGTACTTATTTACTTACTTATTTACTCATGTATTTACTTATTTATTTATTTAATTATTTATTTAATTATTTACTTATTTATTTATTTACTTATTTATTTTATTTAACTTAATTTGTGAACTTGAAGTATAGGAACGGAGAATTATATGAACCAAATTAATTTCCCGATCCAGGTATTGTTTTATAGGTACAGATGATTATCACATACCGATATGAGAATATGTGTTTGCGATATAAGGAAACGGGAGTAATAATTTGAAAGTCTACAGAGTTTGCGTACGACTGTACTTCCAAATCGGTATTTACTGCTCATGAATAGAAGAGGGGACAGCTGTGTCTGACCACAAAATTAGACAGGATAATGCACAATGACATAAACCACCATGGGCACTCTTCAACACTAGCCGTCACATGTCGCTCAAAGTTAACAGTGCTTGAATATTTTAACAATGAATCTTGCAACCCAAATGATTCTTCCTGTTTGAATGAGTCTCTTGCAACCAAGGTGATTCTTCTTGTTTGATTGTGTGAACTGTGGTAAAATGAGGTGCACAGCTGATTCTGTAGTATTATAACGCATTTAGGGGTTTTGCGCCATCGTGTCCATGGCCTTAAGTTATTAACCATCCGTGGTATTTACCTGGAGCAGATGTGGGAAACCACGGAAAACCACATCTAGGATGGCTGAGGCAGAAATCGAACCTACCTCTTCTGAGTTCTGCCTCACGAGGCTGAGTGAACCGCGTTCCAGCCTTGAGACCAGAATTAATTTTCTTTGCAGAGCCTGGAATCGAACCCGGACCTCAGGAGTGACAGCAAAGAGGCTCGAGGTGAGCCTCAAAATGTTACGTTGAACCACCCAGCAGTCGTCAAGTTATAATCGTGAAAACAAACAACTTATGTTTGTACGCATTCGTCATCGTCGTGAAACTATCTTGTAACAAGTAAATAAAGCAAACGTTTTCGGGGAAATTTAAAAATATATATCATTGTATATCGTTTAGAGATTTTCGCATACGATAAGACCTGAAAAGAAGGTAGCACAGTATTTTGAAACAACCTGTAGATAATGTGGCCACCTCCTTCAGAAGTTCTAAACCTAAATCTTGAGGAAGTGAACTCAGAGTCAAAAGAAAAAGAATCCCTCTCGGCACCCGGGATGCGGAGGTAGATTTTACCGGGCAAACTAGGGGATAGGCGAAAATAGGCAAAATATGGAGGTTTTCGTAGAAGGACCACACCTCATTTTATACCTTTCATTATGAGCAAGTATTTTACAATTAATTGGAGGTTAATAATTTTTTTCGTCTTTTTATGCATATTTTTTAACATTTCATTGTCTTATGGGGACGGTAACCTTTTCGTCATTTGGGGTCTATTTTATACTGGTGGTCACACTGTCCTTATACCGACAGTAGTGGCTACGCTGGCTTAAGCGCAGCGTTAGGCCATGGGACCAAGCCCTCTGCCGACTCGGTAGACGCGTGGGTTCGAGCCCCACCGTCGGCCTTCCTTGAAATGGTTTTCCGTGGTTTCCCATTTTCAACACCAGGCAAATGCTGGGACGGTACCTTCTGACAGGCCACGGCCGCTTCCTTCCACATCCTTGCCCAGTTTCATTCATTCATCTTCATCCATTCCATCTCTCATCCCGACGTGCAGGTCGCCCACGGGCGTCGAATAGAAGAAAGACCTGCACTCGGCCTCTCAGGAGGTCACACGACAAGAAAAAAAACTGTCCTTATACAAGGTTTCGACACTGATGTGTAACTATGTAACGGTCTGTTACTTCTTCACGCAAAATTTTATCTCCCGCAGAGATGTTGGTTGGTTCCTCAGTTTTGTGGCTACGACAACGCGGTCATGTAGCCCCGTGTACTTTGGGTGTGTGTAGAATCTGCCTGACAACTGGTGTTAATTGTGATGGCTGTATTAGTGTGTGTTATCTGTAATTCAGTTAAAGACTGCAGACGGTCAATTTCAAGTAGTAGTTCCTACTTTTGCTATTAAACGCTACAGTAAACGACACCTAGCTGTGAACTTGGCTACTAGATGCTAGCACAACCAGCACCTGGCAACAATCGTTGGAACTTAGAGCATTAATCAAATTTAACCTACAAATTTTGCTTCACACATTTTTAGTTAGTGGAAAGTTCTTTTACATGCCATAAATCTATGACATGGACCCAGCGCATTACTTCCCCTCCGAAGGAAGGCTTACTGAGGGGTTTTTAACGCTCTTAAAAATCCAATGACTTCGGCCGGGTTTGAACCCGCGATCTTGGGTATAGAAATTCAGCATGCTACCAACTACACCACCGAAGCCACTTCCCACAGGGACAGATGGAAAACTGAATGTGATCTCGTTCACTGGCGTTGTCATGGCAACCTCTAATGGCTCTTCCGTCAATTTAGTGGTGTTGTCATGGCAACCTCTGATGGCTCTTGGCATTCCTATATACAGAGTGGTTCACCAGCCCCTTATTAGCCTACTTCCGATTTTTGCAAAAAATGAAAGTAGACTTATGAGATCTACACAGGGCCAAAAATTGTGTGTCAGTCTGTGTGTGTGAGAGAGAGAGAGAGAGAGAGATTGATTGATTGATTGATTGATTGATTGATTTAATTTTCACGGCTACACTTAAGAGCTTAAGAGCTCCTTTACAGTAGCGCCCTACATAAAATAAGGTTAGGGCTTATACAAATAAAACATTTCACTTACATTCACAATATAAATAATAATAGTCTAACAATAGTAACAAAAAGACAGTAATAATACAACAATAATAATAATAATAATAATATTAATAATGATAATGGAAAGATTATTTACAAAAGAGAGCATACAGACACAGTATCAGCCCGAAAAGCAAACATCATATACTGTGAGAGTGTCTGTGAGTGTGTGTTTGTACTCTGAATGTCTGTACCCCCGTATCAATTCGAACACGGTGAAACCGAATTGAACGAAACATGGTACAGAGGTAGAACTAGCAAAGGGCACCACAGAGTCATGTTTTATATCGCAGCCATCTTGACGGAAAGAGAATGGCGGGCACCCAAATTTTAAAAGCTTAAATCAAATTACGACCAACCTAATCATTTGATCTCTACCAAATTATGCAACAACATACCTTTTTGTGGGAAGCATCTATTGACTGAACTACAAGGTCATCAGCCCAATAGTTTGCATTTAGCGGCCATGTATGTGTGCAAAGCGATTCCCCATATCAATTCAAACACGGTGAAACCGAATTGAATGAATTTTTTTACAGAGGTAGCACTAGCAAAGGGACCTCATATTAATGTTTACTATCCGTATAGCACGTTGTATTTCAACAAGCTACTACAACCAACATTCAATTATACTACTTGAAAAGGACAAAGAGTTATAACAATACCCATGCATTTATGAGAAAGTAGGCTATATGTTCTTTACTGAACATCTTGTTTAGTTTTATGAAACCCAACTAACATTGCATTTCTCCCGATGGTCGATATTACTCTGCGCTCTGCCTGTGTGACAGCAATTTAATTTAGTCATGGGTCTAGCAAAGAAAAAACGACCGTTAACTTTTTCCCGCCAAATACTAGGGCCCATTATACTAACATGTGACTTATTGCTCCTTGAAATAACACACATACACGTAATACGATCGAATTAATAGCTTACGCCACGTGATCTGTAATAGTAGATAGTTAAATCAACACCATAAACCATGATTGAAGATTTTGACATGGACTTCAACGTTTGAGGTGGGACGGCCACGGTAACTAGTGCACGTGCAGCGCGCGCATTGTCTACCATGCATTGGTGGCTGATTCGGTTAAAGCCCGGCCATACGTGGTGGCGGTAACGGGTAGAATAATGCTTCGAATCCAGTGGAAGGCATACCTTTTTGAACGACATCCCTTGCTCCATTTTAGTGGGGATGTAACTACATTGCCAGATTTATTCACTTACGATGTATTCCTGTGTAAGGTACGTTGAAGTTTCCTAATTTATAAAGAGAATACGATCAAATTGGTAGGTTATGCCACGTGACCTGTAATGGTAGAAAGTTAAAAGACTGTCATGGATATTAACATAACATATCGAAGTGTCGCTCCGGAGGTCCCGGTTCGAATGCCGGCTCTGCCAAGAAATTTAATACTGGTCTGAGGGCTGAAATGAGGTACACTCAGCCTCGTGAAGCAAATCTGAGAAGAGGTGAGTTCGATTCCCACCTCAGCCACCCTGGAAGTGGTTTTCCGTGGTTTCCCCACTTCTACTCCGGTCAAATGCCGGGACGGTTTCTATCTTAAAGCCACGGCCGCTTCTTTCCCAATCCTTAATTGCAAATGAACACATTATTACAAGCCCGCAATAACTCAGGTTATAAGACAAATTCTACACACACACACACAAGTACACGGGGCTAAATGGCCGTGATGTTCTAGCCCCTCAAATGAAACAACAACATATCGAAGGAGATTCTGATCGCCAGTGCTCGCCAGTGCTATATCCTTTTGTATTATTTAGTTATTAAATTTTAACAAAACGTCTTAGCATATCTTTAGTGAGAAAGGTCGTATTAACAGTCTCATGAACTCAATACACTACGGTATTTCTCATAAGTGTATCAATTAATACTCTTTTATATTCGTCAAACATAAGAAAGAGGATTAGATTATATCCCGGGGTTACAGCGGGCTTTGACATGGCACAGCGTAAGAATGAGGGTTTTGACTCGACATGTATGACGGCCTGAGTGAGTCTGAGTTTAGTTAGTTAGTTATTGTTGTTTTAAGGGGCGGAACTACGAGGTCATCTGCCCCTCTTAACACAGATTAAAGAATAAAAATTTTGAATTGAATTTAAAATTTTGAGGTGGACATCTAAATTTAAAAAGACCAAAAATTAATAAAACAAAAACAAACAATTAAATAAAATAAAAAAATTATAAACATAAACAAAAATTACGGAAAAAACAAAACATTATCATTCAAAAACGAACAAGTCGTTGAGTCAAAGTTCACTGGAAAATTTAGATTGCTGGCCCTAACCCACTCTCACTTATAAAGCGGATAACGCGATCAGCAGCCACCGCGTCATCGGCTAATATAAGTTTGGGTGTCGTCTGCAAACCAAGGTTTCTTCGTAAGTCAGCAAGATCCACACACTCGGTGAAAATGTGGGCCACGGTGAAAACGGCTCCACAGGTACAAAGTGGGGGGTCTTCCCTTCTCATTAGGTACGAGTGGGTGGATCTTGTATGACCTATCCTTAGCCTACACAAAATGACGGACTCTCTCCGGGCCCGGAAGGAGCTCCGCCAAACGCGAGTAGTTCCCTTGATCGCTCTCAGTTTACTGGGCAGTGGGTCAGCTAGCCACTGACTCTCCCAAAAAGAGTCTGAGTTTTCCTTTAAACCAAGGTAGTCAACATTTCGAACACTTACTACCGTGAATATACAGGATACCTTGCTTTCGTTCTACAGATCATTATGCCGTCGTCCAATCCGGCTACGTACCATCGGATAAATACGGTCCTTTTCAGGAGCAATTCTTGATTTTGCCACCTTAGCTACCGGGAACCATAGTGTATTGCAGACACGTATTGAATCAACTCGCAGACACTTCTTGCCCAAACGTAAGGTGGTGTTATTCGGATCTGTGATCTTTTAATCGAGCATTATATTATTGATGTCATTGAAATAACACTGCCGCTAATGATTTCTACTATATTCGCGAATATGAACTCAAAGGTGAAGTTGTACTAAGGTCATAATGGAGCAGGTACCAATGTTTTTAGGATGACTACGATATACGCGTTCATTGGGTTGCCTTTTTCCTAAGAAATAAAGGGCTGGTGAACCACTCTGTATATAAAAATCGAAGGTTGTCTGCTTTTTCTGAATTGTTACGGAAATTTGAGTTATTGACTAGCTTGACAGTCAAAGGAAAGGAAATTGAGCGAATTGAGTCCTTCCTCAACCTTGGAAGTATAGTCACAAATGATGGAGGAGCAGAGGAAGATGTTCGAAGCCGTATCAGGAAGGCAAATGGTGCGTTTGTCCAGCTCTACCCCATCTGGAGAAATATAAACATTTCCAGGAAGACCAAGCTCCGCCTTTTCAATAGCAACGTAAAGTCGATTCTTCTCTATGGCTATGAAACATGGAAAGTTACAAAACCGATCAACAACCAGCTGCAGGTGTTCATTAACAGATGTCAGCGTCGCATCATGAATGTGAGGTGGCCGGACATAATCTCAAATGAAGAATTTGGACCATCACCAATCAACAACCGATTAGCATCCTGATCAAGGAGAGGAAATGACGCTGGATTGGTCACACACTAAGGAAGCCGGATGAAGCTGTTGAGAGGGCGGCGCTAGACTGGAATCCTCAAGGCGCCAGGAAGCGAGGTCGACCTAAGAAGACCTGGAAGAGGACGATCGAAAATGAAATTGCAGAGGTAGACAAGAACTGGAATCAACCGAAGAGAATGGCCAGGAACCGTACTGCGTGGAGAAATTTCGCCAAGGCCCTATGCTCTGGAAGGAGCGGCAGGATTTAAGTGAAGTGAAGTGAGTTATTGACGCGTTTCAGACTGTTTTATGACGGTTGCGCGCAAAAACAAAATGTGTGCCTGTATGTCTGTCTGTCTGTACGTGTACAAGTTTGTACGTGCATCACTAGAGGCACGAAAATGATCGTTGATGAAACTCTTCTCCGTTCCTCTCATAGAAGGGGGCCTACCCCTTAAAATACATGCTGAAATGGGCGTAGAAAGACGAGATAAAGCTCATTTTCAGCCCCTCAATGTGAGAAATAAAATTCGGAGGCCCTAAAGGGCCCCCGAAAACCACATTTTAAGGTCCTAAAATCAACAGATTTAGAGATAATCGCAGAAACGCAATTGCATTTAATAAGCAAAATTGCATTTTATGGCCACTTGCTTAGAATGAAACCCACACGATTGACGTACCAGATCTTTACCTATTTTAAAAACAAGTAGTTCCGTGAAGAACTATACAGTCTATTTTCATATATCCCACTTATGTCAATTGCCTCTATCAACACACACAATTTCAGTTTGATTGCTGTAAGAGATTCGTCAATATTTAAAACCGTCTAATATTTCGGATGGTCGCCATGTTGGTTTTTTACATATGTAGGTCTTAGAGTTACGTACTATTACATGAAGATTATTGTGTACGTGTAATATTCAAACTTCAATCACATGATTAGCACACAAGTAAAAACGAGAATTTAAAATTTGGCACAGCTGCCATCTTGTGGGTATGAATACAATTGAAATAAATTAGATGCCAGTGAATTAACATTTGTATAAGCATTTATCGTACCAAATTTCACTGCACTCGGATGGTTAAATCGCGAGATACGTCCATTTATTTATATTTCGCGTCGTCGCCATGTTGGATTTGTGCCCACCAGGTTATTGAAAGTCCCATATGCTTCCTACTCAAATTCTACCTCAATTACAAATATATATACACTAGTACAGACATCACAGTGACACAGGTTATCAGACAAATTCTACTCTCACCCACGTACAAGGGACTGCATGACTACGATGCCACAAAGCCCCTAAAGAATCAACAACAACAGATACGTTATCATGTTTACACGGGAATTACGTGCGGATATCTGGTATCCAGGTGAAGGTTACGCAGACACGGTCATGAGAAGGCCGATCTCACGGAGAGGTAGGGAACCCGGAATAACTAAATAATGCATGAAATGAGAAACGGGGTGTGTGATTTCCACGTTACATACTTAAGACTTTTGAGAGGAATTTCAATGAGTGGAAAGTCTCAAGGATATATTACTGTATTTCACTGCCATAGATTGGCTACAATGGTCTCGTTCTCCTCTTATCCCACCACTCCTAAATGTCAGGGTCGGAAATCCAGCGGCAGCCGCTGAACTTTACATAGCTTGGGTGATACCGAGCTGCGCTAATGGAGTCAATTAGGGAAATCGTAACAGCGAAAGTTGCCTGGGGCGCGTTTTACTGCCCCCCCCCCCCCCCACTCCAAACTGGAATTGAAGGTAAATATTGTCAGAATGTGTCAACTAGCGCTGATCTTCACAGTGTTCTCCACTACTCTTGTTTTCTCAAAGACGTATTCGATTAGCAAGTTTTGGCATTCTTCCAGATTCCTGATTTCTTTAGTCTTGCACTTAAAACTCAAGATCGGTCATGTTCTTTATGTTTCACAGTTACTATTCAGATCTGCACATTACGTTTATGTTGTACAGTAGCTTCGTAAAAATGTCTCCGTTTGCAAGTTATAGCCTGCATTATGAGCTTTAAAACGATATCGTGAAAACCCAAACGCTTTTATGTATTCTGCTGCAAAACAAGGCGCACGTCGGCGCACACGATTCCGCCGATCACTGCGGGCAAGACAGAAGCGCGATTCATCACTAAAGACGACCCTATGCCATTCGTTGACCCACGTCGATCGTTCTCGACACCAGGCCAGCCTTACACGCCGCTGTTGTGGGTTTAATGGAACACCTTCTGCAGGGACACGGGATCGTTAGCCAGCTGCACGCAGGCGATTACCAACTGTCTTTTGTGTAACGTCGGGTGCCACAGCTGCTCGAATTTGCGCTGCTGTTGCATGGGGTTCCATACGGGCCATCCGAATGATGCGGCGATCCACTCTCACAGTTGTCTGTCGCGCCGGGCCTGTGCCAGGTTACGAGTGTGGGTACCTTCATTTGACCACTGCTGCCATACACGTTGTACCGTAGATGCATGTCGGCCAACAAGTGCACCGACAGTCTTTAACGATAATACAGCCTCACACAGCCCAATTATCTGAGCCATCTTAAACGGCGACAGTTGTTGATAGCATGCTGTTCTCTGTCGTCGAGGCATGTTTGACGGGCAACACTTCACTGCACAGACTGCAAGTCAACTACGCTACACCAGAGTCCGTATACTGGAGTTCATTCCTCCGCGACCAATCACGTGGGGAGACCTGTATCAACAATCCAATGGGTCTGAAACTTTGATCGTTTGCATACCTACATGGCATCGTTCCATATCTTGAAAATCACCACAAACGACCAATGCCTTCATGGTGATGCAATTTCCATTGACTGCAGTGTATGATGTTGAAAAACTGGCATCCAGTAATGAGTCTACACGAAAACTACAAACTGTGGATGCAGAGAACTGGGAACAACTGCGACAGGCGCTGGTTGAAACAGCAAAAGAGACCGTCCTACTAACTAAAACGAGGAAGCATGCTTGGTGGAACAGTGAATGTGACGCAGTAATAAGGAAGAGACAGCATGCCTGGCAGAAATGCAATTCGCAACAAAATCAAGTCAACTGGACAGACTTCTTGAATGAGAGAACGAGTGCAGCAAAAACCATCCGCAATGCTACAAGTGCCTTTCATAAAAGCCAGATGGATCAAATCGAACAGGATTTCCAGAATATGCGCAACTTCTATAGAACATTTAAAAGCAACTTGAGGAAATATAGCCCTCCATATCTTCAGTTCAGGGATTGCAATGGAAAACTAGTTTATAGCGACAAAGATAATTGTCAGGTGCTTGCAAAATATTTTGAGTCCCTTCTTAACTGTGAGACTGCAAGATCCATATTCACATTTAATGACCATGCGCAAGCCCACCCAGATTCCTCTTCACCCACGAAAGAGGAAGTCAAACAGATTATCCGATCTCTAAAGAACCATAAAGCTCCAGGTGAAGACTCGATAATCGCTGAACTGTGGAAGTTTGCTAGTGACAATACAGTGGATAAATTAACGGACAACATACATGAAATTTGGGATACCGAAAGACTTCCAAGTGACTGGACTTCTGCTTTAATCCACCCCCTTCATAAGAAAGGCGATAAAACAGATGTTAAGAACTATAACTCCTACTGATAATTTACAAAATTCTCTCAAAAGTTCTTCAAACTAGGGCTGAAGAACAGCTAGATACAGAACTGGGTGATTATCAAGGAGGTTTTAGGAAGGGACGGTCATGTGTGGAGCAAATCATGAATCTCAAATCTATCCTTTCATATCTGAATCTAAGGAGCAAGAAATTTGTAGTAACCTTCATTGATTTTAAGAAAGCTTATGACTCCATTGATCGGACTACCCTACTTAAGATGTTAAAGGAGTTCGGCCTAGAAAACAAAACCAGAGCGATCATCCAACAGACTCTCATCAAAACCACTTCAAAAGTTAAGTTTAGAGGCGAGATTTCCAATGTCTTCGAGATAATGACAGGAGTTCGACAGGGAGATGGTCTCTCACCTCTACTATTCAACTGCGTTCTTGAGAAAGTTATCCGTGAGTGGCGCAAAACAATGAATGATGAAGGATTCCAAAATGGAATCAGACCTGGTCACAAGAATAAGAACCTATCAATTGACTGTCTAGCCTTTGCAGATGACCTTGCGGTTTTTTTCGGATTCGTTGGATACGGCCAGGAAACAGATCAACCAGCTTCAAACACAAGCTGCAAACAGAATTTATTACTAACATCAAAACGGCTCCAAAACATATTGAAGTGAAGCATGGGAAAATCACGCGGGTTGTGAAATTTAAATATCTTGGGGAATGGATAGACCCTACAATGTCCGAAAACGAGGCTTTTGCGTCACGCTTGAATAAAATTGAAATGGCTTACCGTCTAACTAAGAATGTGTACAACTAAAGATCTATATCCCTGAATGCAAAACTGTAGCACTACTGCACGGTCATCCGGCCAGAAGCTTTGTATGCAGCGGAAAGTCTCTCCATGAATAGAAAAGGCATAATGGAAAAACTGGAGACCAAGGAAAAGAAGATATTGAGGAAAATCCTGGGTCCAGTCAAAGAACATGGCGAGTTTCTAAGACGCCACAACCACGAGTTGTACACACACGTAGAGAAAATAACTGACGTGACGAGGAATAGGAGGATTTCTTTTTATGGACATACTGTATAACCCGAATGAAATCAACACGGCTATCCAACAGAATTTTTGCTTTTCTCCGTGAGAAAAAGACAAAGGGGGCCTGGTTCAGTGAAGTAGAGAAAGATCTGTTGGAGACTGGGATAACGCGTGAAGATATCCAGGAGCATGGCCCATTTAGGGAAAAACTTCAGAGACATCAGAGTTTTCAACTGAAGCCGAAGCTAAAAACCGGGAAGGCGTGGACTACGGAGAGAAAGGTGCAACATCGATTGCGAATGAAGGAGTACTGGGCCAACATTAAAATGCAGAAAAAACAGTGGACATGACGTGGTCCTTAGGTGGCCGTAACGAAGGAAGAAGAAAATACGATACACTTAATATAACCTTAGTTACGAAACACAATTTAATAAAACGACTGTTGATAAAACCTTGGTTATGGAAGGCATTGTAACAAAACAATGGTTACGAAATCCATAATTACGGTACACATTATAATGTAACCGTAGATACGATACACATCGTTAAAAACGGGGTTATTTTAATAAAGTTGTGGAATGAAGATACACTTTATAATAAAACCATGGTTTCCATACATATTGTAGTCTACATACAGCAGGCCTAGACAATTTTAAAAACAGCATCGTTGTACAGTTTTGCATACGAGTTTTATTCCCTACCTGCAGATAAATAAAATCGATGTTACTAAATCACATTGTAATAAAACTATGGTTACAAAAAAGGCCGTATGTTGAAAATAATCTGTCTTCCATAAACAAATCCATCACCTATACAGTCCAATGGAGAATAATTATATCAGATTCATAACCATACATAGTGTAACAAACCCATGGTTACGATACACATATAACCTTACATACGACATACATTATTATCATATAATCATGGTTACTAATCACAGTGTAATATAACCATAGTTACCATACACAGTGGCGTGGCGTGCCAAGGCTACTTGGCGCCCGGGGCTAAATAGATGGTAGTCGCCCCTAACACTAAAAGGATCAAGGATCAATGAGTTTAATTTAAACACAGTTTAATGTTCATAATTATTTATTTTTAATAAGTAGTATATCGCTTAAACACATTATAAACAGAAAAATATTAATAAAATAAAACTGTAAGTATTAAAAGGTTAGTTTGTTTGAAAAATAATTTTAAAAATAAAAATAAGAGAAAATAAGTATCAGAGTCATAACAAAAACTTAACAAGTAGTTCCGTGAAGAACTAAAGCCTATTTTCAAATATCCTACTTACTGGTATGTTAATTGCCTCTATCAACATACAAAATTTCAGTTTGATTACTGTAATAGATTCGTAGATATTGAGAACCCTCTAATATTTCGTATGGTCGCCATGTTGGATTTTATATACTGTATGTAGGTCTTAGAGTTGTGTACTATTACATGAAGATTATTGTGTACGTGTAGTATTCAAACTTCAATCGCACGATTAGGACACACGTAAAAACAAGATTTTATAAATTCGCACAGCTGCCATATTGTGGTTATGAAAACAATTGAAATAAATTACATGGCAGTGGATTAACATTTGTATCAGCATTTACCGTACCAAGTCCCACTGCACTCGGATGGTTGAATCACGAGAAACGTGCATTTAAATATTTATACTTCGCGTCAGGCCATGTAAAATTTATGCTCACCAGGTTATTGAAAGTCCTATAGTTGAACTTACAGCATGTTCATAGCCTCTATGAACATAAAAAAATCAGTTTGATTGCTGCAAAAGATTCGTAGATATTGAGAACCATCCAAATATTTCGGATGGTCGCCATGTTGGTTTGTTATATGTAGAGGCCATAGAGTTATGTACCATTAAAAGAATTAATGCGCAGGTTTATTACTCAAACTTTCACTTCCATTGCATGATTACGACACAAGAGATAAAAACTTAATTTTAAAATTTCGCACAACCGTCATCATGAGGTTACGTAAACAATTGAACGAAATTATATGCCAGTGCATTACAATGTGTATAAACATTTTCTGTACCAAGTTTCATTGCGTTTGGATGGTTAAGTCGGGAGAAAAGTCTATTTAAAAGTCTCAAATTCGCTTGGCCGCCATGTTGGTTTTGTAGTTACCAATTTTTAAAGTCTCATAGGTGAACTCGTAGTAGTGCCCTTTATCACCGTACAAAATTTCTGGGTGATATCGGCAATAGTTTCGGAGATATTGAATGCTGGTTAATATTCCGCACAGCCGCCATGCTGGATTGGTGAGACGTAATAAAATTTGAAGGCACGGTCAGGGTCCGCCAAAATGGTGCTATGACCTTACCGAGTTTCTTTGAAATCTCTCCAGCCGTTTAGAAGTTATTAGAGGGACACGCACACGCACAAATGGTGTTCTCATAAGTTTTTTTTTTTTTTTTTTTTTTTTTTCATAAAATGAAAATAGGCTAATAAGAAGACCAAACCAGCCTGGTTCGAAGAGGTGGAAAGTGGCCAGCAAGAGATGGAGATTACCAGAGGGGATTGACCCATTATAAATTCTATAGGATATGAACTCTTTAATAACCCCCACCTCCCTCAGATATATTCAAGATCGCAATCTCCTCAGGAAGAAACTACACGACCACCAGGGTTTTCCAGTAAAACCAAAGTTGAAGACGGGAACGATGTGGACGGAAGAAAGAAAAGAACAACGCCGACAACGTATTAAAGAGCACTGGGCAAAGATCAAAGCCCAGAGAAGCCAGTTGAAATGACGTGGCCCTTAGTAGGCCGATACGATTAAAGAAGAAGTAGAAGAAGAAGAAGAAGAAACTAATGAAAGAATGCAAGCTAACCATTGCAACAGAATTTCAGAGCTCCATCTATTTCTGTAAGATGCAATGCCATTCCATTTATTACATTACTGTAAAAGTTTGCAAACGGCTATAAGGTTATCACGAAATAACTTAAGCCGTAAAATTCATCAATACACATATACTGCGCTTAAGTGGATGAAGGGGTACTCTAGAATTTTTCACGCGATTTACACGTGCGGGTGTTGGTACTAAAGGTCTATTATATCCGTATCCCTATATTATTATTAAATTCACCAGAATGACACCGCCCAATGGCCAGCGTGGATGGGCCTACTTACCTGTATTCAGAGGTCCGGGTCGCTTCCGCAGCAAATCACCTCCAGATGACATGTCCCAACAGAAGAGCACCAAAGGAGTGGAAGGAAGATGGAGAAGGGGACAACGCACAGGCTATCCCACAGACACCCCCCAATAACTAACGGAACTGCCGCCGATGAAATAATGTCACAACAGTTGATTAAAAAAAATTAAAATAAAATTTAATTGTTAAAATTAGCAAACACCTCCACCAGAAACAGAACATGCATCAACCAGCACAATTTACAAGGAAGGCAAGAGACCGCTTAACATGCTTGCTTGCAAAGCCAAGAAAAGAAAAGAAAAGACTAAATTAAAATTAAAATGTTAAAGCCCAAAGATAAAATTTAAATTACATATATAGGCATAATGAAATGAGAAAGGGCTTGATAATTTACAGGGGAATGCAATATCGATCCGACAAGCGGAGGTCCAGGCCACGCCAAAAACGAAAAATTTTAAATAAAATTAATAAAATAAAATAAGATCAATAAAGAAATTCCCGATATTAGTGACTAAGAAAAACACAAGAACATTCACCAAAACACAAAAGGTTAAACCGACAAGGAAAAATAAAAAACAAATATTAAGTTAACACAACACGTTTGAGATTCGCGGTCGGGGCCAAGAGACTGACACCGAGACCATAATGCATCACGGCAAAACAACAAACAATCATGGCCACTAAAAACAACAGGAGACCGCATGCCTGATCGAAACTACGGCAAACAATTAATAAAATTAAATTTAAACATCAGCAGAAGGAAATGAACGGCGGAAAACAATAATATCTAAATACTATTACAACAGTGAAAGGCAACGGATCATGAATAAATTAAATACTATGTCAATCCCAAGATAGCCAAAAGAAAATAAATAATAATTTAAACGTAAAATAAACTAGAAATGTGTCTCCAGAAGGTACTAAGAAAAGAAACAAAATTAAAATATATCAGGTAACGTTATTAAAACAGAAATAAAATTTGGCCTATAAAACAAAATAAGGTACAGAATTAAAACATTACTATAAGATGATATCGGAGCTCCATAACAATAATATAAAAATACATCAAATGATAACGTAACTTGTTTCCTTCTCAGTGGAGACACAATAATAATAAGATAATTAACACATAATTTTTTAATTCTGTACGGCACTACATGTGCTTCAAAAATGGCTAACCCGGCACATGCGTCGTTTAGATGACCAGCACTCGTTCGCATCCAGTTGCGATTCTCCATCACTGTCATTGTCCAGGCGAAAGGAAGAAATTAAATTCTTATGTAGCACAGGCGTTTCTTAGTCGAATAGGTATTCATATTTCGTCGAGTCTAGGGGCGAAGCCCCTAGCACACAGAGAGATATTCCTTCACACCAGCGGCCGGCTTCTTGTTTTCAAACAGACAGACGATGAACTCCACAAGATGGCGGAGAAAAAGCGCGTCAAGAACCGAACTGCATTCATGCAAATATTCAACGTCCAATCAAGGCTTGACACCTCAATCAACAATGCCATAATCAAGCAATCAATTTTGGCGGTATCATGCATACACCGGCATTTGTTTCCTGACGTAGAATATAATTGTCTTTCAATTATGTCATGAATATAAAGAGTTTTATAAGACACAGCACACACTCTCTAGCGGAGCTGCAGGAACTACTTGAAATAACCCCGAAGTCCGACAGCAGGTGCTATCTCGTGTTGACAAACGGAATCAAGTCAGCAGGCGGTCGATTCAAAATGTCATGGAACACCCGAAAACAGGGAAGAGGGATTTTAAAAAACATTGGGACGTGCATTTGCACGTAACAGTCTCCCTCCCTTAAGCGTGAACACGGTTCACGAATATGCCTAGGCATAGACAGTACTCCTTAACTTGTCGATTCACCAAGCATGTTTCCAGAAGATAATGTTCACCAGTTAACTCCAATTGATGGATGAAACCGCATCGTTTTGGTTAGGAAGAGTGCAGGGTCAGATTATCAGTGATGGGATAATTGATCACCTCGCAAACCACTTAGTCAACAGCATCACTGTGTCCAAAAATCTTCAGAAACGCAGAACACCAGCACCAGCAGTGCTTTCAGAGTCCGAGACACGTTAGATACATTTTCAATAAGTCCATTTTAGTTCGCTTTAAACGAAGTAGGTGGAAGCAATGTGCAAGATATTATGTGACGCGTGGGCAGCCATTTACAAAACGGAAGTTAATCTAATTTCAAAAAAGGATTACAGAATTTACAATATCTTACTACATTTTACAAAAGAGAAACAAGTTGAATTTATATGAATAAAATATTTCTGACAAAGCCCTAGATCCCTGCTTACAAAATTTCATTAACAAGTTTACCTTTTTACAGACTAGAAGTACCTTTCAAGATTACATGAGTTAAACGTCAATACATTTAGAAGGAACGACGGTAGAGGAATGACCACTTAAATTCCCCAGGGAACATGTATCCAAGATATCATGAGTTAGGTCTCCCACCGAGTCCAACTTACATGTTAGCATCTTCTATGAAACATCAAAATTAGGTACACTTTTACAATTTACCATTAAAATGGGAACTTCCCAACATTTACAAGATGTATCCCAGCAGAGTTTGCATACCCAGTTCAAAATTCCAGAAGGAACAGAAGCCTGAAGGCCTCAATGAAGGTTAGGGATACTCTACATTATACAAAATCAGTTTACAAAATTTATGGTAGCATTTCCTCATTAGAAACCTCTCCACCTCGCTTAATGTGCGATAGATGCACTCTTGAAATTTTGTTTGCTTTGGGGTTTCTTATAAGCAGAGTAACGGGAGTCAGGAATGCCTCTACATAACATGGGCCCTTGAAATGAGGGGTCAACTTGCTTGAAACTAGATTACTGACGCCCTTGGGCTCGAAATTGCGAACGTACACAACATCACCAATTTCCAAATCCGTTGGCTTGCGACAGGCATTGTGTCGCTTGGCAAGTTGGTCATGTGATACCTTAATATTCTCTCTAGCCTTGTCGAATTTCGCCCTCATATCCTCGGGCGTGAAACTGTCTGGAAGGAGATCGTGCAGGTTCCACAGATTAGACAACGGAGAATTGGCCATAAAGGAAAACATTAACGAAAAAGGGGTAGCTTGCGTGCTCTCATGCACGGCGGTGTTGAAAGCAAAATTGAGACAATGCAAATTAGAATCCCACTTGGAATGGTCGTCGTGGTGAAAAGCAATCAGAGCAGAACGGAGATTACGATTGACTCGCTCAGCGAGAGACGGGTTAGGAAAATAGGGAGTGGTGGTTACATGCGAAATAGTATAATCAAACAAGAATTGACGGAACTGATGAGATACAAAGCACTTGGCATTATCTGACACCAGGTACTGACATGGTCCAAATGATGAAAAGATGGAATTAAGACACTTTATGACGGAACTGGTCGTAGCCTGTCTGGTGGGGAAAATCCAACTAAACCGGGTGAAACCGTCAGTGCAAACAAGCGCAAACTGGTTTCCCCGACCAGAGCGAGGGAACGGCCCAACATGGTCGATAAACAGCCTCTCCATGGGTCTAGATGCCGGTTCAGATGACAACAGGCCAACCTTAGTAGAAACCGGAGGTTTGCTAATACTACATGCAGCACAATTCCTAATGAGCCTCCTGATGTCGCCATCCATACTTTGCCAAATGAAAAACTGTCTGATTTTAGCTCGGGTCTTGAATACTCCTAGGTGGCCACCAATAGGAGATTCGTGATAGTAACGAAAGATTTCCGGAATGAGGACCGACGGGAGCACAATTTTAGGTAGACGGTCATGCCGAGAGGAACAACACAATACACCGTCCTTCAGAGAGTAGGGCTTGATCATTTCACCAGAATTGATACGATCAATTAGGCTAGATAAGGAGGGGTCTTCTTTCTGGAATCGTCTCACATCTTCAAAAAGCACAGGGGAATTGCTAAGAACGGCATTGACACCATTTACAGCAGATACAAGGTTTACGGGTTCACATTCTTGAATATCCTCTTCAGCTGTTTCCTCGTACATGCGGCTTAAAGAATCAGCTACCGCATTTTCTGACCCACGAATATGTTGGACTGAGAACTGGAATGACAGAATCCTAGTTGCCCATCTGGCAATCCTACCAGTTTTACGGGGTTTCCCTAAGACCCAGCTCAAGGCTTGGTTATCGGTCTCAAGGAGAAACTTAGTGTGCTCAAGATACATACGGAATTTTTCTAGAGCGAACAACACAGCTAAGCCCTCAAGTTCGTATATGGAATACTTCCTCTCTGCGTCCGTTAAGGTACGAGAAGCGTATGCAATGGGTTGCCTACCCAGATCAGATTCCTGCAGTAGGACACAACCAACACCACGACCAGACGCATCAGTCTGCACAATGAACTGCTTCCCAAAATCCGGAATGGCTAATACAGGGGCGTTAGAGAGCGCAAGCTTAAGATCTTCGAAGGCTGCTTGCTGAGAGGGACCCCACTCAAACTTCACAGCCTTTTTGCGTAATTGATTTAGAGGAGCGGCACGGTCGGCAAAGTTACTGATAAACTTCCGGAAGAAGTTCACCATACCAATGTAACGAGCAACACCCTTGGCGTTCTTGGGTGGTTTAAAATCTCTGATGGCCTGCGTACGAGACTGGTCCACGGAGATACCAGATTCAGAAACAATATGTCCCAAGAAGGAAATTTTGGGCTTGGCAAAGGAAACCTTGGACAATTTGACGGTAAGGCCAGCGTCACGCAACCGATCAAGTACAACTTTCAGATGATCAACGTGTTCCTCGAAGGACTCAGAATAGATCACCACATCGTCAAGGTAGTGGTACACAAACTTGAATTTAATTTCAGAAAACACCTTGTCCAGAAGTCTGCTCAACACAGCGGCTCCGGTGGATAGGCCAAACGGGACACGGGCATACTCAAACAGGTTCCAGTCAGTGGAAAAAGCAGTAACATGCCTGTATTCAGGAGAGAGGGGAATTTGGAAGTAAGAAGAATTTAAATCGAGGATCGTGAACACCTTCGCGTTGCGAAACCAACTAAAGCATGTGTGAAGGTCCGGCAAAGGAATGGACTGCAAAACAACTTTTTGATTAAGAGCCCTATAGTCGACCACCGGCCGAAAACCACCGTTAGGTTTTGGCACAAGAAATACAGGGGATGAGTAGGCAGAGATAGAGGGTTGGATTACACCTTCTTCTAACATCTTATCGATAATCTTACGAAGTTCAGCCATCTTAGGCGGGGCAAGGCGATACGGGCTGGAACGCACCGGCACAGAATCGGTTAGCTCAATCTTGTACTCCATCAAATGGGTTACACCCAACTTGTCAGTAAATACATCGCTATACTCCAGACATAACCTCTTAATGGCCTCCTTTTGAAGACTCGCTAAATTTTCCAGATCGAGATCCTCAATAGTCATAGGTTCACTAACAGAATTGACAGCAGGAGAAGATAAAACCGGGTTAAATGATAATTTACTCTGCGGATTAAATTTAAACCATAAGTTGCGAGCACCAAAATCAAGAAGCATACCAACGTGTGACATGAAATTAGCTCCAATGAGCACAGAACAAGAAAGATTTCTGGCAACAAAAAATTTAAACTTCTAAGAAAATTTTAGAATATGAATTTTGACTGTCATACTACCCAAAATATTTAAGTTTGAACAATTTGCCGAAATAAAAGATTCATTGTTAGGCTCTAACTCAGGAAATTTGCAAACACTCTTCATAGATAAAAACCAGTCCTCGCTTATAAAGGATGCGACACTACCAGAATCAAGCAATGCAGAAACGGGCTCGTCATTAACACAAATTTCAATAAATGGGGATATTCCTTTAGCCACAGGAGAAATTCCAATATCATTACTCACCCCATAATGATTACCATTAGATGACGAGGTCACCCGCACCACAGGTTTCACATCAAGTTTAGAACTAGGCTGACTTGCCACGACATTGCTCACCGACAGGTTAGGTAGGTCAGCGACATAAGCAGAAATAGCCCGTGAAGATTTAGTTTTCAACGAGATATCAAGACCATCATTGGTAGGGCGACCAGAAACTTCACAGGGTTTTCCCAAACTCTTATGCACAGAAATATCCTTGGAAGTAACACCCGAATTGGTCTCCACAACGTCCCGTCATTGGCGATACACAACCTGGTTACTCGGACACACCTTCTTGACATGTCCCACGCCACCGCACGTGTGGCACTTAATGTTGGGTCGAGGATGAAACATAACCTTAGGCGGGGGACGAGCCATCAAGGAAGGAGGGGGACGAGACATCAAGGAAGGAGGAAGAACATTAGCTACCCGAAGGGAATCTGCATGTTTCACAGCCATAGCCTCTATAACGACCTGTTTCAGCTCGACAAATGACGAAGGCCTGGTACACATAGTCATGTATGACCTATATTGAGGCGAAACCCCATTTACAATCGACGATACCAACTCTCGTTCAGTTAAAGGGGATGCAAATACCTGGGCATACACCTTAATGTCACTGACATAGTCGCTAAGTAACTCGTCCAATCTTTGGACACGATAAAGGAACTTTTGCTCGAGAGTACTTAGGGCGCTTGCAGGGACAAAAAAAACACAACACTTCCCTAATAAACATGGCTAAGGACATGCGGAGGTGGATAGCTTCAATTAGCTTATCGCGCAGCATACCGGAAGCAACAGGATATAACAGTTGGAAAATCTGATTTTCCGACATCCCAAAAATCGAGGCATGGTTACCCAACTCGACCACTTGCTTTAAAAATAGGACCACTTGGGTAACGTCATCAAGGTTGAAATGCTTTAACTTAGTTAAGAAACTAGAAATAGGGTGAGGAATCGACCCATAATTAACGGTAGGGGAGTACGTAGCATTAGGAAAAGAGACATTGTTACCAGGGTAGCCCACTCGCACACCCTCTACAGGCGACAAAACATTTACATTACTAGAGAAGGAACTGGGATGCAACGGGTCGGCAGTACCCAGGAAATCATTAGGTGACCTAACATGAGAAGAATGACCGTAAGCAGGGTTAAGAGGTCTGGGCGAGCCAGAACTAGACAAAAGAGGGGCAGGCAAACCACTACTAGAAATCGATCCCAAAACCTCAGATCTAGTAAACAGAGGTGATTCACGTTCAACCCCAGAAGAACTCTCCAAATTCACAAGGTTATCCCTTAAGTCAATTAAATCGAAAACACTATTGTTGTCGGCCATTTTGGAAAGCACAGAATGCAGACAGACAATACAGAAGGAAACAAATTTTAGGAGTTACGAGGACAGTTTACACTTTCACAACAGTACCACAACCACCAATTACCACCACCATAGATTAGGCTGACAGTCGAACACAGCCACCATACTACACAAAATCATGCACCAAGCTGTCCAGAACTGCATACGTCACCGCCTGCTTGGCTCGAGAACAGGAAGCTAAATTACAAAAATTGGCACAAAACATATGGCTAACAGCTTCCGACAGGGCTCCAGGACTCCTTCACTTGAAGCATGTAGGCTATCAGAATATTAAGAAATCCCCATTTCCCATGCCAAGAGCACATGTCAGTCACTCACCGAGCTTCATCTTCAGTGGGGATATTGTACACAAACAAGACAAAATACAGCAGCAAACGCCTCGCTTCGAAACAGGTCACTTACAGCGTACCACATGGATATACAGAGGCAAACATGAAATAAAACAAAAGACAAGGATTAGCAAAACATAACATTAAGTGCACTGGCCTGACAAAATCCCACCAACAACCGCCCCATCAGCACTAGAGGGGTCCATAAAACAGCCTGCGGGTACTGGGGAGGGGATAGTTACGGACGTGAACCCGAGCGCGTTCTGCTACCAGAATGCAACCCGGCGGCGGCTTAAGGCCAGCAGCACGTCGGTAACTCGATAACCACGCTCTGCTACCAGAATGTAACCCGGCGGCGGCCTAAAGCCAGCAGCACGTCGGTAACTCGATAACCAACGCTCTGCTTCACCAGAATGACACCGCCCAATGGCCAGCGTGGATGGACCTACTTACCTGTATTCAGAGGTCCGGGTCGCTTCCGCAGCAAATCACCTCCAGATGACATGTCCCAACAGAAGAGCACCAAAGGAGTGGAAGGAAGATGGAGAAGGGGACAACGCACAGGCTATCCCACAGACACCCCCCAATAACTAACGGAACTGCCGCCGATGAAATAATGTCACAACAGTTGATTAAAAAAAATTTTAAAAAAATTATTTGTTAAAATTAGCAAACACCTCCACCAGAAACAGAACATGCATCAACCAGCACAATTTACAAGGAAGGCAAGAGACCGCTTAACATGCTTGCTTGCAAAGCCAAGAAAAGAAAAGAAAAGACTAAATTAAAATTAAAATGTTAAAGCCCAAAGATAAAATTTAAATTACATATGTAGGCATAATGAAATGAGAAAGGGCTTGATAATTTACAGGGGAATGCAATATCGATCCGACAAGCGGAGGTCCAGGCCACGCCAAAAACGAAAAATTTTAAATAAAATTAATAAAATAAAATAAGATCAATAAAGAAATTCCCGATATTAGTGACTAAGAAAAACACAAGAACATTCACCAAAACACAAAAGGTTAAACCGACAAGGAAAAATAAAAAACAAATATTAAGTTAACACAACACGTTTGAGCTTCGCGGTCGGGGCCAAGAGACTGACACCGAGACCATAATGCATCACGGCAAAACAACAAACAATCATGGCCACTAAAAACAACAGGAGACCGCATGCCTGATCGAAACTACGGCAAACAATTAATAAAATTAAATTTAAACATCAGCAGAAGGAAATGAACGGCGGAAAACAATAATATCTAAATACTATTACAACAGTGAAAGGCAACGGATCATGAATAAATTAAATACTATGTCAATCCCAAGATAGCCAAAAGAAAATAAATAATAATTTAAACGTAAAATAAACTAGAAATGTGTCTCCAGAAGGTACGAAGAAAAGAAACAAAATTAAAATATATCAGGTAACGTTATTAAAACAGAAATAAAATTTGGCCTATAAAACAAAATAAGGTACAGAATTAAAACATTACTATAAGATGATATCGGAGCTCCATAGCAATAATATAAAAATACATCAAATGATAACGTACCTCGTTTCCTTCTCAGTGGAGACACAATAATAATAAGATAATTAACACATAATTTTTAAATTCTGTACGGCACTACATGTGCTTCAAAAATGGCTAACCCGGCACATGCGTCGTTTAGATGACCAGCACTCGTTCGCCTCCAGTTGCGATTCTCCATCACTTTCATTGTCCAGGCGAAAGGAAGAAATTAAATTCTTATGTAGCACAGGTGTTTGTTAGTCGAATAGGTATTCATATTTCGTAGAGTCTAGGGGCGAAGCCCCTAGCACACAGAGAGATATTCCTTCACACCAGCGGCCGGCTTCTTGTTTTCAAACAGACAGACGATGAACTCCACAAGATGGCGGAGAAAAAGCGCGTCAAGAACCGAACTGCTTTCATGCAAATATTCAACGTCCAATCAAGGCTTGACACCTCAATCAACAATGCCATAATCAAGCAATCAATTTTGGCGGTATCATGCATACACCGGCATTTGTTTCCTGACGTAGAATATAATTGTCTTTCAATTATGTCATGAATATAAAGAGTTTTATAAGACACAGCACACACTCTCTAGCGGAGCTGCAGGAACTACTTGAAATAACCCCGAAGTCCGACAGCAGGTGCTATCTCGTGTTGACAAACGGAATCAAGTCAGCAGGCGGTCGATTCAAAATGTCATGGAACACCCGAAAACAGGGAAGAGGGATTTAAAAAAAACATTGGGACGTGCATTTGCACGCAACAATTATTATTATTATTATTATTATTATTATTATTATATTGTGGCTTACAAGTACGAGTCAAAGCTCGTTTTCAGCCCCTCGGTGTCAGAGAAAAAACTCTGAGGCTACTACGATTATGGCTCTAAAACCACGTTTCTGAGGTATTCCCAGAAATCTAATCTCAACAAACTAATAAATAGGTGAAGAGTACAGAAGAATACCAAATCAGGAGCTATATAGATATACTGAGAAAATCACAGATGTGGCCAGGAAGAGACGTCTGGCTTTCTACGGACATGTCTCAAGGACGAACCCAACAAGACTAACCAACCGGCTTCTCAACTACTGGGAGAATAGAAAGAGCGTGACACCGAGGCACACAGAAGTTAACAAGGACATCCAAGAACTGAAGATAATGGAAAGTGATATTAGAAGCCGATCACATGTCACAAAGATACTTAAACAGAAGAGGTTTCAGGATAGACCACCCTGTAAGAAAAACGGCATCGTCTGGACAAAAGAGAGAAAGGAGAAACATAGCCAGAGAACGCGCGAATATTGGGTAACCATCAAGTCCCTCGCCAAGCTGAAATTTTGATCGACGTGATCCTTGGCTGACCCATACGAAAGGAGAATAACAACCTAATGAAGGAATGCAAGCCAGTAACAGTATCTCTAGAGGTGACATCCAACTTTCCATCTATTTCTGTAAGAAGCAATGCCATTCAATTTATTAAATTTCTGTGCAAGTTTGTAAATGGCTATTAGGTTATCACGGATCCAACATAGATTGTAAAATTTTTCAATGCGCTTAAGGGGGCAAGGGGTACCTTAGAATATCCTCAGGCAACTTACACGTGCGATACGATGTACAGAAGGTCTATTATTTCTCCAAACAGCAACATTATTTTCAAAAATTCCTGAATTGAAATAGCATTATTTGCGGCCTTTGGGAATTTGGGCCATTGGAGGCTAAAAACCCTGAATTTTCATGTACCACAAGCCTTTCTAATTTATTAATAGGGTCTTCCTGGGGATGGGGACTTTCCACAACCGTGAGGGTCAGGTTTTATGTGACGTGTATTGCGTTTCGTCTACGAGGTTTTCAATATTTTCACATCAGGAAGTACACGTTATGTGAATTTTGTTTGAGAGCACATTTTAACTAATCATATTTTTGTCGATAAACGGGTTCAGCGGCTTCGGTGGCGTAATTGGTAGCATGCTGAGCTTCTATGCCAAAGGTCGCGAGTTCAAACCCGGCCAAGGTCGTCGGACTTTTAAGAGCGTTAAAAATCCCTCAGTAAAGCCGACGGTCCCATGTCATAGATTTATGGCATTAAAAAGAACCTTCCACTAACTACACCTATGTGAAGCCAAAATGTGTAGGTTAGAAGTGATAACGCTCTATTAGTTTCAACGTTCGCCGCCAGGAGCTACCTGCGATGCAATCTAGTAGCCAAGTCAGCCAGCTAGGTGTTGTGGACGGTAGCATTTGGTAGCAGAAGTAGGACCTACTTGAAATTATTGTCTGCAGTCCTAAACTTGAATTAAAGCAGATAACACACACTAATACAGCCATCACAATTAGCAGACTGATTCTCCACACACACACCCAAAGTACACGGGGCTACATGATCGCGTTGTCTCTGCCCCTAAACTAAGGAACCAACCAACCAACAAACGGGTCCATCGTAAAGATGATTTTGTTTGACACAGTGTGGTTGATAATCTTCATATTTATGTACGTCTATAACTCGTGTTCGGGTGCTTGGAGCATCGTAAAATCAGGTATTGTAACCATGAGTCAATTCACCAATCATTTACAAAACTCTCCACCGTACTTCTTATAGAAGGGTGGGTATAGGGAAAAACGTTTCATAATACATGCTAATATAGGCGTAAAATAAAAATTCTCCTAGAAGGACGACCAAAGCATATGTTCAATGTGGGACACAAAACTAGGGAGTCTATAATGGGTCCCCAAAACCACATTTTAAGGCCCATAAATTAACAGTGTCTGTGATTTTTAAAATTTATTTTATTTACAGCATGACCCATTACAATGTAGTGAACCCATGTGCCATAGGGTCCAAGGAGGTCGAATCCATGTATTTAGGGAAGAAATGAAAGAAACGTACAGTTTCTAATGTAACATAGAGAAAGATCAAGCCAGGATTCTAGCCTAACGTTGTGCAAGCAGAGCGAGCCAGGTGTTCGAGAGATGAGATCACCCCTCTTGACATTCAGAAGGAGCTGGTCATGAGTATTAATAACCGAGTGGAAAATTTCGCCTGTTAGACAAGGAAGCCTGACTCGGAAATCGAGCTGAGCTTGCTTGAAAACGACAACACCGCCTATGCGCCAGAAGAGGAATAATTAAATTTAACCCGTTTACGAGTATAAAAATAAGTAAACAATTACAGTACGGTGAATCATTTCGAATTAGAGATTTTTGTGTAAAGAAAAACCCTTTAATAATTGCACAGGAGAAAACTGCAAACGCAAGTAGACGTCATAGGGGATTTACCAAGGCCTGTGGAGAGGGGAGAATGCAAATGAACAGCAACACCCACACAGTTGAGGACGAGAAATTAATTAATATCTCCGAATTGCACGATCGATTCTTATGCGCAATGAGATTATTTAACATTGAGAAGACGAGCTTTTTGAAGGTATAATTTTTATAATGGTGCAACCATTATTTTAAAAGTTGGGCACGGAAAGGGCTAGAGTCGTATCTTTTTGTAGCGAAAGAGTATAAAGCTCCTGGCATCACCAAGCCAAACATGCAGTTATTCTGACAGCCCGTGAGGGGGTGTTACTACGCATCAGTACAAGCAGTTCCAAATAGCCCGAGGGGGCGTTGCTACGCATCAGTATTCAGACAGCCGTGTGGGGCGTTACTCTGCTTCACACCGAAGACAGTTTACCAGTACTCCTTGAGGGGAGAAACGCTGTATTACACCACAGAATTAATATCCGATAGCCACAGGCTTCGCAGTATTAACAACTTGCGTGCCTCCATAAGGAGTTGTAAAGAAGAAATATTAAAGTATCGCCGTGTTGAAAAATTAGGAAAATCCTAGTTACTGGATTTTAGGTCCGACAGTACACAAGTTTACAGTGAAAAGTTCGTAAAATATAGTCAGAGCAGGCTTCGAACGTTGGACTTAAGGCGATAGGTCTTTAAATAGACGACCGAAAATATCATAACGTACGGAAGTACCGTAACAGGAAGATAAACAGTTATCTAATTTAAATAACCCAAATAGGGAAAAACAGAGTAAGGTTCGCAACGTATTTCAGAAAAGTAGGAGTGCGAGAACCGAATAAATAAAGAAGAACGGAGACTATAGACATTATCTCCAGAAAGCAGACGAACTATTCTAAAGCACTAGACTCGAGAAGTACTAGCTGCTATAAAATAAATCCATCGATCATCGATAGGTTATCGAGCGGACCTCGATCCGAACAGACTTTCACTAGGATCGATAAACTAGATCTAAAAAAGAAGCCGTTCAAGCTAGAGAAATAGCCGGTCATCCAGAATAGGATTCGAAGAATTAGGATTCCAGGGAAAAGTAGATGATTCGAGACTTTCGTATTCTGCAGGATAGGAAGCCGACTTTGAATAAATTTCACCCTTGGAAACGGGAGATTAAGAGGTCACGTGTGATAAGCTAGGAAAATACGGCCTAGTGATCAAAAGTTGTGAAGTGTAAATTTATCAAGATTGTGTGTTAAAATAATATTTTTTAGTGTTTATTGTGTGTTCTAAATGGATACACCAGTGTATTAAAAATGTTGTCAATGTTAAGTGTATTGAATATGTGTCAAGAAGTGTTTATACATGAGATGAATTTCTACAATATGGAGTAAGTTAACAAGTGGGCCAAAATGAAACACCGCACAAGGATAAAGGTCATGAGACGACCTTAAAAACATGTGAGTAATGAATTTCATTATATTTTGGTGTCGGGAAATGATTGTGTACGGATCCACCGGAGTTTTTGAGTAAAAGGGATGTGTTTAAATAAATAAATACTGAACAAAACAAAAACGCGGTCTGAACAATAATAGAAATTTGAGAAACTATAAATAATTATGTAAAAGAATAAATCCAGTAGAGGAAATATATGAATAAAATGTCAGTGTATTTGACGAATGTCATAAGAGCAAGCGAAATATTAATAATTATCATGAAAGATATTTAAATAAAATTTGAGTTATATGAAAGAAATAGCTTTTGAGCTTTTTTGTAAAGAATGAAGATATGAAATAATAATAATAATAACCAAGTAAGGAAATATTAAATAAGGATCAAATTAATTGATGTGAACCTAAGAGCGTTAGAGCCTTAATAAAAAGTATAGACATGATGTTCAAATGCATGTTCTTAAAAAGGGAGAAAGTTATTGTCAAAGGAAAAGAATAATATAAAAATTGAGATGTGTATCAATTGTTAATATGATATTATCAGTTCTTTGGATGACGCTAGGCTTAAAAATAAAGTATAGCGCAAAGGAGCGCAATTAAAATAAAATGTCACGCTAGGAACGCGTAAAAGTTAATGTACTTGGTAAATTACTTATGAGAGGTAGTTGATTGTAATGAATTGAGAATTGGTGTAAGTCCTCTATTTGTGACGTAGTATCACGAGGCCATTGTGTATGTTGTATTGAAAGGGAGCAAATGTATGGTATTGAGCGTAGGTCTTATAAGCTATAGGCTGACCCTAAATCGCATTTTGTATAGTCCTCTATATGGGAATGGTTCCCGAGGCATGTGAAGAGATTCGAACTCAGAATCTTCTTATTGTGAAAGCCCCTTTATTATTCGTCGTAGAATGTGTATATCTCTTCCCCAATCAATGAGGACCTTTCATAATTAATAAATGCCAAGATTACGAATGTGGTGTATGAGCCCAATAATATTGTTGAATTTAAACGAGGAGTAGAATGCCAGGTCTCCCCAAAGAATTGAGAATGAACGAAAAGCTGTTTGTAAAAGCATTAAAGAGAGCTCTAGCTTAGACTAGACGGGAGGGTTCCCGCATAGTCATAAATAACTCTCAAGTTCCACGGTCAGACCCTTGGAGTAGGAGGGGTGTCTGAAGGCCGTCTTGTAAGGAGTAATGAATACACCGTGAGTGTTTAAAGTTGTTAACGACCCGGGCGTTGAACCGAGGTCCTTGTAGATTGATATTTCCGCTTGCCTGTTCAGATCGTAGTTTTTTTTTATGTGATATGGTCTTATAAGACATATGAGATAAATAACAATCCCTATTGTAATGTTGTATGGAAGTAGGATTCCATGAGTTAATTGAAGGCAACTAGGTTTCGGGAGTGACCATAGTTTTTTGACTGTGTCAAGTATCTTCATACTCTGGAGTACACAAGTAATTTCCTGATTACCTTAATGTATTTGTAAAACTAGAGAGAGATGATAACAGCTGAAAACGTGTGAAAATGCCCAAATATTGAGTTAGATAATTAACATGTAATTTTAAATGTAATTATACATTTGTTTTGATGATTAAGAAAATATAAAAAAGTAGTATTTGAGGTGTACAAAGAATGACACCATTATTATAGAAAGCATTGAGCCAAAAGAGCTCGGAGTTATATGAAACTTACAGTTGATGCTTTATGGAAGTAAAAATAATTAGGAATTGCTGGTTTATATGGAAACCAGATGTTTTAATACAATATTTGTTTTATTCTTATGTTATTTCTTGTTCATTTAGAACAAGTAGATGATTATGGGTCAGTAATTTAATTGTTTAATTGTTTGTAGCGCCATAATTTTGATAAATTAAATGTGTTAAAATAGGAGTGGATTTTGTTGTTATTTTGCAAGTGTATCCTCTAATTAATCCAAAATATGTGAGTCACAGAGTGGGTGAACTTACCGCTGCCCCGAAAATTCCGAATTGAGCTACGCTGGTATACTGTGATATGCATATTTCTTGCTAAAAGGGCACATGGGGGGCATAGAAGTAATGTTCTGGATTAATAACTAGAGGAACACTTAAGACGGTCATAACATGTAAATTAAAGTAATGATAGGAATAGCTACAAAGTAAAATATTAACTGACCGCATGGGTCCCTGGAAACTCATACCGAGCAGCCCTGAATTATATCATTAACCCCCCTAGCAAATCTTTCATGGCGCCCAGTACGCAGGGCTGAGTTTTCCTAGGGAAAACCCGAGTTTTCTCGAAAAATCAAAATTTTCATTTTTTTGAAAAAAAAATGGTTTTTCGAAATTTTGAATTTTAAATACTTCCATAAAGGTTTATGAAATTGAATAAAAGTATCAAAAGGGTACGTTGTAGTAAATACCCGTACCAAAGTAAATTTTTAAAGAAATTGGGACACAATGGTTCAGAGTATCATCTCTCAAGCATGTACTAGTGTGGTGGCATGAGTGGCCCACTATATTCTCATAAGATGGCATTGAGTGAAGAAGTGCAACGGCTCTTGGAGGCCATAAACAATAAGTTGGATAGCCAACAGACTGAAAATAAAGAAGGGTTAGGATCCATAACTGAAAGTTTAGAGTCACTAAAAATTAAAAGTGATAATATGGGAACTAAATTAGAAACTATCGAAGCTAACTGTGTAGAAATGAACAATGAAGTGAAGGCTGAGATAGATAAAATAAATGACAAGTTCCAAGGTTTTGACACCAAGTTTGGGGACAAGTTAACTGGGTTAAAAGGGGAAATCGCAAGTGAGATTAAAAAGGAAAATGAAGAATTTCATTCAGGATTGAAAGCCCAAATACAGGCTTTGAACGAAAGTATGGGAGAGTCCCAAACTAGGTGTCAAGAAAATTTTGAAAATTTGGAAACTAAATTAAGTAACATGGAAGGAATGTGCAAAAAGAATGTAGACGATTGTAAAAATGAACTTGTAACCCAGATTCAAGGTGTGCAGAAAAAGTTAGAAGATCAGATAAAATCTAACAGCGATATCTGTACAACATCCCGGTATGAAATAAAACAAAGTGTGAATGAGCTAGGAACCCGATTTGGAAAGGTTGAGGAGAAAGTAGGAACCCTCGAGAACAAAATCGGTGTAGTTCAGACCGAAGTAACTGAGATGAAAAATCAAAATCAAAAGGATGCGCAGGATATGAAAAGTCAATTTGAGCTGTTTACCGGGCAGGTAGATGATAACTTAAAGAAGTATGATGGTGAAATAAATCGAAGATTAGGTATATACGAGGGGCATCTCCAGAGTGAAAGAAAACAACGAGAGGACGAAAATAAGGAAAGTACCCATAAGATAGATGAAATAAGTCAGGGTATTAATGATGTTCAGGGAACCATCGGAACATTAAAGGTCGAAATAGGAAAAACTCATAGGGAAGTAGGCCAGATCCAAAATGATTTGATGATATTATATAAGAGTCAAGGGAAAACTGAGGAAAAACTGGAAGGAATTAAAGTAAATATGGTCAAAGGACAAAGAGAGATGGAGAAAAAAATAAAGGAGATACGAGAAGACCTAGATACTAAAGGTGACGTGAAGCCAGAAATTATAACAGAATAGGTCATGGTCATTAAGAAAGAGGTAGAAGACCAACTAAATTAATTCAGGGATAGCTTCAGGAACGACAAAAACCAAATCAAACAAGAACTGGAAACCAGTAAGAAAAATCAGGAAAGAATTCAAAATGAATTAGGATCCCGATTGGAGAGGACTGAACATAAGAATAGTCAAATGGAAATCCAACTCATGGCTAATGAAGAAAGTGCCCGAAGGGAAAGGAAGTTAGAATTTGAGAATCAGGAGGAGTTTCCAAAGACAGGATGGGTAGATTCCCGTGAACAAGACACGGATACGGAGAGGGACTTAGGAGGGGAGAGCCCTTATAAGAACCCAGGATATCCGATGGCGATGTCAACCCCGTACATGAATCAGACAAATGGCCAGATAATAAACATTATTAAATCAAATGAGGACAGACCAGTAAAGTTTACGGGTAATAACATGTCAATTACTCCAAAATACTGGCTAAAGGAAGTTGCAGAGTATTTAAACGAAATGAAAGTTCCTCAGGATCGGAGACTGAGAGCTATTGAAAAGCTGTTGGCAGGTGATTGTCTCACCTGGTTCAGAAGCTTCAGGTACACCTTTGACACGGTGGAAGGCTTTAGGGAAGCATTTTTAAAACGATATTGGGCAGCAGACGTCCAAGAGAATTTAAGGCTAGATCTGTACTCTAGGAAGTACAGTACGAATGCACCTACTAAATACTCGGAATTTTTCACCGCTCAGCTGTGTAAATTCCGCGAACTTGACATTGCTCCGGCAGAGAACGACCTGTGTGCCGCCATTGCAAGACAACTTCCGTATGAGATTCAGAGGCTGTTAATCTCATCCAAAGCCAGAAGTGCTGTGGAAGTGGAGAGTGTATTACGTCAATTAGATATGACGACTTCGCACGTAACTCCTCGGCATCAAAGACAGACTGAGCAAGTACACATGGCCAGCAGTCAGGAAACCAGAGAAAAACCAGCGACCAGGAATCAGTCCACTAGCACTGATACTCAGGGACTGGGTCGAGAGTATGGGCACCAGGAGCCTAGAGGGATACAGCCATATTACAGAGGAGGATATCGAGGAAGAAATCCTAGGAATACAGGTTATAGGCAACAAGAGAGCCGACCCTATAACAATAACCATCAAAGGCAAGAAAACAGAAAGAAATGGGAGAATTATCCCAGAAGGAACGTAAGGCCAGAGGATAGGGATGATGAATATCGGGCCGAAATAGAAGAAAGATATCAGGAAAGTCTTCGTTATATGAACGAACGACCAGATGAACCTGATAGGCAAAAAGTCCGTTGGAGTGAGGCAATCAAGAACCGGAAATCACCCGACCGACTAGACGGAGCTCAAAGCTTGGAACTACAAGCTCAATTAAAGAATGAGGGGAAAGGAAGCCCTCAGGATAAAAAAAAAACTCCAAATTTAAATTGTCAAAAGTGGAAACATACCAGGAGCTGGGAGGAGGTAGAAATTGTGAATTGGATAGCAAGACCAGATGAGCTAATTAACGAGGATGTGGAAGGAATCCCACCTGTTAAAAGAGAACTACCTATAATTATGCTTAGGATAGAAGGATTACTGGTCAGAGCATTAATTGATACCGGATCCACAATAAGCCTAATTACACAAACCCTTCTAAATGAACTGGAAATAAGGGGCCGAGTATTAAAGATTCCCACATCAAGTGTAACGATTAAGGGGATTATCCCTGAAAAATCTTTAACATGTAAATTTCAGGTATATATCGATCTGATCATGGGTAACGCTGAAATTTCGCAGTGCTTTTTGCTGGTAAATCAATTACCGTATAATGTCATATTAGGTATTGATTTTATCCGTGAGAACAAGGTCATTATAGACCTAGCGCAAAACTGCATTAGAATTCAAAGAGAGGATGTGGATGAACAAAGCATTAACCTACAGGAACAGGATGCGAAAATAGGAGAACAGGTATGGCATATGGAAGAAGTGATTGAGGAAGGTTATAAGGACATAGAAAAGATATTTGAAGTCCTCAACATAGAACTCGAAGATGATTTGGAAACTGAGTTCGAGACCAACCTGTCAGGAAAAGTAGAGGAAGCCAAAGTTAACCTCGAAAATAAGGAACAATTAAATAAATTATTATTGCATTTCAGGGACGTATTTGATTCCAAGCCAGGGAAGATTGAAAATTTTAAATACGCGTTCCAAGTCCATGATTGGGCACCATTCAGACAAAAACCATACCCGGTTGCGGAAAAACATTACCCACAAACTAAGAAAACACTGCAGGAGATGATGAATGCAGGTGTTATAGAAAAGATGGCGACACCATATGTTAGTCCATTAGTGATTGTGAGTAAACCGGATGGCTCAGTAAGGGTGTGTCTAGATGCCAGAAATCTAAATGCAAAAATCATACCAGAAAATGATTCGGCACCACCCATAAAAGAAATACTGAGGAAGTTCAAGGGCAAGAAGATTTTCACAAATATTGACATGAATTCTTCGTATCATCATCTCGAACTGGAAGAGAAAACCAGCTTGTTGACTGGATTTCAGTTCGACCAACAAACCTATTGTTTTAGGAGATGTCCGTTTGGATTGAAGACCGCAGGATCTGCCTTAATAAGAGCGCTTGATCGAAACCTGTCAGAGGAAGTGAAAGAGTGCACTATTCGTTATGTGGATGATATTTTGCTTACCTCGGAGAATATTGAGGAACATTTAGAAAAGCTGAAGAAACTCTTGGAAGATTTAAGGAACGCTAATTTTAAAATAAATTTAAAGAAGTCAAATTTTTGTCAAAGGCAAGTAACGTTTTTAGGGCATGTGATTGATAAGGATGGTGTTAAACCAAATCCATGCAAATTGGAATCGATAAGGGATTTTCCAAGGCCTTTGAAAGTAAAGAACGTTCGCCAGTTTTTGGGATTGATTGGGTTCTTCTCAGGACATTGTCCATCATACACAAAAACTGTTGCACCACTACAGGACCTTCTGAAGAAGGGGGGCAAGTGGAAATGGACGGAGGAAACAGAAAAAGCATTCGTGGAGGCCAAGGAAATGCTCTTAAATTACGTGAAGCTAGGATATCCTGATTTTAATCAGAGATTTATCATTCAAACAGATGCATCCCAGATTGGAATAGGGGCAATGCTATATCAGGAAAACCCGGAAAACCCTGATAAGAAAAACTATCTAGCTTTCACAAGTCGGAGACTGAAACCACATGAGAAAAATTATACGATCAGCGAAATCGAGCTGTTAGCGATACTGCACGCGTTGCAATATTGGCGGAAGATCGTATATGGGTTTCAGGTCATTCTAAGAACGGATCATAAAGCCTTAACCTTTTTGATGAAGACTGATTTATCCAGTCAAAGGTTGATGCGGTGGGCTTTATACATTCAACAGTTTGATGTCAAGATAGAATACTGCCCAGGAAAGGAAAATATAGTTCCAGACTACTTAAGTAGACAGCCAGAGTCCAAAGAAGAGGAAGTAATGGCTATAGATTTGGAAGACAGGGATCAGCGTACTCTAAATGAGTTAAGGAGCATTAGTCAACGGCAACGGGAGGATCCATGGATGAACATGCTCATATCTTTCCTTGAGGGAAGTTTGATAAGGGGAACACCAGCGTACACGGAACCTAATAAGATAGCTCAAGACTACACGTTTTATAATGGATTATTATATAAGTTTGTGGACTCTGACCTACAACATTAAGGATTGTTGTACCTGCAATTTTGCAGAGGAAAATAGTATGGTTAGCCCATAGATCGTTCGGACATATGGGAGTCGACAAAACAGTCTCGATGCTGAAAGAAGCATTTGTATGGCCGAGACTGAGAGAAACTGTAAGGGACACGCTAAAGACATGTGATCTATGTCAAAGGATCAAACCAAATGCATTTCTGATGAGACAGAAGCCTATACCATTGTTGCCCGAAAGGCCCGGCCAAATCATTTCTATTGATAATTTTGGACCTTTGCCCAAGGCAAGAAGAGGAAATCGACACATAATGGTGGCTATGGATGTCTTCACTAAAATGGTTGTCCTTGCTCCCATACAGAAGACTAGTACCAAACAGGTGTTAAAACGACTAAAAGAAAAAGTGATACCGATTCTGGGAAAACCTGAGAATTTGTTGTCGGATCACGGTAGTTGTTTCACCAGTGTAGAGTTCAGACGAGAATTAGAAAGACTTGGAATACGTCAGATTTTGTCAAGTATTCGCCATCCTGAGGCAAATCCTGTAGAAAGAGTGATGAGGGAGACGGCCAAGTATTGTAGAATATACTGTGCCGAAGAAAATTGGAAGTGGATAGATATCTTGGATATTATCGAATTTTGTATAAATAATACAATCCATGAATCCACGGGAGAGATACCCATAACGTTACATCGGAATGAGCAACCAGAAAGACCTTGGCGTCTGGTAATTCCTAGGCCAGCAGACGCTCAGCCTGGAAGAGATGTACGTATTAGAAGAGCCTTTGAGCATCTAAAAGCTCAAGCCGACAGGAGGCAAAGAAGAAATAGGCATAAGAGGTATCATCGACCATTATTAGCAGGAGAAATGGTGTTAGTAAAAAGACCAGCCATTTCGGATCCAGGGAACCGTGTGTACAAGAAGTTCCAGAAAATGTACCACGGACCGTATCAAATAATCAGAGATTTGAGGAATAACGCATATAGAATTCGGCACTGTGAAACAGATCACGAAGTGACCATGAATTCAGCGAATTTGAAATTATATTACCCTCCCGAAGATTTCGATGAAGCAAATGAACAAGCCCTGGTTATGGAAACATTTAGAGATGAATCCGCTTTTGACATAAACAAGAATAAGGAAGAAATAGAAAATGGAGCTCAAGCATTCGAGTGCGAATGCGAATTGGAAAAATTGTATTGGGAAATCAAGGAAATAATTGAGTTTATTGAAGAAGAAAATTTCAATTTAAGAAAGGAGAATGATGAAATAAGGAAACGGGTAGGGATAGACCAAACCCGTAAGGAAGAATGAGGTTCTGGGGACTTAAAGTCCAGACGAATAAAGGAAAAAGAAAGAAAGGGTAGGGACAGAGCATACCCGACCTACACAATTACCGGATACGACTTTAAAGAAATAAAAAGAAACAGAAGATACGGACAACGTTATGATGGCTTCGACGAATAAAGAAATACAAGATTAATTGAAATAAATTTCCTCAAAATTTTTCGAATTTTTTTTTACCTAAGGAGGGGAGAGATGAACCCATGTGCCATAGGGTCCAAGGAGGTCGAATCCATGTATTTAGGGAAGAAATGAAAGAAACGTACAGTTTCTAATGTAACATAGAGAAAGATCAAGCCAGGATTCTAGCCTAACGTTGTGCAAGCAGAGCGAGCCAGGTGTTCGAGAGATGAGATCACCCCTCTTGACATTCAGAAGGAGCTGGTCATGAGTATTAATAACCGAGTGGAAAATTTCGCCTGTTAGACAAGGAAGCCTGACTCGGAAATCGAGCTGAGCTTGCTTGAAAACGACAACACCGCCTATGCGCCAGAAGAGGAATAATTAAATTTAACCCGTTTACGAGTATAAAAATAAGTAAACAATTACAGTACGGTGAATCATTTCGAATTAGAGATTTTTGTGTAAAGAAAAACCCTTTAATAATTGCACAGGAGAAAACTGCAAACGCAAGTAGACGTCATAGGGGATTTACCAAGGCCTGTGGAGAGGGGAGAATGCAAATGAACAGCAACACCCACACAGTTGAGGACGAGAAATTAATTAATATCTCCGAATTGCACGATCGATTCTTATGCGCAATGAGATTATTTAACATTGAGAAGACGAGCTTTTTGAAGGTATAATTTTTATAATGGTGCAACCATTATTTTAAAAGTTGGGCACGGAAAGGGCTAGAGTCTTATCTTTTTGTAGCGAAAGAGTATAAAGCTCCTGGCATCACCAAGCCAAACATGCAGTTATTCTGACAGCCCGTGAGGGGGTGTTACTACGCATCAGTACAAGCAGTTCCAAATAGCCCGAGGGGGCGTTGCTACGCATCAGTATTCAGACAGCCGTGTGGGGCGTTACTCTGCTTCACACCGAAGACAGTTTACCAGTACTCCTTGAGGGGAGAAACGCTGTATTACACCACAGAATTAATATCCGATAGCCACAGGCTTCGCAGTATTAACAACTTGCGTGCCTCCATAAGGAGTTGTAAAGAAGAAATATTAAAGTATCGCCGTGTTGAAAAATTAGGAAAATCCTAGTTACTGGATTTTAGGTCCGACAGTACACAAGTTTACAGTGAAAAGTTCGTAAAATATAGTCAGAGCAGGCTGCGAACGTTGGACTTAAGGCGATAGGTCTTTAAATAGACGACCGAAAATATCATAACGTACGGAAGTACCGTAACAGGAAGATAAACAGTTATCTAATTTAAAGAACCCAAATAGGGAAAAACAGAGTAAGGTTCGCAACGTATTTCAGAAAAGTAGGAGTGCGAGAACCGAATAAATAAAGAAGAACGGAGACTATAGACATTATCTCCAGAAAGCAGACGAACTATTCTAAAGCACTAGACTCGAGAAGTACTAGCTGCTATAAAATAAATCCATCGATCATCGATAGGTTATCGAGGGGACCTCGATCCTAACAGACTTTCACTAGGATCGATAAACTAGATCTAAAAAAGAAGCCGTTCAAGCTAGAGAAATAGCCGGTCATCCAGAATAGGATTCGAAGAATTAGGATTCCAGGGAAAAGTAGATGATTCGAGACTTTCGTATTCTGCAGGATAGGAAGCCGACATTGAATAAATTTCACCCTTGGAAACGGGAGATTAAGAGGTCACGTGTGATAGGCTAGGAAAATACGGCCTAGTGATCAAAAGTTGTGAAGTGTAAATTTATCAAGATTGTGTGTTAAAATAATATTTTTAGTGTTTATTGTGTGTTCTAAATGGATACACCAGTGTATTAAAAATGTTGTCAATGTTAAGTGTATTGAATATGTGTCAAGAAGTGTTTATACATGAGATGAATTTCTACAATATGGAGTAAGTTAACAAGTGGGCCAAAATGAAACACCGCACAAGGATAAAGGTCATGAGACGACCTTAAAAACATGTGAGTAATGAATTTCATTATATTTTGGTGTCGGGAAATGATTGTGTACGGATCCACCGGAGTTTTAGAGTAAAAGGGATGTGTTTAAATAAATAAATAAATACTGAACAAAACAAAAACGCGGTCTGAACAATAATAGAAATTTGAGAAACTATAAATAATTATGTAAAAGAATAAATCCAGTAGAGGAAATATATGAATAAAATGTCAGTGTATTTGACGAATGTCATAAGAGCAAGCGAAATATTAATAATTATCATGAAAGATATTTAAATAAAATTTGAGTTATATGAAAGAAATAGCTTTTGAGCTTTTTTGTAAAGAATGAAGATATGAAATAATAATAATAATAATAACCAAGTAAGGAAATATTAAATAAAGATCAAATTAATTGATGTGAACATAAGAGCGTTAGAGCCTTAATAAAAAGTATAGACATGATGTTCAAATGCATGTTCTTAAAAAGGGAGAAAGTTATTGTCAAAGGAAAAGAATAATATAAAAATTGAGATGTGTATCAATTGTTAATATGATATTATCAGTTCTTTGGATGACGCTAGGCTTAAAAATAAAGTATAGCGCAAAGGAGCGCAATTAAAATAAAATGTCACGCTAGGAACGCGTAAAAGTTAATGTACTTGGTAAATTACTTATGAGAGGTAGTTGATTGTAATGAATTGAGAATTGGTGTAAGTCCTCTATTTGTGACGTAGTATCACGAGGCCATTGTGTATGTTGTATTGAAAGGGAGCAAATGTATGGTATTGAGCGTAGGTCTTATAAGCTATAGGCTGACCCTAAATCGCATTTTGTATAGTCCTCTATATGGGAATGGTTCCCGAGGCATGTGAAGAGATTCGAACTCAGAATCTTCTTATTGTGAAAGCCCCTTTATTATTCGTCGTAGAATGTGTATATCTCTTCCCCAATCAATGAGGACCTTTCATAATTAATAAATGCCAAGATTACGAATGTGGTGTATGAGCCCAATAATATTGTTGAATTTAAACGAGGAGTAGAATGCCAGGTCTCCCCAAAGAATTGAGAATGAACGAAAAGCTGTTTGTAAAAGCATTAAAGAGAGCTCTAGCTTAGACTAGACGGGAGGGTTCCCGCATAGTCATAAATAACTCTCAAGTTCCACGGTCAGACCCTTGGAGTAGGAGGGGTGTCTGAAGGCCGTCTTGTAAGGAGTAATGAATACACCGTGAGTGTTTAAAGTTGTTAACGACCCGGGCGTTGAACCGAGGTCCTTGTAGATTGATATTTCCGCTTGCCTGTTCAGATCGTAGTTTTTTTTATGTGATATGGTCTTATAAGACATATGAGATAAATAAAAATCCCTATTGTAATGTTGTATGGAAGTAGGATTCCATGAGTTAATTGAAGGCAACTAGGTTTCGGGAGTGACCATAGTTTTTTGACTGTGTCAAGTATCTTCATACTCTGGAGTACACAAGTAATTTCCTGATTACCTTAATGTATTTGTAAAACTAGAGAGAGATGATAACAGCTGAAAACGTGTGAAAATGCCCAAATATTGAGTTAGATAATTAACATGTAATTTTAAATGTAATTATACAATTGTTTTGATGATTAAGAAAATATAAAAAAGTAGTATTTGAGGTGTACAAAGAATGACACCATTATTATAGAAAGCATTGAGCCAAGAGAGCTCGGAGTTATATGAAACTTACAGTTGATGCTTTATGGAAGTAAAAATAATTAGGAATTGCTGGTTTATATGGAAACCAGATGTTTTAATACAATATTTGTTTTATTCTTATGTTATTTCTTGTTCATTTAGAACAAGTAGATGATTATGGGTCAGTAATTTAATTGTTTAATTGTTTGTAGCGCCATAATTTTGATAAATTAAATGTGTTAAAATAGGAGTGGATTTTGTTGTTATTTTGCAAGTGTATCCTCTAATTAATCCAAAATATGTGAGTCACAGAGTGGGTGAACTTACCGCTGTCCCGAAAATTCCGAATTGAGCTACGCTGGTATACTGTGATATGCATATTTCTTGCTAAAAGGGCACAGTAGTAATACTACATGCTTAATTATTACTTATTAATCATTTCAGACTAAAACTATACAATTTATATTATAAATATTTTATATCTATGGCCTGTTAAATGAAATTTGTGTCACTAAAATGATTAACAGTTAAGAAAATATAAATAAAAATTATCTATTTAGTGTTTCAAATGAGATAGAGTTTGCAAAAGTAAAGAATTCCCTAAGGTAGTTTCTAACAAGTTCATCTTTCTTTATAGGCCAGTTGCTTGATCTTAAAACATGTGCTATTAATATATCTCTTTCTTTCCATAATAACTTACACTCAAATAGTAAGTGATCTACAGTCTGGTGACCGTTATTGCATATACATGTTGGACTATCTATAATTTTAAATCTGTATAAGTATGATTTAATATTGCCGTGTCCTGTTGTCATAACTGTAAAATTGGGCGTTATGTTCATTTTCAATTTTAGTCTGTCCTGTACACTGGGGAAAAATGATTTTGTAATTTCACCCTTGGATTTATTGTCCCATTCATTCTGCCACTTTCTCAAACTAAACACACTTAATTCTTTTAGCATATTACTTTTTGGAATTCTATTGTAGCACTCACTTAAACGGCTTTGTGCTGCTTCTTTAGCCAGCTGGTCCGCTAATTCATTTCCCTCATTTCCGTTATGCACCTTAACCCAACTGAAGGCAATCACCCAATTCTGTTTCTCCATTTCAATTGCTTTTCTTCTAATTTCCTCTATGAGAAATGTATGGTTTTTGCAGTTTTTAAGTGAATCTATTGTAATTTGGCTGTCTGTGAAAATGAGTGCGGTTCTCTGCTCCGTGTCCATGGATTCTAGATGTTGCAATGCCTTAACGATAGCTAGCTGTTCTGCTTGATTATTAGAACATCGTTTGTCTAGTTTATATTGCAACTGTTGAATGAAATCGTTTCCACTGTATATGGCAATTCCAGATCCTACTCCATGCTCACTTTTACTTCTATCAGTGTAAAAATTGAAAGAATGCATCTGTTCATAATTTTCGTCAATAATTTTAACAATGTCAGCAGGGTGAGACCATTGATTTACTTCCATGTCCATGTCAATTGATCGATCTTCTTTACTATTAACTTTAATAAGATCGTAGTATGCTACCATCTCCTGAATTTGAATATTAATTGGAATTAATCCTGTTATCACACAGAGAGCTTCATTAGATACAGTGCGATAAGCTTTAGCTATCCTGATATTTATCAGCCTTTGGACTCTTATCAATTTTACTTTATAGCAAGTTTTCTCTATAACCTTTATCCATACCGGTGCTCCATACAAAATGAGAGGTAAGATTCGACCTTTGTATTGTTTTAGATCCCTTATTTGGGGGTGGTTGGATCTAAAACGGAAGAGTTATTGTGTTAATTTATGAGGAAGTGCCTAAAAGGGGGTAGCTTCCCGTAGTCGGGCAAGCTGACCAGTGTAGAGTGTTGTTTAGTGTTAGGGTGCTCCTATAAAAGATGTAGGTGTATTTTAGGGGATGGAACTTAGCGTACAGGTCAACGCGCTGGTCTTCCAGCTGGCTGGCTGGCTGGTTATATAACCGGTGTGCACGCGTCAGCGTTATGGCACGCGCTGCTCTTAGCCGTCGGGCCTATGCAGGAATACAATGATACTTGCGCTAGCAAGTATCTGGCTACTGTAAGTCACGTCTAATCGTGACGGAGGGTTCAGGATGGACGTTAGGTCGTGAAGAGGCGTGTAAAATAGTAATACAGGTGTAGCGTACTGACCAAGTGTTTATTGGTCAGTAATATGGAATTGTGAGTCCCTTCTAGGGGATGTAGTAAATGTTACAATGTGTATAAACTTGTGTATACAATCTGTGGGTAAAGGTTACAAAGTTACAGGATTCTGAACACTTGCTGACTCACCTGATGATACCAGCGATAGCCTCCGGCCGCCGCACTGTAAGACTGGTAATTGAGAGAGCTTGACCTCCTTAAGGCTCCCTCTTATATTCTTCGGCGTTGCTTCGTCAACATTCTGATGGCATAGATGCCCCAATTAATTGTGTGTCGCTGTTTGTGGTAGTGATGCAAGGATTGGGCCAGCTTTCCAGAATGGTTAGCTGTCCTTGCGGTGTTAATAGATGTTGGTCTGGACTTACAAGGGTTGCCAGTTAGGGGTGATTTAGATAGATGATGGGGGGATGGCCTCCAGGGAGTGCATACCCCTGGGGGGCTGTACAAGCCTCTTCCCCTATTTAGTTCACGTCCCCGCGAACGGGAACGGAACTAGGGGTTGGGATGTTGATGTAATAGATGTAGTTGATGTGATTGTTCTTGAAGCCCCCTCGTATCTTCTGTTGGTGTCTTCTTCGTATGATGTTGTGATGTCGTGTTGCTGTGTGGGTGTGAGATCAGCTCGTGTTCAGAGGGGCGGGTTATGGGATTATACATATATATATATATAACATTGACATTGGCATAGACATTATAAAAATATTGCATGAGAAAAAAAATCGATATTGACATTTTGAAAGTTTGAAGGAAAAAAAATACATGGTGTTGATAGTTATTCGGTACGTTGTTGTGCAGGGAGGAAAATACCCAGGGCCGGACGGATGATTGCGTCGTCCGCCCTATCTTAGGGAAAAAGTGCTCCCTGCAATAAGAAAGATAGGAGAAAATAGAAAAAATGGGTGTTCCAGGGTATAATTTAAGGGAAATATTCAAAATGCATTTATTGATTTGGGATAAAACGGAACACCCTGACAAATGGGGAAGTTAGAAGAAAGAAAAATGAAAGAAAACAAATCATAGACATTGTGTATATGTGATTTTAACAAACAAACAGAAAAGTATACCTTTTAATGTGCTATGTTGCGATGTTCATATGTTGACATTTAGGAATATTATTGATTTCTAGTGGAATAATTGCCCGTGGGCGCATGAATTTGTATTAAGTTACTCTTTAAAATTATCAATTACAATTACAATGATCTTATGTCTACTGGAATAATTGCCCGTGGGCGCATGAATTTGTATTAAGTTACCCTTTAAAATTATCAATTACAATGGTCTTATGTCTAACTTAAGCGCGCTAATCCCTTATAATTCTAGTTTTTTTTTGGTACCTCGCGTGCACGCTACTCGTTTGTACGTACGCTTGCCGTCTCACGGCTAATCCTGTACGGCCACTTCTTGGTACGGTTTAGTGGTCGTACTGCTTGCAATGTATCCTTAATACTTAATCTGTGAAGCATTCCCTGTGGGTGAATGCTTTCACACTTGACAATGAGAGTCGCCGCCACAAACCGGTTGCTCCCTCATTGCCGTACTTTGCGCCGCATTTTTGACGCCTTATGTGTCTTGTGTATGTTGATCTGCCAGCGAGCCTGATACCCCACAGGTATCAACCGTGCTGTGCAGATTTTTAAAGTGTAGCTGTAAAATGTGGTGAGCCTGTAAGTGAAGATGAATATTAAACATAAATTAGTGCGCACAGGTGTAATACAATAATAAGACGGCATTAATAGCATGCTGCCGCTATATGGCAGCAAAATCATAGTCACCAGTGCCATATTCCTGGTGACGTTCCTGAAAAAAAAAATGGAGAGGTTAATAAAACATCTAAATGTTGCCTATTTTCTATGCCGCTTCCTGTGGCAGTGTGTCCACAGTCTGAAGCTCCTTTGACCTGTGGAAAAAATGGCATGGTTAATGTTAATCGGTGTATGGCCGGGCTTACCCTATACGGTGCCGTAATGCCGTTTCTTAATGTGTTGTCGGTCTTACCCCGGTAGCGGAATTTTGGGTACCGGGTGCCGATATATTCTACCTTAATCTAAAAAAAAATTGCCTTAATTGTAAAACTATGCTGTATGTACAAGCCGAGTAGACCTTATTCTAGAGCCGAAATGTGCTGTGCCCCATTGTAGCAACAGCGCTTGTTGAATTTGCTTACATCTAAGTGACCTTAAAAATGGCACTATGACTTAAATACTAAAATTTAGATGGAGGCTGTCCGTTCGATTTCTCTCGCGGGGGTGCCCTTGTAGTACATTGTTGGGACCGGAACCCAACAATGCCTCGTAGTTCCCTCCGTTTTAATGCTAATTGTCGACATCTATGCTAAATGATTATGAACTAGTATTAACCTAGTCACAGGCGGCTTACGGTGCCCCAAAGCAAACCGTTTCGCCCGCTGTATTTATCAGCTCTTTACCTTTGCCTTTGCGTATGTAGTCGTAGTTGGGTCTGCCCACTGTAACCCCTCTAGACAGCTCGCTGCATGTCTATTTAATGCCCTTTGACTGCCCGCTGCGTCGCCATTTATGTGGGCATTGGACATTGTCCAATGGCATAATATTATCTTCGCCTTTATTGGCCGCAATTATATTCTCTTCGCCACTGTTGGCCGCAATTATTTTTCTCTTCGCCACTGTTGGCCGCAATTATATTCTCTTCGCCACTGTTGGCCGCAATTATATTCTCTTCGCCACTGTTGGCCGCAATTATTTTTCTTCGCCACTGTTGGCTGCAATTATATTTCACTCCAGCGCACAGGAGTCTTGCTTCCCGCTGTAGAAGCCGTACTTACTTAAATTTAACTAAAAGTCTAGTCATACTTTGAGTCGTCCCTAGGGTCAGCCCCTGAGTCCGGCGCGGAGTGAGCTATTTCTCCCACCATCCTCAGAAAGTCTTCCCTGCAGGTCTTGGCGTCGATGACCGTGGCACATAGTGGGTGTAGCATCCCTTCCTCCCAGGGGCAATTTAGGCGCACCTAGGATTCCAGAGCTTGCCCGGCCAGGCTGCGAGTGCCTCAACCTTACGTGGTTCGTCTGTTTGGTCTAGTCGTCAAGTTACTAGGGTAAGGCTCATCATCGCCTTTTTTTCTCTCAAAGTGCGGTGCCTTTGGCCTTCGGCTTATGCCGTTATCACCAATCAGAGTGCTTCAGATTCCTTTTCATGTAAAAAATATATATGGGCGTAACCTGTGTGAATAATTTAATTTAGTGTAAAATGTAAAATATTTCAAGTGTTGTGGGGTTGTAGAGCTTCTAAGTGCATAGACTACTTTAGGTCCACTATTGCTACGTTAGCTTTCCAGCGATAATGCTCCGTTACCCTTCATGGAGGTGTTAGTAGGGTCAATGACGTCAGGTACCCTGTTATTAGGATCTGGGGGTAGTTATTCGTAGAGTGGGCTGAAAGCATGGTAGGAAGAGGTTGCGCATCTTTGGGCTCAAATAAATGATGGCCTTGAGCCGGTAATGCTGCTAGGATTGCTCTTACAATGAGTGGACTGGGGCGGGTAATTCCCGGGATTGCAAAAATATAAAGATTCCATGCAGGTTTGATAGTAATAACCCTTGGTAAATGGATGGGATACTCATGCAGGTATCTGGATATGAGGCATCCGCACTCATGTAAGGATAGGTGTATGGTGAGGCGTAATAATAATATATCCCTGTCATGCGGGAGTATTTAATTAACAAAAAATGGTTAATATATAATTGTGGCCTCATCTCTCATTTGGAGATGTGCATTATGCTTAATTGATGTTTGCCGACCCAACCCTAATATTCAGGTGGTAGCATCGAGATCCAGGGCGTAGTAAGCCCTCTTTTTAAACGCATGAAGTCTATCAACCCCTTGGTATACTTTGTAATGTAGTGTAGCTGTTTTGATCGTGTTCATGTGTCTGCGTTGGTTATGTTGGACGTGGGAAGGTTATTGGAGGGGAGTAAGGTGGTACGATGGTAGCCTGTGCTCCTGTCATCCTCCCTTTGTCCATGTCTGCTCGCTATCCGCTTCTTGGGATAGTAAAGCGTCGTGACGCAGTGACGTCACGCCTTAATCTGGTCTGCCATTTGTAGTGTGAATGTGGCCAGTGGTCGTAGTGCGACTGGCCATGTCCTAATCGCCTGGAATGATTTATTTTGGAAATAAAATCGCGAAAGGAAGTTGTTAGGGGGGGAGGTCTTGTTTCCTCAGAGCCCCTGTCTGTGTTCGCTCCTGATTAGTGAGCGCGTGTGTGTGTGACTATGTCCCGTTACACCATGCGGACGGTTGGTCTGTTATAGGGTAAGTTCTAATGTGTATCGCGTGTACGGGCGGGAGGTGCCCGTGGCCTGTCAACGTATTTGCGAGCGTGCTCCTATGGGCCCTAGATAAGTTCCGGTCTGTCACGTCTGTCCATTGCTAAATGTCATAATTGTTTTTGCGTGTTAAAAAAAATGTGTGGCATGAAGATTGTTTTGTGCTTGTAATTTCATGGTCAATGCCGATACAACAATAGTGTCTGTCACCAGCAGTATTGCGATGTGACGAAATCTGCAAGTCAGCGGTTTGTATGTGTAATGGCAGTCTCGGACGTTATGCATGTCAGCTGTCGGCACGTGCTTTCTTGCACGTATGCGAGTGTTGTCATTGTTCTAGATTCCGGGCGGACTAATGTAGCAATTCGTACTATTTGCTAGTACTATTGTGTGGCCACTATTCCATAAGACCTTTGTCTTATGAAATTTCTGTACCTGTGTCTGGGAAATATATTTTCCATGTCAGGTGTAATTTGAAATTGTATGCCTGGCTTTTGGCCGAAGGAAATGTGGTATTATCTGGTTGTGTGGTTGTATGGGCCAATTTCAGTGTGATTGGAAGCCTGGATAGTTGTTTTCCCTTTGTCCAATTTTCGCTGGGATTTGGACCCGTGATCTATGTAATTCTCTGTGTTCTGTGTCTGCGTTGTGTTTCCGGGATTGAGGTATCCTCAGTGTGGTTTTTGCTTGTGTCTCTCGTACCAAAAATACCGTTGGTTAGTTAGTTTTTGGTACGAGTGTGGTGTGTGATCATGGGTTCGGACCCGGCTTACTGTAAAGACTTGTTACGACGCTATCTGTGCCGTATATATTATGGCACATGTACCGTGTATTTGCAATGCGCAAATGAAAGTACGCATTGCTGTGAAGAGTTTGTGTATTTTTGAGTTCTCCTCGTAGTGTAATTTGGGGAGTTGTGTGGTTCTGAACTCGGCTTAAATGATGCCGTGTGTTCTGCTCTGAGAGCTGCTAGCATATTGCTGTCTGTAAGCGTGCAGGTTACCCATGAGACTTGTGTTATCGCTGAGTGTGGCAGTATTGAATTACAATGTCGTGCGCGCTCGCTTGTTACTTGTTTTGATAATGCTCTGTGTCCGGCACATGTGTGTCTAATCGGCTTGCTCTCTGTGACTGTGAGTAGTGCTTTCCGCACTGTAAAAGAACCTTTCAATAACTACATTCGTGTAAAAAGTACATGCAGGTCCCTATCCATTGTACAAAATGTCGTTATACACGGGTGTCTCCGGGCCGCTAGTCGCGTGTTTGGTGACTATGTGCCGGAGGCGATTTTGTTGTTTTTCATTTATGAGCCTCTGTTAGTGGAACTGTCCCAATCTATTTTAGCTTCCTACTTTTCTATCCTGCAACTGGATAGCTACCCGACCTTATGTTCCTGGTATTCAGAAGGTTGCGGGTTTTGAGACCGTCTTTTGCCCAGAGTAATTGTTTCTGGCGCCATTCTAGGCAGTGTCTCCGGGACAGTTCTGTCGAGTGTTAGGATCGTATCCCGGCGCGGTCAGTGAGGTCCGAAGGCTATTTCTTGGCCTTCTTTCCACGTCTGCCAGTGGGATTACTTCCTTTCCTTTTTGGCAGTGTTTCCGCCTGTACGTGTAGGTGTGGGAGCTTTGCGTGTTGTTATGGAGGTGAGAAAAAGTCGTGTTATAGGCAGTGTAATGTGTCACGTATGCCTATGGGTTAAATACATACAGTTCAACTTGGCCACCTTCCTTTCCTGTGATCAGTGCGTGAGGCAAAAAAAATGAGTTATGCCCCGCTCCGTATTAAGAGGGCACTTTGGAAAGGGTATAGAAGATATATTGTATGTCGCCTGCCCACTGCTGTATGCTTTATTAAAGTGGGTTGGCAGGTGGCGATAGTCTGTAAAAATTATGTCGTAAGCAATATGAAAAATGTTTGGAAGTGAGAAGTAGGACCTGAGTGTAGTATCCACCTGTTTGGTGACGTTAGTACTACAGTAATCTAGTTACGTCTCAGGGGAATCTACCACTGTTGAAAAATAGTTTGAGATTCTTAATTCTTGCTACAATCAGGGCTTTCGCCCGCCGCAAGAGAATCTATCAAACTGTGGGACCGGAACATAGAACATTTAGTCATTTCCATCTAGAAAGACCCGCTTAAGCTCTATGCTGTGCTTTGATGCTTAAGCTGTGTTCGGAATATCTCTTTCCGGCCTTAAGCCGCGTGGCTCACCTGATGGGTTTCCGCTTGGCTTTGCATATTAGAAACTTTACGTTATCCAAGTTATAATATGGACCAACCATGCTCAATAACCATGGATGGCCTGTGAAAAAAAAATGCTAGGGGCCCAAAAAAAATCAAGAAGAATTTAGAATTCTACTCCTTTGGTTTAGCCATGTTGCACTGCATATACATGGGGGAAAAATGTGCCGTTTACGTTAGTGAGTCTTTATGTGTTTATTGCTGTATTTCTCCCGTGTAAACGAGCTTATGTGTGTCCCTAATATAGGTTCAAGTGATATTAGCTTATTTCTGTGTCCCTGGTGGAAGTCGTTACTCCCGTCCGAGCGTCCTTGCTCGGAAAGGTGAAGGCTTCTGCCCTGTTACGAGATTATAGGCCCCTGAAATCCACTGAGGTGCTCCTTTGCTATTTTCCGGCGGAATTTCTAGCAAAGTGAGCCTGGGCCTACTTCCACCGTAACGTCTGTCTGCTGGTCTGAGTGTGCCTGTAGTCGAGGGCCTAATTGCGCTCTGCGCTACCCTAGTAGGGTTTACGGGAGTGTGTGTATTTTTTACTGCGTGGTTTTGTGGGGTAGGTAATAACACCTTTCCTATACCCCGTGTACCGTGTGTTAGTGCCTGGTCAAAATGTGCTGGCGTGTCTTGTGCATCCTGAGGGCCTGAGTGCAACACCCTCTTATGCATTCGCACCTGGGGTACGAATGCCGGTGTTCGCCTCTGTTCTGGCAAACTTGCCCTTTGAACTGGCGGTAAAGGCCGCTTAATTGCCTGTCTCTGCCCTGGCAATGTGGTGGCGTGTAGCCTGACCGCTTTCTGGCTTGTGGCCACGGTAGACTCCTGCCATTGTGTTTGCCTATCTGTGTGGGTGTATGTAGGCTTTATGTACTGTAGGGCGGGCTCTACGTCCTCAGCCCATGACTTGGTTACGTCCCGCTGTCTCCCTGTCATATCATGTGTGTCTGAGGGTCCTGGCTTCAACACCCTCTCGTTCGTCCGTTGCGAGGGGGTTGGCCTAGGTTCCGCTGCCGGGTTTGGCAAAATTGCCTTCCGAACCGGCGCTAAGGGATGTGTAGTGGTGTAAGCTTGTCCCCGCAGTGTATTGGAGTTTAACCTGGCCGTCTCCTGGACTGTGGCCATGGTGACCTCCTTCCCATGTGTGGCAGTACATGGCGAGAGAGACATCCTCGCAAATTGCCGAGTTAGCGTATCTATGCTTATGTCCTCTCCCGGCTGGGCTTGTGGCCCTGCCATGTACTCAAAGATGGCTTAGTGAGCCCGGAGCTCCTTATGTTCGCCTCAAATTTGGGCGTACTGCCTATTGAGGCACATGGCCTGCTGGCAAATTGCTGTATCAGTGTGGTTGTGTTCTGTATAGTTCTGTGGCCGCTAGTTGGAGAAACGCTTGTTCGAGAATTAACTCCTTGTACTGGGTGTGTAAAATCGTGTAGTGCACCCTCATCTTCTCGAGGGCTGCATTGTTTATTACAGGACCATGTGTGGTGATCAATCGGTCGTGTATTCTGTGTCTTTGGACATGGATCCTATTGAGGTGCTCATGTATGTGCCTCAAGTGCGTATGTGCGCATCTTAATCGCGCTGTCCTACCCTCTGACGGAGTGTATGGCTGTTTGCCCTGTATTGCCCCGATTTGTGTTTAGAGTGCCCGTATTTGTGTCTTTCGCCCTTGTATATGTCTTTGGCAGCTTATTAATAATGCTAATAGTGTTGGCGTACCCCTACTGCCTCTATGGCTTACAATCTCTGTTGTTTCTGCATGAGGTGCCATTCTAAATGAAATGTATGCGTCTTCTAAGAAAAAGAGAAAAAAAAGACTGTGCGTGTTTGTCAGTGTATCCTGTGTCTCTCTGATTCTTTCCGGGGCTGGGGGGTTGGTTTGGGAGAAAAAATTCCCTGTGTAGCTTGCGCAAAGGAAAAAAACTGCTTTCTGTCTGAGAGAAAAAAAATCACAATTTCGCTTGGCTATATGCGGTACGGACCGTTTTGACCACGAGAACTCGTTGTATGAGTCCTATTTTACTGTGCGTGGTACCCAGCCTCCACCATCTGTTTTAGATCCCTTATTTGGGGGTGGTTGGATCTAAAACGGAAGAGTTATTGTGTTAATTTATGAGGTAGTGCCTAAAAGGGGGTAGCTTCCCGTAGTCGGGCAAGCTGACCAGTGTAGAGTGTTGTTTAGTGTTAGGGTGCTCCTATAAAAGATGTAGGTGTATTTTAGGGGATGGAACTTAGCGTACAGGTTAACGCGCTGGTCTTCCAGCTGGCTGGCTGGCTGGTTATATAACCGGTGTGCACGCGTCAGCGTTACGGCACGCGCTGCTCTTAGCAGTCGGGCCTATGCGGGAATACAATGATACTTGCGCTAGCAAGTATCTGGCTACTGTAAGTCACGTCTAATCGTGACGGAGGGTTCAGGATGGACGTTAGGTCGTGAAGAGGCGTGTAAAATAGTAATACAGGTGTAGCGTACTGACCAAGTGTTTATTGGTCAGTAATATGGAATTGTGAGTCCCTTCTAGGGGATGTAGTAAATGTTACAATGTGTATAAACTTGTGTATACAATCTGTGGGTAAAGGTTACAAAGTTACAGGATTCTGAACACTTGCTGACTCACCTGATGATACCAGCGATAGCCTCCAGCCGCCGCACTGTAAGACTGGTAATTGAGAGAGCTTGACCTCCTTAAGGCTCCCTCTTATATTCTTCGGCGTTGCTTCGTCGACATTCTGATGGCATAGATGCCCCAGTTAATTGTGTGTCGCTGTTTGTGGTAGTGATGCAAGGATTGGGCCAGCTTTCCAGAATGGTTAGCTGTCCTTGCGGTGTTAATAGATGTTGGTCTGGACTTACAAGGGTTGCCAGTTAGGGGTGATTTAGATAGATGATGGGGGGATGGCCTCCAGGGGTGCATACCCCTGGGGGGCTGTACAGTATATTACCTTCAGAGCTGTATGCTTTAAACCCCAGTTTAGCTTTGCAAATCTTGAGAGACTAAATATCAGTTTCCTACATTTTTCAGTCATATAGTTAATGTGCTCTCTAAATGTAAGTTTGTGGTCGAAAATAATTCCAAGATATTTAACGGTGTCCACTTGATCTAAGCTTTTGTAATTAAGATATATTTGAATCTCTTTTTCTTCTTTTCTTTTTCTTCTCGACAAGACCATAACTTTTGATTTCTGTTCATTAAATCTGATCTTATTGAGTTTAACCCAAATTGAAATTTTGCCCATTTCTATATTAGTATAATGTTCTGCATCTTTAATAGATGTTGCTTTAACAAGCTGTAATACGTCATCTGCAAATGCAACTACCTTCGTGCGATTTGTATACTGCAATGTAAGAAGAGAATTTTATTGTTTATTACAAAAACCAGGACCACAGCATGAACCTTGCGGACAACCTTTAGTAAGTCTTCTCTCAGTGTTGCTATTAATGGACATGAAATCTGTTCTTCCTTGGAAATTGTCTTGAGAGAGTTTGTATAGATTTCTAGGGCATTCCATATATTTTAGTCCTTTTAGAATAGCAGGCCACCAAGCGGCGTCAAAAGCACCTTTAACGTCCAAGCTGGTCATAATTATTACGTTCCCTTTTTCTAATTCCGGTTCTATAAATTGCTTCACTTCCATTGCTGGGTCCGTTGTGGTCTTCTGTGGTGTAAATCCAAATTGATTATTATTCATTAATTTATTTTTGTACATATGATGCATTATTCTACTAATCAACCTTTAGTAAGTCTTCTCTCAGTGTTGTTGCTATTAATGGACATGAAAGCTGTTCTTCCTTGGAAATAGTCTTGAGAGAGTTTGTATAGATTTCTATGGCATTCCATATCTTTTAGTCCTTTTAGAATAGCAGGCCACCAAGCTATTCTAAAAGGACTAAAAGATATTGAATGCCCTAGAAATCTATACAAACTCTCTCAAGACTATTTCCAAGGAAGAACTTCTCCAGTACCTTGCCCGCTAGATTCGTGTCTGTGATATACCCAGAAAACTAACTTCGCTCTGATAAACTTATGAAGGAACTAGCAGAAGTACCCGCTCTTCGAACGGTCTTCGGTATTAATAACCAGACGTTATCAATTGAGCTACTGAGACAATGGTTAGGGGCTTGTCATTCCTTCATAACTTTATTAGGTCTGGGTATATCACAGACACTGTTAATTTAAGGACATTAAAATGTGGATTTTGGAGACCCCTTATAGACTCCCTACTTTTGTGTCACACATTGAGAAGCTCAAAATATGCTTTGGTCGTCTTTCTAGAATAGTTTTTATTTTTCGCCTATTTTAGCATGTATTTCGAAAAGTTTTCCCCAATACCAACCCTTCTATGAGAAGTACGGTGAAGAGTTTTATAAATGATTGGTGTATTGACTCATGGTTACAATATCTAATTTTACGATGCTCCAAGCACCCGAACACGAGTTATAGGCGTACATGAACATAAAGATATATCAACCACACAGTGTCAAACAAAATCATATTTACGATGAACCCGTTTGTCGACAAAAATATGATTAGTTAAAATGTGCTCTAAAACTAAATTCACCTAACGTGTACTTCATGACGTGAAAATATTATTGAAAACCTTGTTAACGAAACGCAATATATGTCAAATTAAAACTGACCCTCACCGTTGTGGAAAGTCCCCATCCCCAGGAAGACCCCTTTAATAAATTATAAAGGCTTGTGGTGCATGAAAATTCAGGATGTTTAGCCTCCAATGGCCCAAATTCCCAAAAGATGCAAAAAACACTATTTCAATTCAGGAATTTTTGAAAATAATGTTGCTGTTTGGAGATATAATAGACCTTTTCTGGCTACATTTCTCATTACTCTCTTTTGTCCAGATGATGCCGATTTTCTTACAGGGTGGTCTGTCCTGAAAACTCTTCTATTTAAGTATATTTCTGAGATGTGATCGGCTTCTAATATCACCTTCCATTATCTTCAGTTCTTGGATGTCCTAGTTAACTTCTGTTAACCACGGTGTCATGCTCTTTCTATTCTCCCAGTAGTTGAGAAGCCGGTTGGTTAGTCTTCTTGGGTTCATCCTTGAGACATGTCCGTAGAAAGCCAGACGTCTCTTCCGGGCCACATCTGTGATTTTCTCAGTATATCTATATAGCTCCTGATTTGGTCTTCGTCTGTACTCGTCATCTATTTTTATTAGTTTGTTAACTGAAATTAGTTCTCTGGAAATATCTCAGAAATGAGGTTTTAGAGCCTTAAAACGTAGTAGCCTCCGAGCCACCAAGGGGCTGAAAATGAGTTTTGTCTCGTCCTTGTACGCCATAATATAATAATGATAATAATAATTTAATAATATAAGGATAGGGATATAATAGTCCTTTAGTACCACACCCACACGTGTAAATCGCGTGAAGAAATTCAAGAGTACCCCTTGACTCCCTTAAACGCATTATATACGTATTGATGAATTTTACAGCTTAAGTTGGTTCCATGATAACCTTATAGCCGTTTTCGAACGTTCACAGTGTTGTAATAAACGGATTGGCATTGTGTCTTACAGAAATAGATGGACTTCTGAGATTGTGTTGCCATGGTTACCAGCTTGCATTCTTTCAATAGCTTAGTAAAAGAAATTAGTTTTCTGGGAATATCTCAAAAACTGTTGGTTTTACGACCTTAAAATGTAGTTTTCGGGACCCGGGCTCCCGAGTTTTGTTTCTCACATTGAGACACTGTAAATGAGTTTTGTCTCTTCTTTCTACGCCCATTACAGCATGCATTTTAAGGGGGTAGGCCCTCTTTTATGAGAGGTATGAAGAATAGTTACATCAATGATTACTTTCGTGCCTCTGATGGGCATCTGTAACAAATTTTACGTTGATCCACTCAGCCGTTCTCGAGTGATGCGCGTGCAAATTTGTACACAGACAGACAGACAAAAATGTTGTTTTTCCGCGCAACCATCATAAACCAGTCTGAAACGCGTTAATAATTCAAATTTCCGTGGAAATTCAGAAAAACAGACAAACTTTCATTTATATATATATAGAAAGAGAGAGAGAGAGAGATGAAACCCCCTAACCATTGCAACAGTAGCTCAATTGATAACGTCTGGTTATTAATACCGATGGTTGGTTGGTTGATTGGTTGGTTCTTAAGTTTAGGGGCTGCGACAACGCGGTCATGTAGCCCCGTGTACTTTGGGTGTGTGTAGAATCTGTCTGATAACCGGTGTTAATTGTGATGACTGAATTAGTGTGTGTATCTGTTTTTTTTTTTTATATTTTAAGTACTGCAACTTAGAATTTTCCAAATAGTTCCTACTTTTGCCGCCAAGCGCCACCGTCAACGACTACTAGCCAAGTTTAGAACTTAACTACTAGACGCCACCGCAGTCGATTCTTGGCAACGAACGTAGAAACCTAAGAGCGTTGTTTACATTCCTAACCTATTCAATTTAGCTTCACACAGGGGCAATTAGTGGAAGGTTCTTTAACATGCCATAAATCTATGACATGGGACCGCCGGCTTTACTTCCCCTCCGAAAGAAGACATACTGAGGGATTTTTAACGCTCTTAAAAAATCCGACGGCTTCGGCCGGGTTTGAACCCGCTAGAAGCTCAGCATGCTACCGACTACGCCACCGAAGCCACCATTAATACCGAAGAACGGGTACTTCTGCTAGTTTTCTTATAATTTCGAAATCATTTTCCTCATCCCTTGGCGTAACGGTCGGTCATATCAAAAATTCTTCCAGACAAAAGTTTTAGGTAATAAGGAGTATTGACCATTTTAAACGGTATTGATATTGTGTCTATTAAGAGAGAGATGATTTTTGTTTCTCTGAAAACCCACTTTTTCCCACCCCTTTGGTCAATGGTGTCCTATCAAAAACCTTTCAAACATAAATTGTTGGGCTTGATCTGACACATAGTATGAACTTTGAATGGATTCGATATTTCACATATTAAGAGAGTTATAGCCATATTTCACATTACTTTTATACGAGGAACGATTTGGGTAGGAAGCATTTGTTGTTGTTTCATTTGAGATGCATGTACATCAATGTCATTTAGCCCCGTGAACTTGGGTGAGTGTTGAATTGTGTCTGATAACCTTTGTTATTGTGATGGTTGTATTAGTGTGTGTATATATAATTCAGGTGAGGATTCAATCAATCAACGTATAATATCTGTATAGCACGTTGTATTTCAACAAGCTACTACAATTAACATTCAATTATACTCCTTGAAAAGGACAAAGAGTTATAACAGGGGCTCGGATGTTAATGCCGTAAAAAAGTTTGAAAAATGCATTTACAATTTTCAAAAATGACCCTAATAAATGACCTAAAATTTCGAAAAATGCACTATAAAATGGAGAAAATGATCTTATAATAATAAATCCGAGATACTAGATACTAGTTGTTTAAAATTCACTGATACACTCGGTTCTATTTTATGCATTTTGAAAGTGGCAATGAATGATAATTCTCTCGCTGTGAACTGAGCGGAACTGAGACACGAATATACACCCCTTCCCCTTTCTACCCTGCCACAGCTGACATTGATCAAAAGAGCAGGTAACATTCAACTAATAACTGGTTTGCGATGAAAACAAGAGCATCTGTATACCTACGGTACCGTTCTTCTGCATCCAAGATATATATTTTTCTACTAATAGCAATACTGAAATATTCTATTTCAATATTTTAAATTATCTTGTATCAGCTACTGGCTTCTTCTTAACTCTGAGAGACGTAACTCTCTCATATAAAGCTGTGACATGTCTAAATTGGATAAAAATGACCTTAAAAGGCCGATTTCTCTAAAATATGACCCAAAAAAATTTGGCAAACTTAAAGAAAATGCCCTTAAAAAGATAAAATAGCAAAAAATGCAAAAAGATGCAAAATAAAAATGACATATTTGAAGACGGGGCGGCCCATTCGGAGTTTCTGTGTACTTCAGCATTGTTTCAGACTGCTCAGTAAAAATATGACATGTCATCAACATCCGGGCCTTAGTTATAACTATACCCATGAATTTAGGAGAAAGTAGGCTATATGTTATTTACTGAACATCTTGTTTCGCATTGTAATTATTTTGTGTTGACCGACTGAAAGTTACAATATCACTTGTTAATAAGGCAACACTGAAAAATGGTTTCAAAGTTATCTTTAGTTCATTAAATTGTGCCTTAACTTACAAAGAAAAAAAATCCATAAATTTGGAATGTGTAGAGCTAAAGATCCCTGATTTTCACTAATGATTAGCATTTCTGCTGTACTTTTCAGATCCAATGCCAAAATATGTATGTTATCGTAAAGTTAAAGGCTTGTAGACGATTATCTGTTTGTGACAAGTTCCTTTAACTTAAGCAACGGCGAGTTTTTTGTTTATCTATATATATATATATATAACTAGCTGAAGTACCCGTGCTTCGCTACGCGTCATAAATAAATTAAAATGTGAAGTTGACAGTTAAAACAGGGGATAGGCGAGGTGCTGCGCAGAGGGAGATTAAGGATGGAACATTTTGTCCAACTACACCGTTCGGCGTTGACCGTGTTTTATAGCACAAATTTTGGTTTTACTCGCTAACCGTTGGAGATACCTTTCGGATAGAAAATGTAATTTTAAACCTCGTATATGCCATCAAAAGTTTGCTATTTCTTAGCGTTCACTTTTTATTTGAAATGGAAATATGAAAGTTTGAAACCAAAGGGTGTAGTGACGTCTTTAAAATGGTCGCCATTTTTAGCCTACTTTCGATTTTTGCAAAAAATGAAAGTAGACTTATGAGATCAACACAGGGCGAAAAAAGTGTGTCTGTCTGTGTGTGTGTATGTGTGTGTGTGAGTCTGTGTGTGTATGTGTGTGTGTGAGTCTGTGTGTGTGTGTGTGAGTGAGTGTGTGTACTCTGAATGTCTGTCCCCCCCTATCAATTCGAACACGGTGAATGCGAATTGAACGAAATTTGTTACAAAGGTAGCACTAGCAAATGACACCTCAGTGTCATGTTTTATATCGCCGCCATCTTTACTAAAACTGAATGGCGGCCACTCAAACGTTCAAAACGTAAAATCAAATAACGACTAACCAAATCATCCAATCTCTACCAAATTTGGTAACAACATACCTTCGTATAGGATGCGTCTTGTGACCAAACTACAAGGTCGTCCGCCATACCATTTCAGGATGGCGGCCGTGCGAATTATGCAAACTTTATAATCCATATCATGGGACCCACCAGTTTCGATTATCGAGCCGAGAATCGTTTTAACTGTTCTAAAGGAAGAGGCACGTACGAAATTAAAAGTTTATTTTGTAATACTATAGTGCAGACGTGATTTTAAAAAGCTCAGCTGATTCATTAATAAGACAAGATGGCAGCGGATATCTTGTGCCTGACTTATATTTCACTAATTTGAGTATTGGATGCAATATAGCGTACTGAAACAAAATAAATAAACTTTGTATGAAATGCTTTATATATAAATAATATACTTCAGTGATGAAATCGTTTAGTATAAATCATTATTTGCTAACAAGTTCTATGTAAGTCATTTTATATAGAACGATATTCGTTGACACAATTAGCTCAGTGGTAAAGCGTTAGTCTGTCATTCATATGCCTATGGTTCAAACCCCATCAGAGTTAGTTTTTTGCTTGACATTTTACATATTTGTTGCTTTGTAATGACTCAGACGTTTTAAAATTAAGCGTTATATTGTGCATATTACGGTGCAAAACATATACTTAATTAAAACATAATTCGCCAGCAGATTTAATCGAGACATCTAGCTGACAAAAAGGTAACAGATTTTATTGAAAAGTTTCTTCTTCTGGCCGCTAGAATGCACTCGTTCTGTGAGGATTATATTGTTCGATATTTCACAACTAGATATCACGACTAGTTTTTATATTTATTGTTTCTTGAGTACTGAGACGTTATAAAATAAAGCTTTATATGGTGCTTTTTGCAATGGAAATTATATATTAAAATTAAAAAAACGACATTCTCCACTGGAGTGACATCTTCCAGCCTTCAGTTGTACTATGCAGAAACTATAGATTCGAACAGCGCTCTATACCGGCCAGTTAGTGAACCCAGTCTTAACGACTGCTAGGAGTAATAAGACAGTAACATTCGTTTATTCCTTGTGCACAGAGGCGTTGTTGATAATCTCAAAACTTGCAATATGGATGATTTGGAGATGGATTATTTTGTTATACCGTGTATTTAAGATTAGCCTATAAATTAACGGGTTGCGAAGTTACTTCACTTAGTTCTATATCATTCGTACACGACACAGAACAACAACGTGACGTCAGTTTCTGATCTGCTCTGATTGGCTATTACATTGCTGCAGTCGGGTAGTTGGCAGTCAAGGATAAAATTCTCGACTGCCAACTGCCAGCTACCAACTGCAACTTCATGTTGTGTATGGTGCCTATAGTATACACGGAGTCGATCGCGACTGCCGACCGAGGACTACCAACTACGGACTGCCGACTGCGCATTGTAGATGGGCCTTATTAGAGCAACGAAGTTTCAATTATTGTAAGTAGTCGGTGTTTGGAGTGTTTGCTGATGAAATTGCAAAATGCTGGGGTAAATTATAAACTATGGTTTGAACGCCACTGTTCAAATCCTGTGTGCCAATTTGCACTTCAAATAGGAAGAAATTAGGAGATGATAAGGACAGAGAGTTATAACTATACCCATACATTTCGGAGAAAGTAGGCTATATGTTCTTTCCCGAACATCTTGTTAAATTGAAATCAAAAGTAGCCTATATGTTAACCAGGTAAATCAGCTACTTCCATGTAAAATTCTTGCGTGATTGAGTAATACACAGACACACACCATCTCATTTTTAACCTCGCTTCACTCGCGTCATAGTCGTGTCATATTTTTATTCAATGAAAAGCAGTTTTAACCCCGGTCTTTAATAGTTGTAGACCCACCTCATTCAATAACATACATCTTATCTAGGTTGGCAACACCTCACATAAACACATCGCTATCACTCCCCACAGCACGTAGGGGCAGGGGGAAAAGGCAGGGAAAAACCAGTCGTTAAGATAACCACCGCAGTCGACCACACAGTGAGTTCCAGTGAGCACGAAAACTGCGAGTAGCTGTAGTACGGAAGACAATCAGATAAGTAGTTAGCCTAAAATTTTATAGTTTAACCATAGTTTACAACCATATAATCTCTCTAAAGTACAATCTCCGGATAGCTATCACCATTTAGCATTTCACCTAACATATATACTGCATTTAGCATACACTGACAGTTGCAGTACCAATACTGCAACTAAATAATTGTACATATTGTAAATATTTTCACCTGTATTTCAAACATAGATTTTGTAGCCTAAGTGTAATGGATCTGATGATGATCGCTTGACGATCGAAACTGGTCATCCTAGTGTTTTATTAATCTCATGTAATTTATTTCAGGATTAGGGTATAACCCATCTCTTTCGGGTACATTCGTGTTGACCGACTGAAAAGCACTAAAGAAAAAATAATAATTTAATGTGACACCCGGTAGAATACGACACATCCGTCTGTGATAATGGGTTGCTGATCATGGTAAAAAACGAAAAAGAGCAGATCAATATTGGAAAACAGAAATATAGAGTTAACAAAAAACAAATTTATAAAGAAAATGAAAGCATACCGTGCGAAATAGAAAGCATCTTGACATTGTAAATTAGCGTAAAGATACGAAAGCTCGCTTACAATAACCAGCTCAAAGAGTATAAAATTAAACTCAAAATCATGCTTGTATCCGACCCCAAAAAACACCTCTATAAATAAAATATATCTCATTTTACGCGTATCAATGCGAGGAGCAAAGTTAGTGAAACGAACCCCGCGTTTCAAGGCCCTAAAACGAATGGTTTTCGAGATATTGCCAGAAAACTAACCCCAGTCTCAACCAAATTTTGCATACACATAGTTTAGGACCCAGAAGGCTTCTGTTGCCATAGTAACGTTGATCTGTTTCTCAGAGGGAACACAGTTATTTGGGAATATCTCCGAAACCGTTCATTTTAGAAAATTAAAAATTGTGTTTCGGGGTCCCTACAGGACCTCCGAGTATTGTTTCTCGTATCTGGCGGCTTAAAATGAGCTAAATCCGAACTTTGTACCGACTGTCCTTGCTCCGTGCCAAAGGGCCGAAAAAAGTCACTTTCAAATTGAATTTTCAAAAACCGTTTCTTAGTGGGTCTCTACATACTCGGATGAGTCAATTTTGGATTATATATAATAGATTAGCCTTTGCTCGAGTGCAAAAGGGCCGAAATCAGAAGACTATCGAAAATTCATGTAGCCAGCGGTTCCTTCTGGGTCCTAAACTATGTGTATGCAAAATTTGGTTGAGATTGGTGGAACGGTGTAGATTTGTATACGGAACCAACCCACCCACATACATACAGACTTTCACGTATATATATGAGAAGATAATCAATGTTACGAGATAGTTTGTCTGTCTGTGGGTCTGTGGGTGTGTATGTCTCCTATGCGTTCACATACCATTCATTCGATTACGATGAAAATTGCGTGAGATGTTGAGTACACTCCAAGGAAGGTTTCTGGCTTAGTACTTGCATTTTACAATAGGTAGCGCACAAGTAGATTCATCTAATGGGCGACCGCACGCAAATCGTTTCAACAAAGTCCCGTATGCGTTCATATAACATTCATCCAATTTCGATGAAACTTCGAATAATTTTTGTGTACACTCCAGGAAGGGTTTCTGGCTTAGTACATGCACTTTACAATAGGTAGGGCACGAGTAGATTCAAAAAATTAGCGACGGCACGCGAATCGTTTCAACAAAGTCCCGTACGCGTTCATATACCATTCGACAGATAGCGATTAAACTTAGCTGAGATGTTGTTGTTAATATTTGAAAGAAAAATAGCACAGTAGCGCCACCTGGTGAAATAGACATGTACAATAAAGAAGAGAACAAAAGACGAGTCAGTGCAAAGTCTGTGCGTGTTCGCGTGACATGTGGCAAGCGTCTCAAAAGATGATATGTATTTTGTATTGTATTTCTCACTTGATAAATAAAGATTTACATTAAAACTAACAGGTTATGGACCCAGGCCACGTGTAAATGGTATTATCTCGTGAGTGGATCCGAAGCTGAGCGCCTGTGGAACCCGTGCTGTTTTTTTTTTTTTTTGTTTTTTTTTTGTGAGTAAGGTCAACTTCAAAATGGCAACCGGCAGTGACTACAAAGTTCAAGTGGATAAACTTGAAGGACCTGAAGACTGGGCAAAGTGGAAATGGCATGTGCTGATGGCTTTGCGGTCGTATGAACTGGAAAATATTGTTGATGGTTCGAAAAAGTGTCCTGTGTTGCCGGCAGATGCAACTGCGCAACAAAAAGCGTCATATAAGCAGTGGTTGAAAGAAGACGCGAAAGCGGCCAGTTTGCTAGCAGGTGCGCTAGGAAAATATGTTGCCGAGCTCGTGTCGACGTGCACCAATGCCAGTGAAATTTGGACAAAATTGAGCGCACGGTTCGAACGAAGCAGTACGCAGCGACTGAACATGTTGATCGAGTCATTCTTCCGAGTGACACGTGACGACAAGGAGGACATCAGCACCCATGTCGCGAAGTTACAGAAGCTTTATCAGGATCTGAACGACGAACTCCAAAAGCACAACGAAAACACGTTATCTGAAAGGATTTTGAACGGTCGAATTTTATCCACGCTGGGAAAAGAATATGATAATTTCAAGGATGTGTGGGACACGATTCCGACGGAAAATCAAACTGTGAACTTGTTGATTGAAAAATTGTGCACGATTGAACTGCGTGACCAGGGAAACGTGGAATCGACTGCGTTTGTGGTAAGTAGTGCTCCCAAGAAGCATTCCCAGTATGGCTGTGGCAAAGGCAGCGCTGATGACAAGTCGAAGAAAAATGTTCAACGAGTAAAGCAGAAGTTTCCAAGTTTCAAATGTAAGGAATTGGGCCACTGGGCAAGTGAATGTCCAGTGAAGAAGAAAGAGGGTGACACTATAAACAAAAATAAGGAGAACAATGCTTCGTTTCTGACACATGCTATGAGTGCGTTAGACGGCGACTTTGTTCAAGCCGACGAGTGGTACTGCGACAGTGGCGCCACAAAACACATCACCGCTAACAAACAGTATTTTACAACATACGTCAAGTTTGCTGCTCAAGAGAAGATTTTGCTAGGAAAACGAGGTGTGAGCATGCTAGCTCACGGCAAAGGAACTGTAAACATTCAAGTGCGGCTGAACAACGCTTGGTTGAGTGCTGAGGTGACTGAAGTTTTGTATGTTCCCGATGCAATGGCTCATCTGTTTTCTGTGAAAGCTGCTGCAAGGAAAGGTTTCTGTGCAAGACTTGACGACCAACATGTTAGAATTGAAGACAAGGTTACTGGAAAGGCGATGATGGCTGGACGTGTGAGTCATGGTCTGTATGTACTTGACATGCGCGTCGTGAAACCGGCGCAACCCATTCAAGTGAATTTAGCTACATCGTCGGACAAACTGCAGATCTACCATGAACGATTTGGTCATCAACCCAAAGCGCATGTCAAGAAATGTACTGAAGCAGATGAACATCAATGTAGACATGTCTAAAGAGGATTTCTGCGATGGGTGTGCACTGGGAAAAATGCATCGACTGTCATTCAAGACACGAATGAATCGTCCAACAGCCACCGGTGAACAAATCCACGCCGATGTGAATGGACCAATGTCTACTGAATCTCTTGGAAAGGCACGCTACTACGTATGTTTCAAGGATGATTTCAGCAAGTTTCGACGAGTTTTCTTTTTAAAGCACAAAAGTGAAGTGTACACCGTTCTGGAACAGTTCCTGAATGAAGCCAAAACAAATGGACACGTCGTGAAGCTGTTCAGGTGTAATGGAGGAAAAGAATTTGATAACAATAAGGTGTCTGAACTACTCGCAAACAGAGGCATAGAACACAGCATTACTGCGCCGTACACACCACAACAAAACGGAGTTGCGGAACGTGAAATTAGGACGATTGTGGAGTGCGCAAAAACTATGCTGAATCCCAGCAAGTTAACGAAACAACTTTGGGCTGAAGCCTGCAACACTGCGGTGTACCTCCTGAATCGCACTGGGAAGGCATCCATTGAAAACAAATGTCCCTATGAATTCTGGTATGGACGACCAGTGGGAAGTCTCAGTCATCTGAAGATCTTCGGAACAGAATGCTACGTGCATATCGACAAGAATTTTCGCTCAAAGTTCGACGACAAAGCTGTTTTGGGGACATCTGGTTGGGTACATGAACAACAGGGATGGATTTAGAGTCTGGATTCCAACTCAGGGAAAGGTTGTTCTAAGCCATGATGTGAAATTCAAACCTGAAGTTGTCTGCAATCTGCGCGCCAACGCCGGAAAGGTTGAAGTCACGCTTGAAGAACGTGTGGAGAGGAATCAGTCTAATTCATCGTCTGATGTAGGCCTACAGAGGAGGTCAGAGTCAGATGAGAACTTAAGCGAAATTGAAGATTTTGCTTCGGCATCCAGTTCCGGAGGAAGCGAAGATGAGAAAGAAGGATAGACTGAAGAAAGAAGGAAAAGCAAACGTGAAAGTAAGGAGCCATCGTGGATGATCAGTGGAAATTACATGTACATGGCTGGACCATCTATCGTTGAAAAGAATCCGACTCATACTCTGAAGCGCTGCAGTCTAGTGATAAAAATCTGTGGCTGAAAGCAATTAATGAAGAATTGGAGTCCTTAAAGGAAAATGATACCTGGAAATTGGTTGAGCGTCAAAATGGTGCACGGGTCCTGAAAAATCGGTGGGTTCTTCGACAGAATACAACGGACAGTGGAGAAGTTCGCTTCAAGGCACGATTGGTAGCCAAAGGCTATGTGCAACAGCAAGGAATCGATTATGAAGAAACATTTAGCCCTGTTGCACGGTATGATACCATTCGAGCTCTGTTGGCAGTAGCTGTTGAAAAGGAGATGAAACTTGGTCAATTTGATGTCAAGACGGCCTTCTTGAACGACGAGCTTGAAGAAGATGTGTTCATGGAACAGCCAGAAGGTCATCAGGACGGTACTGGCTGAGTGTGTCAACTAAAAAGAAGCTTATACGGTTTAAAACAGACTCCACGCTGCTGGAACAAGCGTTTCAAGAAATTCATGGAGAAAGCTGGATTCAAAAACAGCAAAGCTGATCCTTGTCTCTTTGACAGCAACAAAAATGGAAAGTGGTTGGCTGTTGTAATCTTTGTGGATGATGGTCTGGTAATTGGCAACGAAGAAGACATCGAGCAGTTCATGGAAAAACTTCAGCAGGAATTTCACACGACCAGAGGATCTCTCAACAATTTCCTGGGCATGAAGATACAACAAAACCATGATGGATCAATTTCAATCAGTCAAGAGGATTATACGAGGAAAATCCTAGAAAAATTTGGGATGGCCGAGTCAAATGGAGTGTCTACCCCAGTTGGACGCGAAGAAAGTGAAGACGGAGAAAAGGTTTCGGCCAGGGTTCCTTATCGTGAGGCGGTGGGATCCTTGATGTACCTGACTACAGCTACACGTCCAGATATTGCATTCGCGGTCAACAAAGCTACTCGAGCCATGGAGAATCCTACAGTTCAAGACTGGAGACAAGTGAAACGGATATTTCGATATTTAAAGAGCACAGTGAACCATGGAATCGTCTATAGAAAAGAGGACGTTTTGAAGGTCTACAGTGATGCTGACTACGCCGGTGACAAGAGGACGAGACGTTCAACGACGGGTGTCATTTCGACCTACAATCATGGAGCTGTATCGTGGAGAAGTCAGTTACAGAAGTCTGTGTCAACATCGACAACTGAAGCTGAAATTGTGTCTGCAAGTGAAGGAGCAAAGGAGTTGATTTGGCTGAAAAGACTGTTTTCTGAATTACTGGGAACTGCTGACAAACCTCCTACGGTTTACATCGACAATGCTGGTGCAGTTAAATTGGCTAAAAATCCGGAGTACCATCGAAAGTCCAAGCATATTGAGGTACGTCATTTCTATGTGAGGGAAAGATTCTTGGACGGAGACCTTGAGCTGGAGCACATCGACGGGACCAATCAATTAGCTGATATTCTAACTAAACCTCCGGAGAGGGTCAGATTCGAGAGGCTGCGTGAGAGGATTGGCGTGCAGAAGATGACATCTTAGAGGCTGAAAAGTGTTCAATAGTTCATCTTGTTTATTTTTTTATTTGTATTTGATTTTTCTTTGGAGGAAGTGTTAATATTTGAAAGAAAAATAGCACAGTAGCGCCACCTGGTGAAATAGACATGTACAATAAAGAAGAGAACAAAAGACGAGTCAGTGCAAAGTCTGTGCGTGTTCGCGTGACATGTGGCAAGCGTCTCAAAAGATGATTTGTATTTTGTATTGTATTTCTCACTTGATAAATAAAGATTTACATTAAAACTAACAGTTGTGTACAGTCCAAAGAAGATTTCTGGCTTAGTAAATTCTTTCTACAATAGGTAGCGCACGAGTTGATTGAACAATTAAACGAAGGCACGCGAATCGTTTCAACAAAGTCCCGTATGCGCACATATACTATTCATCCAATTGCGATGAAACTTCGGTGAATTGTTGTGTACACTCCAGGAAATGTTCCTGGCTTAGTAAATCCATTTTACAACAGGTAGCGCACGAGTAGATTCAACAAATGAATGACGGCACGCGAATCGTATAAATAAAATCCCGCATGCATTCATATACAGAGACTTTGTTTTATATGCCACGGGGGTTTTCGCTCGCCCGCGTTGCGAGCCTGTCTCCCGCCACGCACTTTGCCGTTATGCGGCGCCCGTGCGGTACTGAGTCATTGAGTATAGGAATTTGTACTTACCTCGTTCACAGCTGGTGCTGAAAATGTTCGCCATTCACTGCTACACATCGCTGGCACCTCTTTATCGAATTGGCATTTACTTTCTGAAGCTCCTCAGCACCGATTGACTGTATTTCGGCTGTTATATAGTCTTTAAGCTCGTTTATAGTGTGAGGGTTTCTCGCATACACTATTTTTAAGCGTCCCCCACGAATAAAAGTCACATGGTGATAAGGCTGGGCTTCGCGGGGGGCACACGTTCCTACTTATAATCCTCGTACCGAAAATGCGACGCAATTCTGTCATGGATGCTTCGGCAGTGTGAGCAGTGGCAGAATCCTGTTGAAAATAATTTGACAATCGCTTTCCGAAAGTCAGCTCATCAAAAATTTGGTCAAGAATCACATTCACGTAACAAATTCCTATACTCAATGACTCAGTGCCGTGCGGCCGCCGCATAACGGCAAAGTGCGTGGCGGGAGACAGGCTCGCAACGCGGGCGAGCGGGCGAGTGAAAACCCCCGCGGCATATAAAACAAACTCCCTGTACCATTCATCCGATTGCGATGAAACTTGGGTGAGTTATTGTGTGCACTCCAGGGAAGGTTTCTAGCTACAAATTACTGTATTTATGTAACACAAAAGGGTGAGAGACTTAACAGGAAGCCTTAAAGCCACCAGTAACCAATTGCACAATCAGTATACTTATGACTAGGGCTAGGATTTTTAGGTAAATAAATATTTTTATGTAAATACATATTTTAAGATTTTTTTCTATAAATACATAAATTCCTGCTTTTCACTTATTAGCAGATAAAAAGACATAATATTTACATTTTTTAAATCTTTCAGTTTATTGCATTTTTGTTGTGTGTTACTTCAACGGGGAAGAACCTGTGAGCTTTCTTATCTTCATGCAGAGCGTCAGCTTGCAACTGTGTTATTCTTAACTTGTTGCCCCGTGCCACTCACTGTGGAAGACGGGGATTTCCTTGTCCATAGCCATATTGCACCACGTGCTAGACCTCCCCTCATCTCTCCCCCAGCTACCTGGAACCAGTGTCACTCCCATTCTGGCACTATGAAGTGTAAGGCAGTTCTACAATGTCTAAAGTAAAAACAACTACAAGTTATCGTCTGCAGCAGTATGTTGCAGAATTTAAAGATAATTTTACTTCTGAAGGGGGCGTTCTGTTCTGCCAACCATGTGGGAAAGCAATAAAGGCTGAACGGCGATCTCAAGTTACACCACACCTCAAGGGCCAGAAACATTTTGCCGCAGTTTCGCGCCTTCAGAAGAAATGTTTCGCGATAATCGTCGGTCATTTGTGATGGACAACCTGAAGATGTATCTCGTTGTGTATTGTAATGCTTCAGGAGTCAGTGAGACATAGCCTAAATTGCATATTGTTTATATTCACATTAATAAACTAAATTATAATTAAATATATTTACTTCTTTCTCACATATTTCAGGTATTTTTAATACATAAAAAATAAATATATTCCCGATTTTTAGCACCTAAAAATCCGAGCTCTACTTATGACACCAAAATGCGAGGTGTGAGAATAGTTTGCTGATTCATCGCAAGGTGACACGAGGAGACTGTCAACAGCCCGCCGTGTTATCTGGTATCGCTGTCTATTCCAATACAGTTCACGTCACGGTTTTTGGCCGGGGGTTCATTATTATTTTTCATTTCTGTCTTTGATTGGCATTGCAACGCATGTCGGGTATAGCTAGTAGTGTAATAAATTTCCATGTTACACACTATTAGGCACATTTCATTCAGAGGTGCCGTCTTATGATTCGAAGGTATTACAACTAGCTCTCGGGAATTTCCGGCCGTATACGTGGATTAAAATTAATCATCGATTATTATGATGCAGTTTTATATCTCGACAGGCTGCGTCACGCCGTCTCTCATCATACTTTCCGTTTTGATTATTATTCCATGACGAGCCTCGCAATATTGATGGACGCGCTCTCAAATCACGCCCTATATTGGAAAAAGGGGAGGGGGATAATTCTTGCTTACGTTGTTATGCGAAGCTGAGATTGGTTTTAAAGCAATTTACGCGATCCTGGACTGAAATTGGATTTGAAAGTTGAACGTACGGTTGATGTCACCATAAGTCGGTTATCTTGGCTGCTAGTGGAAATCGATATGACCCTCATAACTCTCTGTAATGTATTATCATGGTGTTGTTTTCCTATGAATTTATATCGGCATATTTAGTGTTCGCAGTATTTATGCCTGCCATATATTTTCGATGGCCGATTTACGATACGCCTGTACATACTGCTAACACTTCCGGTATTATCTGAAGATTCAGGGCCTATTTTTCAGGCTAGCATGGTCATATCTGTCCTCAGAGATATATTTACTGTACTGTAGATTTGCGTTGTTTGAGTCTTCAGTCTTTTGATTGTTTTGATGCAGCTTTCCCTGTCCTGCACTAATCGGTTATCTCTACATAACTACCACACCTTACATCCGAGGCAATCTGTTTATCATGATTCTAAGCTTGGTCTGCCCCTACAGTTCTTGTCATCGATCCTTCCTTCCATAACTAAGTTTGCTATTCCTGGATGTCTCAATATATATCCCAGCAACCTATGCCTTCTCTTCATTAGCAGTCGCCAGAAACATCTCTCCTCTCTAACTCGTATTAATACCTCTTCATTCGTTACTATATCTACCCATCTGATCTTTATCATTCTCCTGTAACACCACATTTCAAACTCTTCTATTCTCCTCTTCCCTGCTGCGCCAACAGTCCAAGTTTCACTTCCAAAGAGCACCACGCTCCAGGCATAGGCTTTCAAAAATTACATTCTAATACCTGAATCTATACGTTTATAGTAGGGTATTATATCTACAGTAGCTTTGCTTTTATGCCATCTTTCACTTCTGAACAATTAAATAATGTTTGCAAAGAAATATTATTCATGAATTGCAGCCAATGGCCATAGCAGGGTATTTTAATTGAACACCAGCATGCTCCCAGCAAGTTCAATTTCAAGTAGTTCCAACTTTGGCTACCAGATGACACTGTCACTGACACCTAGTGGCGAACGTTGGAACTTGATAGAGCGTTTCCTCTTTAACTCTCTGTAATGTATTATCATGGTGTTGTTTTCCTATGAATTTATATTGGCAAATTTACTGTTCTCAATGTTTATGTCTGCCGTAATTATATTTTCTTCAATAGTCCATAGCAATATATCTTAACACACATGTAATTTATTAAAGGTTATTTTCACATGTTCTAGTAATTGGAATTATCATGTGTTTATCGACTGAAAGTTACAATATCAATTGACGCGTAAGAAAGCCATTTAGGTAAAGCGCCCAAAATCCGTCCCCTCACCATAATTCATCACTCACTTTAACTCCGTGGACAGTGCTACTATCTTCCCAAAGGAGCAGGAGACTCTTCATAACCATTCAGTTGACTACCAGCAGTGACACACCTGATTTGTTGTGCTCGTTTACGCTGTAATTTTCCAAATATCGTTATTATGAGAGGTTGCAAGGGCAGCTTCGGTGGCGTGTTGGTAGCATGCTGAGCTTCTATGCCCAAGATCGTGGGTTCAAACCCAGCTGAAGTCAGCAGATTTTTTAAGAGCGTTAAAAATCCTTCAGTATAACATCCTTCGGTGCCGGAGTAAAGCCGGCAGGCCTATGTCATAGATTTATGGCATGTAAAAGAACCTTCCACTAACTACAATTGTGTTAAGGTAAATTTGTACGTTATATTTGATTAACGATCTATTAAATTCTAATGTTCGTTTTCGGTAGCAAAAGTAGGAACTACTTGAAATTGATCGTTTGTAGTCCGTACCTGAATTACAGATAACACACACTAATACAGCCATCACAATTAACACCGGTTATCAGACAGATTCTACACACACCCAAAGTACACGGGGCTATATGACCGCATTGTCGCAGCCCCTAAACTAAGGAAACAACCAACAATCTCCCAGGAACTCCTCTCGTGAGGTTGGCGTCAGACAGGGCATCCGACCGTAGAAACTATCAGCCACTTGGTTCATCGCATCTCACCCCCGAACCCGTTGGAAACGGGATTAATAAGGGATAGACATACTGTAGAAATTATTGAATATATTTACTACATGATGGAATATTCCATGGACACCCCACCCCCCACCCCCGGATCTGGTGATTCTTCATAATGAGGTTTTAATGTATCATAATAATTGAGGAGGTATAGAAAGTATCAAAATGTTATTAACCCATACCAGCCAATAAATAATAACCCCTGGCACTACAGCCCTTGAAGCGCCTAGGCCTACCAAGCGTCCGCTGCCCGGCTATTTGGCCTGCAGATATTGGGGCCGTGGATATTGGCAAAATTAATCTCGGGATTTTCCACCAACACAAAAGTTCCTCCTTTCTCTACTAGAAAGCGCTATAGAGTCAAGGACCTTAGATATCTAACCTCCTTGACTTTCATAGCATTCTGAGGAACGACAAAATTTGACATGCAAGCTAGCCTCCGGGCGTTAAATAACAAAGTTTGCACCCAGCACCCGAGGCCATACGATATTTTATTCTTCCGAATTTGGCCGCCTGTGGACCGCGTGGAACCTAAGGCTTTCTGGTTAATCTCCTCTTCTCTTCCCAAAACCTCTTCATTCGTTCACTTCTGATCTTTCGCTCCTCCTCGGATATTACCAGTTTGGCTCTAATTTTACGTGTTTTCTCCTCGAACATCTTGATGTTGTCAATTCGGTTTCTAAACTATTTTATGTTCTGGATCACATTCACTGTGAGTCCACTTTCCTTGGCGTCTCTTTTAACCTCTTCTACCCACTTAGTTGTAATAATAATAATATAATAATGTTATTGGTTTACGTCCCTTTTAACTACACTGGCTTTTAGAGACGCCAGGGTGCCGGAATTTTGCCCCGAAGGGGATCTTTAACGTGCCCGTAAATCTACGGACACGGCTCCCTCGCATTTGCGCACCCTCAAATGCCAGCTGACTGCGCCAGGATACGAACCTGCAACCTTGGGACCAGCAAGCGAGAACGTTACCCCTGAGCCACGCAGCCAGCCCACTTAGTTGTAGCCTTCAGCTCTGTAATATACTTGAATATCCTCTTAATCAGTCGGTTCTCGTCCATTCTCATCAAATGTCCGTAGAATTTCAACCTTCGCTTCCGCATTGTGACAGTAATTTTTTCAGTGTGTTTATAGAGGTCATCATTCCTTCTGTTCTTCCATGTCCCGTCAGCAGTTTTCTGTGGTCCTAAAATTTTCCGCAAAATTTTCCTCTCCTTTTTTTCCAGGTCCTGAAGATCCCCTTTTTTATTCAGTGTCAAGCACTCCAAGGCGTACAGACCCTCTGGCTTTACTACTGTGCTATGGTGTCTGAGTTTTGCCTTGTAGGATATTTCTCGTTTGTTGTATCTGTTCTGGGTTAACCTATAAGCCAAATCCAATTTTCTAGCTCTTGCCCTATTTGCTTCTTTATCCAGCCCATTGGGTTCTATCCATTCACCTAGATATTTAAACTTCTCAGTTCTTTTGACAGTCCCATGTTTTACTTTTATGTGTCTCTCTCCAAGGTGTCAGTATTCCATGTATTCATAGGAGACTTTAAGACCCGTTTCCACAGCGTTTTCGTGCAGAGTATCCAGCATTTTTTGGGCATCATCTCGGCTTTGGGCTAAGAGGGCAAGATCATCAGCAAAAGCCAAACATTTAATTTATTATTATTATTATTATTATTATTATTATTATTATTATTATTATTATTATTATTATTATTATTATTAGGTTGTGTTTGCGCATGTCCCAGTAATGGGGATTACATTGTGTTGGCCGACTGAAAATTTGCAATAACAATAATATTGTAAATAAGGTAACACTGAAAAATGGCTTCAAAGCTCTCTGTAAAAATATATCTCATGCACTTTTACCTGAAACCCAAATATCTCAACTATTGGCATGAGAACTGGTACAGAAACATTGGGTAATGTGTCCTATCAGATGAACTTAGAAAGAAAAGCGCTCTATTTCTGATGAATTATTAAGTGCCCGAAGTTTTCTTTAGGCTTCTATCACAAAGTACCAACGTATAAGAATCTATTGGAGAGTCGAGAAGGCTGTGACTAGACAATGTTCACGAGGTTCGTGCTGCCGTAGTTACATCTCATTTGGAGAGGTTTTTGGACATCACATTCGAGTGCGAATCGTATATCAAAGTATTCTAGATACCTACAACACTTTTGTAAGTATTATTCCTAATATTTGTGAACCTTACCGCACGTGAAATGGAAAATATACAACCTAAAACTCTGTTCTGACCATCCCAACATGGCCGCCACCTCTGTTGATAGAGGTCGGCGTCTCTTAACGAACACAACGAATGATAAAACATCTGACGTATCAACCCACCAAGTACCAAACCAACCAACGAATTATTATAATACTGTAAATAACTCTGATTGTAACAACAGTACATCTGGCACCCAAATGACAACTACAATAACTACCAAAGAAACAAATCCAAGGTCAAGCTATTCTGCTATAGCTCAATCTCTCCCTTCTAAAGAACAAGCTATCGTAATTGAATCTCAAGATGGAATCAGTATCAAAGATTATGTGCTAGCTGTAGGAAAACTCACTAGCCCTAGCAACATTCGTTTTGTTTCACGAATATCGAATGGACGAATATGCATTTTTCTTTCTAGCAAGAAAGTTGTTGAAGAGTTAATATTAGCAAACCCCAAGATCTTAATAAACAATGTATCTTTGGAAATACGACCACGCTTAACAAAAACAAGCGTATTATATTATCAAACGTTTGTCCTGTAATACCCAACTAAATAATTGAAGAGGAATTGTTAAACATTGGTGTGAAAATCATGTCTAAAATTACCCCTATCAGAGCAGGCTTATCCATCCCAAGTTTCTCTCATATTTTGAGCTTTCGAAGACAAATGTACATCCAAAATGAAGACTTCGATAAACTCCCTGCATCTCTCCAAATTGAATACGATGGCACTAACTACTGGATTTACCTATCATCTGACTCACCCACCTGCTTTATTTGTAAAACTGAGGGACATTTGGCCAAAGACTGTCCTACTAACAACTCAGTTCCAAATGATCAACCAACCTCTCAGCACGACATTCATGAAATTGACAAACCTAACCTTTCCAATTTTCCTAAACTACAAGAGAAACCACAAACAACAGAGATAAACCCCAAAAATGCAACCAGTACTTCCGACCTTCCTCCAACAAATTCACATGATGAAACTTCATCAGCTATCCTAAACTTAACTCAAAACCAAGATTGTAATGGTATTTCTCTCTCCGAAATTCCAATTGAAAGAACAGTGCCTGGACATAATGAAACATGTCCTGTCCTGCCTCAACAACTGGACATTTCCCTGGATTTAAAAGACCAATGTCATTCGCCAGCAGTGAAAGAACTGACCAAAATATTTATAATAGCAACATACCCAAAATCGACTCTTCTGAACAAATTGAGAATTACAAGGCAAATCACACTTCTAAGAAACCCAAGAAAGAACCACAAAAACAAACAATCAGCGATATGCTCCTTCTTGTGAAATAGGTTTTGGAAGCTGATCCATCAGAAGCTCCTCTCAGTTACACACAACTCCAATCTTTTCTCGAAAATTCCCAAGGTGTCAAGGACGTGGTGGCAATTGCTTTCAATTACACCCAATACATAGAAGGACTCGCTAAAGCCCTACAAAAACTATACCCCTACTGCACCGATAAAAGCATTAAAAACAGAAGCTCTCGGATAGTGAAGAAATTACTGAAGTTCGTCAACCAAAGCGAAGACCAAACGGATAACAATGTAATTCTAGCCTAGTCTAGCGATGACTAATCTCTCCCTCTATAATAATGGAAATGGGTCTTTTGCTATTCCTTATCATACTTATGGCAACAACACTACTCCAATGGAATATCAACAGCTATCGATCCCAGTTAGAATTCCTACAACTCCTAATAAATAAACACCAACCCCCAATTATCTGTCTCCAAGAGACCAACTTTCGGAACGATTTTGCTGCTAATCTAAGACTTTACAATGTGTATCATAAAAGCAGAACTAATGCAAGTCATGCAAGTGTAGGAGTAGCTACCTATGTCAAAAACAATATATACCTTAAAGAAATTTCTCTAAACTCCAACTTGGAGGCTGTAGCCGTCTCATTGCATCTACCTCCCTCTCTGTGTATCTGCAATATTTACATACCAAACAGTTACCTATTTCACGGAGATGATCTACGAAATCTTATCCGTCAGCTGCCTAAACCATTCATTCTAGTAGGCGACTTCAACAGCCATAACACGTTATGGGGCAGTCATCACACCGATGCAAGAGGGAAGGAGATAGAAAAGTTACTAGATGAATTTGACCTAATTCTAATGAATTCAACTGCTCCAACTCGGTTTCGATATTGCTCATGGAACCTATAGTAGCATAGACCTAACTATCTGCACTCCGGAGATAGCAACTGGTTTTGACTGGTCTGTCTATTCGACGCTCCAAGGAAATAGTGACCACTTCCCCATACTGATCAATAACGACAACGCTTCAATCAACGCCTCGATACCCCAAACCCTTAAATGGAACTTAAATAAAGCAAATTGGACTCAGTTCAATCATATAGTCAACAACCATTTAATTGGCCTAACCCATCCACATGACTTCCCTTCCAAACACATCAATGATATTGTTCAAGATTTTACAGAAGCAATAGTTAAATCTGCAAACCTTAGTGTTCCGAAAATAAAGATAAACCCGTGTAAGAAGACAGTACCTTGGTGGAACGACGCATGTAAGGAAGCTCTAAAGAATAAAAACCATGCTTTCTATGTCATTAAGAGAAACCCAACTCCTGAAAATGAAGCCCAATTTCAGAAATGTAGAGCAATCGCCCGAAATGAAATTAAAGATAGCAAAAAGAACTCGTGGCTGACATTTGTTTCCTCACTAAATTCTCAAACTCCACAAAAAGAAGAATGGAATAAACTCAAACGTGCAAATGGTAAATATAACCAGTTCCACATTACTTCTCTCAGAAACCCGAATGATGGATCCTTCATAACCAACCCTCAAAACATTGCGGATACATTAGCTGTCACATTCTCCGAGATTGCTAGTGACCACAATTATGACCAAAATTTTCTCCATATAAAGAAAACCAGCGAACCTCTTGATCTAAAAAGAACCTTCTCTGACTCCAATTCTAAATTAAATGAACCTTTTCAATTACACGACATGATTATTGAACTTGACAAATGTGGCAAATCCAACCCTGGCCCAGATACGGTCCCTTATGAGTTCCTAAGACAGCTCCCACTACACGCATTAAATTATCTTCTGGCTATTTTCAACTACATATTGAACCCTGAATATTATTATCATGATATTAGAGTTCATATTTTTGCTCAATGTGAAATTATATGTTGAAATTATTTGAAGGCACTGTGGGAAAATGTATGTTGAAATAAGAGTCTACCTGAGGAAAGCAAGGCGCCTCACATCCGGCCAGAACAATAAAGGAAGGGTCGTAGTGGTATGCAGCCTGAGACATAGAAATAGCCTCACTACCGTTAGAACAGAGGTCAAGAACCGAGTTGGCGCGAAAAACTTATGAATCACCTTGAAAATGTCTTTGTGAGCAAGGGAGCAGTTGAAAGAGGCCAGTGAACCATAGAAAAAATACACTGTCGTCTACACCCACTGGGGCGGATCCCTGAAATCAAGCGCATGGTGGTAACTTGAACCCACGAATGAGAGAAGGGGACGCGGACAATTCCCGCTATTTTGAAAGCACGCTATCGCCTGGATTTATGGAGGGAACTCGATTGTGATTAATCCACTGATCGAAATCAGATCCGCACGCAAGAGGAGTACGGTGCGCACCACAGCGAGTTCTTTGATACATGTTACATGTCGGTACGACGTCTGCTCTAAAAGATAGATATTTTACCTAGTACCACCCCCACTTTTGGGCTGATAATGTATAAATACGAAGTGAAGAGTTCACTAGACGCTCTATTTTGAAGGCACACTTTGAAGGCGCAACTACGCACTTTTGTTCCACGTTATTTGAAAATGTTCCATGTCTACGGACTTAGCGAGTTTTGATGTCAAATACGAGTAAAGACTTAGACTTTGAACTTAATCATGGCTGATAGGAGATGTATTCAAATTCATCTCGTGTTTTGCGTGTGAAGTGTTATTGATATAGCACACTGCTATAAGATTTAGGGCCAGTCGACGATTTATACTGCTCAATAGGACTCGTAGACGGATATAGCAATCTACTCGAGCAAGCTAAGTTGGAAAAATAGTGTGAGGAATATTATGGTAATCTGATAAACATTTAATCCAAGCAGCATCAGCGATGGAAGATATGGTGACGACATCTGGAGGAAGGAAGACCATGCTGGAAGCAACTGCGATGACGACGGTTGCTTGCTAAAAACCATGGAGGGGTCATGACGAGATGCATCAGTATGAAGGAAGCCATTTAGGATGAGTACAAAATGATCTATTTCATTATGTAGCCTAGCTTTGGTATCGGGAATTCTTGTATATAGTCTTGTAATGTCTGTGTATTATTTTTCTTGTTGTGTGTTTTGTTGTAACCAGCTACTATTTTAAATGTGGAACTCATCGTGGTTATTTGTTTATATTTATGTAAGATTTGTGCGGGACAGTAGGTTAAATTGTACTCGCGTGTACAGTGTGCGTATTTTTGGCTAATACAACACGTGAATGAACTGACTAGTTGAAACAAATGAAGCTTTGGTTAGCTAATGTAACTATAGCATTGGGGGGGAAATATGAATTTTATTAGTGACGGTTTCGGATTACACGGGCTGTAATGTTATGCGAAATTGCATATTTTTATAGCAAGAAGCCGTATGCTTCTGTGGTAATTATTTTGAATTTTGTGAGCACACTTAATTATTGTGTTGTTGGAACACATTTCTGTGAGGTATTGTCTGCGATCTGATGCATTTTCATGAAGGAGAAATGTTGAACCATGGCAAGGTATTATTGAATGTGCAGGATGTGGCTAGGTCACATACCTGTCGTACTGCGAGTCTTCGATATCAGAGCGCTCAAGGGCGTGGCTACTGATAATTGTTATACAGTCCTAAGTTGCGGGATGCAATTTTGGGGACGGATCTGCGATTGTGTGTTTTTATTTCAGTTGGTGTATGCTGAATTTCGACGGTTCTCAAAAGCTGTGGCTTGAGACATGACTTGCATGGTATTTCGACACATTGACAGGGCGACTGGAGTCCGTACTACAAGCTCAGATCCCAGATAAAGATAGCTAAGGCAATTAGTGCCGTGTTCGGTGTGCATATAAGATAACGATCAGTTTTGGAGCCTGTATGATCAGAAGCTACTTGGATGATTAAATTTGGGTGTTCTTCATATCAAAAATTCAGTTCAGGAATTTGTTGATATTTATTTTGTTTTCCTGTTTAGCTACTGTCTCATTAATTTTATTGTCATGTTTGAAGCACATTTTGTGTGTTATTTGTAATTTTGTTGTATCAGGGAGACAGGCGGCTGTTCCCATGTGTTAGCTGCCGATGACCACGACTGACGGTTCACGATATGTGTATATAAGACCTATATTTTAGGCAGTTTGTTTGTGTGTGCGTTTAGCACTTCTATTAGACTTCACTCGGAAGTATTTTTTATTATAGTTAAGGGTAGCGTAGCTGGTTAATTATTATTTACTTGTTAGCCATTTAGTGTAGAACCCGATATCAAGGTGTGGTGAAAGCGCTCATGGATATGCAACCTGCGACTTCGTTCTATGGAGGCATATCATATGACCAAGCGTACTCGTCCTAGGCTAAGCTTTATCATAAAACGTCGCACGCAAAAAATACAAGAATGAGAGAAGTAAGGACTTGGTCCACGTATTTCTTAGTTTGGAAAGCATTGGAAGCTGTAATTTTATTCAATGTAACTGTTTGTTTGATTGATTTTATTTTTGGTGATTAAATAAGGGTGTCGTTTGGGTTATTTGGTTGTTATGGTGTCTATTTATCGGTGTATTAAAGTTGTTTATCTGTTAAAATTTTGGGTCATCTTTTCTTGGTAGTTATATTCTCCCTATGTTACCTTGTGCCTATAGAAGCAAAAGTACAAATTATCCAACCTTGCGACATGGACTGAACACCCACCCACCCCTCGAATATTAGTCTCGTGTACGCTTCTACAAGGGGACATAGGATAAGAATGGCGCAGGCCAACTGTGGGGCTATTTCGTGTTAGGTTGGTTGGCATGTGTGAGAAACATGGTGTTAGAAATTTGGTATACAAGTTCAACCAATGTTTCAGGTTTTTAAGTTGTTGCGGGCGAAGTTTTTCCGCCTAATAATGAGTAAATTAAGTAGAATCTTGGAGTTTGTCAGTAAAATATTAAATACGGTACACATTATTTTATTTGATATTGCTGATTTTGAGATAGTGTGAGAATCCGGGCGTCCAACTTTTAAGTAAATTAGAATTGTGTAGTGATGACAGACTCTGATATGTAATAGGAGGGTAATAACCCTGGAAAGATTAATTATACTTGATAATTAAGTCTATGGGATAACGTAAAGCCAATTAAATTAGGAAAATTTTAATAACCTATCTTAAGGGATGACACCCAGTAAATTAAAGTAAAGAGATACTCAAGGATGAATGCATTGCGGGAGGATAAAGATAAAGTAAATAAGTTGAGTATGATTAAAATATTTAAATGTATTGTTGTGTGTTTGCGTGGCGTAAACTGGTGTATCTATGTGCATGACCCCTAATTCTCAAATGAATTTATATTTGTTATCATGGCATCTGTGGAAGAGATTAGGCAAATTGTGGAACTCTCTACAGCGAGAAACTTGGAAAATTTAGAGAAGATGAGAGCTGAACAGAAAGATCAGGTCGCGGAAATAAACAATCGTATTTCGCAACAATCTCAGGAAATAAACAATCGTATTTCGCAACAGTCCGAAGACATTAATAAGCGTATTGCTGAACAATCTAATATTCAAAGTGTGAAAAACGAGGAACAATTTAATCAATTATCTGATAAAATTAAACAAAACACTAAAGAGCATTTGGAGCAATTTATTATCCGTAGAGGTCAGCAGAAATAATGACAAACAAGTAGGGCGTATGAAAGAGATGGAGGAACGTTTTAGCAAAACAATCGAAGAACTCGACGAAACCGTAAACGCAAAGCTACGACAAATAGAACAGGCATGTAGTTACAATTCAGAGGAAGTTAAGGAGGTGCACGAAAGATTGAAGGAACGTTTTAACCAAGTAGAGGCTAATATGCAGGGTATGCAACAACAAATCGAAGCTGTAGACAGTAAATTGTTAGGCATAACGAAAGAGATGGAGCGTGCCGAAATGAAAACAACGGAACGCTTAAAATGAATAGAAAAGGAACAAGGAGAATTAAAGGCGTGCTTTGATATAAAAAAATAGCCATCTGGAGGAACGGTTAGGAAGAATGGAAATAAACCAGGAAGAAAGCGCGGAGAAAATTGAAGCTAAATTCGAAGGGTTAAAGTTTAAGATAAACAAGGACTGGAAACAAATGAGGGAAGATAGTAAAGGGGAACGCTTATCCATCATCAAGAAATTGGGAGATAACCTCGACAGATTACAAGCACTAGAAAAGAATGTCCAAAGTAAACTGCAGGAGCAAGACGACAAGTTAGTGAACGCAGAACTGAAGTCATAGGAGCTAGACACTTTGTTTACATCCGTGAAGGACAGAGAAGGGTTGGAGACCATAAATAGCTCAGGGTCAAGCATTGGGACAAAGGGAGCGATGAGTAATGAACAGAGCCAAGAAGCAGCTTGCAACACAAGAGCATTTGAAAAGTTTAGAGGCCAGACATCGACACCCGAACAAAACACTATACCTTCACAAATCATACAGGTCATAAGGGGAAACGAATATAAATCAAATCGTTATACGGAGGGTACTGGCACTACACCCAAGCAATTTTTGCGCGAATTGAAGGATTTCTTTAATGATCAGGGGGTCCAAGAAAATAAAAGACTGAGAATGGTGGAGAGATTTTTGAGTGGGGGCTGTCTTATCTGGTATCAATCATTCAAATATACCTTAGGGAATATGCAAGACTTTAAGGATGCGTTCCTTAAGAAATACTGGAGCCCAGCGCTGCAACAATCTTTGAGAATGGATTTATACGCGCGAAAATATCACTCGACACATCCCACGAGGTTTGCTGATTTTTTTACCCAACAAATGTTGAAGCTGAAAGACTTAGATGAGCCTCCATCAGAAAATGACCTCGTGATGACCATAGGAAAACAGCTTCCGATGAACATACAGCAGTTCCTCGTAACGGCTAACGTAACCACGGCCGTGGGGGCAGAGGGGATTCTAAGACATTTAGATGAGACCAGTTTGCAATTACCGTCTCGGGCCCACAGGCAAAGCGAGCAAGTGAACAGGGCGGAAGTCATTAACGAGGGTACCAGTAATAATAATAATGACAAAAGATGATGATGATGATAATTGTTGTTTTAAGGGGCCTAACATCTAGGTTATCGGCCCCAATGACAAAAGAACGCAGGCAACAAATACAGGAACAACTTCGCGACGGCAGGAGAATAACCACTCGCAGCACGGAAGATTTGATAATAGAGGCAACTACAGAAATTACCGAGATAATTACAGGCCGTACCAGAGAAACTATCAGCACAGTGGGAACAATAGGAGACAGGAATTTCCGTATCGAAGGAATGGTGACTCGAGAAACGACCGTCAGTGGCGTAACGAGAGAAATCATATGAGGGGGAACACAAGAGACCAAAGGAGCGAATGGGACGATAGACATCGTGAATCCCAGAGGTATTTACAAGAACTTCATGCTACTGAGAACAACGAACAGGATAGATGGGAAGGCGCTATGAATCGTCACAGAAATCCGGACTATTATGGGGACCAAGGAGCGGAAAGCTTGGAAAGGCAGCAGGAAGGACGCGAGCAAGGGGCGATACCGAGGAACTCACGGGATAAAAAACAATAATTTCATATAAAGAAGATAGTCTGAGAGAACAGCACGGGGCTGACGACCACGATGGAAGAATCGTCGCTCACATAGCTGAGTGGGTAGCACGGCAGGAAGACTGTCTGGAGGAGGAAATTAAACCACTAAACAATAGTATTAAGAAACTACCTGTAATATATGCTCGGATTGGTGGAATTAGAGTCAAATGTCTGTTAGACACTGGGGCGCAAGTTAGTCTGATATCTGAAGCTTTAATGAAACAATTGGCACGTAAGCAACATGTACCATTATTTCCTGTACCGCAGATGAAAGTAAGGGGCGTAATTCCCGAGCGATCTATCGTATGCAAGCACCAGGCATACATAGAGCTGGATATTCTAGATCACACCTTTGCACAGACTTGCATTGTTATGGCAAGAATGAACTACAACATTATATTAGGGGCCAACTTTATTTGTGATTACCAAGCAATTATTGACCTACACAATAACACTGTAAGCTTCAGGCAGATTGAAGGATTGAAGGATGTTGACTTACACATGGATGAGGGATCTCATGGGCTGGAAGTAGACACCTGGATACTGGAAACAATCAACGAAGAGACAAGTGAGGAATTATGTAAGGAGGAAGAAGATGCTTGTGACATCGCAGTCGTGGAACTTGGAGATAAGGTATACTCACAGGAGATATGGACCTTATTAGCGGATGAAGAAATGGGCGGATCAGAATTCGAAAGTCTACTGCAGGAGCGACTTCAAGAGACAAATTTAGGGGAGGCAGACAAGAAGAAATTTGAAAATATATTACACAAGCACAAAGAAGTTTTCGATACTGTCCCTGGGAAGATTTTGAACTTCACTTATGCAATTCAGGTAGATAATTGGGCCCCATCTAAGAGTAAATTATATCCAATACCAGAGAAGTACTACTCTCAGGTCAAAGACATCATAGACGGAATGCTAGCGTCTGGCGTAATAAAGAAATCACCGACAACATATCTCAACGCAATTTTGGCTGTGGCCAAGCCTAATGGATCGATAAGGCTGTGTCTCGACGCACGAAATTTTAACTCCAAGGTCATACCTGAATATGACAAAGCGCCGTTAATTCGTGAGGTGCTGAAGGGATTTAGAGGAAAGCACATATACAGTTCAGTAGATCTCACTAGTTCGTTCCACCATATTGAATTAGAGGATAAGTCTAAGCTATTGACAGGCTTTCTCTTCGATAACCAGACTTTTATTTGGAATCGCTTACCTTTTGGCCTGAAAACAGCGGGATCGGCACTTATTAGAGCTCTGGAGAGGAACTTAACGGATGAGGTAAAGAGCATGACAGTGAGATATATCGATGATATTCAACTTGCATCTGGAGGTACTGACGAACACATGTGTAATCTCGACAAACTTTTGGAAAATTTAAGGACCACAAATTTTAAAATAAATCTCAAGAAATCTCACTTCTTCAAGAATGAAATTTTATACCTGGGGCACGTTATTGATAGAGAGAGCGTGAGGCCGAATCCAGCGAAGATATAGGCGATAACAAAGTTTCCGACTCCCACACGAGTGAAAAATGTGAGAGCCTTTCTTGGAGTGACTGGGTTCTTTAAGGAAAACTGTCCTGGAAATACGGAGACCGTGGCTCCAATGCAGGAGATTTTGAAGAAAGCTAACAGATGGAAATGGGATGATACCTGCGAAAAATCATTTCAAGCAACCAAGGAACTTTTGGCCAACTGCGTAAAATTGGGTTACCCAGATTTTGAGAAGAAATTTATCATTCAAGCAGATGCTTCCTTTATTGGCATAGGAGCTATGCTTTATCAATAAAATTCAAATAATACTCAGGAACGCTCATATTTAGCCTTCGTAAGCCGCAAATTGCGCAGACATGACAAGAATTATACCATAACTGAATTGGAACTGCTAGCGATCCTTCACGCATTGCAACGATGGCGCAAGATGGTATTCGGTTATCCAATTGTGGTGAGGACAGATCACAAAGCATTGACGTTTATGTTCAAAACGGCAATGATGAGTGAGAGAGTCACGCGTTGGTCACTATACATACAGCAATTCAATATTGAAATAGAGCACTGCCCTGGTAAAATGAATGTGATACCTGACGCATTAAGCAGAAACCCGGATCCTGAGGACGAGATAACAGTAGATGTCCGACATATTGAATTGACCACCAAGGACAGGGAATTCTTAGATGAACTGAAGAATATTGCTCTGGAGCAGGAGAAGGAACCATGGATGATGATGATGATGAAATACTTCAGGAGAGAACTGCAGCCTGGAACACCGGCACATCAAGAAGCGAGAGCTAAGGAAAGCAAGTGCAACCTGATAAATGGAATGCTGCACAAATTCATAGACGAGGATCACACCAAGCACAGGATTCAAGTACCTGCTACACTGCAAAGAGGACTGACTTGGCATGTACACAACAGCCTAGGACATGTCGGTTTAGACAAGGTAGAAGCGACGATCGGAGAAACTTCCACTTGGCCGAAGATGAGGACGACGATCTGTGACGTCTTTAAAACCTGCGACGCATGTCAGCGAACGAAGCCAAACAATTACCTGATGAGGCAAATTCCAAAGCCTTTATTACCTCAAAAACCTTGTGAATTAGTGGCAGTGGATACGTTCGGGAAGGGAAAACGTGGAATGTAAATACCTATTTGTATGTATCGATGTGTTTTCGAAGTTTGTTGTTCTATGCCCAATACAGAAAACAACTTCAAAACTAATACTAAGCAGGATAAGGAATAAGGTGATACCAGTGCTAGGTAAACCTGAATTCTTACTATCAGATCACGGCAGCTACTTCACCAGCGCCGAATTTAAGAAGGGAATCGCTGATCTTGATATCAAACACATACTATCTTCTATAAGACACCCAAGAGCAAATCCCGCGGAAAGAGCAATCAGGGATATAATAAAATTCTATCGTATTTTCATTCCTCACGCACATTATAAATGGGTAGACAGAGTGGGTGATGTTGAAACCTGTATGAACTCCACCAAGCATAAATCGACTGGTCAGATACCATTGGTACTACACCACAACCGAATTCCAGTGAGATCATGGGGCACTATCCTCAATTGTCCGAGAGATCCAATGTTAGCACCTGATATAAGAATCAGAGAGACTGTGGAGTACATGAAAAACCAAGCGGATAGACGCCTGAGACGAATGAGGGGAAAGAAGTTCCACAGGGAATTAATAATTGGGGAATTAGTCCTGGTTAGAAAAACCCCAATACCAGACCCAGCAAATAAGGTACTGACCAAGTTCTGTGAGAGATACATTGGACCGTTCCGCATTGTTAGGAATCTTGGCAACAATGCGTACCGGATACAAGAAGTCAGCACGGGTCAATGTCCGTCTTTAATATTGAAAACCTTAAGGTGTATCGCAGTTCGGAACCATATGAAATCAGAGAAGACGTCGCAGACGCAAATGTAACCCTCTACTAGTAAACTACACTAGAAGACACGGGGAGAGAGAAGCAAGCAGCTGGAAGAAGGAAGTAATGGTTTATTTACAAACAGGAGCAGGCTCGAGGTCAAACTTGTTTGGAGTGAGAGCGGAGATGAAGGCAGGTAGCGAGCAGACGGCAGGCGGTGTCGTCATTAGTCAGTTCTGGGAAACTCATTAGTGGAGAGACGGGGACACCTCACTGGCAGAAATAAATTTTGGTTAACGAGTACTGGGCAGTATGAGTGCATGTAAAAATAGAATCAATGCATCGCTTCGATTTTTCCCAAGAAAAGGGCGAATGAACCCTGAATATTATTATCATGTTACTAGTGTTCATATTTTTGCTCAATGTGAAATTATATGTTGAAATTATTTGAAGGCACTGCGGGAAAATGTATGTTGAAATAAGAGTCTACCTGAGGAAAGCAAGGTGCCTCACATCCGGCCAGAAAATTAATGGAAGGGTCGTAGCGGTATGCAGCCTGAGACATAGAAATAGCCAGACTACCGTTAGAACCGAGGTCAAGAACCAAGTTGGCGCGAAAAACTTATGAATCACCTTGAAAATGTCTTTGTGAGCAAGGGAGCAGTTGAAAGAGGCAAGTGAACCATAAAACGTCGCACGCAAAAAATACACGCCTACACCCACTGGGGCGGAGCCCTGAAATCAAGCGCAAAGTGGTAACTTGAACCCACGAATGACAGAAGGGGACGCGGACAATTCCTGCTATTTTGAAAGCATGCTATCGCCTGGATTTATGGAGGGAACTCGATTGTGATTAATCCACCGATCGAAATCAGATCCGCACGCAACAGGAGTACGGTTCGCATCAAGGCGAGTTCTTAGATACAAGTTACCTGTCGGTACGACGTCTGCTCTAAAAGATAGATATTGTACCTAGTACCACCCCCACTTTCGGGCTGATAATGTATAAATACGATGTGAAGAGTTCACTAGACGCTCTATTTTGAAGGCACACTTTGAAGGCGCAGCTACGCACTTTTGTTCTACGTTATTTGAAAATGTTCCATGTCTACGAACTTTGAGTTTTGACTGCGAGTTTTGATGTCAAATACGAGTCAAGACTTAGACTTCTAACTTAATCATGGCTGATAGGAGATGTATTCAAATTCATCTCGTGTTTTGCGTGTGAAGTGTTATTGTTATAGTACACTGCTATATGATTTAGGGCCAGTCGACGATTTATATTGCTCAATAGGACTCGTAGACGGATATAGCAGTCTACTCGAGCAATTTAAGTAGGAAAAAAGTGTGAGGAATATTATGGTAATCTGATAAACATTTCATCCAAGTAGCATCAGCGATGGAAGATATGGTGACGACATCTGGAGGAAGGAAGACCATGCTGGAAGCAACTGCGATGACGACGGTTGCTTGCTAAAAACCATGGAGGGGTCATGACGAGATGCATCAGTCTGAAGGAAGCCATTTAGTATGAGTACAAAATGATATATTTCATTATGTAGCCTAGCTTTGGTATCGGGAATCCTTGTATATAGTCTTGTAATTTCTGTGTATTATTTTTCTTGTTGTGTGTTTTGTTGTAACCATCTACTATTTTAAATGTGGAACTCATCGTGGTTAGTTGTTTATATTTATGTAAGATTTGTGCGGGACAGTAGGTTAATTTGTACTCGCGTGTACAGTGTGCGTATTTTTGGCTAATACAACACGTGAATGAACTTACTAGTTGAAACAAATGAAGCTTTGGTTAGCTAATGTAACTATAGCATTGGGGGGAAATATGAATTTTATTAGTGACGGTTTCGGATTACACAGGCTGTAATGTTATGCGATATTGCATATTTTTATAGCAAGAAGCCGTATGCTTCTGTGATAATTATTTTGAATTTTGTGAGCACACTTAATTATTGTGTTGTTGGAACACATTTCTGTGAGGTATTGTCTGCGATCTGATGCATTTTCATGAAGGAGAAATGTTGAACCATGGCAAGGTATTATTGAATGTGCAGGATGTGGCTAGGTCACATACCTGTCGTACTGCGAGTCTTCGATATCAGAGCGCTCAAGGGCGTGGCTACTGATAATTGTTATACAGTCCTAAGTTGCGGGATGCAATTTTGGGGACGGATCTGCGATTGTGTGTTTTTATTTCAGTTGGTGTATGCTGAATTTCTACGGTTCTCAAAAGTTGTGGCTTGAGACATGACTTGCTTGGTATTTCGACACATTGACAGGGCGACTGGAGTCCGTACTACAAGCTCAGATCCCAGATAGAGATAGCTAAGGCAATTAGTGCCGTGTTCGGTGTGCATATAAGATAACGATCAGTTTTGAAGCCTGTATGATCAGAAGCTACTTGGATTACTAAATTTGGGTGTTTTTCATATCAAAAATTCAGTTCAGGAATTTGCCGATATTTATTTTGTTTTCCTGTTTAGCTACTGTCTCATTAATTTTGTTGTCATGTTTGAAGCACATTTTGTGTGTTATTTGTAATTTTGTTGTATCAGGGAGACAGGCGGATGTTCCCATGTGTTAGCTGCCGATGACCACGACTGACGGTTCACGATATGTGTATATAAGACCTATATTTTAGGCAGTTTGTTTGTTTGTGTGTGCGTTTAGCACTTCTATTAGACTTCACTCGGAAGTATTTTTTATTATAGTTAAGGGTAGCGTAGCTGGTTAATTATTATTTACTTGTTAGCCATTTAGTGTAGAACCCGATATCAAGGTGTGGTGAAAGCGCTCATGGATATGCAACCTGCGACTTCGTTCTATGGAGGCATATCATATGACCAAGCGTACTCGTCCTAGGCTAAGCTTTATCATAAAACGTCTCACGCAAAAAACACAAGAATGAGAGAAGTAAGGACTTGGTCCACGTATTTCTTAGTTTGGACAGCATTGGAAGCTGTAATTTTATTCAGTGTAACTGTTTGTTTGATTGATTTTATTTTTGGTGATTAAATAAGGGTGTCATTTGGGTTATTTGGTTGTTATGGTGTCCATTTATCGGTGTATTAAAGTTGTTTAGCTGTTAAAATTTTGGGTCACCTTTTCTGGGTAGTTATATTCTCCCTATGTTAGCTTGTGCCTATAGAAGCAAAAGTACAAATTATCCAACCTTGCGACATGGACTGAACACCCCCCGAATATTAGTCTCGTGTACGCTTCTACGAGGGGACAATATGGACCTCTCAGACGTTCCCTGATCAATGGCGCGGTGCCATTGTTGTTCCAATACTCAAGCCAGGGAAGGATAACTCAATTGCAGAAAATTACCGTCCAATCGCTTTAACAAATGCAATATGCAAATTAATGGAGAAAATTGTTTACAGGAGATTACGATGTATCTTGAACATATAAACTTTTTTAGTGATGTACCAAGTGGGTTTCGTAAAGGACGTTCAACTGTTGATACTCTCATAAGTTTGGAATCAGAAATTCGGGAGGCTTTCCTAAACAATCATCACCTCATAGCAGTTAGTCTAGATATTGAAAAGGCATATGACATGGTGTTCAAAGACCATGTACTTAAATCATTGATGGAATTTCAGTAAATATGCTCTATTTCATCTACAACTTCCTCAAATATCGTAGAATTCAAGTTAAGACAAATGGCATTTTGTCACAGGAAGTTACAATCGACAATGGAGTCCCTCAAGGATCAGTTATCAGTGTTGCTTTATTCCTGGTCGCAATAAACGGAATTGTATCCAACATCCACTTGCCAGTAAAGGCTTGTCTTTCTGCCGACGATTTGACCATATTCTGTGCTGGAAAAAATAGTTCAACTACTCAACAACTACTTCAAGAATCACTTGAAAATATTCAACAATGGGCCAAGGTTACAGGATTCAAGTTCTCCAAAACAAAGTCCATATGCATAGTATTCTCTAAAAACAAACACTCTGTTCCAGATCCTGAGCTGAACATAAACAATCATAAAATTGAGACAGTATCAACTCTTAAAATCCTGGGAATTCTGTATAATAGTTAATTAGTTGGATTCCATACCTGAAATATCTCAAGGATGAGTGTCTACGACGGATTAACGTAATGAAAATCCTCGCAGCAAAAAACTGGGGAGCAGACTAACAAGTGCTCATGAATACTTATAGATCAATTATTATGGCCAAATTAGATTATGGCAGTATAGTATACAACTCTGCAACAGCGTCTTCCCTCAAGATCCTTGATTCTATCCAGTCAGCTGCTCTTCGAATTGCTCTGGGAACTCTCCGCACCAGTCCAGTAACCAATATGCAAATAGAAGCCAATGAACCACCTCTTGCAATTAGACGTAAACAACTAAGTTTATCATATGCACTCAAAGTATCAACTATGACTAAATCACTCATTAAGTCGTATGTTTTCCCTACTAACAGCCACACAAGAACAAACACTGAATCAAGATGACAACCTTCGCCCTTCAATGTCAGAATATCCAAGTTCCATGAAGAATTAAACCTAAATATTCCTCCCATACTACTCTCAGACCATTCTCTTGATATCCCACCGTGGACAATTACCTTACCAACAGTCAACTTCGAACTGAACAACTTAGTTAAAAACCAAACTGACAGATCACAGTACCATCGATTATTTCTTGAATTTTCCAAGAGATACCCAATGCACAGTACCATTTACACTGATGGTTCGAAATATGATGAAAGAAACGGTTGTGGGATAAATTATTCTGACCATACCATGCTTTTTCGACTTCCTGAATCTTTCACTGTCTATTCTAATGAACTCTTTGCTCTTAAACAGGCCATGAAATACATTTTGAATATAACCAGCTGAGCTGCAACAACTCATGTATTATTTACTCCGATTCACGAAGTGCATTAAACGCAATAGAGAATCTATCTCCGACAAACGTCCTTGTACAGGAAATTCAATTGATATTCCATAAAGTGGTGAAGCAAGGTAAACAAGTCATATTTGTGTGGGTACCCTCCCTCTCACAGTGGCATTCATGGCAATGAATCTGCCGATCCAGCAGCTAAAGAAGCCACACTTCTTCCTTTATGTGATCCTACAATAGCTACACCTCATACTGACATCATTTCCTACGTCAAAAGAAAAGTATCCCAACAGTGGAAGAATCATTGGCTTAGAACTTCTACCAGTAAACTCCATGAAACAACATCAGGAACCACAGAACAATATCTCCATCATAAACTTTCCAGGCAAGATCAAGTTCTAATATCACGAATAAGAATAGGTCATACCAACATCACCCACAGCTATCTCCTCGACAAGAAACAACCCCCTATCTGCTCAACATGTAACAGAGTACTAACTGTGCAGCAAATAATCTCCGACTGTGCTCTCTACAACCACTGGCGCCAGCACAACAGCATTCCCAAGAAGATATGTGAGGCCTTCTCATCTCTTTCACAGCTCAAAAAACTCATCAAGTTCTTCAAAGACTCTGAACTTTATTTCAAAGTCTGATTGATCAACTCATAGTAGTGGAACTTTTCTTTATTTCTAGTGTTCATTTTAAGATTGTATAGTGTATTCAATTTAATGTATTTTATGTAGAGTATTGTATAACATAAATCTACAGTGAAAGTCGCGATAAGACTTTCTAAGTTAAAGCGACTATAAATTAATCTAATAAAAAAAGAATCCGTTTTGAAATGCTAATGATGATGATTTGAGAAAACAAGGAGGAGGAAGTACAGGAACTGTTGGACGTGTGGGAAGGAATAATACAAGGATATGGGATGAAATTTAGCATAAATAAGAGTGAGATGGTGATCACAACCGGGAAGAAGGAAAGAACCACAACGGGAATAACAATTGGTGGGGAACAGCTGAAGAAAGTGGAGAGTTTCAAGTATCTGGGAAGCCTGATACAAGATAATGGAAGAAACGATAGAGAAAAACATGAGCGGGGGAGACAGTCTGTTCTGAGGGACATCTCAGAACAGCAAAAAGATCATATATCGCACGTACTATGTCCCTATCCTGACGTATGCCTCGGAGACCTGGGTTATGAAAGGAAGGGAAAAGAGCAAAATACAGGCCAGTGAGATAAGAGTCTCGAGAAGCAGTATTGAGGCTACAAAGATGGACAGAATAAGAAATGAGAGGACCAGAGAATTAATGAAGGAGGAACCATTACAGGATGGTATAGAGAAATCTAGACTTAGATGGTATGGACATGTAAAACGAATGGAGGAGAAGAGGATACCCAGGAGGATACACGAGACGAAGTGGGAAGGAAAGAGACTGAGAGGAAGACCGAGAATCAGATGGCTGAAAGGGTTGGAAGAAAGCGAGAAGAAGAGAGGAGAAGACTGGTCAAGGGTGGAGGCTCAGAGATGGTGGGAAGACAGATGACGTTGGAGAGGCTTGTGTTCCAATCAGACCCGGCCAGTGGCTAGAAACTGTGCAAGACGATGATGATGAAACAACACCCTCATGTGATCCATTTTCTAACTCCATTATTATTATACAATTTGCACTATTCGGAATCATACTGTGTAAAAGTACAGCGTATCGTAAATTTCATTTTGAACCTTCCTGTAGATAAGCATTCAGCAAACGAGTTTTGGAACAATGTCAGAAATACAATTTTCTACAGTTATTATTAAGAGGCTTATAATCTTCGTCTCGTGGTGTAGTCGTTAGCGTAATTGGCCGCCACTTGGAGGTCTGGGTTCAATTCTTAGTTTTGTCTTGATAATGGAACGGTGTCGTTGACAAATAATGTCACCCAAGTGGTGTTATTTACGATTACTAGCATCAGATTAGTGGACCAATGGAGTTACATATTTACCTACATATTTTCCTTTTCAAATAACTATCAGCAGCAAACTTGATTATCCTTATAATGAGGTAAAATTTTATGATAACTGGGGAGGTATATATAAAGTAAAATGTTTTAAACCAATAACCAGCCAATAAATACGAACAGGTCAATGCAGGTCAGTTGGAAATAGAAGTGCTGCATGAAACAAAACTGAACATTTAAACAAACCATAAATAACAAGCCCACATTATAAAAATTATCTCGTGTTTGTTTTATGAACAAAAGTGTCAATTTTATATTTTGAATTTATGAAGCATGTATATGTGATTTCTCTCGGTCATTCATCATAATTTCTCGACTGACAGGATACAGTATAACACAACAGTTTACAAGATATTTATATATTTTTGATATGTTCCATTAAATAGATTATATACAACCATCGTAAAGTACTATACATAATATTGCTGCGTGAACAGACAATGATTTTGTCGCATGTAAGTTATAGTGAACTTTCGGTACCAAATCAAACTCTGCTAGGGAATGACGTGTTATATTGGAATGTTCATCAAGAATTTTTACTATATTACAGGAAACAGTGTCTGGTAGCGAAACTATAGCAAACCAATTAATTAATTAATGCAGCCAATGGCCATGTAATTTTTTTCTTTTCAGGACGGGTCAGGGAAGGGATTATGAAAGGAAATCGGTCGTGTACCTATAAAGCAATTAATTAAGAACAGCCCGGGATCACTAAGAGTAATAAGCTGACAAACGTTGCTGATCCGGGCGACAAGTATAAGTCAGAACTCGACCATTACCTTTCCGTTGATAATGTACTCAAATAATTAATAGGTCATCTCCCAACTTGAACGCATGCAAGTGAATAAAAACAAACAAATCCATGAGGGTTACACCAAAATATCTATCTACACGGTGATACGTCATCTTATTTACATTTATGTTCGACGATGTCGAAATGTTAACAATGTGTGTCAGAAAACTGTATCATAATGAGGCTCATTATAACACTATTTTTCATTATGAAACAGTTTCTCCCACCAATTAGATCTCAAGAAACCGTTGTGTGACCAATCAGGTAAGGATACCTTCGCGCATGCGCTCAAAATCCACTGTAAACAATAGGTGTTCTGTGTTGGCAAGCTTACGCTCGTTTTATAAAGATACTCGTATCTTAATTATTGCCATTATAGGCTTGTTGAATAATGTACTATTGTAGGCACAACCTATAAAATTTACACTATTCGTTCATTCACTTTCTTTGCAAACTTCCCGGTGGCAAATTGTACACTTACAGAAAATTATCGACAATAATATCAAACACACTTAATGTACTGTACATAAGTCACATTATGGAAACTATAGTAATTACATCCGGGTATTTACACAAAATGTCAGTCTTCTCATGCAGCCCCGTGTACTTTGGGTGTAGTATCTGTCTGATAACCGGTGTTAATTGTGATGTCTGTATTAGTGTGTGTTATCTGTTTTTGATTCAAGCAAGGACTGCAGACATTGAATTTCAAGTAGTTCCTACTTTTGCCACCAAACGCCACCGTCAAAAACTACCGGTACTAGTTCGGAACTTGGCTACTAGACGCCGCCGCAGTCAGCTCCTGGCGACGAACGTAGGAACCCTAAGAGTGTGGTTTAACCTATAATTAATTTAGCTTCACACAGGTGTAAATAGTGAAAGGTTCTTTTACATGCCATATATCTAAAACAAAGATAGTGGAATGCAGCCGAAATAAATCAGAAACCTCTATGGACATTAAATTGGCAGGTGAAACGCTGAAGGAAGTAGGAGACTTCTGTTACTTAGGAAGAAAAATAACCAGTGATGGACGAAGCAAAGAGGATATAAAAAGTAGGTTGGCTCAGGCAAGGAAAGCATTTCTACAAAAATGGAATCTGTAGACATCGAATATAGATTTAGGTATTAGGAAGTCATTTTTGAAAGCCTTTGTCTGGAGCGTGGCGCTTTATGGAAGTGAAACCTGGACTATTGGTGCAGCAGAAAAGATGAGAATTGAAGCATTTGAAATGTGGTGTTACAGGAGAATGATGAAGATCAGATGGGTAGATAGGGTTACAAACGAAGAGGAATTAAGACGAGTGGGAGAGGAGAGATGTTTCTGGCGACAGCTAATGAAGAGAAGAGATAGGTTGGTAGGACACATACTATGACACCCAGGAATAGCAAGCTTAGTTATGGAAGGAAGGGTTGAGGTCAAGAACTGTAGGGGTAGGCCAAGGTTAGAATAATATGTTAAACAGATTGCTTGGGATGTAGGTTATGGTAGCTATGTATAGATGAAACGATTAGCTCAGGACAGGGAGGCATGGAGAGCTGCATCAAACCAGTCAAAAGACTGAGACTCAAACAACAACAACAACAAGTAGTTCCGTGAAGAACTATACAGCCAATTTTCATATATCCTGCCATCTTGTGATTATGCAAACAATTGAAATAAATTACATGCCAGTGGATCAACATTTGTATAAGCATTTAACGTGCAACGTTTCACGGCACTCGGATAGTTAATTCGCGAGAAACGTCCATTTAAATATTTATACTTCGCGTCGCCGCCATGTTGGATTTGTGCTCACCAGGTTACTGAAATTCTATAGGTGAACATAAGTTCATAGTCTCTATGAACATTAAAAAATTCAGTTTGGTTGCTGTTAAAGATTCATAGATATTGAGAACCGTCTAAATATTTCGGAAGCTCGCCATTTAGGATTGTTATATGTATAGGCCATAGAGTTATGTACCATTCAAGGACAATTATTGCCTAGCTTCATTATTCAAACTTTCACTTCGATCGCATGATTACGACACAAGATTAAAAACTTAATTTTAAAATTTCGCACAGCCGCCATCTTGAGGTTATGTAAACAATTGAATTAAATTAGATGGCAGTGAATTACAATCTGCAAAATCATGTACTGTACCACATTTCACTGCGCTCAGAGAGTTAAATCACGAGAAAAGTCTATTAAAATATTTCAAATTCGCTTGGTCGCCATGTTCGTTTTGTACGTTACAGGTATATGAAATATACATAGGTAAACTTGTATCAGTACCCTTTATCACCGTACAAAATGGCATGATGATATCTGTAATAGTTTCGGAGATATAGAATGTCAGTGAAATATTTCGCACAGCCGCCATTTTGAGGTTATATAAGCAATTGAACTAAAGTAGACTCCAGTGCATTACAATGTGTATAAACATTTGCTCTACCAAGTTTCATTACGTTTGGATAGTTGAATCGCGAGAAATGTCTATTTAAATGTGTCAATTTCGCTTGACCGCCATGTTGGTTTTGTAGTCACCAGGTTTTTGAAAGTCTCATAAGTGAATTTCTAGTAGTGCCCTTTATCACCGTACACAATTTCAGGGCGATATCGGTAATAGTTTCGGAGATATTGAATGCTAGTGAAATATTTCGCACAGCCGCCATGTTGAATTGGTGAGACGTAACAAAATTTGAAGGGCACGGTCGAGGTCGCCGGGAATAGTGCTATGAACCAACACCACCTAGATAACAGGCCTTTGCATTCAAACAAGATGGCGGGCACTGTAGGCAGAGCTGCTGGAGCTCGCCGCAGGCCCATATGATCGGTTCCTTCCAACTGAAACATCGTAGTCGGCAGCATTTTTAGGCTATTATGATGACTTCATCCTTCTTACCTTTACTTACGTAACAAACAAATATACTAGGCCTACTGAATAAGCTTCTTCTCATCCTTCACCTGAAAATGAAACCTCACGGGAAACTAGGTACCGTACCGTAGGAAAAAATGAAACATACACTATTTTACTGTTTCTGGATCAATTTTATGTCAACAGTTCACTGGCCACAAAACATAGCGCTAAATTAACAGCTGTAAAATATACGCATTTGATACAGTTATGTTCAACATTTGCATAAGATCAGGTTTTTAGCTAGATATCTGGACTTGACATGTAAACAACTGTGTCTTCTTCACGAAAACTTCCGGGTACACATTTCATCATTTAAATTATAGATTTACTATTATGATGATGCCATCAGCCACAGTCAGGGGCGTATATACAATTTTATTTCGGGGGGGGGGGCTGGCTACCCTGGAAAATTGTGAGTATTTTCAGGGGATTGTCACCGCAATATCCCAGAAATATCAACCAATAACTTAGAGCATATAACATTGTGTAATTATTTTAGATAAGATTCAAAGTTTATATAGCCTACAATTACTGGCAATAGAAAAAAAAGGAAAATACAACACAACACACAAATAAAATTTTATACTTAATGAATTTTCCATTATGATCTATGGAGTATGAATGGCAAATATCTAAATATTTGTCAATTTACTAAGCAGAAAGGTAAACAGTTTTTTTTCTACGAGTTGATAATTTATTTCTCAAATGTACCGTACTGTGGAATTCACAGTTTTGCCTCACAAGTCTGAGTGTACCCCGTTCCAGCCCTCAGACTAGAATTAAAATTTCTTGGGGGAGCCGGGAATCGAATTTGGACATCCGGGGCGGCAGCCAAGAATGCTAGCCACTACACCACGAGTTAATCTAATTTCAATCTTAATATTGTTTATAACTTAGCCAATAAGTTAAGATTAGGGTACAACCGAATTTACTATTATTTTATGCACTTACCAAAGCAACAGTTTCTTAATTTGATTGGCTTTTTTCTAGTAATTTATTGCACATCATACCTGTCACCTACAAACATGAGGTGTATATTTTATTATCATCATTTATATCCAGAGCATCCTAAATATTTACATACACTGTGAGTGGAAGCAAAGTTGAGCATAAAATACCCTTAACACAGCAATGTCTCTGCTAGTTTAAAATATATAGTAGGCTATTCACATAAACACACAATGTCACATCAGATCCTTTTCACTCAGGCTATTAATCCATGTCAAAACTAGTCATCTAAGTGTATTTATTACTCTCATGTAAATTTTTTTCAAGAGTAGAGAAACACCCATTACAATTGGATTCAATCACGTTGTGGAGAATGAGTGAAAAGGAGCACAGGTAAACACACAGCTTACTAACATAACGCCATCTTATTTAACTCCAAAGAACTTATGTACAGATATGAACACTTTACATTATATACACAAAGTACAACACACACAAAGATATGTCAGTCCTTCACATCCTCCCCACCCTGGTCGACCTCTAGAGGTATGACCAGCTGAATTGGACGCGTTATCCGGTTCCTGTCTGGCGTGCGAAGGATGACGGTCCTGAGTATTCCGTCTCGTCCAGGTCGTAGTTCCTCGATTACGCCTCTGCCCCATACGTGGCGAGGACGGTTGTCTTCTTGCAGCAGGACCAGGTCACCTACCCGGAAGTTCGGGGTTTTGCCGCATGTCTGTCGTACGTGGTGATGGTTGCGTAGTTCCAGAAGATATTCCTTCATCCAGCGTTTCCGGAAATCTTCTGCCGCTTGTTGCTGGAGTCTGTATTCCCTTTTCAAGTCCTTCTTAATAGCAGGCTCAGGTCCTGTAGGGATTGTCGTCAGCTTGTCGCCGTGGATGAAATGGCTTGGAGTCAAGGCTGTAGTTCCTTCATCCTGAAGGAGAGGACGGGAATTTATGGCGGCTTCAATGCTAACGAGAATGGTGTACAGGGTTTCCTCATTCACTTGCCGCCGGCCTAAAACTTTGCGCAAGCAGCGTTTCGTAGTGCCGACCATTCGTTCCCACCATCCTCCCCACCAAGCCGCCCGTGGTGCGATGAATTTCCAGCGGATGCCATTTGTGGAAAGGTAGCTCGATGCGTCGTGGTCGTGGAAGATCACAGAAAGCTCTCTAAGTTCTCTATGAGCTGCGTGAAAAGTGGTGGCATTGTCGGAATATATGGTATGAGGTAGGCCTCGGCGGCTGACGAATCTTTGGAAGGCCATCAGAAACTTATTTAATGTCATATCCGACGCTAGCTCCAAGTGGACAGCTCTGGTAGTAGCACATGTAAGCAAAAGGATGTAACTTTTGCGAACGGTGTTATCGTGGCGGACGTATAGTGGGCCCGCAAAATCGAGTCCTGTAACAGTGAACGGTCTGGAGTATCGTACACGATCGGTCGGTAATGGAGCTTCGTTCTCCTGTCCAAGAGGGTTTCGTGATAACTTACAAGGCAGACACGAATTCAATACCTTCCTAATGCTTTGCCTTGCTCGTAGAATCCAAAATTGGCTTCGCAGCTCGGAGAGCACAATCCGTGATCCCAAGTGGTGCAGTCTGATATGGGTATGGCGGATTAGAAGACAAGTGAAGGGATGTCCGCCGTCTAAAATTATTGGGTGTTTTTCGTCATACGACATCGTTGTGAAGTGGAGGCGGCCACCAAGGCGGATCAATGTGTCTTGCAGGAACGGTTGAAAAGAGGCGATCTTCGATGTTTTGGGGATGGGCGTGTTGTGCAACAAAGCTTCGTATTCTGTTCCGAAGGTCTCTCGTTGTACAGAAGCTATCAAATATCGCCGACTTGCTTCGAGTTCCAACACTGTCAAGTCACCAGTTTGCGTATCCGCTGACCGAAGGTTCTTAATGAACCGGAGGATCCAAGCTGTAGTCCGAAGTAATTTGTTGTAGGTGCTGAATCTTGCGAAGTCACAGAGTGCTTCATGTGTGGTAACAACAAGGAACTGACAGGGTTTCTTCTTAGCCTCTGGAAGTGTTAGATGTTCGGTGCTGTATTTGGGAGGCCAACTTCTTGGAGGATCCCTCAACCAGGCCGGCCCGTGCCACCAAATATCTGCTGATTTTAGATCTTCTGCTTGTAGTCCTCGTGATAAAAGATCTGCAGGGTTATCCGTTCCTGGACAATGGAACCATTGTGATGGTGAAGTGCAGACGGTGATTTCTGTAACACGATTGCAGATGAAAGTTTTCCAGCGGTTCGGGTCGTTTTGTATCCAGCCTAGAGTGATAGCTGAATCTGTCCACAGCATTGCTTTACTAATGCCACAGGATGTAGTACGGCAGAAGTAACGAAGAAGTCTTGTGCCCACGAGTGCAGCGAGTAATTCCAAACGTGGTAGCGTGACCTTCTTTATAGGGGCCAGTCTAGCTTTGCTACATACTAACTGAATGGTAGTGGTATCGTGAGCGTGAGATCGAAGGTATACAGCAGCACCATATGCCCGTTCGGAAGCGTCACAGAATACGTGTAGAGAATAGTTGTCCAAGTCTTTGTTGAGAGCTCCTATCCATCGTGGGGTGTGAATGTCCGACACGTATTGAAGATTTGAACACCAAACTAACCACTCGTGCCCAATATCAGAAGGTAAAGTCTCGTGCCATGATATACCTCTGGTCCACGTTTCTTGAAACAACATCTTTCCAATTATTGTCACCGGAGAGAACAGTCCGAGAGGATCGTATAGTCGTGATGTTATCTGAAGAACGTGGCGTTTTGTGGCAGTGTCATCTGGAGACATCTTGTGGTCATCGATAGCTGAAAGATGCAGTGTGTCATGGCCCGTGTTCCAGTTGATTCCCAAGATCTGTGCAACCTCTTGAATGGGTAGATTTTGATTTTGCCACTCGTTTTGCAGTGTGATTGAATTCGTGGCCCACTTCGACATAGGCATGTTGATAATACTCATCAAATCCGTGAGCTGAGAGTATATTGTTTGGAGTTCCTCAACGTCGTTAGTAGATGCTGCAAAATCGTCCATGTGCATGTGCTGGTCCACGAGGCTAGCAGCAACTGCGTAGTCATCAATGTGCCTCGTAGCCAATTCTCGCAGGGTAGCTGACAAGAGGAAAGGGCTACTGGTTAGTCCGAAAGGTAATCGGGTGAAGCGGTAGGTGACCACTTCGTCGGTGACGTGGTATTGGCCGTTTTCGTCCTTGATTACTCGAAACCAAAAGAACCGTGTTAGATCCCTGTCGCTGGAGTCAAGTGAGAGCTGCAGAAAGGCTTGCTTTATATCTCCAAGAATAGCATATTGGTACAATCTAAACCGAAGAAGGATACTCATTACGTCGGGGAAAAGATTAGGTCCGATTTCTAGGACGTCATTCAGCGATAGAGATCCATTTTTATGAGACGAAGCGTCGAATACAACGCGCCACTTAGTTACGTTCTGTTTCGTCTTCTTGACTGCATGATGTGGTAGATAGTACACAGAAGTTGCTCGGTTGTCTGGGTTCAACATCTCTACTTGGCCTTGGATGATGTAGTCGAGCATTCTTTCGTTGTACATGGCGTTATACTCTCTATTTCGTTGCAGTTTCTTCGTCAAGGCTTGGAATCGTCTCTCAGCGTTAGTGCGGTTATCCGATGCAAATTCCTGGTTTTTCTTTGGCAAAAAACAACTCTCCGTCCATCTTGAATGCAGTGAGATTCATGAAAGTTTTTGAGGATATCGAGATCCTTGGAGCTCAACGTGTGGGATCTTGATTCTTCTTCCTTGATTCCAATTGCTTCAAGGTTCCAGAAGTTACGGACTTGGTGCTCGAGAAGTGAAGGGTCATCCTGCAGTGTTATTTTGTTAACGGTTAGCTGGTTGACGGTGACTCCGTATCTATTTCCACTGAGTACCCATCCGAAAAGTGAAGGAATGAGTACCAAAGATGGAGATATGCGAACAGGTTGTGTGTCCTTGATCAACTTCCAGTAGTGATCTCCTCCAACTAGAAGTTCAATTGGGAGATCGTGTCATCCTTAGGGTCAGCTAGTATTAACTTGCGTACTGACTTCAGGGAAGAGACGTCTTGTGGCACTGTAGGGTGCATTGAGTAAGTGTTTGCACTTTCGAGTGCGGTGATGCCTATTGACGCGTTTGTCTGGGTGCCCTGTAACTGAAAACTAACCAGACGACGCTTTTGAGGGATAGTTGTGTCAGATTCGAACGCTGCTATAGATATGTCTCGTTCCGTGACAGTAGGAAGCTTCAATATGTCTACAAGAGACTTGCTTATGAATGTAGATTGGCTGCCTCCATCGAAGATGCAACGAGTCGTTTTACTTAAGCCAGTTGGTCCAACAATTCGAATACGCGCAGTTTGTAAGTGAGTATAGTCAGGAGTCTGAGAGTGGATTTTGTTGACTGAAGTGGAGGTTACATCATTGCTTAAGCAAATGGAGTAGTGATGGGACTGCTTACATTTTGAACAAGATGCTCTCCCCCTTCTACTGCAATTCTTCGAATTATGCCCTCGATTCAGGCAGAGGAAACAGCGATTATTCGTCTTTAGCTTCTCAATTCGGTCATGAACAGTTTTCACCTTACTACAATCTTGCGCCCAGTGGCCTCGTTGGTCGCAAAATGCACAGAATGGTTCTGTTTGCTTCTTTGTTTGCAGCAATGGTTTTTTAAACTTAGCGTTTAATTGAAATGCGGCTGTCGTGGGGACGAGACTGGTTGAAAGCACAGGGTCACCTCTGATCTTCTGGGCGACTAGCGCTCCATCGACTTCTTCACCAAGAAATTCCATCAGTTTCAGAATGTCACCTTCCGATATATTATTCCGTTTGGTGTGTATTATCCAGCGTCTACAGATATCGTCAGGGAAGGTTCGGAGTATCTTGGGAGCAAGTACCCGCCCATATGCGTTTACATCTTCGCCTAGGGCCTGTAATGCCTGGATACGGCGGTTGCATTCAATGTATGTCATGTTTAGCGATTCCGGACAAACAGTGTTGATAGGTCGGATATCTTCTAGATAATCGATATGCGCCTGTATTATCCGATTCCGATCTCCGTATTTGGCCTTTAAAATTTTCTTAGTGTCCTCGTAGGTAGAAGCAGTCACGGCAATTCCGTCAACCAGATGTTTCGGTTCACCTTCGAGATATCCGCGTAAAAAGACATGTTTATTTATTGTCGATAGTGACTTGTCTTTATCAATGGATGCTTCAAACTGTTCCCAAAATCTCATCCAGCTTTCGATATTGCCGGAGAATGGTTCCAGTTTCACTGGCGGTAATTTAACAGAATGGGTGAACGTTGAAATGGGAGTGATGGGACTCTCGTTTATGGTCATGTTTGAGGTAGCAGAATAAAGTTTAATTTCTGCCCCTCGTGTGGCTTTCTGTAAACCACGTTTTGCTTTATCTATGTATTCTTCGCAACTTTGAATATCGGTGTTGTATTCTGTGTCTGGAAGAAGATCGTGAATTGAGTCATCTAATTGGATTAGTCTAGTTAATGTTTCCTGAAGTCGGTCTCCATAATACTTGTAGTCTTCAATACTTGTTTTTTCAGTAAAACTTTCAATAGTGTTTAGAAACCGTGTCGCATTGTTTCTCTCTCTTGTTCGACTTCTTTTCAATTTGTGTAGTCGTGCTGCAAGGTCCTCTTGGGTTGCCATAATGAGGGGGCAATAAATCTTAGGATTAGCTGACAGTCAGGTAGCCTCCCGTCTTGGAGTGTAGGAACGTCTTTCAGTGTAGATATTAGTCTCTTTGGGAGAGTGCGTGTTTAGTCAAGACTCCAACGTTGGCTAACAGAATGCGCTAGTAGGGTAGTTGAACGTGACAATTTTATAGTTTGGGAAGTAACTGACAGGTGCGCATGCGCTGTGCAGAGGTGCATGCAGTTCCAATGATTGCAGATAGATCACGCTACTAGTTATGTCAGTAACGTACTGTACAATTATTGGTATTTCTTGAAGTAATTAAAGTAGATCTCATGCAGGTTATAATCACGTGTACTGGAAAATACTCAGATGAAAGATATTTCTGGTGGCGTTGAGCGAGGATAAGTGGTGTCCTTTTCTCGCTGACGAATAGAAATTGCAGGGTGCAAGCTTAATTGTTTACAATACGGAGTTCCCTGTTGCTCCGATAGATGGCGGATGCGTCACTTCTGGGATCGCATTTAATGAAATTAGCCTATCTGTAGGTTTCAAAAGTATTTCCCAGCTGATGTAGGCTAGAGCATGCATTACTAAAGGATGTCAATTTGTGATGGTTTGACTTATCTGAAGTGGATTAGTTGGCAATGAGAACTCTTGTAGCGTCTTGTCGTTGATTGCGTGGCGTGCTTTAAGCTGACGTGATGTCTTCTCGGTAGTGTATAATGTTCTCGGCGTCGAGTGTCCTTCCGTAGTGTAGAAGGCGACAAAGAAGCATTAGCACTGTTCACTAACACTAGTAAATACACGTGTCACTGGTTTTGTACGAGTTTTCGGCACCATAATGTGGAGAATGAGTGAAAAGGAGCACAGGTAAACACACAGCTTACTAACATAACGCCATCTTATTTAACTCCAAAGAACTTATGTACAGATATGAACACTTTACACTATATACACAAAGTACAACACACACAAAGATATGTCAGTCCTTCACACACGTTGACCGACTGAAAAGCATTAAATTTTGGTCCAATAGCTATTGAAGCAAAATGACTACACTACTAAACCAAATATTTTTATATGTGAGGTATGACATTGTGGTGTTTGAAGCCATATTTTCAGTGTTGCCTTAGTAAACAAGAGTTTAGTGCTTTTCAGTCGGTCAACACGAATGCACCCAAAAGAGATGGGTTATACCCTAATCCTGAAATAAATTACATGAGATTAATAAAACACTAGGATGACCAGTTTCGATCGTCAAGCGATCATCATCAGATCCATTACACTTAGGCTACAAAATCCATGTTTGAAATACAGGTGAAAATATTTACAATATGTACAATTATTTAGTTGCAGTATTGGTACTGCAACTGTCAGTGTATGCTAAATGCAGTATATATGTTAGGTGAAATGCTAAATGGTGATAGCTATCCGGAGATTGTACTTTAGAGAGATTATATGGTTGTAAACTATGGCTAAACTATACAATTTTAGGCTAACTACTTATCTGATTGTCTTCCGTACTACAGCTACTCGCAGTTTTCGTGCTCACTGGAACTCACTGTGCGTTCGACTGCGGTGGTTATCTTAACGACTGGTTTTTCCTGCCTTATCCCCTCCCCCTTGCCCCTACGTGCTGTGGGGAGTGATAGCGATGTGTTTATGTGAGGTGTTGCCAACCTAGATAAGATGTATGTTATTGAATGAGGTGGGTCTACAACTATTAAAGACCGTGGATTAGCCCTCGCCACGCGTGGAGCATAACCCATTCGAACTAGCCTGGCTAGATAAAAAAAGGGGGGAAATTAGGGGGTTTTTAATAGGTAAATGTTTTCTGGATCAGGTGTACGATGTACTTTTCTTCTACAATAAACCAAGGCCCATATTCGCGGCAGTATTAAAGGTGCCGGGACGTCCTCATAAGACCGTCAACGCTTAGTTCGAATGGGTTATGCTCCACGCGTGGCGAGGGCTAATCCACGGTCTTTAATAGTTGTAGACCCACCTCATTCAATAACATACATCTTATCTAGGTTGGCAACACCTCACATAAACACATCGCTATCACTCCCCACAGCACGTAGGGGCAAGGGGGAGGGGATAAGGCAAGAAAAACCAGTCGTTAAGATAACCACCGCAGTCGAACGCACAGTGAGTTCCAGTGAGCACGAAAACTGCGAGTAGCTGTAGTACGGAAGACAATCAGATAAGTAGTTAGCCTAAAATTTTATAGTTTAACCATAGTTTACAACCATATAATCTCTCTAAAGTACAATCTCCGGATAGCTATCACCATTTAGCATTTCACCTAACATATATACTGCATTTAGCATACACTGACAGTTGCAGTACCAATACTGCAACTAAATAATTGTACATATTGTAAATATTTTCACCTGTATTTCAAACATGGATTTTGTAGCCTAAGTGTAATGGATCTGATGATGATCGCTTGACGATCGAAACTGGTCATCCTAGTGTTTTATTAATCTCATGTAATTTATTTCAGGATTAGGGTATAACCCATCTCTTTTGGGTGCATTCGTGTTGACCGACTGAAAAGCACTAAACTCTTGTGAGGTATGACTATCTAAACCATAACAAAAGGCACTCATTTGAGCTTGAAGATATTTGAAATGTCATTGGACACATGGGGGGAGAGGCCGACAATCCTGTATAAGTTATAGAGACAATGAAACTTTAACTCAGTGGATGGCTTTCTAATATATTGAGGCTGTAAGGCTACAAAGGGCGGAGAAATGCGACAGACAGGGTGAGAGGAGGAGAGACTGTTCATAATAGGCTATTTCAAGACTTTCAGGATAACATTCTAATATTTGGTGCCACAAAAATGGTGTCCATACAACTTGAACTTTTCGAAGTCATTTTTCAATGTTGTGTTCATAATCTAATGAATTAATTGCATTTTAGTTGCTCCACATGTTAATTGGCCCAATTAAATTGGTCGGGGAGTAAAACGTAGGACTATCGACTCACAACTTTCTGTCAATGTGGAAAAATTATTTGGATTAATTATACACTTAAGTGCTTAATTAATCCAAGTATTTTTTTAGAGGTCCTGTACACAAGTGTGAATTGAAAAGTTTTACTCCTCGCCCAATTTAATTGGGTACAGAGGGACACAGGGACTGAGTTTTTGTCAGAAATTGCAAAAATATTGATTTTTTTATTCTTTGATATAATTATGCCCCTGACTCCAGCGGATAATTTAGTGAAAGTCTTTTCCAAATTCCGCCATATTTAAAGGCCCAGCGAATTCTTGAAATTTCTAGTGCATGGTATCTGAACGCCTCCTATTCATGGACTTTCATTGAGGCGAGTATTTCTGTACTTATTTTCCTAATAAGGAGCTCAGAAAAGCAAGAAAGAGGGTGTTAACATATGGTGCTGGGCAGTTTTAGCTCATAAGGTAAGCTGATAACTAAAAAATTATGCATGGGTTTATAAAAGTGCATTTTTCTGAGCTTCCCATTTTTTGGAACAAAATTCGCCCCATATGCATCAGACTTGTGGCTATAATGTAGCAAATTTTTATACATATTCTATATTAATGCATCCATAAGCACTGTGATTAGTTTTACTGTAGTATTCATAGTTTTGCCATTAAAAATATTTTAATTTTCAATTAATGGGATAAATAAATTGTGAAATACTGTATGTTAATTTATATCTCAACAAATATTCATATGAACTTAAAACCAATCACTAGGATTGCTTCCATACTAAATATCTATATGGGAAAGTCATGATATTATGACCTACCTCTATCCATTTAACGCAAGGACCATTTTCAAAATTTGCATATTTTTCATATTAAAATAATCATATCTCCTAAACGGTTAGATAGAAAAGTGTAAATCAGAAGTCTAGTGTATATTACTATTACTATTAGAGTGCTGTGTGTAACATTATAACAATATCCATTGATAATTACCTAAAATTGAAAGCTGATAACCAAAAAATATGCATGTTTTTATTAAAGTCCATTTATTGCGGCTTCCCATTTTTTGATACAACATTTGGTCCTTGCGCATTAGATTTGCTGCTATAATATTGCAAATTTGTATTCATATTCTATATTAATGCATCCATAAGTTCAGTGATTAGTTTTACTGTAGTATTCTTAGGTTTGCCATTAAAAATATTTTAATTTTAAATAATAGGCAATTAATGGAATAAAAAGAATTGTGAAATGAGTTAATTTATATCTCAACACATATTCATATGAACTCAAAACCAATCACTAGGATTGCTTTCATACTAAATATCTATATGGGAAAGTCATGATAAATGAGCTACCTCTATCTGTTTAACGCAAGGACCATTTTCAAAATATGCATAATTTCTATATAAAAATAATCATATCTCCTAAACCGTTAGAGATCGAAAAGTGTAAATCAGTAGTATAGTGTATATTAGTATTTGAGTGATGTTTGTAAAATTAGAACAATATCCATTGATAATTACAGAAATATGAAAACTCAGTCCCAGTGTCCCTTAACATGAAGACCGACTGAAAATAAATTCACTTATTAGACTAAAAAACAATAAAATTGATTTCAAATTTCATAAGCTGTCAAGATTGTCTGTTGACATACTTGCTGAATGGATATATTTATGGTGTGAATAGAGGAGTAGCTGAATTTAATAAGAGTACATAATTAAACAGTTGCATCTTCTCATCGGAAATAAGTATGACAACCTGAAATTTGACAAACATGATCCAAATATTTGCTTGTGCCATCTCTTGATGATTGTAGTGTTTTTGTGTCTGTCGCACAGGCTAGAGCAAAATGTGGCTTTTCACTAATGTCTCATCTCATTCATGATTGCGATTATGTGGAAGCTACCGAGGTATGGCTGGTGCCATGTACTGAGTCAGTACATCAGTACTGACACAGTACATCAGTACTGACACTAACTGTACTCAAGTTGTACAGAGGAACCTTGCCTAGTATGTCTCATCGTAGTGCTGCTTTGTGGGTTTCTATTAGCATAACTTACAGTGGTGCTTGTTGAGGATCCAACCAGCCTTTGGGCTGACTATTAACACAGAGATCAAAATATACATCTGCCATAAAATCAGATTTGACACATAAATGGCTGGTATTCAAAAGCCATTTTCAAGTTGGGTTTTGTATTACTACCAGAAACAATGTGGCATATAGAAATATTCTAAAAGCCTAGCGGGTGGATCACAGTTATGTAGCTGGAGTGTCTATCTATTTTTGGTACGGTGATTTTGGAAAAACAGGCGCTTCAGTTTTATTGGGCGATTGTTAATTTCAGGCACAGTAGCAAAAAGTGATATACAAAGTACCTTGGAAGACAGATACGGTAGCTGGGGAACCACAATGTGCTATATTGGATTTATTTAAAGGCCAACTGCAATGATCGCATTTAAAATACTGGAGTAGAGGAATATTGAAAATGATTTTGAACACAACAGAGGGACTGAAGTGGGGTACTGATTCTTGTTGACAATGCATATTATAAAATTAGGCTAACTTTTGTAAAGATGTGATTTGTGATTATAACAGTGACAGGATGCACCTTTTGTCATTAAATATAATATAACATATTCTATAATTAGGCTACTAGGCAGGCATGAATTCACTCCTCAGTTCAAACATGACAACTGAATAACTCTGGATGAAATAGGTATTATACTAGAAAATATTTACAAATATCACAGGAGAAGATTGAATTTTAGGTACGGTAGTTATTGTTGTTTTAAGGGGCAGAATTACAAGGTCGTTGCATTTTATTTGAATGTCTTTTCGATCTTACATCCAATAGATGGCTGATGACATCACATTGTTGACAGCAACATCTCGATCAGCTGACTGCAGGGAACTGCGGTGGTTTGGAACACTGAAATACTACACGTGATGAGAGAATTGGGCTATTTAAAGTGAGTTCTATTCATTACTAACAAGGGGAGGATACGATGCATGGGTCACTGATTCGAACCATTTTAGTACACGTGTAGGGCATGACCAGGTGTTGATCTCACGTCACAGTACAGGCGCAGTGTGGCAATGTGCACTCTATTGTATTTATCCTCGAAGGAATGTCTCAACGCTTATAGAAAATTTTAGATTTCTTTGAGAATGTCGACTTTGGTAAATAATTTCTTTTCTTACAATAATTGTTCAGTAGGATGTTGGTGGATACCCATACCACTTTCTTACAAACATTTTCTACAGTGTGTCCTTTCATGCAAATATCAGGCTACCACAAAAGTTCCATGGAACGAACAAATTGCATTGTAATGTTACTCACAAGCTCCCTGTGGTTCTCAACTTTAAGAAAATCAGATTCTAGGTCACCACACAACTTTAAAACTATTAAGTAATTGTGAACAACAACATTTACAACATACATTTCTGGGACGAAGAGCCTACCTCTGTCCTTATCCCTGATCAAATGGTATGCCTCATCATCAAGGTCAATAAATTCACTGGTACAAAGAATTTCCTTGCAATGACTACATTGTAATCGTTTAGTCACACTATAACAACAATACCCTGCCAAGTACACTAGAATAGGGATATCATCCTTACAACCATCAAAATATCTATCATCTATATGGTCAATGATGGAACAGCACCAGGTGAAAGTCTTGGCACTTTTAATGGGAGAATAATCTCTTGGCCATTTTCACAATTGAATACTGTATTCTGTCGAATGTCTTGAGCATTAAAATACAGTTCACAAACCTGCAATTTGCAAAAGAATCATACTCAGTAACATTCATTGAAGTAAAGTGTATACCGATAATTAATCTTACAATCTGAGCTACATCACCACAGTGGGCTCTTTGGGTCTTCCAAGTGATCTAAATGTATTTATTATTACTCAATGAATTGTGAAATATCTTAGTGATATGGGTCATGATAACTGACCAAATTTCTTAAAACTCAGCAGATAATTCCATAAAAATTTGTATATTGGACAAGAAATTGTTATGAATATGCAAAGAATACAGATTATCTTCGAAGTAACCTACACACCTGGCTATATTTAGGGAAATAAGTTAGTAGTGATTTCTGGCATGTATAGAGTAGCCTATATTTAAAAATATCAATTACCAACCAAGGTTTAAATATGGTAGGCTACTGTAATTCATTGAGTACCATAGGCTAACATTTTTTAAAATTAGGCCTAGGCCTACTCTTTCATCTCAAGTACTATAGGCCTATGGTACCGGTATCAGAAGTTCGGATTTATAACACACTATTATGCTACAGGTCTACTTATATTTTATATCTTGCTTTTAAACAGTTACCTTCTCTGGGGAATTTCCTATTAGAACATCTCTGCTGGGAGCAATTAAAGGGGTTAGGTACCTACTGTACCCATGTGAGTAATCTCGTTGGATAATATGCATCTGCCTCCAACTAGCATCAGCTCTCAGGCGTGTACGGTAACCCCAATTTTGCAGTGCATATTTTGGATTTGAGGCTAAAAGGTATCAACTCTACAATGATAAAGCACAACTCTATTCTAAAACTTTAATCCATTTAAATAAATCATGGCTTCAAACACAAAACAATACCCAAAAAGCACAAAATAAAAGCAAACAAAATTTTTACTTCCACAATCCACAAGTAAACAACTATGAAATCACAACAAAGTCATACCTAGCCATAATGCTTTACCCTTCTGTGAACTTCACAAGGATATACTAGTGCGCTGATGCACCTACGACTTCAAAACAAACTGTACATTAACATAACAGTCATACAATGTGACTTCTTTAATATTACAACAAGGATTATTCCTTAAACCTCTTTATGTTAAACAATTATGTGTGCCGTGCGTGTTTTAATATTTTTCTTCTCACCAATGAAATGCTTTGCATGCATTTACCTATTTGGACGTTGCACCAAAATCAACGTGCAATTCCATAATTATGTAAGCTACCCCCTACACATCCTCCAATTATATGGTTTCACCGCATGCTGTCTGTGATTCCTAGATAAAACGTTACGTTATAGCTTATGTCGGATTGTACGATAGACTACCTCGCGCTCATGGCGATTGGCATCTGGTCACCAACTACATGACTTGGTTCCAGTGACAGTACAAATATATCATGTAACTATTCGTCAGATAGCTAAATTAATGAACCATCAGGATTAACTATAATTATCCATGTGTTCACAAACCACATGGCTATAATACTCAACATAACAATCTTGCATTATATGTCATTTTAACAAGGTCTAGAATCTCTTCCCTTTTTTACTTGCCTGAGCGGTCCGGGTGGTTGGCTCCGACCCTCGGCTAAGGAAGTCGCTACACAATAGAAAGTGGGATGGGTCGTTTCACCAATTATCTCGACCTTTCTAAAAGTTTGAAAGCTTCCCTCTCTCTAAGCAGTGGAGATTTACAAGACAAAATACTGTGTCCTGACCGACACACATGTTCCCAAAGGATCTTAATTGACTATTATGCCAACAGGTATTGAATGAGCTTTCGTAATTATTCCTACGTCGAGGATAATGATTAATTAATGGCCTCACATGGGTCCATTCAACATGAAGGTTCGGGGTTCGTAATGCATGAGCCTGGCGGTTGACCGATGTCTCAAGTATAATATAGGCGCACAAAACCACTGTCGCCATGAGTTTTCGCTGCCCACGAGCGTACATAACTCATCTATAAGTTCTCGGGAAATCATAGAGCTGCGAGGTGTCCCTGTTTCCTCGACTCTTACAAAGATTCCAATCCGGAACACATTTCCATCCTTTCTTCAGAGTTAGGGTCCATCACTACAACTCTGGGATAAATAATATCTCCAACAATGTCCCCGACATAGGAGAATTCATACGTAGAATAGACTATCTGGCCCCTAATGCTCCATGCTACGACATTCCGACCTATTATATTAAGAGAAATCTAACATTTACTCTATAAGCTTCTCAATTAAGCTGCAAATTCAATTCAATAAAAGCTCTTTCATTACTGGTATCATTACCGAATATATGCAATATTCTGATATAAAACTTCTTTCCATAATTACTGAAATGTAATCTCATTGTAACATCTTCCTGCTTAGATTGATAAGTCTTGCACTTAGCGTTAATAATTCTCGCTTACAACAATTTATTTGTTTCCTGATGTGTTCATGCATACTCTTAATAACCATTATTATTATTATCATCATTTCTCACTGACATAAATGACCAAAATCATAATTTACCATTATTATTATAAATCTCATTGACATAAATGACCAAAATCATCATTTATTATTATTCTCACATAAATTACCAAATTTCCGACATAGCTAGACGTTTTAAACTCGAACAATCGCGTTCGTTGCATTTACATAACTGATTGCCATTCTTAATTCATAGTGGGAATAATTACTCCACTTAATGATACAAATCAACATTTCAACTCTATCAAAATCAACTCATTACTGATTAAACATGGAGGATCAGCCTCCTAACTGACTTTTACTGGCATCTATAAGGAATTTACAATATCTTTACGGAATCACAGACATGCATCGGTCCATACTTCTACATGATCATAACCATAATTTGTGGGGTACTTACATCTCTATAGGCATCTAAGGTGGCTCCGACCAATCATATTCTTCCATGTCGCCCGCCATAATGGGTTTAACGCGACATATTTCTCTTGTTTACACACATTTGATTACACATAATTTCTATCACCAACACGACACGTTGCATACCTTTCAGGAAGTTATCACTCCCCAAACATGTGAAACACTTCATCAAACACTACTTTAAATGATATTTTTACATATACATTACACTGAACACTCGTCACTTATACACACTTCAATGCTGAAATTCCCTAGCAGAGATCGAAATTGCAGGTGTCGACGGCATCTTACGTTACCAACTCCTGATTGAAAGTCTGGTTATCTGCTCTCGGAACTCTCCAACAGTTTTATGACGATCATTACTCCTACAGTAAGTGTCCTGCGTTACATCAATACGCTGGCTCCCAAACATGAGCGTTAACATCTGGTATTCTCATGGCAATACCAAACACTTAGTAAAGTTTCTTTCGCGCATTCTATCGTAGTTACACATATACGACTAGTTAATACTATACACACTGCGCTTAATAAAGTTCAACACTTTCACAAATAATTATATACAATAGTGCTACCGTTAGTCTATACGGTGCTTCATAACTGAACACGTCATAGTTCGTGCTGCTGATTATGCCTGTATCACGACTATTATTCATACAAGCGTATTTACTGTTTCTTTTACACATACCCGTCTTTGTTCGGCGTCTTGATGAATAGAATCGTCATGCGTTTTGCCTTGACGAACTTGCTTCAACCTGGCTGTAGCTGACTGAAGTTTCACTCGAAGACTGCACGTAGCTTATTTGAAGACTTCTGTCTGCGGCTTACACGCTGTCTCGTACTGCTGCATATTTGCTGCATACTGATTGCAACTTATTGCCATTGTGCTACAATTGACAATTGAGTAAGACTGTAACTGGCTGTAACTGCGCTTGGCGGCATGTAGACTGAGCTTGACTGCGTCTCGACTGACTTACACCTGGGCTTCAAGTGAGCTAGAACTGAGTTAGAAGAGAGAGCTCCTCCTGGGGTCTACTCCCTTATATCGGATTTCCACAGAAAGTAGAGCAACATCTTCCCGCGTAATCTTCGCTCCTCTCACAGCATGATTCAGGTCTTCAAACCATGATCATTGTGTTCCTCTCTCTTCACAGGTCCCAAAACTATATGTGTGCAAAGGAATCGCTCGTTCAATTAATTAATATTAATTCCTTTCTCCATGGCGTGGGACGCTACCTAGTCGGGAAATCCCCTACAACATCTCCACATCCATCCGCGAACAATGGTCGTTTTACAGTCCTTACGCACATCACTAAATATGCACCAATTTCGCAGGTAAAAGACTCTAAAATTATCTTCTTGCCAAGATATTCACCTGTGTGCAACTCTCATCTCGATTCGTTACTCCAATCACGAGTAATCAATGATTTTTCTGGGCATTTCACCGCCCCTACTCCAAATCTATTCTCCGTCGGGGAATAACTGTGTCATTATTCAGGCCTCTCCCCTGCTCCAGACGACATAATGGGGTGACAGAGATGGACGTGGCTCCACTGGGACCAACCCACAATTCTGGGCCGATTAGTAAATGTCAGCTCTGCCCTCCTCTGTGCTTCAAACTCCCAATAGCTTACACCAAATCGTCTTATAATGATATAATCTGCTCATTATTTCCTACATTATTTTAATAAATAATGCCATTTCATCAAAAATCACACCAGTGATTAAATATACATTTCTTTCGAGGGGTTTTTACCAAGAAACTCCCTATACAGATCTCTGGTTCGCTTCCTGGCGGAACCTTTTTACTGAGATCACAGTCTCTGAGAACCATGTTCGATTCCAGTCAGCATAACCCCATCGGGTTCATGTTCCCCTTGCAAAACTTATAAAAGTCCAATGCAAGTGGCTTATATAAGTAACCAGCTGACTGTCGACCACCGTCTGTGTTTACGTCTGGGGTCCTTCACCTTGTCTGGCTACGAGTGGGTTAGTAGTGTTCCCCCTTCCACACTCGGCCTTGTTTCTGAGCTGTCTATTCTCCCTGCGAAGGGTCGCGTTTACAGCCTCAACCTCTCTGGCTACTCTGACCATTTCTTCATAGAATTCTCGCAAACACTGGCATTCTTTCTGCTCTCCGCTTACACTGGGTAAATTGTCTGTTTCTTGTCCCGTCTCGCCGTTCCAACATTCAGGTCTGCCTGCTTGGCTGCCTCCGCTCTCCACGTTGAGTTGGGTGTGCGTTACTAATTCTTCTTCTGGTTCATCGAATTCTTCTGGCGAGTAATAAATTTTTAAGTTGGCTATGTTCATAACGACCTCGTTTCCATTCTCTAAATGCCTTAACCTGTATGCATTGTTCTGGAGGTCTCTTATCACCTCGAACGGGCCGTGGTAAGCAAAAATGAACTTTTTATACTTCCGTGCCTCTGGATCTGAACTGGCGGGTTTCTTAATTAACACTTTCTGTCCCACGAGAAGCGGTTTATGATACCTCTTCGCACGATTCCTTCTCTGACGTCTCTCCGCCTGTGCTTTGAGATATTCAAAGGTTCGTTGGATCCTCAATTCTCTACCGGGCTGTGCGTCTACAGGTAATGGAATAACACCATTCCACGGTCTCTCTGGTCTCTGATCCAGATGTAGAGTAACGGGAACCTGACCTGTCGCCTCATGTACAGTATTATTTATACAGTATTCAATGACTTCTAGAAATTCAATCCAACGCCAATTCGCTTCAGAACAGTAGATCTTCATGTATTTCTGGATCTCTCTCATTACTCTTTCAACGGGACTTGCCTCAGGATGGCGAATGGTAGATAAAATCTGCCTAATTCCTAGAGTTTCCAGTTCTCGACGAAATTCTGCACTAGTAAAGCAACTTCCGTGGTCCGAGAGAATGTTATCCGGCTTCCCAAGAATCGGAATAACTCTCTCTTTCAGGCGCTTCAAGACCTGTTTTGAACTTGTCTTTTGAATGGGGCACAACACCACCATTTTCGAAAATACATCCATGGCTACAAAAATGTGTCTATTGCCTCTACGTGCTCTAGGCAATGGTCCAAAGTTGTCGATACTCAATAGCTGCCTTGGCTTCTCTGGTAACAACGGGATAGGTCGTTGCCTCATTAAAAAGGGATTCGGCTTTACCCTTTGGCAAAGATCACATGTTCTAATAGCATTTCTCACCGTTTCTCTCAATTTTGGCCAAGTAAATGCTTCCTTCAACAGAGCACAGATTTTATCTATCCCCGGATGGCCAAATGCTCTGTGGGCTAGCCATACTAATCTCCTCTGCAAAGATGCAGGAATTACAATCCTTTGACGTGTATGATCCACATCGTCCCACCTGTGTAATATCTGATTATACCATACATAATCTGTTGCCAATGCCTCCGCCTCTCTGTATATCGCAGTTCCCCTTGCTAAACGTCCCTCAAAGTAATCGATTATCATCTTCAACCATGGGTCTTCGCGTTGTAGGTTGGTAATGTTCCTTAAGTCATCCAACGTCTTCTGATCTCGATTCTCAATCTGGACCGCTAGTACTTCTTCTTCTCTAGGGTAACGACTTAATATGTCCGGTATTACATTCTCTTTCCCTGGACAGTATTCTATTTCCACATTAAATTGCTGGATATACAGGGACCATCTTGTCAATCTCTGACTAGACAAATCTGTCTTTAACAAAAATGTTAAAGCTTTATGGTCTGTTCTCATAACTATTCGGAAGCCGTACACGAGTTTGTGCCACGATTGCAACGCGTACAAAATTGCGAGCAATTCTATCTCTGTGATCGTGTAATTTTTCTCATGGGCTCTCAGTCTTCTGCTGATAAAGGCGATAAAAACTTTCTTCTCAGGCTGGTCAACATTTTCCTGGAATAGCATCGCTCCAATCCCAATAAGTGATGCATCCGTCTGTATGATGAACTTCTGGGTATAATCTGGGTATCCCAGTTTCACATATTCCAAAAGCATTTGTTTTGACCTCACGAATGCTTCCTGACATTGCTCCGTCCAATTCCATCTGCCGCCTTTCTTCAATAGGTCCTGCAGTGGTGCTACTGTCGCAGTATAGTTTGGGCAGTGGTTCGAAAAGAATCCAATTACTCCCAAATACTGTCGGACGTGCTTAACTTTCGTGGGTCGAGGGAAATTCCGAATTACCTCCAATTTATCTGGATTTGGCTTCACTCCATTTGCATCAATAACATGCCCTAGGAATTTAACTTCCCTCTGACAGAAGTGCGATTTCTTGATATTGACCTTAAAGTTAGCCTCTCGAAGGTCATCTAGCAACTTCTTCAGGTCTCTCATGTGCTCCTCCAGAGATTCTGATGTGAGTAGAATGTCGTCTACATATCTGATGGTACTCTCTTTAACTTCATCTGATAGATTGCGATCTAACGCTCTTATCAGGGCTGAACCAGCTGTTTTCAACCCAAAAGGTAGCCTTAAAAATGTGAATGTATGTTGATCAAACATAAATCCTGTCAACAGACTAGTTTTCTTCTCTAATTCAAGATGGTGGAAACTGGATGTGATATCCAAGTTTGAGAATATAGTTTTTCCTTTAAACTTCCTGAGGATCTCTTTAATAGGTGGCACTTGGTCAAATTCCGGAATAACTCTCAAATTTAAGCGTCTCAGGTCCAAGCAGACTCTGACAGATCCGTCTGTCTTTGGTACAATTACCAATGGACTTACATAAGGCGTAGGTGTTTTCTCAATAACGCCGGCCTCCAACATCTCCTGAATTGCCTCTTTCACTTTAGCATAATGCTTTTCAGCTATAGGGTAGGGTTTCTGCCTAAATGGTGTCCAATCACTGACTTGAAAAGCATAAGTGAAGTTCTTTATCCGACCAGGTCTCGAATCAAAGACTTCCTTCTGTTCCAGCAATAACTGCTTTAAATTTTCCTTCTCTTTTAGCCCAATTTTCGCTCCTTCTAGCTTCTCCGAAATGTAGTCTTCCAATTTGGGTTCCAGATCTTTTTCCAAGTCTGTGGCTAGTGTTTTGAGCTCCGCTTCTAACTGCTCAATGGCTAACACTTCTTCATCAGCCACATCTCTGTATGTATGCCATACTTGTTCACTGGATCCTGGTTCAATTTCATTGAGTGCGACCTCTAAGCCTTCAGCTTCTTCATTCACATGGAACATAACCCTGTCCTGTGCTAGGTCAATTATCACTCTGTATTCCCTTATAAACTCTGCCCCAATAAGTAGGTTATAAGGTAGTTTGTTCACTAACAGAAAACTCTGTGAGAAAATAGAGCCTCCTATCTGTAAATCTAGGAATACCTGGTATTTACATATCATTGTTCTGTCTGGAATTACCCCTTTAATTTTGACACTGGAGATCGGTATCTTCAAAATGTTCTCTCTCCGGGCTATTTCATTATATAGAGCTTGTGTCATCAGGCTCACTGTTGATCCTGTGTCTAGCAGACTTCTGACTTTTAATCCTGCCACTCTCACAATTATAATAGGCAATTCTCTCTTGACCATGACCTGTGGTCCTCCTGTATCCTCATTCAATTCTTCGGGTTTGGCTATCCAATTGATGATGTTAATCGACTTCCATCCATCAGTCTCGAGCTCTTCTAATTTTGGCGTTTTTTTTTTTCTTCAGCGCCCGCCCCTTTGGAGTTCCTTCTCTCCTGTTCGCTGCGCTGTAGTTCCAAACTCTTAGCTCCATCTCCATATCTGTCTGGCGATGTCCTGTTCTGCATGACTTCTTGCCAGCGGACTTGTGATTTCTGGGGCTCATCTCCCCTTTCTTCGAGGTATCGCAAAGAAGCATGATATCGCTCTTCTGCCTCGTCATCGAAGTTATTTCTTCTCTCTTGGGGTCTCCAATTTCTATTATTGCCTTCCTGGCCATTATTACCTCCATTGTTATGGTACGGTTTGCCCCTGTTATCGTGTTTATTCCACGAACTTCGACCTCTTCCTGCTTTATTAGCATTTCCTTTGTACCTTGACTGCCATTTTCTGGGTTCCTGTTCCCATTTCCGTCCAGAGGAATCTAAAGTTTCTGTGCTCGTGGCCTTGTTATTCCTTGGAGCTTGCTGTTGGTCAGTCTGTGTGTTGGTCACGTGGACTTGTTCCACGGTTCGACTCTGACGCATAGTATTTGCTGTGGTGAGGTCCAGTTGCCTTAGAACTGTCTCCATTTCCATAGCAGTTTTCGCATTAGCCGAGATTAGTAGCCTTTGGATCTCGTATGGAAGCTGTTTGGCGATAGCAATGCATAGCTCCAGTTCACTAGGTTTTTGATCCAGCTCTTTAAAACGACACATCTGCGATATGAAGAATTCTGCGTACTTCGTCGGGTTGTTCGTGCTGTACTTTTTGGCATACAAATCCAGCCGTAAATTCTGCTGAGTCGCGGCGTCCCAATATCTCTTCAAGAATGCCTCGCGGAATTCCTCAACAGTATCAAAAGTGTAACGGAAGCTGCGAAACCATAATGCGCACTCCCCTTCTGTTAACTTCTCTATAGCACGTAGCCTACGCTCCTGCGGTATTCGTGCATCATTGAGATATTCAGTCACTTCCTTTAACCAATATTTTGGTGTCATACTACAGTGACTACCTGAAAACTTCCTAGGTTTTTCTTCGCTTGCCCTAATGACGTTTATCACCTGGGTGTGCATCGCGTTTTCATGTGGCGTCGATGCCGCAATTGGTACACCTGGCGTCATGTAAGGACTTTCTCCTGCGCCTGCAGCATTCCTGCTTATAGGTTGGGTTTCTAGGTCTGCCCACCTTGTTTTTCTTATATCCTCTATGCTGCCTTCACTTGACTTAGGATACTTCAGAAGTGTCTCCTCCTGTGCTATTATCCTAGTCTCCATTTGGTTATGGCGCATTTCTGCTCTTTCTAGGCGAGTAATGACTTCTTTTTCTATTCTCGTAAGCCTATCTCGGTTTTCCTCGGCTACTTGAAAAATTTTCACCTTGTCTTCTTTCAGACTTTGTTTGATATGGGATATTTCATCCTCTACGTCCTCTTTAATTTGAGCAAGGGTCTTGTCGCTTGCCTCTGTTTTCTGGCCTTCTCTTATTTCGAGTTCTTCTCTCAGACCTTTAATTTCATCTTGAATGTGTCCATTGACTTTAGACAATTCATTCCGGACCTTGGTGATCTCGCCTCTATTTTCCTCTTGTCTTTTATTGACTATGATAATGTCGCTTTGCACTTGGTCCAGTTCTTTATGAACTTTACCCATCTGACCTTTCACGTTGCCTACCAGTTCCTTACTTTCATGAGCGATAGCCTTAATTTCGCCTATTTCCTGGCATTGACCTAATATATTCTGGTCCTGTTTCTTGAGGTCACCGTTAATTGCTCTAGCGTAGCTTTTCAATTTCTGGTCCCATTTGGAGTCGTTTTCCTCTAATCTCTGGTCTACTGTTTTCGTAAACTCTGCGAACTGTTTCGCTTGGCGTTCGAGATTCGCCTCATTTTGGATCTGAATATCCTTAATATCGTTAGACAACGCCTCTAATTTACTGTTGGTTTGCTCCTGAGCATGCCTACACGCTTGCAAATTACCCTCAAGTTTGGCTTCTATGGCCTCGAAACGTTTGTCAGTATTCACCTGCATTTCCGATACAATGCTTACAACAGTATCTGTTACTTCGGTCTTAATGACTTCTTGCATTTGACCTAACTTATTGTTTAATTCATCTTTATATTCAACTTTATTTGCCTCTAAACGGTTGTTTAATTCAATCTGGTTATTGTTCATTGCAACCTGATTTGCATTAATTGCCTCCTGATTGGCATCTAACCTGTTATTTAACTCTCTCTGGTTCTCATCTAACCGAGTGTTTATACTATCCTGGAACGCTTTGGTTTCCAGTTTGTTCTGCACGTGAGCAGCGTCAAAATGCTGTTTCAGTCCTGCAATAACTTGCAAGATCTCCTCCGTACCTGACATTTTACAATAACACACTTAAATATGCAGGCAGGCTTCCTGGAAAAATATGTGGATACGTTTCGAAGAGAAACATCAAACACTGCACACATATTGTGAAGTCGTACAAAACCTGATAATATTATAGTAGATTGTGGATTGGGTATGTAACGCTAGTACCCTTAGGCCCTTCTCTTCTCAATAGAGAGATTCTGCGTTACCTCAAAAAGCCTACTGAATTCAAAAATCACTCAAACACAGTTTGAGGCAAAACAATTACTATGGTTTTCCCCATGAAATACCATAAAAAATCTATGGGTTTTCCCTAAATCCCATAAGCTCCACGTATTCTGGGCGCCATGATAAATTAATATGTGTCGTGGTACTAGTATTAGTCGGACATCGGCCGTATTTTAATTTACTATAAAAACTGTTCAGGGAGTGGTTTTTACTGCCGAAAGCCCCACTTGGGCCACGCCATGATAAATTAATAGAGCTTTTACTACCATAGACTCCACAGATGGGCGTCATGATAAATGAATAGTGATATGCACAATCTATCAAAATTTATATATACGTATCGGAACTTAGCTATGGATTAGGAGCGGTCACACCCTACTTCGTTAATTCTTACTTTAATAGAGTTGTGTGCATTAAATCTGACCGACTTTAGTCGTACCTTTAGCTCAAATCACAGTATAGGACATCAATTCCCATGTACCCATGTGAGTAATCTCGTTGGATAATATGCATCTGCCTCCAACTAGCATCAGCTCTCAGGCGTGTACGGTAACCCCAATTTTGCAGTGCATATTTTGGATTTGAGGCTAAAAGGTATCAACTCTACAATGATAAAGCACAACTCTATTCTAAAACTTTAATCCATTTAAATAAATCATGGCTTCAAACACAAAACAATACCCAAAAAGCACAAAATAAAAGCAAACAAAATTTTTACTTCCACAATCCACAAGTAAACAACTATGAAATCACAACAAAGTCATACCTAGCCATAATGCTTTACCCTTCTGTGAACTTCACAAGGATATACTAGTGCGCTGATGCACCTACGACTTCAAAACAAACTGTACATTAACATAACAGTCATACAATGTGACTTCTTTAATATTACAACAAGGATTATTCCTTAAACCTCTTTATGTTAAACAATTATGTGTGCCGTGCGTGTTTTAATATTTTTCTTCTCACCAATGAAATGCTTTGCATGCATTTACCTATTTGGACGTTGCACCAAAATCAACGTGCAATTCCATAATTATGTAAGCTACCCCCTACACATCCTCCAATTATATGGTTTCACCGCATGCTGTCTGTGATTCCTAGATAAAACGTTACGTTATAGCTTATGTCGGATTGTACGATAGACTACCTCGCGCTCATGGCGATTGGCATCTGGTCACCAACTACATGACTTGGTTCCAGTGACAGTACAAATATATCATGTAACTATTCGTCAGATAGCTAAATTAATGAACCATCAGGATTAACTATAATTATCCATGTGTTCACAAACCACATGGCTATAATACTCAACATAACAATCTTGCATTATATGTCATTTTAACAAGGTCTAGAATCTCTTCCCTTTTTTACTTGCCTGAGCGGTCCGGGTGGTTGGCTCCGACCCTCGGCTAAGGAAGTCGCTACACAATAGAAAGTGGGATGGGTCGTTTCACCAATTATCTCGACCTTTCTAAAAGTTTGAAAGCTTCCCTCTCTCTAAGCAGTGGAGATTTACAAGACAAAATACTGTGTCCTGACCGACACACATGTTCCCAAAGGATCTTAATTGACTATTATGCCAACAGGTATTGAATGAGCTTTCGTAATTATTCCTACGTCGAGGATAATGATTAATTAATGGCCTCACATGGGTCCATTCAACATGAAGGTTCGGGGTTCGTAATGCATGAGCCTGGCGGTTGACCGATGCCTCAAGTATAATATAGGCGCACAAAACCACTGTCGCCATGAGTTTTCGCTGCCCACGAGCGTACATAACTCATCTATAAGTTCTCGGGAAATCATAGAGCTGCGAGGTGTCCCTGTTTCCTCGACTCTTACAAAGATTCCAATCCGGAACACATTTCCATCCTTTCTTCAGAGTTAGGGTCCATCACTACAACTCTGGGATAAATAATATCTCCAACAATGTCCCCGACATAGGAGAATTCATACGTAGAATAGACTATCTGGCCCCTAATGCTCCATGCTACGACATTCCGACCTATTATATTAAGAGAAATCTAACATTTACTCTATAAGCTTCTCAATTAAGCTGCAAATTCAATTCAATAAAAGCTCTTTCATTACTGGTATCATTACCGAATATATGCAATATTCTGATATAAAACTTCTTTCCATAATTACTGAAATGTAATCTCATTGTAACATCTTCCTGCTTAGATTGATAAGTCTTGCACTTAGCGTTAATAATTCTCGCTTACAACAATTTATTTGTTTCCTGATGTGTTCATTCATACTCTTAATAACCATTATTATTATTATCATCATTTCTCACTGACATAAATGACCAAAATCATAATTTACCATTATTATTATAAATCTCATTGACATAAATGACCAAAATCATCATTTATTATTATTCTCACATAAATTACCAAATTTCCGACATAGCTAGACGTTTTAAACTCGAACAATCGCGTTCGTTGCATTTACATAACTGATTGCCATTCTTAATTCATAGTGGCAATAATTACTCCACTTAATGATACAAATCAACATTTCAACTCTATCAAAATCAACTCATTACTGATTAAACATGGAGGATCAGCCTCCTAACTGACTTTTACTGGCATCTATAAGGAATTCACAATATCTTTACGGAATCACAGACATGCATCGGTCCATACTTCTACATGATCATAACCATAATTTGTGGGGTACTTACATCTCTATAGGCATCTAAGGTGGCTCCGACCAATCATATTCTTCCATGTCGCCCGCCATAATGGGTTTAACGCGACATATTTCTCTTGTTTACACACATTTGATTACACATAATTTCTATCACCAACACGACACGTTGCATACCTTTCAGGAAGTTATCACTCCCCAAACATGTGAAACACTTCATCAAACACTACTTTAAATGATATTTTTACATATACATTACACTGAACACTCGTCACTTATACACACTTCAATGCTGAAATTCCCTAGCAGAGATCGAAATTGCAGGTGTCGACGGCATCTTACGTTACCAACTCCTGATTGAAAGTCTGGTTATCTGCTCTCGGAACTCTCCAACAGTTTTATGACGATCATTACTCCTACAGTAAGTGTCCTGCGTTACATCAATACGCTGGCTCCCAAACATGAGCGTTAACATCTGGTATTCTCATGGCAATACCAAACACTTAGTAAAGTTTCTTTCGCGCATTCTATCGTAGTTACACATATACGACTAGTTAATACTATACACACTGCGCTTAATAAAGTTCAACACTTTCACAAATAATTATATACAATAGTGCTACCGTTAGTCTATACGGTGCTTCATAACTGAACACGTCATAGTTCGTGCTGCTGATTATGCCTGTATCACGACTATTATTCATACAAGCGTATTTACTGTTTCTTTTACACATACCCGTCTTTGTTCGGCGTCTTGATGAATAGAATCGTCATGCGTTTTGCCTTGACGAACTTGCTTCAACCTGGCTGTAGCTGACTGAAGTTTCACTCGAAGACTGCACGTAGCTTATTTGAAGACTTCTGTCTGCGGCTTACACGCTGTCTCGTACTGCTGCATATTTGCTGCATACTGATTGCAACTTATTGCCATTGTGCTACAATTGACAATTGAGTAAGACTGTAACTGGCTGTAACTGCGCTTGGCGGCATGTAGACTGAGCTTGACTGCGTCTCGACTGACTTACACCTGGGCTTCAAGTGAGCTAGAACTGAGTTAGAAGAGAGAGCTCCTCCTGGGGTCTACTCCCTTATATCGGATTTCCACAGAAAGTAGAGCAACATCTTCCCGCGTAATCTTCGCTCCTCTCACAGCATGATTCAGGTCTTCAAACCATGATCATTGTGTTCCTCTCTCTTCACAGGTCCCAAAACTATATGTGTGCAAAGGAATCGCTCGTTCAATTAATTAATATTAATTCCTTTCTCCATGGCGTGGGACGCTACCTAGTCGGGAAATCCCCTACAACATCTCCACATCCATCCGCGAACAATGGTCGTTTTACAGTCCTTACGCACATCACTAAATATGCACCAATTTCGCAGGTAAAAGACTCTAAAATTATCTTCTTGCCAAGATATTCACCTGTGTGCAACTCTCATCTCGATTCGTTACTCCAATCACGAGTAATCAATGATTTTTCTGGGCATTTCACCGCCCCTACTCCAAATCTATTCTCCGTCGGGGAATAACTGTGTCATTATTCAGGCCTCTCCCCTGCTCCAGACGACATAATGGGGTGACAGAGATGGACGTGGCTCCACTGGGACCAACCCACAATTCTGGGCCGATTAGTAAATGTCAGCTCTGCCCTCCTCTGTGCTTCAAACTCCCAATAGCTTACACCAAATCGTCTTATAATGATATAATCTGCTCATTATTTCCTACATTATTTTAATAAATAATGCCATTTCATCAAAAATCACACCAGTGATTAAATATACATTTCTTTCGAGGGGTTTTTACCAAGAAACTCCCTATACAGATCTCTGGTTCGCTTCCTGGCGGAACCTTTTTACTGAGATGACAGTCTCTGAGAACCATGTTCGATTCCAGTCAGCATAACCCCATCGGGTTCACTACTTAATCCGGAATCTGGAGCAATTTGTGGTGCATATTAAATGACGTACCAGTGACACCAGACTCAATTATATAAATAATTTGCTTTGAACACCGATTCTCAATATGTATGCATTGAAAATAAATCTATAATTATCACATTAAAACAGTTTCAGTATTTGATCACAACAGACAGTGTTGGCAACGTTTTAAAATCATGCTGAAATTGAGAGATCTGCAGCTTAGCTTCATTTCACATAGGACAGACTCATATCAGACAAATATTAACTGCAGCATAATCATATTACCGTATGTAAACATGTAAACCTTTCAAAATGTGATAGCTTATTATAAAATAATATGGTAACTTAACTTACAGTTATAACTATGTTTAATTCTCCCATGCACAACGAACTTGCCTCGCATGTAGGGAGATTCGTTTATTAATTATTTAATGAGAAAACACCGTTCATTATTATTTGAAACTTAGCCTAAATGCAAAGTATTGCTCCAACTCTAACCTTAAAATAACTAGCCTTGGTCACTTACTAGTTGCTTGCAAGACAATGTACCATAATAGTTCAATTAGAACTATTTATAGCAGCCTAGGTAATTCTTTGTATTATTAAGATTACCGGTATATCGGCTATTTATATGGTACGGTAGGATAATTTAAAAAACGTGTATCGTATTGGTAGCCTACTTACCACAGAATGTTATCCAAAGTTTCTTCAAATTCTCTTCTTCGGGGAACTTAAACACTCGAACTTTATTTTCATGATCATCATTCCCCCTGCACTTCGGCACACAACACTTGTAAACCATATTTTACAACAACAACAAAAAACCAAAAAATCGCACAAAAACAACAACAACGGTATGATAACAAACTTCTGCCTTCAGTATCCGCCATCTTGCCTACTTTCAATTCAGTGCAAAGGCCTTGTATATAGGTGGTGTTGTATGAACTAACCGAGTTTCATTGAAATCGCTCCAGCCGTTTAGATTTTATTAGGGACACACACACACCTCACACACACGCACACATACGCACACACACGGACAAAAGGTGATCTCATAAGCTTTTTTTTTTTTTTTTTTTTTTTTACAATTGAAAATAAGCTAACAAGTCTATGATATGGGCCCGCCGGCTTACTTCCCCTTCGAAGCAAGGCATACTGAGGAATTTTTTAACGCTTTTAAAAAATCCGATGACTTCGTCCGGGTTTGAATCCGCGATTTTGGGCATAAAATCTCAGCATGCTACAAACTACGCCACCGAAACCACCGTATCGAAGTGTACACGTATAGAATTAATTCATGTAATTTTTCCAGATTATTAAGTGTGATAAATAATTGTTATTCCTAGCCTAATTTAATTGGGCACATGAATGTGTTCACCGACTGAAAAGCAACCATTTTATTGTATTACTAAAATAACTTATCCTAACCTTCTTGTTGAGATAAGGCAAAGTTTCAAATATATTGCAAAATCACGTCCAGGATGATTAATACCAATAGCCCTACTGGACATAATTTCTTCCAGAGTAGGAGTAAATAAATACTCTAGGCTGCCACCCCGGAGGTCCATGTTCGATTCCCGGGTCTGTTGAATAATGTAATTCTGGTCTGATAAATGCAAGGAGATACTTCAACCTCGTGGGCTAAAACTGAAAAGAGGCTTGATCGATTCCCAAAAACCATTCTTCAAGTGGTTTTCCGTGATTTCCCATTTCTACATCAGGCAAATACCGGGATGGTTCCTAACAGAAGCCACGGCTGAATCCTCCCTAGTTCATGCCTCAACTAAATAAACATGTTACTACATACACCACAATAACACAGGTTAACAGTCAAATTATTTATTTCTATATTTATTTATTTGTTTAATTATTTATATATTTATTTATACGGCCCCCAACTAAAACAACAATAATAACTATTTGAAAGCACTAGACACATTGTCCATCAAATTATATAAACATTTAACTTCACCCTCGACTTTTGCCCGTTCCCAGGCTAATTGTAAACCGGAGTCCCGGAAAGCTTCCCATTCTCGTGCTCGTTTCCAGGCCAATAGTAAACCGGAGTGTCGGAAAGCTTCCCATTCTCGTGCTCGTTTCCAGGCCAATAGTAAACCGGAGTGTCGGAAAGCTTCCCATTCTCGTGCTCGTTTCCAGGCCAATAGTAAACCGAGTCCCGGAAAGCTTCTCCATCTTCATTCCCGTTCCCGGGCCAATTGCGAACCAGAAAAATGGATGTGTACCAACCCACCAAATTTCAGCTCCACCCTATTATATTTGACATTTCCTCAGCTACTATGTTGGCAATACTATTTTGCCCATCATAGGTGTTTTCTAGGTGTCAATATTGTGTGACTCTCACGAGAGTAAATAGAGCAGCGAACAGTTTTCGCACATGCCGTGCACAATGTGCTAGCTCTTCCATACCCATCATGAAACTAAAAGGCTGTTGTATAGGCTCGCTGGTGACACGTTCCCGCTAACCAAGTTTGACAGCACTGGCGGAAAAGTGGAATATTAGATAATAAAGAAGATGGAATAAAGAAACGCGATGTAGCTCCTCTTAAAGTTAATACTGGCTAAGAGGATTTCCGCGGCGCCAACTTCTTCAAGAGATTAAAGACGAGAGCTTGCGTTATTCAATTTCTGCAGCAATATGAAGCTTTCCAGCTGCGGTTCAAAGATAGCTGTATCTCACGAGAATATTACTTCCGTTAATTGGTATTAAATGTTGCTGCGAAACCAACAGTCTTCCCAGCGAAAGGTTAAGAATAATACAGTATTGGTAGAACAACTAGAAAGCATATACAGTGAATATGTGCAAGTCGCTATTTCTAAAGACGACTTCTTCATCTTCATCTTCTTCTTCCTCTTCTTCTAATTATTAAACTACTTTCTAGAGTTTGACAAGGCGGCCCTTATAATTTGATATTAATATTCTTCGACACGGATAATATTTAATACCATCTTCATAATGGTTAATATCTATGTATTTCATAAACCAGTTAAGTAGCCTACAAAACGAACATGGAGGCTAAGCGAAGTTGAAACATTTAAATAGACTTTTCTCGTGATTTAACCATCCGAGCGCAGTGAAACATGGTTTAGCAAATGGTTATACACATTTTAATGCACTGTTGTCTAATTTAGTTTAATTGTTCACATAACCTCAAGATGGCGGCTGTGCGAAATATATAAATTAAGTTTTTATGTATTGTGTCCTAATCATGCGATTGAAGTAACGTTTGAATAATGAACATACGCAATAATTTTCCTTTAATGGTACATAAGTCTATGGCCTACATTTATAAAAATCCAACATGGCGACCATCCGAAATATTGAGACGGATCTCAATATCTACGAATCAATTACAGCAATCAAACGGAAATTTTGTATGTGGTCAGCCTATAGGCAATTAACATAACTCGGATATATGAAAATAGGGTATTTAGTTCTTCACGGAACTAGTTGTTGGTATTCCTCTCCTCCTTAGCCTCCCAATTTCCATATTTCCAACTATTTTCCCCACGAAGGCTTCTCAGGACATGCCCATACCATCGGAGCCTACTCTCTTGAACCATTCCTTATTCCCGTTTTAACTGGGTCAGGGATGAGATGTAATGAAAGTCTATATGGGGAGTGATTTTACGGCCGGATTCCCTTCCTGGCGCCAACCTCATGAGATGAGTTAATGAGAGATGAAATGAATGAAGCTGAATGAAACTGGGCAATGAGACGGAAGGAAACGACCGTGGCCTAGTACAAGGTACCAGCCCGGTATTTGTCTGGAGTTGAAAATGAAAAACCACGGAAAACCCTGTTGAGGTCGGCTGACGGTGGGGTTCGAAAGCATGTCTACCGAATCCGCAGAAAACTTGACTCCACAGCCTAGTGTAGCTACTACTGTCTGTTAAAGATGGCCTCTAATTGCGAGAGTCAAATCTCTGAGTTGACAGCACGTACTCATCAAACATGCACATGACGTCACTGACGTTGCCGTTGCCTTAGTCATCGTCGTTGCCGTTGCCTTAGTCATCGTCGTTGCCGTTGCCTTAGTCATCGTCGTTGCCGTTGCCTTAGTCATCGTCGTTGCCGTTCCCTTAGTCATCGTCGTTGCCGTTGCCTTAGTCATCGTCGTTGCCGTTGCCTTAGTCATCGTCGTTGCCGTTGCCTTAGTCATCGTCGTTGCCGTTGCCTTAGTCATCGTCGTTGCCGTTGCCTTAGTCATCGTCGTTGCCGTTGCCTTAGTCATCGTCGTTGCCGTTCCCTTAGTCATCGTCGTTGCCGTTGCCTTAGTCATCGTCGTTGCCGTTGTCGTCGTCGTCACCATTGACGTTGTTTTATAATTTCAAATGATCTTGTCGACTTCATCGTTATACTTAGGTCTACCGTTATGCGTCACGGTTACGGCGTGTATGACGTCATCATGTTGTTCAGTGCATATGCACCGAGTCTGAGTTTACTCCTGGGGTCTGGCGTTATGCGAACGGAGACGGCGAGTGCATGACCGTCATGCAGCCCCCGCGTGGGAAGCCTAAGTTAAATGCTAATGGAGTCTGTTGAGTCTGAGTTTACTCCTCGGGTCTGGCGTTATGCGATATGAAGACGGCGAGTGCGTGACGTCATGCAGCAGAGTGCACGGGAAGCCTAAGTGAATGGGTAATGGAGTCTGCTGAAAGAGTCCTGGAGCTTCGAGCTAAGCGAGAAGCCCTCCTGAGCCTTTCTAACATGTGTAGTATTTGTAGCATGCGTCATTTGAAATGGTATAAAGTCTAGTCTCTATGACTGACTGACTATCTTTTTCATTTGAGGGGCTTTGGCATCGTGGTCATTTAGCCCAGTGTACTTGGATGGGTGTAGAATTTGCCTTATAAACTGTGATGTCTGTAGTTATGTGTGTATTTGTAATTCAGGCGAGGATTGGGAAGGAGAAAGCCGTGGCCGTGGCCCTCAGACCATATTTAAATTTTTTACAGAGTCGGGAATGGAACTCTGACCTCCGTGTTGGCAGCCCAGAATTCTAGCCACTATGCAATGAGGCAGGAAACTAAATTTAGCCGAAGGGATGAGGATCTAATGATGTTAGCTTGAAGGACGAAACTAGTCATTCAGTCAAAAAAACAATTGTGTGAGAAGTGCTTTATTAAGTGTTTAAATAATTCATGTATTTCACTTCACTGGGCACTAAGAAATTAATTGTTACTCCCCACCCAATCTAACTGGGTGTTGACCGAATCAAGAGCGTTTCTATTAATAGATTGTAAGTGATATTCACCTCATAATTTGCATAATAGTTTCAGAGTAGAAGAGTAGCCAAATATATCATTCTTTTACTAATGAAAGATAAAAAATAACCCCAGGCACTACAGCCCATGAAGGGCCTAGGCCTACCAAGCAACCGCTGTTTAGCCATTTGGCCTGCAGATATTGGGGTGACGCGTGGTCAGCGCATCGGGTCCCCTCGGCCGTTAATCTTGGTTTTCGTGACCGGGGCGCTGCCTCACTGTCAGACAGTACTCAATTGTCGTCACGAGACTGAGTGCACCCCGTTCCAGCCCTCACGTCAGTATCTAAAATTCCTGATGGAGCCGGGAATATAACCCGGGGCCTACCGGGTGAGAGGCAGGCGCTCTACCCCCAACACCACGGAGCCGGCACTAATCAAAGATACAGAACAGTATTTATTTATTTCCTGTGGGCACACAAAACCATGAGCCCTCACAAAAACCTGACCAAACGAGTGAGCACTGTTCAACCGTAAACTGCGTTATGACCTCTCTGACCTCTTAACCTCCAACCGCTTTACGAGCCATTCCACCCAGCTTAACCACTTTTTCATACTTTTATCATAAGATATTTAAAGGAGTTATAACCGAGCATGGTTCTTAATTCAAGAAACCTCGAGAATCTTGCGAGGAGGCGAATAACTCATTTAGGTAGCCTAATTAAATAACAAGGCTAACCCATTCATTATTCAATCCTGTTTATTCTTCAACCTTAGTTTATAAAAGACAAGCTATTTTACCCGGTGTTGCCCGGAAGATCTATTTACATGTTATAGAAAGATACATGCCAATATATTACGCAAAGTATATTCGATTTGTCCCTAAGTGAGTTTAAAAAATAGTTCTCCTGGGCTCTGAAGTTAAAGTGCAATATTAACTCACTTTAAATCTAGGCGAAAGGTACTGTGGAGTACAATAACGTAGTAGAGAATGCATCATTAACAAAGAGGGATGTATAAGCACATTTCTCAAGGACCTAGTCTGAAAATTACAGTACTTTCCAGAGAGTCTTTATTTTTGGTGTAATGGCTGTAATTTAGACATCTTGTTCACAAAGTGCTCTTTCATTTTTAAAGTTTTGCATCTTCCTTTTTGAAAGGAAACAATAATTAAATTATTTTATGTTTGGAATATACAGTCATTATTCTGGAGTCAAATATACCTACGATTTTTAACCCCGCACAAATGGTGTGATTAATGAGAAATGGCTTATTCATGTACATAAGTCAGTGTGAAGGCTACTATAGCTAAATATTAGGGAATAGTATTGCTGTATTTACATGCCTATTATCTCACATTGGGCGGCTTAGGTGGCGTATTTGGTAGCATGCTGAGCTTCTATGCCCAAGGTCGCGGGTTCAATCCCGGCCGAAGTCATCGGCTTTTTGAAGAGCGTTAAAATCCCTCAGTATGCCTTCCTTCGGTGGGGAAGTAAAGCCGGTGGGCCCATGTCATAGATATATATGATGTAAAAGAACCTTCCACTAACTACACTCGTGTGAAGGTAAAATTTGTAGGTTAAATTTGATTAACGCTATTAAGTTCCAACGTTTAAGCCTCCATGGCTTAAGCGGCAGCACACAGGCCTCTCACCGCTGGGTCCGTGGTTCAAATCCCGGTCACTCCATGTGAGATCTGTGCTGAACAAAACGGAGGCAGACAGGATTTTCTCCAGGTACTCCGATTTTTCCTGACAAAATTTCATTCCAGCAACATTCTCCACTATCATTTGATTTCATCTGTCATTCATTTAATCATTGCCCCGGAGGAATGCGTCAGGCCTCGGCAGCCGGCACAGTTCATATCCTCGCCGCTAGATGGGAGCTTCATTCATTCCATTCCTGACCCGGTCGGAGACTGGAAGCAGGCTGTGGATTTTCATTATTAAGTTCCAACGTCCACCGTCATGTTCTGGTTGCGGTGGTATGTATTAGCGGAGTTTGTAGCTAGGTGTCATTGACGGTAGCAAAAGTAGGAACTACTTAAAACTGACTGTATGCAGTCCTTACCTGAATTACACATAACACAATATAATACAGCCATCACAATTAACACCGTTTATCAGGCAAATTCTACACACATCCAAAGTACACGGGGCTGCATGACCGCGTTGTCGCAGCCCCCAAACAGAGGAACCAACCAGCCTATCTCACCTAGTTAAAGTAAATGCAGCAACGTATAATCTCAGTATAATGTCAAATAAGATGCATTGATTGAGAACACATTGGGCTTCTTTAGCCCCTAAAGTATTTCGTAAGATAACAAATATATTCTCTAAACCCATACCGTAATGATCTCTAAAATGCTATAGCGGAGTTCAAGGTGTTTGGAATTCGCAATAACTACACCATTATACAATATCATTCGTCAGTAAGCACTAAAATGGCTAATGTCTAGGAAAAATACGTGTGAACGAACAGAAACGAAGTATGTAATGTATCGTATTCTTATGCAAACGTATTGTTAGATTAACTCCATTTTATTTTGAGAGGCAAGATCAGATACATGCACAAAGATCAGAACTCGTTTGTCAACCAACAAACTGTAGTCATGGCAAACGCTGGTCTTAGTCAACACTAATGTCTTTGGATGGTCTCTGCCCATGGCGGTTCCTAGTGGCAAACTGTGTTACTACCGCCACGCCAAACGCCCTTGGAGTTGAGTTGGCTACTGTTGAAAACAGTTCGGAAATCTTATACGTCGGTTGTAACTTGTTGTTGCTGCCCTGATTGAGTCCATTATCGTAAGTTGAGAGTTTTTTCATGTTTGGTTGATTGGCTGGTTGGTTGCTTGGTTTGTGGGTTGGTTGGTTTGTTGGTATGCAGCATTGCAGCGTTCGTGACGTCATTGATTTAAATGGGAATAATATTATGTGCAACGCCATTTACACTTCTCTTGTATATTAGGGAGTCTTTGGGGTCACTACGATGGTAATTTCACTGCAACTATGCTTGCATGGGCACTGACTTGTGAGGATGAAAGCCGTTGAGGTGGTTATGTTTATGCTATGTGTTGCTGTAGTAGTAACTTCTGTGTCTGAAGCTGACGCATTTGTTCTTCCAGATCCTCCATCGTGTTTTATGACACAATCGATAATGTTGGGGGCAGCAAAATGTGGGATGAACACACTTTTTATTTGAAGAAATAAGAGATCAGATACATGTACAAAGAACTGGGCCGTTTGTCAATAACCGACCTGTAATCATGTGTACCGCTAGCAACATTTTATTTATATCCTCTTTGTTCAACACTAATATCTTTGGATTGCCTCTGTCCGTTGCGGTACCTGGAATCATTCTGTGTTACTACCGACACATCGGTCCTGGTGGCAAACTGTGATCCTACCGCCGCAGTTACTGTTTGGTCCTTATCATCCGAAATCTAATCACAAAGAAAATAATGCTACTTTTGCAATAGTATATCGAATGCAGGGTTTGCCAATGTATTTATATTTTTAATTTCATTTCCCTATTACGTCCTCGGTTAATAAAAGAGATACGGTTTCAGAATGTTTTTATCGTGCTTTAGATAATAAATGGTGTGGCCACTGCCTGCTGGATCTCATCCCTTCTGGCTGCTTTAAACTGCCGCCCATTAATCGGTTTATACGTACAACCTCGTTTCCAAATATAGACACTAAGAGACCAACCCAATGTGATCGCCGCTTTTTCAAGTCACTGTTACAGACATTTGTTTTGTATTGATGTGTTTTCGTCTGTCATTGCAGCAGCCTTATTAATCATGGGTACGTTTTCGTGTCTGTACTCAAACTGACAGTTGGTGTTAATTATGATGGCTGTATTAGTGTGTGTTATCTGTTTTAATTCAAGTAAGAACTGCTGACAATAATTTCAAGTAGTTCCTACTTTTGCTTCTTTTGCTACCAAATGCTACCGTCAACGACACCTATCTCGCGGACTTCGCTTCTAGATTGCATCGCAGTCAGCATATGGCTGCGAACGTTGCAACTAATAGAGCGCTATCAATTCTAACCTACAAATTTTTGCTTCACACAAGTGTAGTTAGTGGAAGATTCTTTTTCATTCCATAAATCTATGACATGGCACCACCAGCTTTACTGGGGGATTATTAACGCTATTAAAAAATCCGACGACTTCGGCCGGGTTTGAACTCGCGATCTGGTACATAGAAGCTCAGCATGCAACCAACTACGCAACCGAAGCCGCCAAACGTGACCTCTATTGCCTCCCTAATTATCCTGTTTTGATATCTAGAAACGTCGGCAAAAGTTTCGGCCTTTCAAATTCTATGGCGTGTCTCGTGACGTCAGCATGTTCAACTATTGCAGATCTGTTTTGTGTCTCGAATATGCTCTGATATCCTAATGGAAACGCGTCTTTTTGTTTGCCCTATGTACAGTAGTAGATTATACAGTCTACTGTGCACAGGAACAAGGCACTTGGTAAACCCCTGCGTGCTGGTTTGGCTGCTATATCTCGGTTGATTTACGCACCGTCTGGAAACAATCACAGATACTCGACGTGGCCCTATCCTGTAAGTCTAAATGATGAACTAGACACCGGTCGCGAAAGCCTGTGGTCTGCCTTGTTGCGTAGTGGCTAGCATTGTTGGCTGTCATCGCGGAGGCCTGGGTTCGATTCCAGGTTCTGCCAAGAAATGTAATTTTGGTCTGAGGGCCGGAACGGAATACACTTAGCCTCATGAGGCAAAAGTGAAGAGGTGGGTTCGATTCCTACCTCAGCCATTGTGGACGTAGTTTTCCGTGGTTTCACATTTCTACCCCAGGTGAATACTGGGTTGGTTCCTAACTTAATACCACAGCCACCTCCTCCCCAATCATCATCTGAATAACAAATACACACACAAATGCAGGCATCACAATAACACAGGTCATCAGACAAAATTCTACACACACACACACACAAGCACACGGGGCTACAGTACATGACCACGAAGTCGCAAAGCACCTAATTGTATTAACAACAACAACGCTTTTGTATTAAGTGGCACTTCACGGACAACAGGAGATTCGAGTTCGATTCCCGACTATGGTCAAATTTTCAATTATTTCTGAACAGAAAGAATGTCTTGCTTTTCAATCTATACATTGAACAAGCAATGAAGGAAATAAGAGAAAAATTTAAAGTAGGAAAATTAATAAATGTAAAACAAACATATTGGAATGCAGCCGACGGAAATCAAAAACCCCTATGAACGTCAAATTGGCAGGTGAAAAGCTAAAGGGAGCAAAAGAATCCCTCTCGGCACGCCCGAAGGCGTTGGTAGATTTCACCGGTTAAACTAGGGGACAGGCAAAAATAGGCAAAATATGGTAGTTTTCATAGAAGGACCAGACCTAATTTTATACCCCTCATTATAAGAAAGTATTTTACAATTTAAGCTTTAAAAACTTTATTTTTCATGTTTTTATGCATATTTTTAGCATTTTATTTTTTTATGGGGACGGTAACCTTTCAGTCATTTAGGGTCTATTTTCATAGAGGCGGTCCCACTGTTCTTATGCAAGGTTTCGACACTGACGTGTAACTATTTAACGGTCTGTTACCTCTTCACGCAAAATGTTATCTCCCACAGAGACAGGTGGAAAACTGAATGTGATCTCGTGCAGTGGCGTTGTCATGGAAACTTCTGATGGCTCTTCCCTCATCAATTTCACATTTTATTATAATTCCGATAACATTTTGCTAATCACTTAGCGTAACGGTGGGTCATATCAAAAATCTTTTTGGTAATATGGAGGAGTATTGACCATTTTAAACGGTATTGATATTGTGCCTAGAAAGAGAGATATGATTTTTTCTTATCTAAAAACCCACTTTCCCCACCCCCTTGGTCAATGGTTGGTTGGTTGGTTCCTTAGTTTAGGGGCTGCGACAACGCGGTCATGTAGCCCCGGGTCAATGGTTGGTGCTATGAAAAAACATTACTAACATAATTTTTTGGCCCTTATCCGAAGAATAGTATGAATTTTGAATTGATTCGATATTTCACATATTACGAGACTTATAGCGATATTTCACTTTTTCGAGAGAAAAAAGCCCCCTATATTTACCCCCTTGATCCTATTTTGCCCATTAATAAACTAGACCGAGATTCTATTTTATGTATAAAGTTGAAAGTTATTGGTGCAAAATTTCGGTAGTTATCGTGTCCACAAGAAAGTGATATATAGATAGATAGTTATTGAGGGTTTAAGGGGCGGAACTACGAGGTCATCTGCCCCAATATAGATAGATAGATAGATAGATAGATAGATAGATAGATAGATAGATAGATAGATAGATTATATATAAACTTTTGAACTGATGGTGGTTTTTGGGTCTAGGGGATGTGAAACGCGAAGATATGTTGAAATTTTCCTGAAGTCGCAATATGGTACCCATTGCAATAGGGAGCTTTCCAATGAAACCTACCTAATAACCAGTGATGGACGAAGCACAGAGGATATAAAAAGTAGGTTGGCTCAGGCAAGGAAAACATTTCTGCAGGAAAGGAATCTGTTGACATCAAATATAGATTTAGGTATTAGAAAATCATTTTTGAGAGCCTTTGTCTGGAGCGTGGCGCTCTATGGATGTGGAACTTGGACTGTTTGAGCAGCAGAAAAGAGTAGAATAAAAGCATTTGAATTGTGGTGTTACAGGAGAATGATGAAGATCAGATGGGTAGATAGAGGAACAAATGAAGACGTATTAGGACGAGTGGGGAGGAGTGATATTTCTGGCGACTGCTCATGAGGAGAAGACATAGGTTGTTAGAACACGTATGAAGACATCCACGAATAGCAAACATAGTCATGGAAGGAAGGGTCGAGGATAAGAACTGTAGGGGTAGACTAAGTTTAGAATATGTTGAACAGATTACCTCAGCTGTAAGATGTGCTAGCTATGTAGATATGAAACGATTAGCTCATGACAGGGAGGCATGGTGAGCTGCATAAAACCAGTCAAAAGACTGAAGACTCAAATAACAACTCAACAGATAAGATCGCGCTAAGGGGTCGATTTGTATATTTTATTCTACTTGTTACTGCTGCGAATATAAAATGCCCTCAGAATCATAGCAGGCTTACCAACTGCTGTACATTGATTGCCCCACTGTCTCTCTGAGTGTCCCCTAACTTCCCGGAATGCGTCTGAACTTCACTTCTGTTTGTGACCCTGTGTGGAAGAAGAGACTCGTCTAATTACACCAGAGTTCACAAACAGCAAGTAGCTTAGTTTGAAGGAAGAATGTTGCTGTCCTAACTCAGCGCAGCACCCAAAGGCGTAGGCATGTGCGTTAATTCACCAATACTTTGCTGCAGTGAGTCCAGATATAGGTGGTTCGATTTCCAGCACAAATGGTGGACATCATGAGTGTGATTTTTCCTAGTTATTTTCGGTGGACTTGCGACGCAAATATCAAGTTGATAACTTACCTCAAGTCCCGAGGCACCTACACAATACCTGACCCCAATATTAACAGTTATAAACACTAATATAGGCACTACAGAAACACGAGTTATCAGACAAAAACAGCAAACACACAAATACACGGGGATGATTAACAAGATATCCTAAACTCTTAAAGTGAATTATCGATAGCAAAAACATCGTATTCCCCCTACAAGTATAATTGAACAATACTGGATAATACCGGAATAATACTGGATACGATAGCAAAACCTACAGTCCTTGAAAGTTTCTGTGGTGATAATAATAATAATAATAATAATAATAATAATAATAATAATAATAATAACAGATGGGTTGAGGGCCAGGTACGATTGAGTTCCAGTAGTGGTTTTGTGGGGGTTTTACAGCCTCCTCCTCCTCACCCTCCTCACAAGATGGCGGCGGACCGATATCTCTCGAACGCATAGTCAGATTTTGACGAATGAGGTGTCATTGAACTCGGGCTGACACCCCCTTTCCAATGGACAACATATTTCAACCCCAAAAATAAAACCTACCCCTACTAGGGGGTGCAATTGTAATTTTTTAGAGAATCTCTCTTTCCAATTGCAACATGTGAGAGTTTGAATGCCAATATGGAATGAAACGTTGTTCTACACATGAGACATGTATACGGTGGAAAGCCACTATGAATTAACATGCTTGTTTTTTGTTTTTTACGCATGCCCACTCATGGCTTTTGTAAGAGGGTGGGGGAGCGGATCCCTGTGGATGGGTTATTGTTGACGGGTCATTGTTGGCGGGGTCATTGTTGCCGGGTCATTGTGGACGAGTCCTTGTGGACAAGTCCTTGTTGGCAGGCCCTTGTGGACAGGTCCTTGTTGACAGGTCCTTGTGGACAAGTCCTTGTGGACAGGAACTTGTGGACGAGTCCTTGTGGATGAGTCCCTTTGGTCTGATCCCTTTGGACCGGCCCCTTAGGACTGGCCCATGAATTTATCCAAATTATGTCAAAGGACTTAACTAACGGACTAATAAGGCTAGGAATTTGTATGAGGTATTGTAGGACTTGGGATGAAGCCCCCTTTTAGAATGTATTTTTGAAATTTTGACAAAGGGCCTAACCACACTTTTGTTAATATCTCGCGAACCTATCATGCTAGTGACTTGTATGAGGGGTCCTAGCAATTGGGGCGATGTTCCCCTTTGAGGGTGAAACTATCCACCCACTCCCAAATTGAAAATTCGATATCTTGGAAACTAAGAACCCTAAAATTATGTGTGATAGCTTTAAAAATAGGTCATAAGATACGATTTTACCATGATAGGTCATTTCACCCCTAAAATAGTAAATAGTAATGTTACAGGGAAAAAAGCGGTTAAACACTTAAAAATGATAAATGAACCTAAGATCATTTGTTTTTGATGAAAAAATAGTAAGAGGGTTAAAACTACCCCCAAAATTTAAAAATCGTTATCCTGGAAATTAAGAGCCTTAAAATTAAGTGTGATAGCTTTAAAATAGGTCATGACATACGCTTATACCACGATAGGTCATTTCACCCCTAAAACAGTGAATAGTGATTTTACAGGGAAAATGTGTTGAACGCCTAAAAATGATAAATGAACCTAAGATCTTTTGTTTTTGATGAAAAATAGTAAGGGGGTGAAAACTACCCAAAAATTGAAAAATCGATATCTTGGAAACTAAGAAACCTAAAATTAGGTGTGATAGCTCAAAACATTGGACATTTAATACTCTTTTACCACGATTGGTCATTTTACCCCTAAAACAATGCATGCAGATTTTACAGGAAAAAAGGGGAACCAATAATCAGATTTGGACACATGAGGTGTTATAAGACTCAGGGCGACAATCTCTTCTTGAATTTATTATTTATTTTTTGAAATTTTGACAAAGGCCTAACCACACATTTTGAAAATTTAAACGAGCATGTCGCCGATCACTGTGGTCATGTTCAATGGATGAATCGATATTTTGTGAAGCATTGATTGTAGAGGGTCATGCGATGACTTGTTTTAAGAATATTTTTATGATTTTTCCTATGATGCATGCATTTAGTTAAATATCCCAAAACGGCAAGGTTACTGATTTGAGTTTTATAAACTAATAATGGGATTTGGACTCATAAGGTGTCCTATAACTTGACATGACGCTTTCTTTATATGGCTTATGAATTTTCCCAAAAAGATTGAAAACAACAAGGTCATGGACTTTTGTTTCTCTTAATATATATTGCAAACCCATAATGTTAGATGTTTATGGTGAGTGATGAAACATAGCTATGTAGAGAAAGAATTATTGTAGGCTTCACGTTTGGTGACTGACAAGTCTTTGACCATTGAAACTTGTTTTTAAACCTGACCGCAGTACATAGGGAGTATAGGTTTCAGGCATGACATGACAAACGGTGTGTACAAAATCCAATTTATCGATTCAAGAATTCAGAGTAGACAATCTTTAATTGATTAGTTAAATAGGGTAGCTAAGAAAACAAGATGGTGATTACACTGAACCAAACCGAACCAATACAATCCTTTTTGAATGTATAATGTTACTTGCTAACCATTTTGTGCTGCAGTGGCAAGCACTTTTGGCTCTTGCACTAGAGGCCTTAACTCGATTTAACTTTAAGGCTTAGAACGAACCAAACTAAGAAAGATGGTTATAGTGGTGCAGTGGTTAAGCTGTTATCCTTTGAATAAGGTAGACCAGGGTTTGATTTTAGATTAATACGCATGTCAAAAACATATAAAAAGCAGGGATAATGTTTTAAGACTGATAACACTTGTATATTTTTTCAAATTATTACTTGGATTACAAATACAGAGGAGGACTGGGTTCAATATACAGTTAATCCAAGTAACATTTTGTATTTGTTTTTTATTTTAGACTTTAGATTTTAGAATTTACATTTTACATTTTAGATTGTACAAAAAGACCAAACCATAATGTCGTGACTTTAAATTTTCTGTAACTAATTATTAAAGAAAAAACATATAAGGATTTGTATTACTTGGAATTATGTTTTATATACTGAACCCTTTATCCACAGGCTATATAAAGGATTCTAATAATTATTAATCATCTTTTGATACATTTATACTGACAACAGATATGACAGCCAGACGGTGTTGGGAAAATATTGAGAAATCAGTGGCCGAGAGGACACAATGGTTTAAGCTCCTGTGGTATTTTAGGAGGATGCATATATATTTTTGGGACACAGGACAGGTGCAACTTTTAGCGCGGAAGACGGCTTAGGGACGCACATTATGGCCTGTTGCTAGGAAGATTGGCGCCAAGAAGGAAATCGAATGCTACGAAGCAATTGGTCTATCATCATGTTAACCACTCCCTACTTCTGGAATATATGTAAAAGCGCGCAAAGACATACAACAGTCTGGGCCAATAATATCAAGACGCCTTGTCTTAGCGGGAACTCGGCTTGGGAACGCGCACTGGTTAATTAACGCGGGAGTTATCTACAGATTAATTCCACGATCGATTCAAGCCGGCTACAGCATAATCGTAACCTCCACACTGCTACGAACTCAATGATACCGATCGCATGTTAGTCTGATAGTTATTATGGAATATTTTTTTAATATATCCCCTTCCACACCTACCCTAGTCAGTTTCATTTATAAGGATCCAAGATGCTTCGAGGATCATTACTCATTACTTATTTCTGTGCGTCTGAGGACGTAACACAGACCACTCTTTTTTGTACGTCTGTGGACGTAAGGTTCATACTCTGCATATTTCATGTTAGTGAACATGGAACAGCGTCGTCAAATTATAAGTGTAACTTCAGAGATTTATTTATAGTCCCAGCACTATCAGTAGGACCAGTTCATCGAAGTAATTCACCAAATAGACTGGCAAGGAATATAGTACTTGATAGGTGAATATAGTAGGAATTATATCGTGTGTGTATCTGACAAAACTTTATTTAATTTAGCACGTGATGACGTGTAAGAACGAGAATGGATCTGGGAACCAGCAGGACATTTGCCTGAAGATGTCAATGACCAGATAAACATCTTAAAGGAGATGTCTGAAGACGTATTCCTGGCACTGTTTAAAGGATTGAGTACCAAATAAATTTATTTATTTATTAAATCAGCTACGGTGTAATGGGATACTTTTTGTAAATATTTGTTTGCTTGCTTCGTAATGTAGATTATTAGTTTTTGTTTTACTGACACATTAAATATGGGACTAGCCGAGCGTTGCGTAATTTATATATTTTGTGATTGTATTTGGTTTAACTTTACGCGGGGACGTGCAGCCGATGCTCGCTTTCGCTTGCGTAAATCGCGGTCATGCATTATTATTCGGAGGTTTGCCTTACAACAAAAATGGAACTGAATTAATTTTGAGATTAAAAATAGAAATTGGAGGGTAAAAGATTATTTGTGAGTAGAATTTTATGACGGATCAGGATTATTTTGATAGTTGCTTTCCAGCAGATTTGAACTGGATGGCACTTTGCACCCGAGTTTTTGTTGTGTATTTTTGTTAATGTGTCTATGGACGCAATATTGTTGATCTGTTTTGAGCCGACCCAGTGTGTGTGTATGGGAGTCAGTCCAAGCTATGGGTGCGTAATGTGATTTTTATGATGTGCTAGCGAGAATATATCATGGCGATTATTCTGACTTGCTCCACGTCAACCCAGTTCATGTCCTCGCGAGGCTGGACTTGTGGTATATATTTGTGTTTCTCGTCATCCAAGGGGATGGGCGAGATCTGTTGACGTTCCCAGAGTGAAACTGCACCGAGCTTGCCGGACTGAGAGAGATATTTGTGGCAGTGTTGACTCATACAAGACGGGCGCGCTCAAATCAGATAACGTGACTAGTCATTAGTAACAGGCTTGCTTCCTGTACTGCAATTTAAGATGTTGTTTAAATTCACAAAAACCTGATCGGTTATAATGAGTATTGTTGATTAAATGGGAGCTGTCCATAGTTGTAAGGGAGCTTCCGAGATTCGTGTTTGTCTGGCGTTTTATATAAATGTAAACATCGTTTTTCAGCCGTTAGGCTTGTATTTTGTTGTTGTTGGTTCAATTTTTTTGGTGTGTTTATTTTTACGCGTTCTTGACCCGTGTCAAGTTAGGGGGCGCGAAGCTATGTTCCCAAGTTATGATGAGAGCTTTTTGGGCCTATTTCTGGCATGCTCTTTTTATTCCGTGTGCTCTGGCACCAGCTAGGATCTCAGGGAGATTCTTCATTCTGTTAATATTATTAGATCTTGCATGTGTCAGTATTAATATTGGTGTATTAATGAAGGGTGGGTCCCATAGCCGTAATGTGATTTAAAAGATGCACTCCGTAAGCAACATGAATGTTTCAATTGTAAACGGGCTCGCATCAGTACTCACTTTCTTATTTACGAGCAGTACACCACACGGTATATAACTTCTTGACCAGAAAATAATGGACGTGTATCCTTATGTTAACGAGTGAGTTCTTACCGCTCAAACGCTTTTGTTATGATTTTTATTTATGTGAAGCTTAATTCACATTGTCTAGTTGTGACGAGCGAGTTCCTACCGCTCAGTGTTATTATTATTATTAAGGGGACAAAAGTCAGGGAGGATTTGTTAATTATTTATTATCATTATTATGCACATACCTTTCAGTCATTAAATTTCTTTTATTCTACTTGTTATTCATTTTATTTCAAGTATAGCCTCTGTCATGAACCTTTCTATTCATTAGAGCATGTTGTTTTAAGCGAACTTTGCTGTGTAACGCAGTCAGGACTGAACACGACCCCGTAGACGACTCTCGACAAAATCATGCTTTATTGAAGGGTGCATAGACAAGCTGGCGCCCAACGTGGGGATAGTTCGTTGCTAGTTCACTGCTAGAACACGGGGATAGACAGCATAGATAAGCTGGTGTCATACCGTGGAGCGTTTCGTTGTTTTGGGCCTTTCTAGCTGATCATAAACAAGCTGTTACCCTACATGTGGTGTTTCGCTGTTTTTGACTGGTTGAGATCACCGGAAGTGATATTTTGTTAACGTAAATACGGCGAAGAGAAATACCGCCAAGAAAATGGAATATACAGTAGAATCACGAGTTTGCAAGTTAAAATACGATTCATGTTTTGTTTATTGATGTAATTAGTAAAGTAATGTACGTGAAATCAGGCGCCCATTTATTAAATATAAAATCAGATTTGTTTAGAAAGTCAAACTCATGAATATGTTAGGAGGCTGGTAGCCTTAAATGACAATTAATACTTTGTTAATTGGTCAGTGTTAACATCAGATCTGGATAGTAATTTATGACTGAATATGTGCGGGGTTAAAAAAATGTATTAAGTAAAGTTAGAACCATTCAGTGGTGATTGATTTGTGGGAGTAAAGGGAATAAGTTTAAATGAACTGAATGTGATCAAATGAAGTAAATGTATGTCAAGAATTATATATGTGTGTGTCAGGGAGACGTTTGCATGCCATCATCCTGTTTTCTCAGTGATATATTTTTGTGTGTGATAATGGCGACGGTCGCAGAGATCCAGGCGATTATTGAAAGTGCTACGGCACGAACCCAGAAACTATTAAAAGAACAGAGTGAAAAATTGGACATTAAATTATCTGAATAGAATGCACAATTATCTGAACAGAATGCACAATTATCTGAACAGAATGAGTCATTCCAGGCTCAAATAAATGACACTATAAAATCACAATTAGAGGAACAAAGTGAAAAATTAGACATTAAATTAAACGAACAGTCAGGCGAGTTAAAAACACAACTAGCTGAACAGAGTGAATCATTACAAGCGCAAGTAAATGAAAATATAAACAAACAATTAGAAGCGCAAGAAAATAGAAATATGAGTCAGTTAGCCACATTATCTGCGGAGATGAAAGAATACACTACACAGCAGATGGTTCAATTCGCGCTTGATGTAACTAAGAATAATGACTAACAGCTAGGTCAGATACAAAAATTAGAGGATACCTTCAACCGTAAATTAAATGATTTGGACGAAACTGTGTTAGCAAAACTAGCTCAGATAGAATTAGCATGCACGGTAAATAACAGTGAGGTTAAAACGACACAGGATGGTCTTGAAAAGCTATTTGATAAAATGGAGGAGGATTCTACGTTTATCCAGGGACAATTGTCGGCAGTAAATGAAAGCTTTACGGGCTTAATAAAGGACATGGATAAATTAGAAATACAATCAGCAGAGCGATGGCAAAACCTAGAATCGGACCAGGATAATTTAAAGAGTACGATAGATGAGAATAATCTACGTCTAGAAGACAGACTTGAGAAGATAGAATCGAATCAGGGGGACACGAAACAGCAGATGGAAGAAAAACTGGGAGCGATTAAAGATAGCATCAGAAAGGATTGGCGTAAGATGAGCAGCGAATCTGAAGAAGAACGGTTAACAATCATAAAGACCGTCGGTGATAATCATACGCGCATTAAAGCACTTGAGGAAGAAATCAAGAATAAAATGAAAGAACAGTCGGACAGAATCGTAAAGGCAGAGTTGCGCTCATTAGGACAGAACACGTTATTTCAGACAGAGCACACTAAAGATAAGGAAGTTGACACAACGAGCCAGGGGGCAATTAGCGCGGAAGGTGGCCACGGACTGACAGGCAGCCCATTAACGACTAACACAGAGGGATTTCACAACAACGTTGGAGGAACTTCTACCCCTCAACATGGCTATCAGCACCCTCAAGTCGTACAAGTAATTCGATCAAATGAATTTAAACCTAATAAATTCACAGAAAATTCTGGTGTCACACCGAAGGCGTATCTTAAAGAGATGGATCACTATTTTAATGATAATAATATACCTCCCGCGCGTCGTTTAAGACTGATGGAACGATTTCTATCGGGAAATGTACTTACGTGGTTCTTGAGCTTCAAGTACACTTTCGGAGGGATGGATGATTTCAAGATTGCGTTCCTTAAAAAGTACTGGTCGGCTTCTCTACAACAAAGTCTCAGAATGGAACTTTATTCGAGAAAATATCAGTCGACTCAGCAGACAAAATATTCAGATTTCTTTTCGCCACAATTGTTCAAATTACGGGATCTGGATCACCCTTTAGAAGAATCAGATCTGGTTATGACGATTGCACGGCAGTTGCCAGTAAATGTTCAGCAGGTTTTAGTAGCAGCAAACGTGGACACAGCGGTTCGAGCCGAACAAATCTTACGTCAGATTGACGAGACAACATCTCACTTGCAGCAAAGAGGGGGAAACAGCTGGAACTTGTAAACACAACGGAGGTGGTTAAACCCGCTCAAATACACACCAGGTCGCAGGCCACAAATACAAGTGTGTCAACAACACCAAGACGAGGTCAGGAGGGTGACGAAAATAGGTCACACCAGCGTCATGAAAATAACAATGATAGACAGACACAGGGCAACAATAGGTATCAGCAGCGAGGATACCAACAATGGAGAAATAATAGGAGAAATGAGGGACCCTACAGACGTTATGAAAATAACAATAATGATAATCGACAATGGCGTGAAAGAAGATATCAGAACCAGGGGGACTATCAGAATTATAGAAATGATTGGAATGACAGGCAAGCCGAATCGCAGCGCTACCTGGAAGAGTTACACGCTAATGGAGGGGACGAACAAAAACATTGGGAAAATGCAATAAATAGGAAGTCTAATCCAGATACTCACATTGAGGGGGCCGAGAGTTTATTGAACAAGGAAGAACGCCAGGGAAATACGCGACAGAAGGATGATGGTAGTCGCGGGGGTTGTAAAAAAATCCCAATAATTGAAAAAGGACTCACCCTGAGAGAGCAACAGCCGGATCGTGAAGAAGGATGGGTCGTGGCACACATACAAGAATGGATAGCTTTGCTGGAAGATTGCCTGGAGGAGATTGTAAAACCACGGAACGATGATATCAAACAATTACCTATTATCTATACCAAGATTGAAGCCTCCGTGGCTTAGGCGGCAGCACGCCGGCCTCTCACCGCTGGGTCCGTGGTTCAAATCCCGGTCACTCCATGTGAGATCTGTGCTGGACAAAACGGAGGCAGACAGGTTTTTCTCCGGGTACTCCGGTTTTCCCTGTCAAAATGTCATTCCAGCAACACTCTCCACTATCATTTCATTTCATCTGTCATTCATTTAATCATTGCCCCTGAGGAGTGCGTCAGGCCTCGGCAGCCGGCACAGTTCATATCCTCGCCGCTATATAGGGGCTTCATTCATTCCATTCCTGACCCGGTCGGAGACTGGAAGCAGGCTGTGGATTTTCATTTTCTATGCCAAGATTGGTGGAATTAACGTGAGATGCTTGGTTGACACGGGGTCACAAATCAGTCTTGTATCGGAGGCTTTGGTTCGAGAGTTGGGACGGAGTCAGAATATTCCTGTGATTCCAGTACAGCAACTCAAGGTGAGGGGCGTTATTCCCGAACGCACCGTCACTTGCAAACGTCAGGCATTTATAGAATTGGATATATTAGACCATATATTTGGACAGACTTTCATCATAATGGCTAAAATGAATTTTAACATTATTCTGGGTGCAAATTTCATTTGTGACTACCAGGCAGTCATAGATTTGCACAATAATACAGTCAGTTTTAAGGAGTTTGATAACCTGAAGGATGTGGGTTTATACATGGATGAAATCACTACAGGGAAAGACGTGAGTTCATGGGCATTGGAGGCAATAGCAGAGGAGACAGAAGAGGAGACACGAAAGGCGGAAGATGACCTTATAGATGTGGCTGTTGTGGAATTAAATGAAGAGAGTGACTCTCAGGAGATATGGGCCTTACTAGCAGAAGGAGAGGACAGCGATACTCAGTTTGAAGAACTATTACAGGAGCGGCTCAGTGACATACAACTAGGGGTGGAACATAGGAAGAAACTTGAGGAGATCTTAAGAAGACACAAGGCAGTGTTTGACACAGTTCCAGGGAAGATAATAATCTTTCAGTATTCTATGCAGGTTGAGGATTGGTCCCCATTTCGAAGCAAATTATACCCTATACCAGAAAAACATCGGGAGCAAGTAAAACGGATTATTGATGATATGTTTCAAGCTGGAGTGATTAAGAAGACTCCTACACCTTATTTAAATGCGATTTTGGCAGTAACAAAACCAAATGGATCCATTAGACTTTGTCTAGACGCCAGAAATCTAAACATGCGCCTTATTTTTCACGAGTATGACAGAGCGCCAATCATCAGAGACGTCTTAAAAGGATTTAAGAACAAGAGCATCTATTCATCAGTAGACCTGACGAGTTCGTTTCACCATCTCGAACTGGATGAGAAGTCACAGCTTCTTACTGGCTTCTTGTTCGATAATCAGACATATTGCTTCGTCCGCATGCCCTTCGGCGTTAAAACTGCTGGATGCGCATTAATTCGAGCCTTGGATCGGAACCAGACTGAAGAAGTGAAGGAAATGACGGTACGATATATTGACGATATACTCTTGGCTTCAGATGACATTGAGACACACATGAAAAATTTGGATAAGCTTTTGGACAACCTTAGAACTGCAAATTTTAAAGTCAACTTGAAGAAATCCCATTTCTTCAAGAAGGAGATTTTATACTTGGGGCACATCATTGACCAGGAGGGAGTGCGACCAAACCCTGCCAAGATAGAGGCGATAAAGAATTTCCCTACACCAACGAGAGTGAAACATATCAGAGCTTTCCTTGGCGTGACGGGTTTATTTAAGGAAAACTGCCCAGGATATACTGAAACCGTAGCACCTATGCAGGAAATGCTGAAGAAGAACAACAAATGGCTTTGGAACGCTGAGTGTGAGAAATCATTTCAAGAGACAAAATTATTACTGGAAAATTGTATCAAACTAGGTTATCCAGACTTTCAACGGAAATTTATTATCCAAGCGGATGCTTCCATGGTTGGTATAGGAGCAATGTTATACCAAGAAGATCCAGCTAACCTTCAACGTCGTGATTATTTAGCATTTGTGAGCTGCAGATTGCGTAAACATGAGCGCAATTATACGGTCACGGAACTCGAATTGTTGGCAATACTTCATGCTTTACAACAATGGAAACGAATCGTGTATGGTTACTCCATTGTTATTAGAACAGACCACAAAGCACTAACGTTCTTGTTCAAGACATCGATGGCTAGCGAGCGTGTGACACGTTGGTCCATCTACATACAACAATTTAACATCGAAATTGAACATTGCCCAGGAAAAATGAATGTAATTCCGGATGTATTAAGCAGGAACCCCGAGCCTGATACCTAAGAAACAGCGATAGTACAGCATATTGAGTTAACAGCAAAGGACCATGCATTCTTGGAGGAATTACGGGAGATAAGACGAGAGCAGGAAGCAGAACCGTGGATGTACCAAATGATCCAGTACTTTAAGAAGGAGTTACCAGCAAGAACCCCGGCCTACAGAGAAGCAAAAGCCAGAGAAGGAAGATATGTCTACCTTAACAATTTACTGCATAAATGGATAGATGAAGAACACACCAAATTACGTATCATGGTACCTGCATCATTACAAAGAGGACTTACTTGGCACATACATGAAAGTTTTGGTCACGTGGGATTAGATAAGGCACAGGCGACCATAGGAGAAACGTTTACATGGCCGCGAATGAGGACTACCATTTGTGACGTAATAAAGACTTGCGATCCTTGTCAGAGGACGAAGCCGAATAATTACTTAATGAGGCAGTATCCTAGACCATTGCTACCTCAGAAACCCTGCGAGCTACTGGCCCTGGACTGTTTCGGTCCAATCCCGAAAGGTAGGCGAGGTTGCCGTCACTTACTAGTGTGTATTGATGTATTTTCTAAGTTTGTCGTATTGTGTCCCATTCAGAAAACTACATCGAAACAAGTACTCAGTCGTATTCGAAATAGAGTTATTCCAATCCTTGGAAAACCAGAGTTCATATTGTCGGACCACGGAAGCTATTTCACAAGTGCCGAATTCAAGAAAGGTATGGAGGACTTGGATGTAAAACACATGTTTAGTAGCATTCGCCACCCTCAAGCTAATCCAAGCGAGCGCGCTATAAAATGTGTTACTAAATACTTAAGGATCTTCATTCCCAATGAACATCACAAGTGGGTAGACAGGATCAAAGATATAGAGACCTGTATGAATACAACTAGACATGAATCGACAGGCCAGATTCCCATGGTCTTGCACATGAACGAATATCCAGTAAGATCGTGGAGCAACATCATCAATTGCCCACAAGATCCCATGGTTGGTCATGAGTTGAGAATTGAGAGAACGAGAGTCCATATGAGAAACCAGGCGGATCGCAGATTATGTCGTGTCAGAAATAAGAGGTATCACAGAGAACTATTAGTCAACGAGCTTGTATTAGTGCGGAAGCCAGCGACATCTGATCCACAGACAACGCGGCGAATTTAAAATTGTATTTTACTAGCGAACCGTGGGAACGCAGAAATAATGCTGCAAATTAAATATATGGACGTCCTTTTTGCACATCCAACTATACGTGGGTCAATGAGTACGTCAGTGGAACGAGAAAGTAGAGAACAGTCTGCTGTGGTCAGACACTAATGAGCTCTGACGGTGACGACAGCGATAGAGCGAGCGAGAGCGATAAGGACATTGGAAAGGGGAGATACTAGCCTTAGGCGATCAGACAAGCAGGCTGGTTTGCGGAATGTCGGAATGAATGAGGAAGCTGGATGTAAACACGAGCACGTGTTGTGACTCCAACGACAGTGGCGGCTAGACTAGACTGATGAGAGGGAGATTTCTCTAGGATTGGCAGGAATGGATTACAGATGTTATGTATTTGTAAAAAAATCGACTATGTGTTATGTTCGATTTTTTCCATGCAGGGGGGTTGTGAACCCTTTATCCACAGGCTATATAAAGGATTCTAATAATTATTCATCATCTTTTGATACATTTATACTGACAACAGATATGAGAGCCAGACGGTGTTGGGAAAATATTGAGAAATCAGTGGCCGAGAGGACACAATGGTTTAAGCTCCTGTGGTATTTTAGGAGGATGCATATATATTCTTGGGACACAGGACAGGTGCAACTTTTAGCGCGGAAGACGGCTTGGGGACGCACATTATGGCCCGTTGCTAGGAAGATTGGCGCCAAGAAGGAAATCGAATGCTACGAAGCAATTGGTCTATCATCATGTTAACCACTCCCTACTACTGGAATATATGTAAAAGCGCGCAAAGACATACAACAGTCTGGGCCAATAATATCAAGACGCCTTGTCTTAGCGGGAAATCGGCTTGGGAACGCGCACTGGTAAATTAACGCGGGAGTTATCTACAGATTAATTCCACGATCGATTCAAGCCGGCTACAGCATAATCGTAACCTCCACACTGCTACGATCTCAATGATACCGATCGCATGTTAGTCTGATAGTTATTATGGAATATTTTTTTAATATATCCCCTTCCACACCTATCCTAGTCAGTTTCATTTATAAGGATCCAAGATGCTTCGAGGACCATTACTCATTACTTATTTCTGTGCGTCTGAGGACGTAACACAGACCACTCATTTTTGTACGTCTGTGGACGTAAGGTTCATACTCTGCATATTTCATGATAGTGAACATGGAACAGCGTCGTCAAATTATAAGTGTAACTTCAGTTATTTATTTATAGTCCCAGCACTATCAGTAGGACCAGTTCATCGAAGTAATTCACCAAATAGACTGGCAAGGAATATAGTACTTGATAGGTGAATATAGTAGGAATTATATCGTGTGTGTATCTGACAAAACTTTATTTAATTTAGCACGTGATGACGTCTAAGAACGAGAATGGATCTGGGAACCAGCAGGACATTTGCCTGAAGATGTCAATGACCAGATAAACATCTTAAAGGAGATGGCTGCAGACGTATTCCTGGCGCTGTTTAAAGGATTGAGTACCAAATAAATTTATTTATTTATTTATTAAATCAGCTACGGTGTAATGGGTAACTTTTTTGTAAATATTTGTTTGCTTGCTTGGTCATGTAGATTATTATTTTTTGTTTTACTGACACATTAAATATGGGACTAGCCGAGCGTTGCGTAATTTATATATTTTGTGATTGTATTTGGTTTAACTTTACGCGGGGACGCGCAGCCGATGCTCGCTTTCGCTTGCGTAAATCGCGGTCAAGCATTATTATTCGGAGGTTTGCCTTACAACAAAAATGGAAATGAATTAATTTTGAGATTAAAAATAGAAATTGGAGGGTAAAAGATTATTTGTGAGTAGAATTTTATGACGGATCAGGATTATTTTGATAGTTGCTTTCTAGCAGATTTGAACGAGATGGCACTTTGCACCCGAGTTTTTGTTGTGTATTTTTGTTAATGTGTCTATGGACGCAATATTGTTGATCTGTTTTGAGCCGACCCAGTGTGTGTGTATGGGAGTCAGTCCAAGCTATGGGTGCGTAATGTGATTTTTATGATGTGCTAGCGAGAATATTTCATGGCGATTATTCTGACTTGCTCCACGTCAACCCAGTTCATGTCCTCGCGAGGCTGGACTTGTGGTATATATTTGTGTTTCTCGTCATCCAAGGGGATGGGCGAGATCTGTTGACGTTTCCAGAGTGAAACTGCACCGAGCTTGCCGGACTGAGAGAGATATTTGTGGCAGTGTTGACTCATACAAGACGGGCGCGCTCAAATCAGATAACGTGACTAGTCATTAGTAACAGGCTTGCTTCCTGTACTGCAATTTAAGATGTTGTGTAAATTCACAAAAACCTGATCGGTTATAATGAGTATTGTTGATTAAATGGGAGCTCTCCATAGTTGTAAGGGAGCTTCCGAGATTCGTGTTTGTCTGGCGTTTTATATAAATGTAAACATCGTTTTTCAGCCGTTAGGCTTGTATTCTGTTGTTGTTGGTTCAATTTTTTTTGGTGTGTGTATTTTTACGCGTTCTTGACCCGTGTAAAGTTAGGGTGCGCGAAGCTATGTTCCCAAGTTATGATGAGAGCTTTTTGGGCCTATTTCTGGCATGCTCTTTTTATTCCGTGTGCTCTGGCACCAGCTAGGATCTCAGGGAGATTCTTCATTCTGTTAATATTATTAGATCTTGCATGTGTCAGTATTAATATTGGTGTATTAATGAAGGGTGGGTCCCATAGCCGTAGTGTGATTTAAAAGATGCACTCCGTAAGCAACATGAATGTTTCAATTGTAAACGGACTCGCATCAGTACTCACTTTCTTATTTACGAGCAGTACACCACACGGTATATAACTTCTTGACCAGAAAATAATGGACGTGCATCCTTATGTTGACGAGTGAGTTCTTACCGCTCAAACGCTTTTGTTATGATTTTTATTTATGTGAAGCTTAATTCACATTGTCTTGTTGTGACGAGTGAGTTCCTACCGCTCAGTGTTATTATTATTATTATTATTATTAAGGGGGCAAAAGTCAGGGAGGATTTGTTAATTATTTATTATCATTATTATGCACATACCTTTCAGTCATTAAATTTCTTTTATTCTACTTGTTATTCATTTTATTTCTAGTATAGCCTCTGTCATGAACCTTTCTATTCATTAGAGCATGTTGTTTTAAGCGAACTTTGCTGTGTAACGCAGTCAGGACTGAACACGACCCCGTAGACGACTCTCGACAAAACCATGCTTTATTGGAGGGTGCAATACTATATTTTATTTTGGATTTAGATTTTAGAAATTTGATATTGGATTTTAGATTTTAGGTAAAGACCAAACTAATAATGACTATTCATTAGACACTGGTATGTAGATAGAAAGATGATTAGACTATTTGTTAAGATAAATTTTTAGGTGTTGACTGGCCTTGCAAAAAGACTTGACTAACCAGACATGAGTTAACTACCAACGAAACACTTTGGCGACTATGCTTGTTATTGACCAGTGAGTAGGGTTTTAGAAAAACTGTTTGCTATTTTGGGTTATATACAACAAATGCATAGACCTACTGAGCGACTATGTTTGCTAAACAAGACATTATACCAGAGATGATTAGGATTCCTATGTAGCTCAGGCAAGGAAAGCATTTCTACAGAATTTGTTGACATTGAATATAGATTTAGGTATTAGGATGTCATTTTTGAAGACCTTTGTCTGGAGTGAGACGTTCTATGAAAGGGAAACTTGGACTATTGGTGTAGCAGAAAAGTGGAGAGTTGAAGTGTTTGAAATGTGATGTTACAGGAGAATGATGAAGATTAGTTGGGTAAATAGGGTTACAAACAAAGAGGTATTAAGACAAGTGGGAGAGGAGTGATGTTTTTGCGACAGCTAATGAAGTAAATCGATAGGTTGGTAGGACACATACACCCAGGAATAGCAAGCTTAGTTATGGAAGAACGGGTTGAGGACAAGAACTGTAGGGGTAGACCAAGGATAGAATATGTTAAACAGATAGCCTTGGATGTAGAGTGTGGTAGCTATATAGAGATGAAACGATCAGCTCAGGACAGGGAGTCATGGGGAGCTGTATTAAACCAATAAAAAGGCTGAAGACGCAAACAACATGTAGAGCTTACAAAAATAATGTTGTGTAATGGTAAATACTAGTCAACAAACATTAATGCATTATTAAAACCCATGACACAATACCTGAGAGCTTTTCTAAAATTATTTTAAGATGCCTTTAACCCTATATTAAACACCTAGTTCTCAAGACTCATAACTACAATGTAATGAAAAAACAACAACAACAACAAACATTTAAAAACGAGCAAGTGGTTGAGTCAATGAACACTGGAAAATTTTGTAAACACTCAAGTGCACAAAACAAATTACATTATTAACTGTCAGGTTGACCGACTGGTTAAGGCGTTTGACTTATGTTTCACATTTTCAATACAAGAAAGCAAGGATTTGAACCCCTTACCTGACATAACTATTGCTTTAACATAGCTTAGCGATACTGTATTATTGTGATACTCGATACACAAACCATAGATAGAGTGTATTGTTTAAGTCCACTCCCTCTTTCTAAACATAGCTAGAGACTGTCAATGGTTAACAATTGCATTAATAGTGGGAGGATGTAGTGATAGTAATTAAGAAAAAGCAGCCAATAACCATAAAATATTTTTATTAAATTCATTTTATAATAGATACAGACTGAATACAACTCTCTCTATTTACCATTGTTTGATATAGATTTTTAAACACAACGCTTGTTGTAGATCCTTTTATAACTTTCTCTAGGTACTCTTGTTCTTAAAAACTGGGGAATTCGCAGTGGTTTTATAGACATAAAACCCTCATCCTTTTCTTTTTCATCATCATCATCATCATAATCATCTTCATTATGAATATTATCATCAAAATTATGATAGTCATTGTCACCATCATTATCATCATCATCATCATCATCATCATCATCATCAACAACATCACTAGAACAATCCAATTCCTCTTGTTCCTTTTCCATAGGGACCTCTTTTAAAGTCTGCGTTGCTTTTGATAGTGTTAAGGGTTTCTTAGACGTTGACAACTGTCCTAACATGACTTTTTGAGGACATGATAAGTGATTTTGAACAAACACTGCACTATCTTGCCCAGCAATATTTTTTTCTTGGACTTGCTTTTTTTTACCTTGGTTAGAGTATTTTGTCCATTTAAATGTGTATTAATTTGAGATTCACAATGATGCTCGTTTGAAGTACGTACGTTGGAGTCTTTTGTTTTAATCATTCCTCGACACTTTTTAGATCGTTGTTTTGAACATCGCCAAATAACAGTTCCATTTTTATTGGTTGTTTTTACAATATATGTATATCCTTTATAGTAGGCACATGGCTTACCATGGCTGGTTGTTGAGACTTCCATATTAACTAATACACATTAATTTAATTTTAGTAAAGTCACGTTAGTAATAATAACAGTAAAAGAAATGAAGTGGATTGATATTTTTGAAAGGTGGAATTTTCAAAGTACTGTCGAGAATAATAATCACATGAAGAAATTTTAGACTACAAGTGATTTACACACACATTGCTCAATGTCAAGATTTATACTGAACACAATTTATAGTGATTATGATTTTTATTGACTGTAATTGATAGTAGCCATGGTTAGTAGAGGCAATGTATACTGGGTGCGTTTTATAGCACGCTCAATTTATAGTAGGTATGATTAGTAGACGCGTTTGATACTGGGCGCGTTTTATACTCATTATGATTTATACTGAGCGCGATTTTTACTAGAAGCGATTTTTACCAGCTGTAATTGATAGCAGTTCATACTCAACGCAATTGATAGTAGGCGTAATTGATAGTAGGTGCAATTGGTAGTAGGCACAATTACTAGTAGGCGCGATTGGTAGTAGGCGCGATAGGTAGTAGGCGCAATTGACAGTAGGCGCGATTGGTAGTGGGTGTAATTGCTAGTAGGCGCTATTGATAGTAGGTGCAATTGACAGTAGGCGCAATTAGTAATAGGTGTGATTGGTAGTAGGTGCAATTGATAGTAGGTGCAATTAATAGGCGCAATTGATAGTAGGCGCGATTGATAGTAGGCGCTATTAGTAGACGTGATTGATAGTAGGCGCGATTGGTAGTGGATATAATTGATAGTAGGCGCTATTGATAGTAGGTTCAATTGACAGTAGGCGCGATTAGTAGTAGTCGCGATTGGTAGTAGGCGCAATTGTTAGTAGACGCAATTACTAGTTGGCACGATTGGTAGTAGGCGCAATTGATAGTAGGCGCAATTCACAGTAGACGCGATTGGTAGTGGGTGTAGTTGCTAGTAGGCGCTATTGATAGTAGGTGCAATTGACAGTAGGCGCAATTAGTAGTAGGCGTGATTGGTAGTAGGTGTAATTGATAGTAGGTGCAATCAATAGGCGCAATTGATAGTAGTCGCGATTGATAGTAGGCGCAATTGATAGCAGGCGCTATTAGTAGACGCGATTGATAGTAGGCGTGATTGGTAGTGGATGTAATTGATAGTAGGCGCTATTGATAGTAGGTGCGATTGATAGTAGGCGCGATTGATAGCAGGCGCTATTAGTAGACGCGATTGATAGTAGGCGCGATTGGTAGTGGACGTAATTGATAGTAGGCGCTATTGATAGTAGGCGCGATTGATAGTAGGCACGATTGGTAGTAGGCGCGATTGATATTAGGCGCAATAATTAGTAGGCGCGATTAGTAAGCGCGATTGATAGTAGGCGCGATTGATAGTAGGCGTAAATGATAGTAGACGCGATTGATAGTAGGCGTGATTGGTAGACCTTGAGGTGATAACCCCTTTTGATTGATCGCTGTTGATTTGTCCCTTTGGACTGGTCCCTGTTGACTAGCCCCTGTTGACCAGCCCCTTTGGACGGGTCCTTTATGGAGGGAGTCATTTTTGACGGGTCCCTGTGGACGGGCCCATGCATTTATCCAAATTATGTCAAAGTCACTTAACCTAACCTTGTCACATGACCTGTTCTACAAGTTTAGACTTGCTTTGAGACTGGCTATGACGTCGCAGATGAATGGCGGTGGGAGGCTGGACATTACTTTTCATTACACAAAAACATTCTCCTTAATGTGAGAGGAAAAGTGGGTGCAAGAGTGGGTGCAAAAGTGGGTGCAAAAGTGGGTGCAAAGGTGAGTGCAAAAGTGAGTGCAAAAGTGGGTGCAAAAGTGAGTGCAAAGGTGGGAACAAAGGTGGGTGCAAAAGTGGGTGTAAAAGTGGGTGCAAAACTGAGTGCAAACGTGAATGTAAAAGCGGGTGCAAAAGTGGGTGCAGTTTATAGTAGGCACGTTTTTTTACTAGAATGTGATTTGAGTAAATGTAATTTCTAAACCCAAGGAGTGAGTGGTCAGTTGGTTCTGATCTATGCAAGCGTAAACATGTCTCATACACTGATGATGGATACTCAAGGCTTTAAGGTCAACGAAAACAAGTACAGTATATATTTAAAGAGGTGGCTATTATTGATTGCACAACACTGAATCTATTTTTGAAATTTTGACAAAGGGCCTAAGTGCACTTTTGTTAATATCTCGCGAACCAATAACATTCGGGCATTGTATGAGGTATTGTTGGACTATTCGCTGAAGACTGCTGGTAAACACCTATGTTCCCACGGCCTTTTTAAAGATGGCGGCTGACCCACGAGGGGTGATTAAAAAGTATTCCAAGCGGCGCTTGTCGATAGGCAAACCAATAATCAAAGAGGGGTATGACAGACCTTGAGACGATAACCCCGTTTGATTGATCCCTGTTGATTTTCCCCTTTGGACTGGTCCCTGTTGACTAGCCCCTTTGGACGGGTCCTTTTTGAAGGGAGTTATTTTTGACGGGCCCCTGCTGACGGGTCACTGTGGACGGATCCCTGTGGACGGGTCCCTGTTGACAGGTCCTTTTGACTAATCCATTTGGACCGGTCCCTGTGGACTGATCCCTATGGGTTGGCCATGCATTTATCCAAATTATGTCCAAGGGACCGGTCCAAAGGGATTAGTCAAAAGGACCTGTCAACAGGGACCCGTCCACAGGGATCCGTCCACAGTGACCCGTCAGCAGGGTCTCGTCAAAAATGCCTCCCTTCAAAAAGGACCCGTCCAAAGGGGCTAGTCAACAGGGACCAGTCCAAAGGGGCAAATCAACAGGGATCAATCAAATGGGGTTATCGCCTCAAGGTCTGTCATACCCCCCTTTGATTACTGGTTTGCCTATCGACAAGCACCGCTTGGAATACTTTTTAATCACCCCTCGTGGGTCAGCCGCCTTCTTTAAAAAGGCCGTGGGAACATAGGTGTTTACCAGCAGTCTTCAGCGAAAAGTCCAACAATACCTCATACAATGCCCGAATGTTATTGGTTCGCGAGATATTAACAAAAGTGCACTTAGGCCCTTTGTCAAAATTTCAAAAATAGATTCAGTGTTGTGCAATCAATAATAGCCACCTCTTTAAATATATACTGTACTTGTTTTCGTTGACCTTAAAGCCTTGAGTATCCATCATCAGTGTATGAGACATATTTACGCTTGCATAGATCAAAACCAACTGACTACTCACTACTTGGGTTTAGAAATTACATTTACTCAAATCACATTCTAGTAAAAAAAGTGCCAAATATAAACTGCACCCACTTTTGCACCCGCTTTTACATTCACTTTTGCACTCACTTTTGCACCCACTTTTGCACCCACTTTTGCACCCACTTTTGCACCCACCTTTGTTCCCACCTTTGCACTCACTTTTGCACCCACTTTTGCACTCACTTTTGCACTCACCTTTGCACCCACTTTTGCACCCACTTTTGCACCCACTTTTCCTCTCACATTAAGGAGAATGTTTTTGTGTAATAAAAAGTAATGTCCAGCCTCCCACCGCCATTCATCTGTGACGTCATAGCCAGTCTCAAAGCAAGTCTAAACTTGTAGAACAGGTCATGTGACAAGGTTAGGTTAAGTGACTTTGACATAATTTGGATAAATGCATGGGCCCGTCCACAGGGACCCGTCAAAAATGACTCCCTCCATAAAGGACCCGTCCAAAGGGGCTGGTCAACAGGGGCTAGTCAACAGGGACCAGTCCAAAGGGACAAATCAACAGCGATCAATCAAAAGGGGTTATCACCTCAAGGTCTACCAATCACGCCTACTATCAATCGCGTCTACTATCATTTACGCCTACTATCAATCGCGCCTACTATCAATCGCGCTTACTAATCGCGCCTACTAATTATTGCGCCTAATATCAATCGCGCCTACTACCAATCGTGCCTACTATCAATCGCGCCTACTATCAATAGCGCCTACTATCAATTACGTCCACTACCAATCGCGCCTACTATCAATCGCGTCTACTAATAGCGCCTGCTATCAATCGCGCCTACTATCAGTCGCACCTACTATCAATAGCGCCTACTATCAATTACATCCACTACCAATCACGCCTACTATCAATCGCGTCTACTAATAGCGCCTGCTATCAATTGCGCCTACTATCAATCGCGACTACTATCAATTGCGCCTATTGATTGCACCTACTATCAATTACACCTACTACCAATCACGCCTACTACTAATTGCGCCTACTGTCAATTGCACCTACTATCAATAGCGCCTACTAGCAACTACACTCACTACCAACCGCGCCTACTGTGAATTGCGCCTACTATCAATTGCGCCTACTACCAATCGTGCCAACTAGTAATTGCGTCTACTAACAATTGCGCCTACTACCAATCGCGACTACTACCAATCGCGCCTACTATCAATCGCGCTTACTAATCGCGCCTACTAATTATTGCGCCTAATATCAATCGCGCCTACTACCAATCGTGCCTACTATCAATCGCGCCTACTATCAATAGCGCCTACTATCAATTACGTCCACTACCAATCGCGCCTACTATCAATCGCGTCTACTAATAGCGCCTGCTATCAATCGCGCCTACTATCAGTCGCACCTACTATCAATAGCGCCTACTATCAATTACATCCACTACCAATCACGCCTACTATCAATCGCGTCTACTAATAGCGCCTGCTATCAATTGCGCCTACTATCAATCGCGACTACTATCAATTGCGCCTATTGATTGCACCTACTATCAATTACACCTACTACCAATCACGCCTACTACTAATTGCGCCTACTGTCAATTGCACCTACTATCAATAGCGCCTACTAGCAACTACACTCACTACCAACCGCGCCTACTGTGAATTGCGCCTACTATCAATTGCGCCTACTACCAATCGTGCCAACTAGTAATTGCGTCTACTAACAATTGCGCCTACTACCAATCGCGACTACTACTAATCGCGCCTACTGTCAATTGAACCTACTATCAATAGCGCCTACTATCAATTACATCCACTACCAATCGCGCCTACTATCAATCACGTCTACTAATAGCGCCCGCTATCAATTGCGCCTACTATCAATCGCGCCTACTATCAATCGCGCCTACTATCAATTGCGCCTATTATCAATTGCACCTACTATCAATTGCACCTACTACCAATCACACCTATTACTAATTGCGCCTACTATCAATAGCGCCTACTAGCAATTACACCCACTACCAATCGCGCCTACTGACAATTGCGCCTACTACCTATCGCGCCTACTACCAATCGCGCCTACTAGTAATTGTGCCTACTATCAATTGCGCCAACTACCAATTGCACCTACTATCAATTACGCCTACTATCAATTGCGTTGAGTATGAACTGCTATCAATTACAGCTGGTAAAAATCGCTTCTAGTAAAAATCGCGCTCAGTATAAATCATAATGAGTATAAAACGCGCCCAGTATCAAACGCGTCTACTAATCATACCTACTATAAATTGAGCGTGCTATAAAACGCACCCAGTATACATTGCCTCTACTAACCATGGCTACTATCAATTACAGTCAATAAAAATCATAATCACTATAAATTGTGTTCAGTATAAATCTTGACATTGAGCAATGTGTGTGTAAATCACTTGTAGTCTAAAATTTCTTCATGTGATTATTATTCTCGACAGTACTTTGAAAATTCCACCTTTCAAAAATATTAATCCACTTCATTTATTTTACTGTTATTATTACTAACGTGACTTTACTAAAATTAAATTAATGTGTATTAGTTAATATGGAAGTCTCAACAACCAGCCATGGTAAGCCATGTGCCTACTATAAAGGATATACATATATTGTAAAAACAACCAATAAAAATGGAACTGTTATTTGGCGATGTTCAAAACAACGATCTAAAAAGTGTCGAGGAATGATTAAAACAAAAGACTCCAACGTACGTACTTCAAACGAGCATCATTGTGAATCTCAAATTAATACACATTTAAATGGACAAAATACTCTAACCAAGGTAAAAAAAAAGCAAGTCCAAGAAAAAAATATTGCTGCGCAAGATAGTGCAGTGTTTGTTCAAAATCACTTATCATGTCCTCAAAAAGTCATGTTAGGACAGTTGTCAACGTCTAAGAAAACCTTAACACTATCAAAAGCAACGCAGACTTTAAAAGAGGTCCCTGTGGAAAAGGAACAAGAGGAATTGGATTGTTCTAGTGATGTTGATGATGATGATGATGATGATGATAATGATGGTGACAATGACTATAATAATTTTGATGATAATATTCATAATGAAGATGATGATGATGATGATGATGATGATGATGATGATGATGATGATGAAAAAGAAAAAGATGAGGGTTTTATGTCTATAAAACCACTGCGACTTCCCCAGTTATTTAAGAACAAGAGTACCTGGAGAAAGTTATAAACTGATCTACAACAAGCGTTGTGTTTAAAAATCTATATCAAACGATGGTAAATAGAGAGAGTTGTATTCAGTGTGTATCTATTATAAAATGAATTTAATAAAAATATTTTATGGTTATTGTCTGCTTTTTCTTAATTACTATCACTACATCCTCCCACTATTAATGCAATTGTTAACCATTGACAGTCTCTAGCTATGTTTAGAAAGAGAGAGTGGACTTAAACAATACACTCTATCTATGGTTTGTGTATCGAGTATCATAATAATACAGTATCGCTAAGCTATGTTAAAGCAATAGTTAAGTCAGGTAAGGGGTTCAAATCCTTGCTTTCTTGTATTGAAAATGTGAAACATAAGTCAAACGCCTTAACCAGTCGGTCAACCTGACAGTTAATAATGTAATTTGTTTTGTGCACTTGAGTGTTTACAAAATTTTCCAGTGTACATTGACTCAACCACTTGCTCGTTTTTAAATGTTTTGTTGTTGTTGTTGTTGTTGTTTTTTCATTACATTGTAGTTATGAGTCTTGAGAACTAGGTGTTTAATATAGGGTTAAAGGCATCTTAAAATAATTTTAGAAAAGCTCTCAGGTACCGTGTCATGAGTTTTAGTAATGCATTAATGTTTGTTGACTAGTATTTACCATTACACAACATTATTTTGGTAAGCTCTACATGTTGTTTGAGTCTTCAGCCTTTTGACTGGTTTAATACAGCTCCCCATGACTCCCTGTCCTGAGCTGATCGTTTCATCTCTATATAGCTACCACACTCTACATCCAAGGCTATCTGTTTAACATATTCTATCCTTGGTCTACCCCTACAGTTCTTGTCCTCAACCCGTTCTTCCATTACTAAGCTTGCTATTCCTGGGTGTATGTGTCCTACCAACCTATCGATTTACTTCATTAGCTGTCGCCAAAATCATCTCTCCTCTCCCACTTGTCTTAATACCTCGTTGTTTGTAACCCTATTTACCCAACTAATCTTCATCATTCTCCTGTAACATCACATTTCAAACACTTCAACTCTCCACTTTTCTGCTACACCAATAGTCCAAGTTTCCCTTTCATAGAGCGTCTCACTCCAGACAAAGGTCTTCAAAAATGACATCCTAATACCTAAATCTATATTCAATGTCAACAAATTCTGTAGAAATGCTTTCCTTGCCTGAGCTACATAGGAATCCTAATCATCTCTGGTATAATGTCTTGTTTAGCAAACATAGTCGCTCAGTAGGTCTATGCATTTGTTGTATATAACCCAAACTAGCAAACTGTTTTTCTAAAACCCTACTCACTGGTCAATAACAAGCATAGTCGCCAAAGTGTTTCGTTGGTAGTTAACTCATGTCTGGTTAGTCAATTCTTATTGCAAGGCCAGTCAACACCTAAAAATTCATCTTAACATATAGTCTAATCATCTTTCTATCTACATACCAGTGTCTAATGAATAGTCAATATTAGTTTGGTCTTTACCTAAAATCTAAAATCCAATATCAAATTTCTAAAATCTAAAACCAAAATAAAATATAGTATATAAAACATAATTCCAAGTAATTCAAATCCCTTTTTTCTTTAATAATTAGTTACAGAAAATTTAAAGTCATGACATTATGGTTTGGTCTTTTTGTACCATCTAAAATGTAAAATGTAAATTCGAAAATCTAAAGTCTAAAATAAAAAACAAATACAAAATCTTACTTGGATTAACTGTATATTGAACCCAGTCCTCCTTTGTATTTGTAATCCAAGTAATAATTTGAAAAAATATACAAGTGTAATCAGTCTTAAAACATTATCCCTGCTTTTTTATATGTTTTTGACAAGCGTATTAATCTAAAATCAAACCCTGGTCTACCTTAGGCAAAGGATAACAGCTTAACCACTGCACCACTATAACCATCTTTCTTAGTTTGGTTCGTTCTAAGCCTTAAAGTTAAATCGAGTTAAGGCCTCTAGTGCAAGAGCCAAAAGTGCTTACCACTGCAGCACAAAATGGTTAGCAAGTAGCATTATACATTCAAAAAGGATTGTATTGGTTCGGTTTGGTTCAGTGTAATCACCATCTTGTTTTCTTAGCTACCCTCTTTAACTAATCAATTAAAGATAGTCTACTCTTAATTCTTGAATCGATAAATTGGATTTTGTACACACCGTTTGTCATGTCATGCCTGAAACCTATACTCCCTATGTACTGCGGTCAGGTTTAAAAACAAGTTTCAATGGTCAAAGACTTGTCAGTCACCATACGTGAAGCCTGCAATAATTCTTTCTCTACATAGCTATGTTTCATCACTCACCATAAACATCTAACATTATGGGTTTGCAATATATTAAGAGAAACAAAAGTCCATGGCCTTGTTGTTTTCAATCTTTTTGGGGAAATTCATAAGCCATATAAAGAAAGCGTCATGTCAAGTTATAGCACACCTTATGAGTCCAAATCCCATTATTAGTTTATAAAACTCAAATCAGTAACCTTGCCGTTTTGGGATATTTAACTAAATGCATGCATCACAGGAAAAATCATAAAAATATTCTTAAAACAAGTCATCGCATGACCCTCCAATCAATGCTTCACAAAATATCGATTCATCCATTGAACATGGCAACAGTGATCGGCGACATGCTCCTTTAAACACAACCGGTACTGTCTCTCTCTACTAAAAAAAATTAATTCTAAAATTTTAAAATCTAAATTTTCAAAATGTGTGGTTAGGCCCTTTGTCAAAATTTCAAAAAATAAATAATAAATTCAAGAAGAGATTGTCGCCCTGAGTCTTATAACACCTCATGTGTCCAAATCTGATAATTGGTTCCCCTTTTTTCCTGTAAAATCTACATGCATTGTTTTAGGGGTAAAATGACCAATCGTGGTAAAAGAGTATTAAATGTCCAATTTTTTGAGCTATCACACCTAATTTTAGGTTTCTTAGTTTCCAAGATATCGATTTTCAATTTTGGGGTAGTTTTCACCCCCCTTACTATTTTTCATCAAAAACAAAAGATCTTAGGTTCATTTATCATTTTTAGGCGTTTAACACCTTTTTCCCTGTAAAATCACTATTCACTGTTTCAGGAGTGAAATGACCTATCGTGGTATAAGCGTATGTCATGACCTATTTTAAAGCTATCACACTTAATTTTAAGGCTCTTAATTTCCAAGATAACGATTTTTAAATTTTGAGGGTAGTTTTAACCCTCTTACTATTTTTTCATCAAAAACAAATGATCTTAGGTTCATTTATCATTATTAAGTGTTTAACCGCTTTTTTTCCTGTAACATTACTATTTACTATTTTAGGGGTGAAATGACCTATCGTGGTAAAATCGTATCTTATGACCTATTTTTAAAGCTATCACACATAATTTTAGGGTTCTTAGTTTCCAAGATATCAATTTTTCAATTTGGGAGTGGGGGGATAGTTTCACCCCCAAAGGGGAACATCGCCCCAATTGCTAGGACCCCTCATACAAGTCACTAGCATGATAGGTTCGCGAGATATTAACAAAAGTGTGGTTAGGCCCTTTGTCAAAATTTCAAAAATACATTCTAAAAGGGGGCTTCATCCCAAGTCCTACAATACCTCATACAAGTTCCTAGCCTTTTTAGTCCGTTAGTTAAGCCCTTTGACATAATTTGGATAAATTCATGGGCCAGTCCAAAGGGGCCGGTCCAAAGGGATCAGACCAAAGGGACTCATCCACAAGGACTCGTCCACAAGGACTTGTCCACAAGAACCTGTCAACAAGGACTCGTCCACAAGGACCTGCCAACAAGGACTTGTCCACAAGGACTCGTCCACAATGACCCGGCAACAATGACCCCGCCAACAATGACCCGTCAACAATAACCCATCCACAGGGATCCGCTCCCCCACCCTCTTACAAAAGCCATGAGTGGGCATGCGTAAAAAACAAAAAACAAGCATGTTAATTCATAGTGGCTTTCCACCGTATACATGTCTCATGTGTAGAACAACATTTCATTCCATATTGGCATTCAAACTCTCACATGTTGCAATTGGAAAAAGAGATTCTCTAAAAAAATACAATTGCACCCCCTAGTAGGGGTAGGTTTTATTTTTGGGGTTGAAATATGTTGTCCATTGGAAAGGGGGTGTCAGCCCGAGTTCAATGACACCTCATTCGTCAAAATCCGACTATGCGTTCGAGAGATATCGGGCCGCCGCCATCTTGTGAGGAGGGTGAGGAGGAGGAGGCTGTAGAACCCCCACAAAACCACTACTAGTTCCAATGAGGAACTATACACCACGATTAAACCAGCAATGTCCGTCTCGATGCGTAGTAGCCCGCACTAGTAAAAATAAACCTACTTCTAACAACAAACTTATAACTAATTTACAAATTAGTAGAAGAAATGAAAGTAAATGAAAGGATAAAAAGAAATAAAAGATAGGAAGAATAAGAAATGCCCTCAGTCCTCGAAGAATAAGGACTGAGGGACTTGGAAGGAAGTAAAGCCATGAAAGGTAGACAGGAAAGGTAAAGATGAGAGAGTCCATCCCAAAAGGCAATGGAAAAAGGGTAAAAACCGGACCCAGCTTAGGAATCCCTCGGGGTCGCCAACTCCTGAACTCATCAGCCGTGAGCCCTTGAGGGTGCACCTGGGGCTACACATGCTCTGCCTCCCTTAGAGCCTTGAGCAGAAGGCAGGAGATAGCATGAAAAGATGAGGTCCACCACGTCAAAGAATGCGAGTATCAGGAAAGATGACACAAGGGCCAATTAAGGCAGGAATTTGAAAGACTCCCTAAGCCTCGGTCAACCAATAGCATCAGGAACGAAAGAGAACAAGAGTTGACAAAGGGTGGTCGACAGGAAAGATGCCAGAGAGGAGTCCAGCACAAGTAATTGGGAGCAATATTGGTGTCTCTTGGTCGCCAAACCACGTCCCAAAAGATGTGAGCAACTGGGGGACATATATGTTCAGTAAGACACGAAAATGTGAGGGTAGTCGGTAATCATTGGTGTAAGTGGCTAAGCAGTCACCGGGAGATTCTGGTATGAATCCCGACTGTAATCATAATTTCAAATCTTACTCAACTAACAGACAATTCGTTACTTTAGTTTTGTTCATTTCTTTTTAAGCCAAAACAGAGAATGAGTGTTTTTACGAATGCCAATCATGTCGATGGATGAAGAGACCCGTCGAAACATACAGTATCTTGAAATTCTGTAGACGCAATCGTTGTTCTATAAGAGGACAACAGGAGGAAAATCAGTCGCTAGATTGAACTGCAAGGCTCCGAAATCATGTGGTGAATCTCTCATATAAATCAATGGGAAGTAGCGAAACCGTACATGTTGGAACGGACAGTCCATATGGCACAGGCACTCAGGGCCGGTGGTAAGCAGCCATACGTTCCAGTCACCATATATGCCCCGCCACGCGACTACTCCGAGTACCACAGGGATGTCCAGCTCCGCCAGCCGTCATGCCTGCGTACCAGGATGTCAGGTACGATTTCGGAGCCTTGCAGTTCTATCTGGCGGCTGATGTTCCACACGTTGTCCTCTTATAGTACAACGATTGCGTCCACACGGTTTCAAGAAAGGATTCGACCTGTTTTACCTGATACTTCCCTTGTAAGCATATTTGCTGGAAAGAAAGCATTTACAATCCCAGATTTACATCATAAAGGGAAAAACTCTCGATGACTGCATTCCGTAGTAGATTTACACTTATCCCTCACTCTTCCAGGCTTGATAACCTAAACACAGCCTTACTATGCGACTCGTCGTACATATGACTGTCTTCTGCATCAGCTTAAGGCCTGGGTCCAATTTCAACTCTGTGAGAGATTCCTTTAAGTTGTTCGGAATCACACCAATGCTGGAGATGATTATAGGAACTGACCTGACTTGTGGCATGTGCCATTGCTTCCTGATCAGTTCTGAAAGCTCTTTAAACTCTGACAGCTTTTCATCGGGTTGTATGGAACTGCGCCCAAGCTTCACTAATGACTCGGGTCATTAGCATCAAACTTCTAAAAGTGGCAGTGGAACTGCGCCCATTGAGAGCGGTCAGGTAGGTTCCCTCCCTCCACCCATCCGAGTTATGTTGAGTCGAGTGGTGTGAATTTGAAGTGACTCATTTCAAATCGGTTGTGTCTTGATTGCGAACAAGTCAAAAACCGTCCAGATTGCGAACAACTAAATATACCCTGTTCAGATTGCGGACAAGAGATTAGTGTTGGCCTGGGATACATAAAACAGGTACAGTTTTCAAAACAGACTAATATTTAATTTTTGTTCTAGCAATATTAGCATTAACTGGTACATTGGGATGTTTTCGACAACCTAACCATATTTTAAAAATAGTTTTGTTACTGCAAATGTTTAATAATCAAGTTTGAGGTAATCTTACCATTTAGAAGATTATTATATTTTTTTTATTGTACACACATCAAAAAAAGGTTTTGCATCACCTTGGTTCCAAGAGTTCCGGAACCTTTAAATACAAAGGGAATAGAGATCAACACAAACAACATTTCAGCTCGTTTTATTGCTCATGAGACCCACACATTGCATGTTGTACCATCATACAGCTAGACTTTCAGCATTTGTGGTCCAGATTGCAGTACACACCACTACCTCTAATACCCAGTAGCACGTCCTCTTGCATTGATGCATGCCTGTATTCGTCGTGGCATACTATCCACAAGTTCATCAAGACACTGTTGGTCCAAATTGTCCCACTCCTCAACGACAATTCGGCGTAAATCTCTCAGAGTGGTTGGTGGGTCAAGACGTCCATAAACAGCCCTTTTCAACATATCCCAGGCATGTTCGATAGGGTTCATGTCTGGCGAACATGCTGGCCACTGTAGTCGAGCGATGTCGTTATCTTGAAGGAACGCATTCACAAGATGTGCACGATGAGGTCGAGAATTGTCGTCCATGAAGACAAATGCCTCTCCAATATTCTGCCGATATGGGTGCACTATGGGTCAGAGGATGTCATTCAGGTATCGTAAAGCCGTTTCGGAGCCTTCCATGACCACCAGTGGCGTACGTCGGCCCCACATAATGCCACCCCAAAACATCAGGGAACCACCACCTTGCTGCACTCGCTGGACAGTGTGTCTAAGACGTTCAGCCTGACCAGGGTGCCTCCAAACACGTCTCCGACGATTGTCTGGTTGAAGGCATATGCGACACTCATCGGTGAAGAGAACGTGATGCCAATTCTGTGGGGTCCATTCAGCATGTTGTTGGGCCCATCTGTACCGCGCTGCATGGTGTCGGGGTTGCAAAGCTGGACCTCGCCATGGACGTCGGGAGTGAAGTTGCGCATCATGCAGCCTATTGCGCACAGTTTGAGTTGAAACACGACGTCCTGTGGCTGAACGAAACGCATTATTCAACATGGTGGCATTGCTGTCAGGGTTCCTCCGAGCGGCAATCCGTAAGTAGCGGTCATCCACTACAGTAGTAGCCCTTGGGCGGCCTGAGCGAGGCCTGTCATCGACAGTTCCTGTATCTCTGTACCTCCTCCATGTCCGAACAACATCGCTTTGGTTCACTCTGAGACGCCTGGAAACTTCCCTTGTTGAGAGCCCTTCTTGACACAAAGTAACAATGCGGACGCGATCGAACTGCGGTATTGACCTTCTAGGCATGGTAGAACTACAGACAACATGAGCAGCGTACCTTCGTCCTGGTGGAATGACTGGAACTGATCGGCTGTCGTACCCCCTCCGTCTAATAGGCCCTGCTCATGCATGGTTGTTTACATCTTTGAGCAGTTTTAGTGACATCTATGAACAGTCAAAGGGACTGTATCTTTGATACAATATACACAGTCAACGTCTATATGCCGGAGATCTGGGAACCGAGGTGATGCAAAACTTTTTTTGATGTGTGTATAACAAAACTAGACGGGTAGTTATTTATGGTGGATTAGAGAGAGTTGTATTATTCTTATTATTATTATTCTTATTATTATTATTATTATTATTATTATTATTGTAGCCTCCGTGGCTTAGGCAGCAGCGCGCCGGCCTTTCACCGCTGGGTTCCGTGCTTCTAATCCTTGTCACTCCATGTGAGATTTGTGATGGGCAAAGCGGAGGCGGGACAGGTTTTTCTCCGGGTACTCCGGTTTTCCCTGTCATCTTTCATTCCAGCAACGCTCTCCAATATAATTTCATTTAATCTGTCATTCATTAATCATTGTCCCAGAGGAGTGCGACAGGCTTCGGAAGCCGGCACAGTGCCTATCCTCGCCGCAAGATGGGGGCTTCATTCATTCCAACCCTGACCCGGGCCAATGACTGGAAAAAGGCTGTGTATTTTCATTATTATTATTATTATTATTATTATTCGCCTATGTGGTGTAGTGGTTAGTGTGATTAGCTGCCACCCCCGGAGGCCCGTAGTACAGCAGCTTATTCTTAGCAGTGCAGAAGCTAGTGGTGGGAGAGTCCGTCACTTCCCCTTAAACCGACCTTGGGCTAACAGCCGACTTGAATATGGGCGCAGTTCAATCGGCCTAATTAAAAGGATCTGGAAATACCACTGATTATGGGCGCAGTTCTATATCTCCCTTTTCATCATGGTGTCACTGTTTGGAATTGCCACATCGATGAAGGTGGTGTGCTTCATGCATTTGTCAACAAGAACCAGAGCAGGTTGGTTTTTTTTTTTTAGCGTATGGCTTTTAGTACCGAGAGTGTCCGAGGACATGTTCGGCTCACCAGACTTTGTAGCTGCTTCTAGGCGGACACCCATGGGGTGAGCTTCAAGTACTGTCGCGTGTGGGGTGTTGTCTGGCGAGGAGCATGTGAATGTTAAGGACGAGGAATTGGAAGGTAGCGGCTGTGGTCTTTATTAGGGACCAACCCCGGCATTTGCTTGGAAGGAGGATGGGAAACCACAGATGACCATCTTCAAGTTTGCCGGTGGAGGGATTCGAACCTCCTCGCCTACCGGTTGTGAGCGACTGCCTGCAGCCACGCCGTAACAACCACGGCCAACTCACCCGGTATCAGGTCTGTTGTGCACGTCTGACTGGTCTGTCAATACAGTACGATCCCAGTACAAGGTAAAGTCGTAATTTTCCAGTACACTTCCTGGGACATATTTATAATAGGGCACTTTTTCTTGGCTCAGCAGTTGAAGGTGTGTAGCCAGTTCTTGATTATTATTATTATTATTATTATTATTATTATTATTATTATAATTATAGCTTGCCACGGTGGGTGAGTGGTCAACGTGTATGTCTACTAATCTCAATCTTGCAGGTTCGCTCCTGGCCTGGTAAGTGATTTTTATTTTTATTTGAAAGGCGGCAAAAATTATGACACCATGTCATACGATGTTGGCAAGTCAAAGGACCCATTTGAATTCAGTAGGCCCTGTTCATAATGGCAAAATTAATATCGGGATTTACCGCCAACACAAAGTTCCTCATTTCTCTACTAGAAAGCGCTATAGTGTTCTAGGACTTGACTTTAATAGTGCTTCAAGGAACAACGAAATTCGACATGCAAACTACCCTTTGGGTGTCAAATAACAAAGCTTTCACCCGGAATCCGAAGCCATACGATATTATTATTATTATTATTATTATTATAATTATTATTATTATTATGAAATAAACTTGACAACTAATGGCAGTTCATTCTCGCATCGATGCGTAGATGTTTTATATAATATTCCAGTGGGTTGTTTTTTTTTCGGTGCAGATGTCAAGTATGTTCATTTATGTTAATATTTTCATATATGTGTCTACAACATATGGATTATGAATATGAAATCTGTTACGTGAATTACCGGGATAAAAAATTACATTCATGGTTTTAATTATACCATGTATCATTGAATGATATAACGAGTATTGAACATCAAAAAATTCTGATACATTACCGCTATAGAAGATAATTACATATTCAACAACTGAAAATTAAAATCCACAGCCTGCTTCCAGTCGACCGACCGGGTCAGGGAATGGAATGAATGAAGCTCCCATCTAGCGGCGAGGATATGTACTGTGCCGGCTGCCGAAGCCTGTCGCACTCCCCTGGGGCAATTATTAAATGAATGACAGATGACATGAAATGATAGTGGAGAGTGTTGATGGAATGAATTTGTGACAGGGAAAACCGGAGTACCCGGAGAAAACCCTGTTTGTCTCCACTTTGTCCAGCACAAATCTCACATGGAGTAACCGGGATTTGAACCACGGACCCAGCCGTGAGAGGCCGGCATGCTGCCGCCTAAGCCACGAAGGCTTAATATTCAACAACTAATTTTACCTATTATTTAACATAGGAAATGACAATCAAGTGTTCCCCGAATCCGTCTGCTTGTGAGCTCTTTGACAGGGTAAATTAACCATCTTCGGAAGTTTCAAAATATTCCTATTCTCGCAAAAATATTTGTACTTTGACATATTTTGATTAATTTATATTTATTATTAGCTATCGTAGCCCGTCGTTTAGGGATTAATAAGGTAGTATACTTTTTAAAAAAATCTTTACGAGCCTCACAGTAGTCGCATATGATGTGTAACATCTGACATGGAAGAAACCTCTCACACGAAATTGTTGATACGCCGGTATTTTATAATGTTATTGGCACAAATATTAATCTATTGTAAAAGGGAGTGTTTTACAGATATTGTAGTCTATAATAAGGAACTCATTTTATTAGAGGTTTTGTAGCTTCCACCAGCACTAGCCTAAATAAAGAATACTATATGGATCAACTAAATTAATAGACGCGACACCGCTCATAACCTTAAATTCCCTATGCATAGCCCAACTTGCGAGTAAATGCAATGTGCACAGCAGTAGATCATGAAAGGCTTGTCCAGTTCCCGGACCTCTTGATTCACAGACCAACACGTAATTTCATATGGATTCTGTTAAAATGAGTCATATTGATATGGTAAATATCGTTTAAAACGATAATCTGGTAGCAAAAATATCCATTCCGACCGGGATTCAAACCAGAGATCTCTAGATTCACAGTCTTAGACGTTAACACCACGGCTATTTCAAGCACGCAAATTTTAAACAAAAGATGGTGACTTATTTTCACGTATCAATAATACTGCATTACGGAATTAAGTTTCATTTATATTTTGCTTGTTTCGCTAATGCTCCTGCGTGAAATTGAGTTTAAAATGCCTTATGAATAGGCCCTCTTGTGAGTAAAGAGAATGTATTCAGCAATAGTTCATGAAGGCTTGCTCAGTTCCCGTATAAACACAACGATATATATTATATTGATGACTGCATTACCGTTATGTGGGTTAATATTTGAATAGCCATTGCGCAAAAACATAATACCGGCATTGCCGACTACTTACAATATTTCATATTAAAGCATTAAATCATTTAAATACTGATACGAAGACTTCGGCCATGTGCCATGGGCTTTGTGTTTCAATCAGTTGGCACCAGAATTCGCATGAGCGTTTACCGTCAGAATGAAAGTGTTGAGCAATGCGAACCAGCTAGCAGTGCGTCTTACACACTTCCGTCCGATCCTCTTCCGTCCCATTTTTCAAAATCACTCCCACAAAAATATCCAGCAACCGTGTGGAAAGATGTTACACATCATTATAAATACTGTAGTTTATTCGTTTGACATCAATACTTCCGCGATTGGCGTTAATAAGTGAACCGTCTACTCCCTGGCGTAGTGACTAGCATTCTTGGCTGTCGCCCTGGAGTTCTTGGTTCGATTCCCGGCTCTGCCAATAAATTTAATTCTGGTCTGGGGTCTGAGGGCAAAATTGAGAAGAGATAGGTTCGATTCCCACTTCAGCCATCCTGGAAGTGGGTATCCGTAGTTTCCCACTTCTACTCCAGACAAATGCCGGGATAGTTCCTAACTTAAGGCTACAGGCGCCTCCTTCCCAATTATCACCTGCATTACAAATACAGACACTAGCATAGATACCACAATAACACAGGACATCATACAAATTCTACACACACCTAAGTACATGGGGATAGATTACCACAACGTGTGGTTTTGTGTTGTTGTTTTTTTTTCTTGTTTTTTTTGCGTATGGCTTTTATGCCGGGAGTGTCCGAGGACATGTTCGGGGAGCGTGATGGCGCAGTCTTTCACCCGGACGGCTGGGGTTCGAATCCCGGTGACAGCGGGGTGGAATTTTCACCTGAAAAATCACGTGGCGTCAGGAAGGGCATCCGGCCTTAAATCCCCGGCCAAAACCAAAATGAGCCTGGTTGGCTCCGGCGACCCCAATTAATGTCCGAGGACATGTTCGGCTCGCCAGTTTTGTAGCTACTTCGAGGTGGACACCCAATGGGTGAGCTACACGTACCGTCGCGTGTGGAGTGTTGTCTGGGGAGGAAAGTTTGAATGTAAGGACGAGGAGTTGGAAGGTAGCGGCTGTGGCCTATAGTTAGGGACCAACCCCGGCATTTGCATGGAAGGAAGATGGGAAACCACAGAAGACAATCTTCAAGGGTGCCGGCGGGGGGATTCGAACCTCCTCGCCTCCCGGATGTGAGCGACTGCCAGCAGTGGAAACCACAGAAGACCATCTTCAAAGGTGCCGGCGGGGGGGATTCGAACCTCCTCACCTCCCGGATGTGAGCGACTGCCAGCAGTCATGCCGTAACGACCACGGCTAACTCACCCAGTACCACAACGTTGAAAGCCACTAAATCAATCAACAGCTTATTTGGATCCAAGTATGATTCCAAGAATTGGGTTTTCACGACGGAAATGATACAAATGAAGGTTTTCAGCATGTAGGTTTGCACTGTGTGTGCATTATACGACCTAAGTGAGAATTATAGTGACCCCCTATAGCTCAGTGGTCAAAGCACTGGCGTGGTAACCTCGAGGTCACGGTTTCGAGTCCCGATTTGAATTATTTAACAGCCATCAGCATGAATTTCATCACACGACCTACTAAGTAAAAGCATTCATTTGTACACTACCCTTTACCTGTACCAATTAACTGGAATTGACTAACATTTTTGTGAGGACTTTTAAATTATTTCCATGTAAAATAATATTATTTGTTGACTTTTATCCACTTTTAATGAGTAGCAATTAACTTCTGAATGAACTCATGAGAGACGGATGCTTTTCACTCAGCCCGGCCATTGATCAGAATATTCTTTAATAGCCTCATTTGAATGCCACTGCACCTGTGGGCACTCGTTTATACCGGCAATGAGCGGCCATATTTTATACACACAACGTTGCGGATAATACTGTGACAGCGCATTGATCAGTAAACAAACCACAAGATGATTCCAAAGTTTACTGACACATTTAAGAAGCATACAGCGACGTTGGAAACGTTCATTTTTACCATGGATATATTCTTGAGCCAAAGATCTATCTGGAATTTAGAAAGTTAAAAACCCCTCAGTATGCCTTCCTTTGGAGGGGAAGTAAAGCCGGCGGGCCCATGTCATAGATTTATGGCATGTAAAATAACCTTCCACTAACTAAACTTGTGTGAAGCAAAATTTGCAGGTTGGGTTTGATAAATGCTCGTAAGTTCCAACGTTCATCACCGGGCGCTGGTTGCGCTGGCATCCAGTAGTAGCCAAGTTTACAGCTAGGTGTCGTGGTCGGTAGCATTTAGTAGTGAAAGTAACTAACTTACTTGAAATTATTGTCTGCAGTCCTTACTTGAATTAAAAACAGATAGTTAGTTAGTTATTGCTGTTTTAAGGGGCGGAACTTAAAGTTCATCTTCCCCTTAAAAACAGATAACACACACTAATACAGTCTTCACAATTAACACCGGTTATCAGACAGATTCTACACAGACCCAAAGTACACGGGGCTAAATGAACACGTTGTCGCAGCCCCTAAACTAAGGAACCAACCAACCTATCTGGAATTAGCGTGTACAAATACCTGACAACTAGTTACCGTGGCAACGAGTTGAAGCACACTTAGTTGCGACGCGTTGAAGTGCCGCGCGATACTTACAGTATAATACGAATAGACTTCAACAGACCGTCTCGTTGAGCATTCTTGGCTGTCACTGTGAAGGCCCGGGCTCCATTCCCGGCTGTACGAAGAAATTTCATACTCTCCCCCACGTGAGTCAAAACCGAGAATAAGCGGGTTCGATTCCTACCACAGCCGTCCTGGAAGTGGTTTTCTGTGGTTCCCCACTTCTACTCCATGGCAAATGCCGGGATGGTACCTAATTTAAGGTCATGGCCGCTTCCTACCCAAACCCTACCTCAATTACAAATATTAACACTAGTACAAACATCACCGTGACACAAGTTATCAGACAAAGATGAAAGTCACTGGGAGAAGGATCAGGACTATATGGTGGCTGGTCAAACAGCCGAACATCTGCAGAGCAGTTTGATCAGTTTGTCCTAATCTTGCTCCCAGCGATTTCTATATTTACTTGCACCTCAAGAACTTCCTGTCCTCTGTCAGCATTTTCACACTGACGCGTGCCATACGCTGGTTCTATTCTAAGGCGGCAAACTTCTTCGACACAGGAATACAAAAGTTGATCCCGGTTACAGCAATATATGAGCTATTTTTCGATATAATTACCAAACGTCTCAATTCTGGTGGTGATAAAATAGCTCTAACATTATTATATCTGGTGCCAAAAAAGTTTTTCATGCTATTATGTTTTGTTTTTATTTAATAAACAAGTTCTAGAGTACCCATTGACCCCCTTAAGCGCATTATATACGTATTGATGAATTTTACAGCTTAAGTTGGTTCCTTGATAACCTTATCACCGTTTGCGAACGTTCTCAGTAATGTAATAAATGGAATTGCATTGCGTCTTACAGAAAAAGATGGACTCCTGAGATTGTGTTGCCATGGTTACTGGCTTGCATTATTTCATTAGTTTATTAAATGAAATTATTTTTCTGGGAATATCTCAAAAACTGTTGGTTTTAGGGCCTTAAAATGTGGTTTTCGGGGGCCCTTCGTTTCTCACATTGAGGGGCTGAAAATGAGCTTTGTCTCACTCTACGCCTATTTCATCATGTATTTTAAGGGGGTAGGCCCCCTTTTATGAGAGGTACGGAGAAGAGTTACATCAATGATTAGAGTCGTGCCTCTGATGGATATCTGTATCAAATTTTACGTTGATCCACCCAGCCGTCTCAAGTTATAAAGACACAAAAAATTGTCCACAGATAGACAGACAGACAAAAAAAATATTTTTGCGCGCATCCATCATAAAACAGTCTGAAACGCGCAAATATCACAAATTTCCTTGGAAATTCAGAAAAAAAACAGACAAACTTTCATTTTTATATATAGAGAGATAGGGAACCTTAATTTTTGGATGGGCCTCGTAATAGCCATGCTCCATGAAACTTAAAATCCAATATTGAGATGTTCGAATTCGGGCCATGGAGAATTGCGGCGGGATCGATGATAGGTTTAAAACTCAGCAATTTTTTTAGGTTTGTGCCGAATCTTGTGTGGGGTTTCGCCTAGGTTCTTGGTGTCCCGGCCCGCTGATGAGCCATCACGGTGTTCTAGGCGAAACTCCACACAAGACACGTCACAGGGCACAAACCTAGAAAAATTGCTGAGTTTTAAATTAACTGGCCGTGAAAGCCATTTACCATCTTTTTAAAGCCTTCATAGGGAGGTTATGGCTGCTTGAGCTTTTAGTTCTCGCAGTGAAGAGGCACAGGTGCGCTTCATAAAAAGGGAGGTAGCACGCAGTTCGTTTCTCCTGTGGGGGTCAGGTGGGGACACCAAGAGCTCGATGATGATCCAGCTTGGTGTCCTAGGCGAAACCCCACACAAGACACGGCACAAACCTAGAGAAAAATGCTGAGTTTTAATTCACTGGCCGTGAAAGCCAATATACCATAATAGGTTTACTTATTCGATTGTTGAACAAGACAAAAGTGAATTGGTAACTTCTTGCGCAAGGACCAGCTCAGACACACATACAAACATGAACTTGACTTCCGACTTGTGCCGGTAATGCGCGCTCTGCTCATCTTCCTCGCAATTTGTGCCATTAACCAGGCTCCAAATTGAAGCGCACCACCACGAAAATTAATTCCCCTCCCAACTTCTAGATTAAACTCATTCATAGTTTCTATTGCCTAAAAACAATTATCGTGGGCCAAGTAGAAAGGGACGCAGTCGAGCAAGAACACTCCCAAGGAATACCACGCACGGTACTTAGTTCGACCAAAGAGGATACTGCAATTAAAACTTGAGGACGCGAGAAATCTGGCACGTTTTAAACCACCCATCCGGCTTTACTGTTATGCGAGGTTGACGTGACACAATTCTGACAGGGGCTAACGTTAATTTAGTTGTTTCAACACAATTTCATTGAACATATCTTATATATAAAAGTGAAAGTCTGTATGTATGTATGTAGGTGGGTGGGTGGGTGGGTGGGTGGGTGGGTGGGTGGGTTGGTTCCGTATACAAATCTACACCGTTTCACCAATCTCAACCAAATTTTGCATACACATAGTTTAGGACCCAGAAGGAACCGCTGGCTACATGAATTTTCGATAGACTTTCTCATTATTCTGATTTCGGCACTTTTGCACTCAAGCACAGGCTATTCAAATCATAAAATATACTCATGAAGGAATGGCAAGGCAGATAGTTTCCATGGCAACATAGCTCAAGTCGAGACACGGCCGACTGGATGCCATTTGCGCTCTGCACTACTCCACTTGAGTAATTCTTGTTTGGCGCATCCACGCTGCGGGGGTGGGTATCCTCCACATCAGTAGGCCGGTGTGAAGGAGAGCTAAGTTCAGACAGGGACCCAGTCTCACGGGGTATAACGTGAAACCCATGCCCAGGGTACGGGTGAAGACCTTAACAGCATCTTAGGCACAGAAGGAGACCTTCAGAATGGCGAAGATGGTGGATGAGGCAACCCATCCTCTCTGGGGGAAATTAGAAGAGGAAACCACTGCCTTGTGGAGAAGAGGGATCTTCAAAGGCTAAGGGAGTAAACCCCAAAAGAAAATCCTCAGATGCGTTAGGCTTAGCAAGCCAGCAGACGAGTAAATTTGTAGTTGCTTTCAATTATAATACAAGCCTCGGATCGAAGAAAAACGGAATTGACATGACTCTGACTACAGTTGCAGCGTATGATGGTAATGCTGATGTTTGTGCAAGTGTTAGATCAGAGAACAAAACCCGATTTGGAACAATAAATATTTTAACACTGAATTACAAGGAAAATGAATTGATTGACCTAATGGAGACACGAAAACTCGACATCCTGGGATTAAGTGAAGTGTAACGGAAGGGAAAAGGAATGAAGAAACTAAGTAAGGAGTACACCTTGTACTGGATGGGTAACCGTAAAGAGAAAAGAAATGGAGTGGGCTTTATAGTGAATCAAAATGTTGGACCAATAGCTGAAGTTGAGTATGTAAATGAAAGAATTATAATAATGCAAATACACGTAAATAAGGAACTACTGAAGATAATACAGGTGTATGCTCCACAGACAGGATGTAGCTTGGAAGAAAAAGAAGATTTCCTCAGTGAACTGGAATCACATATTGTTGGAGATGGGATCATGATAATGGGAGATCTAAATGCTCATGTAGGAACTGATAGAATGGGATATGAGAATGTTTTGGGTCCACATGGGTATGGCGATCGAAATGAAGATGGAGAGAAACTGTTGGATTTTTGTGTCAGAAATAACCTGATAATAAAGAACACGTGGTTCAAGAAGAGGAATAGCCATAAGATCAGCCGGTATAGTTGGGATGGACAGTATGGTACTCTCATCGATTTTGTGATAACAGACCGAGAATGGGGAAGATACGTCATGGATGCGAAGATAATCCCCAGTGAAAGTATGGGAGGTGATCACAGGTTATTAATAGTGGATTTAAAACGAGTAAAAATCCCTAAAATTGTACTTAAGAAAAAACCAAAGATCAGGATTTGGGAATTGGAGGAGGAGGACAAAAGGATAGCATTCCAAGATAGGATAAAAATGAAGCTGCCTAACACAGAAACACAAAGTGGAGAAGAAGAGTGGAACAATTTCAGACAGACATTTGTTGAAGCAGCAGTTGAGGTATGTGGGAAAACAAAAGCAAAGGTTAAGGAAAAGGAGACCCGGTGGTGGACAGACAAAATAAAGCAAGAAATAAAAGAAAGGAACAAGGTGAAGAAAGAAATGGATAAGGAAAAGCAAAAAACGTATCAGAAAGATGAGGATAAGATAGAAAGGTTACATGTGGAATACAAAAGATTAAAACTACAAGTAAAAAGGAGTATCAGGAAAGAAAAAGAGAAATGCTGGGGAAAGTTCACCAAAAAAATTGAGCAAGATAGTAGAGGAAATCAGAAACTACAGTATAGAGTAATAAAATCGAAAAGAGCAGACCAAGAAAAAATCAAGGCATTAGAGAGAGAAGATGGTTCCATAGTACATGATGAAAAAGGTCTTCAGAAGGTGATGTCTAAGTATTTTGAAAAGCTTTATAATGGGGATGACTTCCCAGAGGAAGAACGAGATAAGAAAATGGAAATAGATGGAGAAAAAGAAGAGAACCCAATAACATGGTTGGAACTTGAAAGGACAGTGAAAGCAATGAGCAAAGGTAAAGCAAGTGGAAAAGACGAATTCAATGCTGATATGATTAAGGCAGCAGGAAGCATTGGACTACAGTGGCTATACCGAACCCTCAATGCCATATGGAAGGATGAAAGGATACCTGAAGATTGGCAACAAGGAAGCATTGTACCACTGTTCAAGAAAGGAAATAGGAAGAAATGTGAAAATTATAGAGGTATAACATTGTTATCACATGGGCTAAAAATAATGGAGAAAGTCATAGGCAAGAGACTGAGGGATATAATAGAACCTCAGTTAGAGGAAGAACAGTATGGCTTTAGACCGAATAGATCTACAATAGACTTGATATTTGCAGTGCGAATGATAATGGAAAAGCATCTAGAAATGAACAAGGAAATCATCTTTATATTTTTGGATGTGGAAAAAGCCTATGATACAGTTAAAAGAAAATATGTATGGGAATGCCTACTGAAAAGGAATGTGCCAAAATCACTAATTAACAAGATAAAAATGTTGTATTATGAGAGTAAGAGCAGTGTACAAGTGGGTAGTGGTGATTCTGAAACATTCTATACAAAAAAAGGCCTCAAGCAAGGAAGTGCACTGTCACCATTATTATTTGTTATATTGATGGATGAAATCATAAAACGTGTAAAACAGAATATCAGTAGTGATGAAGTGAAGGCCTTGGTATTTGCAGATGATGTGGTGATTTGGGGAGAGGGAGAAAAGGAAGTACAAAGGAGATTGGACATTTGAAATGAAAAGCTGAAGGAGTTTGGAATGGTAATTAGTAAAAAGAAAACTGTAGTTCTGCACTGTGGAAAAGAGGAAAAGAGAAGCCAAGTGAACATAGATGGAGAATGGTTAGAGAATGTGGAACAGTTCCCATATCTGGGTAGTATTGTTAACGGAGGTAATGAAATCAACCCGGAAATTAACAACAGACTAAGTAAAAGCACAACATTCTATCATCAAGTCAGAGAGCTTTTATGGGATGACAAAGTGCCCAGGAGAACGAAATTAACACTATATAAACAGTACTTCATACCAATTGTAACATACGGACTGGAAACGCTGGTAACTAACAAGAGACAAGATAGTAAGATCCAAGCAGCAGAAATGAAATTTTTAAGAACATCTGTAAAAAAGACAAGAAGAGATAGAATTCAAAATGTTAAAATCAGAGAAGAGCTAAATGTGGAACCGTTAGTACAGAAGATACGGAAATCAAGACTGAGATGGTTCGGACATGTGAAGAGAATGGGAAAGGAACGAGCGGCAAGAAGGGAGTTGGAAAGAGAAGTTAAGGGTAAGCGATCAGTTGGAAGACCAAGAAGAAGATGGATGGATCAGATTCGGAAGGACATCGGAGAAGCTGGATTGGATGTGGAGGAAGTAATGGAGCAGGAAAAATGGAAGGACAGAAACGAGCGGAAGAGGCTTGTTAACCACACCCGGGCGACTGGAGTGGGACATTGATGATGATGATGACTACCGGTATAGAAAATGAGGATCTTTACTTGAAATCCCGTTAGTTACTCAACTGCTAACAAAGCACTGTCAACCGAGTATAGCTTAACAATGACTTGACACTATCTACTAGATATTTGTCAAATTTCACTCACACACTCACTCACACATTCATCGCGAAATCTCAGAAACAACCCAACGGATTGGAATGTAATTTGGTATGCAGCTTCCTCAAGGACCGCAAACGCCCACTAAGAAAGGACTTTTGGGTATTCAGGTTCTAAAGGGGTGTTAAGGGGGTAGACTTGCATTTCATTGAATAGCAATATCTCCCGATTGGTTTCATTGGGGGATGTGATACTTGGCATATAAACTCATCATTAAAAATAAGAAGACACGGGTCTGAGTGTTTTTCGATGTGGTGTATATTATGAGGTGTAAGGGGAGAAAAGTGGGGGTTGAAAGATTCCTAACGGAACCTGTATCTCTTAAACGACATAGGCGAGGAGTTTGAAACTCAGCGGAAAAAAATCAGCAAAAATAAGTAAATAGGTGTTTGACCGTTTTTTCATAAATCCAATTTAAGGGGCCCATGGAGAGGGGTGAAATTCTGGGTAAAAAAAACAGGAAAGAAAGAGTCCTAACCGATTGACTCATTCGCTCTTCAAACTCAGGGGGAAAAACTGCTTAAAAATAAGTATATGTGAGTTCGACAGTTTTTTGATAAATCAAATTTAAGGGGTTCATCGGGAGGGGTGAAATTCTGAAGAAAAAAAATGAAAGAAAATGTCCTGACTCACTCACCCATCATCGCCCAGCCAAAAATATTGAAGTTGGAAACATGGCATTTTCGGGATATGTTCGTTGTATGTCAAAACCATACACTAAGGGAGGATTTTGGAATATTCAGGTTCTAAAGGGGTCTTAAGGGGGTTAAACCTGCATTTCATTGAATAACAATATCTCACGAGTGGTTTCATGTGTGGATGTGATACTCGGCATATAAACTAATCATTAAAAATAAGCAGACATGTGTCTAAGGGTTTTTCGATGTGGTGAAAGGGGTGAAAATTGGGGGTTGAAGGATTCCTAACGAAGCGTGTAGGCCTATCTCCTAAACGACATAGGCGAGAAATTTGAAACTCAGCGAAAAAAAAATCAGCTTAAAAAATAAGTAAATCGGTGTTCCACCGTTTTTTTTTCATAAATTAATTTAAGGAGCCAATGGGGCGAGGTGAAATTCTGGGGGAGGGAAAGGAGAGAAAGTGTCCTAACTGACTGACTAACTCACTCACTCATCAAACTCAGGGGGAAAAGACAGCTTAAAAATAAGTTAATAGGTGTTCAAGCGTTTTTTCATCAATCCAATTTAAGGGGCCCATGGGGATGGGTGAGATTCTGGTAAAAATAATTGAAAGAAAATGTCCTGTCTGACTCACTCACTCATCATGCCCAGCGAAAACTATTAAAGTTAGAAACATGAAATTTTGGGAATATGTTCGCTGTATGTCGAAAACGTCAACTAATGAATGCTTTTTGTTATTCGGGTTTTAAAGAGGTGTTAAGGGGGTAAACGTGCATTTCATTGAATAACGATATCTCATGAGTTGTTTCTTTGGGGATGTGATATTCGGTATATAACTAATCATTAAAATAGACAAATGTCTAAAGGTTTATCGATGTGGTGTATATTATGAGGTGAAAGGGGTGAAAATTGGGGGTGAGGGATTCTTAACAGAGCGTGTATCTCTTAAACGACATAGGCGAGAAGTTTGAAATTCGTCGGGAAAAGACAGCTTAGAATATAAGTAAATAGGTGTTCGACCGTTTTTTCATAAATCCAATTTAAGGGGCCCTTGGAGAGGGGTGAAATTCTGGGGGAATAAACAGGAAAGGAAGTGTCCTAACTCACTCACTCATCAAACTCAGGGGGGAAGAACAGCTCAAAAATAAGTAAATAGGTGTTCGACCGGTTTTTTTTTTCATAAATCCAATTTAAGGTGTTCATGAGAGGGGTGAAATTCTGAAAAATAATTGAAAGAAAATGTCCTGACTTACTCAATCACTCATCATCCCCCAGCCAAAATTATTGAAGTTTTAAACATGACATTAAGGGGCTATGTTCGTTGTATGTCGAAAACGTCCACTAAGGAATGAATTTTGGATATTCAGGTTCTAAAGGGGTGTTAAGGGGGTAGACTTGCATTTAATTGAATAACAATATCTACCGATTGGTTTCCTTTGGGATGGGATACAAGGCATATAAACTCATCATTATGAATAAGAACACACATGTCTGAGGGTTTTTCGGTGTGGTGTATATTATGAGGTGTATGCGTGAAAAGTGAGTGTTGAAGGATTCTTAACGGAGCAAGTATCTCTTAAAAGACAGAGGCAAAAAGTAAGAATCTCAGGGAGAAAAATCAGATTGAAAAAGTAGTAAATAGGTGTTCGATCGTTTTTTCATAAATCCAATTTAAGGGCCTCATGGGGAGAGATGAAATTCTGGGGAAAGAAGTCCACTAAGGAAGGATTTTTGGATATTCACTCATCATCCCCCAGCAAACCTATTGCAGTTAGAAACTTGAAATTTTTGGGGATATGTTCGTTGTATGTCGAAAAAGTCCTCTAAGGATGGATTTTTGGATATTCATGTTCTGAAGGGGTGTTGAGGGGGTTAAACTTGCATTTCATTGAATAACAATATCTCACGAGTTGTTTCATTTGGGGATGTGATATTCGGCATATAAACTAAGCATTCAAAATAAGCAGACATATGTCAAAGGGTTTATCGATATGGTGTATATTATGAGGTGAAAGGGGAGAAAATTGGGGGTTGAAGGATTCTTAACGGAGCGTGTACTGTATCTCTTATTCAACATAGGCGATAAGTTTGAAATTCAGCGGAAAACGCAGCTTAAAAATAAGTAAATAGGTGTTCGGCCATTTCTTCATAAATCCAATTTAAGGGGCCCATGGGGAGGAGTGAAATTCGGGGGGAAAAACAGGAAAGAAAGTGTCCTAACTGATTGAATCACTTACTCATCAAACTCAGGGGGGAAACAACTTTAAATAAGTAAATAGGTGTTCGACCGTTTTTTTTTTTCATAAATCCAATTTAAGGAGTTCATGGGGAGGGGTGAAATTCTCAAAAATAAATGAAAGAAAATATCCCGACTGACACACTCAGTCATCATCGCCCAGCCAAAATTATTGAAGTTAGAAACATGAAATTTTGGGGATAAGTTCTTTGTGTGAGGAAAACGTCCACTAAGGAAAGAGTTTTGGATATTCAGGTTCTAAAGAGGTGTTAAGGGGGTAAACGTGCATTTCATTGAATAACAATATCTCACGAGTGGTTTCATTTGGGGATGTGATACTTGGCATATATACTAATCATTAAAAATAAGCTGACATATGTCTAATGGTTTTTCGATGTGGTGTATATTATGAGGTGAAAGGGATGAAAAGTGGGGGTTGAAAGAGTCCTAACGGAGCGTGTATCTCTTAAACGACATAGGCGAGGAGTTTGATTTTCTCCGAGTTTCAATCAGCTTAAAAATAAATAAATAAATGAATAAATAATTAAAATAAGTAGGTGTTCGACCGTTTTTTTTTCATAAATCCAATGGGGAGGGGTGAAATTCTGGAAGGAAAACGTCCACTAAGGAAGGATTTTTGGATGTTCACTCTCTTCGACCAATCAAAACTATTAAAGTTAGAAGAAGGGGATATGTTTGTTGTGTGTCGAAAAAGTCTACTAAGGAGGGATTTTTGGATATTCTGGTTCTAAAGGGGTGTTAAAGGGGTTAAACCTGCATGTCATTGAATAACAATATGACACGACTATGACGCGAGCGAAGCGAGGCTAAAAATGAGATGGTGTGTGTCTGTGTATTACTCAATCCCGCAAGAACCACTGGTCCGACTTACATGAATTTTACTTGGAAGTAGTTGATTTACCTGGTTAACATACAGACTACTTTTGATTTCAATACTTTGCACTATTTTAAGACGGCGACCATTTTAGTGACGTCACTATACCCTTTGGTTTAAAACTTTCATAATTCCATTTCAAATAAAAAGAGAACGCTAAGAAATAGCAAACTTTTGATGGCATATACGAGGTTTAAAATTACATTTTCTATCCGAATGGTATCTCCAACCGTTGGCGAGTAAAACCTAAATTTGTGCTATTAACACGGTCAACGCCGAAAGTAAGTAAATATGTGTTTGATCGTTTTTTTTTTTTCATAAATCAAATTTAAGGGGTTCATGGGGAGGGGTGAAATTCTGAAAAAAGAAAATTGAAAGAAAATGTCCCGACTAACTCACTCACTCACTCACTCACTCATCATCGCCCAGCCAAAAGTATTGAAGTTAGAAACATGACAATTTGGGGATATGTTCATTGTATGTCAAAACCGTCTACTAAGGGAGGATTTTCGGATATTCAGGTTCTAAAGGGGTCTTAAGGGGGTTAAACCTGCATTTCGTTGAATAACAATATCTCCCGATTGGTTTCATTGGGGGATGTAATACACGGCATATAAACTCATCATTAAAAAGTAATAAGGCACGTTTCTGAGGGTTTTTCGATGTGGTGTATATTATGAGGTGAAAGGGGTGAAAAGTAGGGATTGAAAGATTCCTAATGGAGCGTGTATCTCTTAAACAACATAGGCGAGGAATTTGAAACTCAGCGGGAAAAATCAGCATAGAAAATAAGTGAATATATTGCACCCTTCAATAAAGCATGGTTTTCTCAAGATTCATCTACGGGGTCGTGTTCAGTCCAGACTGCGATACACAGCAAAGTTCGCTAAAAACAACACGCTCTAATGAATAGAAAGGTTCATGACAGAGGCTATACTAGAAATAAAATGAATAAAAAGTAGAATAAAAGAAATTTAATGACTGAAAAGGTATGTGCATAATAATAATAATAATAATAATAAAAGTAATCCTCCCTGACTTTCACCCCCTTAATAAACAAAAATAACATTGATCGGTAGGAACTCGCTCGTCACAACAAGACAATGTGAATGCAGCTTCACATAAATGATAAAATCATAACATAAGCATTTGAGCGGTAAGAACTCACTCGTCACAACATATGGATACAAGTCCATTTTTTTTCTGGTCAAGAAGTTATATAATGTGTGGTGTACTGTTCGTTAATAAGAAATTGAGTACTGATGCGAGTCCGTTTAAACTGAAACCGACATGTTGCTTACGGAGTTGCATCTTTTAAATCACACTACGGCTATGGGACCCACCCTTAATTAATATACTATAATTACTACTGACACATGCAAGATCTAATAATATAAACAAAATGAAGAATCTCCCTGAGATCCTAACTGGTGCAGGAGCACAAAATGAACACAAAAGAGCATGCCAGAAATAGGCAAAAAAAGCCGCTCTCATCATAACTTGGGAACATAGCTTCACGCACCCTAACTTGACACGGGTCAAGGACGCGTAAAAATAAACACACCAAAATTGAACCAACAACAACAAAATACAAGCCTAACGGCTGAAAAACTATGTTTACATTTATATGAAACGCCAGACAAACACGAATTACGGTGGCTACCTTACAACTATGGACAGCACCCATTTAATCAATCATACTCATTATAACCGATCAGGTTTTGTGAATTTTAAACAACATCTTAATTTGCAGTACAGGAAGCAGACCTGTTACTAATGACAAGTCACGTTATCTGATTTGAGCGCGCCCTTCTCGTATGAGTCAACACTGCCTCAAATAACTTTCTCAGTCCGGCAAGCTAAGTGCAGTTTCCCTCTGGAAACGTCAACATATCTCACGCATCCCCTGGATGGCGAGAAACAAATATATACCACAAGTTCACCCTCGCGAGGTCATGAACTGGGCTAATGTGTAGCAAGACAGAATAATCACCATGATATATTCTCGCTAGCACATTATAAAAAAAATCACACAACTCACCAAAGCTTGGACTGACTCTCATACACACACACTGGGTCGGCTCAAAACAGATCAACAATATTGCGTCCATTGACACATTAACAAAAATACACAACAAAAACTCGGGTGCAAAGTGCCATCCCGTTCAAATCTGATGGAAAAGCAATTATCAAAAAAAAATCCTGATCAGTCATAAAATTCTACTCACAAATAATCTTACCCTCCAAATTCTATTTTAATCTCAAAATTAATTCAGTTCCATTTTTGTTGTAAGGCATACCTCCGAATAATAATGCTTGACCGCGATTTACGCAAGCGAACGCGAGCACGGGCTCCGCGTGTCGCCCCGTACAGTAGAACCAAATACAATCACCATATTTACAAATTACACAACGCTCGGCTAGTCCCATATTTAATGTGTCAGTAAAACAAAAACTAATAATCTACATTACCAAGCAAGCAAGCAAACAAATATCTACAAAAAAATGTCCCATAATACCATAGCTGATTTAATAAATAAATAAATAAATAAAACTTAATTTGGTACTCAATCCTTTAAAACAGCTCCAGGAATACGTCTGCAGCCATCTCCTTTAAGATGTTTATCTGGTCATTGACATCTTCAGGCAAATGTCCAGCTGGTTCCCAGATCCATTCTTGTTCGTAGACGTCATCTCGTGATGAATTAGATAAAGTTTTGTCAGATACACACACGATATAATTCCTACTATATTCACCTATCAAGTACTATATTCCTTGACAGTCTATTTGGTGAATTTCTTCGATGAACTGGTCCTACTGATAGTGCTGGGACTATAAATAAATCACTGAAGTTACACTTATAATTTGACGACACTGTTCCATGTTCACTAACATAAAAATATGCAGAGTATTAACCTTACGTCCACAGACGTACAAAATGAGTGATCTGTGTTACGTCCTCAGACGCACAGAAATAAGTAATGAGTGTTACGTCCTCAGACGCACAGAAATAAGTAATGATCCTCGAAGCATCTTGGATCCTTATAAATGAAACTGACTAGGGTAGGTGTGGAAGGGGATTTATTAAAAAAATATTCCATAATAATTATCAGACTAGCATGCGATCGGTATCATTGAGTTCGTAGCAGTGTGGAGGTTACGATTTTGCTGTAGCCGGCTCGAATCGATCGTAGAATTAATCTGCAGATAACTCCCGCGTTAATTTACCAGTGTGCGTTATCAAGCCGAGTTGCCGCTAAAATAAGGCGTCTTGATATTATTGGCCCAGACTCTTGTATGTCTTTGCGCGCTTTTACATATTTTTCAGCAGTAGGGAGTGGTTAACATGATGATAGGCCAATTGCTTCGTAGCATTCGATTTCCTTCTTGGCGCCAATCTTCCTAGCAACAGGCCATAATGTGCGTCCCCAAGCCGTCTTCCGCGCTAAAAGTTGCACCTGTCCTATGTCCCAAGAATATATATGCTTCTTCCTAAAATACCACAGGAGCTTAAACCATTGTGTCCTCTTGGCCACTGATTTCTCAATATTTCCCAACACCGACTGGCTCTCATATCTGTTGTCTGTAGAAATGTATCAAAAGATGATGAAATTATTAGAATCCTTTATACAGCCTGTGGATAAAGGGTTCAATATGTTTGACCGTTTTTTCATAAATCCAATTTAAGGGGCCCATGGGGAGGGGTGAAATTCTGGGGGGGGGGGGAACAGGAAAGAAAGTGTCCTAACTGATTGAATGACTGACTCACTCATCAAACTCAGGGGGAAAAACTGCTTTAAAGTAAGTAAATAGCTATTCGACAGTTTTTTTTGATCAATCAAATTGAAGGGGTTCATCGGGAGGGGTGAAATTCTGAAGAAAACAAATGAAAGAAAATGTCCCGACTCATTCACTCACTCATCATCGCCCAGCCAAAAATATTGAAGTTGGAAACATGGCATTTTGGGGATATGTTCGTTGTATGTCAAAACCGTGCACTTAGGGAGGATTTTCGGATATTCAGGCTCTAAAGGGGTCTTAAGGGGGTTAAACCTGCATTTCATTGAATAACAATATCTCACGAGTGGTTTTATTTGTGGATGTGATACTCGGCATATAAACTAATCATTAAAAATAAGCAGACATGTGTCTAAGGTTGTTTCGATGTGGTGTATTATTATGAGGTGAAAGGGGTGAATAGTGGGGGTTGAAGGATTCCTAACGGAGCGTGTAGGCCTATCTCTTAAACGACATAGGCGAGAAACTTGAAACTCAGCGGGAAAAAAATCAGCTAAATAAATAAGTAAATCGGTGTTCGACGTTTTTTTTTTTTTTTTTCATAAATTAATTTAAGGGGCCAATGGTGTGGGGTGAAATTCTGGGGGAAAAAGGAGAGAAAGTGTCGTAACTGACTGACTAACTCACTCATCAAACTCGGAGGAAAAAGACAGCTTAAAAATAAGATAATAGGTGTTCAAGAGTTTTTTCATCAATCCAATTTAAGGGGCCCATGGGGAGGGGTGAAATTCTGGTAAAAATAATTGAAAGAAAATGTCCTGTCTGACTCACTCACTCATCACGCCCAGCGAAAACTATTTAAGTTGGAAAAATGAAATTTTGGGAATATGTTCTCTGTATGTCGATAACGTCAACTAAGGAATGATTTTTCTTTATTCGGGTTTTAAAGAGATGTTAAGGGGATAAACGTGCATTTCATTGAATAACGATATCTCATGAGTTATTTCTTTGGGGATGTGATATTCGGTATATTAACTAATCATTAAAAATAATCAGACATATATCTAAGGGTTTATCGATGTGGTGTATATTATGAGGTGAAATGGGTGAAAATTGGAGGTTGAGGGATTCTTAACGGAGCGTGTATCTCTTAAACGACATAGGCGAGGAGTTTGAAACTCGGAGGAAATCAATCAGCTTAAAAATAAATAAATAAATAAAATAAATAGGTGTTCGACCGTTTTTTCATAAATCCAATTTAAGGGGCCTATGGGGAGGGGTGAAATTCTGGAAGAAAACGTCCACTAAGGAAGGATTTTTGGATGTTCACTCTCATCGACCAACCCAAACTATTACATGTTAGCAGAATGATATTTTGGGGATATGTTTGTTGTGTGACGAAAACGTCTACTGAGGAGGGATTTTTGGATATTCAGGTTCTAAAGGGGTGTTAACGGGGTTAAACCTGCATTTCATTGAATAACAATATGACACGACTATGACGCGAGCGAAGCGAGGCTAAAAATGAGATGGTGTGTGTCTGTGTATTACTCAATCACGCAAGTACCACTGGTCCGATTTACATGAATTTTACATGGAAGTAGCTGATTTACCTGGTTAACAAATTGGTTACTTTTGATTTCAATACTTTGCATTATTTAAAGATGGCGACCATTTCAGTGACGTCACTACACCCTTTGGTTTAAAACGTTCATAATTCCATTTCAAATAAAAAGAGAACGCTAAGAAATAGCAAACTTTTGATGGCATATACGAGGTTTAAAATTACATTTTCTATCCGAAAGGTATCTCCAACCGTTAGCGAGTAAAACCTAAATTTGTGCTATTAACACGGTCAACGCCGAGCGGTGTAGTTGGACAAAATGTTCCATCCTTAATCTCCCTCTGCGCAGCACCTCGCCTATCCCCTGTTTTAACTGTCACCTTCACATTTTAATTTATTTATGACGCGTGGCGAAGCACGGGTACTTCAGCTAGTTATCGATATTGATGAAATCACAGAGCATTCTTCACAGCTGCGCGTAAATTCTCTTTCTTTTGAATGGCTATTTCTTACGATCGGTTACTTGTTCAGCCCCATGTGAATAGAATACCCACTCGGCTTTACTGTTATGCGGGCGGCTGGCGACAATTCCGTCAGGGGCTAGCGTCTTGTTTATTTGCTTAAACGTACTTTATAAGCAAATAAATATATTTTAATTGACTTTTCAAGAAATGTAAGATTTTTCCTATAATTACTATTGAGTCGATTTTGGAAGATTTCGGTGGCGTAGTCGGTAGCATGCTGAGCTTCTATGCCCAAGATAGCGGGTTCAAACCCGGCCGAAGCCGTCGGATTTTTTAAGAGCGTTAAAAATCCCTCAGTATGCCTTCCTTCGGAGGGGAAGTAAAGCCGGCGGTCCCATGTCATAGATGTATGGCATGTTAAAGAACCTTCCACTTATTGCACCTGTGTGAAGCTAAATTGGATAGGTTAAGAATGTAAACAACGCTCTTAGGTTTCTACGTTCGTTGCCAAGAGCCGACTGCGGTGGCGCCTAGTAGCTAAGTTCTGAACTTGGCCTAGTAGTCGTTGACGGTGGCGCTTGGTGGCAAAAGTAGGTACTATTTGAAAAACACTAAGTTGCAGTACTTGAATTAAAAAACAGATAACACACACTAATACAGTCATCACAATTAACACCGGTTATCAGACAGATTCTACACACACCCAAAGTACACGGGGCTACATGACTGCGTTGTCCCAGCCCCTAAACTTAAGAACCAACCAACCTAACTCCCTCTGTTTTAAGAGCTTGAGTTTAGCGTTTTATGTAGGCTATATGATGATAGCTTATGATTTAGGATGACAATAACCTCCCACGTTGCAGAATGTAGGGTTACAAATTAATTATTTGTGCCACCTTCTGTAGTCTCTAGGTACGTATTAAGACTCCAGTCCCAGAGACCCTGGGTTCAATTCCCTCCTCTGCAAATAAAGTCAATTCTGCTCTGAAAACAACAAGTTAAATACACTCAGCGATGTGAGACAGAACTGAGGAGGTGTGTTTTCGATTCCAACCTCAGTCATGGTTTCCCACTTCTACTCCAGACAAATACCGGCCACGTCCGCCTCCTTCGCATTTCTAGTTTCAATTGTAAATACAGACACCGTAACAACCCAGGTTATCAAACCCACACACAAACATACATACACGGGACTGAATTACTATCACGCCGCAAGCTCCTAAATGAATCAACAACAGTATGCACACACTAAAACAGCCTTCACAAAAACACATGTTATCAGACATAAATCAACTCACCCAAGTACACGGGGGTAAACGACCACGATGTCCAAGCCCCTTAAATGAAACAACTTATTTAATTAATTAATTATTATTAATTTTTTGTCGTGTGGCCTCCTGAGAGGCCGAGTGCAGGTCTTTCTAGTCGACGCCCGTGGGCGACCTGCGCGTCGGGATTAAATGGATGAAGATGAATGAATTTGGACAAGGATGTGGAAGGAAGCGGCCGTGGCCTATCAGAAGATACCGTCCCAGCATTTGCCAGGTGTTGAAAATGGGAAACCACGGAAAACCATTTCAAGGACGGCCGACGGTGGGGCTCGAACCCACGCGTCTACCAAGTCAGCAGAGAGCTTGGCCCCATTACCTAACGCTGCGCTTTAGTCAGCGTAGCCACTGCTGTCGGTATTATTATTAATTACACAACAAAACGTTATTTTAAAAAATCGTTTCCTGAAAGCCGTTTTATAACTATTTTTAGGCTTTAATATGTTTCATTTTCGTTTCCCTAATTTAATAAACTCACCGAAATGATATTTCGTGTTTACCGACAGCGGTAGCCACGCTCACTAAAGCGCAGCGTTAGGCCATGGGGCCAAGCTCTCTGTGGACTCTGTAGACGTGGGTTCGAGCCCCAACATCGGCCGTCTTTGAAATGGTTTTCCACGGTTTCCCATTTTCAACTCCAGGCAAATGCTGGACGGTACCTTCTGACAAGCCACGGCCGCTTCCTTCCATATCCTTGCTCAGTTTCATTTATCTTCATTCATTTCATCTCTCATTAACTCCTCTCATGAGGTTGGCGTCAGGAAGGGCATCCGGCCGTAAAACAATCGCTACATTAGAATTTCATCGCATCTCACCCCCAACCCCGTTGGAAATGGGGATAATAAGGGGTAGACATACAATGATATTTCGTGTTTGGCGGGTGTTATTGACGGTAAAATAAACAGCTTTCCTTTCATCAGCCTGAGCGGTTTTAAATAGGCTACTCCAAAATACCAGCGTGTATTCCTTGCACTGGACTTGTGAACTGGAAAACCTTCGTAACACTTCCCTCAGAATCAGTAAAAACATCAGTCGCCAGAAACAATTGTTAAAGTAAAACATTGGCGGCTTCAATGACGTAGTTGGTAGAAAGTTGAGCTTCTATGCCCAAGGTGGCGGGTTCAAATCCAGCCGAAGTTGTAGGATTTTTAAGAGCGTTAAAAATCCCTCAGTATGCCTTCCTTCGGAGGGGAGGTAAAGCCGGTGGTCCCATGTCATAGATTTATGGCATGAAATAGAACCTTCGACTAACTACACTCGTGTGAGCCAAAATTTGTAGGTTAGAATTGATAACACTCCATTAGTTCCAACGTTTGCCACCATGTGCTGACTGCGATGCTATCTAGTAGCAAAGTCCGCAAGCTAGTTGTCGTGAACGGTAGTATTTGGTAGCGAAAGTAGGAACTACTTGACATTATCGTCTGCAGTCCTTACTTGAATTAAAACAGATATCACACAGTAATATAGTCATCACACTTAACACCGATTATCAGACAGATTCAACACACCCAAAGTACACGGGGCTACATGACCGCGTTGTCGCAGCCCCTAAACTAAGGAACCAACCATCCTGAATTTAAACGCAAAATCGTTCAAAAAGAAACTCTTAACGTTTAATAGAACGTTTCTTTCCAGGTTTTTCTCCGGGTACTCCGGTTTTCCCTGTCACAATTTCATTACAGCAACACTCTCCACTATCATTTCATTTCATCTCTCATTCATTTAATCATTGCCCCAGTGGAGTGCGACAGGCTCGCCGCTAGATGGGGGCTTCATTCATTCCATTCCCTGACCCGGTCGGTCGACTGGAAGCAGGCTGTGGATTTTAATGTTTCATTTCTTTCCAAAACGTTTATAATTTTTAGAAAAGCGTTTGATTTTTAAAAAAATACGAGCCTTACAGTAGTCGCATATGATGTGTAACATCTGACATAGAAGAAACACCGCGTGAAATTGTTGATACACCAGTATTTTATAGTATTATTATTGGCACAAATATTAATCTATTGTAGAAAGGAGTGTTTCACAGATATTGTAGTTTATAATACGGAACTCATTTTATTAGATGATTTGTAGCTTCCACCAGCACTAGCCTAAATAAAGAATACGACATGGATCAACTAGATTAATAGACGCGACACCGCTCATAACCTTAAATTCCTTATAAACAAGGTCCTCTTGATTCACAGACCAACACGTAATTGCATATGGATTCTGTTAAAATGAGTCATATTGATATGATAAATATCGTTTAAAATGATAATCTGGTAACAAAAATATCTACCCCGCCAAGGATTCGAACCCAAGATCTCTAGATTCACAGTCATACGCAATAACCCCACGGCTATTTCGACGGCTATTGTGCTCAAGATGGTGACTTATTTCCACGTTCCAATAATACTGCATTACGGAATTAAGTTTCATTTATATTTTGCTTGTTTCGATAATGTTCCTGAGTGACACTGAGTTTAAAATGCCTTATGCCAATGCAAAGCCGACTACTTACAATGTTTGATATTAAGGCATTTTACCATTTAAATACTGATACGAAGACTTCGAACATGAACCATGTCATTTGTTTAAATCACTTGACACCAGAGTTCGCATGAGCGTTTTCCGTTCAGTATGTCATATACATTCCACATGGCCGAGAGTGCGTCATGGTATCAATTTTCGACACCGCGCGCTGATTGTTTCTCTTACCAGTGCCAGCTGGATCGATCGATCGAGTTGGCAGTGCGTCTTATACTTCCGTTCCATCCACCACTGCCAGCTAGGGCACACTTCCATTCGATCGATCGAGCGGGCAGTGCATACTTGCGTTGTCCACCACTGCCAGCTAGTACACTTCCGTTTGATCGATCGAGCGGGCAGTGCATACTTCCGTTGTCCACCACTGCCAGCTAGTACACTTCCGTTTGATCGATCGAGCGGGCAGTGCATACATCCGTTTGATCCACCACTGCCAGCTCGATCGTTCCGATCCACTTCCGTCCTCCATTTTCAAAATCACTCCCACAAAACTATCCAGCAACCGAGCGGAAAGATGTTACACATCAAAACACTTTCTGTGAGACGGTTTTAAACGTGTAATTGGGTCATCACAAAAACGTGTATTAATTCTGAATGAGACCAGAACTTGGCTTTCCTAGTTTCATCTTCTGGGGGACATTACCAATTCAACTTAGTAATCCTTGTCAATACTGCACTGAAATGTGTGCTAAATCACGTAAATATGTGTTTTCATTTACAGGGGCAGCCATTTTTCGACGGCGTATGATTCTCGTTCAACTGTCAACACACCGAGGCGCACACAGTGTTGCCAACATGGAGAATACAAACTACACCACATCAATTAAAGATTATGGTGCGTGACAAAAACCAGGGGTGTGTATATGACTAACGCGACCCGCAGGCTAAAACCATTGCCGAAACCCATTGGATTGGACAAAACGAAGGTTAGAATGGTCAGGTTGAGGTGCGGCCTAGCCCGTGAAAAGCTAGCGGGGCACTGTTGACGACACGTTAGGCTATAACCATTCTCAAAAACCATTGATCTGGACGAGTGAGGTTGTAACCATTGTCAAAACCACTGTTCCTTTCATTTGAACCCCTCACATAATGCTACCTAGACTGCATATAGGATTAGTACCATATGGGTGGTGTTTTGTGGGGGTTGGCAACACTGTACTGTGCCCGTTTAGACCGGAGTCCGCACGACCACATATGCATTTTACCAAGAATCAGTCAGCACGAGAGTCAAAATATCCCGGGGCGCCAGATGGGTTAAAGCTAATCGCAAAAACGACATCAAATGAAAAAAATGCTTTACTGATTTTTGGCTCAATGCAACAATAAGGATAGAAGGAGATTCAACTGGGCATAACACATCATGTAAAATTATCTCATTTTATTCTGAATTTAAAATTGACTGCAAAATAAAATGCTCAAAGCAGCATCATTCACGTGTGGCGACCCACATTACTATTTACACAATGTACAGAAATTTTCCAACACATTGGACAATTATCTTTGGAAACACAAGTCTGATTATCAGTCCTGTAGACTGTGTTCCAAAATTATATCCATTATTTATGATTAAATCCAGTTCAAATTTAATTGTCTCTACTGGAAATACTGTAGTTCACTGGTTGAATTTTTACATAATATTAACACTCGTAGAATAATTGTTCATAGAATTTTTAACTTTCACTTATTTTTCCAGTTTCAAAAAAATATTGTCAAAAAATATTATTATCTCTGAATCAACACAAATTATGTACACATATTAATAACAACATCTGAAAAGTATTTGACCTTGAGCATAGCATCGAAGAACTGTGCGAAGCACAACAAAATTAATTGTTCTTCTGACATTAAACATTTCGAGAAGTGACTCGATTATGAACTTCAAGTTCCTAACAAAATATATGATTTCTGAATCATCAACTTGATCAATAAATTGTTGGACCATTCAACTATTCGATTCTCCACTTGGAATCATTATTAAGAAAAATATTTATATTTGTGGCCATTTTAGTAACTTTCACAACTTGCAATTCTTCGACAGAATGCGGAAATAAGAATTGTAGCTTCATAGTGAATTCATTTAGTTCATGGCACTAGGATTGAAAACATCCTTCAAATTATTCGTGGTTATAGAATTATTTTTAATTGGCAGTGGCCCATTCTATTATTTGTGTAAGAACACAACATTCCAACAACAACGGCAAAGGTCTTCCTCTGAAGAAGAATAAAATACTATCATGACAAATCCGGGTTCTAGCAAAATCAAAGTCTTAATGGAATCCGTAAACAAGGTTGAAATAAGAACTGATGGTTTTTAAGAAATAACCTTTGGGTCATTCATACGACGCAATGTGTAGTTCCAATACTCCTTCTTTAACACTGAGTCATCGAACCTGCTATTTGATTGATGCTCAAATAAAAACCTCCTCATTCCTGCGACTTAAACATGCGCACCTGGGAATGGCATTTCAACTCCTCCACACACATAAATTTTCTTCCCACAATTTATACAATAAATCAATCCTCTGCTTGTTATCAACACTGGAAGATTAATAAACTTACAAGTTTATTTTATTTTACCATTCAGTTTAACCCGTGAAGTTACCATACTTATGATAATCTTTATTTCACTTTCGAATGTGTATTTACGTCATGATTTTATATAAATACAAAAATATCCTAATTGATACAAATATCATTTGCTTCCCGTTTCATGCCTCTCCGTGTTATCTGAAAAATATACTTTGCTCATTGCAAATATTAACTGTTCAACCAGAACTGTAATGTTGGTTGAATGCGGGCTTGCGCTAACCACTCTCCTTCGGAAAATCACCCGTTCCAAACTAGAAATGATTAAACTACTTCATAGGCTCTCTCTCAATAAATGTGATTATTAGAAAATATAAGATCCAAGAATTATTTAGAAAAGTTATGAAAATCATTATTATTATTATTAGTGGATTATTATTATTATTATTAGTTATATTATTTTAAATGTGTTTAATTATTATTTCATTATGTGAGAATCCACATGTTCGATTCTTCGACTATGGATAAAATATCCATTTCTCAACAAAAATAATTATTAACTTTTACAGTTACATCGGCTGATTACCGTGATTATTCAAAAATATGAAACATTCAAATAAATGCTCGTTCTGCTCGGTCATCGATCCTAAACTGTTCTGAGTGCTGAAAATACTCAGAATAACTCTAATATGTCTTGCGTAAATCATTGCAAGATTTAAATACGAAGAAAAACAAATGTGTTGGTCATCTGCAGAAAAAAAGTTTGTTCCAATTAGCTAGGCATAATATAAAGTCAAAAGTGGCTTACATTTCTCGTTGGTCTTGAAGCGTAGTGAACCTGGTCTGTACCAGATTTATCCAGATACATGCCCTATCGGACACGCACGTCTAATCCTTGTATCGGCCGCCATTATATACCCACAATCTGTCTAACACGACATAGTGGAAATATTTCTTGAAGTTTGAAGTTACTGCTGATCCATTTTAATGTTGACTTCTGTTAAAGCCATAGCATTTCGCTTAAATGGGGTCAGATCCAAGTGATCTATTCTCAAATAAGTCAGTTGTAACATAACTCACGGTAATCTTTTCAGTACAAGAAAACATTGACAGTCCAAACCAATCAACGGCTGTTCTGAAGATCGTTCCCTGGGCATGGCTTATCACCATCTATCATGCGCGAAGCAACATATAGTTTCCCTTTGTCGGCTAATGAACAGCACCGTGATAGACTGGCCTTCAATATACTGAAAGATCGGAGTGGTTATCAAGTTACAATTATGAAACTGACTAAATTGGACTAAAATATCCAAGTATTGAATGATTATTACTGGACTGTGACAAAGTACTTTCTAGACAAAGTCTAGCATATGTCCATATAGAAATAAAATATTTCACCAGTGTCCGTAGAAAAATAACAATCACCTTAGTGATTCTCTCTGCCGGAAACTTACTAAGTTCCACATGTATCGCAGCACTTTTGTGACTATCACAATTTAAAGATATCTTCTGCGTAGATCCGGCAACCATGTGCCTTGGCTCAACGTGGCAGCATCTTGTCATGCAAGAGCTTGGTTCGAAGTGAGCTGATGTTGCTTGGGCCGGCCGGCTTTTATTCAAAACGGTCAGGTCCACGCTGCATCACGCTGAAATCTGGAAATCCTCACATCTCTGGTATCCCTGGTCCGATTTACTTGATACTAAGTGCATTCTCTTTCATTTGGCCGTGCCAGTAATCTGATCCAAGTCTCAAGTCTCTACTCCATGGCTAACTATTTAATCAACAAATAGTCTCGACCTCTGCTACTACTCGCTACGTCACTTGACATGCTCTTGGCTGCATAAAGTTTCCATTCCCTTCTGGAAGTAATGGAGCGCGATATTCAAATATCTCAACTTTCAAAAGCGGCTGTAGCCTTTCCCTTGATATCTAGGTGTCTGAATCTTGGAATACCCATTCCTAGAGTTGGGCACAGTACTTGTGCATGTATCACGCTGATGATGGCCTACATAGTTGGAATTTTAGTATAAACTTTTAAGTCGTGATCTTAAAGGGTGGGGGGTTGCGTCAGCGGAGGAGTAAGCATATTACTACATCATTTCCTGATTTATGTTTCATCATTTGAAAAGGTATTTTGGCTGATTTCGGTACTTAAGATAATTTAATCGTACGTTCGTGTCTCATTCAGTGTTACTAAACGTTTCTGATCGTGAGCCCTAGTCTTCCTAGACCGCAGATTATTTGGTCCCATGGCCTTGTGCGTTAACGCACTGAGCTATCCCGGCTACTTCGTACGGCGAGTGTTGCACGATAAATGAATGTGAATGCATGCTGTGAAAGAAACGCCTGGTGAGATATTCCGTCATAAGTGCTACGAGACCAGTCCGGAACCTCATGAGCTACTTTACGTGTCATTATCATATTAAAGGCATTCCCCTGTATTTTGCGTCCATCCCGGCATTTGACTTTTTAATGCGCTACTTAAGAGTTCTAGCTTCAATTCCTTTTCCCTGGGGACCTTGTGGTGAGGTTCCGGAATAGAGTCAAATATCTAGCACTTGCTCTTGGGAAGCTACGCTGACAATTCCCGTGAGGTCTATAATCACACCTGCGAGGGGCATTAATAGCCCTCTCACCAGCTGTCAACAGATTAGGGAGGATTTTCAGGGAAAGCCTTTTCTCAAACACACCACGTGATTAATGATTTCATTTTTCAGATAAGGGTAGTGATATTGTATACGTATGTCTACACCTGATAAGCCTAATCCCGTGTCAAACGGGTCGGATTTATTTATTTATCGTATGGCTTTTAGTGCCGGGAGTGTCCGAGGACATGTTCGGCTCGCCTGAGTCTGTAGCTGCTTCCAGTGGACACCCTTAGGGTGAGCTACAAGTTCCGCTCAATTTCAAGTAGTTCCAGCCAAGACCAGCTACAATACTCAGACCTTAATGTAGAAAAAACATGGCGGCGACGGTTGCCCTACCAATAGCTAATATCATGTCATCGGGCTTGTCACAGTTCGTGTAAATTATTATTTTTACTCACCTAAGAGCATAAAAAGATATCATAAGATGAGACTAGGTTCCGAAGAAATATGCATCAATAATTTAGACTTACCTGAATTAATTTATCTATAGTGCTGGCCTCAAATTATAGGTTTATTCGTCTTCACCCAAGGGGCAGCTACAATAGTCTCACTGTTTCTGTGGTTGAATAAGAATCTTTTTGGCGAGTTATCACGATTTGTATTTGAGTTCAGTAATTATAGATTGATATTATTAGCATAAAATCAAACAGATTCTGAAGTAGGAGAGAAGAAAGTACCCGGTTAATGAAGTGCTGTCCCAGCACATGCAGAGTATTTGTGTACACAATCGGAATGAGAATAGTTGCCTGAAATAATCGAACCAACGCTATAGAGATACGATTCAATTAAGACATATCGTGGAATTGTCTAAAATATCGGGTAAAACATCACACCGAATTAGTTGATTGATATATGCAAAGAAGTCGTCGTGCGGATATCTGAACATAATTATGGAGATTGCCACACACAAAGGACGCGATATGTTACCATCTAACCTATTGAACACTCGCTGTTACCGTTTGGAATAGATGTACGCTGGAAATAGTTGATTTAGTCAAGTAATGTAGGTAGGAAAGCACCACCTCCCTCTTACAGATTATCGCGGCACACCATCTCGTAATATAAGTACATAATTGGCAAGTTACTCACAACACTTTATTACACACATCATAATAAAAAATAACTTGCAAGCTGTAAGAATCACAAACGTATGAATAATGACGGAACACAATGAGTTCACTGTTTGGCACAGGGGAAACATCTTCCTTAACCAATAAAAGAGAAGTTCACTGTAGTATTTGGCGTGTATACAAGACAGTGTAGAACATCTGCCAGACTGGGAAGGATTTACGGAGGCACATGAAGCTGAGCGTTCAAGATAACGTCAACAGTTTAGTCTTGCCGTAGATGATCATTGCGTTTTCCCTTTACGTACTTAAGTTCGACACTACCGGTACTGAAGTGTACTAAGCTATTATTATATTGTCACTAACTAGCAAATCATTGCGGTGTATATTCTTGAGACACTTCTATTAATGCTTTAGTCTTGGGTACTTCAACATCTGCAGTAAATGACACAATGCCATCGGTCAACTGAACAATCATCACACAAACGAACTAGTCCATAATAAGTGTATTATCACGTCATATTTATACACGATTGCAATACATAAACGCGAACTGGACTTTACAGACATACTGAAGACACTACAAATTACAGATTAGCAATAGTTTATCCCATCTTTCATCAAACGAAGCTAATCAAAGCTAATATTGTATCCCAGCAACGAATGTAAACAAACAAAATCTCGGGCTTCCGCATACGCCATTTTCAGACTTTCGATACCTGCATTAAGGTCCGAGTATTGCAGTTGGTCTTGTTCCAGCTTTCGCTACCAGATATCAATGATACCTAGTGGTGAACGTTGGAACTTTGATAGAGCGTTCCGACGAAATCTAACCTAACAATTTAGCTTCACACAAGTTTAGTCTGTGGAAGGATCCTTTAAATGCCATAAATCTATGACATGGGACCGCCGGCTTTACTTCCCCTCCGAAGGAAGGCATACTGAAGGATTTTTAACGCTCTTAAAAGTCCGACGACTTGGGCCGGGTTTGAACCCGCAATCTTGGGCACAGCAGTTCAGCATGCTACCAACTACGCCACCGAAGCCGCTAATCGGGTTGGAAATGAGATGCGATGAAGTTGTTGATGTGGCGGGTGATTTTTACGGCCGGATGTCCTTCCCCACGTCGGCCTCATGAGAGGAGTTAACGAGAGATGAAATTAATGATGATGAATGAAACTGTGATCTACAAACACTACTGGATTCTATTTCTGAAGAGAGTAATTACCTTACCTTACCTTACCTAGATGGCCACTCAAACCTAAGCAGGTTTTTGGCCTCGCCAACAGCACGGCGCCATCTTTCTCGATCATCCATTATGTCCTCCGTGACTCCGATTTTTAGCCTACTTTTCACATTTTGCAAAAATGAGGAAAAAGTAGACTTATGAGATCGGGCAAATGTGTGTCTGTCTGTCTGTCTGTCTGTCTGTCTGTCTGTCTGTCTGTCTGTCTGGCTGTGTGTGTGTCCCCCCCTATCAACTCCTAAACGGCTGCAGCAATCGAAACAAAATTTGGTAGGAGTAAAGATCTATACCTGAATATCTCACGGTCATATTTGAAAATGATGTCAGTGCTACCAACTGCTAAAAAATCGCAATTGAAATTTGAGCTCCATGTTGGATATCTTGGAAAGTATGAATGGGAGCTATTTCAAAATTGGCACACGTACAGATCATAATATTTCAGTTTAATTTCCAGGAGGCTAAACATGGCAGTGTTGCCAAAATGATTATAAGCCTCCTGATAGGTCCAATTTTTAAATGCATATAACTTCTATACTATCAATTGGAATTCAACCAAATTTCGTATTTTGTATGTGTACATAACCATATATGACTGAGCGTATTCTTAAGACCTACCAGGGCTGCCAACTGTTAATAAATGCTCCAAATTTATTTTATCCAAATACCAATATATCAGAAAGTATGCAAGCCGACAGCTTTAAACTATGCACACGTATAGTACCTGACATTCTATATTAATTTGGAGTAACTTATATACGTCAGTGCTACCAACATGATTCTAAGCCTGCTGACAGGTCCAACTTTAAATACATGTAACTTCCATACTATCATTTGGATTTCAACCAAATTTCGTATGTGCTATGTGTACCATAACAGATATGACTATGCGTATTCTAAGGAGCAACCAGTGCTGCCAACTGTTAATATGTGCTGTCCCTATTTTTGTTACCCTAATATCAATATATCAGAAAGTATGCAAGCCAATAGCTCTAAACTTTGCACACGTATAGTACCTGGCATTCTAGACGAATTTGGAGTAACTAATATACATCAGTGCTGCCAACATGATTCTAAGCCTGCTGATAAGTCCAATTTTAAAATGCATGTAACTTCTATACTAACTAATGGATTTCATTCAAAATTGGCACAACAATAGATCATATTATTTCAGATTATTTCTGACCTATACATGCATGACATTGTTGCCAACATGATTTTACGCGCGCTGTTAGATCCAATGTTTAACTGCATGTAACGTCCATGCTATTCATTGGACTTCAACCAAATTTTATATTTTGTACCTTAAGAGACGGAACTAAGAATATATTCAGTCATCAGGGCTGCCAACTGTAGTGCTCTATTAGGATACATTATGCCAGGTATACAGTATTTCGAACTAATTGGAAATTTCGATATTAGCAACTTAATTTCGTCATTATTCTAGATAGGTTCATACTCTGTAGAATAATCATTGGCATGAAAAGTAGGCTGTATAGTTCTTCACGGAACTTCTTGTTCTCATATCTTTTTGAACTTGGTCCCACCAGCGAAGTCTCGGTCGTCCCAATGGTCGCTTTCCTCTGGGTACACCTTCCAAAACTGCCCTTAAATTCAATTCTCTACTTCTTCTATGTACATGACCAGCCCAGCGCAGTCTTTGGCTTTTGGCACGGGCGACGATATCCGGTTCTTTGTAGAGATCCCGCAATTCCTTATTTGTTCTAATTCTCCACTGGCCATTTTCTACTATCGGTCCGAAAATGCGTCGTAGTATTCTATTTTCAAAAGTTACTAATTTCCTTTCAGTTTGCTTGGACAATACGCAGGTTTCTGAGCCATACGTGACAACAGGAAGTATAATGCTTTTATAAATTCTCACTTTAGTTTTTCTAGATATAATTTTACTCTTTAAGAGATTTTGCAGAGACCAGTAGCTTTTGTTGCCACTGAGAATTCTTGATTTTATTTCTGTTTCTTTCATATTATCCTGGTCTATGATAATCCCCAGATATCTCAACTCAGTACATCTGTGAAAAGCGTATGAAGCAACTGTTAAGGGGTTTTGTACTTGTGCTGCATTCCTTCCTACAACTAGATATTTTGTTTTTTGTTCATTTATCATTAGACCTACCTCCTTGGCTTCTTCAATAAGGGTTTCTGTGAGTATTTTTAGATCGTATTCGCTTTCTGCCATGAGTGTTATGTCATCAGCATAAGCTAATATGTTTATCTTGGTTCCCACTTCAAGAGTAATTAGTCCAGTCAAATTAGACGTAAATAGGGGCCCGACCTTGCAAAAGGTCATGTAGTTCTAATTTTTTTATATGTTGTTTGGACCTCTGCCAATAGTTAAAAAAACAAATTTTCAACTTCGAAAGTCTTGTCTAATAGCCAAATAACAGCCAGATATTTGCACGTTTTTCATGTATTGCTCAATATCGTCTAAACTATGCATCAGAGTGAAAATCTTGTGAATACCTGTTTACAAGTATATTAAAGTGCCTACAATGTGAGTCGTAAAAGAGCTCTGTATGTTTAGTAGTTCCCGAGATACAAATATTTAAAGAATGGATGTTTTTTTAATGCAAAAATTGTTGGTTTTGGTGTCCTAATTGGACAAATATTGTCAAAAATTCTCACCCTATGATATATGTCATTGATAATGAACTTGAAGTTTATTTGTTTACCTTTAATTTGAGCCTTGACGGGTAGTACTGTACCCGATAACCCGGATAGTAGGCTGTCAGATATCCGCCCCTCAATCGGATTGCCAATAATCAAACGCGCCGGCATAGCGACATCAATGAAAATGGCACTGACAGATACTATCGAGATTAGAGCACAATAGTTAACAAGAAAATTATTGTGGAACACACCAAAATATACGGGGGTTCATACTTACCTTTACTTACCTCTTAAATTTATCTCGGGGACTGGGTTGTCAACTGGATCACTTAAAGTATGCCCACACAATAACCTCCACCATGATATTTAAAATGAACCAGAACGAAGACGAGAAACTTTAAACAGCACAATAATTTATTTCACATAAAGAATGATTTAACAAAAATAAACAACAAAATCAACGTGGCAATCAGAAGCCATCGACCACATAACCATGTCCTCCTGTAGGACCTGTATTCTCTACATATAATGTTTCAGCTTTCTCAAGCTCATAGCAACGTAAAAATAACAATGCACATGGAATGGAAACGGGATTTGGGATGAGACACATATATCAATTGTTTTGCGTGTTTATATACTTCACATTTTATTTATAGCCACAAGGCTATTATGGAACGTCCTTGGCCTCTGTAACACAGTTGTCCGGGCCAGCTGCAATGCACCTGTATCGTCAAAGCGGACTCCCGTTCGTTCAACCCTAGCATAAGCGTGTTACCTCAGAGCTTGGCTCTCCTTTTCAAATACATAAATGTTCACATCTCAACTGAAATATTATCACGCAAATGTCTTACATGCTTCATTCAAACACCAGTGGATTACTCCAACAATCCCAAATCATGATTAATTGTTCAAACCACTTGCTTAACTAGCGTTGTTTAGAGTATAAAAAAACTCTAAATGTTAATAACAAAAGTTCATTAATTATTTATAACAATAATAAATTGTTTATAACAATGTCAAATGACCATTGAAAATTTTATACACGCCTGTATTAATCACTATCATTTCAAATTATTTAACAAAGATATTTACAAAATTATTTTACAATGTTATATTGTTTATATTATTTATACAAGAAATACATTAAACCACACGTTTATCCGGTTGATAATTACTCAAATCATGTTGATATAATCGACCAATGAAGGTTAGTTATATTTAACTGTCAAATTCAGGTTTAATAAGGTTTAATAATAATTATTAATATTTGTGACGGTAACCTCCATTCAAAATCTTTATCTCAAATTATTTAACACTCTTGTTAATTTTAACAGTATCTTCATATGAATAACCTTTCAAAGAACAAGAACAATACAATCAGCGGGAAAATACTTCGCTTATAACGCACAAAATTGCACAAAAATTGGCCCAAAATTCATCATATATCTTCATATATATGGCATAAAAATCTTCCAAACTACACACAAAAACCTCCACTTATAAATTCATCAACTTCATTAATTATTGTGGGAACCTCCTTCATTATTCAAGGGCATTACTCAACAGCGACTTTTACACGTCCACTGAACTAACGATTATACATCCATTGTTCCTCTTTAAAAATTCTTATATTCATCAATTGTAATAATGACTGTTATTATTTAACCTTCGTGGGTTTCATTCATGAATCGATATGAAGTAAAAATTTGCCAATCACAAATAAATTTAATAGCGAATACGATTAGACACTCCTGCCTGGTCTATCAAAATTGAGATTAATATCTTCAAAGTAACGCAGTATAAAAATACTATCATCAAACAAAGTTCATCTAAACTGCAAAATAGTCGAATAGAATACAATTAGATTGTGGAATGCAAACATTATTGTTCCAATCTATAATTGAGAAAAACTCCTATCCAATGTTCATTACTATAGTGTATTCAATAAATTGTAATTAACGTTCATATTTCATAAAATTGTCTATAATGCAATGATAAATGTCTATGTTGCAATCATGTTCATAAGACGACTAGTATTTCAAAGATCGTCGATATCGTAATAGATTTTAACGCTCTAAAATCATTTAATCATTCTTCTTTCTTGAGGATGACAGAAAATTGGTCAAAGTAATTTACTGAATAGAATTACTTTAATAAAATGACACGCTGTCTGAATTCAAATCTGCCATAGTAAACCGCTAACTTTACAGTCAAATCGTGACTACAAAAATATGCAAATTACTGAAAGAATCTAAATCATCAGTCTCAACTGATCCAAAATTATTAAGTATGCCAATGACATAGCAATGTCTCAAAAATCGAAGAAAAAGGCATAAATCATCGAAGTGTACTGAGTACAGAAATATCAATCAAGAAAATGGGGCAAAAGATAGGACAGAAAATATGGGAAGAATGGTTGCTCAGATATCGCTACAAGACTCAAATAATACAAGAAACGTTCACGACTACCTTATCTGTTGATTGAAGTTCCAGAGGAAAGTTTTCAAAGAAAACTGCTGTTGGTTCCATTTCACCAGCGTGAAGATGTGCTCCGACCTCGAATTTGGAATCAGCGTCCTCGGAGAATCGAACTGCTTCCTCCTCCGAAATTGCACTGCTCCGTGTATACGAAAAACATCCTTCTGGCAAAACTCTTCTTTGTGCGCCGGGACAACCCTGGCCTCTCTTGAAAGTTCCCTGAAGTTCTTGCAGGAATTCGCCATGAAGTTTAATGTAGTTATTTCCGCAGAAATATTCATAGTTGTGGAGTATGAAAATATTTCCACTGTTATCTGGTATCAGCGATGGATTCACGATGCATGAGTGTAGTTGGATGTTCACTACATGCTCGCATTTGTAGAAAGACGATTAACGAAGTTCCATGCTGTTACTTTACTCCAATCAATATATGTCCCAATTGCATTAAAGCCTTAGCCTTCCATCTCAACTACTGTTATAATCATTGAAAGCACTGCAAGATTATAATGTTCCATAGTCGAATGTATCGTTGTAATACCAAACGTATTCTCCAATATCACTGTTGCACTCCACGTGTCAGCCGTAGTGTATAATGTGGAATTTTAAAAGTGTTTCTCCTGTGGCGAGAAAATCACTTTTGTTGGCAGCCTTAAAGTTCCAATATCTTTCGAAGTATAACTGTGAAATTGTTCAAATCTTCTACACACCTCAATGTTGTACTGCCCAATAGAACTATAATAAAGGCTGAAGTTAGCGCTTGATATCTTGACTGGTGGAAACGTTAATGTGAGCGTTTCAACTTCACCTAGTTTCGAGCAGCGTAAAATGGAACTGCTCCGAGTTCGTTCGATGCGCCGGGCTTTAACCACGCTAAAGACAACTTACTTCACTGAATCACTTGAAAATAACTATATATCACCAGAAATATATATGCGATCTGACATATGAGATCTGAGAGCTCCTCTCTCCTGTGCACGACCTTTTATCAACTTCTTAAGGGGCGTATCCATCCCTTCCATAGCCTGTTGCTGCGTCATTGCTAGAAGTTTTAACTTTGGCTATACTTGACGGATTTTCAAATTTCAAAAACTCAAAATTAATTTCTTCAAAATTCCAAATCAATGCCATAACTGAAAATAGATTTCCACAAATCTGCATGCCAAAAGTAATCAAATATCGTAGTTTCAGCAATCTCCGTCTTCCTTCCAAACTATCGTTCATTGGTTCGAGTCTCTCCTCCAATAGCGTAGCTTCTTCCTTAGCACAATACCTTGTTTCCTGCGACTGCGTCGTAAATCTAAGATCTTTCTCGAACAAAATCATGACGTCACCAAGAATCTCAGCTCAATCAGCCTACTTGTATGAAATCTGCGTCATCCGTGCCTACGTCATGAATATCCACGTCATAACTATGACATCCATAATTTTACTCATATTTGCCAATACAGCCATCGTGGTCTCAATATAATTCAATTTCCGGGGGCAGTACCTGGCCTAGTGCTTCTCCCAAAAGTGGCATGTAACAGAAAACCTTGAAAAATAGAAATCGGGTGAAATTAATCAAAACAAGTTTTGAGCACATCAGACAACACGTATAGGGCCTGTACTGATTAAATCAGAGTTAATATTATGATAAGTGTGTGTAGCAATGGTTTCATAATGATGGGAATGATTTCGTGTTAATTATTAATTATTTATGGAAATTATGTGTTAGATTCCGGTAGGTATAATATTATTGGCGATCATTTTCTGTGTTATTTTGGTTTGAATATTTGTGTGTGATCATAGCGTCGATATGCTTCAACTCTGCTAGTATTGGCTGGCATTATTATGGATGAGATAGAAATGACTGAGGAGGAAAGAACTGCAACTGAAATGATGCTACGTGAAAGTGAGTCCATGTTTGTAAAGGAAAACGAGACTTACCAAATCCTAAGAGCCTAATTCAAAACTGCATTGGATAAGCTGTGGGTCCAATATTTTCGCATGTGTACTCTCATTAAATATTCATTCAGGCAGAGCGTGCTGGTGATTGGAATCTTCAACTGTATTCTGTCCATAAAATGCTACCTTTTTTCATTCTGCTGGACACTACAGGGTCTTTCACTCAAAGTGAGGCCGGCCGCATGGCTGATGCAGCGCTGCAGGTAGAAGGTCGAGCCAAAGGTCAGACGAGCACATTGCAACACGGAGCTGAGACAGTTGTGACGCAGGATTTGACGAGTAAAGTTGACTTCGTTATTTCGTTTATAGCCTATTTTAAGTTACACGTGTTATAGGTTAATAACGTGTGGACGTGGTTAATGTTTAATTGTTAGTGCTTCATAATTTTATAACGTGTTATTGCTAAGTGTTAAAGCCAATTGCTTCAAATTTTATTTATGGGGAAAATTGAAAAATAATGTTTATGGAACAAACCCTCACACTCTAGATGAACTCAAACTAAATATTACGAGATAAATTGAGTCTATCTCGGTAGATGAACTAATGCGTGTGAATGAAAATTTCCTTAGAAGATGCCAGAAATGTGTAGATGCAGGTGGAGGACATTTTCAACATCTTCTGTGACAATGATTTTACTTTGATTATTAGTTATCATGTGTGCTTGTTATTTACATGCGATTCGTACGGGCACTCTCTCGACCCCAAGCTCAGTGAGTTGCCATGTGCTCGTCCGACCTACCACGCGCCGCGCCGCAGGACCGGCCGCACTTTGAGTGAAAGACCCTGTATTTCTACGCTAAGTGTGCTCACCTATATCTGCAAGATATGATGGCTTTAGAAGATTGGATGGATCCTACTTAGTTTAAGATGTTTACAGAAGGAGGTTTTACTATCCGCCGATCTGAAAAGTTTTGGTCTGGCCTGTGGGCAGACTTAAGAATTGAGCAAAAACTGATGTGGTCTATGAAAACCTATGGTGGATTGACACAGGGGCGTGGAATCTCCAGCAGTGTGCTAGTCCGGTGGACCATAGGAATTGTGCTCATGGTAAACGTATGTGAGGAACTGGAACGTTTCTGCCACATCTCCTATCCTACTGGTGAATATCATGTTGTCATGATGTCTTCTCGAATCATTCCAGATAATGGTGATGCAGAAAAACTAAAAAAATGGTTTGTCCTCCTCCCTCCATTTCCCATCCCAGATAAATTGGTATCCATCAGTAGGGGAATAGTCAGTGGCCCTAACATAAATTGCCACTTGGCCAACAACTGGGAACTGAAGGTGTTAAGAAAATCATTGGGAATACGTTTGATAAAGTAATCTTTAAATGTAAGGACAAAGTAGCCACATTGTCATCCATCACCACCTCTGTTAAAGTGGGGAACAAGAGAGTAGTCGTCGATCCACTTACTATTTTTCAAATGGTGTGCATAACCCAAAAAATCGGACGAAGACCTGAAAGAACATTTTAAACATGAATTAACCCCATTCCCAATGTCTTTGTTTAATGAACAGGGGATGCGAAAGGGGACCAAGTCCAGTCTCTCCTCTGCTTTCACTTCACTATCCAGTCACACACCAGCTGACTCCAATACTTACGTTATTCTGGATGGGGGCTATCTTTCACACAAGGTTGTCTGGCAGTGCAAAACTTTGGTGACAGCCATTGTTTCAGGTTACATCAGCTACATTAAAAACCACTTTGGTAGCAACTTCTTGGTTGTTTTTGACGGTTATCCTGAAGATGCCGCTAACAAAAACACAAAATGTGCTGAACGACTCCAACGCTGTGCTACTCACTTCTGCAATGACATCATTTTTGAAGAATCCACCATCATCCAACTACCGTACCTCAGAAAAATGAGAACAACAAAAGGTGCCTCATCCCACTTCTTTGCGATTCATTCCAGCAGCATGGCATACAGTACAAGTAAATGTAGCCGAAGAAGATGCTGATCGGGATATAATTGACATGGCACCATCCAAAAGTCCTAAATTCGACCCTGTGATCGTAGTATGAGAAGATGTTGGCCTCCCCGTAATCCTCAATGGTTTAGGCTCAGGTGCAACTAACATCTACATTCAGAAGAGTAGCAAAGGTGAAGACGGCTCTGTCCATTACTCAAGCTCCTCTTTCATAAATCGACCTGCTCAACACTCACCAGGTACAGTGATTTTTATCCATGCGTTCAGTGGGGGTGACACCACTTCAGCCCCTTATGTGCATGATAATACCAAGTTAGCTAATATATAAAAAATTCCCAACTTGTAAAACTGCTGTCAGACTCCAGTAACGAAACCATAGAAAAAGCTGGGAAGAAGTGCTTTGTGTATTACGGGGGTGATTTCCTAACAGACTCCCTGAATAGCCTTCGCTACCAACTGTTTGTTACATCTGCAAAATCAATCTTGCTCGCTTGCCCCCAACAGAGGATGCAGAATGCTTACAGAACTTACCACCAAGTTCAAAAGTGGTTGGGGGTCAACAAAACTCCTACAGATTGGGGATGTAAGCTTGATGATCAAGGGTTTACCCCTATCACTACAACTACGTGCTCCTACTGCACATGATTTCCTGCAATTGCAGAAAAGGTTGCTGCGGTGGTTGCAATTACCGCAAAGCTGGATTGAAATGCTCAGCCCTTTGTCGAATTTGTGGTGGCAAAATATGTAAAAATGTGCAATCGCTTCAGCTAGAGGATTCTGACAGTGAGGAAGACATCCACACCCCTACGAGCCTGCGCCTGCTGTTCAGTTCAAACATTCCTCCAATAAACATGCATCATCTTCAGAGGAAGATTTTTCGAGACCGAGACCATCACAAGTGAAATTACGATGAGACCTGTTGCTTCATATAATATTGTAAAATAATTTTTGATGTAACGATTTTCTTTTGTAATAAAACAAAATAGTACCTAGGCCTATGTGAACTCTCTTCTTTCATTTTTCTCGAATTCAATATTTCAAGGATTTCAGTTACATGCCACATTTGAGATAAGGACTGGGCCTACAGGTACCCATTAATGCTCAAATTAAAGGTAAACAAATACACTTCAAGTTCATTAACAATGCCATTTCTCATAGGATGAGTATTTTGGACAATATTTGTCAAATTAGGAGACCAAAACCAACAACTTTCACTTTTTTGAAGAAAAAAAACATCCAATCTTTGAATCACTGTACCTCGGTAACTACTAAACATAAAGAGCTCAGTTAGAACTCAACGTGTAGACAATGTAATATGCTTGTAAGCAGGTATTCACAATGTATTCTCCCAGATGCATAGTTTAGACGATATTGAGCAAAACCTGAAAAAAGTGCAAATATCTCGCTGTTTTTTGGCCATTACACAGCTAGCACAGGACTTTCGAAGTTGCAAATTTGGTTTTTTACTATTGGCACAGGTCCAAACAACATATTAAAAAATTAGAACTACATGACATATTTTGACTGGACTAAATGCCATGGGATTACATTTAAATATACAAAAAAATAAGTGGATGGTTGTTAGTAGAAACAAAGATGAAATTCAAGGCATTCTTACACTTGGTAATGAAAGAATTGAAAGGGTTTCATCATATATATATTTAGGATGTCAAATCAATGATAACTGGGACTTAAGTCAAGAAATTCGCTGTAGAATTGAGCAGGCCAGAAGTTCTTTCATGAAAATGAGAAAAGTTTTGATCAGTCGTGATTTAAGTCTGTCATTACGCACCCGACTGCTTCGATGCTACGTCTTTAGTGTCCTGCTTTATGGAGTTGAATCATGGACACTTACCGAGGGTTTAAATAAGAAACTGACAGCATTTGAAATGTGGACGTATCGCAAGATTTTAAGCATATCATGGACAGCTAAAGTCACAAATGTGGAAGTTAATAATAATAATGTTATTGGTTTTACGTCCCTTTTAACTACTGTGGCTTTTAGAGACGCCGAGGTACCGGAATTTTGCCCCGAAGGGGATCTTTAACGTGCCAGTAAATCTACAGACACGGCTCTCTCGCATTTGTGCACCCTCAAATGCCAGCTGACTGCGCCAGGATACGAACCTGCAACCTAGGGCCCAGCAAGCGAGAACATTACCGCTGAGCCACGCAGCCAGTCCAAAATGTGGAAGTACTGCGGCGTATGAACAAAGACTTGGAAATTATGGTTGGTTGGTTCTTAAGTTTAGGGGCTGCGACAACGCGGTCATGTAGCCCCGTGTACTTTGGGTGTGTGTAGAATCTGTCTGATAACCGGTGTTAATTGTGATGACTGTATTAGTGTGTGTTATCTGTTTTTTTTTATATATATTTAAGTACTGCAACTTAGAATTTTTCAAATAGTTCCTACTTTTTCCGCCAAGCGCCACCGTCAACGACTACTAGGCCAAGTTCAGAACTTAGCTACTAGACGCCACCGCAGTCGGCTCTTGGCAACGAACGTAGAAACCTAAGAGCGTTGTTTACATTCTTAACCTATCCAATTTAGCTGCACACAGGTGCAATTAGTGGAAGGTTCTTTAACATGCCATAAATTTATGACATGGGACCGCCGGCTTTACTTCCCCACTGAAGGAAGGCATACTGAGGGATGTTTAACGCTCTTAAAAAATCCGACGGCTTCGGCCGGGTTTGAACCCGCTATCTTGGGCACAGCAGTTCAGCATGCTACCAACTACGCCACCAAAGCCGCTAATCGGGTCGGAGATGAGATGCGATGAAGTTGTTGATGTGGCGGGTGGTTTTTACGGCCGGATGTCCTTCATGACGTCCGCCTCATGAGAGGAGTTAACGAGAGATGAAATTAATGCAGATGAATGAAACTGGGCAAGGATATGGAAGAAAGCAGCCGTGGCCTGTCAGAAGGTACCGTCCCGGCATTTGCCTGGAATTGAAAATGGGGAAACCATGGAAAACTATTTCAAGGACGGCCGACGATGGGGCCGGAACCCACGTCCACCGAGTACGCATATAGCTTGGCGCTATGGCCTACCGCTGAGCGTAGCTACCGCTGACGGTTATTCTTTGTTAAGTATCCTGTCTTGTGACATGTGGTTTGGGGTCATTCCAGGCCGGATCTACAGTTTGGCTTTGAGGGGAAAGGGGGTATCAGAGTATCGAAATTGTTAAGAAAAATGATATCACTAAAAAGCAATCACAAAATAACCAAACGTACAAAACCAGACCAATTTTTTTGCAAGCTACATGGATAGAAATTTGATGCGTTTAGCGCACCAAAAATACTCGTACAAATTGCAACGGCGTGTTTTGCGGCTTTTACATCGAGCTTCGAGAAAAATATCAAGGTACGTTACAGTTTCGGCAAGTCGAGTTGTTACCGACAAAGGGAGAAAGTCACAGCTTAAATTGCCAACCAAGCTTGCAGTTGGGACGTCGGCAAAATTTTTTGGTGCGAAAAAAGCCCCAAATTCCCATCCGTGCATTGCTGCACATTCATCGTGACATCACTATAGACATCGATTCGGTAGTCACGAGGTTTGCTAAACAAAATAGACGAGTTTATTTTGTTATATAAATAATCGTTTTTATATAACAGGTATGAAGTTGTAAATATGTACAGTTGTAACAGAACATAATAATTGCAATAAAGATATTTTCAGTAGTCTATTGATAAAATGAAAAAAATTGTTTTTCAGTTAAAATTCGTTAAGTTTTATTTGTCTGGTTATTGTGTTTTCGTTATTTGAGTTTGCAAAAAAAATTGGTCTCCGTTTTGGGGGGGGGGCGGGGGAGGTCATGACCCCCGTGACCCCTCTCAAATCCGCGCCTGGGTCATTCGTAGAATGCGGCACAATATCTACTTAGGGTACGGTTTGGCTACGGCGATGATCGCCGGGCGCACATCACTGGCGATCTTCGTTGCGTTAAGAAGGCATGTAAACAAATGGGGCTGGTTTCCTTACAGCGATCTGCGCTGGTGTCAATTCATTTCAGTTCGGCAGTGATGGTCGCTGGCCATTTCGTGAACAAAAGAATTAACGATAAAGCTATCATCACTTTGGGATACAGTATCACAGTATCATGGCTTCCATACAGCCCGTATTTTGCAATTTCTCAAAAGAAACAGATGATATTTTAAAAAATTACGTTGCTTGTCACTGAAACGTGATGAAATGATAAGCAAAAGCAGTAAGTGTGCTTATTTGTTCACCTGTATTTTAATACATGCTTTTTGGGGTTGGTTGGTTGGTTGGTTCCTCAGTTTAGGGGCTGTGACAACTCGGTTATGTAACCCCGTGTACTTTGGGTGTGTGTAGAATCTGTCTGATAACCGGTGTTAATTGTGATGACTGTATTAGTGTGTGTTTCTGTTTCTTAATTCGAGTAAGGACTGCAGACTTTGAATTTTTAAGTAGTTCTTACTTTTGCCGCCAAACGCCACCGTCAACAACTACTAGTTCAGAACTTGGCTACTAGACGCCACCGCAATCGGCTCCTGGTGACTAACATAGGAACCTAAGCGTTGTTTACATATTTAACTTAATTTAGCCTCACACAGGTGTAATTAGTGGAAGGTTCTTTAACATGCCATAAATCTATGACATGGGACCGCCGGCTTTACGTCCCCTCCGAAGGAAGGCATACTGAGGGATTTTTAACGCTCTTAAAAAATCCGACGACTTCGGCCGGGTTTGAACCCACGATCTTGACACACAGTAACACAGGTTATCATGTAACACACGGGCCTGATGATTTCATAGCCCTTATTCGTAGAGACAAAAATTTGTTTTTCTACCGACTTATTGGCTAACTAAGCTTTCTTGTCATCCCTGCGGTCGTAAAAATACAAATCTTTGAATTTTTTATTATTGTTGTCTTTTAGAAATCTCACTTTACTAAAACACATGGAAGTACAGATAATTATGCAGTTGCTAAATACCCCGCGGCACAGCTGTGCACCAAAAATTGCTCACCACTATTATGTTGGGGAGCTGCAGCAAGCACAGAGACCAGTGGTTCCAGTCCCGGAGCTGACAGCAACCATGTTGAGTGTGATGTTCCCTCGGTTGTTCTACAGTCCCTCCAGGCAAATGCCTAAATTGTACACCAATTCCTCGCCCTGATAATTATTGTTACACACTCTACTTGTCACCACAGAAACACAGGCTATCGGACAAATCAAACACACAAGCCCAAGTATACGGTACTGATGACCAAGATAAATGAACAGTGCTGAATGTGGAACGGAGACAGAACGCCCTACCTCGTGGAGAAAAATACCTTCCCTAAAAGTAGCAGACACTTTATCTGCTGGACTTATTGGGTTTGGAACAAATGGGGAAGGGTTTATCTTTAAATAATTTTCAATTAAATATAACACAAAAGGAAGTTGATCAAGAGAAAGCCTTGAGTATTCCTTAAATTTTGTTTGGTCACTAGGCCTAATCAGGTGTCCATGAATCAGTGCATTAAGACATTCTGTAGTTTTTTTAATGTTATTAGTTTGTAATCGCTTTCGCTTCATGAACATGAAAATCCACAGCCTGCTTCCAGGCTCCGACCGGGTCAGGATTGGAATGAATGAAGCCCCAATCTAGCGGCGAGGATATGGACTGTGCCGGCTGCTGAGGCCTGACGCACTCCTCTGGGGCAATGATTATATGAATGACAGATGAAATGAAATATTAATGGCGAGTGTTGCTGGAATGAAATTTTGACAGGGAAAACCGGAGTACCCGGAGAAAAACCTGTCTGCCTCCGTTTTGTCCAGCACAGATCTCACATGGAGTGACCGGCATTTGAACCACGGACCCAGCGGTGAGAGGCCGGCGTGCTGTCGCGTAAGCCACGGAGGCTTCGCTTCATGTACCTATTATACTTAATTCAATCATCATCTCTTCTTCTCCCTCTAAAAAAGAAGCAATATTTCACTCTGCTTACGGTCATTCTGGCAATGTTATATTATTTCAGACGTTAATCAGCTGATTATTATTTACAACTCAAACCTGTAGCCCATAAGCAAAGAGTAGGCTACAGCAGAGCTGATAGAAGTGACACTGCTTCTGTTGTAGGAGGCAATGGACGAAGGACGATGATCGCAGGCTAGGGAAATCGTTATCTGACTTTCTGCGCCAAACCGTACCTTAACTGGGGTAGCAGCTAGCATTCTTGGCTGTCACCCCGGAGGTCGGGGTTTGACTCCCGGCACTGCCGGGGGGTGAGAGCCAAGAATACTAGCCGCTACACCACGAGGTGGTCAGCTTAAACTAGTGGCACCCCGATCAGTATGTTTTTGGTAGATTTTGTGTGTTCGAAGCGCGTCATAGCCTTGTAGGGACGTAGGCAGTCAATACGGACATGGTCTGAAGCATTACAAATAGCACATGTTTTATCTTGGCCGTCATAACTTGCTTCAACGAGAATAAAGGAGGAAATCTGTTGCTGTAATTCTATTTCAATTTGCCGTTAGCTACAGGTAATTTGTAATAGATAGACCAGTATTCATTGGTGATTCATTTAACCGTGCCAAATGTAGATAAGTGGTTGCGAATTTTATCGCTGGACAACTTAGGTTGGATATGAAAATAATATACTGCAACTTTCGTTAGCCCCGTTCCTGCTGCAGTTTTTACTACAGGTGCATTTTACCTAGTAAACAGAGTAAGTCCAGAAAATTTGTTTAAAAGCCTGTCTCAAATACTTTGTGAAATTACCTTAATGTACAGAAGGAGAGTCAATCTGCAGGGCTTCCAATTGGTCCACAGTAATTTTCAGAGTTTCTGCCACAATCCAGTAGAATGGGCATTTCAATGTATTGTTTTCCGAATTGGTTACATGTTGTTTCCTTGTTAAACACTTTTTGGCTCTACTAAGCTGTAGTAAACAGTTATCGGCGCACTTGACTGTTCGCTAACACTGTGCGCAGGTACGACACTACCGAGTGGAGCTCTACAACCACGTCCGTTCCGATCAGGTTTTGAACTCGTACTGACGAACTGTCTGTGGCTTATCCCATTATTAGGGTTCACCGGAGTCAACCTGACTCATTTAGGTGTTGGGTGGAGATTTAAGGCCGGATGCCCTTCCTGATGCCAAGCTATATTTTCAGGTTATGTTTTATTTATTTAGCGTATGGCTTTTTGTACCGGGAGTGTCCGAGGACATGTTCGGCTCGCCGGAGGCTGTAGCTGCATCAAGCGGACACCACTAGGGTGAGCTACAAGTTCCGTTCAATTTCGAGTAGTTCCAACTTTCGCTACCAGATGTCACTGATACCTAGTGGTGAACGTTGGAACTTTGATAGAGCGTTACAACGAAATCTAACCTAGAAATTTAGCTTCACACAAGTTTAGTTAGTGGGAGGATCTTTTACATGCCATAAATCTATGACATGGGACTGCTGGCCTTACTTCACCTCCGAAGGAAGGCATACTGAAGGATTTCAACGCCCTTAAAAAATCCGACGACTTCGGCCGGGTTTGAACCCGCGATCTTGGGCACAGCAGTTCAGCATGCTACCAACTACGCCACCAAAGTTTTTTTGTTGTTTTTTTTTAGTAAATCAGGATCAACAACAATACATTACCACAATATTTGGTTAGACCTGTGATAATGTTTGGAACATGAACCGTGTTTATCTTAGGGCTGGGACAATGGAAACAAGACAACGAATTATAGTGAACAATGAAATACTGGATGTAGGCCAAAACCGGCCATGTAACCAGCTACAGTACACACAACAAGACACTTACCATCATAATATAACTTTGAATTTGAAAAATAAACCACAGAAAATTAGGAATTACCAAATACTGTAAATGTTCTCTGTCACAAAAAAAAACATTAAAGAAAGAAAAACCAACTGGTTGTTGTTAATTCTTTCATGGACTTGGGATATCTTGGTCATCAGCCCCGTGTAGTTGGGTGTGTGTGTGTTGAATTTGTCTGATAACCTGTATTTATGTGATGACTGTAGTAGTGTGTGTATCTGTATTAAGAACAGAGATGAGGTAGGTGCCCCGGGACTTGAAGTGAGGTACTATACCGACATTTGCCTGGAGGGAGTGTGGTAAAACCTAGGAAAACCTACACTCAGGAACCGCTGTCTGCGCCGAGATTCAAACCTCTGAACTCCGGACTTGCTACAGCTGCCCTCCCAGTCGTGGTGCATGACTTAATGAGCACGGCAGCGTCGCGGGGCAATACTGTTTGTACAATGGTGCTTGATATTGTAACCGTCAGTGCCTAGTCGGTTTCAATATATATGCTGTAAACACTTGGACATGGTTACATTCTCACAACGAAGTAGCGCGATGCAATACAATTAGACGGCTATATGTCATCAATATCATCGTTGTGGTCAACACAGACCACCCGGATAAGCACGCAATACACTAACAAGGATATGGCACTAGATCCATGTTCCATTTTGTAATGAAACACTCAAGAGAAGAGATTACGTCGAAATTAAGGGGACACGTGTCCCGGCTTTCTTCCATCTAAGTGCCGTATTCATAAGGGACGTCGGTGACCCAATCAGAGTCCTTGAATATGGCAAGGGTTACTAACTAGATAGACATCCTGAGCCAGAGTTTATGTGCTGTAGAGTGGCCAGTTCCTACCCTCTAATTGGTTAGGTGGCTAGTCTTTGTCCCGAAAGGTCCCGGGTTCGATTTCCGGCCGTGCCGAGGAGTTTTTTATCTCGTATATTTAATTACCCTGACCCGGGCATTGAGTGTTTGTGACAGCTTCATGAAAGAAATCCAAAAAAGTAAAATTAAACACAAAAGGCCAAGGAATAAGCAAAAAATAAACACTTTAAAATTCTTGGCAGTGCCCGAAATTGCATCACGGATCTCAGGGGTGAAACCAACAATGCTACCCACTACACTACGAGGCGCATAAATTCGGTTTTCTTATTTTATTTTATTTTATAAACAACATTAACTGATTTTCATCAAAGCCTCCGTGGCTTAGGTGGCAGCACGCCGGCCTCTCACCGCTGGGTCCGTGGTTCAAATCCCGGTCACTCCATGTGAGATCTGTGCTGGACAAAACGGAGGCAGACAGGTTTTTCTCCGGGTACTCCAGGTTTCCCTGTCAAAATTTCATTCCAGCAACACTCTCCACTATCATTTCATTTCATCTGTCATTCATTTAAACATTGCCCCAGAGGAGTGCGTCAGGCCTCGGCAGCCGGCACAGTTCACATCCTCGCCGCTAGATGGGGGCTTCATTCATTCCATTCCTGACCCGGTCGGAGACTGGAAGCAGGCTTTTTCAACTGATTATCATCTAACCTGCCTCTACCGAGCTTTAATGTTCATGATTCTAATGTACGTTTAGCCCCAGTAAATTTCGGATGTTATTTTAATTGGCCCTTCGGTAATTTGAAAAGAACTGGGTGCAGAGCATGTGCGTACGATGTATATTCTTGTAAATTCATCACTGATATAATACAGATGAAGCCCAGCCTCATTTGTATTGAGAATACCCGCTGTGTGCATACAGAACAGCTTAATTGAATGTACTAAGACGAGTTGTATTTCAATAGAAGGATCTGAATAGAGAGGAGGGATGGCCAATAGGGTGAGCAGTAAGCACAAAGGGGCTCAACATTATATTCACCATCGTCTTTTAAATAGAACAACCACAAGACTTAAAGGTGTGCATGTTTTGTATATCTATCAATTTATATACTTATCTACTTATATATTCATTTAATTATTTATTTATCTATTTATTTCTATATTTACCAATTTATTTGTACAATTACCTATTTATATATTTATTTATTTATTTATTTATTAGTTGGTTGGTTGCTCGGTTTTGGGGCTGCGACAACGCAGTCATGTAGCCCCATGTACTTTGGGTGTGTGTAGAATCTGTCTGATAACCAGTGTTAATTGTGATGGCTGTGTTAATGTGTGTTATCTGTAATTCAGGTGAGGACTGCAGAAGATCAATTTCAAGTAGTTCCTACTTTTGCTACCAAATGCTACCGTCAACGACATCTAGCTACAAACTTGGTTACTACATGCAACCGGCACCTGGAAACGAACGTTGGAACTTATAGAGCGTTAATCAAATCTAACCTACAGATTTAGTCTCTCACAACTATAGTTAGTGAAAGGTTCTTTTACTTGCCATAAATCTATGACTTGGGCCCGCCGGCTTTACTTATCCTCCGAAGGAAGGTATACTGAGGGATTTTAATGCACATACAAACCCGATGACTTCGGCCGGGTTTGAACCCACGATCTTGGGCATAAAAGCTCAGCAAGCTAGCAACTACTATTTATTTATTAAGGAAAGCTTTCCAGACGGTCAACACAAATTGTGCCCAATTACATTGGGTGAGAAAACAAGTAGTCCTATTTACATACCCTAACTTGAATGAAAAGAGAAATTATTACAAAAAACACGATTTTATCTACAAAATGGGAGACTTAATTTGATGACATGTTTCGAACGCCAAGCGTTCAAAAACTTATGTAATCTAATCTTCGTATGTTTATTCATGTGGCAGACAAAATAATCATATTTGTATAGTAGTGTATAAGTGTTTCCCAGCAAGATTTTTTTTTTTGTCTTGTGGCCTCCTGAGAGGCCGAGTGCAGGTCTTTCTAGTCGACGCCCGTGGGCGACGTGCGCGTCGGGATGAGAGATGGAATGGAGGAAGATGAATGAAACTGGGCAAGGATGTGGAAGGAAGTGGCCGTGGCCTGTCAGAAGGTACCGTCCCAGCATTTGCCTGGTGTTGAAAATGGGGAAACCACGGAAAACCATTTCAAGGACGGCCAACGGTAGGGTTCGAACCCACGCGTCTACCGAGTCAGCAGAGAGCTTGGCCCCATGACCTAACGCTGCGTTTTAGCCAGCGTAGCCACTACTGTCGGTCCCAGCAAGATGTATCGACCCAAGTAGTCGTCGTCATTGGAGGTGACTGTGATTCGTTTCCCAGTATACACATTTCTTCCTGTAAATTATAAATGCACACTCAGTTCAAGTGGTGGATGAACCTTCGGTGACTTAACATGCCGGTCAAGGCAAGAAACATGCTACCACATAAATTGCATCGAATGGGTGACGGCGGCAGTGGTTGACTATGCTGGAGCTTTCGTGCATATAATTTGGCCTCTTCCTGTCTGTGTCGCTCTCCTTCAAACTGATCAACAGCAGCAGAGACAGTGTGTCGCCAAAGTAGACGATCTTCAGCACATGCTGTCCAGGATTTTGAAATTATATCGGTCATCTTTATGTAGAGAGATGTGTGTGACAGAAGGATTCCAGTTAAATTAAAACTTAATATCTACGAGTCCGTAATCCGTCCAGTAGTGATCTATGGGGCAGAGACCTCGCCTTTGAGAAAAAATAAGAGGAGTAGTTAGAGAGAGGGAATATGAAAATGTTACATTTGATACTGAGTATCTCCTTGAAGGAAAGGCGGAGGAATGATGGCATTAGAAGGGTGGTAAGTCTTATGAATACTGGGAATCAATCTCCTTAAAGGAAGGAGGGAAGATTGATGACATTATACGAGTGGCAGAACTGATGAAAATCACAGAGATTATGCGACAGTACTGCCTGAGATGGTATGGCAATGTATTAGAGAGTGAGGCACATGCTTCAATAAAGAAGGCATGATTCGAAGATTTCTACAGTACTAAATCCAGAGGTAGACCAAGGATAAGATGGGGAGGCATGATATATACGGCCATATTGGTGGTATGACTAGCAAATGAGGAAGCAGTGGATAAGAGAAGGTAGACGTGTCATGGTAGAAGAACAGTGTCAAGACACCCGACCCTAACTAAGGGATCAAGTAGGCGAATAAGAAAGAAAAGAAGATCTTCTTAGTGGTTTTGACCTGATTTGGATATCTCCTCAAGGGGGATCCATTCCTGTTTCGGAGCAAAGTTCACCATAAAGAATTTGGTGAGAAAGCTGGTATCAGTCACCCGGTGGACATGCCTCAGCCATCTTAGTAAACTGTACATTATGGAGGCTCTAGACTATGCATTTGTGCTTTCTCGAGAAATCTAAGGTTGACGATGTAGTCCTCCCACTTAATGTTCATAAGGGATCAAACAAACAAAGCACTAGTAAGTATTGAAGATTAAGCTATCTGACCCAGTTTCTTCAGTGTCGAGTTGATCCAGTGACCTTAGAATCAGGCGGCGGACGCATCACTAATCCACCGAGGAAATTTGATTTCCATGGTAAGAGATGTTGATTTCCCTAGCATGCCATCACAATCCAAAGAGCTGCTACCGGGCCCATTCACAAGTTGGACGACACATGAGTCTCCGGAGCCCAGAGAACACATCTTAAAGCAGATCGCCCCACAGGGACCAAGGCAGCGCAATATCGAGCAACCAGTCTCCTCTTTAGAATACAAATTGCCGTGTCGACTGAAACCCACCAACCAGTTGTACCACAGAGAAAGATCTCCTCCACTTAACGATAATCTGGCTGCGGATTTCTCAAAGGACTCATAGAGCGGGCACCTGTAATGTAGAAGAAGAAATCTCTTCTTGCAGACGTCTGCAAGTATACAATACATGTTACAACGACTTACTGCATGTCCCTGTTGACTTTAAAGAGGCGTTACCTTATCCGCCAATGAATGAAAGCCGAATGCATGTACAGAAAGTTGTATGTAAAGTTGCGCATGTTTATTATAACTATTGTAACTAAATAAATGTGCATATTGTAAATATTATCACCCACATACTGTACTTATAGACATACATCAAACGGCCTAACTTTAAAGGATCTGATGATGATTCATTGACGATCTAAACTGGTCATCCAAGTGAATTTATTTATTAATCTCGTGTACATTTTTTCAGGCTTAGGGAAACAACCATTAAAAGTGGGTAAGATCGTGTAGACCAACTGAAAATCATTAATTTTGACTTTGAATTTATTTAAGAAAAGAGGAGAATTGAAGCGTTTGAAATGTAGGAGAATAATGAAGATCAGATGGGTAGATAGGGTTACAAACGAAGAGGTTTTAAGACGAGTGGGAGAGGAGAGATGTTTCTGGCGACTGCTAATGAAGAGAAGAGATAGGTTGGTAGGACACATACTAAGACACCCAGGAATAGCAAGCTGAGTTATGGAAGGAAGGGTCAAGGACAAGAACTGTAGGGGTAGACCAAGGTTAGAATATGTTAAACAGATTGCCTCGGGAGTAGGGTGTGGTAGCTATGTAGAGATGAAACGATTAGCTCAGGACAGGAAGGCATGAAGGGCTGCATCAAACCAGTCAAAAGACTGAAGACTCAAACAACAACAATCCTATAATTGTGCCCCTTTGGACCGTGGATGTCTCACAAGAGGTGGGTTCCTTTCCTTCCTCAGCTACCCTAGAAGTGGTTATCCGTGATTACCGACTTCTACTCCAAGCAAATGCCAGGATGGTACATAAATTAAGTTGAAATAATAGAAGCCTTTTTTCAGTGTTGTTGGTTGGTTCCTCAGTTTAGGGGCTGGGACAACGCGTTCATATAGCCCCGTGTACTTTGGGTGTGTATAGAATCTGTCTGATAACCGGTGTTAATTGTGATGACTGTATTAGTGTTTGTTATCTGTAATTCATGTAAGGACGGCAGACGATCAATTTTCAAGTAGTTCCTACTTTTGCTACCAAATGCTATCGTCATCGGCAACTAGTTGTGAACTTGGTTACTATATGCCACCACAGTCGGCTCCTGGCGACGAACGTTAGAACTTAAGAGCGTTCGTCAAATCTAACCTATAATTAATTAGATTCACACGTGTGTAATTAGTGGAAGGTTCTTTTACATACCATAAATCTATGACATGGGACCGCCGGATTTATTTCACCTCCGAAGGAAGGCATACTGAGGAATTTACAACGCTCTTAAAAAATCCGACGACTTCGGCCGGATTTGAACCAACGACTTTGGGCATAGAAGCTCAGCTTGCTACCAACAACGCCACCGAAGCCACGTTTTCCAGTGTTATCTAATTATATTAAGGGGAGACTCCACTGAATAATTTAACTTCTCTCTTACTGCATCGATTTCAAATTAATTTTGTGATCATATAGCGTATATCACGTAAAGATGTAGCAATGTCTAAGGTGTGAAGGCCATAACTTGAATGGTTTTTGAATTATTAATTTTTAATGTGGTTTTTAATGACATTTTTGAAAACCAACTTATGGTACTCAGATATCTTCTTTTTTTTTTTTTTTACTTTTCAGTTTCTTCAGACACAGTAACAGGACATAGTTTAAGAGTTCTGTGCATTTATTTTATGAGAATGTTTGTTTATTTACCCTTAGTTCATTTTTCAAATTACAAATTATTTCTTTTTCAAATAATTTGTACATAAATGTCATAAAAATCATAGAAAGTGCATATCCCTCAATATTATGCACAGAAGTATGCAAATACCTCATGACTACTTCCTGCAAAAATTTCACTGAGATTGGTTAATATTTAGGATAAAAAAAAGTTCGTATTGAAGTTAGAAATCAAACTTATAAAAAATTCCCTCTCAACAAAATGTTTGTTGACATCGCTAGTTCAGCTTTTTATCACCAGGAATCGCTACATTTGAAGGAAAAGCAAAGAACCAACTTTGGAACAAAAATTATCCGATTGGTGAGAAGATTCTCGTGTTTGATGGTGATAACATCAAATAATATCAAGAGTTTAGTGCTTTTCAGTCGGTCAACACGAATGTACCCAAAAGAGATGGGTTATGCCCTAATCCTGAAATAAATTACATGAGATTAATATTATTAATCTCATGTAATTTATTTCAGGATTAGGGCATAACCCATCTCTTTTGGGTACATTCGTGTTGACCGACTGAAAAGCACTAAACTCTTGTTTACTAAGGCAACACTGAAAATATGGCTTCAAACACCACAATCAAATAATATCTTTGACCCCCTCATGCGGTTCAAATTTCAAATATTATGTAGACTTGTTTATAATTCGAATAGAACCAAATATGTCTGGGATCTAAGAGAAAACACTCCAAGGCTCTGAAATAGCCAATAAAAATTCTTTGAAAAAAATTAAGTTTTGCAGTGGAGACTCCCCTTAAAAAAAGCTTTCCAGTCAGTCATCACATATTGTGTTGGAAAGCTTTCTTTAATACTTAAATTAAGGAAACCGGGAAGTGAGAAGCAACAGAAAAGTGCAGCTTCCTATATTTGACAGTGTATATCACAAAGCATTGTAAGCGACACTTCTCCAATTACATTTACACGGTTTCAGTTTGCTGTAGCTTGTGGTTGTTGAAAAAACAGTAGAAATTTCATAGTGAACCCTTTATCCTCTGATGGATAAATGATTCGATGTTTTATTTCTTCAATTAATTAATATTACCTCCAGCGTCATAAAATAGCCAGACGAAGTTGAGGAAATTTCAAGCATTTGTTGGAGACAGTTGGGACATACCTGCAGCAGTTTGACAAAAGGCTAGATACTTAAGGATTGTGAAAAGAAAGAGCATAGCAATGATTCAGAAGGACAGGTGGTGGCTACCTCAATATAGAAGGGACGCGTGGTGAGACACGCTTATGGCATGTGCATTGTACTATTCGCGCCTAGAAAAAATATAATGCAGTAACGTGAGTGGCTGATGATGCTACTGGACACTCCTACGAAGCCGAGGTCTGATAAAAACCGCCAAGTTATTGAAAAAGTGGAGCCAATGAGAGATGAATGCTTACAAACGCGCCAAGTCTAGCTTGGGCACGCGATATCTAGCATTAACGCGGGAGTTCGGCTAGACAACATCTCTACGATCGATTCTAGGATTAATGGGCATATTCTTGACCTGCGCAATTTTACGAGTTCAGTGATATTTGTTTCATTCCTGTACCACTATTATTTTGAGAAATTTTTATATAATTTCCCCCTCTATCGATACCTAGGGCCAGTTCATTTATAAGTGGCATGAAGAGCCAAGACATTGCTTATTACTTTGTACGTCTGAGGACGTAGGCTTATTACTTTGTACGTCTGAGGACGTAGGCTTATTACTTTTGGACGTCTGAGGACGTAGGGCTATTAATTTTGTGCGTCGGAGGACGTAAATTCCTATTATTTGGTGTGTCGAGGACACAGGTTGATTACATTTTGTGTGTCGGAAGACACAGGGTATTACTGTACTTTGCGTGTCATGAGGACACAGATTTTATAAATGTGTTAAATTCAGTGACAGATAGTCATAGTACTATTTTGTAGGGACAGTATCATCGACAATTCGCCAACGGACTGTTCTGGGGAAATAAGTACCTGAAACGGCGAATTTAGTAGTCAGATATCGAGTGTGTAATAATCTATAACTTTTTACATCAGCACGAGAGATGACATCGCCTATCATGGAAGAAGTTTGGAACTGTCAACACTCCATCGAGATGTGGGAAACGAGCTAAGCAGCATTGTAGGGAAATGGCTGCAGATGTTCGTTGACGGTGACTGGCAGAGGATGAGTACATGAATAATATTCTTATTATCTGATAAATTAACTTATGGTATATGGGACATTTTTTTTTTTTGTAAATATCTTGCTTGTGTTGATTAACGTAGTGTATTTAGTTTTGGTCTGACACACCTTTTGCATGGAAACAGCTTGCACAATTTTGTTTAGTTATAAGTTCTTGTTTGTTTGATTTAATTAACGTGGCTATGTGAACGACCGTGTTCGCATATGTTTACGTAGTGCGATTAAGAAGCGTCTCTCGGAGATATGTTGTGTTTCAGAAGTAGGACTGAATTAGTATAATCATGCAGTAGATTGGAGGGTAAAATAATCTTGTAATGTTTATTATTGATCAGATTCAGTGAGTTTATTGCCGTTGGAGCAATGTAATTTGTGGCGAGGAGCAGTCAGCTCTCTCGTAGGTTTTAATATTTTTAAATAGTTTGTGAGCATCTTGTTCAACCGACCTGTGTGAAAAATGGTATGTCATTCCCAGCAGGGTGTGTGTGTGTGTGTGTGTGTGTGTGTGTGTGTATTTCATTGGTCATTACAAGCGGGAATTTCAGCGTGGACTGATTTCTGTCAGCTTGGTGCCAAGTCCATATGGTTACCTTGCGAGGACATATGTGGCTATATCGATGAAGGTCTTACCATATGTTTATGTGGTTGAGATTTGTTGCTGTTGATTCTACGAGATAACGGTCAATTGGTTAGGTTATTTTTACACACGGGAGCTGGACGATGACGAGTTGTGGTAGGGGGAAGTTGTTTCACAAGGCGGGCTGAAAGGATTGCATCAAGGTCATTAATGGAGTGCTTGTTGGCTCCGTAAAGTTACTTGAAATACAGAATAAGAACTGATCAATGGTAAAAATTGTTTAAATAAATGGGAGTTGCCTACGAATCACTATAATCTCCGAAGCGTTAGCTTAACGTGCATTTTATTCATATAAAGTAATCTCAGCCGTTGAGGCTTTTGTTGTTGTTGGTTTAATTCCATGTTTAGGTTCTGTATTAGTGACCCGTGTAGTCACGTGCGATGCTGTCTTTTCCTTGTTTGTGTATTGATCAAGTGGCCGGGTTGGCAGCTCATTAGTCAGATGCGTCATTGCATTGAAGGAGGGTCTCGAGGGAGATTCATGTATATATTAATTTTTAGATTGTGTGTCAGCATTATTTTTAAGGGTTTTATTAGTGTTGTGTCCCATATCCGTAAACGTTGATTTACGAGATGATTGTTCGTAAGCGTCGTGGCTGTTACCCGATGTGAACGAACAGTCATCCTAGTACTCATTCCTCGTAGTTAGTCATTACGCGTACATAAAATCCAATGCAAGTTAGTGGAGCTTGGATCCACATATATTTTATAAGGGGGAGATCCGTCTGACTCCTCAACTTTTGATAAATATTTATGTCATGGGAAGATTCAGGGAGGAAATTTTATTATTGTTGTTGTCTATTTTCATTTTATTTGCACTAATAGTCATTAAATTATGTTATTATTTTACGTCTTGTCACTTCCTTTCTTAATTATAGTTTTAATCCTATGACCCTTACCTCAGTAGAGCATGTTGTTTGGCGAACGTAAACATCACGCTATGAACTGAGCGCGACCCCTTGATCAAGATTCTTGCATATAAACACTGCAATACTAAAGGGTTCATAGGAGGTAAACTGGCGCGGCCAAGCGTGGGGCGGTTCACTGTGGTGTAACGGCAAAGAAATTGCACATGTCAATGTAAGCGTAGTTGGGTTTACAAACTGACGCAACATTGAAGGTGTATTTTTTTTGTTGCTGGTTCGCTGCTGGAACACATTTAGTTGGCGTATTTGAGTAAAACTGACAGGCCACAAGTGGAGGCAGTTATGACAGTATTTTAATCACCGGAAAGTGATATTTTATTCAAAGTAATTGAGGCGAAGAGGATACCGCCAACTGTGTGAAATATAAATTAAAATCAGGAGTTTGCAATGTAAAATACGGTTTACGTTTTTGTCTATTGAATTAAAGTTAAAAAAATAATATACGTGATACCGGGCGCCCAATGATTAAAGTTAAAACTAGATTTGTTTAGAAAGTCAAACTCATGAAAATGTTAGGAGGCTGGTAGCCTTAAATGACAATTAATACTTTGTTAATTAGTCAGTGTTAATATCAGATCAGGATAACAATTTAATGACTAAATATGTGTTTGGGTTTAAATTAAATTGAGTAAAATTAGAACCACTCAGAGATGCAATCGACTAGTGGGATTAAATGTAAATTATAAATGAACTGAGTAGGATAAAGAAATTAAATGTGCATTGGGATTATATGTATGTGTCAGGGGACATTGCTTTATGCCATTTCCCTAATGTCTCATATAAAGTGTATAACATGGCAACAGTAGAACAGATTCAAGAAATCATTGAGAGTGCAGCTAGGAGGACACAGAAATTGTTGGACACTAAATTGGCAGAACAGAGCGAATCATTAAACGCGAAATTATCTGAACAATTAAACAGTAGTATGTTAGAACAAAGTGAAGCTATAAACAAGTTGTCTGAGCAGAGTGAATCACTAAAAACTAAACTATCGGAACAAAGTGAATCACTAAACAACACTATGTTAGAACAAAGTGAGTCTATAAACAAATTGTCTGAGCAGAGTGAATCACTAAAAACTAAACTATCTGAACAAAGTGAATCGTTGCGGACACAATTAAACAACAGTAGGATTGAACAAAATGAATATCAGGTGGAACAAGCTAGATTACTAAAAAATGAAATCAATGACACTATAAATTCGCAGTTAGAGGCGCAGAATGTTAAAAACACGAACCAATTAGCTTCGTTAACCGCAGAGATGAAGGAACATACTAATCAACAGATGGTATTGCTGGCCCTAGATGTTAGTAAAAACAATGGCAAACAATTAGATCAGATTAAGAAAATGGAAATTATATTTGATCAAAAACTTAGCATTCTGGATGAAACAGTGTTAGGTAAATTAGAGCAAATTGAACTAGCATGCACTATGAGTACGAGCGAGGTCAAGATAGCTCAGGATAAGTTGGAAGGACGATTTAAGGAGATGGAAAAAACGGCAGGGTCATTCAACAACAATTATCAGCGGTAGATGAAAATATATCCGGCATAATTAAAGATATGGATCGTCCCGAAATAAAATCAGCGGAGCAATGGAAAAGCCTAGAAGCGGATCAGGATCAATTAAAGAATACCATCGACGAAAGGTTGAGCCAGATAGAAAGCAATCAGGATGACGCTAAAAGCCAGATAGAGGAAAAAGTAAGCACAATTAAGGAGCAAATAAGAAAAGATTGGCGAAAAATGAATATCGATTCTAAAGAGGAAAGATCAACCATCCTTAAGACAGTAGGCGAAAATCATACTCGTATTCAAGAATTAGAGCAAGAAATGAAGAGTAAACTTAAAGAACAAACAGACAGGATCATTAAAGCCGAACTGAGGTCGTTAGAACAATCCTCGATATTTAAAACGGGAACAATGGAAAATAAGCAGGACGACTCAAATTGCCCGGAGGGGACTAACACAGCAGGGAGTCAGACTCAGGCGGAGAGCCCATTAACGACAAACACGGAGGGGTTTCGCAAGAATATTGAAAGGAGTTCCACGCCACAGGACGGTCATCAGCCCACACAACTTATCCAAGTAATTCGCTCGAACGATTATAAACCGCAGAAATACACGGAGAATTCAGGGGTGACACCTAAAGCCTTTATTAAAGAAATTGAAGATCATTACAATGACACTGGGGTACCTGAAGCACGTAGGTTAAGGATGATGGAAAGATTTTTATCAGGAAATGTCCTTACATGGTTTTTGAGCTTCAAATATACATTTGGAACTATGTCAGATTTCAAAATCGCGTTTCTGCGCAAGGACTGGTCGCCGGCATTACAACAGAGTCTAAGAATGGAGCTTTACTCTAGGAAATATCAAACTACCCAGCAAACGAAATACTCAGATTTCTTTAACATGCAAATGTTAAAATTTCGCGACCTTGATTACCCTTTAAATGAAGCGGATCTGGTGATGACTATAGCGCGGCAATTACCAGTCAACGTGCAACAAGTACTAGTCGCAGCGAACGTTAGTACGGCCTTACATGCAGAACAGATATTACGCCTGATAGATGAGACTACATCTCATAATCATTATAGAGGAGGAAGACAACTGGAGTTAGTCAATACGACAGAGGTCATAAAACCAAAACAGGCAAACATGAAAACGCAGGGTACAAACACAAGCACATCCACACCTAGGCGGAACCAGGAAGAGGTAGAAAACAGACCGTACCAGCGTAACGAGAATAATTACAACAATAGGTCATATCAAGGCAACAATAGATATCAACAGAGAGGATATCAGCAATGGCGTGAAAATCGAAGAAATGAGAGGCCTTATGGAAGATACGGTGATTACAATGGGAATCAAATATGGAAAGGAAGGAGAGATCAGAATCAAAGAGAGGCACGTAATTATCGAAATGACTGGGATGATAGGCACGCTCAATCACAAAATTACCTAGAGGAATTACACGCTAGTCAAGGTGGAGAGCAAGGACGATGGGAGAAAGTCATTGGGAACATGAAGAATCCTGACACACATACTGAGGAAGCTGGAAGTCTACTGAGACAAGAGGAAAGTCAGGGGCGTGGGCGACAAAATGATGACGGGAGTCGCAACGGAGCTTTAAAAAAATGGATAAAGGAGACAGTCTACGAACGCAACAGTCGAAAGTTGAAGATGGATGGATAGTAGCGAACATACAAGAATGGATTGCTTTGCCAGAAGAATGCCTGGAGGAGACGGTGAAACCACGGAACGATGAAATTAGGCAGTTACCTGTTATTTACGCGAGGATTGGTGGAATTAATATAAGATGTTTATTGGATACGGGGTCGCAGATCAGTTTGGTATCGGAGGCCTTGGTTCGAGAGTTGGGACGGAGTCAGAATATTCCTGTGATTCCCGTACCACAACTCAAAGTGAGGGGCGTTATTCCTGAACGCACCGTCACTTGTAAACGTCAGGCATACTTAGAACTGAACATATTGGAACACACTTTTGGGCAAACATTCATTATCATGGCAAAGATGAATTTCAATATAATTCTTGGTGCAAATTTCATTTGTGACTATCAAGCAGTGATAGATTTGCACAAGAATACAGTCAGTTTTAGAGAGTATGATCAACTAAAGAATGTGGGATTGCATATGGATGAAATCACTACCGGAAGAGATGTAAATTCTTGGACATTGGAAGCAATATCAGAAGAGACGGAAGATGAGATACGAATGGCAGAAGATAACATCATAGAAGGAGCTGTTGTGGAACTAGATGAGGAGAGTGAATCCCAGGAGATGTGGTCTTTATTAACAGAAGGAGATAACAGTGATGCACAATTTGAAGAGTTACTACAGGAGCGGCTCAATGACATTCAACTTGGGGGTGAACATAGATAACAATTGGAAGAGATTTTAAGGAAGCACAAAGCAGCATTTGACACAGTACCTGGAAAAATATTAAATTTCAAATATTCAATGCAAGTCGAGGATTGGTCACCTTTTAAAAAGTAGATTGTATCCAATTCCGGAAAAATATCGTGGTCAAGTCAAGGTCATTATAGATGAGATGTTACAAGCTGGAGTGATAAGGAAGACACCTACACCTTATCTAAATGCGATTTTGGCAGTCACAAAACCAAATGGATCTATTAGACTTTGTTTAGATGCCAGAAATCTCAACATGAGACTCATTTTTCCTGAGTATGACAGAGCACCAATTATTACAGACGTACTAAAAGGCTTTAAGAACAAGAACATTTATTCATCAGTAGACCTGACGAGTTCGTTCCACCATATTGAATTGGATGAGAAGTCACAGCTTCTAACTGGCTTCTTATTCGATAACCAAACGTTTTTTCCGAATGCCCTTCGGAGTCAAAACAGCGGGCTGTGCTTTAATCCGAGCCCTGGATCGGAATCTAACCGAGGAAGTTAAGGAGATGACGGTGCGCTACATTGATGACATTCTGCTGGCATCCGACAACATTGAAATTCACATGGAAAATTTAGATAAAGTATTAGGCAACCTTAATGCATCAAATTTCAAAGTAAACCTGAAGAAATCGCATTTCTTCAAGAGCGAGATCTTATATTTGGGTCACATCATTGACAAGGAGGGAGTGAAACCAAACCCAGCTAAGATCGAAGCGATAAAGAATTTCCCTACACCAACGAGAGTCAAGCACATTCGGGCTTTCTTAGGCGTAACGGGATTCTTTAAAGAAAACTGTCCAGGTTACACGGAGATTGTAGCTCCAATGCAGGAAATGCTAAAAAAGAATAATAAATGGTTGTGGAATGCGGAATGTGAGAAGGCGTTCCAAGCAACAAAACAGCTATTGGAAAACTGCATTAAGTTAGGATATCCAGATTCAAGCACAAATTTATAATCCAAGCGGATGCTTCACTAATTGGTATAGGTGCCATGCTCTACCAAGAAGATCCAGCTAACCTGCAACATAAAACATATTTGGCATTTGTCAGCCGAAAATTGCGTAAGCACGAGCGCAATTATACTATAACGGAACTAGAGCTGTTGGCCATCCTTCATGCGCTTCAACAATGGAAACGAATAATTTATGGCTACCCCATTGTTGTCAGGACTGATCACAAGGCACTAACATTCTTGTTTAAGACGTCGATGGCAAGCGAACGTGTGACACGTTGGTCTATATATATTCAGCAGTTTAGCATTGAGATTGAACATTGCCCAGGGAAGATGAACGCGATTCCGGATGCACTCAGCAGGAACCCAGAGCCTGATGATGAATAAACAGCGATGGTACAACACTTGGAGTTAACACCGAAGGACCGGGAATTCTTGGAGGAGTTACGTGAGATACAGCGAGAACAGGAAGCGGAACCATGGATGATGCTATTAATTCAATACTTCAGAAAACAGCTACCTACAAGAACACCTGCATTTCGAGAAGCGAAAGCCAAAGAAGGAAGATATGTTTATGTCAACAATTTGCTGCACAAATGGGTAGATAATGACCACACCAAGTTACGCATATTAGTACCTGCATCATTACAGCGAGGACTGACATGGCATACGCACGAAAGTTACGGTCACGTGGGCGTAGACAAGTGCGAAGCGACAATAGGAGAGACATTTACATGGCCACGTATGAGAACAACTATATGTGACGTCATTACAACTTGTGATCCGTGTCAGAGGACAAAGCCCAATAACTATTTAATGAGGCTGTATCCTAGACCATTGCTACCTCAGAAACCATGCGAGCTACTGGCCCTGGACTGTTTCGGTCCAATTCCGAAAGGAAGGCGAGGTTGCCGTCACTTGCTAGTGTGCATTGATGTATTTTCTAAGTTCGTAGTACTATGCCCTATTCAGAAAACTACATCGAAGCAAGTACTCAGTCGTATTCGAAATAGAGTTATTCCAATCCTTGGAAAACCAGAATTTATATTGTCAGACCATGGCAGCTATTTTACAAGCGCCGAATTCAAGAAAGGTATGGAGGACATGGGTATAAAACACGTTTTAAGCAGTATCCGACATGCCCAAGCTAATCCAAGTGAGAGAGCAATAAAATGTGTAACATCATACTTGAGAATCTTCATTCCCAAAGAACATCATAAATGGGTGGACAAAATTAAGGATGTAGAGACATGTATGAATTCTACCAGGCACGAGTCAACAGGACAGATCCCTATGGTCTTACACAAAAACGAGTATCCAGTGAGAACGTGGAAAAGTATCATTAACTGCCCACAAGATCCCATGATAGCACCTGACCTGCGAATAGAGAGAACGAGAGCCTACATGAGAAAGCAAGCAGATCGCAGATTACGGCGATTGAGAAATAAGAGATTTCACCGTGGTCTAGAAATCAACCAGCTCGTTTTGGTGAAACGACCCGCTACATCGGATCCAGAGAAGAAGATCTTCAGCAAATTCTGTGAAAAGTTCATAGGACCCTATTCTATTGTAAGAAACCTAGGAAATAATGCATACAGAGTGAAAGAGTTAAGCACAGGAACAATGCCGGTCTACAATGCAGCCAACTTAAAAACTTATCGAAGAAGCGAACCTTGGGAGCGCCGAAATAATGATGCAGTTTAAATATATGGACGTCCTATATCAACCAAGTGGACGGGGTGCAGTTGAGTACGGCACGAGAAGAAGGAAGTAGGGATGGTGTTGACAAACATTAACGAGACGGGCAGAGTGTTGCCTCAGGCATCAGCGCGTCACACAAGCAGCTGAAAAGAGTGAGGTCCAAGCAGGAAATAAAACGAGTAAATGCCATTCAAGACAGGAGCGGCTAGACCAAGTAATAGAAAGGGGTGATTCTGAAATAAACCGAATTGGCCTACGGAAGTCTTTTAAAAATTATCGACTTTATCCTAAGTTCGAAATTTTGTGAGTGGAGGAGTTGTGAACCCTTTATCCTCTGTTGGATAAATGATTCGATGTTTTATTTCTTCAATTAATTAATATTTCCACCAGCGTCATAAAATAGCCAGACGAAGTTGAGGAAATTTCAAGCATTTGTTGGAGACAGTTGGGACATACCTGCAGCAGTTTGACAAAAGGCTAGATACTTAAGGATTGTGAAAAGAAAGAGCATAGCAATGATTCAGAAGGACAGGTGGTGGCTACCTCAATATAGAAGGGACGCGTGGTGAGACACGCTTATGGCATGTGCATTGTACTATTCGCGCCTAGAAAAAATATAATGCAGTAACGTGAGTGGCTGATGATGCTACTGGACACTCCTACGAAGCCGAGGTCTGATAAAAACCGCCAAGTTATTGAAAAAGTGGAGCCAATGAGAGATGAATGCTTACAAACGCGCCAAGTCTAGCTTGGGCACGCGATATCTAGCATTAACGCGGGAGTTCGGCTAGACAACATCTCTACGATCGATTCTAGGATTAATGGGCATATTCTTGACCTGCGCAATTTTACGAGTTCAGTGATATATGTTTCATTCCTGTACCACTATTATTTTGAGAAATTTTTATATAATTTCCTCCTCTATCGATACCTAGGGCCAGTTCATTTATAAGTGGCATGAAGAGCCAAGACATTGCTTATTACTTTGTACGTCTGAGGACGTAGGCTTATTACTTTGTACGTCTGAGGACGTAGGCTTATTACTTTTGTACGTCTGAGGACGTAGGGCTATTAATTTTGTGCGTCGGAGGACGTAAATTCCTATTATTTGGTGTGTCGAGGACACAGGTTGATTACATTTTGTGTGTCGGAAGACACAGGGTATTACTGTACTTTGCGTGTCATGAGGACACAGATTTTATAAATGTGTTAAATTCAGTGACAGATAGTCATAGTACTATTTTGTAGGGACAGTATCATCGACAATTCGCCAACGGACTGTTCTGGGGAAATAAGTACCTGAAACGGCGAATTTAGTAGTCAGATATCGAGTGTGTAATAATCTATAACTTTTTACATCAGCACGAGAGATGACATCGCCTATCATGGAAGAAGTTTGGAACTGTCAACACTCCATCGAGATGTGGGAAACGAGCTAAGCAGCATTGTAGGGAAATGGCTGCAGATGTTCGTTGACGGTGACTGGCAGAGGATGAGTACATGAATAATATTCTTATTATCTGATAAATTAACTTATGGTATATGGGACATTTTTTTTTGTAAATATCTTGCTTGTGTTGATTAACGTAGTGTATTTAGTTTTGGTCTGACACACCTTTTGCATGGAAACAGCTTGCACAATTTTGTTTAGTTATAAGTTCTTGTTTGTTTGATTTAATTAACGTGGCTATGTGAACGACCGTGTTCGCATATGTTTACGTAGTGCGATTAAGAAGCGTCTCTCGGAGATATGTTGTGTTTCAGAAGTAGGACTGAATTAGTATAATCATGCAGTAGATTGGAGGGTAAAATAATCTTGTAATGTTTATTATTGATCAGATTCAGTGAGTTTATTGCCGTTGGAGCAATGTAATTTGTGGCGAGGAGCAGTCAGCTCTCTTGTAGGTTTTAATATTTTTAAATAGTTTGTGAGCATCTTGTTCAACCGACCTGTGTGAAAAATGGTATGTCATTCCCAGCAGGGTGTGTGTGTGTGTGTGTGTGTGTGTGTGTGTATATTTCATTGGTCATTACAAGCGGGAATTTCAGCGTGGTCTGATTTCTGTCAGCTTGGTGCCAAGTCCATATGGTTACCTTGCGAGGACATATGTGGCTATATCGATGAAGGTCTTACCATATGTGTATGTGGTTGAGATTTGTTGCTGTTGATTCTACGAGATAACGGTCAATTGGTTAGGTTATTTTTACACACGAGAGCTGGACGATGACGAGTTGTGGTAGGGGGAAGTTGTTTCACAAGGCGGGCTGAAAGGATTGCATCAAGGTCATTAATGGAGTGCTTGTTGGCTCCGTAAAGTTACTTGAAATACAGAAGAACTGATCAATGGTAAAAATTGTTTAAATAAATGGGAGTTGCCTACGAATCACTATAATCTCCGAAGCGTTAGCTTAACGTGCATTTTATTCATATAAAGTAATCTCAGCCGTTGAGGCTTTTGTTGTTGTTGGTTTAATTCCATGTTTAGGTTCTGTATTAGTGACCCGTGTAGTCACGTGCGATGCTGTCTTTTCCTTGTTTGTGTATTGATCAAGTGGCCGGGTTGGCAGCTCATTAGTCAGATGCGTCATTGCATTGAAGGAGGGTCTCGAGGGAGATTCATGTATATATTAATTTTTAGATTGTGTGTCAGCATTAATTTTTTAAGGGTTTTATTAGTGTTGTGTCCCATATCCGTAAACGTTGATTTACGAGATGATTGTTCGTAAGCGTCGTGGCTGTTACCCGATGTGAACGAACAGTCATCCTAGTACTCATTCCTCGTAGTTAGTCATTACGCGTACATAAAATCCAATGCAAGTTAGTGGAGCTTGGATCCACATATATTTTATAAGGGGGAGATCCGTCTGACTCCTCAACTTTTGATAAATATTTATGTCATGGGAAGATTCAGGGAGGAAATTTTATTATTGTTGTTGTCTATTTTCATTTTATTTGCACTAATAGTCATTAAATTATGTTATTATTTTACGTCTTGTCACTTCCTTTCTTATTATAGTTTTAATCCTATGACCCTTACCTCAGTAGAGTATGTTGTTTGGCGAACGTAAACATCACACTATGAACTGAGCGCGACCCCTTGATCAAGATTCTTGCATATAAACACTGCAATACTAAAGGGTTCAATAGATAGGCTTAAATATTTTTAAAGATAATTGCTATTCACAGGTACGATTTTTTCAGAAGCTACTACATAAACATTCAAGAGATTTTACACACACATTGTTGCAACAGATCTTGAACTTCTGTAGTAAAACTGTTACTCTGACATGTTTAGAACGGAAGTAAACAATATGTGTGTGAATAATAATTTAATTCTTACATTTTCAACCAAAATATTAGTACGAAGGCTGTTTTTTAAGTAACGGCCGGTTTTTTTTAGTCCGTAGTTAGTGCGGACGCCGCAACAAGCGTGCGCGCTACCTTCCGGCTTCCTTTGCCAACAAGCAGGCGTCAGTTGCAGCTGTGTAGCTAACCTTTACGCTGAACTGTGCATCTTTACAATGTTCAAGATTATTGACTCGCCCGCCGCGTGTGAGGTACGATCTGTGATACGTTTTTTGAGTGCAAGAAACATGTCGGCTGCAGACATTCATCGTCAGCTTTGTGAGGTGTATCATGATAATGCAATGACGGAAGGTAAAGTGCGAAAATGGGTACGCGAGTTCAAAAGTGACCGTTAAAATGTGCATGACGCTCAGGTCGACCATCTGTGATCACAGATGTCTTGGTGACTGCAATTGACACGAAAATTCACGATAACCACTCTATCAATGGATTTTCCTCAAGTGTCTAAGTCTGGTTTTCAACAACCAATAAAAATATCTGAATAGGTTTACTAATCTATAATTAATCTATAACTAAAAGATCAGCCTTGTCAAACACTACAAGTTTTATTAAAATATACGTACCGGTACATGTTTCGTTATTACATTGATAACTTATTCAGTGAGAGAAAATCTTATAAAAGTATATCAACTTTCCTTCTTACAACATGTTTAATTCAAGGTTAATTGATTTATAATACAGTATTATGTTTTTATTATTCCTTTTTGTGCCCATCTCTACGTAGTATAAAACAAAGACAAAGTCCCCGATTCTTGGATGTTACGGGTAAACTCGAGAACCACTGGATGGATTTTGATGCGGTTTTCAACATTCTGTAAAGGATATCTCGACGATGATTTCTGTAGAAGATAATTTACTTATGATCAAAGGAAGCCGAACAGTAACGATTTCAGTGTAAAAGTCGGAAAAAAAACTGGCGTCCGAGCGCTTTGTAAGCTTACGGTAGGCAAACCGTTAAAAATATCTATATACTATGACTGTAAGAATTGTTCAACATGAAAAGTTCTCCAAAAAATTCCGGGAGAGCATATGTCTACCTTCAATACATCGCCCACTATAAGTGATTTTACGATTTAATTTCTTCCAACCATGTCCATTCAACTACTGAGGCGACAGTTTACGAGCTAGCTAAGGGCGAGTCTATTATCCCTGTTACGGCCTAGCTAGCGGGCGAACCTATTGCCCCAGATACAGCCAGCAGCAAACCGTCGAGTCGTGTTGAGTTAAGACTTCTGAGAAGGGTGGTTGTGTTTGGAGTTTCCCTGGAAGTGCAACTCGGGTTTTCTTCATTTTGCCTGTGAAACACAGTCAAGTTAAGATTGGACGGAAAGGGGATTATATTATATTAAATTATACTGATTGGCGTATAATCTCTACTTAGTATAAAACGAAGTCCCCGATTCTTGGATGTCACGGGTAATTTCGAGAACCACTGCATGGATTTTGATGCGGCTTTCACCATTCTGTAAAGGATACCTCGAGGAATGTTTCTTTAGAAAATTACTTATTTATGATCAAAAGAAGCCAAGCAGCAACGATTTCAGAGAGAAAGTCGGAAAAAAATCCTGGCGTCCGTGCGCTTTTCAAGCTTACGCAGGGCAAACCGTTAAAAATATCTACAGTATACAATGAGTGTAAGAATTGTTCAGCATGAAAAGTTCTACAAAAACGTACGCGAGAGGACATCTCTATATTCAGTATATCGCCCACTATAAGTGTTTTTAGATTGGACGGAAGGGGAATTTTTGCTTCATGCACCTCGCCATTTTTAAATTACGTCTGACAAGAATTTGTTGCACGTGCATCTCCATGATAATATAGTTAATAGTCCAGTCAGAGATTTTAACCCATCATGCCGAGACGTGAAACGGATATAGATCGTAGTTCATTGACATCGTAAAGAAGCGCTTATCACGTAATGCATTCACGACTGTTCCCGGGCGAAGCCGGGCCGGATTGCTAGTTCAATTATATATTTTAAATTAAATAATTTCTGTAAGGATATCCATTTTCTTTTTGGTTCTTTGTTGATATAATTTTGTAAGATTTTCTTACGCTGAAGAAGTTATCAATGTAATAACGAAACGTATATTTTAATTAGGGAACTACCTTGTAGGTTTACTGCCACACATAGAAAACCTAAGTTTAAAGAATCATACCATGTTTCATATAGATTGATCCAATAGGATTTGAGAGAATGACACCTAAAAATAACAATGCTTTCAAAAGAATATTTAGGTCTTTCTTTAAAATATACTACTGGCAGTGGTGGACAACGGAAGTATGCACTGCCCACTCGATCGATCGAATGGAAGTGTGCCCTAGCTGGCAGTGGTGGATCGAACGGAAGTATAAGACGCACTGCCAACTCGATCGATCGATCGATCCAGCTGACACTGGTAAGAGAAACAATCAGCGCGCGGTGTCGAAAATTGATACCATGACGCACTCTCGGCCATGTGGAATGTATATGACATACTGAACGGAAAACGCTCATGCGAACTCTGGTATCAAGTGATTTAAACAAATGACATGGTACATGTTCGAAGTCTTCGTATCAGTATTTAAATGGTAAAATGCCTTAATAATTATCGAAACACGCAAAATATAAATGAAACTTAATTCCGTAATGCAGTATTATTGGAACGTGGAAATAAGTCACCATCTTGTGCACAATATTTGCGTAGTCGAAATAGCCGTGGGGTTATTGCGTATGACTGAGAATCTAGAGATTTTGGGTTCGAATCCTGGGCGGGGTATATATTTTTGCTACCAGATTATCATTTTAAACGATATTTATCATATCAATATGACTCATTTTAACAGAATCCATATGAAATTACGTGTTGGTCTGTGAATCAAGAGGACCTGTTTATAAGAAATGTATATGGTTATGAGCGGTTTCGCGTCTATTAATCTAGTTGATTCATATCGTATTCTTTATTTAGGCTAGTGCTGGTGGAAGCTACAAATCATCTAATAAAATGAGTTCCGTATTATAAACTACAATATCTGTAAAACACTCCCTTTTACAATAGACTAAATTTGTGCCAATAATATTATAAAATACCAGTGTATCAACAATTTCACGTGAGTTTTCTTCTGTGTCAGATGTTACACATGATATGCGACTACTGTAAGGCTCGTAATATTTAGCCTACTTTCGATTTTTGCAAAAAATGAAAGTAGACTTATGAGATCAACACAGGGCGAAAAAAGTGTGTCTGTCTGTGTGTGTGTATGTGTGTGTGTGAGTCTGTGTGTGTGTGTGTATGTGTGTGTGTGAGTCTGTGTGTGTGTGTGTGTGTGTCTGTGTGTGTGTGTGAGTGTGTGTACTCTGAATGTCTGTCCCCCCCTATCAATTCGAACACGGTGAATGCGAATTGAACGAAATTTGGTACAAAGGTAGCACTAGCAAGGGACACCTCAGTGTCATGTTTTATATCGCCGCCATCTTGACGGAAACGTAATGGCGGCCACACAAATGTTCAAAGCTTAAATCAAATTACGACTAACCTAATCATCCGATCTCTACCAAACGTTGCAACTACATACCTTTATGGAGGGAGCATCCTTTGACCAATCTAATAGGTCATTCGCCTAATAGTTTGCGGATGGCGGCCATCTTTATGTCAAAATTGATTCCCCCTATTAATTCGAACACGGTGGAACCGAATGGAACGAAATTTGGTACAGAGGTAGCACTAGCAAAGGGCACCTCAGTGTCATGTTTTATATCGCCGCCATCTTGACTGAAACGGAATGGCGGCCACACGAATGTTCAAAGATTAAATCAAATTACGATTAACCTAATCATCCGATCTCTACCAAATTTTGCAACTACATACCTTAATGGAGGGAGCATCCTTTGACCAATCTAATAGGTCATTCGCCTAATAGTTTGCGGATGGCGGCCATCTTTGTGTCAGAATCGATTCCCCCCATTAATTCAAACACGGTGAAACCGAATGGAACGAAATTTGGTACAGAGATAGCACTAGCAAAGGGCATTTCAGTGTCATGATTAATATCGCCGCCATATTGACAGAAACGTAATGGCGGCCACACAAATGTTTAAAGCTTAAATCAAATTACGACTAACATAACCATCCGATCTCTACCAAACTTTGCAAAAACATACCTTTATGGAGGGAGCATCCTTTGACCAATCTAATAGGTCATTCGCCTAATAGTTTGCGGATGGTGGCCATCTTTATGTAAAAATTGATTCCCCCTATTAATTCGGACACGGTGGAACCGAATGAACGAAATTTGGTACAGAGGTAGCACTAGCAAAGGGCACCTCAGTGTCATGTTTTATATCACCGCTATCTTGACGGAAACGTAATCGCGGCCACCCAAATGTTAAAAGCTAAAATGTAATTACGACCAACCTAATAATCCAGTCTCTACCAAATTTTGCAACACCATATCTTTATGTGGGAAACATATTCTAACCAAACTGCAAGAACATCAGCCCAATAGTTTGCAGATGGTGGCCAAGTATGTGTGCAAATCGATTCCCCCTATCAATTCAAACACGGTGAAACTGAATTCAACGAAATTTGGTACAGAGGTAGCACTAGCAAAGGGCACCTCATATTCATGTTTAATATCCCTATAGCACGTTGTATTTCAACAAGCTACTACAACCAACATTCAATCATACTCCTTGAAAAGGACAATGAGTTATAACAATACCCATGCATTTAGGAGAAAGTAGGCTATTTGTTCTTTACTGAACATCTTGTTTATTTACATTTCAGAAAAGTTTTAAGGAAATGTCTGAAATAATTTGTGATATACATTGCCAAATATAAGAAGCTGCACTTTTCTGTCGCTTCTCACTTCCCTCCTCCCTTAAGGCCACGGCCACCTCCCACCAAATCCTAACCCCTATTACAAACACTAGAATAGGATCGCAATGACACAAAACCCCTAAATGAATCAACAACTACACAAAACGTACCGGTTTGAACATTGACGAGGATGGTTCTGATTATATATTTTACGGTTTTTGCACTTACCGAGTTTATGGCCCAGTGAAAGTGGCGCTGTGTGTTATAAATGTCAATTGCAGACTGATACGGCTTATATAACAGTGTGTTATTTGTTTTATCGCCGACTGAATAGTCGTGCGATGGTGGAATTACAGTGCAATAAACATCCGTCTCAACTCCAGATATTATTAGTTTACCGGCGCGAAGAGGCACTAGCTATGCAATATAACAGATATACGATCCTCGCTGGCTGTACAGCGCCAGTTAAATCGCTTCTTCTCTCTTACTCCTGGAGCAAGAAGGAATTCACAGCTGGGAGTGAGATGTCTGTGGCGTCTCCTGCTCTCTGACTCACTACGGGATTGGTGATTAGTAGAGCTAGGATTGTTATGTAAAAACCGCGGCAACGCGGTCATGTATCCCCGTGTACTTTGGGTGTGTGTAGAATTTGTCTGATAACCGGTGTTAATTGTGATGGTTGTATTAGTGTGTGTTATCTGTGATTCAGGTAGAAGGACTGCAGACGATGATTTGTTTCAAATAGATCCTACTTTTGCCACCAAATGCTACCGTCCACGACACCTAGCTGCGGACGTCGCTACTAAATGCCATCACAGTCAGTACCTGGTGGGGAACGTTGGAACTAATATAGCGTTATCAACCTAACCTACAAATTTTAGCTTCCACAGGTGTAGTTAGTGGAAGGTTCTTTTTCATGCCATAAATCTAAGACATGGGACCGCCGACTTTATTTCCCCTCCGAAGGAAGGCATACTGAAGGATTTTTAACGCTCTTAAAAACACTGATGACTTCGGCCGCGTTTACTCCCGCGATCTTGTAAAAACATATTCATTCCCTTTGCTGAAACATAACTAAAAATTATAAATGTCCATAAATTAGAAACTTAGCTATCATATAAGTACATTTTATTTTTACATACCATATATATTATTTCAGTCCGAAGCCTCCGTGGCTTAGGCGGCAGCACGCCGGACTCTCACCGCTGGGTCCGTGGTTCAAATCCCGGTCACTCCATGTGAGATCTGTGCTGGACAAAACGGAGGCAGACAGGTTTTTCTCCGGGTACTCCGGTTTTCCCTGTCAAAATTTCATTCCAGCAACACTCTCCACTATCACTTCCTTTCATCTGTCATTCATTTAATCATTGCCCCAGAGGAGTGCGTCAGGCCTCGGCAGCCGGCACAGTTCATATCCTCGCCGCTAGATGGGGGCTTCATTCATTCCATTCCTGACCCGGTCGGAGACTGGAAGCAGGCTGTGGATTTTCATTCATATATTATTTCAGTAGTATGCATCCCTCCTATAGCCCTCACAAGTGACCGATCGTGACAAATGAGCATTCAAATGAAAGAGAATAGACATTAGCAGTGACTTATCGCACTATAATTTCATAAATATCTATAATTTCCTTTAAAAAATGACATTAAAAAAATTGTACGAAGTGTGCGATTTGCAAGCACCGTTGATGTAGGAAAATACACTCCATAATTGCCGTCCACGGGCCGCTGTGACGCCTGTTTCATGTCATATTAACATTCTGAGGTCTTTCCTTTGTCCTGAAATGTAAATAGTGTTCTATAATCATTTGGTTGAAATAAAAACATAACCTTTCTCCTTAAGTGTCTCATTATAAACCTATTGGGGAAAGTGTGGTTTATGAACATGCACGGGTCCGCTAGTTTTACATATTTGATCATAATGGCAATTGTACATTGTACCCGCCTAGTCGTATTGGGCAAATTTGTGATGACTGACTAAAGAGTTAGAGCAGATTATTTATGGTTAAGAACGTTACCTCTCTATCTAAATACAGTACTGTTTGTAGAAAGTGAAACACCCAGAAGAAATGGTCGGAGACACTTCCAGAACAGGGGTCGTGAAGGTATGCGGTACCATACTAAGTGATTGAAATCGCAGAGAGATGGCATGTCCATTGACCTACCAGTGCCCTCTGTCGTGGAACCGGACAGGCCAGAGTTCTGCACAGCTCTGTCGGCGTAAGGCCGTCATACCAAGAGGAAACGTGTAACCAAGTGCAAAGATGCCTCGCTGACATCACAGGGTGGACTATCAGCATGTGAGTGCAGTTGAACAGGGTGGAATGCTTGGGCTCCGGGAGGCGGGTCTGTCGTTCCGGGACATTGCGGCTCATACAGGGCACGCTGTATCAACAGTAAGGCGTATGTGGATCCAGTGGAGAGAGGAGGGCCGTACTCAGCGACGACAGGGTTCAGGACGGCGCAATGTGACCACAGCGCGAGACGACCGCCATCTTCTCCGCATGGACGTATCGGACCGAACAGCGTCGTCCTCGGTGTTGGCTCGACGTTGGAGCACTGCAACGGGGGTGGGCATGTCTGCGTCGACGATGCGGCACCGTCTTTTGAGGGCTGGACTGGTAGCACGCATGCCACTGCGTCGGCTTCCATTAACTGGGAACCACCGACGCCTCCGACTACAATGGGCAGGTGCACGCCGACACTGCAAGGCGGAGTGGCGAAATGTAGTGTTTTCGGACGAGTCCTGCTTCAACCTGCCCTACAGTGATGGCCGCATACGCGTTCGACGCCGCAATGGAGAACGCAATCAGGCAGACTATATTGTTGAGAGGCATAGCAGACAAACACCACGTGAAATAGTTTGGGGCGAAATTGCCTATAACAGGCGATCGCGCCTCGTACGTCTTGCCGGCAATCTAAACAGTGACCGCTACATCAGGGAAGTTTTACAGCCCGCGGCACTGCCTCTCTTGGAGGCCGTTCCACAGGCCATACTTCAGCAGGACAATGCCCGCCCGCATATGGCGAGGAATGTGCAAGTCTTCTTCGCAGAACGACGGATACCTCTGCTCCCCTGGCCTGCCCGTTCGCCTGACATGTCGCCCATCGAACATGTCTGGGATATGGTCGGTCGGCAACTTCTTCGTTCATGTCCACCTCCCGCCACTGTTGATGCTTTGTGGACGCGCCTACAAACCGCCTGGGACGATATTCCCCAGCAGCGTATTCAAGCGCTGTATGATTCCATGCCACGACGTCTAGCGGCTCTGAGTGTAGCACGTGGTGGCGCGACGCCGTGCTGAAGATCGACCGTCAACGTGCATGTACCGGACAGTCCTTCTAATCAGTAATGTATTGTCATGTCCCTAATCTGTGGTATAAAGTGCAATGTGGTCACATCTCTCGTTCTTGGTGTTTTACTTTCTACAAACAGTAGTGTATAAAATACAATCGTGACTCAAAAATCCCCCTTTTTTTGTATTTTGTTTTGAAATTCTAAATTTGGCATTGTTCATATATTTGTTATTGTTACTTTTATTTCATTTTTATATTATTAGATATTTCCTTGTTTAGGCATCAACTTCTTTTTTTTTTAAATTGTATTTTACTGTTATATGAGAGGCAGATGACTTCGTTGGTCCATCCATTAAAACAACAATTATCCTCATCATCATCATCGTCATCAACAACAACAGCTTTGCCTCATTTTCCACTCTCAATTAACTTTTATGTAAATTTTGTTAGGAATCTATTGAGTGATATTTTTAAGGATATATTTTGACGACTGGTTAAAATAAAATCCCTGATAAAACACAGGAAAGGAAAAAGAAGAAAGATGAAAAGGTCAGAGCCCTAGAAAAATAAGGATGTCAGAAAAGAAATGTTTGAGGTCAAATAAGGAGGAAAAGACAGCCTGATACCCTAATACCGTCAGGGTCGCAAGAGAACAATAACTGACCAAGGGATGTCAACCGGAAGGATGAAAATGAAAATCCCGGCACAAGTAAGTGAAAGCAATACAAGTTCCAGCTGGGGTCCCGTTGTCGCCAACTCACATCGCACCAGCTAAGAAAGCCTGGAGAGAGCAAGATATGGCTGTGTGATCAGTAAGGTTCGGATGTTAAGGAAAAGTCATAATTTTTTCCTGAGCTCATTTTACCCGAAATTTGAAAAATAAGTTTGAATGACGGGTCCCTGACCACGTTTAAAGCAATTTGATGTTGCCTATAAATGCATATTTCGGCCATTTTTATTGTTTTGGTCAGATTTGGTCATATTTTAGTGATGTAAGGTCATATTTGGTTATAATTTCAGCGGTTTTGTTTAGAGTGAGGCATCGTTAACAAGGTACGTGTTCGTCGAGTTTCAAACACAGGATTTCCGAATAGTGTAGTAGATATATTTTTCTTTCTTTTCCCGGAACAGGCAGATAGCAGGTTTAGAAGATCTCATTCCAAGAAGGCGCTCCTCTACGGACGTCTTTTAGCACATCTTACTGAACAAGTTAAATTGCGACACTGTACGTATGAGGTCACGGAATATGACGATAGAGTGCTTATGCCTTTCAATAGGATGTCACTCCAGTAGATATATTTAGCTCAGAAGCAATTAGCAAACAAGGAAATGCCATGTTATATCTCGCCCAGTTCTTCCTTGCAGGGCCGAATGAAAGCTCCCTTGCTCTTTCACTACCAACGGATTTTAACAGATTGGTCACACTTGTAGTACTGCAGTGAACCCCATCATGCCGAAAGTGAAGTGTAGTGAAGCTGTCAAGTTCAGAAAGTATGTGAATGAGTTCGGTGAAGAGACGTTCAGTACTGACGGAACAATTCTTTTTTGTAAAGCGTGTGAAGTTAAGGTAGCGGCGATAAAGCGATTTAATGTGCAACAGCGCTGCGCTACGGCTAAGCATAAAAGCTGCGCGAATCGAAAGTCTTCTGAACAGAGCAGGTAGGCTCTTTTGTTTGCTACAGCGAAATCTTCGTCAACCAAACTTTCCGATTTCTCAAAAGACCTGTGCGAAATGTTGGTATCTACCAATATTCCGCTTAACAAAGTGAACAACGAACACTTCCGAAAAATCTTAACTAAATACACAACACAGTCGATCCCGGACGAGCCAACATTGCGAAAAAGTTATTTGCCCACCTGTTCTGAAGACGCACTTCGAAAAATTAGAATTAGTGTAGGCAACAATAGCGTCTGGGTATCCGTTGATGAAACTAAGGATGTTTGTGGTAGGTATGTTGCGAATGTTATAATTGGCACGCTTCTCGTGGATCGTCCGAGCGATGTATATTTACTTCATTCGGAGGTTCTAGATGCAGCTAACCATTCCACAATTGCAATACCTTTTGAAAATGCCAAGAAGCTTTTGTGGGATGGTGAAGTTAAGCGAGAACGAATCTTGATGTTACTAACCGATACTGCACCATACATGGTGAAAGCAGCAAGGGGACTTAAGGTACTTGACCCAAAAATGGTCCATTTAACGTGTCTTGTTCACGAAAACGACCAAGAGCTAAGCAGCAGTGAACTGACTATGTTTAAATACATCATGTGACGTAGAAAGGAGCTTCTCCCAGTACAATAAAATACTGAGCGACCTTCGAAGGAGATTTATTATCAACAGCTTGAGAATGTACATGGTCGTGGTGTGCAATGCTGACTAAGAAGAAGATTAAGAGGTATGTAGATTATGAACTCAATAAACTTCCTGTTGGGCAGTGTATTTCAACTTACGCCGACAGATATCATAAAGCATGCTAATACTTCGTTTTTTTTGTTGTTTTTTTTTTTTTATTTTAGGAAAACCGAGCAAGAACTGCATATCAAGGCTATGATACTGAATGAATGTTGAAAATTTTAATGTACTGTAGCTCTCTGTCAGTTTGTATGATTAAATGTGTCTGGTGTATTATCTCTGATCACGTTTTGGCACTTAAGACGTTTACTGTATTTTAGTGATACTCTACATATCCCAAAAATTCATGTCATACTTCATAGTTTTTAGGTCATATTTAGATAGTTTTTATGGCATATTTGCTTGCATATTTTGTACTTCTTAAGGTCTTAAACTTCCGAACCCTAGTGATCAGGCATTGAATGAGATGTTGCTGCTTGCTACTGCCTGGACCACCTCCCCTTCCCCAATCACCCTGTTGTTTGACCGACTTGAGGATTGGTTTCAAGAGGTTGATTGATTACCCAAGTTTGATCTCCAACCCCAAACCTCGCCCCTCACCGCTTTACGTTATCTCGCGTGGGAGAAATTACCCCTACGGAAGTGTGGGTATCCCGAGAGGAGATAAACGAGAAGTTTGACATGCACGTACAGTGGGTAAAATAAGTATTCATACTTCGTACACACGGCTTGCATATTAACGCTACAGACACGCCATTGTGTGACGTAAAGATGCACCTTGGTTGTAGCTTACTTATTATACGTAACTTTCAACTTAAATAGTGGCAACTAATTATTTACTAATAACCAAGAGAAAAATGATATCTGCATGAAACATCTCTGTTCCTTCAATGATGTCACTAGCATTGTCTACAACTGGCTGCCAGCGAAATTAAAAACGTAGAATCCCTGTAGCAGCGCTGCTCTGTTAATGTCTATGATTGACGGATCTACTTCCTGTGGAATCTCGGGAACAATCTGAAAACAAATGCCATGAAAGTGTTCCATCACCTTCGGGATCAAGTCTTAACCACAATAGCTAAGTCCAGTGAATATGGCGGGTGGAAACGTACTTCCCAACTTTAGCGATCGTACAAATTGGCTACTGAACATGCCAGATGTGCGTGCGCATTATCCTGTAAAACGATGGGAGGGTTATGTAGGATGTATTGTCACTTTGTTCTCAACGCTAGTCTCAAGTTATGCACCAAAACATTACAAAACCAAGTAGTTCCGTGAAGACTAAATAGCCTATTTTCATATATTCTACTTATATTAATTGCCTCTATCAACATACAACTATTTAGTTTGATTGCTGTAATAGATTCCTGGATATTGAGAACCGTCTAAGTATTTCGGATAGTCACCATGTTGTATTTTTATATATAGGCCTTAGAGTTATGTACTATTACATGAATATTAGTGTATGTGCATTATTCAAACTTCAATCGCATGATTAGGACACCAGATATAAAAACAAGATTTTAAAATTTCGCACAGCTGCCATCTTGTGGTTATGAAAATAATTTAAATGAATTAGATGCCAGTGGATTAAAATTTATACAAGCATACATCGTACCAAGTTTCACTGCGCTCGGATGGTTAAATCGCGAGAAACGTTCTTTTGAATTATTAAATTTTGCGTCGCCGCCATGTTGGATTTGTGCTCACCAGGTTATTGAACGCCCCATAGCTGAGCTTATGTTGATAGCCTCTATACGCATATAAAATTACAGTTTGATTGCTGTCATAAAATAATAGATATTGAGAACCGTCTAAATATTTCGAATGGTCGTCATGTTGGATTTTAAGATATGTAGGTCATAGAGTTATGTACTATTAGATGAGGATTATTGTGTACGTTCAAACGTTGATTTCAATCGCATGATTAGAACACAAGAAATAAAAAACGTAATTTTTATATTTCGCACAGCCGCCACATTGAGGTTATGTAAACATATTTGCTTGAATATTTTGTACTTCTTTAGGTGTTAAACTGTTAATGAAGAGACGAGATAGGTTGGTAGGACACATACTAAGACACCCAGGAATAGCAAGCTTAGTTATGGAAGGAAGGGTCGAGGACAAAAACTGTAGGGGTAGACCAAGGTTAGAATATGTTAAACAGATTGCCTCCGATGTAGGGTGTCGGAGCTATGTAGAGATGAAACGATTAGCTCAGGACAGGGAGGCATGGAGAGCTGCATCAAACCAGTCAAAAGACTGATGACTCAAACAACAAACAATTGAACTAAATTAGATGTCACTGCATTGCAATTTATATAGTCAATTTTCTATACCAAGTTTTACTGCGTTCGGATGGTTAAATCGCGAGAAAAGTCTATTTAAATGTTTCAACTTTGCTTGGCTGCCATGTTCGTTTTGTAGTTAACAGGTTTTTGAAAGTCATATAGGTGAACGTCTAGTAGTGCCCTTTATCACCGTACAAAATATCAGGGTGTTATTAGTAGGCTAATAGTTTCGGAGATACAGAATGCCGGTGAAATATTTCGCACAGCCGCCATGTTGGATTGGTGAGACGTAATAAAATTTGAAAATTTGAAGGACACGGTTGGGGTGGCCTAAATAGTACTATGACCTTACCGAGTTTCATTGAAATCGCTCCAGCCGTTTAGATTTTATTGGGGGAGGGGGGGGCACACACAGTATAGGCATCTTTAGCAAATTGAGAGAAGTACTCAAAGGATTGTAAGAGTATATCAATGGGATGCCAGTTGCTTACCAATATGCAATAAATAATATCATTTGTGAGCTTTTCAACACAACGCATGTTTGGCTCGAGAACCTCAAACTTCAGTATGGGACAGGTTAATGGGAACCTGGTAATATCATATCTTCGTGCAAGGATGATTCTTGGCTAGGCTGCCACGGTTAGGATCGATGGAAACTAACATCGCGATGGACGAGTGGACCACGCCAACCGGCGTATTTCCTGGCAATGTGGACCTGGGCGCATGCAAATGCTGGGGTGGTTCCTAGCCGTTAAAAATCCCTCAGAATGCCTTCCTTTGGAGGGGACGTAAAGCCAGCGGTCCCATGTCATAGATTGGTGGCAAGAAAAAGAACCTTCCACTAACTACACTTATGTGAATCCAAAATTTGTAGTTTAGAATTGATAACGCTCTATTAGTTCCAACGTTCGCCACCAGGTGCTGACTGCGAATGCCATCTAGTAGTCTCATTGGCTACTGTGGAGAGTTGACAACGCTGTGCCTCGAGCTGGGAATACCCCAGCTCCACGCAGACATGGAATGTAAACATATCCACCCATTTAGGTTTAAAAGCTATGGTTGGTTGGTTCCTCAGTTCAAGGGCTGCGACAACGTGGGCATGTTGCCCCGTGTACTTTGGTTGTGTCTATAATCTGTCCGATAACCGGTGTTAATTGTGATGACTGTATCAGTGTGTGTTATCTGTTTTTAATTCAAGTAAGGACTGCAGACATTCAATTTTCTAGTAGTTCCTACTTTTGCTACCAAACGCCACCGTCAATGACAAATAGTTCTGAACTTGGTTACTAGATGCCACCGTAGTTGGCTCCAGGCGACGAACGTTGGAACCTAAGAGCGTTAGTAAAATCTAACCTATAATTTAGCTTCACACAAGTGTAATTAGTGGAGGTTCTTTTACATGCCATAAATCTATGACATGGGACCGCCGGCCTTATTTCCTCTCCGAAGGAAGGCATACTGAGGGATTTTTAACGTTCTTAAGAATCCGACGATTACGGCCGGGTTTGAACCCGCGACCTTGGGCATAGAAGCTCAGCATGCTACCGACTACGCCACCGAAACCGCCAATTTTCAAAAGTGAGCCGCTCGTTAATAAGGATAATGTGAAAACTATACACCACACCTTACGCACGAACAGCAGGAATATCGGTTCGAATCCCCACTACGGTCACATTTTCAACTCTTACTTAACAGATATGACAGCTTCAAGACGAGCTATCGCCTAAAATCCATTTCTATGTTCTTTTTTGTGTGTAATATCCTCACAGTGGAGCTCAATAAATCTCCGCGCCGTGTTGCTGACATGTGTGTTATTCCTTTGTTTACTGGATTGTGATGACAGCCCGTCATGTTCATACTCGGCGCATGTCTCCACTGATAACTTTCCCGCCTGTTGGTGGAGATTTTTCGCTGTCCGTCCTCACAAATCTTGTATTATTCACAATATTACTTTCCCTTTTACCTTCCCATCCTCCTCCACTTCAAGTTCCACATGACACCCGTCACCAGTGAACCTGGGATCTTGTGTAAAATTCGACAGATAGAGTAGGCTACATTTCAAGAGCTGAGAGGAGAGAGGGCGAATCTGCAAATCATGGTTTTGGGAAATCACATCTAAACATGGACAAAGTAAGGATATCAAAGGCGAATATGCAATAAGATTGTATGTTGTTGTTGGTGTCCTCAGTCTTTTGACTGGTTTGATGGAGCTCTCCATGCCTCCCTGTCATGAGGTAATCGTTTCATTTCTACATAGCTACCACACCCTACATCCAAGGCAATCTGTTTAACATATGCTTGCCTTGGTCTACCTCTACAGTTCTTGTCCTCGACCCTTCCTTCCATAACTAAGCTTGCTATTCCCGGGTGTCTTAGTATGTGTCCAACCAACCTATCTCTTCTCTTCATTAGCAGTAACCAGAAACATCTCTCCTCTCCCACTCATCTTAATACCTCTTCGTATGTAACCCTATCTACCCATCTGATCTCCATCATTCTCCTGTAACACCACATTTCAAACGCTTCAATTCTCATCTTCCTGCTGCACCAATAGTCCAGGTTTCACTTCCATAGAGTACCACGCTCCAGACAAATGCTTTCAAAAATGACTTCCTGATACCTAAATCTATATTCGATATCTACAGATTCCTTTTTGTAGAAATGCTTTCCTTGCCTGAGCTAAACTATTTTTATATCCTATTTGATTCCTCCATCACTGGTTATTTTGCTTCCTAAGTAACAGAAGTCTCCTACTTCCTTTAGCTTTTCACCTGCCAATTTGATGACCATAGAGGTTTCTGATTTATTTCGGCTGCATTCCAATATTTTTGTTTTACATTTATTAATTTTCAATAAGAATTCTTCCCTCAAGACGGAGTCCATATCATCCAAAAACTCATTCAAATCCTGTGGCTTGTCAACCAAAAATGATGATGTCATCAGCAAATCTCAGAGTTGAAATTATTTCTCCTTGAATCTTCACTCCCACTTTAATTGTTTTCTCCCATTTCCTTCATTGCTTGTTTAATGTAAAGATTGAAACATATGGGTGATAAGTTGCAGCCTTGCCCTACATCTTTCTGAATACCAGCTTCTCTCTCATGTCCTTCAGTTCGAATGACTGCTGTCTGGTTTCTGTATAGATTGTAGATCACCCTCCTATCCCTATGCTTTATTCCAATCGTCTTCAAAATGTAAAACAATTTAGCCCAATCAACGTTATCAAAAGCATACAATACTTGATATTGAATACTAACCAGTCGGTCAGACACAGTGTCACTGTGTGTTCGCCCTTTCTCTTCCAACGAACACAGTGCTAAGCGCATTGCAAGCATCGTGCGGCCTAGTCACTTACACACAATGTGTAAGATACTCGGGACGAATATCAACCAAAGTCGGTTACCATTGTATCACCCATACTGTAATTAATAATAAGGCGTCAAAAAATGGAATAGATTTCTTACATTCGCCCTTGCTCCTCCCAGCTCTTGATTAAATCAATCAAAGACTACGGTATGCAATTCAAATCGCCAGAGCGCAATTTTAGCGTACATGTTCATTCTTTATTTTCGATGTCTAATAGGCTGCAATAAAAGTATTACAAACATAGATTTCATAGAGATTAGCGGCAGTTTATGTGTTTCCAAATGTTTGCGCAGTGGCTAGCATTGTTGGATGTCAACCCCGAGGTACCAGGTTCGATCCCCGGCTCTGCCAAGAATTGAAAAATCTTGGTATGGTCTGGTATGTGGTCTCCAAGCCTCGTGATGCAAAATGGGAACCTGAGGGATGCTATGGCAGGAGGAGGAGTGGAAAGGAACTGGACACCCTACCACGCGCAAACTCCGGCTCGGGATGCCAGGTGCTCTAATTCACGTCGCCTACGTCCCTGGAGGCGATATGTCACTCTAATTAATTATTTATTTATCGTATGGCTTTTAGTGCCGGGAGTGTCCGAGGACATGTTCGGCTCGGCAGAGAACTTTCGCTACCAGATGTCACTGATACCTAGTGGTGAACGTTGGAACTTGGATAGAGCGTTCCAACGAAATCTAACCTAGAAATTTAGTTTCACACAAGTTTAGTCTGTGGAAGGATCTTTTACATGCCATAAATATATGACATGGGACCGGCGGCTTTACTTCCCCTCCGAAGGAAGGCATACTGAAGGATTTTAAAGCTCTTAAAAACATCCGACGACTTCGGCCGGGTTTGAACCCGCAATCTTGGGCACAGCAGTTCAGCATGCTACCAACTACGCCACCGCAGCCGCTATTCTAATTAATTATGTACTTGTAATGAAGAGACTATTATTCTGATTCGTGTAACAGAATTTGAATTGAAGAATGGATCTAAGGGAAGCTTGTGCTCGCGAGCACAAGGTAGAGAAAGACTGCTCTAAATTGTGAATAGCTTAAAACTTTCATTTCCCATCACTACTGTCGTCAAAATCCAATTGAATCGGCGGCAGGAGCTGAAAAGTATTTAGTCAGATTTCACTACTTTTCAGGAGACAGATAAAACGTCACTGACTGAAGAGAACTTAACAAACACACTTGGTTGTTTGGTTGGTTCTTAAGTTTAGGGGCTGCGACAACGCGGTCATGTAGCCCCGTGTACGTTGGGTGTGTGTAGAATCTGTCTGATAACCGATGTTAATTGTGATGACTGTATTAGTGTGTGTTATCTGTTTTTAGCCTATTTTCAATTTTGAAAAAATAGGCTTATGAGATCACCTTTTGTCCGTGTGTGTGTGTGTGTGTGTGTGTGTGTGATTCGTGTGTGTGTGTGTCCCCTAATAAAATCTAAACGGCAGGAGCGATTTCAATGAAACTCGGAAAGTTCATAGCACTATTCCCGGCGACCTCGACCGTGCCCTTCAAATTTTGTTACGACTCACCAATCCAACATGGCGGCTGTGATAAATATTTCGTCAGCATTCAATATCTCCGAAACTATTACCGATATTATCCTGACATTTTCTAATGTGATAGAGGGATCTACTATAAGTTCACTTATGTGACTTTTGAAAACCTGGTAACTACAAAACCAACATGGAGGCCAAGCGAATTTGCGACTTTTAAATAGACGTTTCTCGCGATTTGACCAACCAAACGCAATGAAACTTGGTACAGTATATGTTTATATACATTGTAATGCACCGACATCTAACTTTGTTCAATTTTTCACATAATCACAAGATGGCGGATGTGCGAAATATTTCACCGGCATTCTATATCTCTGAAACTATTAGCGGTATCTCCCTAAAATTTTGTACGGAGATAAAGGGCACTACTGGAAGTCCATCTATAAGACTTTCAAAAACCGGTTAACTACAAAATGAACATGGCGGCCAAGCGAATTTGAAAATTTTAAATAGACCATTCTCGCGATTTAATGTTCCAAGCGCACTGAAACCTGGTACAGGAAATATTTATACACAATGTAATCCACTGGTATCTAATTTAGTTCAATTGTTTACATAACCTCAAGATGGCGGCAGTGCGAATTTTAAAATTAAGTTTTTATTTCTTGTGATGTAGTCATGCGATCGAAGTGAAAGTTTGAATAATGAACCTACGCAATAATTTTCCTTTAATGGTACATGACTCTATGGCCTATACATTTAACAATCCAACATGGCGACCATCCGAAGTATTTAGACGATACTGAATATCTACGAATCTATTTTAGCAATCAAACTGCATTTTTAGGTAGATTTCATTAGAAAGCTAACTATTGCAATGGGTCCCATGTTTCGACTTCCGGAAAATTTCGACATATCTTCGCGTTTCACATCCCCCAGACCCCAAAACCACCGTCAGTTCAAAAGTTTATATATAATTTATGTATATATGTATCTATCTATCTATCTATCTATCTATATATATATATATATATATATATATATATATATATATCAGTTTCTTGTGGACACGATAACTGCCGTAATTTTGCACCAATCACTTTGATTTTTTTACATAATATGTATCCCTATAAAATCTCGGTCGAGTTCGTTAATGGGCAAAATCGGTCAAAGGGGGTGAACATAGGGGGCTTTTTTCGAAAAAGTGAAATATCGCTATAACTCTCTTAATATATGAAATATCGAATCCCTTCAAAGTTCATAATATGTGTCGGATAAGTGCCAAAAATTTATGTCAAATAAGTTTTTTGATAGCACCAACCATTGACCAAAGGGGTGGGAAAAAGTGGTTTTTTCGGGAAACATTAATCATATCTCTGTTAATAGGCACAATATCAAAACCGCACAAAATGGACAATATTCCTCCAATAATTACCTAAAACTTTTGTCTGAAAGAATTTTTGATATGACCCACCATTACGCCACGGGGTGAACAAAATGATTTAAATTATAAGAAAATGCCAAGTGCCAAGAGAGGTTGCCATGACAACTTAACTTTTAATTGATAAGGGATGAGCCATCAGCAGTTGCTATGACAACGCCACTGCACGAGATCACATTCAGTTTTCATATGTCTGTGGGAAGCGACTTCGGTATCGGAACTGGTAGCATGCTGAACTTCTATGCCCAAGGTCGCGGGTTCAAACCCGGCTGAAGTCGTCGGATTTACTAAGTGCGCTAAAAAACCTGAGTTTGCTTTCCTTCGGAGGGGAAGTTCCAACGTTCGTTGCGAGTTGCTGATTGAGGTGGCATCTAGTAGCCAAGTTCACTGCTAGGTGTCGTTGACGGTAGTATTTTAGGTAGATTTCATTAGAAAGCTAACTATTGCAATGGGTACCATGTTTCGATTTCCGGAAAATTTCGACATATCTTCGCGTTTCACATCCCCCAGACCCCAAAACCACCGTCAGTTCAAAAGTTTATATATCATTTATGTAATATATATGTATATATGTATATCAGTTTCTTGTGGACACGATAACTGCCGTAATTTTTCACCAATCACTTTGAATTTTTTACCGAATATGTATACCCATAAAATCTCGGACGAGTTCGTTACTGGGCTAAATCGGTCGAAGGGGATGAAAATGGGGGACTTTTTTTTTTTTCGAAAAAATGAAATATTGCTATAACTCTCTTAATATGTGAAATATCGAATCCGTTCAAAGTTCATACTATGTGTCGGATAAAGCTCAGAAATTTATGTTTGAAACGTTTTTTGATAGCACCAACCATTGACCAAAGGCATGGCCGGCTCTACGGAAGGCCGCGGCGAGCGAAAATTGGCAACCTCGCCGTGAATGGCCAGTCTGCTCTGCCTAGCCCACTGAGTTACATGGAACATGTGTCACGCGCTCGTGTTTTCTTCAAAATACTCTATGTAAATGAAATTATACCATTGATTATTACTGTATAGTGGCTAGCTACAATGCCAAGACTTGTGTTGTGCCGAATTGTAAGTCTAATTATCGTTCATCGATACAAACTGAAGGATTTCTGACATTGTTTGTGTTTCCTAAAAATCCATAATTGAAAGCCATATGGGAACGTGCTATTCCTCGAGCCAATTGGGTACCTACGAAACATTCCATCGTATGTGTTAAACACTTTCTTCCTGAAGACGTAAGTTATGTTGAAAAATACAAGGATGGTGATAGGAATAATAAGGAATTCACACGGAAGAAGCCTGTATTGTTACCTCGTGCGGTTCCAAAGGTATTCCCAAACTTACCATCGTATTTGAGTAAGTGCTCCTCCAAGATAAGGAAATCTCCAGAGGAAAGAAGAGAAGAAGAAAAAGAACGGAAAAAGTCTGCAGAGGAATGTGAGAAGACCCTTGCTGAGGAAGCCAAAAAAATTACGACTTTCGAGTCCTTTGTTTGTGATATACAAAATAAATTGGTGGAGCATAAAACAGACTGGTCTGTAAGTACTTGTGAAAACTATTGTATTTTGTATAAATTAGATGTGTCAAGCATACCTAAAATAAGGTAAAGTATAAGGGTAAACAATGATTTTACGGTCGAAATTCATATCAATGGAGGCGTAATTCCTAACGCTGTTGTTCTTCATTCTGGCTCTGTAATATTTCGAAATTCATTATTAAATAAGTGGAGCCAGTTGTTCCAAGCAATAGAATTTTGCCACGACTTTTTCTTACCTGTAAGTTCTGTAAGTTCACTAGTCGTCCAGATTAATAGTTTAATAGATAACCTAAAAACTGACCTTGAAAACCAGGGAGACAAAACTTCAGAGATTCTGTTAAAAAGTTAATGTTTCTGCAAGATCAGTTTACACTTACTTTTTTAAAGAAACCTAGATATAACGTCACTACAACTCTAAATGCATTCCTCATTTATATGCAGTCTACAAAGTGTTATAACGCAATTAGATTTAACCATATTTTATCCCTACCTCATCCCCGAGTTTAAAAAAAATTAACAACTTCCTTCGCCATATCCCCGAAAGCTGATGAAGAGAACAGTAACTTTCTAAGTCACATTGTGAAAGATTTATCAAATTTAGAAAGGGTTGTAAATTTACAGATTGATGAAATACATGTCAAACAAACTTTAGATTTTTAAAATGGGCAATTCTTTGGTGTTGCTACAAATGAATCTTTCGATTTAGCTAAGACTGTTCTGGCCTTTCTCGTTAGTTCTGCTTTTGGAAATTTGAAAGAGGTTGTTAAATTAGTTCCAGTGAAACAATTAACGGGTTTGCAACTAGCTGATATTGCGAAAGGTGTTATCAGGCAAATACAGGATTGTGGCCTAAATATTCTGTCTATCATAATGGTGTGAATCGTGCTATATTCAAAGAACTAACTGAACATTCTGATAGTAATTACTGTTTCCATATTAATGGAAACCCCCTAAAAACCTTTGTTTTATATGACAGTGTCCATGTATTAAAAATATACGAAATAATTGGCTGAATTTAAGTGGCATTGATAAGTCATTTATTATTCCTGTATGGGAAGATTTAGACTCATTTTCAAATGTTTTAAGTTCAGATGACTGTAACCCTGATTTTAAAGAGGTAACTCAAGCATCATTTAGTGACATACGAGCGATCTACAAAAAGGAATCCGATTTACTGATTAAGTATTGTTATAAAGGTACTGCTTTTTTTTTTTTTTGTCAGAGTAATCCTAATGTGGTGGTCCATTGTTAATATTAAACGGCCTCTCACCCATATTGTTAAGCGTAATAGTCTTCAAATGCCTTTCAAAAATCCCGAAGACAAAAGGTTGGCTTTCCTAAAGGCATTCCTCCAATGGTTGTCCACGTGGAAAAAGAACGATGAAAATAATTCCTCAAAAAAGATTTGTTTAACCAATGAAACTTACAACGCTTTGTATGTAACAACCTATGTATTACGTGAGATTATTATTTATGCTCCTCAGAATATGAACCCCTCTTATGTGTTAACTGGCAAATTTCAGAGTGACCAATTAGAATCCAGGTTTGGGTAGTACCGCCAACTAACAGGCGGCAACTATAATATAACAGTTACTCAGGTAATGGAGGCCGAATTGAAAATAAGGTAGAAAAGCGTACTTGGCCTTCATTCAGCCAGGTATGGAGCAGTTACTTTTTCGAAAGAAATGATAATGTCCTCTTCCGATACAAATTCAGGAGAAAGTACAACAAGCAGCCTTTCGTCAGCTACTGTTGACGATACCTCTTACAGTATTTTAGAAGACAAGTACACTGAAAACATACAATTCGATGAGTCGGGTTATATATATGCCTGTGGTTACATATCGTTCAAGCAATGTTCAAGAATAAAATGTGAAGAATGTTTGGCTTTGCTTAGAAATAAAGAAAAGATAAATTACAGCTACTTCAATCAAATAAATAGGGGCGGGGCGGACTTTCAGTTCCTGCGGGTTTTCTTTTATCAGTGTGTAAACATGTTGTTGGAATTACGCAGGCACTAATTTCTGATAAGTCTGAGGAACAATTTTTAAAATGTAAATGTAACAATCAACGCCAAGTAATTCAAAATCTTAGTCTACTCGGTATTTTATCAGATATTGAATTGTCAGAAACTGCCGAGAAAACTTGTACCTGTGGATGTAATGTTATGACAATAGTCACAAGTATTGTCTTAACAATGAGTAACATTTTGTTAAATAATTACAGGAAGTTGAGGAATGAACGGGTAACTTGCCATAGTAATCACAGAAAACTTGCTATTCTTTGTTAGAGGCCAACCTGTTGTATATTTTGTAAATGTCAAATAAATATTGAAAGCAAATTGGTTTTGTTACTCCAAGTAAGCCCTACTCACTCTTGACAATCCTTTTACTTTAATGTTGGAAAGAACGAATATTATTTCGTTATATCAATTTTATTTCGTGGCGAAGCACACGCATCAACAGCTGGCCGGCTGCTATGGCCATCCCAGTTCAGAGAAGTGCAGCGTTGCAAGGTCGAACGCCGCGGCCTTCCGTAGAGCCGGCCATGCCAAAGGGGTGGGAAAAAGTGTTTTTTTCGGGAAACATTAATCATATCTCTGTTAATAGGCACAATATCAAAACAGTACAAAATGGACAATATTCCCCTAATAATTACCTAAAACATTTGTCTGAAAGAATTTTTGATATGAGCCACCATTGCGCCAAGGGATGAGAAAAATGATTTCGGAATTATAAGAAAATGCCAAGAGCTATCAGTGGTTGACATGGCAACACTACTAAATTGATGAGGGATGAGCCATCAGACGTTGCCATGACAACGCACTTGCGCGAGATCAGATTCAGATTTCCATCTGACTAAGTGTGAAGCGGCTTCGGTGACGTAACTGGTAGCATGCTGAACTTCTATGCCCAAGGTCGCGGGTTCAAAGCCGGCCAAAGTCGTCGGATTTTCTAAGAGCGCTAAAAATCCCTCAGTAAGCTTTCCTTTGGAGGGAAGTTCCAACGTTCGTTGCGAGTTGCTGATTGAGGTGGCATCTAGTAGCCAAGTTCACAGCTAGGTGGCGTTGACGTTAGTATCTGGTAGCAACATTAGGAACTACTGCTTGAAATTTAGCGTCTGCATTCCTTACCTGAATTACAGACTAATACAGCCATCACAATTCACACCGTTTATCAGACAGATTCTACACTCACCCAAAGTACACGGGGTTATATGACCGCGTTGTCGCAGCCCCTAAACTGAGGAACCAACCAACATCTCTGCGGGAGATATAATTTTGCGTGAAGAAGTAACAGACCGTTACATAGTTACACATCAGTGTCGAAACCTTGCATAAGGACAGTGTGACCACAAGTATAACAAGTAGTTCCGTGAAGAACTGTACAGCCTATTTTCATATATCCTGCTCATGTTAATTGCCTCTATCAACATACAAAATTTCAGTTTAATTGCTGTAACAGATTCATAGATATTGAGAACCGTCTAAATATTTCAGATGGTCGCCAGGTTGGATTTTTATTTTTGTACTATTATATTAAGATTATTGTGTACGTGTGGTATTCAAACTTCAATCGCATGATTAGAACACAAGAAGTAAAAACGAGATTTTAAAATTACGCACAGCAGCCATCTTGTGATTATGCAAGCAATTGAAATAAATTAGATGCCAGTGGATCAACATTTGTGTAAGCATTTAACGTGCAACGTTTCACGACACTCGGATAGTTAATTCGCGAGAATCGTCCTTTTAAATATTTATACTTCGCGTCGCCGCCATGTTGGATTCGTGCTCACCAGGTTACTGAAAGTCCTAAAGGTGAACATTTGTTCATAGTCTCTATGAACATAAAAATTTCAGTTTGGTTGCTGTAAAAGATTCATAGATATTGAGAACCGTCTAAATATTACGGAAGCTTGCCATTTAGGATTGTTATATGTATAGGCCATAGAGTTATGTACCATTCAAGGACACTTATTGCCTAGGTTCATTGTTCAAACTTTCACTTCGATCGCATGATTACGACACAAGAAATAAAAACTTAATTTTAAAATTTCGCACAGCCGCCATCTTGAGGTTATGTAAACAATTGAATTAAATTAGATGGCAGTACATTACAATCTGCAAAATCATTTACTGTACCACATTTCACTGCGCTCAGAGAGTTAACTCACGAGAAAAGTCTATTAAAATATTTCAAATTCGCTTGGTCGCCATGTTCGTTTTGTACTTTACAGGTTTATGAATTATACATAGGTAAACTTGTATCAGTACCCTTTATCACCGTACAAAATTGCAGGGTGATATCTGTAATAGTTTCGGGAATATAGAATGTCAGTGAAATATTTCGCACAGCCGCCAATTTGAGGTTATGTAAACAATTGAACTAAATTAGACTCCAGTGCATTGCAATGTGTATAAATATTTGCTGTACCAAGTTTCATTACGTTTGGATAGTTAAATCGCGAGAAAAGTCTATTTAAAAGTCTCCACTTCGCTTGGCCGCCATGTTGGTTATGTAGTAACCAGGTTTTTGAAAGTCTCATAGGTGAACTTCTAGTAGTACCCTTTATCACCGTACACAATTTCAGGGCGATATCCGTTATAGTTTCGGAGATACTGAATGCTAGTGAAATATTTCGCACAGCCGCCATGTTGGATTGGTGAGATGTAACAAAATTCGATGGACACGGTCGAGGTCGCCGGGAATAGTGCTATGAACTTACCGAGTTTCACTGAAATCGCTCAAGCCGTTTAGATTTTATTAGGGGGACACACACACACACCTCACACACACACGCACACACACACACGGACAAAAGGTGATCTCATAAGCCTATTTTTTCAAAATTGAAAATAGGCTAAAAATGGACTCCAAATGACAAGAAGGTTACCGTCCCCATAAGACAATAAAATGTTTAAAATATGTTTAAAATGAATAAAAACAAAGTTAATTAATCTCCAATTATAAAATACTTTCACGCGATAAATGAGGTCTGATCCTTCTACGAAAACCTGCATATTCTGCCTATTTTCGCCTATCTCCAAGTTTGTCCGGTGAAATCTACCTCCGCCTTCCGGCGTGCCGAGAGGACTTTTTTTAATATTCATAAGGGCTATGAACTTAAGTTCACCTATAGGACTTTATATAACCTGGTGATCACAAATCCAACATGGCGGTGACGCGAATTATAAATATTCACATGGACTTTTCTCGCAATTTAACCATCCGCATGCAGTGAAACTTGGTACAGTAAATCCTTATACGAATGTTAATCCACTGGCATCTAATTTATTTTAATTGTTTCCATAACCTCAAGATGGCAGCTGTGCAAAATTTTAAAATCTCCTTGTTTTTTCTTGTGTCCTAATTATGCGATTGAAGTTTGAATACTACACGTTCACAATCATATGCATGTAACAGTACATAACTCTAGGACCTACATATATAAAATCCAACATGGCGACCATCCGAAATATTTAGTCGGTTCTCAATATCTACGAATCTATTACAGCAATCAAACAGAAATTGTGTATGTTGACAGTGGCAATTAACATAAGTAGGATATATGAAAATAGGCTGTATAGTTCTTCACGGAACTACTTGTTTAATTTAAGTACAGACTGCAACTTAGAATTTTTCAAATAGTTCCTACTTTTGCCGCCAAGTGCCACCGTCAACGACTACTAGGCCAAGTTCAGAACTTTGCTACTAGACGCCACCGCAGTTGGTTCTTGCCAACGTAGAAACCTAAGAGCGTTGTTTACATTCTTAACCTATACAATTTAGCTTCACACAGGTGTAATTAGTGGAAGGTATTTTAACATGCCATAAATCTATGACATGGGACCTCCGGCTTTACTTCCCCTCCGAAGGGAGGCATACTGAGGGATTTTTAACGCTCTTAAAAAATCCGACGGCTTCGGCCGGGTTTGAACCCGCTATCTTGGGCGTAGAAGCTCAGCATGCTACCGACTACGCCACCGAAGCCGCCTAAACAAACACACCATATTAGTCATCTATGTTGTGGATCAACTATTCAGGTCATATTCTGTGATAGCGGAATATCAATTTAATAAACATATTTTTCATATCAATTTTGGAAACGCGACTTAATGCCTTTCAACTCCGTGGTCAGTTCAGTGCGGCACAAAACCATCCGGAATGAATATGTCACATGCAATTTTATTTTGAAATGGATTTGTAACATAAAAACCACCTAACCCCTGTACGAATGTAATTTACAATAGCACTGTAACACGCAGGAATCTTGCAGTGCCGCCAACATTAAGTACGGAATACGGCGCTGAAAGGCAGCAAGTCATTGACATAATGCTTTTCTCCACTGATCCCACTACATGTAGCAGTGGTTTCTGGCTTAAACAGAAGGCCGACTTAATTCTTTCCTATGCCTTTCCAAGGCCCTTGGGCCAATGCTTCACAATACTAATTCTTTAAAAAATGATCATTTTTTACTGGGAACCGAGAAATGTGCAATGCTGAAAAAGCTAATCATGATATTACATATATTTAACAAGAAGTTCCGTGAATAACTATACAGCCTACTTTTCATGCCAATGATTATTCTACAGAATATGAACCTATCTAGAATAATGACGAAATTAAGTTGGTAATATCGAAATATCTAATTAGTTCAAAATATACCTGGTATAATGTAGCCTAATAGAGCACTACAGTTGGCAGCCCTGGTGACTGAATATATTCTTAGTTCCATATTCATTTTCTTAGTCTTAAGGTACAGAATACAAAATTTGGTTGAAGTCCAATGGACGTTACATGCAGTTAGACATTGGATCTATCAGCACGCGTACAAGCATGCTGCCAACAATGTCATGCGTGTGCTGGTCAGAAATAATCTGAAATATTATGATATCTCGTTGTGCCAATTTTGGATGAAATCCATTTGTTAGTATAGAAGTTACATGTATTTTAAAATTGGACATATCAGCAGGCATAGAATCATGTTGGCAGCACTGCCTTGTATTAATTACTCCAAATTAATCTAGAATGTCAGGTGCTATACGTGTGCAAAGTATAGAGCTGTTGGCTTGCATACTTTCTGGTATATTGATATTAGTGTAAAATACATATAGACAGCATTTATTAACAGTTGGCAGCCCTGATTGCTCTTAACAATACTTATAGTCATATCTGTTATGGTACACATATCACATACGAAATTTGGTTGAAATCCAACTGATAGTATAGAAGTTAAATGTATTTAAAAATTGGTCGTATCAGCAGGCTTATAATCATGTTGGTAGAACTGACGTATATAAGTTACTCCAAGTTAATCTAAAATGTCAGAATATACGTGTGCGTAGTTTAAGGCTGTTGGCTTGCATACTTTCTGATATATAGGTATTTGGATGAAAAAAAATAGAGAGAGCAATTATTAACAGTTGGCAGCCCTGGTGGCATTAAGAATATGCTCAGTCATATCTGTTTATGTACAGATATTACATACAAAATTTGGTTGAAATCCAATAGATAGTGTAGAAGTTATATGCATTTAAACATTGGACCTATCAGAAGGCTTAAAATTAGTTTGGCAACACTGTCATGGTTGGCCTCCTGGAAATTAAACTGAAATAGTCGTATCTACATGTGTGCCAATTTTGGAATAGCTCCCATGCATACCTTGCAATATATCCAACATGGAGCTCAAATTTCTAGTGCGTTTTTTCAGCAGTTGGTAGCACTGACATCTTTTTCAAATATGGACGTGAGATATTCCGGTGCACATCTTTACTCATACTAAATTTGGTTTTGATTGCTGCAGCCGTTTAGGAGTTGATAGGGGGGGACACACACACAGCCAGACAGACAGACAGAAGGACAGACAGACAGACAGACATTTTCCCGGATCGATCTCATAAGTCTACTTTTTCCTCATTTTTGCAAAATGTGAAAAGTAGGCTAAAAATAAAGTTTTCAATGATTTTTTTCAATTCTTTTCTCAGTCTTTATAAGGGCCTATTCTTTAATTCACAACAGTTTTATTGCTCAAAATGAAAAAACACTCAAGTAAATAGGTCATAAATTTACCAAAAATTCATAAGATTGTTGACGTTTTAGGTACAATTTCTGAGAACATTTTTCAAAATTTGGTCATGTGATTTTTACATGATATTTAACCACGGATACTCGACTTTGATGACTAAATTCATCTTCCTAACTGAAACAGATTTCAGTAAAAAATATATTACCATACTCAAAAAAAATTGCCGAATTCCAAAAAATTTAATATTTATATCTTTGAACCTATTTCAGTTAGGAAGATGAATTTATTCATCAAGGTTGAGTATCAGTGGTTAAATATCATGTAAAAATCACATGACCAAATTTTGAAAAATGTTCTCAGAAATTGTACCTAAAATGTCAAAAATTTTATGACTTTTTGGTAAATTTATTACCTATTTACTTGAGTGTTTTTTCATTGAGAGCAATAAAACTGTTGTGAATTAAAGGATAGGCCCCGATAAAGACTGAGAAAAAAAATTAAAAAATCATTGAAAACTTTATTTTTAAATGGATGTAATACCACGAAAAGCGTTTTTCAGCGTTGCACACATCCCGGTTCCCTTAATGCTTTTCAACTCCGTCCGATTCAATCGTAAGTAGGCACAATGTGGTATATTACATCAGCTGAAAGTAACCAATGATATTGAACGTGGTCACTGTAGGAAGAACGCGGTGTTGTATGCAGCATGTCCACGTGTGGTGCTGATCACAACATAGAATATTTCTCGAGTCCCTAGAGAGGTCGAGGCTATTTCCATCGCTCACTGAGGACACGGAACATGGGTCGCGCACATGTTACTATTTCCGGAATTAGACAATCCAATAGCAGCGTAACATGATCCATTTTCATAGCACACCCAGACAAGGTGGTCACCTGAGCCTTGCCCAGGATTGGAACTGAGATTTAACACACGCAATTACACGCAAACAATCGTCGCTGAATCTGCAATAGCACTCTTCCATTTCTTGTGATTCTTCACGCCTCTAAGTTATATGGGGATAAGCAGTACAACATAAAAAATTACGATAGACCCATTTTGCCATGTATACAAGCAAAGAACCTATGGGCGTGAGTTCTGAGATGACATTTCAAATTAATGTGACAATGAAAAGAACTGTTATTAAGAGTTTTATTTGAATAACTAATCCTCTATCAACTCAGTATTGCAGCACATTTATTTATTTATTTATTTATTTATTTTTTTTTTTTATGTATTTATTTATTTATTTACAGTACCATCATACCTTCAGATTACATTCGCTGAAATTAACATTAGTTTGACTGCACCGTTGGATTTAAATAATATCCTTTACACTATCAACTCAAATGGATTATAACTTATATATTTACGAGGTTCAATAACCACTTCACTGAAAACTAATCAAACATGTGATTGACCTCTTGTTACGTTCAGAATTGCAAGCACTGAACAACTGTATTTCAAACCATGGGCATGCTGTCACCCAGACCGTTATGGAACTTGTCAGCTTGTTATCACGACTGCGCGACTACATAACATGACAGACAAGATAAACCGAGTGGACAGATCTTCTTAAGATATATAAAGGTATTATAAACAAAATACATTTGAAGAGCGTTAAGTGAAGGCTGGTACTGTACCTGTTTCCACAGTTGCGGGTTAAACATTTCGTCATTTCATTTCACAGGGAAGTTGTACTACGAAGTTATAAAATACAGTGTTATAACATAACGTTTCGATATTTTGCCACATAGTCGTCACCGACATTGATACATATGTCATATTGTACCCATGTGAGTAATCTCGATGGAAAATATGCTTCCGCCTCCAGCTAGCGTCAGGACCCGGGCGTGTACCGTTCCCCCATTTAGCAGTTGCATATTTGGGATTTGAGGCTAAAAGGTATCAACTCTACAATGATAAGGCACAACTCTATTCTAAAACTTTAATTCAGTAATAAAATCATGGCTTCAAACAAACAAAACAATCCCCACAATCATAAAAACAAAATCAAACAAAAATGCCTTCCACAATCCACTAATATGAACATAATATTATCATAATAAAATCATATCATAACACAAACCTTTACCCTTATATCAACTTCATAAAATACTCTAGTGCGCTGATGCACATACAACTTCAGAAACAAACTGTACATTAATTCTACTGTCATCCAATGTGACTTCTTTAATTTCACAAAATTACTTATTCCTTTAACCTCTTCTTAATTTGACAATTATGTGTACCGTGTGTGTTTGATCTTTCTCTTCCCACCAAATGCTTTACATGCATTAGCCTATTCTGGTGTTGCACAGCAGTCTACGTGCAACTCCATAATTATGTAAGCTACCCCTACACTTCCTCTATTTATATAGTTCCACTGCATGCCGTTTGTGATTTCATCTTAAAAACGTTAGTTATTGCTGTGTCGGATGGTACTATTAAACTACCTTGCGCGCGTAGCCTATGGCGTCGAGTAACCAACTTCTGAAAAAAATGTCAGTGACAGTACAAATGCAACGTCTAACCATTCGTTAGATAGCTAAAATCATGAACCATCAGGGTGATCTATAATTATCAATGTGTTCTTAAACCACATGGCTTCATTACTCAATATAACAATATTTCATTTCACACTACAACTAGGGTCTAAAATCTGCCCTTTATAAACCTTCTTTCACGGTTCGCTTGACCATCCCAGACCCTCTTCCGAGCGGCCTGTATACAATAGGAGTGGAGTGAGGTTCCAACATTACCTCGACCCTCGCTTCCTGTCTCATGGCTTTCTCCCCAAGCAGTATAAGATTTTACAAGACAAATACTGTGGTCCCAGTGACACACATATCTCAATGGATTTAAACTGAATATTATGCAAACAGGTACTGGATGAGCTTTAACATTTATTCCTACCCTGAGGATAATAATAACTGGCACCAAATAGGCCCATTTCAACATGAAGGTACGAGGTTCATAAAACATTGGTCTAGTAGGTAACCGGTATCTCAAATAAATGCTGCGGTCAGCCACACATGCTGCCGTCATAAGATTTGCTTCAACAGAGCCGAATCACTCAACAATAAGTTCTCGGGGAATCAGATAGAGTGCAGAGATGTCCATCGTTTTCCTCTCACCTATCACGGGATTCGAACCCGGAACATTCCATATCCATCATCAGAGTTAGGGTCCAAACACTAATTACACTCTGGCACAAAGCATATCTCCCAGTATGCCCACGGCATACGAGATTTCATACGTCGAATAGACCACCTGGTTCCTAACCTAATGTTATGACCTTCGTCCTATAATATTTAAGATAAATCTATCAATTACTCTATAAGCTTTTACTCAAGCTGCAAATTCAATTCACTAGAAAGCTCTTCCATTTCCTGGCATAATTATATTCCCATTAATACAATATATTCTGATATTAAACTCTTTTCTTAATCCCGTAATGTAATCTTACTGTATAATCTTACTGCTTAGATCGATAAGTCTTGCAATTAGCGTAACTATTTCTTGCTTACAACATTTTTACCTGATGCATTCATTCATACCTTTTATTTATTCATTATTATTATTATTATTATTATTATTCTCACTGACATAAATTACCAAAATCTGGCACAACTTAATCATCTAAAACCCGAACAATCGTGTTCGTTACATTTACATACCTGATTTGCCATTTTTACTAATTAATAGTGGTAACGATTAATCCACTCACTGATGCAAAATAACATCTCAACTCTATTAAAATCAACACAATAATGATTAAACCTGGAGGGTCTATCTCCTACTACTGATTCTTACTGGCATCTTTATAACTCTGAAATCACATTACATGCAGTGGCCTTTACTTCTACATCAACATAATTTGTGGGGTACTCACATATATCGGCTCATCATGGTGGCTCCAACCACTCATATCCTTCCGGGTCGCCTGCCATATGCAGGTTTAGTGCGACATTTGCAGCTTGAATACACACATTTTATGATACATATCTTCCACTAACCACACGACACTTTGCATTTCTATAAAGAAGCTATTGCTCCCAAAACACATGACACTTTATAACACTTATTAAACCATTAATTTAAAAGACATTTCACATATGATTTATACATAACACACGTCACTTTTTACACTTTTCATTGGTTGAAATTCCCTAGCAAAGATATCAAAATTGCAGGTGTCGACGGCATCTTCCGTGCTCCTACCAACTCCTGATTGAAAGTCAGGTTCATCTGCCCTCGGAATTCACCAACAGTCTACCAATAATCCTACGGTAAGCTTCCTGCTTTGCATAAATATGCTAACTTCCGTCCTGAGCGTTACTATTTGGTATTCTTAAGACATTACCAAATGCTTCGTAAAGTTTCTCCCAGCGCATTCCAGCGTAATAAGACATGTATGATCAGTCAATATATTCTACACTGCGCTTAACATTGTACACAATTTTACACAGATTATTATATTCAATAGTTCTGCAACTTATCTCACACGGTGCTTCCTAAGTGAACACACCATTGTTCGTACTGCTGACATCACCTGCAGCACGACTTCCCTTAATAAAGCCTTCTAAATGTTTTACTGCACGGCTTCCCAAGTCGAAGTCCGGGCCTCCTTCCTTGCCTTCGGTAATACACATTTCACCCAATAAAGTTCGTTGATTACCGTACTTCTTATTAATTTCTGACTATACATTATTATCTTCTCACTTGGTGCATTACGATGTGCGGTAAATATAATGGTTCACTCAAATGTACAAGTCTTTGTTTGAGCGTCCTTCCATGAGCCGGACCGACATACGTTCCGCCTCAACAACTGCTTGACAACTGTGTTCTGACTGTCTGACAAAACTGTGCTCTGCCAAGGGTCGACTCCCTTATATTCGTTTCACACAAAAAGTAGAGCTAAATTTTCCCGCGCTATCTCGACTCCTCTCCCAGCATGATTCTGGTCTCGAAACCATGCTCATCGGGTTCCTTTTTCTTCACTGATCCCAGAACTATCTGCGTGCTGAAGGATCGCTCGGCCAATTAATTAATATTAATTGTTTTCTCCATAGCGTGGGGACGCTGTTTCACTGGGAATCCCTGGCGACCTCGTCAAACTCAGCCGCGAACCTCCATAGTCTTATGTCCTTCCGCACTCCATTAAATATGCGTCAATTTCGCAGATTAAAGGCTCTAAAATTAGCCTCCTGACTAAAGATTCACCTGTGCGCAACTCTCATGTCATTGCGTTACTCCAATCACGAGTAATCAATGATTTTCCTTGGGATCTCTCCCCACTCTTCTTCGTCCTATTCTCAGTCGGGGAAAAACTGGGTCATTATTCAACCCCACAACCTCTTCCAGACGACATAACTAGGTCAGCAAGATTGACGTGGCTCCAAGGGTCTCCTCCTACTATTCTGGGCCTATTAGTAAAACGTCAAACTCTGCACTTTCTGTGCTCCAAGTCCAGCATAGCCTACTCCAAGTAGTCCAATAATGCTGTATTCTGCTCCTTTTTCCCTGCATTATTTTAACAAATAATGTCATTATCAACTGAAATCACACCAGTGATTAAATATACACTTTTCTCTAGGGGTTTTTACAATGAAACTCCCTCAACAGACCTCGGGTTCGTTCCCTGGTGGAACCTTTATTCTGAGATCACAGTCTCTAAGATCCACGTTCGATATCAGTCAGCATGACCCCCTCGGGTTCAATATCATGAAATCAATTTCAAGAAATCCTGGTGGTAAAATTGAATAATGAACCTACGCAAAAATCGTCATCTAATAGTACATAACTCTATGGCCTACATATATACAAATCCAACATGCGACCAACCGAAATATTAAGACGGTTCTCAACATCTACAAATCTATTACAGCAATCGAACTGAAATTTTTTTATGTTAATAGAGGCAATTGACATAAGTAGAATATATGAAAATAGGCTGTATAGTCTTCATATTTTCATATTCGTTCTCATTTATTTCATCAGGGGCCGATAACTTATATTGTATCTGGCATATCATGCAAGTTGTATGGTGCGCTTGTCCACACGGTATTGACGTGAACATAGGGATGAAGTGTTTGTCAACAACTGTCCATAACATAAATCCCCCGGCTATTATACCGTCACATTTGTAATCTCTTATAATTAATTGTGTGCCACAATGCCATACAATAACAAATTTAAATTAAAAATATGCACTGTAGCCAGGAAGCCTCCGTGGCTTAGGCGGCAGCACGCCGGCCTCTCACCACTGGGTCCGTGGTTCAAATCCCGGTCACTCCATGTGAGATCTGTGCTGGACAAAACGGAGGCAGACAGGTTTTTCTCCGGGTACTCCGGTTTTCCCTGTCAACATTTCATTCCAGCAACACTCTCCACTCTCATTTCACTTCATCTGTCATTCATTTAATCATTGCCCCAGAGGAGTGCGTCAGGCCTCGGCAGCCGGCACAGTTCATATCCTCGCCGCTAGATGGGGGCTTCATTCATTCCATTCCTGACCCGGTCGGAGACTGGAAGCAGGCTGTGGATTTTCATTTTTCACTGTAGCCAATATAATGATGTGACTCAACTACTCGTACATTCTGGTATCTGCAAACCAATCCTCCAAACCCTAACTCGTCAGTGACAAACTACCAATTAGAAATTTCGTTCCAACATGAAATTGCCAGATTTCGGAGCACAGAAGCTTCGGATTAGCTATTAGCAGAACTTAAAACAGTATTTCAAAGTTGAAAATAAAATGAGTGGTAGTGGGACGGTACCCAGGCATTGTTTCTACCCTACCTCCTCTGGTAGTCATGAACATTCTCCAACCGTGTGCTTGCCACGGTGGGTGAGTGGTTATCGTGTCGGACTACCAACCCCAAGCTTGCAGGTTCGCTCTTGGCCGTGGTAAGTGATTTTTGAAAGGCGCCAAAAAACTCACGACACGCATGTCATACGTTGTTGGCATGTTAAAGAACCCATTTGAATTCAGTAGGCCGTGTTCATAATGGCAAAATTAATCTCGGGATTTTCCGCGAACGCAAAGGTTCCTCTTGTCTCTACTACAAAGCGCTATCGTGTCAAGGAGCTTAGATATCTAACCTCCTTGACTATCATAGCGCTTCAAAGAACAACAAAATTCGACATGCAAGCTGCCCTCTGGGCATCAAATAACAAAGCTTGCACCCGGCACCCGAGGCCATATTATATTATTATTATTATTATTATTATTATTATTATTTCTACATTCATTTCACCACATAAGTGGGACATATCAACATATCGTCGGCTTGTTTGCAAGACGGTATGGCTAATTCTCTTAAGGTGGCACATTGAGAAACGAGCGAACAATGGAACAGGTCTCCAAGATGACGGCCTTCTGCATGGTGATATGTAGACCAGGATGTATTCCCAATATTTGTAGATTGCGAGCCAATGATTTGGGGATGATGCCGGTAGAAGAAATTACTATGGGCAGAACCACTACACTTTCCTGTCTCCACATTTGCCGTATTTCCTCAGCCAAAGGCAGATATTTGGTGATCTTATCACAGCAGGTTTGTTGCAGATTATGGGAATTGGGCACTGCAATATCAATGAGGAAGGTTCTCTTCTGCACCTTGTCCACAATAATGATATCTGGTCGGTTTGCTGGTATGGTTTTATCAGTAATAACTGATCGGTCCCATAACAACTTGTGACTGGGATTTTCCAAAACGGCGTCAGGAACATACTGATAGTAAGGCAAAATATTATCAGATAATAAATGCTTTTGAGCAAGGTGTTGGTGCATTATTTTGGCCACTTGGTTGTGCCTTTTCATGTAATCAGTACAGGAGATTGCTTGGCAGCCTCCTGTGATATGTTGAATTGTTTCCGGTTCTAGTTGGCATCTTCTGCATTTATCATCCTGAATATTTGCCTTAACTATATATTTCAGGTAGTTTTTGGTAGCCACAACTTGATCCTGGATTGCAACCATGAATCCTTCAGTCTCAGTGAATAGGTCCGCATGAGTCAACCAGCTGTTCGACGCATCAATGTCGACATGTTTCTGGTTGAGATCATACGGATGACGACCGTGCAGAGCTTTCTGCGTCCACTGCTGAAGCTTGATGGCTGAACATTCCTCATCAGTGGCTAACTGTATATCCCTTACGTGAAGAAGATCCAGCGGTGTGCACTTGTCATCTGCCTTCACAGCGGCTTGATGTATGGGAGAGTCATGTCTTCCCAGAAAATATCTCTGAAGGTTCCTCACTTGCCTTGCATGCAATTGGATAATGTCCGTGAGCCCTCGTCCACCTCTTTGACGCGGGATTGTCAATCGCTCAACAGCTGACTTAGGGTGGAGACATCTGTGTTTTGTTAAGATGGTGCGTGTCCTAATTAGGATGTTCTCCAAGTCAGTCTGCGTCCATTTGATAATACCGAAAGTATATGTCAGAGCAGGAATAGCATAGGTATTAATAGCCTTAAAGGTGTTCTTTCCATTCAACTTTGATTTTAAAATCTTGTTAAGGCGTTGATTGTAGATTATTATTATTATTATTATTATTATTATTATTATTATTACCAACAAGATAAGTGCTCTGTAAGAAAGCGTCTGGTAGCATAAGCTTGACCATTGGTAGCAGATTAAGTTATGGAGACTTTTATGTCACGTACTATTCTTAATTAGGAGTAGATTGTGGTCAGAATAATTAGCAAATATGGTTTCAGTGACAGAAGCGGTGAAAGAGTGAGCGCCAACGCAACCGGTGTCATTGTGTATAGAATTAGGCAGGAGGTGGCCGTGGCCTTAAGCTAGGTATCATCACGGCATTTGTCTGCAATAGAAGTGGGAAAAAGCAGTCTGTTAGTTGATTAGTAATACGGCTGCAGTATATTTTGCAATAAAGATAACTCAATAGAAATTTGATGTTTTTCAATCGAGCAACACGATTGCACCCAATTGTGATCGGTTATTCCCTAGTTCAAAGAAAATATTATATGTGATACAACTAACAAATATTAACTAGTTGTAGAGTTTAACTGCTACTGCAACTAAATAAATGTACATATTGTAAATACTATCACCCATACTTGTAGACATAATAGCCTAAGTGTAATGGATCTGATAATGATCGCTTGATGACCGAAACTTGTCAATCAAGAGTATTTATTAATCCCATATTTTTTTCAGGATTAGGGAAACACCCATTACAATTAGGTACAATCGTGTTGACCTACTGAAAAACATTAAATTTCTATTTCAAAGGCAACACCGAACAAGTAGTTCATTGCAGAACTAAATGGCTATTTTCCTATATCCTACTTAAATTAATTGCCTCTATCAACATACAAATTTTCAGTTTTATGGTTGTAATAGATTCGTAGAGATTGAGAACCGTTTAAATATTTCGGATGGTCACCATGTTGGATTTTTATACTGTATACAGTATAGGCCTTAGAGTTATGTACTATTACATGTAGATTATTGTGTAGGTGTTCTATTCAAACTTCAATCGCATGATTGGGACACAGAAAATAAAAACAAGATTTTAAAATTTCGCTCAGCCACCATCTTGTGGTTATGAAAATAATTTCAATCAATTAGATGCCAGTGGATTAAAACGTATATAAGCATATACTGTTTCAAGTTTCACTGTGCTCGGATGGTAAAATCGCGAGAAACGTCCATTTGAATATTTGAATTTCGCGTCGCCGCCATGTTGTATTTGTGCTCACCAGGTTATTGAACGTCCCATAGGTGAACTTATGTTTATAGCCTCTATACACACACAAAATTTCAGTTTGATTGCTGTCATAGAAAATGAAAATCCACAGCCTGCTTCCAGTCTCCGACCGTCTAAATATTTTGGATGGTCGCCATGTTGGATTTTATTATATGCAGGCCATAGAGTTACGCTCCGTTAGATGAGGATTATTGTATACGTTCATTATTCAAACGTTGAATTAAATTTCGCACAGCCGCCATCTTGAGGTTGTGTAAACAATTGAACTAAATGAGATGTCAGTGCATTGCAATTTGTATATTCATTTGCTGTGCCATATTTCTCTGCGTTCGGGTTGTTAAATCGCGACTTAAGTCTATTTAAATGTTTCAACTTCGCTTGGCCGCCATGTTCGTTTTGTAGTTAACATGGTTTTGAAAATTACATAGGTGAGCGTCTAGTAGTGCCCTTTATTACCGTACAAAATTTCAGGGTGATATGAGTATTAGTTTCGGAGATATAGAATGCCGGTGAAATATTTCGCACAGCCGCCATGTTGGATTGGTAAGACGTAATAAAATTTGAAGGACACGGTCGAGATGGCCAATATAGTACTATGACCTTACTGAGTTTCATTGAAATCGCTCCAGCCGTTTAGAGGTTATTAGGGACACACACACACACAGACAAAAAGTGATCTCATAGGCTTATATTTTTCATCAATAAAAATAGGCTAAAAATGGCTTCAAACACTATCAATAACAGAATATTCTCTCTAAAAACTCTGTATTTTAACATCAACAACAACAACAAAAACAAACAAGATGTTCAGTAAAGAACATATAGCCTACATTCTCCTAAATGTATGAGTATAGTTATAACTCGTTGTTATTATCAAAGAGTATAATAGAACTATTCTTTGTTGAAGACCTTAGAAACGATTTACCTCTACCAAACGCCACAACCTAGATAAAAACTGCTACCATCAATGAAGAAAGAAAGATAAGAAGTATATCAAGAATGTTATGGATCTGGATACATAATCGACCGGACTGGCTGCGTGGCTCAGCGGTAACGTTCTCGCTTGATGGGCCCTAGGTTGCAGGTTCGTATCCTGGCGCAATCAGCTGGCATTTGAGGGTGCACAAATGCGAGGGAGCCGTGTTGTGCCCAAATCTAGGAATGGGTATTCCAAGTTTCAGACACCTAGATATCAAGGGAAAGGCTGTAGCCGCTTTTGAAAGTTCAGATATTTGAATATCGCGCTACATTGCTTCGAGAAACATTTCGAAGAAAATTACCGATAGTTGGATGTCAAGTGACGTAGCGAGTAACAGCAGAGGTGGAGGCTATTTATTGATTAAATAGTTAACTATGGAGCAGAGACTTGAGACTGGGATCAGATTACTGGCACGGCCAAATGAAGGAGAATGCAATTAGTATCAAGTAAATCGGACCAGGGATTCAAGAGATATGAGGATTTCCAGATATCAGGCGATGACGCGTGACCCTGACCGTTTTGAATAAAAGCCAGCTGGAGGAGGCATGGTTAGCTCATTCAAACACAAGCACTTGGCAAGCAAGTTGCGTCTACGCTGAGCCAAGGCACATGGTTGCCGAATCTAAGCAGAAGTTCTTTTCAAATCGTGATAGTCACGAGAAGTGCTGCGCATACGAGTTGGAACTTAGTAAGTTTCTGGTCAGGAGAATCACTGAGGTGATTGATTTCTACAGACATTGGTGGAAATATTTATATTTCTGCAAGGACATATGCTAGACTCTGTCTAGAAAATAGTATTTTGTCACAGTCCAGTAGTAACTTAATACTTGGATGTTTAAATCCATTTCAAGTCAGTTTTCATTATTTGTAACTAGTTAACCACTTCGATCTGTCAGTACACTGAAGACTAGTCTATAACGGTGGCGTTCATTAGTCTACGCAAGGGAAACTGCAAGTTGTCTAGCGCATGGCAGATGGTGATATACAAACCATGCCCAGGGAACGATCTTCAGAACAGCCGTTAATTGCTTAGACTGTCAATGTTTTTCTTGTACTGATGAGATTACAGTGAGTTATGTTACAACTGACATATCTAAGAAGAGATCACTTAGATCTGACCCTATTCAAACAAACTGTTATGGCTTTGATAGAAGCCCATATTTAAATGGAACCACAGTTTATTCAAACGTCGAAAGATACTACCACTATGTCTGACTAGACGAATTGTGGGTCTACAATGGCGGCCGATACAAGGATTATACGTGCTTGTCCGATAGGGCATGTCTATGGATAAATCTGGTATAGACCAGGTTTACTACACTTCAAGACCATCAAGAAATGTAAGCCACATTTGAATTATATTGTGCCTAGCTAATTGGAACAAACTATTTTTCTGCAGATGACCAACACATTTTTTTCGTCGTATTTAAAGCTTGTAATGATTTACGCAAGACTTGTTAGGGTTATTCTGAGCTTTTTCAGCACTCAGAACAGTTTAGGATCGATGACCGAGCATTTCGAGCATTTATTTGAATTTTTCATTTTTTTGGGAAATCACGGTAATCAGCCGATGTAACTGTAAAAGTTAAATTTATTTTTGTTGAGGAATGGATACTTTTTCCATATTCGAAGGTTCGAACATGTGGATTCTCACATAATGAGATGATAATCAAACATATTTGAAATAATATAAATAATAATAATAATCCACTAATAATAATAATAATAATTTTCATAATTTTTCTAAATAATTCTTGGATATTATATTTTCTAATAATCATATGTATTGAGAAAGAGCCTATGAAGTAGTTTAATCATTTCTAGTCTGGAACATGAGATTTTCCGAAGGAGAGTGGTTAGCGCAAGCCCGCATTCAACCAACATGTCAGTTCTGGTTGAACAGTTGATATTTGCATTGAGCAAAGTACATGTTTCAGATAACACGGAGAGGCATGAAACGGGAAGCAAATGATATTTGTATCAAATAGGATATTTTTGTGTTTATATAAAATCATGACGTAAATACACTCGAAAGTGAAATAAAGCTTTTCATATGTATGGTAAATTCACGGGTTGAACTGAATGGTAAAATAAAATAAACTTGTAAGTTTATTAATCTTCCAGTGTTGATAACAAGCAGAGGCTTGATTTATTGTATAAATTTTGGGAAGATAATTTATGTGTGTGGAGTAGTTGAAATGCCATTCCCAGGTGCGCATGTTAAGTCGCAGGAATGAAGGTTTTTTCGAGCATCAATCAAATAGCAGGTTCGATGGCTCAGGTTTATAGTAGGAGTATTGGAGCCACACATTTCGTCGTATGAATAACCCGAAGGTTATTTCTTTGAAACCATCAGTTCTTATTTCAACCTCGTTTACGAATTCCATTTAGACTTTGATTTTGCTAGAACCCGGATTTGTCATGATAGTAGTTTATTCTTCTTCAGAGGGAGACCTTTGCCGTTGTTATTGTAATATTGTGTTCTTACACAAATAGTAGAATGGGCCACTGCCAATTAAAAATAATTCTTTAACCACGAATAATTTGAAGGATATTTTCAATCCTAGTGCTATGAACTAAATGAATTCATTATAAAACTACAATTCTAATTTCCGCATTCTGTCGAAGAATTGCAAGTTGTGAAAGTTACTAGAAATGGCCATAAATATAAATATTTTTTCATAATGATTCCAAGTGGGAAATCTAATAGTTGAATGGTTCAACCATTTATTGATCAAGTTGATGATTCAGAAATCATATATTTTGTTTGGAACTTGAAGTTCATAATCGAGTCACTTCTCGAATGTTTAATGTCAGAAGAACAATTAATTGTTGTTGTGCTTCGCACAGTTCTTCGATGCTATGCTCAATGGTCAAATACTTTTCAGATGTTATTAATATGTGTTAATAATTTGTGTTGCTTCTATGATAATAATATTCTTCGACGATATATTTTTTGAAAACTGGAAAACAAGTGAAAAGTTAAGAATTCTATAAACATTTATTCTACGAGTGTTAATATCATGTAAATAGTCAAACAGTGATCTACGTTATTTCCAGTATAGACAATTAATTTTGAACTGGAATTAAATGTTAATAATTTTGGAACACAGTCCACAGGACTATTAATCGGACTTGTGTTTCCAAAAAGATTGTCAAATGTGTTTGGAAGATTTCTGTATATTGTGTGTAAATAAGAGTGTGGATCGCCACACGTGGATGATGCTGCTTTGAGCATCTTTGCAGTCAGATTTTAACTTTAAAATAAACTGAGATAATTTTACCAGATGTGTTTCTCCCAATTAAATCTCCTTCTATCCTTATTGTTGCATTGAGCCAAAAATCAGCAAAGCATTTTTTTAATTTGATGTCGTTTTTGCGATTTGCTTTAACCCATCTGGCGCTCCGGGATATTTTGACTCTCGTGCTGACTGATTATTGGTAAAATGCATATGTGGTCGTGCGGACTCCGGTCTAAACGGGCACATAAAATAAGATAGAGAGAGAAATGGCTTCGAACGTGGGTCCCGATTTAGACATGGTCAATCGCATGCCGATTTGAAATTGTGATAAATTTTATAGAAATATTTTGGGAGTTGAGAGATGTCTGGTTTGGATGAATAAATTAGTAGGAAACCCAATTAGTGGGGAAAATTAAAAATTTAACTTGGTTAATAATTAGAATGGGTTTGATTATTTTGATAATGGCTTAACCATTAGGGCGTCAAGTAAATTCAGTAGTAAACGTTCGATGACTGGGTATACACATTATTAGAATCCAGGTGGAGGATATTTGAGAACTTGCATATTTTTCTTGTGATATTGTGGTAAATGTAATTCGTAAAAGTAGAGAATTTTGTTTTTCCATCACGTCGACATTAGGACAAATCTCATTTTATTATAGTGTTCCAATTAGCTATTCATATTTCTTGTTCTAGTTATAAGCTTGTGTTTGCCACTGTTGTATACCCCTAAGTTTTGAATAATAATTGAAATTATGGAAGAAATGATGAGGATGATGAGGAGTTTGGAGGAGAGTTCAAAAGAAGCTGGACTGCGTGTAGCAGCCATTATGAAAGAAAATACTGAGGCTTTGGAAAGGAAACTTAAAGAAAATTCTGAGTCTTTAGAAAATAAACTTAAAGAAAATTTAAACGATAAACTTAAAGAGAATTCTGATTCTTTAGAACATAAACTTAAAGAAAATTCTGATTCTTTAGAAAATAAACTTAAAGAAAGTTCTGATTCTTTAAAAGATAACTTGAAGGAAAGTTTAGAGAATAAACTTAAAGAAAATTCTGATTCTTTAGAAAATAAACTTAAAGAAAATTTAGAAAATAAACTTAAAGAAAGTTCTGAGTCTTTAAAGGGTAATTTGAAAGAAAATTTAAATAGTAAATTTAATTCAATGGAAAGTAAATTTAAAGAGAATTCCGAAATTTTGAAAATGACACTTGAGAGTAAAATGAATAAATTATGCGATAGAACACATGAGCTCGAAACTTCATTAGCTACTAACGCAAGTTTAATGGACGAAAAATTTCGCGATGCCGATCTTCGATCCCAAAGCTTAGCCGATAGGATAGAACATGGTCTTAGGAAAGTTGGTGAAGACATGGTCAACCTGGAAGTCAGAGTGAAGAAGGAGAGTAACGAGATGGGAATTCTAGTTGTTCAACGTTTAACGGAACAATTCAAAGAACTTGTCATGAGAGAAATAAGAGAAGGTGTGATTAATGAGTTGCAAACTGAAATTAAAACCACAGTTGCCAATGAAATTAAAGACACACTCAAGCTGGAGAACCAAGAGGGAATCAAGGAGATTAGGGAATCTTTGTCATCCCATATTGAAGTAATTGCCAAGGATATCCAAGCAACTCAGAAGGACATATCAGATATGACAGGGTCATTGAAAAGTCATGAGGCTGTTATGAACCAGATATCCATTGATGTTAAAGACAATTGTAAAGAAACCGAAGCAATCAAGAAGATGGCAGAAGAAAACCAGAAGGAACTTGAGGCTATGAAAACTCAAATCAAGGATGAGAAACAGTCTGATCATCTGTTGAAAAGGCCAAATGTAAGGGGAAAGGAACAGATACAGATAAATCTAGGAGCAGCTAGAGAGACTGATAGACAGGATGAGGTCAGGACAGTATTTCAATCCAACCCCATAACTGTATTTAAGAATATAGAAGATAAGCCTTCTAAATTTTCAGGGCGAGATTCTGTAACACCCGTGGAATTTTTGAGAGAAGCAGGTGATTACCTGAAAGATTCTAAGATCCCTAAAGAAAGACAGATCCGAGTGATAGGGAAGTTCTTGGAAGGTCCTGCACTTCTGTGGTTCAGAGCATTTAGATCCACTCTAACCACTTTTGAGGAGTTTTCTCGTGGGCTATTGAAGAAGTTTTGGTCCCCTGAAACCCAACAGCAAGTCAGAGCAGAGTTATATTCGAAGAGATTCTCGACGTCACAACCTACTCGATACTCTACGTACTTTTCTGGACAGCTGTCTAAACTCCAACATTTAGATCCGCCGATGCCAGATAACGAGTTGATTACTGCATTGATACGTCAGTTTCCAGCAGACGTCCAGAGGACTTTGATCGCTGCTGATATCTACAACATGGAACAATTTGATGAAGTATTACAGAAGCTGGATCATACAAACGCTCAATTCTTCCATCAGAAGGGAGCAAAGAATAACAACGCTGTGTATGCTGTTATGGCTGACAGTTATTCTCAGACACCTCGAGAGATTCGAGAGGAGCGAGAAGAGAAATCGCCAAGGGAAGATTCCAATAAGAGAGGATGGAACCAGTACAGTAACTGATACAGTTACAAACCATATGCGAGACCAGATGGTGGTAATCGATACAATACTCGATGGAGAAGACCACGAGATACTCAAGGAAGGTACCAGGAAAGAAGATCCTATGGTAGAAATAACTACAACAACAGAGGGAATGTAGATACTCGTCAGTCCAATGAAGAGTTTAACAAGGAGACGAGGAAAAATTTGGAAGCAAGACACCAAGATAACTTGCAATTTGTGGAGCAGAGGCCCGATGAACCAGGTCCATCGGGAACACAACAATCCCGGGGGAATGGTAATGAAAAAAAAACTTCGAATTCACAGTAGAAGATAGAATTTTGAATACTTTCACTTCCAGAATTATTAAATGGCAAGCAGAGGATGATGACTTAATTCAACAGAATGACGAACGAAAAGAAATGGGTACCAGAATTAGAATGCCAATCATATCATGCGAAGTATTCGGTATGCCTGTCGATACTTTGATCGATACTGGGGCTATGCTTTGTCTGGTGAGTGAGAAGCTTTATATTCTGTGGAAGCTCAAAGAGAATTTAGAGGAAATTCCAGTATCAGGAATTAAGATCCAAGGAATAATACCCAATAAAATATCTCTGTGCAAAACACAATTATACTTATGTATTACGATTGGAGGACATGATTTCCGACATGTGTTTGTTGTAATGAAGGACATGGCTTTTGACATGATATTGGGAGCAGATTTCATTCAGAAATATCAAGCAGTGATAGATATGAAGACAGAGACGATTAGATTCAAGAATACCGAAGAGATTAACTTCGAGGGAAAAGAAGAGGAAGACATCGAGGGAGATGCTCAATGGTCTCTGATTTTTCATGAAGCTGAAGGAAGAGAAGTCTACACTGAGAAGGAGTCCCCAGAGCTAGGGAAAATTTTGGAAGAGTATCAAGATATTTTTGACATTAAACCTGGTGAAATTAAAGATTTTGAATATCATATTCGTGTAAATGATGATGCACCTTTTCATGCTAAATTGTATCCAGTAGCAGAAAAGCATCGAGAAAGAGTAAAAGTGCTTATCAAGGAAATGGAAAGCAACAATGTGATTGAAAAGTACACTACATCTTATGTCAATCCATTAGCAGTAGTGTCTAAACAAGATGGAAGTCTGAGGCTATGTTTAGACGCGCGAAATTTGAATTCAAGATTACTGCCAGAGTATGACAGACCACCAATCATTAGGGAATTGTTGAGGAAATTCCAAGGCAAGGTCTGGTTCTCTAATATTGATCTCACTTCGTCCTACCATTATATTAGGCTTAGTGAAGATTCTAAGAAGTTTACAGGATTTATGTTTGACCAGCAGACATATGTATTCCGCCGTTTACCATTTGGAGTCAAAACATCTGGATCCGTTTTGATCAGAGCCCTGGAACAAAATTTGAGTCCTGAAGTAAAAGAGATAGCAATTCGTTATATTGATGATATCTTGATTGCATCCGAGACTAAGGAGGAACATTTGTTACATCTTCAAATGTTATTCGCAGATTTGAGAAAAGCGAACTTTAAGGTAAACCTTCGAAAATGTCAGTTCTTTCGAAAGGAAATAAAATTTTTGGGTCACATTTTGGATGGAGAAGGATACCGTCCCAATGAGACGAAGATACAGGCTATTGCAAATTTCCCTAGACCTACTAGAGTGAAGAATGTCCGCAGTTTTCTCGGGACATGCCAATTCTTTGCAGGGCATTGTCCAAACTTCACCAAGACAGTTGCGCCATTGCAGGAGTTGTTAAAGAAAGGAAATAAATGGAAATGGGATAAAGATTGTGAACAATCATTTCAAGATGCCAAGAGGTTATTGGTAAACAGTGTGAAATTGGAGTATCCTGACTTTACCAAGAATTTCATCATAGAATCTGATGCATCCACCGTAGGGATTGGAGCTATTCTACTTCAAGAAGATGAAGACCACAAGAGACATTACCTGGCGTTCATTAGCAGAAAACTTCGTCCATCAGAGAGGAATTATTACACCACAGAGTTAGAAGCACTTGCTGTAATATTCGCATTGGAGTCGTGGAAGAAAATGTTAATTGGACATTCAGTCATTGTGAGGACTGATCACCACGCATTGGAGTTTATTTTGAGAACAAACTTTGCCAGTGATAGAATAACTAGATGGTCACTTTTTATTCAGCAATTCAACCTAGTTATTGAACACACTCCAGGAAGGTTGAATGTGGGAGCTGATTTATTGAGTAGAGCAGTGGAGTCTACATCTAAGGTTTTTCAAGTTAACCTGACGCAGGAAGATGAAGATACCTTGAGAAGGTTAAGGTTATTGCATTTATCGCAGAGGAGAGACCGACGTCTCAGAAACATTTTTCGTTTTCTACAAGGAAACATGGATCCAAAAGATGATGATTTTGTGGAAACTGAAAGAATTTCAAGAGATTTTATGATGTTAGATGGTTTAATCTACAAGTTTGCAGATCCCGACCATACGAAGCTGAGAGTAGTGATACCTCCACGATTGCAAAAACCCATTATTTGGATGGCACATAGAATCGCAGGTCATGCTGGAGTAGATAAGACAGTCAACATGATTCAAGAGAAATTTTCGTGGGAGCGAATGCGACAAACTGTCAGAAACACTATTCGAGAATGCGACTTATGCCAAAGGAGTAAACATAATTCCAGATTATTGAGAGAATTACCAAGGCCTATTATTCCTTCTAAGCCTTGCGAAATCTTCGCGACTGATTTATATGGTCCTCTCCCAAAGTCTAAAAGAGGTAACCGATATATTTTGGTGACTATGGATGTTTTCAGCAAATACACCATGTTACATCCAATTCAGAAGGCAAACGCAAAGTATTGTGCGAAGAGAATTAGAGACAGCGTAATTCCGGAAGCAGGCAAACCGGAATTCCTTTTATCAGATCGTGGACCTCAATTTACATCTTTGGAATTTCGAACCATCATGAATAATCTTGGGATTAGACAATTGTTTTGTTCTATTAGACATCCAGAGAGCAATCCAGCGGAACGCGTGATGGCTGAGATAGCAAAATTTTGCCGCCTCTATTGTCCAAATGAGCATTGGAAATGGATGGATGTTCTTTCTTTAGCATCCGAATCCATCAACTCTACTATTCATGAGAGTACTGGACAGATTCCTATGTTGCTTCATCATGGAATTAAACCAACACGATTATGGGATCGAATCATCTCTATTCCACCTGAGATTGAACCAAGTCGTCAGATGAGGGAAACTCTAGCTTTAGACAAGTTGAGGAGTCAAGCTGACAAGAGAGAGCGCAGAGTGAGAGGAAAGCGTTTTCGCAGACCCTTGCGCGTAGGAACTCTTGTTTTAGTGAAAAGACCTACACCCTCTGACGTGCAAAATCGAGTGTACTCGAAATTTGCAAGCCTTTACGCTAGACCCTACCGTATTGTGGAAGTAAACAATAATGGAAGCTATGAAGTAGCCAATACACGAATTGGTAACATCGTGGGAATTTATAATGCATCGAATTTGAAGATCTATTATTCAAGAACCAGATGATTTAATGTGTAGATAGGAAAAATAAAAATTTTTCAATTTTTATTTTTTGCTAGGTGTGGGGTGGATGTGCCCAAATCTAGGAATGGGTATTCCAAGTTTCAGACACCTAGATATCAAGGGAAAGGCTGTAGCCGCTTTTGAAAGTTCAGATATTTGAATATCGCGCTACATTGCTTCGAGAAGCATTTCGAAGAAAATTACCGATAGTTGGATGTCAAGTGACGTAGCGAGTAACAGCAGAGGTGGAGGCTATTTATTGATTAAATAGTTAACTATGGAGCAGAGACTTGAGACTGGGATCAGATTACTGGCACGGCCAAATGAAAGAGAATGCAATTAGTATCAAGTAAATCGGACCAGGGATTCAAGAGATATGAGGATTTCCAGATATCAGGCGATGACGCGTGACCCTGACCGTTTTGAATAAAAGCCAGCTGGAGGAGGCATGGTTAGCTCATTCAAACACAAGCACTTGGCAAGCAAGTTGCGTCTACGCTGAGCCAAGGCACATGGTTGCCGAATCTACGCAGAAGTTCTTTTCAAATCGTGATAGTCACGAGAAGTGCTGCGCATACGAGTTGGAACTTAGTAAGTTTCTGGTCAGGAGAATCACTGAGGTGATTGATTTCTACAGACATTGTTGGAAATATTTATATTTCTGCAAAGACATATGCTAGACTCTGTCTAGAAAATAGTATTTTGTCACAGTCCAGTAGTAACTTAATACTTGGATGTTTAAATCCATTTCAAGTCAGTTTTCATTATTTGTAACTAGTTAACCACTTCGATCTGTCAGTACACTGAAGACTAGTCTATAACGGTGGCGTTCATTAGTCTACGCAAGGGAAACTGCAAGTTGTCTAGCGCATGGCAGATGGTGATATACAAACCATGCCCAGGGAACGATCTTCAGAACAGCCGTTAATTGCTTAGACTGTCAATGTTTTTCTTGTACTGATGAGATTACAGTGAGTTATGTTACAACTGACATATCTAAGAAGAGATCACTTAGATCTGACCCTATTCAAACAAACTGTTATGGCTTTGATAGAAGCCCATATTAAAATGGAACCACAGTTTATTCAAACGTCGAAAGATACTACCACTATGTCTGACTAGACGAATTGTGGGTCTACAATGGCGGCCGATACAAGGATTATACGTGCTTGTCCGATAGGGCATGTCTATGGATAAATCTGGTATAGACCAGGTTTACTACACTTCAAGACCATCAAGTAATGTAAGCCACATTTGAATTATATTATGCCTAGCTAATTGGAACAAACTATTTTTCTGCAGATGACCAACACATTTTTTTCGTCGTATTTAAAGCTTGTAATGATTTACGCAAGACTTGTTAGGGTTATTCTGAGCTTTTTCAGCACTCAGAACAGTTTAGGATCGATGACCGAGCATTTCGAGCATTTATTTGAATTTTTCATTTTTTTTTGGGAAATCACGGTAATCAGCCGATGTAACTGTAAAAGTTAAATTTATTTTTGTTGAGGAATGGATATTTTTTCCATATTCGAAGGTTCGAACATGTGGATTCTCACATAATGAGATGATAATCAAACATATTTGAAATAATATAAATAATAATAATAATCCACTAATAATAATAATAATAATTTTCATAATTTTTCTAAATAATTCTTGGATATTATATTTTCTAATAATCATATGTATTGAGAAAGAGCCTATGAAGTAGTTTAATCATTTCTAGTCTGGAACATGAGATTTTCCGAAGGAGAGTGGTTAGCGCAAGCCCGCATTCAACCAACATGTCAGTTCTGGTTGAACAGTTGATATTTGCATTGAGCAAAGTACATGTTTCAGATAACACGGAGAGGCATGAAACGGGAAGCAAATGATATTTGTATCAAATAGGATATTTTTGTGTTTATATAAAATCATGACGTAAATACACTCGAAAGTGAAATAAAGCTTTTCATATGTATGGTAAATTCACGGGTTGAACTGAATGGTAAAATAAAATAAACTTGTAAGTTTATTAATCGTCCAGTGTTGATAACAGCCGGCCCCGTGGTGTAGCGGTAGCGCGTCTGCCTTTCACCCGGAGGCCCCGGGTTCGATCCCCGGCTCCGTCAGGGATTTTAAAACTGACGTGAGGGTTGGAACGGGGTGCACTCAGCCTCGTGAGGACAATTGAGTAGCTGTCTGACAGTGAGACAGTGCCCCGGTCACGAAAACCAAGATTAACGGCCGAGGGGACCCGACGCGCTGACCACGCGTCACCCCAAAATCTGCAGGCCAATTGGCTGGGCAGCGGTCGCTTGGTAGGCCTAGGCCCTTCAAGGGCTGTAGTGCCACGGGGTTAGTTAGGTTAGGTTAGTGTTGATAACAAGCAGAGGCTTGATTTATTGTATAAATTTTGGGAAGATAATTTATGTGTGTGGAGTAGTTGAAATGCCATTCCCAGGTGCGCATGTTAAGTCGCAGGAATGAAGGTTTTTTCGAGCATCAATCAAATAGCAGGTTCGATGGCTCAGGTTTATAGTAGGAGTATTGGAGCCACACATTTCGTCGTATGAATAACCCGAAGGTTATTTCTTTGAAACCATCAGTTCTTATTTCAACCTCGTTTACGAATTCCATTTAGACTTTGATTTTGCTAGAACCCGGATTTGTCATGATAGTAGTTTATTCTTCTTCAGAGGGAGACCTTTGCCGTTGTTATTGTAATATTGTGTTCTTACACAAATAGTAGAATGGGCCACTGCCAATTAAAAATAATTCTTTAACCACGAATAATTTGAAGGATATTTTCAATCCTAGTGCTATGAACTAAATGAATTCATTATAAAACTACAATTCTAATTTCCGCATTCTGTCGAAGAATTGCAAGTTGTGAAAGTTACTAGAAATGGCCATAAATATAAATATTTTTTCATAATGATTCCAAGTGGGAAATCTAATAGTTGAATGGTTCAACCATTTATTGATCAAGTTGATGATTCAGAAATCATATATTTTGTTTGGAACTTGAAGTTCATAATCGAGTCACTTCTCGAATGTTTAATGTCAGAAGAACAATTAATTGTTGTTGTGCTTCGCACAGTTCTTCGATGCTATGCTCAATGGTCAAATACTTTTCAGATGTTATTAATATGTGTTAATAATTTGTGTTGCTTCTATGATAATAATATTCTTCGACGATATATTTTTTGAAAACTGGAAAACAAGTGAAAAGTTAAGAATTCTATAAACATTTATTCTACGAGTGTTAATATCATGTAAATAGTCAAACAGTGATCTACGTTATTTCCAGTATAGACAATTAATTTTGAACTGGAATTAAATGTTAATAATTTTGGAACACAGTCCACAGGACTATTAATCGGACTTGTGTTTCCAAAAAGATTGTCAAATGTGTTTGGAAGATTTCTGTATATTGTGTGTAAATAAGAGTGTGGATCGCCACACGTGGATGATGCTGCTTTGAGCATCTTTGCAGTCAGATTTTAACTTTAAAATAAACTGAGATAATTTTACCAGATGTGTTTCTCCCAATTAAATCTCCTTCTATCCTTATTGTTGCATTGAGCCAAAAATCAGCAAAGCATTTTTTTAATTTGATGTCGTTTTTGCGATTTGCTTTAACCCATCTGGCGCTCCGGGATATTTTGACTCTCGTGCTGACTGATTATTGGTAAAATGCATATGTGGTCGTGCGGACTCCGGTCTAATCGGGCACAGTGTCAGTACATTTACTGGCACGTTAAAGATCCCCTTCGGGCCAAAATTCCGGCACCCCGGTGTCTCTAAAAGCAGCAGTAGTTAAAAGGGATGTAAAACCAATAACATTATTATTATTATTATTATTATTATTATTATTATTATTATTATTATTACATATACGACCTGCCGTGGGCAACACCCAACTTTGAGTTGAGGCATGTCTTTACACGTCTGGTTGTGCATGGCTTTCACAACCCTAATTGAATTAACAAATCTTTCCATGACCCTACAGAGACGTGTGTATACAAACTATGTGGATATTTTCGATTGCTATTTGCCTGAAATAAAAGTAGTAATTAATAACCTGAACTAACACCAACGGCTTGAATTCAGTTACTATGTGAAATCGTTTTGTTCTTTACTTCAAATAACATTTTCAAGTAACGCAAAATAGGCTGTTACAAACCCTTTAAAATAAAAAGTAAAAATGTATCGTAGTATCATCTTGTCATTCTTCAAATTCGATGCGCATAGAATGCCAATGGTATAGTAATCAATGGAGCCCCACGTAGACTAGTCGTGACATCTAGTGGTGAAATATCGAACAATATAATCCTAACAGAGCGAGTGCATTCTAGCGGCCAGAAGAAGAAACTTTTCAATAAAGTCTGGAAGTTAATAAGTAGGTCAGCGTGCAGTTACCTTTTTGGCAGCTAGATGTCTCGAGTAAATCTGTTGGCGAATTATGTTTTAATTAAATATATATATTTTACACCATAATATGCACAATATAACGCTTAATTTTAAAACATCTGAGTCATTACAAAACAATAAACATATAACATTTCAAGCAAAATACCTAGCTCTGATCGGGTTTGAACCATAGGCATTTGAGCGATAGGCTAACGCTCTACCACTGAGCTAATTGTGTCAACGAATATCGTTCTATATAAAATGACTTACATAGAACTTGTTAGCAAATAATGATTTATACTAAACGATTTCATCACTGAAGTATATTATTTATATATAAAGCATTTCATACAAAGTTTATTTATTTTGTATCAGTACGCTGTATTGCATGCAATACTCAAATTAGTGAAATATAAGTCAGGCACAAGATATCCGCTGCCATCTTGTCTTATTACTGAATCAGCTCAGCTTTTTAAAATCACGTCTGCACTATAGTATTACAAAATAAACTTTTAATTTCGAACGTGCCTCTTCCTTTAGAACAGTTAAAACGATTCTCGGCTCGATAATCGGAACTGGTGGGTCCCATGATATGGATTATAAAGTTTGCATAATTTGCACGGCCGCCATCCTGAAATGGTATGGCGGACGACCTTGTAGTTTGGTCACAAGACGCATCCTATACGAAGGTATGTTGTTACCAAATTTGGTAGAGATCGGATGATTTGGTTAGTCGTTATTTGATTTTACGTTTTGAACGTTTGAGTGGCCGCCATTCAGTTTTAGTAAAGATGGCGGCGATATAAAACATGACACTGAGGTGTCCTTTGCTAGTGCTACCTTTGTACCAAATTTCGTTCAATTCGCATTCACCGTGTTCGAATTGATAGGGGGGGACAGACAATCAGAGTACACACACTCACACACACACAGACACACACACACACAGACTCACACACACACAGACTCACACACACACAGACTCACACACACACATACACACACACAGACAGACACACTTTTTTCGCCCTGTGTTGATCTCATAAGTCTACTTTCATTTTTTGCAAAAATCGAAAGTAGGCTAAAAAGGCTTTGTCAAGACGTTCCGTGACGAACTAAAGAGCCTACTTTTCTTAAAATTTAAGATTCATGCCAATGATTAATCTATATGGATCTATCAAGAATAATGACGAAATTAAGTTGCTAATATCGAAATTTATAATTAGTTCGAAATACTGTATACTTGGCATAATGTAGCACTACAGTTGGCATCCCTGGTGACTGAATATATTCTAAGTTCCATCTCTTAAGGTAAAGAATACAAAATTTGGTTGAAGTCCAATGAATAGCATGGACGTTACATGCAGTTAAACATTGGATCTAACAGCACGCGTAAAATCATGTTGGCAACAATGTCATGCATGTATTGGTCAGAAATAATCTGAAATAATATGATCTATTGTTGTGCCAATTTTGAATGAAATCCATTAGCTAGTATAGAAGTTACATGCATTTTAAAATTGGACCTATCAGCAGGCTTAGAATCATGTTGGCGGCACTGACGTATATTAGTTACTCCAAATTTATCTAGAATGCCAGGTACTATACGTGTGCAAAGTTTAGAGCTATTGGCTTGCATACTTTCTGATATATTGATATTAGGGTAACAAAAATAGAGACAGCACATATTAACAATTGGCAGCCCTGGTTGCTCTTAAGAATACGCATAGTCATATCTGTTATGGTACACATAGCACACACGAAATTTGGTTGAGATCCAAATGATAGTATGGAAGTTACATGTATTTAAAGTTGGACCTGTCAGCAGGCTTAGAATCATGTTGGTAGCACTGACGTATAGAAGTTACTCCAAATTAATATAGAATGTCAGGTACTATACGTGTGCATAGTTTAAAGCTGTCGGCTTGCATACTTTCTGATATATTGGTATTTGGATAAAAGAAATTAAGAGCATTTATTATCAGTTGGCAGCCCTAGTGGGTCTTAAGAATACGCTCAGTCATATCTGGTTAAGTACACATACAACATACGAAATTTGGTTGAATTCCAATTGATAGTGTAGAAGTTATATGCATTTAAAAATTGGACCTATCAGCAGGCTTATAATAATTTTGGCAACACTGCCATGTATGGCCTCCTGGAAATTAAACTGCAATATTATTATCTATACGTGTTCCAATTTTGAAATAGCTCCCATTCATACCTTCCATGATATCCAACATGGAGCTCAAATTTCAATTGCGAATTTTTAGCAGTTGGTAGCACTGACATCATTTTCAAATATGGCCGTGAGATATTCAGGTAAAGATCTTACTCCTACCAAATTTTGTTTCGATTGCTCCAGCCGTTTAGGAGTTGATAGGGGGGGGGGACACACACACAGCCAGACAGACAGACAGACAGAAGGACAGACAGACAGACACACATTTGCCCGATCTCATAAGTCTACTTTTTCCTCATTTTTGCAAAACGTGAAAAGTAGGCTAAAAAAATCTTATTATGGCATCTGACTTAAATGCAGATAATTTTAACAGCACAAAATTATTAATAGATATGCAATACTTTGTAAGGTGAGAGTATTTGTATCTTGATCCAGTGTGTACGAAGGGAACACTGAATAAGGATTAGGGATGAATATCTACATTGCAGTCAGGTACGGACACACATCACATGTGTCGCAACTATTTAACATCAAAAGAGCTTTCAAAGAGTGATGGCACTCTCCAGTCCTGTTAATTTCATCACCTGTATTGACAGACTGCCGGGTGAAATGGCTTTATTGACAGTGACGCGTAGTGTTGCCAACGCACTGTTCTCTTTTTCACCGAAACCTATTTAAAATTTGGCTTAAAATCCGTAAAAGTTAAAAATACACTCAACTGAATGGTGGAACCATAATACGAGAATATTAAGTTACGCAAACATCACCCCACATCCACCACTAAAGGAAGTACTAGTTGACCGCGCCTTCGAATTTTAAATCCTCTTAAGGTTGGTTGGTTGGTTTCTCAGTTTAGGGGCTGCGACAGCGCGGCCATGTAGCCCCGTGTACTTTGGGTGTGTGTAGAATATGTCTGATAACCGGTGTTAATTGTGATGGCTGTATTAGTGTGTGTTATCTGTTTTTAATTCAAGTAAGTACAGCAGACATTCGATTTTCAAGTAGTTCCAACTTTAGCTACCAACCGCCACCGTCAACGACCAACTAGTTCTGAAGTTGGTTACTAGATGCCACCGCAGTTGGCTCCTACCGACGAGCGTTGGAACCTAAGAGTGTTAGTCAAATCTAACCTATAATTTAGCTTCACACAAGTGTAATTAGTGGAAGGTTCTTTATCATGCCATAAATCTATGACATGGAACCGCCGGCTTTACTTCCCCTCCGAAGGAAGGCATACTGAGGGATTTTTCCGACGACATCGACCGGGTTTGAACCCGCGATCTTGGGCACAGAAGTTCAGCATGCTACCAACTACGCCACCGCCCCTCTTAAGGTTAATTGATATTGTAACTTTCGGTCAACACAAAATAATTGGAATATGTGAAAAATAACCTGAAATAAGTTACATGTGATTGTATATTGTTTTGGACTATTGGAAAAGGAGAAAACTAAGGAATGACATGTTTCGCTCGTCAAGCAAGCATCATTAGATCCATATTAACCAGACAAATAGCTCTACAAAACACTACCCAACCTACAGTGACACCCACAGATAGGCTCTGTCCTCAAAAATAAAAAATAATAATCTGTCAGAAACTTAGCTAGTGTGGTAATTATTCCTAATAAATATCAAGGTATTAATCACTTGAAAAATCAAGAAGTTCCGTGACGAACTAAAGAGCCTACTTTTCTTAAAATTTAAGATTCATACCAATGATTAACCTACATGGATCTATCTAGAATAATGACGAAATTAAGTTGGTAATATCGAAATCTCTAATTAGTTCGAAACACTGTATACCTGGCATAGTGTAGCCTAATAGAGAACTACAGTTGGCAGCCCTAGTGACTGAATATATTCTTAGTTCCATCTCTTAAGGAACAGAACACAAAATTTGGTTGAAGTCCAATGGACAGCATGAACGTTACACAGTTAAACATTGCATCTAACAGCGCGCGTAAAATCATGTTGGCAACAATGACATACATGTATTGGTCAGAAATAATCTGAAATAATATGATCTATTGTTGTGTCAATTTTGAATGAAATCCATTAGTTAGTATAGAAGTTACATGCATTTTAAAATTGGACCTATCAGCAGGCTTAGAATCATGTTGGCAGCACTGGCGTGGGCCTATATTAGTTACTCCAAATTTATTTAGAATGCCAGGTACTATACGTGTGCAAAGTTTAGAGCTATTGACTTGCATACTTTCTGATATATTGATATTAGGGTAACAAAAATAGAGACAGTATTTATTAACAGTTGGCAGCCCTGGTTACTCTTAAGAATCGGCATAGTAATATATGTTATGGTACAAATAGCACACACGAAATTTCGTTGAAATCCAAATGATAGTAAAGAAGTTACATGTATTTAAAGTTGGACCTCTAAGCAGGCTTAGAATCATGTTGGTAGCACTGACGTATATAAGTTACTCCAAATTAATATAGAATGTCAGGTACTATACGTGTGCATAGTTTAAAGCTGTCGGCTTGCATACTTTCTGATATATGGGTACTTGGATAAAAAATTGAGAGCATTTATTAACAGTTGGCAGCCCTGGTGGCTCTTAACAATTCGCTCAGTCATATCTGTTTATGTACACATAGCACATACGAAATTTGGTTGAAATCCAATTGATAGTGTAGAAGTTATATGCATTTAAAATTTGGACCTATCAGCAGGCTAATAATCATTTTGGCAACACTGCCATATATGGCCTCCTGGAATTTAAACTGCAATATTATTATCTATATGTGTGCCAATTTTGAAATAGCTCCCATTCATACCTTCCAAGATATCCTACGTGGAGCGTAAATTTCAATTGCAATTTTTCAGCAGTTGGTAGCACTGACATCATTTTCAAATATGGCCGTGAGATATTCAGGTTTTGTTTCGATTGCTGCAGCCGTTTAGGAGTTGATAGGGGGAGGGGGACACACAGCCAGACAGGCAGACAGACAGACATTTGCCCGATCTCATAAGTCTACTTTTTCCTCATTTTTGCAAAATGTGAAAAAGGTAGGCTAATAACTATTCATTTAAATGTTGGAAAACTAATATATTTCTGTGATTCACTCAAGCAATAATAACAATATCATGTGGCCTTGGATGCCAGGTGCAAGCTTTGTTATTTGCGCCCAGAGGGCAGCTTACATTTCGGTTGGTTGGTTGGTTGGTTGGTTCCTCAGTTTAGGGGCTGCGAAAACGCGGTCATGTAGCCCCGTGTACTTTGGGTGTGTGTTGAATCTGTCTGATAACCGGTGTTAATTGTGATGACTGTATTAGTGTGTGTTATCTGTTTTTTAATTCAAGTAAGGACTGCAGACTTTTAATTTTCAAATAGTTCCTACTTTTGCCGCCAAACGCCACCGTCAACGACTACTAGGCCTAGTTCAGAACCTAGCTACTAGACCCCACTGCAGTCAGCTCTTGGCAGCGAACCCTTAACCTATACAATTTAGCTTCACACAGGTGTAATAAGTGGAAGGTTTTACTTCCCCTCCGAAGGAAGGCATACTGAGGGATTTTTAACGCTCTTAAAAATCCGATGGCTTTGGCCGGGTTTGAACCCGCTATTTTGGGCATAGAAGCAGCTTGCATTTCGAATTTTGTCGATTCTTGGAACGCTTTGAAAGTCAAGGAGGTTAGATGTCATCCCTTAGTTTTCTCCTCCTTCAATAGTCCATCATTATCATTATCATCATAATTTATTGCACTTATGGGCCTTTAAGGCCTACAGCAGAAGAACAAAAGAAAGAAAGAAAGAAAGAAAGAAAGAAAGAAAGAAAGAAAAAGTGATAACAAAGAAATCAGCCCTAAAGGAGGAGGTATCTACCTCAGATAGCATTCCCACGCTGCCGGTCTCTAGGTTCATCTTGCACCACATTCGGCTCCACTTGCTGAAGTATTGTCAATACTCGATCCTTCCATCTCGTCCCCTTGGGCGTCTTCCAGCAAGTTGTGAATGAAGGACTCGGTTTTGGATGGATTCATCAGCTCGAAAGATGTGGCCAAACCACTGTAATCTCTTCTGTCCTAGTACTCGGTCAATTCGTGGTTTTCCAAGTCGCTGATACAAGTCATCCTTCGTTCTTCGTCTTCAATAGTCCATATATATATATATATATATATATATATATATATATATAATCTTAATTTTAATTTATTTTAGGTTCTTTTTTTATTTCACATTCCAGTAATTGGAATAATTTTGTGTTGATTGGCTGAAGATTACAATATCAATGAGCGGTTAGCGTTGAGTGGGGACGTGGATAGGAGTGTCGATTGAAATCAGCTTCAATATGAAGTCCAATGATGTAGATATGTACAAGACTGTGGACCTATTGAAAGGAACTATTCCGGCATTTTCCTCATGGTAATCATGGGAAACCGCGAAACCATTTCCAGGACCCCCAAGTTGAGGTTCGAGCCCACGCTCTCCCGATGCCAGTAAGGCACGAGGTAGCGCGTTAGCACTCTCGGCCACCATGGCCATATCATTTACGCTGAGGAATATTGTATTACTGCGTTCTCTGAAGATTATTCCATGTTTCCTCGCAACTGCAAAGTGACGTGAATTCCCCTTCTTGAGGGGGCGTGATGGTACAGTGGACAAGCAGCTTGCCTCTCACTAAGGCGGACCAAGGTTGATTCCCGATTAATGCATGTGAGAGTCTCGCAAATGGATTATCACGTATTGTGGTTCGTATCCCATGTAAAAATAACTGGAGATTAACGATCACGTCAAACTCACTTTGGTTTGCTTTGCTTGTTTGACCCTCGTATTTTATTTTTATTTTTTGTGTATACCTACTGTAGTTTACATTTTAATTTTGATTTCAGTTTATTTTAAATATAATTAGGCTACTAATTTTTATTTTGTTTTTTGTTTTCTTTAATACTACTGTTTTTATTTATATTTAAGTTTATTATTTTGATTTAATTTTGATATTTCTTTTATAATTAATGAATAAATTAATTTATAATTGATTTTTATTAATATTTTTGTAAATTTTATTTTTATAGTTATGTTTTTTTTTATAATTGTAATTTAAAATTTTGTTTTATCATTTTTAACCTATTTTCATTTATGGAAAAATAGGCTTGTGAGATCACCTCTTGTCTGTGTGTGTGTAAGTGTGTGTGTCTGGGTAGGGGCAAATGACCTCGTAGTTCCGCCCCTTGAAACCTCAATAACTAACTGTGTGTGTGTGACCATAATGAAATCTAAACGGCTGGAGCGATTTCAATGAAACTCGATAAGAGCATAGTACTGTTATGTCCGACCCCAACCGTGTGCTTCAAATTTTATTACGTCTCACCAATCCAACATGGCGGCTGTGCGAAATATTTCACCGGTATGTTCTACCCCGAAACTATTACTGTTATCTCCCTGAAATATTGTACGGTAGTAAAGGGCACTACTGAAAATTCACCTATGTGGCTTTCCAAACCATGTTAAGTACAAAACGAACATGGTGGCCAAGCGAAGTTTTAACATTTAAATAGACTCTTCTCGTGTTTTAATCATCCGAACGCAGTGAAACATGGTACACCAATTTTTTAGGTACATTGTAATGCACTGACATCTAATTTAGTTCAATTGTTTACATAACCTGAAGATGGTGGCTGTGCGAAATCTTAAAATTAAGTTTTAATTTCTTTTGACCTAATCATGTGATCGAAGTCAACGTTTGAATAATGAACCTACGTAATAATCGTCATCTAATAGTACATAACTCTATGGCCTACATATATAAAAATCCAACATGGCGACCATCCTAAATATTTAGATGGTTCTCAATATCTGCTAATCTGTGATAGCAATCAAACTGAAATTGTGTATTTTGATAAAGGCTATGAACATAAGTTCACCTATGGGACATTCAATAACCTGGTGAGCACAAATCCAACATGGCGGCAACGCGAAATTTAAATATGTAAATGGACGTTTCTCGCGATTTAACCATTCGAGCGCAGTGAAACTTGGTACGGTAAATGCTTATACAAATTGTCATCCACTGACATGTAATTTATTTCAATTGTTTTCATAATCACAAGATGGCGGCTGTGCGAATTATTTTTTTGTCCTAATTATGAGATTGAAGTTTGAATAATACACCTACGCAAGCAATAATCTTCGCATAATAGTACATAACTCTATGGCATGCATATATAAAAATTCAACATGGTGGCCATCCGAAATATTTAGATGGTTCCCATATCTACAAATCTATTACAGCAATCAAACTGAAATTTTGTACCTTGATAGAGGCAATTAACATAAGTAGGTTATATGAAAATAGGCTATTTGGTTCTTTACGGAACTACTTGTTCTTTCTATATTTTTATTTTATTTTATTTATATACCTTTTTTATGTTGTTGTGTTTGTTTGTTGTTTTTTTTTGTCAATTTTACCCTCCAGGTTGGTGGTTCCCACGGACTCAGCGAGGGAACGCACCACTACCGCCTTTCCCAGGCAGTATCCTAGAGCTGGGAACACTTGGTCGGATTGGATACAACTAGGGAGCTGTGATCAGCACTTCGCCCAGGCGGCCTCACCAGCATAGCGAACAGGGGCCTCATGAGGTATGGGAAGGGAAGGGAAGATTGGGATGGATAGACAAGGAAGAGGGAAGGAGGCGGCCGTGGCCCGACATTTGCCCGAAGACGAAGTGGGGAAACCACGGAAAACCACTTCGATGATGGCTGAGATGGGAATCAAACCCCTCTACTCATTTGGACCTCTCGAGGCAGAGGAGACCCCGTTCCAGTCCTCATACCACTTTTAAAATTTCGTGGCAGAGCCAGGAATCGAACCCTGGACCTCCGGGACTGCAGCTAACCATGCTGACCGCTACACTACGGAGGCGACCGTTTTTTTATATATTTTTTTAAGACTTTTATCCAGCACATTACGTCAGGTAGATATGAAAGGAAGGAAGCTTTTAGTTTTACGTGACCGTTAATCATGCGATAATGAGCCACGGGACCTCCTTTTTACGTGGAATCCGAACCACAGGACATGACATTTCACTTCGAAAATCTCACATGCATTGACCGGGAATCGAACCTGGTCCACCTTTGTGAGAGGCCAACAGATTGACCGCTGCGCCACCACGCCCCCCAGGTAGATATGTACTTCCTCATGAAAATTCCTCGAAATAATGCTGAAAGATTCGACCATTAACACCTTTGATAACGTAAACTGTCCTTATGATAGGTTGTTAATATACAGACCACTGTCCCATAAAGGGTTAAGCCATGCGGTCAAACTCATTTTTATTATTTTTTACTGAGACTATAGCATTTGTTGTCTTGAACTCAGGTTTTGGGTATCTAGATATATTTGGTTGGACATGAAACAGACTTAACAAAGGTAACACCACATCCATGACCGTAGCCGGATTCGAACCGGCACCAGCTTCTTGCTAAGCCACACAAGTCTGCAAGAATCTCTCTGCTGGCCAACCTTTAACACGGATATGATGATGTTCGCTCGATGAATGGAACAATTCATTATTGTAAAAATAAGGATTAATCACATGTATTTTTTTTTCAGGTGGATTATCATATTTCCCGCCTAATATAAATGGGCATAAATACATGTTGACCGACTCAAATGAATAAATAACTTACTTTAAAGTAAACTGACTCCAACCATCGAATGGCGGGTATTCGCCGTTCGCGTCTAGGATAGGAATCTATCAAACTGACAAACGTCGTTTTAATATTTACATTGACAGTCCCGGTAACCACGGAGCTGTTCTACTCTGTTGATGGATTGTCGAGGATCAGGTGACGTAGCAGGAAATTACACGTAGGGAGGAGGAAATGAAAGCATTAAAAATTTGAACCACATCTAAATAAAAACATACCTTACATAAAATTTGATGCCACAGGAAATTGCAGTATAATCTGGAATAACCCAGCAAATTTATGAAGTGCAGTCCGGTTGTGTTTAAGTACTCTGTGCAGTTAAAGCGGAAAGCCGGAGGATTTCATTTCTAATTTATTATTTCGTTAATTAAAAGGTCCATATTATCTTCTTGCATTGTTTAAAACAGAAAATGAGAAAGATGAGCTCACTTCTTAATTAGACAATGGGAAGAAGAGGGAGATTTTAATTCCCGGGTACCAGCGTGGCACAGTGATGGTCGTGGTGGTGCTGGTCTCAGGAAAATTAAATAAATGAATCGTCTGATAACCTGTGTTATTTTTTTCTATAAATATTTAATTTATTTTTATAAATATTTATAATATGTATTTATTTATTTATTTATTTATTTATTTATTTTCTTCTTCTTCTTCTCCTTCTTCTCTTCGTCGTCGTCGTTTGGGCCTACTGAGGACCACGTGGCTCGCATCTCCTCGTCGCTTTGTCTTTTCTCTTCTTCCAGTACTTTTTCATCATCTATGAGCTAGCTTTCTTTCCTCCGTCCATTGTGGTCTGCTGACTCCGGTGTTCTTCCTAGCTGTCAGTGATACAGGAAAAACTCTCTGTCGGATGGCTAGCCGGAATTGTTGGCGGTCCTGTATGGAATTAAGTGGGATCCCTAGGTGGTCTAAATCCGTCCTGACCGTAGATATCCACTTGGTCCTGGAGGCCTTTCCTCTTCCTGCCACTGTGAAGATCTTACTGGTGAGCCGGCAAGGGATCATGCGGGTCAAGGGTCCATAGAAGGCCAGGCGGCTTTTTTTTATACAAGTCACAATGTCTTCTTAATGGCTGTTAAGCTCATCATTGTGCCGAATTCTGTAGGTGCCTCCCTCTTCCCGTATACGTCCTAGTATCCTCCGCAGGATCTTCCTCTCCTTGAGTTCTAGTTTCCTGAGTGGGCCTTTCCTGGCCATCACGAGGCACTCAGAGGCGTACAGAACAGATGGTTTTACTACTGAATTGTAGTGTCTGAGTTTGAGGTTTTTGGAGAGTAACTTTGATGCGTAGATGCTGCGGCAGGAGTGGTAGGCCTCTCTAACTTGGTGCACCTGGTGTCTATGGCCAGATTCTCACTCTGGTTTGCCGAGATCCACTCTCCTAGGTACTTGACCGCTGGGACTTTTCGGATGATGACCCCCTCAAGTGGAATTGTGGACGGGCTTCCTTGATGTTAGTCATGAATTCAGTCTTCCCAATGTTGATCTTCTAGCCAGCCCGAACCGCTACATCGTGAAGACTCTGTAGGTGGTGAGTAGCTTCCTCTATAGTGTTGGTCTGTAAGGCGAGGTCGTCGGCAAAGGCCAGGCATGACACAAGAAGGTTATCTTTCTTGTATCCAAGCTGCAGACCAGTCCTTGCTGTTAGTCGTACCATCCATCCCCGTATGATCTTCTCCAGGATGCAATTGAAGAGGATGCAGGAGAGTCCATCGCCCTGTCTAGCTCCCGTATTGATGGGGAAGCTCTCGGATAGTTCACCTCTGAACTTGACTTTAGATGTTGTGTTTGTCAAGGTGGCCTGGAGTAGTTTAAGGATTTTTTTCATCAAGGCCAAATTCTCGCAAGGTGGAGAAGAGACTCTCTCTGTCCACCGAATCGTATGCCTTCTGAAAATCCACTAAGACAACTACCCAGGGTTGTCCCCCACGACTCTTATAAGTGAGGATGGTCTTGAGATTTTGTATCTGCTCTGGACAAGATCGATTGTTACGAAAGCCGGCCTGATATTCCCCTAATTGAGAGTCTAGTTGGTTGATGACTCTAGATAACAGAGCTTTCGAAAGAACCTTGTAGGTGACCTGCAATAAGGAGATACCTCTGTAATTGTTGAGGTCAGTCTTCCTTCCCTTCTTGTGTAACGGGTGAATTACTGCTGATGTCCACCCTTCCGGTAGGGTCTCTGTTGTCCATATGTCTTGTATGATCTGGATGCTCCGCAAGGACTGTTCATCTGCGCATTTCCACATCTCTGCTACTATTCCATCTTCACTTGAGGCTTTATTATTCTTCAGGTTATTGATTATACTCACTATTTCCTCCCTGTCAGGCGGTTGAGAATCAGGATTCCTGATAGATGGTTCAAGGAAGATTAATCTGTCACTAGGTTCTTCTGTGTTGAGGAGCTTCTGGAAATAATCTGCAAGAACGGTGGTACAATCCTTGTTATTTAGTTGGATCTCACCGTCTGGTCCACGAAGAAGTAAGGTAGGGGCAGTGAACTGGGTCGTCTGTTTCTTAAGTCCCTTGTACAGGTCTCTGGAGTTGTGTCTTTTGAAGTCCTCTTCTGCCTGTAGCAGGGTTCGTAGGTAATTCCATTTAGCTCCACGTACAGTGTTCGCTGTTGCCTTTCATTGCGTGATGAAAGCCTCAAGGTTGAAATCATTCTTGTTCTGGTTCCACCTGATCCAGGCTCGACGTCTTTTTTCTATGACCTTATCACAATCTGTAGTCCACCAATGGTGTTTTCCTTTATTGGACGTAGTGGGAATAGTTTCGTGGGCGGCATCCAGTAACGCTTTCTGGACGGCTGTACAACCTTCTTTCGGTGTATTCATCCGAAGGGTTTGTTGGAAGTTACAGTTTTCATCACGTAGGTGTTAAGTATTGAACCGAGGTATTCTAGAGCTCCTTGGTGGTTTTTCTACTTTTCTCAAGGTTGAAAATTAGTTTTGACTAGTGAAAGGTAATGGTGAGAGTCTATATTGGCTCCTCTCAGTACTTTGACGTTCTGTATCTCCCTGTGATATAGTCTGTCTAAAGCCACATGATCAAACTGAAATTCACCTAGGATTTGAGCTTCTCCAAGTCTTGGCGATACATCGATCATCTGAGCTCAGCCCTCGACATCAATCTTCGTCATTTTACAACAATAGTTAACTGTTATAGCTGACTAGTTATTGCTCCATGGAGGAACGTAGGCACTATGGCATAACCAATAAATCGAACAATACGACACGAAAGTTATTTGACGCAAAAACAGAGAGTTATGTATACTGTAATGGCAATCAAATGCTACACATGTTAGAAAGGCTCAGGAGGGCTTCTCACTTCGCTCGAAGCCCCAGGACTCTTTCAACAGACTCCATTACCCATTAACTTGGGCTTCCCGTGCGGGGAACCCAGAGCGGGAGGTGCACTCTGCTGCATGACGTCATGCACTCGCTGTCTCCGTATCGCATAACGCCAGACCCCAGGAGTAAACTCAGACTCAACAGACTCCATTACCCTTTTACTTAAGCTTCCCGCGCGGGGGCTGCATGACGTCACGCACTCACCGTCTCCGTATCGCATAACGCCAGACCCCAGGAGTTAACTCAGACTCGGTGCATATGCACTGAAAAACATGATGACGTCATACACGCCGTAACCGTAATGCATAACGGTAGACCAAAGCTAACGATGAAGTCGACAAGATCATTTGAAATTATAAAAACTGCTGTTGCTTCAATTTCAGGCTTGTGACATATCTGGTGCACTTGTGTGTGTGTTGTATTTCTCTGATGATCTGTAGACTGCCGTGCTAGCGTTGGGGGTGCTCAACCACAGGCTTTCACTCCTTTACTCTGCAATAGATTAGGCATGCCCAGTTTTGTAGAGTCGGGAATCGAGCGGCGAAGCCGTGCGCGTTACATCCCTCACCACGACCGCGAAGTGAAGTTGCATCAAGTCAGGAGATCGGAGGTTCGAATCCCGGCACTAACCGCAGTTATCCTGAATGTGGTCTTCTTCAGTTTTTTCCACACTCCCTCCAGGAAAAATCTGGGGCAATGCCTTATTTCAAGTCCAGAAGCACCTATTCCATCCCCGACCTTAATTACAGCCACGCACTTTACTACATTAACACTAGCAATACCATGCTATTTTTCAAACCACATGTTACCAACGGGGGGGGGAGGGGGATTTTGTGACCACTATAATACATTCTTTTGTGTGATTTGCAATATCTTTTAATCAACATATCTTGTATATTGAACCTTAGCTTGCCACGGTGGGTGAGTGGATAACGTGTCGGTCTACTAACCCCAAGATTGCAGGTTCGCTCCTGGCCGTGGTAAATGTTGTTTTTTTTTTTTTTGAAGGGTGGCAAAAATGCGACACGCATGTCATACGATGTTTGCATGTCAAATAACCCATTTCAATTCAGTAGGCCGTGTTCATAATGGCAAAATTAAGCTCGGGAGTTTCCGCCAACACAAAGTTCCTCATTTCTCTACTAGAAAGCGCTATAGTGTTCAAGGAGATTATATGTGTAACCTCCTTGACTTTCATTGTGATTCAAGGAACAACGAAATTTGACATGCAAGCTACCCTCTGGGTGTCAAAATTACAAAGCTTTCACCCGGCACCCGAGGCCATACGACATTATTATTATTATTATTATAATGAACCTTAAATGGCAAAAATATAACTTAATTTGAAACAGTTGCAAACAAAATCAAAAGATCATGAAAAAAGAAGTTCAGAAAGGAAATCATTCACTGATCATACTCCGCCATATTTAATACACGTGGAACATGACTGTTCCAAGACCGACTACAATAAATCAGACCGCAATGCCACTATCGATACTGTAGAACATGGCGGAAATCGTAGGGGATTGTTTACATTTGTTGGTTGAACCAACATTTTAGTTTGTCTGCTGCCAGAATTTCGTTCAAATGTCGCATATCTCAAGTGATTTCGTGCTGTTATTTATTGTAATAGTGTACCTTAAGTAGTGTAGTGCACTGTGAATAATTATAAATTCCGGTGATACCTAATGTGAGAATTATTGTCTGTTCATTGTTATTGTCTGTGAACCCGGCTGTAAATTTAATACTGCTGCAGATACTTCAATTTTTAAATTTCCTAAAGAAAGAGAAGTGGATAAGAAATATTCTCCGGGATAATTTTCGAAGTTAAAACAGTTGTATGTTGTGGTTAGGAAAATTCCCTAACCCCCTGATGCCATTCCAGTAGGTGGTGTTGGCCATTCCGCCAATTTTCACAAATCAACCGTCCTACCACACAACTCCTGTTTGTTAAAGTAGATGATGGTAGTTTTAATGACATACCATGAGTGTCAGTGTGTTCTAAAGTGCCAAGTTCTTTAAGTGTAATGTATTCTGTAAGAATCATGAATCAAGAATCTTTGTGTGCTTGTGGGCAAATTGAATTGGATACTGCAGTCAGATGGAAGCAGTGATTTTAAAATGCGACAGGTATGTAAATAGAATTACTGTTAGTATCACAAGCAAATGGACCTGGGGCGTTAACCCCAGATTAGGTTCGTTGTTGTATATAACACATTAATAAGATAGAATTTATGTCCGTTACTAGGTTAGGTAGGCCTACTGCCTGGCCGAAAATTACTGTTAGTACCACTGGCAAGGGGGTCTCGGGCGTTAGCCGCTGGTTAGGTTTGTTTTTGTATGTAAAACATTACCTAATAAGATAGGATTTATGTCAGCTACTAGGTTAGGTTTTTATATATAAAGCCTTCAAGAACCAACTGATTTGCCTTCCGTTGGAATTCTATACACATCGAATTTGAAGAATGACAATTTGATAATAAGTACATTTTCATTTTAAAGAGTTTGAAACAGTCAATTGAGTGTTATTGGCAAATGCTATTTGAAATAAAGAACAAAATGATAGTACCTGTGTGCCATCTGTTGGAGCTAGTTCAGGTTGCCCCTATCCTATACAAACAGATAGAAGCGAGTGCGCTCTGATAGCTCTCTCCGCTCAAAACAAACAACACACGACCGTGTTTACGGTATACGTAGGGTTGGCAATATCTTATTTGTCAAATAAGCCACGCCTACAATGGCCGACACAACTGAAATTTCACTATATAGGCCTAAGTCGTGTTATAAATGGGGATGGTGGGTGGGTTATAGACAGCGGAGGAGACAACATCTATTAGCAGATCACTGTTGTCATCGGAACGCGTTAGGCAGTAACCATTGTCAAAAACCATTGGATTGGACAAATCGAAGGTTAGAATGGTCTGGTGTAGTTGCCGCTTTGACCACTCGCAGCTATTGGGGCAGGTTGACACAAAACCATTGATCTGGACGTGTTAGGCTGTAACCATTGGATTGGACAAAACGGAGGTTAGAATGGTCGGGTGTTGGTGCGGCATAGTACCAAAACGGTGAGGTTGGCAGTACTGTTCTGATGATGGAGGGATTATTGCAGCCATTGGCTATGCATATAATGAATAAAATCTAAAATCATACAGTAAACTAATTGTTATTCCCTAGGAATATCAAAGATTCATGTCTTAATGTGCAGAATATAGCGTGGGATCTTCCACATTGTTCTCCACAGCGCTCACACAAACATTCGTCACACGGATGATGGAACTTTTTGGTGCGACACAGTTATTAACGGAAACCATGTATGGCAACGTGCGTGAGAATATGTCTCAGCCATTGAACTGGAATGCCGACTGTATGGGAGGAAAGTGCGGTTTGTTGGTGCGACTAGTTACTCCTGGTAGTGCATGTCAAGGAGGAGAATTTGACGTATACAAACGAAAGGATGATGTACGTACGACGAGATACAAGTAAAAGAGGTAGTTTTGAACATTTAGGCGAACGGTAAACTAAACGGGACTTAACGCCGAAATACATACTATTTCAAAACATCATGTAGTAATTTGATACTTAAAATGGCTAGGAATATACGCCAACATAAAATATTATATTGAAGCCTGATTGTTCATCATTTTATCCTTAGGTCAAAGGCAGCATACACAATAACTATGGGCCTACTGGCAAAAAAATACAAGCCACACGTACATTAAAATAAAATAAAAATAAGGTTAGGCTGGGAATGACTTAGAATAAAGAAAAAATATGTTAATTGGTATTCAACATTTTTATTAACTCAAAGGCAGCATTCATGTGTGTGTGAATATGCATAAGCTTACAACTAAACAATTAAATAGATTCTTAGTGAACAAAAATACATAGCCTACTTTATTTATACAAAACACCCACATGTTCAGTATTCTTCAAAGTAATGGGGCGTGGTGGCGCAGTGGTCAAGCTATTCGCCTCTCACCAAGGTGGACCAGGTTTGATTCACGGTCATTGCAAGTGAGATTTTTGAAGTGAAATGCCATGTCCTGTGGTTCGGATTCCACGTAAAATGGAGGTCCCTTGGCTCATGATCACAAGATTAACGGTCACGCAAAACTACAAGCTTCTTTTTCTCAAAGCAGGTCGAAACTTAGACCTCACATAAGTCATACAGCAAACGAACAGGTCCTGCAGGGAAGATCCCTGAAGCCGAATTATTTTTATCGTCTCCAAGACTGACATCATAAAAGTATACTGGAAAATGTGAAATTTTATCCCTATGCTGATGAAGAAAGTAACAGTAAATATTAGGCTACTTGTCGTTCAATAACTCTCGGTCTTTTCCTGGGTGGCTGAAGCCGATGCTGTGGGAAATTGCAAATTGCAGGTACCGCATCGCATCATCTTTAAGCAGTGGTTTGTTTCTATTTGAAAGAAACAAGTAGCATGTTTATAAAAGTGTTCACAGCTATAACCCATTCCTTTAATAGGCCTACATCTGGGCGTTTCCATGGAAATCTGTAATATAAGCGTAGGTTATAATTCTGTGACTAATGACCTATAATCTACAATAGGGCCTACGTGTATTTGTCATGTGCTATTTAGGCCTATGTCAAAATTTGATGTAAGACGTATCCATAAACGCAGAATAGGCTACTTTATTACAAATCTCAATTCTAAAATAAAGTAGACCCTAAACCTACCGGTATTATTGGATAATACCATACATATAACGTTGCACAGAGGTACGTACGATCAAATATATGAAAAGAATCACGACATATCAGCTGACATGCAACCTAGAGTTAAATGGTATGACAGTTTTTTGGTGCGACTAGTTACGCCTGGTAGTGCACCAGGAAGCAGTTTTCAGCGAGGGTTACCATGGGAGGAGTTGTTCCAGTAGTACCTACAGTTCAATGGTCTCAGCTCGTACCCCCCACTCTTCCAATCGTCAAAAATCATAGCGTCCGTGGCGCAAAAATCCTACCAAATGTCCTTTCACCCTAGTGTGTCCATGAGTTTTACATATCCTGGAGTAGAAGGTAGCAACATTTGAAGTCGGAGTTCTTCTACATTATAAACCTCGCAAGTCACCTCTTACACCGGTCTTGAAGGTGTATACTTTGATACACCCAAGGCCTTCTTTATGTAAGTTGCCTTCAGTTGCTCCATATTGTTCCAAATACTTCATATTTAAATGTGTCCAAATGCTCTCCAGTCCATAAGTCACGGGTGGGTTTTAACCCTGTTTTTATAGATAGCTTAGTCAAATGTTTTATGTCGTTGATGACTTTGGTAGCGACGCTGGGTCTATCCTTGATGTGCAGTGTGAAAACATTGCCAGTTGACTGTAATGAAGGACCTAAGTAGGACTACTTGTAAGGTGATACACTCTCAAGCGGTTTTCCTGCAATGTGAAAAATTTCTGGCTTTCCCCCTTTCCTAAAGGTCATAGATTTAGTCTTGTTTCTGTTTAACCTAAAGTCATTGTGTAACGCCCATCATTCTAAAGCGTCGAGAGCAGATTGTAATTCGACCTGTGAACTTGAAGCGAGCACCATGTCATCTGCATATATAAATGAGATTACCCTCTCTGATAATATATCTGTAATATTATCTGCCATAGCAGTGATAAATAACAGAGGGCTTTATGGGTCTCCTTGTAGCACGCCTGTAGTCTGCTCTATTGGGCTTGATTTTGTAATGCCATCGTTAATGACTATATTGTTAGAGCCTAAAATACTTTTGACAAGACGTTTCGTGTAGCTGTTAAGTTACCTCTCAATAGTCTGTCTAGTTTTTCCAATATGTTCTTCCTGCTAATCGAGTCAAAAGCTTTAGAGAAGTCAATGAATATGGATTGTAACTTTCCCTTCGGTACTGACAGGGTAGACGCAATCTCAGTTTGAAGACCTAGAATTGCCTGGATTGTGCATCTTCCTCTCCTGAAGCCAAATTGTGAGTCGCAATGCTATTTGGGATGGCTGGGTGGGTTACATACAGAGGAGGAGGAAGCATCTATTAAAACATCCTTCCCTGATTTATTTCTCGTTGTTTGAAAAGGTATTTTGGCTAATTCATGTACTATAGAGAATATTATCGCTCGTTCTACTTTCATTCAGTGCTACCATTCTGTTTTAGACCACCTCGTTGTGTAGTGCCTAGCGTTCTTGGCTGTCGTCCCGGAGGTCCGGGTTTGATTCTCCAGCTCTGCCAAGAAATTTAATTCTCAAGTGAGGGCTGGGACGGGGTGCACTCTGCCTCTTGAAGCAACTTAGTAGAGGAGGGTTCAATTCCCACCTCAGTCATCCTGGAAGTGGTTTTCCATGTTTTCCCCACTTCTAATCCAGGCGAATGCCAGGATGGTTCCTAACTTAAGGCCATGGCCGCTTCCTTCCCATTACAATCCCCAATTTACATAACACACTAGTTCAGCCATAACAATAACACAGGTTATCACACAAATTCCACACACAAATACATGGGGCTACAAGACCACGATGTCGTAGCCCCTAATATAAGCAACAACCATTTATATTTGCATTTTATATTTGCTTAGGCCCTTCATGGGCTGTATAGTGTCAGGGGTTGACTTTGTTGTTGGTTGACTATTCTTGTAGTTTCATTTAGAAGTATTTGCATTTTTTTAACATTATGTCTTACCTCTGCTTTATTTATGTCTGTATTTTTAGCTACTGTCTGTTCGCGTTGCTTGTAGCGAAGTACGTCAGGGTTTCATATTGAATTTGTGACTTATTACATAAAAACCTGTAATTTCTGGTGGAATTTAATCAATTATGCGAATGTTTGTCTTCGAATTTGCCGCTATTTCGATGGCGCCATGCCCGCCAGTTGCTACAGCTGTTCCCCTACGATTTCCGCCATCTTGGATTTGATGTTACGGTCTGAGATATTGTAGTCGGTCTTGACTGTTCTTTACCGTGATTTTCGCATGTGTACCTCTTGCAACCAGAACGAATTATGGTGGTTTTGTTAACTCTGTTATACTTTTCCCCTTACCACGGTGCACAGTATTACGAGGCACACGAACTACCAACGGCGGGATTTCTGTGCCCACCAAAATAACATAGTTAATATCTTAAAGAATTAACATTTAAAAAGAGTAAATGTGTGGTTAGGTAACCGGATTCAAAATAGACAATAACTTTCTGTACAGTATGCGTAGAAAAGGATTTCCATGAATAAACCGTGAAAAATGGAACTGGTGGACACAAAATACCCCCCCCCCCCCAAGTCCCTAATGCGAACTAACAGCAATAAGACCAACAAGTGGGTAGACATGAGTTCCCCAGAAACTGCTTCTTCCCACCCGGTTGCCCTCTCCTAGCCTCCTCCCCCCGCTCAGATGATTTAAGAATGAGAAATAAGATGATCACAAAATAAAAAATAAAAGGTTGGTGCTTTTTAGTCGATCAAGGCGATTGTACCCAAATGTTCACAGGTACTATGTGGGAGCATTTTGTTACATTGGTCAAATAACACAAAATAGGTTGTTACAAACGCTTTAAAATTAAAATGTATTATCAACTAGTTATTCTTCAAATTCGATGCTTATGGAATGTCAACGGAAGGCAAATCAATGGAATCCCAAATAGAACACTCATGACATCAGGCGGAAATGTTTCGCATAAGAAATCCCTTTACTGAAGAGAAATGGGTTATACTTTCCGTGGATCAAATGGCATATGCTTGCTGCGTCCGTGATGCTCTAGTGTGTTTGTATTAACAGCAGCATTCACTAAAATTGTCGATGAAATCGTACGAATGCAATGCCCTGTGTAGAAATCGGAGTAGTGGATATTAAGATACTGTGCCCATTTCAACAATGAAATATGCAAATCACAGTTTGCCAGCAATGCTCAATCGGGAGTATCGGGGATCATGGTTTGTTCGCCCACTCTGTGACTTACACACTTTGGATCAAACATAGGATACACTTCCAAAAATAAACAAAATCAAATCCTACTATCAAAACATTTAATTATCCAAAATATGGCGCTATAAAAATTAAACAAATGAAAATACTGACACTAAACTTTACACTTGTCCAAAGTTGAACAAGGAATTCATATTAAACAATTACAAAATAATGATTACTGGTTTTCCAAAAACCAACAAAACTTCAACTAAGTTTCACTCCCATATGGTGTCAATTCAAATTCTTTAAAATAACGAGCTCCAAATGGCTCGGTAAAATTTACATACACTGTGTTAACCATTAAATACACGTCTATTAATACTTTACATGAGTATATCTGGTTTTAATCATAATATCAAAGTATGGCTAACCATTAATTAATTTTTGGGCTCTCACAATGTTCATCTGTTACCATCACTCTCTCTCAAGCTAACAACTCACTACCGTGATTGGAATAATTTGCGTATTTCCGAGCTATAGAAGACTACTGAGCAAGTCAAACTTAAGATTACTCCCGGAATCTTAATGTCTCCATAAAACTCGTGAATCACTAAATCATTAAATAATAAAGTTAGGGATTTATCATCTTGTCTTCTAAGACAATTATATCTTAAGAAAGCGACGATCTGAACTCTGCAAGCGATAATAATGAATGTAAAAGGACCTCGGTTCAAATACCGGGTCGTTAAAATAATATTAAACACTTCCGTGTACAGTGACTCAGACAGCCCGTTCCTATCCTACCACACTAAAAGAGGGTAAGGGTCTGTCTTTACTACTTGGCTTGATTTATTGAATGGAGGGAGGGAGAAACTACCGTCTCGCCTACACAAGGGACTGGTTATCCCGCTTTAAACACAGCTGTTTCAAATGCATTTCTCTGAATGGCAAGGCTTACAATACAAAATAACCACTAGACAACTATTAGGTTTCACAGACCTTATTCTTTTAGCTTCGGTAAAGTATAATTATGAAGTGTCCTCATTAGCGGGTAAGAAAATTCAATAAAACAACCAATATAAAGGGGCTTCTACACGGACGACTCTAAGTTCGATCCTTTAAAATGCCTCGGGAGCAATACCCCAACCTTGAGGACTTATAACATTAGCGACTTAAGGAAGGCCTAGCACATAACCAGCGCTCATAATACAACATAAATTGCACCCTTTTCAACATACAACATACAATGCCTCGTGATCAATATCACAACTTTGAGGACTTACAACAGCTCATTACCGCGACTAACTGTCCCTCACAATTACTTTTACCGAGCATTTCAACGCATTCCTAGCGTGACAAATTACTTCAATGCGCGACATGGCGCTCATACATTAATTAGCCAAGTTGCCTTCAAAGAACCAAATAAATTCAAATCAACGTTTGATCTACGTCTCAAAATATATATTACTTAGCCTCCATTAACAATAATCATTTATGCCATAAAGAACCTGTATTCACAACATTTATTAATTCATCTAAATTCATCACAATATTCATTTATCTAATTATTATTATTATTATTACGCTTTCTTTACCATAGTTATATCATTTACCATTAAACTAATATTCCACTGAATATTTTCCACAAGGGATTCATTAATACTTCACATATTTATTATATTTCCTTCAAATTAATCGTTCAGATCGCGCAATCTTTATTTCACCTGTTATCAAACATCCCTACTTCCACTCATGAGGATTATGCGCAAATCTTCCCAAAACACATACTCACATGATTGTACGGTCAAAGACCGAATTCTCCAACGATGGAACATTTTCACCCACCAATTTCTTCTTAAACAATTTTCATGATTAGATTCACACTCAATAACACTTTCCTAACAGCACATACAATATATACCCTAATCACTTTGAATATAAGGAATACCATTTTGTATTCGTTTTCACTTAAACACAGTACAATTTCACTAAAATTATATTACACTCAAAAATTTCACTATATTTAAATTACATAAAAAAATGTATCACTCTGGCGTTAATTATTCGCCTCATCACACGTGATTTCTTTCCCTTTCTCGTTTCCAAGGGTTGCACTATATGCACGTCGGCTTCCTACTCTGATGAGATGATTGAAAGTCTCGATCGAACTAACCTCACTGGAACGGCTGATCTTTTAATTCTGGGTTTGACTATCGGCTTCTTTAACTTTACTGCACGATGTCGTTTCTTGCTAGACGCTAACTTGTTCGTCTAATAAAAGTCTGTCACTGATATATTACTTTTACGATCGCTCGAACTAGTATAACGGCGACCTAGTAATTTCCTGGTTTTACTTTCTGTTACTTTGATTCGTGGCTTATTGGAGTACTCCCCAATGTTTGACTGTTCATTTGTCCACCTAGACAAAGCCTGGAACCTCGATTCCTAAATGTTATCGTACTTCGCTCTAGTCCCCTCTATTCAGGAACACTAGGCGTTACTATTTCGTTCTACCCTGATCTGGTTACTTAACGTAGATAGAACTGTATATTTCAATGTCCTTGGGTACTTCGAAACCTTATGATGCGTCGGTTCTTTAACTGAACTATTATATTCGAGTACCAATCGCCGGCAATTTCTTAAGTCCACAGCCTAAACTTTGACTGTACTGGTGAACTTTATAAAGTCTGAAGCTTGATGATATTATTCCTATGACAGGATTCTGATGTGTCTTCACACGGCGATACTAATGACGATACTGAGCGGCCACTCCCATATGGGGTGCTCGTCTGCGATACAGCGTAACACGACCTCTCACGGTCTGGTAAAGACTGCATTTAACGATGATTGTTCCGGCGTGCAGCGTCTCAGCGCTCACTAAAATTTCTTGTTTTTACTTTGCGAAGCTGTATCACGCTCTCCGGCGTCTTTTATAAACTGAATGTACTTTGATGCAGCACTCCTGCACTAGGAGTTTACTTGTAGATTGTCTTGTAGTTGGTTGAAACAGCACGACCCCTCCTAGGGTTCGTAAGACTGAATGATTGTTGTGACACAGCGACGCCCCCTCAGGCTGTCGGAAAACTGCATGCACTTCCTGGCACGTCCAGGGTTTTTATCCAAATCTTCGGCAAAAAGATCAAATCCGCTTTTTCTCCAGCACTAACTTCTGAAATAATTGTCGTATAATTTTGAAAAATATGTCTCTTGAAAGCTCTTGTTTTAAACGTAACATGGTTTCTTTGATCATGAAAAATCGATCACACAATTCCAAGATATTAAATAATTTGGCTCCTCAGATATGTGGGTGGTGAGGTTTATTTTTCCCTCTCTCCCATCTCTGGGCTCGGGGAATAACTATCGACGTAATGCTGCGTATGCAGTTCTTTCCTGTGCAAATATTATAAACTTTTTCCCCACACAAAAATCTCTTTTCCAGAATGATCAACAATGATGTGTTCATTTCATTAATCAAATGCTTGCAAATGGCTTAATTTTAATTATCTCTCTTCTTGCGTCATTGCAAGGTTGCCGTTTTATAGCTGAGTAAGGTCTATTTCCGAGACTCCTTCTCCCTCACTCGTCGTGGAAAGTTTTTCGAGATCGATTAATAACTATGCGCCAGCTCCTTATCGATGCGTCAAGCGTGATCTCATGCCCGCATGACTAGTAGTCACCCGTTCTTGCATCACATTATAACAGCCCACTTCTTAAAATCTTTCCAATACATTCTAAAAACTGCATTATTTCCTCTCTTCTTTTGCATATAAAATATGGATTCGACGCTTGAACCAATTGCAGATTGGTTCAATTCTCCCCCACTTAAATAAATAAATTTTCGAAATTTTGAGGAAATTTATTTAAGTGTTTTTCATAGAAAATCTTATTCTTTCAGTGTCGAAGCCATCATAACACCTCGCAGTACCTTCTGGTCTTCTTTTTACAAGCACTTCCTTTCTCTGGCTTGTTGTGGTCTCAACAGGGTTCCCTTCATTCATTCCCTTCAAGCGGACGTCCACACTTAAGGTCATAAATCACTTGTCTCGTTCGAGTATTTCTCTGCCTTCTCACAGTCTGGCGTGCACTCCAAAACCGTGTCAGACGGGCTCCTTTTTCTCTTTCTTTATTTCATGGGACTGGCGTTCTGCCTGTCTGACTCCTTTCTTCTCTTCCAACCACTAACTTATTTACATCACCTTAAGGCTCCACGGGTGCGGTCTTGCCCTACTCCGTTATTCCTTTTCTGTTTTCTGGACTCAACGTCTACTGAACTTCATCTTTCAATACGGGTGAGGTCTATCCCTACCCATATCTTCTCTGTTTTCTTCCATTTTCCTTCATCTCGTATCGAGATGGCATTTTTCCAAAATTTCTTTTTTCTACTCTTCCAATTCCATTGTTCTTTATGATTCCCTCCTTTCCTTTTCTTTCTCTCATTCCGTTTCTTCCTTCTAAGCTTCCAGCTGTAAAACACCTGTGAATTATCTTTCTCCGTGGGAATTTGCTTTATTTCTACCCCTCTACTAGTTTCAATAGGATTTTTATCATAATGTAAATCTACTACAATTATCGGTTTTCTTCCTATTTCACCATTTCTCTCAAAGACATCTCCTCTATTTTCTTTCTTATCTCCAATGGTTTCATCCTTTTCTATGAGGTTTTCTTTACTCCCATTTAAGTCGATTTCAATTTTTCTTTGCTCGGCCCTTTTTCGTTTGCATTCCTGATATTTCATCATGAGTTCCAAAATTTGTGCCTTCAATTGTTCTTCTTCCAATTCCATTTTGTCTTCCTCAGACTTATGACTTTCTTGTGGAATTTCACTTTCCTTTTCAATTCCTATTGGATCCTGAATTTCTACTTCCATTCGGGCCTCGACGACACTCTTTATTAGGGTGTCAGTTGTTCTATCCATTCCCCTAGGAATTATTATTTTAGTCTCTACGACTTCCACTTCTTCTGTTATCCCCACTCCATCTGGGTTTTTATCTTTCTCTTCAGGCTCAGTTTTGGCATAAGAATGGTCTTCTTTAATTTGAAACTCGTTTTCATTTCGGCATTCTTTCTGACAAGGAATTATCGTTTCCTCTTGAATATCCGTTATTTTTTCTTGAGGTAGCTCAATAGTTTTCTCCGTTTCCATAGGAGTCACAACCATTTCTACTTCTTTTTCTTCTTTGGATTGTTTAAGGCAATTTTCGGGCTCTTCCGGCACCGTTATGTCCTTTCCCTTAATTTCCTCTATGTCACTTATGACTGGGATAGCCATTTCTTTTGATTTGAGGTCCTGCACTAATATATATTCATCATATATTTTCTGGACGACCTCTAATGTGTCTTTATATTCCTGAATTGTAATCTTCCTTACTTCGGCTAACTCCTGAATGGTTATTATATCTTGTTCATCATACATGCTCATTCTGAACTGATGCATCTTATCACGTCCTTCTATTGTATAATCCATCTGTTCCTTAATGTATTTCTTCCTGTCGTGCTCTTCGTAATCGATTTTACACTTAATATGACTCCAGTTCGTCAATATTTTCCATAATTGCTTCATTATTTCACTTACTTCCTCAATGAACATCCTAATCTGTTCCCACGGAGCTAATTCTATTTTTCCTTCTTCAACCATGCGTTTCACAAATTTATTTTTCGCTTCTCTTAATGACTTTTTAACCTTAGGGATTTCAGTATACAATTCTTCTAATTCTTGTTTGGGTATCCTGTACCAATTTTTACTCGCCCTATCACGAAGTTCGGATGTCTTCTTAATTTCCTGGGAAATACTCTCTCCTTCTTCCTTAATTTCCTCTTTCTTATTTGAGTCAGTACATCTCAATTTCCAAATTTCATCCCTCATTCTGTGATACTCATCCCCTATTTCATTATTTATATCCAAGAACCCTTTCACTTCTTTCCATGTAGCCATTTCTACTTTTTCCTGATCCTGAATGCTAAAGCTATCATTCTTTTCCCCTTCGCTTTTCGAACCTACTTGAACTTGCCTTACTAAATGAGACTTTGAATCATCCTTATTATTATCCTCATTATTGCTTTTACTATGCACGCATTCCCTTGGAACTGGTTTGCATGTTTCATTCTCAACTTGGAGCTCTATAGGCTCAATCTTTACCCTGTTTTCTAAAGACATGTTACCTTCTCTTCGTGCAACTATGCCTCTAGATGCACGCATGCTTCCTAAGGATATCTCTACATTTTCCTTGGTTGGGTACCATTTTTCATCTTCACTTTTACCGTCATTAATAGAGTCTAAAAGCTTCTGCCTCTGCTCCTGAGTTAGACCCATCATTTTACACACTTATTCAAAAAATATAGTGGGCTACTCTGTCCCATCATCGGTTCATGCATGAGAGATGGTACTCTGAACTCTTGTGTCCCAATTTCCAAAAATTCAACCTCAGTACGGGTGTTTACTAAAACGTACCCGTCTGATATAATACTCATTACAAGATTAACACCTTTATGGAAGTGATTTTCTTAAAATTCAAAAATTTTGAAACACCATATTTTTCAAAAAATGAAAATTTTGATTTTTCAAGAAAAACTCGGGTTTTCTCTAGGAAAACTCATCCCTACGTACTGGGCGCCATTAAATGTATTGTTAGGGGGTGTAATTTAGGGCTGCTCGGTGTGAGTTTACAGGGTCTCAATGCGGTCATTAAATTTATATTGTGTAGCTAATTCTATCACTATTTTACCTTTATGTGATATGACCGTCTTAAGTGTTCCTAAAAGCATTAATCCAAGCACAATACTTCAATGCCCCCATGTGCCCATTTCAACAATGAAATATGCAAATCACAGTTTGCCAGCAATGCTCAATCGGGAGTATCGGGGTTCATGGTTTCTTCTCCCACTCTGTGACTTACACACTTTGGATTAAACATAGGATACACTTCCAAAAATAAACAAAATCAAATCCTACTATCAAAACATTTAATTATCCAAAATATGGCGCTATAAAAATTAAACAAATGAAAATACTGGCACTACACTTCACACTTGTCCAAAGTTGAACAAGGAATTCATATTAAACAATTACAAAATAATGATTACTGGTTTTCCAAAAACCAACAAAACTTCAACTAAGTTTCACTCCCATATGGTGTCAATTCAAATTCTTTAAAATAACGAGCTCCAAATGGCTCCGTAAAATTTACATACACTGTGTTAACCATTAAATACACGTCTATTAATATTTACATGAGTATATCTGGTTTTAATCATAATATCAAAGTATGGCTAACCATTAATTAATTTTTGGGCTCTCACAATGTTCATCTGTTACCATCACTCTCTCTCAAGCTACCAACTCACTACCTTGATTGGAAAATGTTGCGTATTCCCGAGCTATAGAAGACTACTGAGCAAGTCAAACTTAAGATTACTCCCGGAATCTTAATGTCTCCATAAACTTGTGAATCACTGAATCATTAAATAATAAAGTTAGGGATTTATCATCTTGTCTTCTAAGACAATTATATCTTAAGAAAGCGACGATCTGAACTCTGCAAGCGATAATAATGAATGTAAAAGGACCTCGGTTCAAATACCGGGTCGTTAAAATAATATTAAACACTTCCGTGTACAGTGACTCAGACAGCCCGTTCCTATCCTACCACACTAAAAGAGGGTAAGGGTCTGTCTTTACTACTTGGCTTGATTTATTGAATGGAGGGAGGGAGAAACTACCGTCTTGCCTACACAAGGGACTGGTTATCCCGCTTTAAACACAGCTGTTTGAAATGCATTTCTCTGAATGACAAGGCTTACAATACAAAATAACCACTAGACAACTATTAGGCTTCACAGACCTTATTCTTTTAGCTTCGGTAAAGTATAATTATGAAGTGTCCTCATTAGCGGGTAAGAAAATTCAATAAAACAACCAATATAAAGGGGCTTCTACACGGACGACTCTGAGTTCGATCCTTTAAAATGCCTCGGGAGCAATATCCCAACCTTGAGGACTTATAACATTAGTGACTTAAGGAAGGCCTAGCCCATAACCAGCGCTCATAATACAACATAAATTGCACCCTTTTCAACATACAACATACAATGCCTCGTGATCAATATCACAACTTTGAGGACTTACAACAGCTCATTACCACGACTAACTGTCCCTCACAGTTACTTTTACCGAGCATTTCAACGCATTCCTAGCGTGACAAATTACTTCAATGCGCGACATGGCGCTCATACATTAATTAGCCAAGTTGCCTTCAAGTCAACCCCTGGCACTATACAGCCCGTGACGGGCTAAGGCCGACCAAGCGACCGATGTCCAGCCATTTAGCCTGCAGATATTGGGGTGACGCGTGATCAGCGCGTCGGGTCCCCTCGGCCGTTAATCTTGGTTTTCGTGATCGGGGCGCTGTCTCACTGGCAGACAGCTACTCAAGTGTCCTCACGAGGCTGAGTGCACCCCGTTCCAACCCTCACGTCAGTTTTAAAATCCCTGACGGAGCCGGGGATCGAACCCGGGGCCTCCGGGTGAGAGGCAAGTTGCCTTCAAAGAACCAAATAAATTCAAATCAACGTTTGATCTACGTCTCAAAATATATATTACTTAGCCTCCATTAACAATAATAATTTATGCCATAAAGAACATGTATTCACAACATTTATTAATTCATCTAAAGGAGCCCTTGAAGCTACCACTTTCAATATAAAATTCATCACAATATTCATTTATCTAATTATTATTATTATTATTACGCTTGCTTTACCATAGTTATATCATTTACCATTAAACTAATATTCCACTGAATATTTTCCACAAGGGATTCATTAATACTTCTCATATTTATTATATTTCCATCAAATTAATCGTTCAGATCGCGCAATCATTATTTCACCTGTTATCAAACATCCCTACTTCCACTCATGAGGATTATGCGCAAATCTTCCCAAAACACATACTCACATGATTGTACGGTCAAAGACCGAATTCTCCAACGATGGAACATTTTCACCCACCAATTTCTTCTTAAACAATTTTCATGATTAGATTCACACTCAATAACACTTTCCTAACAGCACATACAATATATACCCTAATCACTTTGAATATAAGGAATACCATTTTGTATTCGTTTTCACTTAAACACAGTACAATTTCACTAAAATTATATTACACTCAAAAATTTCACTATATTTAAATTACATAAAAAATGTATCACTCTGGCGTTAATTATTCGCCTCAACACACGTGATTTCTTTCCCTTTCTCGTTTCCAAGGGTTGCACTATATGCACGTCGGCTTCCTACTCTGATGAGATGATTGAAAGTCTCGATCGAACTAACCTCACTGGAACGGCTGATCTTTTAATTCTGGGTTTGACTATCGGCTTCTTTAACTTTACTGCACGATGTCGTATCTTGCTAGACGCTAACTTGTTCGTCTAATAAAAGTCTGTCACTGATATATTACTTTTACGATCGCTCGAACTAGTATAACGGCGACCTAGAATTTCCTGGTTTTACTTTCTGTTACTTTGATTCGTGGCTTATCGGAGTACTCCCCAATGTTTGACTGTTCATTTGTCCACCTAGACAAAGCCTGGAACCTCGATTCCTAAATTTTATCGTACTTCGCTCTAGCCCCCTCAATTCAGGAACACTAGGCGTTACTATTTCGTTCTACCCTGATCTGGTTACTTAACGTAGATAGAACTGTATATTTCAATGTCCTTGGGTACTTCGAAACCTTATGATGCGTCGGTTCTTTAACTGAACTATTATATTCGAGTACCAATCGCCGGCAATTTCTTAAGTCCACAGCCTAAACTTTGACTGTACTGGTGAACTTTATAAAGTCTGAAGCTTGATGATATTATTCCTATGACAGGATTCTGATGTGTCTTCACACGGCGATACTAATGACGATACTGAGCGGCCACTCCCATATGGGGTGCTCGTCTGCGATACAGCGTAACACGACCTCTCACAGTCTGGTAAAGACTGCATTTAACGATGATTGTTCCGGCGTGCAGCGTCTCAGCGCTCACTAAAATTTCTTGTTTTTACTTTGCGAAACTGTATCACGCTCTCCGGCGTCTTTTATAAACTGAATGTACTTTGATGCAGCACTCCTGCACTATGAGTTTACTTGTAGATTGTCTTGTAGTTGGTTGAAACAGCACGACCCCTCCTAGGGTTCGTAAGACTGAATGATTGTTGTGACACAGCGACGCCCCCTCGGGCTGTCGGAAAACTGCATGCACTTCCTGGCACGTCCAGGGTTTTTATCCAAATCTGCGGCAAAAAGATCAAATCCGCGTTTTCTACAGCACTAACTTCTGAAATAATTGTCGTATAATTTTGAAAAATATGTCTCTTGAAAGCTCTTGTTTTAAAAGTAACTTGGTTTCTTTGATCATGAAAAATCGATCACACACTTCCAAGATATTAAATAATTTGGCTCCTCAGATATGTGGATGGTGAGGTTTATTTTTCCCTCTCTCCCATCTCTGGGCTCGGGGAATAACTATCGACGTAATGCCGCGTATGCAGTTCTTTCCTGTGCAAATATTATAAACTTTTTCCCCACACAAAAATCTCTTTTCCAGAATGATCAACAATGATGTGTTCATTTCATTAATCAAATGCTTGCAAATGGCTTAATTTTAATTATCTCTCATCTTGCGTCATTGCAAGGTTGCCGTTTTATAGCTGAGTAAGGTCTATTTCCGAAACTCCTTCTCCCTCACTCATCGTGGAAAGTTTTTCTAGATCTATTAATAACTATGCGCCAGCTCCTTATCGATGCGTCAAGCGTGATCTCATGCCCGCATGACTAGTAGTCACCCGTTCTTGCACCACATTATAACAGCCCACTTCTTAAAATCTCTCCAATACATTCTAAAAACTGCATTATTTCCTCTCTTCTTTTGCATATAAAATATGGATTCGACGCTTGAACCAATTGCAGATGGGTTCAATACAGTGCTATTTATTTTGCAATATTCCGCAGTTTGTTTATGCAAACATTAGGGACGTTGTACACTTTCCATGTCGGTAGTTTATATAGGCTAGGGTAGAAGGATGGTGTGTTGCAAACTTCTGGACGTGGATTCCTAAATGTCTTGCAAATTTCATGGTATTTTCTTATTACCGTAAAGGTTCATGCTGATTTTGTCTTTTTGTTTGGGATTGTAACTACAATGATTGATACGGTATCCTTTACACTGTCAACTTTCAAATCATGTAATTCATGTCCGACATGTTGCATTTTGAGCGCATGTGCGAAGCAATCCTTACCTAATTGGTCATTGAATGAAAGTCTTGAGCTGTGATTGGCTGGAGAAACTGTATCATAGTGGGAAGTAGTACTTTAATAACCCTCGTTATGACACAGTTTTCGGACACATAATATTTACATTTCAACATCGTCGAACATAAAAATAATTATGCGTTCACTCTGAAAATATCCAAGTGTTATGGCTTTTTTATTATTATTTTTATTATTGTTTATTTTATTTTATTTTGTCTTGCCGACAGCTCTAAGACTTTATTTCTGCTGTTATTTCCAACATTAGACGTAACAACTGCATCCAAGACTCCAGTTTTAAGATATTCAACCCCTCAAAGACAGTATTTGGCAGCAACTCCCATTTGCAGTTATTGAAGCTCTCGTCGGGGTTCTGAGTAAGTCCACGAGTATATCTCTCCAAGAACTTCTTGTCGGCAAGGGCCCTGAATGAATGTTTCATCTTAAGCAGTACAGCTTCTGGGAGAGATAGTTTTTAGTCATACACAGTATTAGAAACTTGGGCCTTTATATAACCGCACCAAGAATCAAAACCTTCTGGGCAAAATGTCTCTAGCAATTAAATTTCCATGCACGGGCGACTATTTGAAGTCTGATGTGGCCTTGTAAACAGTCGGAACATATATATAAAGTATATATGAATCTGTTCAGAATTAAATGAGGACTAATATTATCTAAAAAACTGAAAACCGACATTTTCGTCAATTTTAATAATTTTAAAGAGAACACAGTAAGGATGGCAGTTGTCAGAGCATGGAGCGTGTCTTAGACTGCTAAACTACGCTTCTCGATAATATCTTATTGAGAACGTCCCAGTGAATTAAGTGTGTCCTCAAACAGAGGCAGACCACCACAGTAGAGGCTGGTCCAGAGCCCTGTAAGCAAACAGACGACAGACTGTTCGTTCTCACATGAGTACAAATCCAGCACGCTGGATGTGGCGATGCGTGTAATGACACTATGAGTGTGTGTGGCCAGTAGTTGGAACTGAAGCCTGTTTTATTCGCTTCAGAAGAGATGGTCAGAATAATTACATAATTACAGAAGACAAACATATACACGGAATAGCCCTCATTTACTGCCATGGATCACTTTTAAAAGGTAGGGTTGAGTAAGTGAAACCATCACAGTCTCGTCCAAACACCCTACTGACAGTCTTCGCCTACCAAGCTACCGATGCTCTTATGGTCTGTGCGACGTGTCCCTTAGACCACAATCTTTTCTTTCTAGATTGGAGTTGCTGCCACTCAGATCAGACAGTTACTCCGTTTTTATCAGAAAACTGATTGTCATCTGTTTTAAAATATACCATATGTCGAAGACGGGAATCAAACCCGGAGCCTCCTAAGTAAGTGGCAAGAATGCTATCCCTACACCTCGAGGCCGGCATATTGCCATGTTGTTAAAGTAGCTAAAATTAATTCAGATTGATGGTCTTAAACTTAAATCTGAGCAAACCATTACTGAGAGGCAGATGACCTCGCTGTTCCGCCCCTTAAAACAACAATAAATAATCCCTTATTGAATATAACGTAAATTAATACATAAAATAGCTGATAATCGAGCTACGAAATGACAAAAACATAACTGCAATTTATCTGGGCTGTTTTCTTTTTCAATCCCCGATTATGAATCTAAATAAACATGACATAGGCAGGAGTCAGGTCTGTGCATCGTGCGATTGCGCAATGTCCCCTCCACAACCTCTGCAATTTTTGGTTCCAATGCGCTAGGCGAAGCGGAGTTACGGGTAATTCAACATGGCTGCTACAGTCGATTCTCCCGCCAAATGTGAGTTGCGAAGTGTGATACGTTTTCTACAAGCAGAGATATGTAGCGCTGCTAAACTTCACCGCAGAATGAGCGTAGAGTATGGTGCAAACTTCATGAATGATGGTAGTGAACGGGAATGGTGTCGGATATTTACAGAAGGGTGAATGGACATCCATGACGAAGTTGGGCAAGGACGCAAGTATGTCGCTTCTATACCCCTGGTTGAGCATGTTGATGAATTTGTCCGCGACAAATGGAGATGCACTATAAGTGAACTTTTTACAGCTATTCCAGACACATCAATGTATTCTCTGTGCAAAATTGTGACTACACACCTAGGATACCGGAAACGTTGTGCACGTTGGGACCCAAAAATGGTGACTAACGAAGAGGCATGCTCTCGTCCGGCGTGTTTTTGACAATGCATGACCTCACTGTGCACTGTGGCACTGTGCCAATGTGACGAAAGACCTCAAAAAATGAAGTGGGAAGTTTTCGACCATCCACCGTATAGTCCTGACCTCGCACCGAGTGATTTCCACCTCTTTCGACCATTGAAGGTGTAGTTGGGCGGACAATGCTTCAACAAGAATGTCCTGACGTACCGTACCTCACTGGCGGAAGACGGCTTTGCAGAGGGTATCGGAAACCTTGTGTCACGATGATAAATGTCTCAATTGTTTTGGCTATTATGTTGAAAAATAAGTACGAAACTAATACACTTCTAGTAATAAAATCAGTTTGTTATGTCAATGTGTATTTTTATAGCCAATCGGACATTGAAAAAAACTCGTATTATTTCTTAATTAATGTTGATGATCTAGCTCTTCTGGCCAATGATATTCAGGAAACAAAACTGCAAATAAAATCTATACAGGAAATAGCTCAAAATATTGGTTTGAAAATTTCATTTGAAACAAGATGTTCAGTAAAGAACATATAGCCTACTTTCTCCTAAATGCATGGGTATTATTATAACTCTTTGTCCTTTTCAAGGAGTATAATTGAATGTTGGTTGTAGTAGCTTGTTGAAATACAACGTGCTATAGGGATATTGAACATGAATATGAAGTGCCCTTTGCTAGTGCTACCTCTGTAAAAAAAATCATTCAATTCGGTTTCACCGTGTTTGAATTGATATGGGGAATGGATTTGCACACATACATGACCGCTATTTGCAAACTATTGGGCTGATGACCTTGTAGTCAGTCATAAGATGCTTTCCACAAAAAGGCATGTTGTTGCAAAATCTGGTAGAGATCAAATTATTAGGATGGTCGTAATTTGATTTAAGCTTTTAACATTTGGGTGGCCGTCATTCCGTTTCCGTCAAGATGGGGCGATATAAAACATGACACTGAGGTGCCCTTTGCTAGTGCTACCTCTGTACTAAATTTCGTTCATTTCGGTTTCACCGTGTTTGAATTGATAGGGGGAATCGATTCGCACACAAACTTGGCCACCATCTGCAAACTATTGGGCTGATGATCTTGCAGTTTGGTCAGAATATGCTTCCCACATAAAGATATCTTGTTGCAAAATTTGGTAGAGACTAGATTATCAGGTTGGTCGTAATTACATTTTAGCTTTTAACATTTGGGTGGCCGCGATTACGTTTCCGTCAAGATGGCGGTGATATAAAACATGACACTGAGATGCCCTTTGCTAGTGCTACCTCTGTACCAAATTTCGTTCCATTCGGTTTCACCGTGTTCGAATTGATAGGGGGAATCGATTTTCGCACAAAGATGGCCGCCATACGCAAAATATTAGGCTAATGACCTATTAGTTTGGTCAAAGGATGCTTCCTCTATAAAGGTATGTTGTTGCAAAATTTGGTAGAGATCGGATGATTATATTAGTCGTAATTTGATTTAAGCTTTGAACATTTGTGTGGCCGCCATTACGTTTCCGTCAAGATGGCGGCGATATAAAGCATGACACTGAGGTGTCCTTTGTTAGTACTACCTCTGTACCAAATTTCGTTCCATTCGGTTTCACCGTGTTCGAATTAATAGGGGGAATCGATTTTCACACAAAGATGGCCGCCATCCGCAAACTATTAGGCTGATGACCTATTAGTTTGGTCAATCTTGACACAAAGATGGCCGCCATCCGCAAACTATTAGGCTAATGACCTATTAATTTGGTCAAAGGATGCTTCCTCTATAAATATATGTTGTTGCAAAATTTGGTAAAGATCGGATGATTAGGTTAGTCGTAATTTGATTTAAGCTTTGAACATTTGTGTGGCCGCCATTACGTTTCCGTCAAGATGGCGGTGATATAAAACATGACACTGAGGTGTCCTTTGCAAGTGCTACCTTTGTACCAAATTTCGTTCAATTCGCGTTCACCGTGTTCGAATTGATAGGGGGAGGGGACAGCCATTCAGAGTACACACACTCACACACACACAGACTCGCACACACACATACACACACACAGACACACTTTTTTTTCGCCCTGTGTTGATCTCATAAGTCTACTTTCATTTTTTGCAAAAAACGAAAGTAGGCTAAAAACAGAAGTTATGCTAACTCAACCTCCGCTTGCAAACAAAATTAAGCTGGGAGACCAAGAAATAAAAATTGTAGAAAAATGTAAATACTTAGGTGAAGTAATCACATACAACCTGAACGAGAAACCAGCATGGCAAAATAGAATAGATAAACTGGTTAGAGCACAGCATGTTACCAAGAATACATATAATAAAAAATGTCTCTCGATAGCAACCAAATTTAAGCACTACAAAACAGTCACCCAGCCACAAATTACATATGCATGTGAAACATTATTCAAGACAACAAACACAGTTGCAATAGATAGAGTACTCAAGTTAGAAAGGAGAATAGTGAGAACCTGTTTAAATAAATGTTATCAAGTAAATGGAGTCTGGAGACTAGCTTCCAACGAAACAGTTTATAAAGAAATAGAACCAGTGACAAGCACAATGAAAAAGAAACGAATATCATTCTTAGGGCATCTAATACGGTCACCAGAAAATAGAATCAGTAGAAAAATAATAGAAAAATTATGGACGAGTAAGAGTAAGAACAATATTAGATGGATCACAGAACTTAAAGAAGACATGAGAGAATTACATATTACAATAGAGGATTTAAAATACAAGACAGACACACTCAAGATTCTGAAAGACAAACACACTAGACTACAGACAAAAATCATCAAGCAGAGAATAGGAAGAGTCATTCCTGAAGCAGTAAGGAAATTACGTTCAGAAAGGATGAAGAAATATTGGACTGACAAAAAGAAGAGAAACCTCCATAAACCTGACTAATGTAGTCCTATGTTGGCTCATCATCATGTTTTTCAGTCAAGCGACTGGTCTGCCCCTACAATGAGTCTTCTCCACGTTGTTCGGTCTTGTGCTGTCCTTTTGACCATTTCATAATTTCGTAGGCCAGAGCTATGCACGAAAGATGTCATGAAAGTGTTCCGTGGCCTCCCGCGAGGGCGTTTTCCAGGTATTTTGCCTTCTAGTATGACGATCATCAGGCCACCATGTCGTAACCTGTGGCCAAGCCAGGTGGATCTCCTATATATCTGGCGGATCATTTGCCGTTTTTCCTTTATTCGATCCAGCACCGTTATGTTGATCATTTTCTCTACCCAGCTGATCTTTTCCATTCGGCGCCAACACCACATCTCAAACGCTTCTAGTCGTTTAATGTCACCTCTATTCATTGACCAGGACTCACTGCAGTACATTGCAACTGGCCATATGTAGGTCTTAACCAGTTGTTTTCTAAGGCTGAGGGACATCAAGCGTTGACAAATTAGAGAATGCTTTTCACGGAATGCCTGCTTGACCATGGCTATACGGCTCCTGATTTTAACTTCACATCGTAGGTCTTCTGTGAAGATCTGACCAAGGTATTTAAAACGATTGACCTGTTGTACTGGTTCTTTATTTATGGTAATATTTAGTTCGTGTTGATGCTTACTTATCACCAGAATCTTGGTCTTCTTAAAATTGATTTTCATTCCATATTCTGTAGCTGTATCATTTAAACATTGCAACATGTTTGTTAATGTATGCGGATTTACTGCAAGTAATGCCAGATCATCAGCAAATTTAATATTCTGGATAAGTCTTCCACCAACTTTCACTCCCATATTAGAACCTTTAAAAGCCCACTTAGTCATAGCTTCAGCGAAGGCATTGAACAGTCCAGGGGACAGCAAACAACCTTGTCGTACACCTTTGTGGATCTTAGCGGGTTCTGATACGTCATTTCCAAGCCGAACAACAGCAGTTTGACTTATATACAGATCAAATATTAATCTGATTAATCGATGGGGACAACCTATTTGATTCAGAAGAGGAAACAGCTTGTGCCAGCTGACTTTATCAAATGCTTTTTCGAAGTCCACAAAGCACACGTAAAGGTTTCTGTTTACACTTAACATCTTTTCTCCAAGACATCGCAAGGACCCGATAGCATCACGTGTTGACATATTCTTTCGAAAACCAAATTGAGAGTTGTCTAGATACTGTTCGATGTATATTTCCATCCTTTTCCTTAAAATCTGCAGAAGTATCTTTGATGCATGAGGGATGAGACTAATGGTCCGATAGTCACTATATTCAACTGGTACAGTCTTCTTTGGAATTGGAATGATGATGCTGGTGTAAAACTCCTGAGGCCATTTACCTTCTTCGAAAATTCTTGCTACCAATTTGAATATACATTCAAGTGTACTATCCCCACTATTCTTGATTAGTTCGGCAGGAACATTGTCAATACCTGGTGTTTTACCCACGGATATTGATTTTAGAGCTTCATCGAACTCTGATCTAATAATTCTATCTTCTGCAATTGACCTGTCTTCCTCGCCACGTGTTGGCAAAAGGAATGGAATTGGTTCTGCGTATAGATCTTCAACATACATCCTCCAGTGTTCCTTCTTGTAATTCAGGTCTGATATAGGATTCCCATGTGTATCACGGAACTGTCTAGTGCGGAATCCTTTTTGTTTCTTAGTAGTTTCCCTGATCTTTTGGTAGGCTAAATCTGTTCTTCCTTGTTTTTGCAGAAATTCGATCTCTTCGCATTTTGACTGCCACCACTCCATTTTCTTCTCCCGACAGAGTCGATCAATCTGGTTCTTTAGCATTCGGTAGTTATTTCTGCCTACTTCTGAAGAGTCGTTTTTAAATTTTCTTCTTTCATCCATCTTTAAGAGAATGTCCTATGTGATCCATGGTTTGCGATTCACTCTTTCCACAAATCCCACACAGTCTTCAGCAGCCTTTTCGATGGAGAATTTGGCTATTGACCATAAATGATCAACAGTTTGTGAGTTGTGTGCATATGATGATCATCAGTGGCTTCCTGATATTGCTTTTTAGTCCGCTCGCTTTTAAATGCTTCAAGATTCCACTTCTTTGTTGGTTTTCCCTGAATCCTGCGTTTAAATTTCAGTTCCGTACTCATTACTAGTAGAGAATGATCAGAACATATGTCAGCGCCCGGATATGCCATGGATTTCTTCACTTGATTTTTGTATCTTTCCTTGACAAGAATATAGTCAATCTGGTAACGTTGATCATCACCTGGATTTTTCCAAGTATATCTCCGCCTCTTTGGTGAGGTAAACCAAGTGTTACTTATAACGAACCTCTCTTGTTCACAGAATTCGAGAAGACGTTGACCACGTGAATTTCTTCTTCCAAGACCATACCCTCCTACTGCAAATCCTTCTTTTCCCTCACCAATCACTGCATTCCAGTCTCCCATTATAATAATGTTCTCGCTAGCCTTTGTCTTACGCAGTAATTCTTCCAGCTTCTCATACATTTCTTCGACCTCATCATCATCACTGCTGGACGTAGGCATATATACCTGCACCACAACTAAATTTACGGGTGTTACCAGAAAATGTGCTATGATAATTCTGTTTCCAATAGCTTCATCATCCAGTAGGGCTCTTGAAGAGTTAGCATTTAGTACCAAACCTACACCGCCTTGACCATTCTCACTTACGGAGTGCAAGACTTTGTAGTCTCCGCTTGTGAACTCTCCTTCTTCTCTCCAACTTGTTTCAGCTAATCCTAAAATATCTAATTTATGTCGGTCTATTTCTCTTTTCAAGTTCTCTAGTTTCCCAGCTTGTAACATAGTTCGAACATTCCATGTTCCGATTTTAAAATAGGGATTTCTCCGGATAACGACCTGAGAGGCCCCATTTCCTCTCCTGCCGGGCCCGACATCATTCCTTTGAGGTGTGATCCCGCAGTTGCCAACTTCACTAACATTTGTCTTTGGACTCATCATAGGTTTTCTTGGGATACACATAAAGGTCTTTAATGGAGTGGTTTCCCGTTGCCTTCTCCATTCTTATGCTGTTGACCAAATCCTGCTGGTTCATCCTCCTTTAGGAGCGATTTCTCACTCCAATGACAAAAGAGTGCCCTGACCCTATCTGCAATTTGCGAAAGAGGGGAGCCACTTATACCGGCGGAGGCTCGGTCCCCTTTTAGTCTCCTTTTACGACAGGCAGGGAATACCGTGGGTCTATTCTACAGCCCCAACCCACAGAGGTCCTATGTTGGCTAAAAAATTAAAATAAATAAATAAATAAATTAATAGCATTTTGAATCATTTATTAAATCAAAATTATATTATTATTAATAATAACAATAATAATAATAATAATAGTAATTTGTATAGAAGTACGTACCTATGCCAGGATGACCTCGTAGTTCCGCCCCTTTAAACAACAATAACTAACTAACTAGAGGAGAAATATCACTTACGGCGTAGGGTCTAGCGTTACCTAGCAATGACACTGGTTGATGGAGAGTTTAGGCAAATAATGGAAGTTCACTGGCGTCCTAATCACTATATTATTTAGAAACAAGTAGTGCCCTTGTATCTCAACGAAAGGGGCAGATGACCTCGTAGTTCCGCCCCTTAAAACAACAATAACAACTATCTCAACAAAGCCCAGTTTAGTCGAGGGTTTACACCTAGTGTGAGTATATCTCCTCTAACAGTTGGCAAGATTGAAAGCGAAGCTGGCACAAGTATTCCCGCGGGCTTTGGAGAAGTGGTAAATATACAGACGCGCTGGAATGCGACGGCTTCCTCCGTGAAATTGCACGTAAACATGGCTAAATGGGCTGCGCAATATTTAAAAATGTGCGTTCCTGAAATACTTCCTCAGAGTTTATGATGGGTCACAGCAGAGAAGTCACAAATGCCTTCAAGTCTCGCTGATGGAATATAGAGTGTGCATTTTACATTCCTTTAAAAGTACAATTCGTCCTTCTATGGCATTACACATCGCCAAACAAACATCACATAATATAGTAGGCGTACTATTAGCAATAGCCTATAGCATGTTGTTTATTAACGTCACCCATCGAGGTGAGTGTAGTCCTGCATAGCAAAGCGCCACTAGTGTCGAAAATTACGTAATTGCAGTACGGTCACCGAGGAGAACAACACTGAAGCACAAAACGTCATTTTTATTCATTCATTGATTCATTTACTTTATTTTCAAATGGAGGTAATTCCCCGGTGGCAAATTGTACAATTGAATCGGGTGGAGCTGAAAAGTAGTAAGTCAGTTTCCACTACTTTTCAGGACACAGATAAAATCCTGATGCTATGATTAACCTTTTTATTTCTGGATTATTGAGGGGACTGGCAAAATATAATTTTCATCGTGTCCAGTTTCAGCAAAGCTTACTGCATCCTTGTTATTATCGACTGGCTGGTCAAGACATGAAAGGCCACTATGAGTGGTCGGAACATCGATTTTATGTAGGCTACTGCAGACTGTCGATGAGCGTCAACATCTGAAAAATAAAATACATAGTGAATAGTATTGAGCAATAAAATTTAGTGTTTTATTTGTAGAAACAGATTCAACTAACTCTTGAACTAAGCCAACTAACTGATTATTGGTTGTTTAACGGGACAAAAAGATTTTGTCACCAAATACAGTCGTCCGTTGAAACGATGCATACTGTATACCCGATACAGTGTGATTTTTAATGTGAAATGAAAAACAAACAAATGTGCTCAGTCCAAGTGAAGTGAATCAACCGCTTCATTGTTTGTTCCTTATCACACACACTATGCGTTTTATAATATTAACGTAATATGATATTAGCTTGTTATAAAATATTACGTCCTGGCCATATTAGACTATTAATGGAAGTCTTAATAACAATAATTTTACTTTGCTTAACAACTTATAACACTTTTACAATAAAGTTAACTTTGGTTTCTTCTTACCTTCATTATTTTCATTTTCTTCGTTTTGATCTTGTTTCTGCACCGAAACGTACTCTAAACCTGATTGAGTTTGTAGGTGCAGCCATGCAGTTAACGATTTAGTACAAGCACGAACTGTCTCCTCGTATTTTTCTTTTATCCTTCCTACTTTAGCTCCACTTTCGTAAGTACATTTCATAGCGTCGTTAAAAAAAATAGCACAATGCAAGTCACAACTTAAGTTCAGCCACTTAACCGGGACCCGCTGTGGCGACGTACCAACAACACTACTGCTACTACTCTGCTACTGTGCATTGCTGTGGTGTGATGTCGCAGTGGAGGGGGAAGAGGTGGAACGATGAGTCATAGTCATGCACTGAATGGGGAACAATGCATTGTCTGTCCGGTGGCTGGGTCGGGCGCCCGGCTATCAAAAAATACTCATAGAATACCACACAAATGGATGAATATATCTTACATACAGATTGCAGGTTTAGACGCGTAGTTCCGTACAATTGGGGCCCCTGATCTAAATTGAATTCTCAAATATGTTTTCTAGTACTACTTTTATTTATTACTTATTTATATTTTTCTTTTAGGGTTTGGGGTCCCCGGGGCGGTGCTCCGCTTGCCCCATTGTAGCTACGCCCCTGCATATGTGTAGGTTGGTGTTAATGGGACCTTATTTTAGGTGCAAAACTGGAATGGGACCGTAGCAGAATAATATAGGGAGGGATTTCGGTGATGATACAGTAGCTTCTTCGAAAGCTGAAACATGTTCGGAAGAATAACAGATGTTTCGTTCTAGTGTTGACTTGGCGTACATTTATTGGGGAATTATTTAACTGTTAATACGGATTCCAATTTCACTTTACCATAATGGTAAATACATATGCATTTTACACAAACGAAATCACACGTCTAACCCCAGAAATTGAGTATGCCCCTCCCCGAGGAAAATGTTCCTGAAAGGAACTCTATACACACGCACGGCTGTCGAGGCAGGCCTATGATGTGGCTACATAACATTTCTCCCTGGTTTTTAGACATTAGTGACATCCACACTGGGAAATATGTTCCCTCAATAGCTCTATAAATAATATTAAGCATGTAATCAGAAGTGATTCACTGCCAGTATAATTCCATATGGCGGATAGCCGATAAATTAGAATAAGCCAAACTTATTTACAAAATGGACGGCGATCTATCAAAAGCATGTGAAGGTAATGAGTCACGTTTTCAATAAATTAATTTAGTAAATAATTGGTATTTCAGAATGAGTGATGTCTCATCAATAATATCCGGGTGGCGCGCAGGATATTTTGTATTCATATTCCCTGCGGACGTGCGACCATTCACACCGGAGGGTGGCAAATTCTTTTCTCAGCATACCCACCATTGGCTTCCTTTTATTAAGAGCATTTAAAATCAATAAAGAGCGGCTTCGGTGGCATAGTCGGTAGCATGCTGAGCATCTATGCTCAAGATAACGGGTTCAAACCCGGCCGACACCGTCGGATTTTTTAAGAGCGTTAAAAATCCCTCAGTATGCCTTCCTTCGGAGGGGACGTAAAGCCAGCGGTCCCATGGAATAGATTTATGGCATGTTAAAGAACCTTCCACTAATTACACCTGTGTGAAGCTAAATTGGATAGGTTAAGAATGTAAACAACGCTCTTAGGTTTTTACGTTCGTTGCCAAGAGCCGACTGCAGTGGTGTCTAGTAGCTAAGTTCTGAACTTGGCCTAGTAGTCGTTGACGGTGGCGCTTGGCGGCAAAAGTAGGAACTATTTGAAAAATTCGAAGTTGCAGTTTGTACTTAAATTAAAAAACAGATAACACACACTAATACAGTCATCACAATTAACACCGGTTATCAGACAGATTCTACACACACCCAAAGTACACGGGGCTACATGACCACGTTGTCGCAGCACCTAAACTTAAGAACCAATCAACAACCAACCAAAATCAATAAAGAACATCTAATTGAGATGAAGTGCTTTTCAGTCGGTCAACACGATTGTACCCAATTGTAATGAGTGTTTCCCTAAACCTGAAAAGAACTTACATGCGATTAATGAATTCACTTGGATAACCAGTTTCAATCGTCAAGCGATCATCATCAGATCCTTTACACTTGGCCGTTAAATCTATGTCTACAAGTATGTGGGTGATGGTATTTACAATATATGCGCTTATTTAGTTACAGTGGTTATTACAGTGAGGACCATCCCTATACAACGGAGCCTCGGATGCGCCGCGTGACGGGCGGGCCACTGTGTGTAGAGGAGACGCAAGAAAAGCTTGCCGAAGAATGCTGCGCAGATCTTCGGCCATGTCCGGGGGTTCGGGTGTGCTCGGTAATGGCATACAACGCCCCTCCCACATCGCGGCAGTAGCTCGCTAGCAGCAGTTCTGAACGGATCGTCTGCCCAGGCTTGGCAGGCTGAACTGTGACTTGGTTTACGCTTGGTGTACAACTGTAGACCGCGTCTCAGAGTGAGCCGCGTTGTTGAACAATGGAGTGTGCAGTGAGCCCGGTAATCTGCATTCGGGGGACACACAGGAGCCCCGCAATGAGCATTAAAATACGCCGATTGATATTGGTCTCTGCGCATCGTTGAGTTTCGGCAAGCTTTTCTTGCGTCTGCTCTAGCCACCTATCGAGCAAGGCATGGTGCTAGCAGCAGCGTAGCGCCCAACTAGCTCAACACATTTACACTTTCCAACGTATTAAAAAATCATATTTACGTACATGAATTTCACAGTAGTTGCTGGAAATGCTGTCCTTTTTCTAGACACACGTTGCACCGACGTAGTAAGTTTGGTAAACTCGCTCCAATTCATCCTGACTGATATTTCGTATCAGTGCAGTTATTTCGTTCCCGGGAGCCTCCAGAGTACGCGGATTGTTTCGGTATACCTTTTGTTTGTGGTTCCCCCACAAGTAAAAATCGCACACGGACAAATTGGGGGACCGGGCAAGCCATAGTCCTCGGTTTATTATTCTGTCATCAAAGATGTTGTGAAGAGCCGTCACGGGATATGCGACAGCCTACAGTACTTCGCCACAAGTATTAACTCTCTCAACTAAGGTATCTCGGCAGCTGCGTGTGTAATAAATGCAATGCTAGCATTCGGGACTTCCCTCCTGCTCTTGTGTTATCGCTGAGTGCTTCTCAAGTGGCGGTGACTAATCACTCCCTGCCGTCTCGCGGTAAGAAAACCTCCGTTCTTTAGGGAAGGCCCTCACTCGTGCAACATGGGTAGAATCTTGTTGACCTACTAAAAAGCATTAAATCTTAATTACAACACGATAATGAGAATATCTAACTTTAAACAAGTAGTTCCGTGAAGAACTCAAGCCTATTTTCATATATCCTACTTATGTTAATTGCCACTATCAACATACAAAATTTCAGTTTGATTGCTGTAATAGATTCGTACATATTAAGAACCGACTAAATATTGCGGATGGTCGCCATGTTGGATGTTTATATATATAGGTCTTAGAGTTATGTACTGTTATATGAAGATTATTGTGTACGTGTAGTATTCAAACTTCAATCGCATGATTAGGACACAAGAACTAAAAACGAGATTTTAAAATTTCGCACAGCCGCCATCTTGAGGTTATGGAAACAATTGAAATAAATTAGATGCCAGTGGATTAACATTTGTATAAGGATATACTGTACCAAGTTTCACTACACTCAGATGGTTAAAATGCGAGAAACGTCCATGTGAATATTTATACTTCGCGTCGCCGCCATGTTGAATTTGTGATCACCAAGCTATTGAAAGTCCTATAGGTGAACTTATGTTCATAGCCTCTATGAACATAAAATAACTTTGCTGTAATTGATTCGTAGATATTGAGAACCGTCGAAATATTTCGGATGGTCGCCATGTTGGATTGTTATACAGTATGTATAAGCCATAGAGTCATGTATCATTAAAGGAAAATTATTGCGTAGGTTCATTATTCAAACTTTCACTTCGATCGCATGATTACGACACAAGAAATAAAAACTTAATTTTAAAATTACAATGTGTATAAACATTTGCTGTACCAAGTTTCATTGTGTTTGGATCATTAAATCGTGAGAAAAGTCTATTTAAAACTTTCAACTTCGCTTGGCCATGTTCGTTTTGTAGTTAACCGGTTTTTCAAAGTCTCACAGATGAGCTTCCAGTAGTGCCCTTTATCTCCCTATAAAATTTCAGGGTGATACCGGTGATAGTTTCAGAGATATAGAATACCAGTGAAATATTTCGCCATTTTGAGGTAAGATCGAAGTTAGATGTCGGTGCATTACAATGTGTATAAACATATACTGTACCAAGTTTCATTGCGTTTGGCTGGTTAAATCACGAGAAACGTCTATTTAAAAGTCGCAACTTCGCTTGGCTGCGATGTTGGTTTTGTAGTTACCAGCTTTCCAAAGTCACATGGGTGAACTTCTAGTAGTTCTCTTTATCACGGTACAAAATTTCAGGGTGATATCGGTAATAGTTTCGGAGATATTGAATGCTGGTGAAATATTTCGCACAGCCGCCATGTTGGATTGGTGAGAATTAACAACATTTAAAGGGCTAGGTCGGGGTCGTCCGGAATAGTGCTATGAACTTACTGAGTTTCACTGAAATCGCTCCAGCCGTTTAGATTTTATTCGGGGGAGGACACACACGAATCACACACGCACACAAACACAGACACAAGGACAAAAGGTGATATCATAAGCTTATTTTATTTAGTTATTTTTATTTTATTTTTATTTTATTTTTTTATTTTTGTTCATAAATGGTAATTGGCTAAAAATTAGCCTACTATATTGATTTCAAGCTGGATTTTTATGAATGGCAAAAGATATTTCTGCTTCGTGCTTTCTCAAATGAGAATGCATTGACCCGGCTAAAATACCACAAATTCATCCAAAAAGGAGCGCACGAAGATGAATAAAGGAAAGATTAGTGTATGAATCTTAGTCTGTCCTAATAAAATTCAAAAATGCTCGGGTGGCATGAGAAAGTATCTCGGGTCGTTAACGAGATTGGGTTGGCTAACTAGAACTCGAAAGACACGCTAATTCTGGGCAATATCAATTTTCAGGAAGGTACAACAAAATTCGGAACCAAAAAAGTTAAAATAAAGTCTTAAACCTTAATTTCACTAAATTTTACTGAAATTTCTACCTTTCGATCTCTGAGAATTACGAAATTATGTTGGGATCTCTGATCCTAATATCCACAAAAATATTGTTCTGAGGTACTGCTATTTTATACAAGAGATTATCAAAGAGGAAAATCAAAAATCATTATTAATTTATTAGAGTCCAATCACCTGTTCAAAAAAAATCAACTCATCCTCACAATACATGATGATGATGATGATGATGATGATGATGATGATGATGATGATGATGATGATGATGATGATACTTTTTAACCTTTACATTGAATAAGCAATGAAGGAAATTGGTGAAAATTTTGAAGTGGGAGTACAGATTCAAGGAGAAATAATTTCAACTCTGAGATTTGCTGATGACATCGTCATCTTGGCCTAAACGCCAGAGGATTTGAATGAGTTTTTTAATGATATGGACTCCGTCTTGAGGAAAGGATTCATAATGAAAATTCAAAAATATTGGAATGCAGCCGAAATAAATCAGAAACCCCTATGGACGTCAAATTGGCAGGTGAAAAGCTAAAGGAAGTAGGAGACTTATGTTACTTATGAAGCAAATTAACCAGTGATGGACGAAGCAAAGAGGATATAAAAAGTAGTTGACTCAGGCAAGGAAAGCATTTCTACAGAAAAGGAATCTGTTGACATCGAATATAGATTTAGGGATTAGAAAGTCATTTTTGGAAGCCTTTGTCTGGAGCGTGGCACTCTATGGAAGTAAAACTTGGACTGTTGGTGAGCAGAAAAGAGAAGAATTGAAGCGTGTGAAATGTGGTGTTACATGAGAATGATAATGATCAGATGGGTGGATAGGGTTACAAATGAAGAGGTATTAAAACGAGTGGGAGAGAAGAGATGTTTCTGGCGACTGCTAATGAAGAGAAGAGATAGGTTGGTAAGACACATACTAAGACACCCAGGAATGGCAAGCTTAGTTATGGAAGGAAGGATCAGGGACAAGAAATGTAGGAGTAGACCCAGGCTAGATTGCCTCGGATGTGGGTGTGGTAGCTATGTAGAGATGAAACGAATAGCTCAGGACAGCGAGGCATGGAGAGCTGCATCAAACCAGTCAAAAGACTGAAGACTCTAACACAACACGATCCTATCCTTAGTTCCTCATGATATTAGCCATGTTGTATGGTCAGTATTGGCGAATGAATAACGATGCACAAACCTTATAACATTAATCATAAAACAACTGGATGTCCGCCATCCTTGTACAACATGTTGTTGTTGTTGTTGTTTGAGTCTTCAATCTTTTGACTAGTTTGATGCAGTTCTCTGAGCCTCCCTGTCCTGAGCTAATCGTTTCATCTCTACATAGCTACCTCACCCTACATCCGAGGCAATCTGTTTAACATATTCTAACCTTGGTCTACCCCCACAGTTCTTGTCCTCCACCCTTCCTTCCATAACTAAGCTTACTATTCCTGGGTGTCTTAGTGTGTGTCCTACTAACCTATCTCTTCTCTTCATTAGCAGTCGTCAGAAACATCTCTCCTCTCCCACACGTCTTAATACCTCTTCGTTTGTCACCCTATCTACCCATCTGATCTTCATCATTCTCCTGTAACACCACATTTCAAATGCTTCAATTCTCCTCTTTTCTGCTGCACCAATAGTCCAAGTTTCACTTCCATAGAGCTCCACGCTCCAGACAAAGGTTTTCAAAAATGACTTCCTAATACCTAAATCTATTAAACCCTTTGGAAAATAGCATGTAGACAAGATTCAAAATTTCGGGGTCGTAATGGATTCTTGTGAATGTGATTTAGAGGTTTTGCTATCAACATAACTTCCAGGGTTCATAAGGTTAACTTATTATTATTATAAAGCCAAGAAAAACAACAGGATCTACTAACAAATGAAATTTATTAACTGAATCAAACATAAAAAAAGAAAACTATAACCACCCTTTTATTGTTCACTCGCGTGAACAGATCTAACACTGACCAGCCTGACGTACCATGACGACATGGCATGACAGCTGTCAACAAGCATTGTGACTGAAATGTCACTTAAGTCAGAGTAACAAAAGAAAACGGATCACAAGATCCAAATATAACAAACAAATAAAATAGTACAAAAATTTTTAATATTTATGAGCGACACGGGTTTTAAGACTAGTTCAAGTAATGAGCATTTTAACGGGCGCTCGTTTCCGACCAAAACAGTTGGTTCGGGAACGGACTCCGTACTGCGAAGGACGAATTACGGAAATGTGGGAACAACAATTACATATTTATATACACTACTGACATGCTCTAACCTTAGATTACCACAACCAAATACACGTGTGTATTATTTAAAATAAGGGCTGCGGAATTACCGACTTATACCTTAAACACTAGGAAGGCATAACATGACATGAACAGGTTTGGCCGGTTGCCAAATTATATTTATATGAATACAATGGCCTTGAAAATAAGAGCCAACAACAACAAAATATAACTTTTAATTTTCACGCCGGAAAGTTTGGCGTTTTAAAACAATGAACAAATAAGTCGTAGTAATGATAAAAGAAACTTGGATCGACAACATGGCAACTTCCCAAATTAAACCAAATAAAATAACCTTAACTCATTAGGCTTTAAAGCAAACATAACGTGTCATAACGAGCTGGAGACAACCGGGCCTGTTATCGCATCACCGAGAGAGTGGCTGATTTCTTCCCCCAAGTAGTAATTAGTGCCACGCTAAATATAGATTCTGGCCCATAGCCAGCGTACAGCACCTTTGCTAATCGCCACCTGTTAAACGCGTACAAATAAATAACACATTATCTCAAAACATCCTCTCAGGGATTTTTAAGAATACATTCCCAGGTCAACTTATCCCCACGGATAACTAGTTTGCCGGAATGATATCGCAGTCATGGACAGGCTTTACCTCTCCTCATCATCATCACTTACACCCAAAAATACGTGGCACATTTCTCGAAGATCACGTCGTAGCATTAATCAGCACACCTCTCAGATAATGACACACAACATGTCCAAATGACAATAAAGAATAAATAACAGGATCAGTCCTAGCCCGAGTTATCAAAGCAACAAAATGCAAATATTCCCCCCACGTAGTAATTAGTTTAACATATCATTAAATCAGTCCATTTATCATTGTCGTTCCTAGGTTCTCATTCATGGCTACACTTTTTATAGATACGTTAATCGATGCGGCCATTTCGCAATAAGAATTACGTATACATAAGGAAAACATTTAAATTACAAAATTTACTGTACAACATAATTGTCACGCAATGCCAAAATTTACTACACGCATGTCAGTTAAGAAATCAAACCCTGAAATTTAAATTAAACCACACAAATAAAATCTATACAAAGTTCCACACATCTCTCGCGATTCCCCTCGTCCAAAATCAATAAATCAATTTTTTAATACTCATCACTTAAACTGCTTTCCAGAGGCCTCCCGCCTCGTCAATTCCCATCATTAGGCCGTTAGCCCATAACACTGATGGTAATGGAGGATGAAGCTTGCTGTCTTCTCTCCATGGTCGACATTTTGCTGCTGTTAAAACACAATTAAATCAAAGTTTTTTAAAACTGTTCTATCTGCGTTCTAAGTATTTTATTTCCTCAGATCGTCCTATGCAGAATCGTCGACTTTCCCTATTCTATGGCTAATTGCCATCTCACAATTTATGAAAATTTTCAACTTCGTTGCCGACACACAACTATAATTTTAAAACCATATCGTCTTAAGGACGTCTTAAATGACTGTCGAAGAATAATTAGGAGTGTGTCGGTTCATCTCAGACATTTGTATATATACAGAAAGCCTAAAGTTTCAATGGTGGGAGTAAAACAGCTCCTCAATATTTTAAGTAATGGGCCTATAATTATGTGTGACCTCTCAAAATTCTTGTATTTTCTCACAGGTCGCGAATCTGCCGTCGAACAAGCAAACCGATCGCTAGATCTTTTTATATCCGATTGCCGCGCAAAACACACTGACGCTATGTTCTGGCGTCATGTTTTCTTATTGGTCAGATAAGTTGGCTTCGGAGTTCTGACCTTACAAATCCCGCCCTTATATTGACGTCACGACTATTCTCCTCTCTCTCACTCCTTGCCTTGTACGCAGCATTTTGCCCTTTTATGGTCACGTACGCCACAGCGTCATATCTGATTTTCTCAGAAATCCAAGAATAACATTGGTTGTGAAACTATTGGTCATTTCCAGCCAGCACGTAGCATGTCTTACCAAGTCCAGATTTCTTGCTACATCAATATTACTAAAATATCCAGCATATCATGTATTTAGTATTTCCATCGTTTTTATTAATATGAAACATTATTATTGGACACAATGATAAGGGTTCACTATATTCGATGTCAACAGATTCCTTTTTTGTAGAAAGGCTTTCCTTGCCTGAGCCAACCTACTTTTTATATCCTCTTTGCTTCGTCCATCACCAGTTATTTTGCTTCCTAAGTAACAGAAGTCTCCTGCTTCCTTCAGCTTTTCACCTGCCAATTTGATGTCCATAGAGGTTTTTGATTTATTTCGGCTGCATTCCAGTAATTTTTTTTTATTTATTTATTTTATTTTATTTTTTACATTTTTTCCTTACATAATCAAGTGTTACATGTTTCGCGGTTATGATACCTTTACATGAGACAAATGAAGAATACGGGGATTTAAAATACCTTGAAGAAAAAATACCATAAACATAGAATATTGTCCTCCGTTGGCACCTATAACACAGAAGGACAATATTCTATATGTACGCTGTCTTTCCTTCAAGACTTTTAAATCCCTGCATTCTTTGTTCGTCTGATGAAGCACGTAACACATGATTATAAAAGTATTAAATTATATTGTTTTGACTAGGAGGACATGCAGTTACTTTATAATTAATGTTATGCATCCCTCAGTATGCCTTCCTTCGGAGGGGAAGTAAAGCCGGCGGTCCCATGTCATAGATTTATGGCATGTTAAAGAACCTTCCACTAATTACACCTGTGTGAAGCTAAATTGGAGAGGTTAAGAATGTAAACAACGCTCTTAGGTTTCTACGTTGGTTGCCAAGAGCCGACTGCGGTGGCGTCTAGTAGCTAAGTTCTGAAGTTGGCCTAGTAGTCGTTGACGGTGGCGCTTGGCGGCAAAAGTAGGAACTATTTGAAAAATTCTAAGTTACAGTCTGTACTTAAATTTAAAAAAAAAACAGATAACACACACTAATACAGTCATCACAATTAACACCGCTTATCAGACAGATTCTACACACACCCAAAGTACACGGGGCTACATGACCGCGTTGTCGCAGCCCCTAAACTTAGGAACCAACCAAGGTTTGTTGTTGATCGTGATCCTATCCCATCAACAACACTAATATCTTAAAACTCAGCAATTTTTCTAGGTTTATGCCGTGTCTTGTGTGGGGTTTCACCTAGGAACACCAAGCTGGCTCATCAGTGGGCTCTTGGTGTCCGTGAGTTTTAATTCACTGGCCGTGAAAGCCAATATACCAACTAATATCTTATACTAATATTTCTCACATATTTCTACACATTATTCACACGTGTTAGTTTATCATGTATATTATGTGTTAAACTAGTCTCCAAACAGGGTCTCTCTTAATCCTCGCTGTTCGACACCCGACAGAACACAAGGTGTGACGTCAACTTTAAGGAATTTAGATTTCGTGTCAGCGTAGCTGATCGACGCCAGCCCCGTGGTGTTGGGGTAGCGCACTCAGAGGTTCCGAGTTCGATTAGCGGCTCCGTCAGGGATTTTAGAAACTGACGTGAGGGCTGGAACGGGGTATACTCAGCCTCGTGAGAACAATTGAGTAGCTGTCTGACAGAGAGGCTGCGCCCCTGTCACAGAGACCAAGATTAACGGCTGAGGGGACCCGACGCGCTGACCACACGTCACCCCATAATCTTCAGCTGGGCAGCAGTCCCATGGTAGTGCCAAGGGGTTGGTTGGTGGGTAGCCGATCGATACAGGTCAGATCGGGCACACTACAATCCGGGTCTAATCAGGGCAATGGGAAGCCGCTTGATTCCCTTGGTTAGGTGGATATTGAATGGTTCTAGAATGTTTCTGAAGAAGGCGGCGGAGAGAGTGGTGGTGGTGAAAGAACATCGAGGTCACGTAACAATAATGCTGTTATATCCTTAAAAATATAAAGGTATAGGGAAAATAAAAGTGTAATGAAGGACTTCCGAGGCTCTGAACGTTATAATACCAACCGTGTCAGAATAGAACAACAGTAGGCCTAGAGAGGTCTATTAAACGTGAAAGAGAGGAGCCCAGAACAATTAATTGGAAGCAATGCCAAGATCATCTAGGACCTAATAGTCACTAACTCACGTTCCAATCGTGAGCCCCTTGGGGAGGAAGGGTGGGAAGATTAGCCAGCATTCGCCAAAATGGCATTACTTAGGGGACATCCGAAGACACTTGCTACCTACCCACCCATTCCACCTTCTCGAGAGCTGGAGCTGAAGAGTTAATCACTTCCTGGAGACGATGAGACGTTTAGACGGGAGCTGCAGACAGCAGTTATTTGTTTCTAGAGCCATGTGCGATATCTTCACCTATACCTTACTAACATGCCAGTGTGTCGTAATGCCAGGAATTAATTGGGCTCTCTGCCAAGTGGTTCGGTCATTCGAGTGTCTCTGCTCTCGATTTCAAATCCAGGTTATGTTATTGCTGACTCGCCAAGAAGAAGGTGCTGTCGGATTTAAGATTCTTCGACTTCTAAGTCTACGCTCTCCCTTGGACCTTAAAAAGTTTGAACTTCAATAAGAACAATCCAACATATGTAACTCGAAGCTAAAATTAATAATAATAGTAATAATAATTTAATGAATCATTTTCATTAGAGACTGTTTAGGGGGCTTTCAACGCTCAGTCTGCTGCTCGGGTCCAAGTTCTGTGAACGTGCAGGGTGAGGGGAAGGAGCAGGCGAGAAGAGAAGGATCTGTCAACAGCCCGCTGTGTTATCTGGTATTCCTGTCTATTCCAATACTGCTAACATAGGGCCGTTGCACAAACCACTGTAGTGTTGCGAATCAGAGAGTGAGTCACTGATCAATGTATTTGGTTCTGTTATTACGCAAGGACCGGGAACCTAGCACGTTTGTCATCATATATCGTCATCGTCCGCGATCCACTTTCCTCTCGGGTTCTCGGAGCTTGGGCCCGAGCAGTAATCTGTAAGCCTATGTTTTCTAACGAGTCACCATAATCCACCATCTCTGCTTCTACATCTCTCACATTCAGATCGTTAAACATTGAATCTAACCATCACTCTTAAGTCTACCTCTTCTTCTCTTATCTTCTATAGCAGAGTTCATCAACCTCATAGGTAATCTCCTTTTTCCCCCATTCCAGCGGCGTAACTATGGTTTCTTTCTGTAGGGGGATGAGCTGAGTCAAAACTATATTGTGGGACAAGGGTTTACGACATATATGTGCAATGTAGGAAGAGTTTTGCCACTACACTAACTTCTTTCTTGCAGAATACAGTAGATCGCAACTGAGAACTTGCATTATTATTATTATTATTATTATTATTATTATTATTATTATTATATCATTCTTGCCCTTATGGACAGTGTTTGAACTTAAATATCTCATGATGACACAATTTTCACTTATCTCCCTTCTTCCGTTTCTCTTCCCAAAATCTCTTCATCCTTCGACTGTGCTCCTCTTTCCGTTCTTCTGTCCACAATGTTCTTGTCTTCATATTTTAATTTGTATTAAAGTTTGTATTCTTAATTTTGTTTCTGAATTCTCCTCTGTCTCCAATCAGTTGCCTATCGATCCCCGCCTTTAATTTCTCATAATAAATATGGTACAACTCAGTCTACAAGAAACTGATTTCACAATCAATTATCATGTCAATCTTACTGTGATAAAAAATAGCCTAACAATATGACACGTATCCAGCAGCACTGTTTTCTCTATTCTGGCAATCAGGTATTTTATTAAGCAGATCCTCCAGATCGATTACCAATGCCTTTGGAGCAACTCCATGTGGACGAGATTGCCACTGGTAAAATTTATTCTCACGCATTTTAGTCCCCGTAGTTTTCGTATTTCTTCAAGCAACGGTGCGTACTTGTTTGTTTTTTGAGCCTGGGTAGTTTGCATATTTTGGCTAAGTGGGAGAGCAACGTCTATTAAATAGGCCTTTTGGTTTCTTTTAATGAGATAGACAATATCGGATCAATTGTCCAAGATTTTCTGCGTCGCGTCAAGCCCGCATAAAGCCGGACGTGTAGTATATAAACATTGGGCGTATACAAGTAACCGATCGTAAGAAATGAGCATTCAAAAGAAAGAGAAATACCCGCAACAGTGACGAATTGCACTCTGATTTCATAAATATCAATAATAATTATTATTATTAATATTATTATTAACATATAATAAAACGCTAAACCGACAGCGGTAGCTACGCTCGCTAAAGCACAGCGTTATGCCATGGGGCCAAGCTCTCTGCGGACCGAGCGTGGGTTCAAGCCCCACAGTCGGTCATCCTTGAAATGGTTTTCCGTGGTTCCCCATTTTCAACTCCAGGCAAACGTTGGGACGGTACCTTCTGACAGGCCACGGCCGCTACCTTCCACATCCTTGCCCAGTTTCATTCATTTCATCTCTCATTAATTCCTTTCATGAGGTTGGTGTCAGGAAGGACATCCGGCCGTAAATACCATCCTCTACATTAGAATTCCATCGCATCTCCTCCCCGACTCCGTTGAAAACTGGAATAATAAGGGGTAGACATACACAAAACGCTAAGTGTATGTTTCACACAACTCAAGCTCTTAAACCAAAGGGAGTTAGAAGGTGCGGTTTGTACCAAAATGTTCCAAGTCGTCTCAGTAGTACAGGAAATATCTTGCATTTCTTGAAAAGTCAGCAGAATTGTTTATAAAGTGCGTTTGAACAAATAAGAAAGACGATAGTCCCTGCCTGGACCGTATCGCGTCGAGCCAGCAAACCAGTACACATGGGAGAGTTCTCTCATGGGTCCGCTAGTTATTATTATTACTATTATTAATAACAATAATCTATTATATAATACGCTAAGGTTCATCCGACAAAAAAACTCAAGCTCCTGAACCAGAAGGAGTTAGAAGATGCGTTTTGTACCAAAATCTTCCCAATCGCCTCAATAGTGCAGTTAAAATCTTGCATTTCTTGAAAAGTCGACGGAAATATATTTATTTGTTTAAAAAAATGTTTAAACAAATAAACAAGACGATAGCCCCTGGTAGAACTCTGTCGCATACAGCCCGCATAACACCAGCGCTGGGCGGGTAGCCTGTACACATGAGACGCACACAACCCATTGTGCATTGAAAAGAATATTCAAATGGAATTACCCGCAACATCATGCGAGAATTCTCGTACAGGTACCCTAGTATCTTATTATTAGACCTGGGATTTTAAGGCAGATGCCTATTTCGTTCCTTACGAAATAACATGATTTTTTTTAAATATCTTGACGTTTCATGATAAATCCCTTACATTAATAGAGTTTTATAGTGCCCTAAAATGCCTATTTGGACCTTTAGAGCCTATTTTACTATTTTAGTGCCTAAAAATGCCTATTTTCTACATTTAAAATAAAATTCAACTTCTGTAATTTTTACAATCACACAATGGACATCCCTGGAACGAGCAGAACAGCAGAGGGTGGGTTTTTTCACAGAAATGTGCTCTTCCCAGACAACTGTCACCAAAGGAATGCTGAGTGAAGGGTGGATGTGGAGGATTAGCTCAGAAGAACAACGAGCAGGTAGTCAAGGACGTACTGTGTCGAGTGACGGGGTGAGGGGGAGGATTATCTAGGAAGAACAAGGAGCAGGTAGTAAGAAGCGACATACTGTGTCAAGTCGCCAGTGAAAGAACATCTGTTTAAGTGAATATAGTTCATCATGCCTAAAACGAAATCATCTAAGAGTGCGCTTATACAACAATGGCTTGTACAATTTCCAGGGATGACTTTTGATGGCAAGATTATTTTCTGCCAGTACTACAATAAACAGGTATGTGCCTATATCTTAAATTTCATATTAATCTAAAATTAAGGTTTTGATATTGGCTTCTCTAATTAATTGTAGAGACCTACTGTCGGCGCCGAAAGTATGTGCAGTCGAGTTTAAACGCTAATACAATTTGAACCAGTCCACCAATCTAAAATATAAATACACCATCGTAAAGCGTGTTTTATTCTGCGTTATCTCCTGTTACATGCATATTTCTATTGTGTTTCTGGTGAAAGATATATTAGGCGGAATGCAAAAAAATACCTATTTTCTTGTCCGTTTTTTGTAAACAACAACTTTGTAGTTTAATTACATGAAAACGGAGAGCCTGTCGCTCGATTTCAAATAAAAATCGGTATAAAATACATAAATCATTGTAAGTTTTCGGTATACAACGATTTGAAACAAAAACCTTCAGACCTTTGATGAACTCAGTCTCGATTTCGGAAGACCACCCAGTACCAAACGGACAGTCTTTTACAAAAACAATAACTTTTTTCCAACGTGTGTAGAGTAATTAAACTTCATAAATATATTTATAATAGTGCATTCCATAATCCACCTAAATTTCATGAAAGTCGAACAGTACGTTTTCATGTAACGGTACTACAAAGTTGTTGTTTACAAAAAACGGGCAAGAAAATAGGTACTTTTTGCATTCCACCTAACATAACTTTCACAGGAAACATAATAAAAATATGCATGTACCAGCAAAGAATGCAGAATAAAACAAGCTTTACGATGGAGTGATTGCATTTTAGATTGGTGGACTGGTTCAAATTTTATTAGCGTTTAAACTCGACTGCAGATACTTTCTGCGCCGACAGTAGTCCAGGCGACCTGGGTTCGATTTCCAGTACCGGCAGTAATTTAGAAATCTACGAGGTCTGGAAGGGTGTTGACCCAGCATCGTGAGGACAATTGAGAAACTACGGTGGGCAGGGGTCACGGAGGCAAGGCAATACGGCTGAGGGATGTATCGTGCTGATCACACGCCACCCAATATCTGCAGGCCATGAGCTGGGCAGCAACCGTTATTGAAAGCCAAGGCCCTTCGGGGACTGTAGTGTTCTTGTTCTTAATTAACTTTAGAGTAATAATGGCTTAATTTAAATAGTTCAAAATTACAAATTTTATTCAATAGCTCACCTTTTCTATTCCTCATCTTAGTCTCTAATTGACATCACTTTATTGTGTTTTAGATTTCACATGAGAAAAAATGCCACCTTCAGCAGCATGCAGATAGTGCCAGTCACAAAGCGAAAGCAGCCATGAAAAGTAACATTAGACAGACTCTGCTCACACAAACTATATCTCCTACAACTCATAATGGTTTCTATGCTGATATGTGTAGAGCCCTAGTTGCAGCAAATATCCCCTGGAATGCTGTGCATAATCCGGTTTTCAGAGATTTTTTACAGAAATACACCAAGCAGCACATCCCATCAGCATCTACATTAAAGAAAAACTACTTAGATATTTGTTACAATGAGGTCATTTTGTCAATCAGGGAGGATATTGGGGAGTCTTGCATATGGTTGTGTGTGGACGAAACCACCGACTCTGTGGGCAGGTACATTGCTAACCTTATAGTAGGAAAACTGGAACCCAATCAGGCATCTACCGCTCACCTTCTTTGCTCTAAACAGCTTGAGAAAGTCAATAGTCGAAGCATTGCATACTTCATCAACAAGGGGTTGCAATTGTTGTATCCTGGGGGTGTTGATGATTCTAAAGTCCTTCTCCTTGTCTCCGATGCTGCTTCCTATATGATTGCCACTGCACCTCTCCTCAAAACTTTCTATCCTTCTTTAATTCATGTTACTTGCATGGCCCATGCCTTGCATAGACTCGCAGAAACAGTTAGGGCCGAGTTTCCTGCAGTAAATACTCTCATTTCAACAATGAAGAAAGTGTTCTGTAAGGCTCCATCAAGAATAGCCATCTTTCGAGAGAAACTCCCCTCTATTCCCCTTCCACCACAGCCAATCATCACCCGTTGGGGTTCCTGGATGGAAGCTGCCCTGTATTATGCAGAATATCTTGAGGAAATCATGACTGTGATAGACAATGTGCCTTTAACGGACAACTCTGCATGTGTGTCGTCTGTCAAAGAACTGTTAAATGATTGTTCCAGTGTTCAGAGAGACATTGCGTATATTCAGGCAAATTTTTCATTTCTTCCAGTCACCATTACAAAAATGGAGGAAAAAGGAAACAGTCTCAAACAGCAATTTTCTGTAATTGAAGAAGCTGAGAATAACATACAAAGTGCTAGGGGCAAGGTAGGAGATAAAATAAGAGACAAGTGGTCTAGTGTACTGCTGAAGAACCCAGGTTATTCAATGCTGAAAAGGGTACATCAGGTAATGGATGGGGAAAAGGTAGACTTACCAAGTGAAATTGAATTGAAAAATGTAGGTAAATTTTCCTATGCCCCTCTAACATCTGTGAGTGTGGAGCGCTCTTTTTCTGCTTTCAAAATGATTTTAACAGACCAAAGACACAGTCTGACTGTGGAAAATTTGGAGAAGATTATTGTTATGTACTGTAAAGCAAACTACGAATGAAAGTACTGTAGGAATGTTCCTCACAAATAAATAAACACATACTCCATTCGCGTTTCCACCGTTATTGGATGCCTATGGTGTATTCTTGGAATACACGGTACGAGAGAATATAAAGTTTAATGCTCTTTGCATGTTCATTCCTTCCTCTTAGTCAAACACCAACAGTGATCTTCTATTTTCTCTGTGGTGATCACTCCGCTTATATCTTTTATGAGTCTGTTCTAGATATATATCTTCCATGACCCTCCTAGCGTCATCTAGCAGCGAATCTCTGAAGCTCCTCAATTCTTCCTGGTGCAAGAGGATTTACTTATCCACCTGGCCACCAGATCTCGGTACCATCGCCAGCTATTATCTCCATGAGCAAGAGGACGTCGTTTACTTTTTCACTCACCATGCTGTGCTATTGTCGCCTGCTATCAACTCTTTGAAGACCATCTCCTCAAGAGAATTTAATTTTCTTAAGTTGGTTATGCTGATATGTATACCTTTTGTCTCCTACCCCCACTCTTTTCCCTTCCTAGGACCCTCTGTGCTTCGCTAAGCAGGTCTCACTTCTAAGTCGGCAGTTGACTCGGTCAGTCACGGCTCAACCCGAGCCAGTCTCCTCAAACCAAGAGACACTCTCTACGCTCTACGCCATGTTGGCACATTAGGCATCCGTCAAAGGAAACTTCACCTTCGACATGAAACAAAGATAAGTACCTACTTCAAGTTTTAACCTCATCTTCATGGTTTTAACTTCTACATGCTTTTAACGATATTTTATAGACAGCGTGAGATTACTTATTTTGGGGCAAAAATCATTCTTCGCGGGATTTGCCATGTTGAGCTTTTGTTTGTATAAGCCAACCTTACTAGAAAGGAGCTTTTCTTAAGCTATTTAAATGAGAAATCTTCTCACCACGTGGGATATTATCCAATACCCGTTGTCTATAAATTACAAAGCAAGTTCCTCCGCTGGATTAACTTTGGCCCCATTTTTCTATTAAGATCGTTCTGGAACCTTCCAGATCCTGTACTCTATCTGCAAGTCTTGCCGTCAGGTATTTTTCACTCACTTGTGAGAATACTATTTAAAATGAGGAATCTTCCTTATAAATTACTGCAATAGCGAACTTTCTTCCACCGTTGGAATGTTCTATGGCGCATTTAATTGTAATTCACAACTTTCTCAAGAAATAGACTCTCGCCTACCTAGTGCAACCAGTTCTTTTCATCATTGCAATAACTTTCTTTCCCATAAACTTTCGTGTCTCTACAGTGAACTTTTCATCTATTTAAAAGACTATAGTGATAACTAGTGCTTGTCCCACTTTTCTACCGCGTCGCGATCGTCCGTTTACATTAAATAAGGCCATGAACATTGATCCTAAATCCCAATGATCTTTCCTCAACCTTCTACTAACAAACCATATTAATAAAATTGTAACTTTTCTATAAGGTGTCACTATAACGAAGTGCCCTTCCATTTTGTTTGTTTATCATTAATTAACCTCTGTATTACTACGTGTTTTATACACGGTTTAAGCTTACATTGTTTCTTCCCTACAAGCAGGGAAAACAATACTTTCAACTCTTGAGTGAGTTATTTCTGGGTCTCACGAAATGGAAACTGCCCCATTTGGCTCGTGATTCCTACTTAAACATAGGAAGTCTAGAACCTTCCTTTTGACTTTTCTCTTCAGGTTTCACCGTAAGTGACCTGCTCTCTTTTGTATAATTGTTATAAGTAATTTTGCACAAATATAAGAAGTTGTAGGAACTTCTATCTTATTCTTCATGTTTTTCTTATTGTTATTTTCGAAGTTGTCACTCTCTCTAGAATATTCTCTCAGAAATTTCTTATAGTACACTCCTTGTACTCAATTTAATGTTTAAACTTTAATTACTTCATTTGTCTTTTAAAATCTTATAAAGATTTTAGAACATATTGAACCCTTATTGATCTTCGATAAATAAGTATTCATATTTATTATTATTATTACTACGGCCCAGGCAGCACGTAAGGAAGTCGACTTGGATATTAGGGAGGCCAGCATTTCGTAACGATTGCAACAGAAGTTGAGCCAGTAGCTATTCCTGGGGGACGGCCAGAATTAGTCGAGTTCAAGGCTAAATTGTGCAACTACTGTACCAAAATTGGAGACATAAAGGAAGAATCACGAGGTCTTCTCAACGAACATACGATTGAATCAGCCAATCGCAAGAGACCAAGCCGTGACCACGAGGTGGACGGCGTCAGTAGTAAAAAGCCCGCGGAAGTGTGTATCTAAGGAACCGCCGAACGGATTAATTTCCGCTCGAGTTATTTGAGACGTTGGATTTATTTGGAGAAGAATGACACTAGCTACATCTTTGTGAGACAAAAACTCTGGAAGTTTTTATCCGACTTTGCCCCACTCCACCGCCCTTGTCAGTTTCTCATAAATAGCTTGGCCTGACGCCAATTAAAGTCTTATCTTGTGGAGCCTTCAGAGGCATACTCCACGTCAGTTCGAAGTGTGAATTTTAAAGTCTATTCTTTTGGAGCCTTCAGAGGCAGACTCCACGCCAGTTCGAAGTGTGGATTTTAAAGTCTTACCTTGTGGAGCCTTGAGAGGCATACTCCACGTCAGTTTGGACTGTGATTTTGACGCTCGAATTTATCTAAGTCATTATTTGGTGTAAAATATGATTTTTACGCTCTAAATCAGAGAAGCTAATTCATTTTGTGAGCTTTGAGGAACTGAAGTCGCAGCGATCGCAGTATCAAATTTTAAAAGCTGTAATACATTTTATTATAAAATCAACTTTGTTGTGTGAACTAAACAGTAACTTTCATTTCAAGACGACGAGTTCAACTTTAAGAGGGAAGTATCGTACCACCCTAATTAGCGCTTACCAGGACCGAAGTCCATAGTACAGACGGAAATACCGGACGAGATAGCGACTGCTAGTGCAGCTAGGATTGTGAACTTGTTAACGAGCCAGTGGCGCGGACTCGAGATTGTATATTTTATGTATAAAGTGTGTGTATTTTATGTATGTTTTTATAGTGCGTGTGTCTGATATAAGTAGGGCCAGTCTTCGCTATTAATCGCAATAGGACAATTGTGGGTGAACTGAGTAGCCTGCAAGCGATTATAGATAGGCAAACATTTAATATTGAACTTTTCTGCCGAGGAGTCGAGACCAAGATGAACAGCACGTGGTTTGAAGTTGGGATGAGCTTCAAGAAATCAGCACAGACGACTACTATGGAGAGCTAAATTGTCCATAGGGCAATGGGTTGAGGAGAATGTCCTTGGTCTACATGCAGAAGCGGTGATGTACTAAAATTGGATTTATTTCAATTATGTAGTTAGATTTGGCCGGGGAACTTTGTAAATAGTCATGTTTTTCTTTCTTGTTGTTTTAGAGTTTTTCTTGTACCGATACTGTATGTTTAAATGTCCGTTGGCGCGTGGCCAAAGTGTTTGTTGATATTTTGTTTTCTTTCTTGAGTCAAGTGTAATGTACGCGGCGTGCGTGCGTGATTTTACCCTTGCAATTTGCGGAACCCGTTACATTCGATAAATGGTGCTTTGTTAACGTTAATATTTGAAATAGGAATGGGAGGAAATTAGTGTAAAACATTTGTCTGAACAGGTTATTATTCATGTTAGGGTAGCCGAGTGCACCAACTTAAAAGTAATTGTAGAACACCTTCGTTCTAATTTTGATAGATTTTCTTGAGTCCTTTTCAGGTGACTAGTCACGGCATAGAACGATGGCGCCAGCATGTGGATATTATTTGTGTCTTTTATTTCAGGGTCTGTCAAAACCCATACGTGTGATTCAGTGTGTGTTGATGTGTCTAATGTGTGTTGATTCTACGTGAGGAGGGGGTAGTTGTCCTACCGCCCTTATATATTATTTTTGCTGCTATTGTATTTTTGAGATGGAAAGACAGAGTGCTCTTGGGAGACTGCTGATTCTTGTCCATATGGTTATTCTGACACACACATGTATTATTGTGCTTTGGGGCACATTTCTTCGAGGTTCGACCCCATGTTCTGGGAGGTCGACGTATTTTGACACGTGGGTTGACAGACATGCAGAGTTCCACAAACCGCCCGTTTTGCCTGTGACTTATTTTGATAGGCAGTCCTTGTGTCCGACTGATCCCTGTAAGCTTTCATATAGCAAACCTGTTCATTGTGATGGTTAATTTTTAAGCCATAATTAATTGGGGAGTTCGCCATGTTTGTAACGGATTGTTGTACCTTGTATGGATAAAATATTGTGATTAACGTAAATGTTGGCTGTTTGCCTATTGCTTTGTTGATGACTCAATTCATGTAATTTTGTGTGTCACACCCGTGTGGTGTAGTGGTAGAGTATTTGTAAATTTTGACAGCGGTCATTTGAGTATTTTTTCTATTGGTCACGTGTTAATGTACTTGTGTTGATTTGTGTGAGAAGACCTAAGTTTTTAGGCAGTAAATGTTGCTACGGCAATCTATGTCCAATTTCACTCGGAAATTTTGTGTTTGTTTATAGTAGATTTAGGAAGTGTCGGTTTAATTTAAGTAGTGTAGTTGTGTTCCCCCGTGTCGGTCTAGCTCTAGGAAATGCGGATTCGGTGTTTGAAGGGTCATCCCGGATGATAACGAATCACGCATTCAAAGTACACATCGTGATGCATGTAGAACGGCATACGCATTTATATGGTCACTTATATGGTCACTTTTGTATCTTTCATTTAAGGACACTTGGTCCAAGTAATTAATCTCTCCAGAGATATCGCCTAGTTTTTGGCATTTTTATTAAATGGGAGTCAGTTGGGAGATTTGTTGTTATTTGTTTATGTGTAAATATGGTGATTTGTTATTAAATTCAGTTGTTTTTAACCCTGGCTTCACTCTTTCCTGCATGTTAATTTTGTTATATGTTACCCTGCAAGTTAATGAAGCGCCCTGACAGCAACTTACGAATATGACCTGTTACGCCCCGAATTTGAGTCTCATATGCTTCTTTGCAAGGGTTCATAAAACAAAAATGGCTGCCCAAGTGGGGATTGTTGTTGTTGTTGCTTCGCTGATCTCATATTTATTTCGTTGAGAAATGATGCCAGGTCAAGCGGACATGTAAATTCAGTAAATAGAGGCGATGTTGTACCGCCATGTGCATTAGTAAAATCACTGAGTTCCTAAAGTTAGAAATATTGAACAAGGTTAGAATTTGATTTTGTATTTGTTATAAACTTGTTCTGGCGCCCACATTAAAATTAGAAATTTGCATTATTATTGAACTCAGTTAAAGCAGGAAGATGTTGCCTTATATTTGACATTTAATTGACTTCGGTTAATTGGTGTTTCGTAAATTCTGTTGGTTAGGAATTTAAAAGCAGATCACTAGGGGTTATTTTATTGTTTGGGAATAAGTGTCATTGTATTCAGTAAATTTTGTTACTGAAATTTTCATTAAAGTAGAGCCAGTAATATTTAAATGTGTGACATATATGTGCGTGTAGGGCTGAAACCTTAGCCCATAACCCTGTTTTTCTCTGAATATATTTTTGTGTGTGATATGGCGCTTGTTGATGAGATAAAGGCATTGTTAGAACAGATGTCGATCCAAATGTCCGCGAAAACGGAAGAACAATTAGAACAGATGTCGATCCAAATGTCCGCGAAAACGGAAGAACAATTAGAACAGATGTCGATCCAAATGTCCGTAAAGACGGAAGAACAATTAAAAGAACAATTAGAAGCTCAGCGTGAGCACAGTGAAAAACAATTAGAGCAGATGTCCGCGAAAACGGAAAAACAATTAATAGACTGTGAAAAACAATTACTTGATATGAGCGGTAACATTTCGGTCCAGTTAGAAGTCCAGAAATTAGACACTGACAAACAACTCAATGAACTTAACCACAAATTGTCACAACAGGCGGTAACACAAACCGAACAGTTAGGGAAAATCACAAATGATATCAACCAGAGCGTTCAAAAAGTAGAGAAACTGGCAGGCGAGGTTGCGGAAAACAACATCAGACAGTTAGGAGAAATGAAGAAATTGGAGGCAAAATTTGATAACAAATTAATACAATTTGACGAGATGGTGGCGGATAAACTTAAGCAAATAGAGGCAGCATGTGTCAGTAACACCGCGGGAGTAAAGAAGACCCAAGAGAAACTACAACAGCAAATTAATTCGGTAGATAACAACGTGCTGGAATTAATAAAGGAAATAGATAAAGTCGAAGTTAAGGCTGAAACTGAGCGGATACACTTGCGGGAGAATTTAGAGGAGCAATTAGGCAGAACACAAGAGATCATAAGAAAAGAGATGGAAGGCCAGCTAATAAACACACAAGAGGTCATAAGACAAGAAGTAGGGGAGCAGCTCGTCAAAACTCAGGATAATTTGGAAGAACAACTAGTGAAAACGCAGGAACGGATACGTGAAGAGCTAGAGAAAAATCAGGAGAGGAACGAGGAGAAAATAAACAGCTTAAAAAGTAGGATCCGGCGAGATTGGGACCAGCAGGCTCAGGCGAATAAGGAAGACCGCTTGACAATTTTAAAACGCTTGGGGGAACACAGTTCAAGAATGCAGGCACTGGAGGAAAGTATGAAGTCGAAGTTACAGGAACACTCAGAATTAATCATAAAGAACGAGATTAGATCATTAGAGAATGCGACATTATTTTCAAATGAAAACATACAGGAAAAGCAAACAAGTATTGGAAGTCCGGCAGGTTCGAAGTTGGCTGAGGACACGAGTCGAGGTCAAAGTCCCAGACTAACGACTAATGCATTCCAGCAGTACAGGGGGGAGACTTCAACTCCGCAACCGAACTTGGCACCAGCCCAAGTCATCCAAGTCATTCGGGGTAATGATTTTAAGCCCGATAAGTTCAAAGAAAATTCAGGAACCACTCCCAAAGCATTCTTACGGCAATTAACGGATTACTTTAATGACCAACACATCGGCCCAGAGAAACAATTAAGACTGGTGGAGAAATTTTTGGAAGGACCTAGCCTGACCTGGTTCTTAAGTTTCAAGTACACATTTACAGACATGGATCAATTCCGCGAGGCGTTTTTGAAGAAGTTTTGGAGTCCTTCGTTACAACAGGGGTTAAGAATGGACCTGTACACACGCAAATACCATAGTACCCATCCAACCCGTTTTTCAGAATTCTTTAGTCAGCAATTAGTAAAATTCAGGGATTTTGATGACCCGCCTAGCGAGCCGAATATGGTTCTAACCATCGGAAAACAACTCCCAATGCATATCCAACAATTGTTAGTCGCAGGAAACATTCAGACCGCAGTCCAAGCAGAAGAATTACTTAGACACTTAGATGAGACGAGTATGGTGAGCCCACAGACAGGAAGAAGGAATTTGGAATGTGTAAACACGGCAGAGGTAGTTCAGGGACTCCAAAATAACCACGGCCAGGGAAACCAAAGTAAGACACAGTCCACGGGAACACAGTTCACGCCAAGAAGACAAGATTTTGACGGCCGAAACCAGTTCCATCACAACAATCATAACTATCAGAATAACCGCGGGAGATATCATCAGAATAACCAACATCAAAATAATCAGTGGACGTACCAGCGGGAGTACACGAATTGGAGGGGAAACCAGAGACAAGGTAGACCTTACCAAAGAAATGGAGATGGTAGATGGAGTAACGGCAGGGACTATCGCCAAGAAAACAGAGGAGATTATAGGAATAACTGGGACGAGCGATATATTGAATCCCGTAAATACCTGGATCAATTAAGTAATGAAGAAGCGGAGAAGGAAAAGTGGGGGCGTGCCATGGCGAACAGACAGAGCCCAGACAATCATCAAGGAGAGGGGGCAGAGAGTTTACTGAGGCAACAGGAGCGACAGAATGATAACCGGCGAAACACATCTAATGGGGCCCGGGATAAAAAAAAAACCCAAATGAATTGAAAGGAGATAGGCTAGAAACGGAGATCGCCAGGGAGCAAGAAGAGATGATAGTGGCCAACATAGAAGAGTGGGTAGCATTCCCAGACGACTGCCTGGAGGAAGTGGTGAAGAACCGTGAAAACGTTATCAGACAGCTACCAATTATTTACGCGCATATTGGAGGTATGAGGGTGAGATGTTTGATTGATACAGGTAGCCAGGTGAGCTTGGTCACTGAAATTTTGATAAAAGAAATAGCAAGAAAACAGACTGTTCCTATTATGCCGGTACCGCTAATGAAAGTCAGAGGTGTCATTCCTGACAAAACTATGAATTGTAAACAGCAAGCATTTCTAGATCTGGAAATATTGAACCATACTTTTTCACAAACATTCATTGTTATTCCAAAGATGAACTACAATATAATTTTAGGAGCCAACTTCATCTGCGATTTTCATGCTGTAATTGATTTACATAACAACACTGTAAGCTTCAAACAAGTAGAAGGATTGGATCATGTGGGTTTAAATATGGAAGAGAATCCGCTGGAGAGAGAGGCCAATACTTGGGTTGTTGAGGAATGCACTAATGAGGCCGGAGATAAGATCTTGAGGGGAGAGCAAGTCAACCAGACAGCAGTGCTAGAAATGGACAGCCGAGATATTTCACAGGAACTTTGGGTGCATTTGGCGGAAGAAGAAATGGGCGGAACCAAATTCGAAATTTTACTTCAGGAGCGACTTAAGGAAGCCATCGTAGGGGAATCTGATAGAAGAAGACTGGAAGAAATTTTAAGATCGCATAAAGAAGCTTTTGACACCGTACCTGGGAAAGTTTTGAATTTTCAATATGCTATGCAGGTGACAGATTGGACCCCATTTAAAAGTAAATTGTACCCGATCCCAGAGAAGCATTTTTCTCAGGTGAAGGACATTATTACTAACTTGTTAGATTCTGGTATGATAAGGAAAGCTGCAACTCCTTACCTGAACGCAATATTGGCTGTGACCAAGCCAAACGGATCAATTAGGCTATGCCTAGACGCGCGAGTTTTAAATAGTAAACTGCTAGTTGAGCACGACCAAGCACCAAGGATCAAAGATGTTTTGAAAGGCTTCCGTGGGAAGAAGATATACTCAAGTGTTGATTTGACGAATAGTTTCCACCATCTTGAACTTGAAGAAAAATCTCAACTGTTGACGGGATTTTTATTCGACAATCAAAGTTATATCTGGTGTCGAATGCCCTTTGGCGTGAAAACTGCGGGATGTGCACTCATTAGAGCACTCGACAGAAATCTGACTGAGGAGGTCAAGAACTTCACCACGAGATATGTTGATGACATATTAATCGCTTCTGAGACAATGGAAGAACACTTGATAAATTTAAATACATTGTTGGATAACCTGAGAACCATGAACTTCAAGATCAACTTAAAAAAATCACACTTTTGCCAGAGCGAAATTTTATATTTGGGACATATAATTGATGTCGAGGGCGTGCGGCCTAATCCAGCCAAGATTGATGCTATTAAGAAATTTCCCACACCTACCAAAGTCAAACATGTTAGAGCATTTTTGGGAGTGACTGGTTTCTTCAAAGAAAATTGCCCTGGTTACACAGAAACAGTAGCGCCTATGCAGGAGATGTTGAAGAAAGCGAATCGATGGTCGTGGAATGAGGAGTGCGACAGGTCTTTTAAAGCAACGAAGGATTTATTGGAAAACTGTGTGAAACTTGGATATCCGGATTTTGAGAAACAATTTATCATTCAAGCAGATGCTTCGTTAATTGGGATTGGTGCTATGCTGTACCAAGAGGACGCTGAAGAACCCAAGAAGAAATCCTATTTGGCATTCACGAGTCGTAAATTACGGAAACATGAGAGAAACTACACAGTTACGGAACTTGAGCTACTAGCAATTCTATATTCTCTACAACAGTGGCGCAAGATGATCTATGGTTATTCCATCATTGTTAGAACCGACCACCATGCACTGACGTTTTTATTTAAGACAACAATAGCAAGTGAGAGAGTAACGCGCTGGTCCATCTACATACAACAGTTTGACATCACAATAGAGCATTGTCCTGGGAAATTGAACGTCATTCCAGATGCCTTGAGTAGAAACCCTGAGGACGGAAACGAAGTAATAGCGGAAGTTCACAATATTACCTTGACACCTAAGGCTCGTGAGTTTTTGGCAAGATTGAAGGATATTCGGAAGGAGCAAGAAGCTGACCCATGGATGATGATGATGATAAAATTCTATAGGAAGGAGTTACAACCAAATTCACCAGAGTACCGGGAAGCCAGTGCTAAACAAGCGAGATTTCACTACTTGAATAACTTGTTACATAAGTACGTGGATGAGCATCATACTAAACTGCGGATCTTAGTTCCAGCATCACTGCAGAGGGGATTAACTTGGCATGTTCACGAGAGCCTAGCACATATCGGCACGGATAAGACTGAAGCTACGATAGGGGAGACCTTTACTTGGCCCAAGATGAGATTCACCATTGTTGAAGTAATTAGAACGTGTGACGCTTGTCAGCGCACAAAGCCGAACAACTTTATTCTGAAACAACCTCCAATACCACTATTACCGCAGAAACCATGCGAGATGCTCGCAATTGATTGCTTTGGTCCTTTAGTAAAAGGAAAGCGTGGATGCCGACACCTCTTGGTGTGTGTCGATGTATTTTCGAAGATGGTCGTGCTATGTCCTATTCAGAAGACGACATCAAGACAAGTCCTCAGTAGAATTAAGAACAAAGTCATTCCGATGCTTGGGAAGCCGGAATCCATTCTTTCAGATCACGGTACCTATTTCACAAGCAATGTTTTTAGGCAAGGTTTGGAGAGCCTAGGAATAAAACACATATTTTCAAGTATTCGTCATCCTTGTGGAAATCCGAGCGAAAGAACAATTCGCTGTGTCGCTAAATACTACAGAGTAATGATTCCTAACGAACACAATAAATGGGTAGACAAAGTAGGAGAAATTGAGATGTGCATGAACACTACTAAGCACGAGTCGACGGGTCAAGTCCCACTGATTGTACACCACAACAGATTGCCGGAAAGAACTTGGGATAAGATCATTCCTTGCCCAAGGGATCCATTATTAGCGCATGATTTGCGAATCCAGCGAACGAGAGAGCACATGAGGAACCAAGCGGACCGAAGGCTGAGACGGTACCGAGGAAAGAAGTTTCACCGAGAGTTACAAGAGCAAGAATTAGTGCTGGTTCGTAGACCACCGATCTCCGACCCTAAGAACAAAGTCTTCGCCAAGTTCTGTCCAAGGTTCATTGGTCCGTTCCGGGTAATTAAGAATCTGGGTAACAATGCCTACAGATTAGAAGAAGTGAGCACTGGTGCAAAATCTGTTTTTAATAGCGCCAATTTGAAACCGTACTACAGAAGGGAACCATTTGATGAGTAGGAAAGATGATATGTGCAGAATCTGTATTGCAAAATTTATTTTTGAAAACAAACACTCAAATTCACGGGGAGCACCTGAGTACGCACTTTGTTTGTAAACAACGAGCAGCTGAGACGACGGGAGTGGCAACTACTTGAGGAGAAGGGGAGACCTAGTGGAAATATGAGTGACATTCCAGCGAGAAGGGAGCACACTAATTGAGTCAGAGGGGCATACACTCGAGCAGCTGAGTGAGATTTAAAGAGATGTGTTGTTACTACAGTGGATTTTGTTTTTGAAATCCAAACCAATAAATTGTTTCGAATTTCAAAACCTTGCTGAGGACAAATGAACCCTTATTGATCTTCGATAAATAAGTATTCATATTTATTATTATTATTACTACGGCCCAGGCAGCACGTAAGGAAGTCGACTTGGATATTAGGGAGGCCAGCATTTCGTAACGATTGCAACAGAAGTTGAGCCAGTAGCTATTCCTGGGGGACGGCCAGAATTAGTCGAGTTCAAGGCTAAATTGTGCAACTACTGTACCAAAATTGGAGACATAAAGGAAGAATCACGAGGTCTTCTCAACGAACATACGATTGAATCAGCCAATCGCAAGAGACCAAGCCGTGACCACGAGGTGGACGGCGTCAGTAGTAAAAAGCCCGCGGAAGTGTGTATCTAAGGAACCGCCGAACGGATTAATTTCCGCTCGAGTTATTTGAGACGTTGGATTTATTTGGAGAAGAATGACACTAGCTACATCTTTGTGAGACAAAAACTCTGGAAGTTTTTATCCGACTTTGCCCCACTCCACCGCCCTTGTCAGTTTCTCATAAATAGCTTGGCCTGACGCCAATTAAAGTCTTATCTTGTGGAGCCTTCAGAGGCATACTCCACGTCAGTTCGAAGTGTGAATTTTAAAGTCTATTCTTTTGGAGCCTTCAGAGGCAGACTCCACGCCAGTTCGAAGTGTGGATTTTAAAGTCTTACCTTGTGGAGCCTTGAGAGGCATACTCCACGTCAGTTTGGACTGTGATTTTGACGCTCGAATTTATCTAAGTCATTATTTGGTGTAAAATATGATTTTTACGCTCTAAATCAGAGAAGCTAATTCATTTTGTGAGCTTTGAGGAACTGAAGTCGCAGCGATCGCAGTATCAAATTTTAAAAGCTGTAATACATTTTATTATAAAATCAACTTTGTTGTGTGAACTAAACAGTAACTTTCATTTCAAGACGACGAGTTCAACTTTAAGAGGGAAGTATCGTACCACCCTAATTAGCGCTTACCAGGACCGAAGTCCATAGTACAGACGGAAATACCGGACGAGATAGCGACTGCTAGTGCAGCTAGGATTGTGAACTTGTTAACGAGCCAGTGGCGCGGACTCGAGATTGTATATTTTATGTATAAAGTGTGTGTATTTTATGTATGTTTTTATAGTGCGTGTGTCTGATATAAGTAGGGCCAGTCTTCGCTATTAATCGCAATAGGACAATTGTGGGTGAACTGAGTAGCCTGCAAGCGATTATAGATAGGCAAACATTTAATATTGAACTTTTCTGCCGAGGAGTCGAGACCAAGATGAACAGCACGTGGTTTGAAGTTGGGATGAGCTTCAAGAAATCAGCACAGACGACTACTATGGAGAGCTAAATTGTCCATAGGGCAATGGGTTGAGGAGAATGTCCTTGGTCTACATGCAGAAGCGGTGATGTACTAAAATTGGATTTATTTCAATTATGTAGTTAGATTTGGCCGGGGAACTTTGTAAATAGTCATGTTTTTCTTTCTTGTTGTTTTAGAGTTTTTCTTGTACCGATACTGTATGTTTAAATGTCCGTTGGCGCGTGGCCAAAGTGTTTGTTGATATTTTGTTTTCTTTCTTGAGTCAAGTGTAATGTACGCGGCGTGCGTGCGTGATTTTACCCTTGCAATTTGCGGAACCCGTTACATTCGATAAATGGTGCTTTGTTAACGTTAATATTTGAAATAGGAATGGGAGGAAATTAGTGTAAAACATTTGTCTGAACAGGTTATTATTCATGTTAGGGTAGCCGAGTGCACCAACTTAAAAGTAATTGTAGAACACCTTCGTTCTAATTTTGATAGATTTTCTTGAGTCCTTTTCAGGTGACTAGTCACGGCATAGAACGATGGCGCCAGCATGTGGATATTATTTGTGTCTTTTATTTCAGGGTCTGTCAAAACCCATACGTGTGATTCAGTGTGTGTTGATGTGTCTAATGTGTGTTGATTCTACGTGAGGAGGGGGTAGTTGTCCTACCGCCCTTATATATTATTTTTGCTGCTATTGTATTTTTGAGATGGAAAGACAGAGTGCTCTTGGGAGACTGCTGATTCTTGTCCATATGGTTATTCTGACACACACATGTATTATTGTGCTTTGGGGCACATTTCTTCGAGGTTCGACCCCATGTTCTGGGAGGTCGACGTATTTTGACACGTGGGTTGACAGACATGCAGAGTTCCACAAACCGCCCGTTTTGCCTGTGACTTATTTTGATAGGCAGTCCTTGTGTCCGACTGATCCCTGTAAGCTTTCATATAGCAAACCTGTTCATTGTGATGGTTAATTTTTAAGCCATAATTAATTGGGGAGTTCGCCATGTTTGTAACGGATTGTTGTACCTTGTATGGATAAAATATTGTGATTAACGTAAATGTTGGCTGTTTGCCTATTGCTTTGTTGATGACTCAATTCATGTAATTTTGTGTGTCACACCCGTGTGGTGTAGTGGTAGAGTATTTGTAAATTTTGACAGCGGTCATTTGAGTATTTTTTCTATTGGTCACGTGTTAATGTACTTGTGTTGATTTGTGTGAGAAGACCTAAGTTTTTAGGCAGTAAATGTTGCTACGGCAATCTATGTCCAATTTCACTCGGAAATTTTGTGTTTGTTTATAGTAGATTTAGGAAGTGTCGGTTTAATTTAAGTAGTGTAGTTGTGTTCCCCCGTGTCGGTCTAGCTCTAGGAAATGCGGATTCGGTGTTTGAAGGGTCATCCCGGATGATAACGAATCACGCATTCAAAGTACACATCGTGATGCATGTAGAACGGCATACGCATTTATATGGTCACTTATATGGTCACTTTTGTATCTTTCATTTAAGGACACTTGGTCCAAGTAATTAATCTCTCCAGAGATATCGCCTAGTTTTTGGCATTTTTATTAAATGGGAGTCAGTTGGGAGATTTGTTGTTATTTGTTTATGTGTAAATATGGTGATTTGTTATTAAATTCAGTTGTTTTTAACCCTGGCTTCACTCTTTCCTGCATGTTAATTTTGTTATATGTTACCCTGCAAGTTAATGAAGCGCCCTGACAGCAACTTACGAATATGACCTGTTACGCCCCGAATTTGAGTCTCATATGCTTCTTTGCAAGGGTTCAATATATAAGGTTTGAAACCTAATAAATTGCCAATCGCCTGGAGCAAACGTTTAATGTTTTCTGAGGTCTGTGACCCCAAAATTGTTAACCAAATTGAAAATATATTTATTAAAGTTATTAACTTCTTTTGAATTGTTAAATAAATCAAGCGTTTCTTTTTGCCTTTTCATTTTTTCTAGTGCAACGGTTAGGTAAGATCCTGTTCTCCTTGGCTCTCCCTACTCGATGCCATTAAATCTATTTATAGGGCTTTCACCACTCGTTGCATTTGAGCAAGAACTCTTAGTAGTAATCTCGTTAAAGTTTCTCTTAGCTTTAATAGCTAATTCTAACTGGTCAGTAAGGCAGGTAAAGCTCGCTACGCCAGCTACCTGCTTGTGGAGATCCTCTCCGAAAACTTATGGTCAGTTTTCCAAAAGATAAGTGTTTTTCTTTGTCTAAACTTTTAGCCGGCCTCTCGCTGAGTAAAAGCTTAGCCATTTCCAAATGCAACCATTGGTTCACTTACCAAAATTACTCTCCAAGGTATAATTTTTTATCACTATCCTCCCTGGAAGCACTTGGTCGCTTTTTCAGGAACTCTATAACTTCAAAAACTGGAAATACCAAACTTGATTCCAATTATTGGCATTCTTCGAATTACCTTGAAAAAACGAATTTCTTTGAAAGGACATACAATAAATCTGTTACTCTCAGTCTTGCCAGACCAACACCCTTCCCCATAGTAGTCTTATGCCTGCTTGAGAGGGAATATTCTAAGGCCACTCTCTTGCAAACCGCCCAAGTCCTAGCTGTATTTCCCGTCAGCTTAGACCAAGTTCTTACCCATTTTAGGTATCAGAGAACGGATTTTCAGTGGAAACCGCCTCTAAGTGCATTAAAGGTTAAATTTATAACTTTTGTGGAACTCTCATCCTATTTCTCTATCCTTTTTCTCCAGTCTGAAACCCACTTCCTTTTCTTAATCATCTTCCCTTGGTGGGTGGGTTATTCCTCAGCCAATAATCTACCCAAAATTTGGTCCCAGACACCCGGGAGAGTCCATTTGTCATTTTTCTGTTTGGCAATACTTTGCAAATTATTAATATCTGCTTTGAATCTTTCAGCTATAACCACATCGTGCAAAGCCTGTGCAGGAGAAAGAGGCCGCTCCTGTCTCCTTTGGTGTGTCCCGTTCTTTCTACTTATTCGCTGCTGCCAGTTTGACAGCATTTTTAAGGTTCTACAGTTTTGTAAGTTGTATTTCAATTTATTCTCTTTGTCATGGCTCCTACTGAAAAAGATGAAACTCTCATTGCTAGACGTTCTTCCTATAAAGGGCAACTCACTAGATTCAGAAATTTTATCAACAAATTTAATCCCGCCGAGTGTGATTTAGACATCCTAACACAACGCCTTAAGTTGTACGAACGGTCCTATGATTATTACGATCAAATTCAAACCGAGATTGAATCCGCTTGCCCAGAACTTCTATCGGATCGGGACGAGGTCGAACCCTTGTACCTTGAAGGGATTGCCAAGGCCCACCAACTGATCCGCAGTATCTCAGAACCGGACACTATGGTCATCAATCCGGCCCAGTTCGCACCCGCTTCAGTTCACAAGAACAAACCGAAACCGTTACTTCCTAAGATAAGCCTACCGCACTTCTCAGGCCAGGAAGGTGAATGGTATTCTTTTTATGAACTTTACTGCTCACTCGTTCATGACAATAAGGAAATTCCCGACATTCATAAATTCTACTTTTTACGTACGTCTTTGGAAAGCGAGGCCTTGGCCTTGGTCCAATCACTGCCTTTAAGCGCAGATAACTACCACATCGCCTTTCATCTCCTTAAAGAGAGATATGGCAATTTACGTTTGAGTGTAGCTCGCCACATCCGCTGTCTCTTCAACCTGCCAGCCGTCAAACCTAATGACGTCACCTCTTTAAGAGACTTGTTAGACTCTATGCAGTTAAATGTCAGAGCATTATATCAACTTAAGCAGCCCGTCCAAACATGGGACACCATACTTATTCATCTAGCTACATCCAGATTCGATTTTTCGACTTTAAAGGCATGGGAAATCGAACTCGCCCGCAAGGAGGAATTTTCGTTCGAACACTTAATCTCGTTTCTCAACAGCCGATGCCAAGTCCTTACAGCACTCGCATTTCAGTGCGAAAATGTCGAAACGAATCATCAGTGTCACAGTTTTGAGAAAGAACTTGCTTCTTCAAAGGGTCATCAGCCCCCATCTGTCGAGAACAAGCAAACCCGTTCTGCTTCTTTCAATCATCCAAGAGAACATATCAGGCCGCTCAACAAATCTTTAAAATGCACGCTCTGTAAAAAGCTTCACACATTGTATTTGTGCAAATCCTTTAAAGAATTGTCTGTCGAAGATCGAAGGAAGTTTGTCTTCAATAGCAAACATTGCTTCAACTGCTTGTCACCTAAGCATTCTTCTTCAAACTGCACGTCTTCCAATCTCTGTTTCCATTGTAAAAAACCGCATCATTCCTTATTGCACGTTCATGATAAATCGAGGTCATCAGTACCCGCTTCTTCAAACTCCATGCAGAGCAGCTCCGAACAAACTAATGCTTCTTCCTGCATTTCTAACGCCGAAACTTCTCACAGTGCGCAAGCCCTCTTGTCCACTGTACAATTCCAAATCCAAGATAATTTTGGAAATTGGGTTCGAACCCGTGGTCTCCTCGATTCTGCTTCAACGCACAACTTTGTTTCGCAATCATTAATTAAAAAACTAGGTCTTTCGTCATCGCATACTCCCATCAATGTATCTGGCATTGACAATTTGAAAACTCAAGTCTTGCAGTCTTCAAAATTGAAAATCAGAGACGTTTGCCAAAGAAACACCAATCTTAACTTAAACTGTCTCATTCTTACCAGTATTGGCAAGGACACTCCTAGCAGCTCTATTAATACCTCCGGTTTAAAGATTCCTTCGCACGTAAGGTTAGCTGATCCTCAGTTTAATGCTCAAGGTCCCATTGATGTACTTTTCAGTGCCAATGTTTTTTGGAATTGTCTCCGTAAACAGGTTCGCAAGTTATCTTCAACCGTGGTCGCTAGAGACACCGATTTTGGTTAGGTTATTACTGGTGAAATCCAACATCCCAGTCTTCAAACCAAATCGCAATGTCATTTCGTTACTGCTGATATAAATCCCATTTCTGAAAAAGAGAATACTTATGGTTTCGATCTCGATACTTTTGAAAAGCACTTACCGAAACGATGTCTTATCGTGAACAACTACGCCACCTTGGTAAGTTGTTTAAATGATTTTGCCTTCTTCCCGCACAAGATGGCAATTCAAGTTCGCCTTGCCTTGTGTTACTTCGTCTACCTTCTCATGTCATTTTTATAGCAGGTAATTGCTTAAACTCTTTATCGAAAACTATCTTCCCCTTGTGTAAAACCATGGCTATCAGTCACCATCACTTCCCTGTAAGCTATGTTTCACTTCTTTCGCTATTTAGAAGGATGGCCACGGCCGGCTCCTCCCCCCTTCCTCACAATTGGAAGTCGCTCATGAAACCGCTTGAAAATCTGAATTCTCTAGCATCTAGAATAACTATTCTTACGCATAAACTCCTTCTCAATGTCCCAGCTTTTCTTCTCTGTTCGGAAGAATTAAGCTTTTTTCTGTTGAAAATTGTCGGATTCCGTGATCCTCCAAATTATGCGAAATTGATTTCCTACTCTATTTCATATGTCTTTAAATTGTTTTCTCACGTCCAAGCTACGGATGACTACATGTCGTGTTACTCGCTCCGCTTTAAGTCAAAGCTGATTCAACTAGTGTTGTTTGTTTACTTTGAACTGCTTGTTTGTCAAACTTGTTTGTATACAAGTTTGGGGAAGGCCAAGTTATCGTTTATTTCCTGTATGCTTGGCAAAGGTCAAAGCAAGATTCCCTTATCTCAACGCTGGCTGATTGCCAACCATTGTCTGGCGAGTCGCTTCCGTAAGTTCAGAAGCCGTTCAACTCATCACCAAAATAAATTTGTTCTAGTCAAGGACTCTTTCAGATATTTATATTCCTTATCTCGTTGTACTATGTGGGTCAAGGCCGCGCTTGCTTATGTCTCCCACTTGTTCAGACTCGTATCTTACAATTGCTTCGATTCTTGTTTTATAACATCGTTGCATATTGTACAGCCTCCCAGGGGTATGCACCCCTTGGAGACCATCCCCCCATCATCTGCCTAAATCTCCTAACGGGCAACCCTTGGAAAGCCGGGCCAACATCCATAAAACGTAGCAAGGACAGCTTGCCACTCTAGAAGGCAGCTCAGGCCTTGCACAATGGTTACACATAGCGACATACTATTAACTGGGACAGCAATGCCAAGACATTGCTGACAGCATAGCGCCGAAGAGTATAAGAAGGCGTCTTAATCAGGTCAAGGGATCTCTCCATTATCAGTGCTTCAACGATACGGCCGAAGGCTACGCCGGTGTCATCAGAGGTGAGTCAGTCAGTCGTGTTCAGACATCCTACTTTTGTAACCTGTAACCCACAACTTGTACTTTACATTGTGAACATAATTACATTCCCTACAAGGGACTCATACTTCAGAATTACAGACCAATAAACACTTGGTCAACACATCACACTAGTCTTACTGTCCACACGCCTCTTTACATCCCAACGCCCTTCCTTATTCCCGTCACGGTTAGACGTGACAGACGGTAGTCTAATAGCGCTAACTCAGATACCATTGTATTCCTCGAGCCGACCCGACTGCTAGCAAGCAGCGCGTGCCACTCGGCTGATACGAGCAGATTCAGTTACATAATAAGCCAGTCAGCTGAGCGACCAGCACAGTGACCCTTGCATTGGGCCCCATCCCTTCAAACACTACTACATTATTTATAGGAACGCCCCCTAGTTCCTAGCACACCACAACACTCTACACTGGTCAGCTTACCCTGCCAAGGGAAGCTACCCTTTTTAGGCACAGCTTTATAAATTAGTACAATAACTCTTCCTTTTAGATCCACCCCCCAATAAGGGATCTAAAACACTGGTGGAGGCGGGGTACTACGCATAGAGAACGGGACTCAACCAACGAGCCCTCGTAGTTAAAACGACCCCTTCCGTACCGCAAAAAGCCAAGCAAATAGTGAAAAAAAAAATTCCCAGACAAAAAACACCATTTTTGCTCCAAAACTAGCTAAACAGGGGAAATTCTTATTAAACCAACCCCCCAGCCCCAGAAAGAATCAAACAGATACGTAAATACACTGTCAAACACGCACAGATTTTTTTATTTTTATTTTATTCACATACACTCCATTCAACATGGCCCCCTATACCGCCTAGCTGTGCTAAGGAGCATTGGGGAGTACCAGGAATTAATTGCCTGGCACAGAGTTTTTGAAACTAGGCAGGACTACCTCAGAAGGTTTCAGCAGCTCCTGCACGCCCAGTACATGCGGATCATAAGAGCCCTTGTCCGGCCACTCCGCAGTGCTAAGAATCGCAAGATTCGGGCGAAAATCCCCACCCTCCGCACACAAATCATAAAAGCACACTGGCAACTACACTGCCGACACGAGTTTATGTTCCAACAATGGGAAACACTCATCACGGAACACAGACGGATAGGGACACAGGACACAAAAGTCGCTGAACAGACCATAAGCCTCAATAGGCAGTACACCCAAATTTGGGACGAGTACCGTGAGCTCCAAGCCAAAAAGGCCATTTTTGAGTTCATGGTAGGGCCACCAGCCCAGCCGAGAGAGGACATAAGCGTAGATACGCTAACTCGACAATTTGCGAGGATGTCCCTCTCGCCATGTACTGCCACACATGGGAAGGAGGTCACCATGGCCACAGTCCAGGAGACGGCCAGGTTAGGCTCCAATAGGCTACAAGTACAAGGTTACACAAACACATGTCCTTCAGCTCCGGATCGGAAGGCAATTTTGCCAAACCGAGGGGCAGAGCCTAGAACAACCCCCTCGGAACAAAGGGACGAGAGGGAGTTGAAGCCAGGACTCTCAAATACACATAGCATAACAGAGGGACAACGGGACGTAACCACGTCATGGGCAGACGACATAGAACCCGTCCCCCTACACATAAAGCCTACATACACCCACACAGATAGGCTCACACAATGGCAGGAGTCTGCCGTGGCCACAGGCCGAAAAGCGGTCAGGCTACACGCCACCACATTGCTAGGCCAGACACAAGCCATTAAGCAACCTTTACCGCCAGTTCAAAGGGCAAATTTGCCAGAACGAAGGCGAACACCGGTATTAGTCCCTCAGGATGCACGATACACGCACGCACATTTTGACCAGGGACACACATAAGTTCCTCTACACGGGGGAAATACGCCAATAAATACACACAGACTCACTAACGTAAACTGCACATTTTTTTTTCTCTCTTTCTCTATCTGCCTTCTTTCATGGATATGCAGTGCAACTTGGCTAGATCAGAGGAGCATGATTCAAAATCCTTGTTTTCTTTTTGTTTGCCCCTGACATTTTTTCTCCCAGGCCAGCAATGATTATTGGTCGGAGTGGTCATCACCATAAATTGGATAACGTAAAGTTTCTAATATTCAAAGCCAAGTAGAAGCCCATCGGGTGAGCTACGCGGCTTAAAGCCGGAAAGAGATATTTTGAGCATAGCTTAAACATCAAGTCACAGCATAGAGCTTAAGCGAGTCTTTCTAAGCAGAAATGACTAAATGTTCTACGTTCCGGTTCAACAGGTGGATAGACTCTCTTGTAGAGGGCAAAAGCCATAAGAGTGGCAGGAATTAAAAATCGCAAACTAATTTTCAAAAATTTGGTGAGGTGTGCTTTAACCAACTGAAAAGCCCAATTGCACACCGGGGCGAACCACTGCCATTTTGTTGAGTTATGCCGGAACATTTAGCACAATTTGTGTATAAATATATATAATGGCTCAACGGACAATACATATTTCTCTTTTGAAAATTATATATTCAATGCCAAGGTAAGGTTATAATTGCTTTGGAGTGGAGTTTCGACTCCCATAGTGCCCTGGCTTTGCTCGTGACGTGGATACACATGTATCAAATACGTCTGGCAATGGCCTTCCCAATGTGTACTAGACAAGGTCGGTAGAGTCCCCTGAGATGTAACCAGATTACTATAGTGCTAACGTCACCTACTAGGTGCATAGTACGATCAGGACCTACTTACCATTTTTTAAGCATTTTTTTTCATAGTGTTTACGACACAATTTTGACATACTATCGCCGTCCGGCAACCCACTTTAGCAAAGCATACAGCAGTGGGCAGGCGACATACAAACATATATTCTATACCTTTTCAAAATGCTCTCTTAATACGGAGCGGGGCATAGCTCATTTTTTTTCTCCTCTTTCTCTGCCTCAGTCATTAGGCCCGATGGAAAAAAAAAGGGTGGCCAAGTTGAACTGTATGTATTTAACCCATAGGCATACGTGACACGTTACATTGCCTGTAATATAATTTTTTTATCATTTCCACAACAACACGCAAGCTAAAACGCTAACACACCGTAGGATGAAAACCCCAGACTTTGGGAAGCCCTGCATATTTTTGGAAAGCACACAATCAATTTACATAGCCACATGACAGTAAAAATACTACCAAACTGTCCCGGAGACACAACCTGAATAGTGCCAGAAACAATTACTCTGGGTAAAAGACGGTCTCAAAACCCGCAACCTTCTGAATACCAAGAATATAAGGTTAGGTAGCTATCCAGTTCTAGAATAGAAAAATGGGAAAGCTAAGACAGATTGGGACAGTCCCACTAACAGCGGGTCATAAACGAGAAACAACAAAATCGCCTCCGGCATCTAGTCACCAAACACGCGACTAGCGGACCAGACACACTAGTGTATAACGACATTTGGTACAACAGATAGGAATATACGTGAACCACGTTACAGTAACACACAATTGGGGACACAAATGTAAGTAGTAAGAGGTTCTTTTCCAATACGGCCAATGCATGTGAGACTTTCGAAGTGAAAGGCCACGGCCTGTGGTTTGGATTCCACGTAAAACGGAAGTCCCGTGGCGCATGATCTACAGATCAACGGTCATGTTAAACCACAAGTTTTTTTTCTACAATGCGAGAGGCACTGCTCGCAATCACTACAGACAGCAATCAAGTTCACACACACACACGTGCAGGAAACAAGGACGTGGGCAGAACATAAAACAAATGAAAGCACACAACATCGTAATTCAACACCGTCGCATCAGCACTAACATACTCCTCAATGAGCAAGACTGCTCGACACAGACGAGCCGAGCCAACTCCTACTGGACAGAAACCAACGCATCATTCACGGCCGATCTAAGGACCCTATAACTCCCAAAATTACACTACGAGGAGAGTTCAAAAATACGCAAACTCCTCACAGCATTGAGTACTTTCGTTTGCGCATAGCAGATACACAGTACATGTGCCATAATATATCCGGCACAGAGAGGGTCACACCAAGTCTTTACAGACAACCGGATTCGAACCCATGACCACACACCACACTCGTACCAAAAACTAACTATCCAATGGTATTTCTGGTACACGAAACACAAGCAAAAACCACACTGGGGAAGCCCCAAGCCCTGAAACACAACGCAGACATAAAACACAGAGAATGACATGAGGTCACGGGTTCCAATCCCAGTAAACATTAGACACCAAGGAAGGCAATCATCTAGGCTGCCAACCACACCAAAATTGGTCCATACCGATACATGAACAGGGAATACCACATTTCCTCATGCCAAAAACCGGGCATAAAATTTCAAAATACACCTGACATGAGACATACATTTCCCAGACACAACTAGGATAATTTCGGAAGCCGAAGGTCAGGAGAACCACACTTTGAGAGCTGGGGAAGGCGATGTGGACCCTTACCCCAGTTGGCGCGACAGCGCAGCGACCTCACTTAACTTAACGACTAGACCAAACAGACGAACCACGTAAGGTCAAAGCATTCGCGACCTGGCGCGGGCAAACATCGAGATCTAGGGGTGCATGTCGCTTATCCCCCTTGTCGGAGAAGGTTACACCCACTATGTGCCACGGTCGTCGAAGCCAAGACCTGCAGGGAGACTTTCTGAGAATGGCGGGAGAAATAGCTCACTCCGCGCCGGACTCGGGAGCTATCCCTAGAGACGACCCCATTATGACTAGACTTCTAGTTAAATTTAAATTTAAGTAGGCACGGCTTCCATAGCGGGAAGCAAAACTCCTGTGCGTTGGAGAAGAATACTAATGCGAAAAGCATACCACGATTGCCGATACAGGCGAAGATTATTGCGAAAAGCAAACCACGATTGCCGATAAAGGCGAAGATTATTGCGAAAAGCAAACCACGATTGCCGACAAAGGCGAAGATTATATTATGCCATTGGACGACAATGTCCAATGCCCACATAAATGGCGCCACAGCGGGCAGTCAATGGGCATTAAGAGAGGGGCATTGCGAGCGCCTCATAAGGGCTACGTGGGCGGCCCAACTACGACTACACACGCAATGGCAACGATCAAAGAAATGGAAGGTACAGCAGGCGAAACGGTTTGCTTAAATGGCACCGTAAGCCGCCTGTGACTAGGTTAGTACTAGGAATAAGACCTAAAATAGATGTCGACAATAGTATTAAAACGGAGGGGACTACGAGACATTGTTGGGTTCCGGTCCCGACAATGTACTACAAGGGAACCACCGCGAGAGAAATCAAACGGACAGCCTCCATCTAAATTTTAGTACTTATGTCATAGTGCCATTTTCAGGTCACTTAGATATAAGCAAAATTACTAACCGCTGTTGCTAATAATAGCACAGCACATTTCGGCTTTAGAGTAAGGTCCACTCGGCATGTACATACAGTATAAGTACATTTAATTAATTTTATTAATAAGTAAGATAAGTAGTGTTAAGATAACGCCGGTCGGCGCCTGATGGCCCAGAAACCCGGCATCAGGGTAAGTCCGACAACTCATGATAAGGCATGATAATTCGTTGTAAGATAGCATAAGCCTACATTTAAGGAAAAAAAAATTTATATATATATATAGATCACAATAGAATATCTCGGCACTTGGTGACTCAAAATCCGTTACCAAGATAAGCCCGACACCATTTAAGCTAGAATAGGTTAACATAGGCTAACCTAGGTTAAGTTAGACTTCGGTGGCGCTACACTTAGTTTCCAAACTAAGCGCTACCAAGGAAGGTTATATATATATATACCTGTAATGAATTATAATGTATTGTACTGTCCTATCCATAACTAATCCACTTTTCACCCACACAGGAAGACCACGGAGCTACGGAGAGATAAACATCTTTATATGGTTGCATTTTTTTTTTGTTTTGAATTACAGGTAACCAAGAACGTGAATATGTCTGTGGTAAATATATTACCAAAATACACATACATGTCATACACAAATACACTCCTTACCAATTTTAGTTGCACCCTTAAAGGTGACAACGCCAGCGGTCAGCGGTGGACAGCATACGTGGGATGATGACCATCGCTGAACGCAAACTCATTTCAGAATACGCAAATGAAGCGTTACTTCAGGCTCAAAGGGCGACACAGAGTTTGTAAGTGCCGGACCTTCGACCCTAAGGTGGGATTCCGACCCACGACGGAAAACCACGAGGTTATGTGATAAGTACAGGGAGAGAATAGTGGACTAGCCACTAAACCGCACCGGGAACGGCCGATTAGAGAACGGTCGGCGAGGCATAATAGTACGGTGCGCGCCAAGTATAAGAGGCATGCAATAACTGGCCAGGTAACAGAGCTCTATAAGGTTTATATATATATATGATAGTGATAATTGTTAAGTGTAAATTATTTTGTATTTTCTCGCCATGTCATACAATTGCAAGGGTCCACAAGAGTGGCAAGAATACTTATACGTACAGGGTACCCACATGGCAAACATTATTTTTTCTATGTTCATCTTCATTACATGTTTACTATGTTCAATTATAACTTGTCAGGAATTTTACAAATGTAAGGATTACTATTATTATTATTATCGGGTCATATCTGTTACCATTATCAAGACCACCAATGTACATAATGTCTATGATTTGTTTTCTTTCATTTTTCCTTCTTCTAACTTCCCCATTTGTCAGGGTGTTCCGTTTCATCCCGAACCAATAAATACACTTTGATTATATCCCTTAAATTATACCCTGGAACGCCCATTTTTTCTATTCTCTCCTATCCTTCTCTTCGCAGGGAGCACTTTTTCCCCTAAGTAAAACCAGACGACATAATTCCTCGTCTAGCTGGGTTTTTCCTCCCTGCACAACTATGTAACGAATCACCATCAAAAACCATGTTTTTTTTAAACTAGCAATATGCCAACAATGTCATTTTTTTTTCTTCCAATGTCAATTTTTTTTTTCGATGACAAAATTTTTTTTCAATGTCAGTTTTTTTCTTTTTCAACGGCCATTTCTATTGTCACAATGCCAATGTCAATGTTATATATATATATATCTATGTACATCCCATAACCCTCCCCTCTGAACACGGGCTGACCTCACACCCACACTTCGATACGACACCACCAGGAGATACGAGGAGGCTTCCAGAACCTCTACGTCAACATCCCAACCTCCAGTTCCGTTCCCGTTCGCGAGGACGCGAACAAATGAAGGAAGACGCTTGTACAGCCTCCCAGGGGTATGCACCCCTTGGAGACCATCCCCCCATCATCTGCCTAAATCTCCTAACGGGCAACCCTTGGAAAGCCGGGCCAACATCCATAAAACCTAGCAAGGACAGCTTGCCACTCTAGAAGGCAGCTCAGGCCTTGCACAATGGTTACACATAGCGACATACTATTAACTGGGACAGCAATGCCAAGACATTGCTGACAGCATAGCGCCGAAGAGTATAAGAAGGCGTCTTAATCAGGTCAAGGGATCTCTCCATTATCAGTGCTTCAACGATACGGCCGAAGGCTACGCCGGTGTCATCAGAGGTGAGTCAGTCAGTCGTGTTCAGACATCCTACTTTTGTAACCTGTAACCCACAACTTGTACTTTACATTGTGAACATAATTACATTCCCTACAAGGGACTCATACTTCAGAATTACAGACCAATAAACACTTGGTCAACACATCACACTAGTCTTACTGTCCACACGCCTCTTTACATCCCAACGCCCTTCCTTATTCCCGTCACGGTTAGACGTGACAGACGGTAGTCTAATAGCGCTAACTCAGATACCATTGTATTCCTCGAGCCGACCCGACTGCTAGCAAGCAGCGCGTGCCACTCGGCTGATACGAGCAGATTCAGTTACATAATAAGCCAGTCAGCTGAGCGACCAGCACAGTGACCCTTGCATTGGGTCCCATCCCTTCAAACACTACTACATTATTTATAGGAACGCCCCCTAGTTCCTAGCACACCACAACACTCTACACTGGTCAGCTTACCCTGCCAAGGGAAGCTACCCTTTTTAGGCACAGCTTTATAAATTAGTACAATAACTCTTCCTTTTAGATCCACCCCCCAATAAGGGATCTAAAACAATATCCTTTACGCGCTTATGTATTGCACTTTGCTTACATATTTTGCGATCTTATTGTTCATTGATGAACAAACTTGTTTTTTCTCGTCGTTACATTCGATGTGTTTTTGCATTTATACTTGTTATGTCACGTTTCTCGCTGACTTAAGTATTTTTCTGAGTAACCCCTTTGATACTTATTATGACTTAAGGTCTTTGTTTATGGCTACTAGGTTGTTACCTATGGCGTTCTTTCTTTCTACTCTCATAGTTCCTTTGTTTATTTGGTATATTCATATCCTTAATAGATGTACTTGTTTCTATACGCTTTGTTTAAACTTTTCAATTCTCTTTTCGCATCATATCGCAATCTTTACTAGTGCCTTATTTCCCGCAGTTTCTAGCTATTTTGTGATTGAAGGTGTCGTTAATTCTTGTCCTTTAACTCCGCTTTCCAATGACCCTGATGACCTGCTTCCACTTACACCTGGTCACTTCCTTATAGGCACTTCTCTCTCTCTGTCCCTCCACCTCTTCCCAATTCTTATAAGGATTCAAATCTACCTATCGTTTGGCGTAAACTTGAAGCCCTCCGTAATTCCTTTTGGAAGAGGTGGAACTTGGAATATTTAACTTCCTTGCAACGGAGACAGAAGTGGTTTCTTTCTAGTCCCGACATTAAAGTGGGGGACTTGGTCTTGGTTAGGGATGTTTCACCCCCTCTAGTATGGATCTCTGGTAGAGTGACCGAGTGTTATCCTGGAAGAGATGGGAGAGTCAGGGTGGCCAAAATCTTGACCACTAATGATCCGATCACAAAACAACCATTACCTTTAAATGTTTACTTGTTTCTCTTGTTCTCTGTTGGTGTTTACCCTCCCAGTATGGTGTATTCTTGGAAAACACGGTACGAGAGAATATAAAGTTTAATGCTCTTTGCATGTTCATTCCTTCCTCTTAGTCAAACACCAACAGTGATCTTCTATTTTCTCTGTGGTGATCACTCCGCTTATATCTTTTATGAGTCTGTTCTAGATATATATCTTCCATGACCCTCCTAGCGTCATCTAGCAGCGAATCTCTGAAGCTCCTCAATTCTTCCTGGTGCAAGAGGATTTACTTATCCACCTGGCCACCAGATCTCGGTACCATCGCCAGCTATTATCTCCATGAGCAAGAGGACGTCGTTTACTTTTTCACTCACCATGCTGTGCTATTGTCGCCTGCTATCAACTCTTTGAAGACCATCTCCTCAAGAGAATTTAATTTTCTTAAGTTGGTTATGCTGATATGTATACCTTTTGTCTCCTACCCCCACTCTTTTCCCTTCCTAGGACCCTCTGTGCTTCGCTGAGCAGGTCTCACTTCTAAGTTGGCAGTTGACTCGGTCAGTCACGGCTCAACCCGAGCCAGTCTCCTCAAACCAAGAGACACTCTCTACGCTCTACGCCATGTTGGCACATTAGGCATCCGTCAAAGGAAACTTCACCTTCGACATGAAACAAAGATAAGTACCTACTTCAAGTTTTAACCTCATCTTCATGGTTTTAACTTCTACATGCTTTTAACGATATTTTATAGACAACGTGAGATTACTTATTTTGGGGCAAAAATCATTCTTCGCGGGATTTGCCATGTTGAGCTTTTGTTTGTATAAGCCAACCTTACTAGAAAGGAGCTTTTCTTAAGCTATTTAAATGAGAAATCTTCTCACCACGTGGGATATTATCCAATACCCGCTGTCTATAAATTACAAAGCAAGTTCCTCCGCTGGATTAACTTTGGCCCCATTTTTCTATTAAGATCGTTCTGGAACCTTCCAGATCCTGTACTCTATCTGCAAGTCTTGCCGTCAGGTATTTTTCACTCACTTGTGAGAATACTATTTAAAATGAGGAATCTTCCTTATAAATTACTGCAATAGCGAACTTTCTTCCACCGTTGGAATGTTCTATGGCGCATTTAATTGTAATTCACAACTTTCTCAAGAAATAGACTCTCGCCTACCTAGTGCAACCAGTTCTTTTCATCATTGCAATAACTTTCTTTCCCATAAACTTTCGTGTCTCTACAGTGAACTTTTCATCTATTTAAAAGACTATAGTGATAACTAGTGCTTGTCCCACTTTTACCGCGTCGCGATCGTCCGTTTACATTAAATAAGGCCATGAACATTGATCCTAAATCCCAATGATCTTTCCTCAACCTTCTACTAACAAACCATATTAATAAAATTGTAACTTTTCTATAAGGTGTCACTATAACGAAGTGCCCTTCCATTTTGTTTGTTTATCATTAATTAACCTCTGTATTACTACGTGTTTTATACACGGTTTAAGCTTACATTGTTTCTTCCCTACAAGCAGGGAAAACAATACTTTCAACTCTTGAGTGAGTTATTTCTGGGTCTCACGAAATGGAAACTGCCCCATTTGGCTCGTGATTCCTACTTAAACATAGGAAGTCTAGAACCTTCCTTTTGACTTTTCTCTTCAGGTTTCACCGTAAGTGACCTGCTCTCTTTTGTATAATTGTTATAAGTAATTTTGCACAAATATAAGAAGTTGTAGGAACTTCTATCTTATTCTTCATGTTTTTCTTATTGTTATTTTCGAAGTTGTCACTCTCTCTAGAATATTCTCTCAGAAATTTCTTATAGTACACTCCTTGTACTCAATTTAATGTTTAAACTTTAATTACTTCATTTGTCTTTTAAAATCTTATAAAGATTTTAGAACATATATAAGGTTTGAAACCCAATAAATTGTCAATTGCCTGGAGCAAACGTTTAATGTTTTCTGAGGTCTGTGACCCCAAAATTGTTAACCAAATTGAAAATATATTTATTAAAGTTATTAACTTCTTTTGAATTGTTAAATAAATCAAGCGTTTCTTTTTGCCTTTTCATTTTTTCTAGTGCAACGGTTAGGCAAGATCCTGTTCTCCTTGGCTCTCCCTACTCGATGCCATTAAATCTATTTATAGGGCTTTCACCACTCGTTGCATTTAAGCAAGAACTCTTAGTAGTAATCTCGTTAAAGTTTCTCTTAGCTTTAATAGCTAATTCTAACTGGTCAGTAAGGCAAGTAAAGCTCGCTACGCCAGCTACCTGCTTGTGGAGATCCTCTCCGAAAACTTATGGTCAGTTTTACAAAAGATAAGTGTTTTTCTTTGTCTAAACTTTTAGCCGGCCTCTCGCTGAGTAAAAGCTTAGCCATTTCCAAATGCAACCATTGGTTCACTTACCAAAATTACTCTCCAAGGTATAATTTTTTATCACTATCCTCCCTGGAAGCACTTGGTCGCTTTTTCAGGAACTCTATAACTTCAAAAACTGGAAATACCAAACTTGATTCCAATTATTGGCATTCTTCGAATTACCTTGAAAAAACGAATTTCTTTGAAAGGACATACAATAAATCTGTTACTCTCAGTCTTGCCAGACCAACACCCTTCCCCATAGTAGTCTTATGCCTGCTTGAGAGGGAATATACTAAGGCCACTCTCTTGCAAACCGCCCAAGTCCTAGCTGTATTTCCCGTCAGCTTAGACCAAGCTCTTACCCATTTTAGGTATCAGAGAACGGATTTTCAGTGGAAAACGCCTCTAAGTGCATTAAAGGTTAAATTTATAACTTTTGTGGAACTCTCATCCTATTTCTCTATCCTTCTTCTCCACTCCGAAACCCACTTCCTTTTCTTAATCATCTTCCCTTGGTGGGTGGGTTATTCCTCAGCCAATAATCTACCCAGCCTACAGTGCTGTAAATGTGTACAGTGATTTTAGTATTAAGGTTTTAGATCAGTACTGATAATGATATATCATATAATCCAAAACATTTTTTGACACATTACTTTTTAAATTGTTTTTCATAAATGTCTTTTTTATTCTGTCTTAATTTTGCAGTTATTTCGGTTAAGAATAGGGATACCACGTTTGTTAAAGAAATAAAGTATCACGTTACAGTTTAAGTGTATATTGTAATATTTTAAAGTCTATTTCCTGCCCATCCACACATTTTGAAAACATATTTTAAGTGCCTAATTTCTCTTTTAAAAGCCTATTTACTTGTTTTAAAAGCCTATTTTAGGCGCCTAAAACTAATTTTTTAGAGCCTAAAATAGCAGGTCTACTTATTATATAATACGCTAAGGTGTATGTTTCCCAAAACTCAAGCTCCTAAACCAGAGGGAGTTAGAAGGTGTGGTTTGTACAAAATATTCCAATTCGTCTAAATAGTACAGGAAAACTCTTGCATATCTTGAAAAGTCAACGAAAATATATTTGTTTATAAAGTGCTTTTAAACAAACAAACAAACAAACAAACAAACAAGACGATATCCCCTGGCATCGCGTACACTAGCAATAGAGCCAAGAGGGTAGTCTGTACACATAGGGCACAAACAACCCTTTATGCGAAAGTTCTCGCACGGGTCCGCTAGTTGAAATAAAACGCTAAGGTGTATGTTTCACATAACTCAAGCTCTTAAACCAGAGGGAGTTAGAAAGTGCGGTTTGAACCAAAATCTTCCAAATTGACTCAATAGCACAGGAAAAATCTTGCATTTCTTGAAAAGTAAACGGGAATATATTGATTTGTTCATAAAGTGCGTTTAAACAAATAAACAGGACGATAGCACCTGCGAGAACTACGTCGCATCGAACTCGCACTACAGTAAAGCCGAGTGGGTGGTATATACGCATGGGCGGCTGAAAGTAACCGATCGTAACAAATGAGCATTCAATAGAAATAGAATTACCCTCAACGGTGACGAATCGCCCTCGGGATTTATAAATATCGACAATGTGTTTAAAAAGTGCATTTAAACAAATAAACATGACTATAGCCCCTGCCAAAACTGCGTCGCGTTGAGCCCGCATAAGAGTAAAGCCGAGCGAGTGGTATATACACGTGGATACTGTACCCGAAATACCTACCGTCAGCTTGTTGATATCCCTCGGTGGTAGTTGGATTGCAGAACCTGAAAACCACGACTAAAAACCCCCAGATTCCACTCAACAAGAGACGGGGATAATGGGGCACAAGGATCACCTAACTGAGGGAACGTTAAGAAAGACCTTGGCAACAAAAGAAAAATCTAGCTCGATAGAACACAAGAACGAGAAAAAACATAATCTCCAAAGCGTGGAATAACACTGAAATGCCTGCAATGGTTTCCTTAACATGACCTCCTATCGCTGCTATAAAGTACCACTCTAAAAGAATTAAAATAAAATTCATCAAAATTTATTCACAAAAGGCATTATAGCAGAAATTGCTATAACAATATTACAAGAAATGAAAAGCAACTGCAGCTTCAACCGGAAGCTCAAATCACAGTGACCTGAATACAACTTCTAGTCATTACTAGACACACTGTATTCTCCATAAAAATAATAATGTTGAACACTCTTTAAGATAATAATACCCTACTATGGCACAAATAATGCCTCAAAAGCATTATTGAAAATTAATTTCGCATTTGGGTAGGTCATTACTAATCCTACAGCTAGCAATATCATTTATGTACAAAATCTACATTGAAATATATATATATATATATATATTGAATGGCACACTCCAAGTGCGTTTTTCTTTTCATTTCGCAAGCCTCAGTTTAACATTCTTCCATTAGAATAAGATCATTAGTTTCCTTTAACTGATTCGAAAATGTTTAAATTGGTCCTTTCCGACCAGATGACAAAGCTTAGTAGAGGTAATCCATCACTTTAATAATTATTGCAATCACCAAAATAACTGATCAGGATAACTGTAAACCCCTCGTCAGCATGGTGATTAAATCCAGAATATTAAGGTTGACATCATTTAATACATGTTTTAATCTTTTACTTTGTAGTTTGCATGCTTCTAAGCAACAACAAAATGCTTGTAGTAGAACGCTGAATTAAACCTGAAAATAAGTCAACTTATATTTGACTACCCAATCACAATTATCATGGGTTAGTATCCATGAAATATCTTAATGTTTATTTCATTCTTTTAATGCCTTCACGCGGCTCTACTCTTATGCATATGTACTCCCCCTGAGTACTCGATTCAAAATTAATTTGTTATAATCATACATATTTTAACGTAACTGGATCACCCTCATTGGTGAATGACGAATTTCATTCTCAGACGATTATTGTTGTTACTACATCGTTGTTTAAATTTATACATAGTTACCATTAGTTTTCAATGATGTTGGTTGGATTTTCTCAATGACAAAATATCCTTTTAGAATTAATACCCATGCTATGAGAGATTGCAATTGCATTGACTTTCCTTAATCAGAATGTATTTATACATTTATTAAATTTGGGATAAACGCTGGTTAAAAAAGTGAATGATGTTTCAGAGATATATTATAGTCAAATGACTACAATTAAAAACAATGATAAATTCCATCGAACATGGATCTCAACTGTGCCTTCACGCGAGAGGCTAACGTGAATCCAAAGAGCAAGTTAAATAAAAATGAAGAGAAAGTTTATCGAGCCAACGTTCGGTACACCCCTGCACGGATGAATTCGAGAAACAAAGTAATGTATCTACACCACCAGACATGGTAATCATTACAATTAGCACAATTGTCTGGTTAGAGAACATTACCAGCCTCTGTCCTTCAACAACACAAAGAATGGTTCCTAACAAAAGCGAAAGATCAAACTCCTCCGTAAATAAATAAATAAATAAATAAACTTCAAAAGCTCATAACTTGCTATCAAAATCAGTCTTCTATTCATAAACCAGACACTCAGATGTATAATGTTAGAAGATGCAGTAGAAAAAAAATAGCTCAACAAACAAAGTCTATCGATGTCCTCTTCACTACCCTAAGAAAGCTTCAAGAAGTATTACTGAATTTATGATGAAATCTACTTAAACATACTTAAATACAAGTTGAAAATGGGTTGCACTTCTTATGGAAGTCTAAAACCTGTCGATTATGAAATCAGTCATGATTAAAACGTCATGCCTAAATTCCACAGTTCGACAAACTACTCAAAAATTAATATACTAAAAATAATGGCGTAAATTAACATTGAAATATCTACACTTAGCTACGAGAGACGAAGTTGTGTAAGCTGTACCTTGTTGATAGATGAATTTCCAAGAGCGAGCATTGATACGCCCTGCATATCACCTTTCCCATGTGTAGCTGTAACTAGCACTCCCCAGGTCGTCGGGAATCGAACCAGGAAACACCTTCTCCAATCCGCACGTTCTTCCCGGTTCAGAAGGCTATTACCCATCCTGGGTAAATAGTTAGGAATCGCTACTTCACGTCTCCAACATCTTCCAGTACACAGTTCGTTTCTCAGTAGTATCGCGTTATTCATATCGGGCCGAAATATTAATGAACGAAAGACGAATGACTGCCCGTGCGAATAGCATTCAGGATTACTAATGAGGTAGACACAAGTGGTCACACAATCAGAATCTGTCACCACTGTGGCCATGGCGATAGTTCATTGAAATGTTCGATACAATGCCGGTCTAGTAGCGTTCATGCTGCTGCGTTTTTAGCCTGCCATTATAGAAGAAAAGTACAGCACTAAAATTATTCCTCTTGACATCTTGATTAAGAATATGTCTGTTCGCGATTAGGAATAATGTTTAGAGTTCAATAACATTGCTGCGCACTCGATGTCAATGCAGTTGAAACAGAGACTGCTTTTCAAAACGAAAGTTCACTGTGGTGACTGGCAGCTTGCTGTATTGAGATTAAAGTTTCTAATACTGCTTACCCTTGTAGCGGTATAGATTGCATCTCGTGAAAACGAACATAGTCCTTCGACACTGGCTCTGTATGCACCTTAAAGTGTTTGATATATACATCGCGTCACATCGCAATAACGAAACGCGTTCTCAAGTTTCAAAAAGAAATATGTTCTCAAGCGCTCCGTAAAGCTATCTGTTCACAGCTGTCTGTGTGTCCATCCACCTAGCTTCAAGCTACCCCCCACTCAGACGTGACAGTCATCGAACTGATTTCTCATTGGTGGATGTAAATCATAACTTATAATGTCTCCGACAGATAATAAACATGTATATATAACAAAATACACATTATGCTTTGTTCCAGAGTCTCGTATAATGTTGCAAATCTTGCATGTTATTCTCTTTTCTTCTTATTGCTGATAAAGGTAATCCTGGTGACCGATCAATAAACTGGGCCAATGGTCGCCATGTTGTAATCATTGACCTCCCTGTCCTGCGTTCTAACGTTCGTCCGCTCAACCGTAGCTAGAAAATCCGCATTCCAATGCGCCCTCAACTGTTCCCGTAAACTATCTACATGTATACTGCCTTCCAAAGTTATACGTTCGAGTTGATTACGAATCTCATTTATTTCAGAGGTCTTTTTCTCTCTGACTTCATTTACTTCTAATTTGGCTTGATCGACTTTAACTTCTACCGACTTAATCCTTCCTGCAATACTAGTCTGACTATTAGTTTGAGAATTCTGAAACATATTCAATCTTTTAATTACGTCTTCCCGTACATCAGATATCTCCTTACTTGCTCTAAGTTCACCCTCTACAATTTTTCGATTAACTTCCAACTTAAAATCTTTGAAGTAGTCATCGTTAATCTTAACCATTTCTTGTCTAAGAATAGTTACATTATCTGATATTATACCTTTTATGTCAATGTCAAAATCATCCTTTATAAGTTGGTTATGATCTTTAACTTGCGTTTGTAAAAGGCACAATTCATCCCTTAACTGCTCTAAAGTAGATTGGGTATGGATGGTTCCATTAGACACTTGTAATTGGAGGGCATCTAAGTTTGCTTTAGCGTCCCTTTTATGGTTGGACAATTCTAATCTAATTTCCATTTGGAAATCCTTATGATTTTGTTCAGCTTCATTTAATTGGACTTGTAACAATTTCTGATTAGCTTCAACAATGTCTACTTTAGCTTGTATGTTAATCTGGGTTGTTTGCATTTGACCTTGAGTCGCTTGCATATTACTTTGAGTTGACTCAATCCTAACCATTTTAGAATCTAATTTATCTACTGTGGATTGCATTCCTTCGATAGTGGATTGAATTTTAGTGACATTAGATTCAAGACTATCCTGGCTTGATTGAATTTTAGTGACATTAGATTCAAGACTATCCTGGCTTGATTGAATTTTAGTGGTCTCTATTTGAATATTGTCAATGGTGGATTGTATTTTACTAGTAGTAGACTCTTGTTTAAGTTGTCCCGTTTGGACAGTGTCTAAATCCACTCTAATTAAATGAACATCGGAATGTGTTTGCCTAACATCTGATTGTACATCATCTATTGTAGTTTCTACATCTTTAACTTTAGCCAGTACTTGTTTGGAACTATCTTGTAAGTTCTTTAAAGTAAACTGTATATCAGAAATTTCATTACGTAGGTTTTCACTGACTACGTCCTGAATTACCCCTCTACTCCGGGCTTCCGATGCTTCATGTATTGAGGCTAGCTTATTTTGAAGCATCCTATAAAATGATTTAAGGTCTGTGACCTCCTCTTCACCTTTATCAGACATAATATATAGTAATATAATTCACACAAATAAACACAAACACATGAACACTACTTAAACCTATGCAAAGCATGAACATCTCAATGAAAATTTACTGCCATAATTGAAGCTTTCTTAGTGTATAGCATTAATCCTTACAGCTATACTAAATTTAATTAATGTTAAAACCTAAACAAATGGGGAATTCCCTACAGTAAAATGTGTGATACCTTATATCTGCGATGTTTCCTCAAATATCCTAATCTGACAAGAATTTAAATGAATGAAACATCCTATTATTACGATGAGGTGAGAAATCCCCATCAGCCGGATTCAACTGTCAAGCTATTTGAATGCAGCTCAAAATTGAATTGCATCAAATACCTCCATTCGATTGCACACGTCAGTAAAGATTCCGAAATATGCCTTTCACTGCTCATGCTCGAATCGTCAATCTATTACAAATTAGTGTAGCACCACTTTAAAAAAAGAGCAAAATCTAATAATGGTTGCGTTTCTACATGCCTGACATGCAGATTGAGTAATCTCATAAACGCTTTGTTCACAAGTGAATTCCAACATTACGTGCTAAAAATTTCGGTATACCATTACTTTCTGACGTTCATTCAACGAATTCGCAATGATCGCTGTAATGGCGTCAGAGTTGGCTAACACAAGACACCTCCCACGTGTTCGAACACAAGATTCGAAATGAACATGAAATGGCGTCTTATGGCTGGCCTCGAACCTGGTATTCCAGTTTTCTCGAATTACCATCCACCGCGGACCTGAATTACTGAATTACTACAGGGTATTTCAGTTAATTCGAGCCCCGAATCATTGGTGCGCCAAATCTCTATGTACCCGAAATACCTACCGTCAGCTTGTTGATATCCCTCGGTGGTAGCTGGATTGCAGAACCTGAAAACCCCGACTAAAAACCCCCTGATTCCACTCAACAAGAGACGGGGATAATGGGGCACAAGGATCACCTAACTGAGGGAACGTTAAGAAAGACCATGGCAACAAAACAAAAATCTAGCTCGATAGAACACAAGAACGAGAAAAAACAATAATCTCCAAAGCGTGGAATAACACTGAAATGCCTGCAATGGTTTCCTTAACGTGACCTCCTATCGCAACTATAAAGTACCACTCTAAAAGAATTAAAATAAAATTCTCCAAATTTATTCACAAAAGGCATTATAGCAGAAATTGCTATAACAATATTACAAGAAATGAAAAGCAACTGCAGCTTCAACCGGAAGCTCAAATCACAGTGACCTGAATACAACTTCTAGTCATTACTAGACGCACTGTATTCTCCATAAAAAATAATAATGTTGAACACTCTTTAAGATAATACCCTACTGTGGCACAAGCAATGCCTCAAAAGCATTATTGAAAATTAATTCCGCATTTGGGTAGGTCATTACTAATCCTACAGCTAGCAATATCATTTATGTACAAAATCTACATTGAAATATATATATATATATATATATATATATATATATATATATATTGAATGGCACACTCCAAGTGCGTTTTTCTTTTCATTTCGCAAGCCTCAGTTTAACATTCTTCCATTAGAATAAGATCATTAGTTTCCTTTAACTGATTCGAAAATGTTTAAATTGGTCCTTTCCGACCAGATGACAAAGCTTAGTAGAGGTAATCTATCACTTGAATAATTATTGCAATCACCAAAATAACTGATCAGGATAACTGTAAACCCCTCGTCAGCATGGTGATTAAATCCAGAATATTAAGGTTGATATCATTTAATACATGTTTTAATCTTTTACTTTGTAGTTTGCATGCTTCTAAGCAACAACAAAATGCTTGTAGTAGAACGCTGAATTAAACCTGAAAATAAGTCAACTTATATTTGACTACTCAATCACAATTATCATGGGTTAGTTTCCATGAAATATCTTAATGTTTATTTCATTATTTTAATGCCTTCACGCGGCTCTACTCATATACATATGTACTCCCCCTGAGTACTCGATTCAAAATTAATTTGTTATAATCATACATATTTTAACGTAACTGGATCACCCTCATTGGTGAATGACGAATTTCATTCTCAGCCGATTATTGTTGTTACTACATCGTTGTTTAAATTTATACATAGTTTACATTAGTTTTCAATGATGTTGGTTGGATTTTCTCAATGACAAAATATCCTTTTAGAATTAATACCTATGCTATGAGAGAATTGCAATGGCATTGACTTTCCTTAATCAGAATGTATTTATACATTTATTAAATTTGGGATAAACGCTGGTTAAAAAAGTGAATGATGTTTCAGAGATATATTATAGTGAAATGACTACAATTAAAAACAATGATAAATTCCATCGAACATGGATCTCAACTGTGCCTTCACGCGAGAGGCTAACGTGAATCCAAAAAGCAAGTTAAATAAAAATGAAGAGAAAGTTTATCGAGCCAACGTTCGGTACACCCCTGCACGGATGAATTCGAGAAACAAAGTAATGTATCTACACCACCAGACATGGTAATCATTACAATTAGCACAATTGTCTGGTTAGAGAACATTACCAGCCTCTGTCCTTCAACAACACAAAGAATGGTTCCTAACAAAAGCGAAAGATCAAACTCCTCCGTAAGTAAATAAATAAATAAATAAATAAATAAATAAACTTCAAAAGCTCATAACTTGCTATCAAAATCAGTCTTCTATTCATAAACCAGACACTCAGATGTATAATGTTAGAAGATGCAGTAGAAAAAAAATAGCTCAACAAACAAAGTCTATCGATGTCCTCTTCACTACCCTAAGAAAGCTTCAAGAAGTATTACTGAATTTATGATGAAATCTACTTAAACATACTTAAATACAAGTTGAAAATGGGTTGCACTTCTTATGGAAGTCTAAAACCTGTCGATTATGAAATCAGTCATGATTAAAACGTCATGCCTAAATTCCACAGTTCGACAAACTACTCAAAAATTAATATACTAAAAATAATGGCGTAAATTAACATTGAAATATCTACACTTAGCTACGAGAGACGAAGTTGTGTAAGCTGTACCTTGTTGATAGATGAATTTCCAAGAGCGAGCATTGATACGCCCTGCATATCACCTTTCCCATGTGTAGCAGTAACTAGCACTCCCCAGGTCGTCGGGAATCGAACCAGGAAACACCTTCTCCAATCCGCACGTTCTTCCCGGTTCAGAAGGCTATTACCCATCCTGGGTAAATAGTTAGGAATCGCTACTTCACGTCTCCAACATCTTCCAGTAGACAGTTCGTTTCTCAGTAGTATCGCGTTATTCATATCGGGCCGAAATATTAATGAACGAAAGACGAATGACTGCCCGTGCGAATAGCATTCAGGATTACTAATGAGGTAGACACAAGTGGTCACACAATCAGAATCAGTCACCACTGTGGCCATGGCGATAGTTCATTGAAATGTTCGATACAATGCCGGTCTAGTAGCGTTCATGCTGCTGCGTTTTTAGCCTGCCATTATAGAAGAAAAGTACAGCACTAAAATTATTCCTCTTGACATCTTGATTAAGAAAATGTCTGTTCGCGATTAGGAATAATGTTTAGAGTTCAATAACATTGCTGCGCACTCGATGTCAATGCAGTTGAAACAGAGACTGCTTTTCAAAACGAAAGTTCACTGTGGTGACTGGCAGCTTGCTGTATTGAGATTAAAGTTTCTAATACTGCTTACCCTTGTAGCGGTATAGATTGCATCTCGTGAAAACGAACATAGTCCTTCGACACTGGCTCTGTATGCACCTTAAAGTGTTTGATATATACAGGCCGGACGTTTGTTTTAGACGAGTGAAAAATCTTAATGGAAGCCAGGAGGCGAGTTACTACAGTACCTGTGTTGTTATCAGCTGCCCCAAGCGGTCTGATGATTGACTAAGCCGTTTCACACTACTGCTAGGAGTACAGTCATTGGCAAATATAATGACATTCTGTTCGTAACGACGTAACGTGTACTTCCGCGGCACACAATACTTCGATGTGGACTGTACTGTCTGCTCAAGTCTGGAATTCCATTACATCAGATCGGTGGTGACAAGTGTGAAACGATAGGGTGAGAGAGTGAGTGTGTGTAGGCTCACCTACAGGCTTCAAGGTCAAGGGCAATCGTCTAAAACAAACGTCCGGCCTGTACATCGCGTCACATCGCAATAACGAAACGCGTTCTCAAGTTTCAAAAAGAAATATGTTCTCAAGCGCTCCGTAAAGCTATCTGTTCACAGCTGTATGTGTGTCCATCCACCTAGCTTCAAGCTACCCCCCACTCAGACGTGACAGTCATCGAACTGATTTCTCATTGGTGGATGTAAATCATAACTTATAATGTCTCTGACAGATAATAAACATGTATATATAACAAAATACACATTATGCTTTGTTCCAGAGTCTCGTATAATGTTGCAAATCTTGCATGTTATTCTCTTTTCTTCTTATTGCTGATAAAGGTAATCCTGGTGACCGATCAATAAACTGCGCCAATGGTCGCCATGTTGTAATCATCTCCGCTTGACTTCGTGCGTGCACGTCGGTACTCGGAAAATACCGTAATCGAGCAGCTGGACCCTGCTTTGGTTTGCAACTTGTGGATCGCGCCGATCTTCAACATATACTTCAGACTGCACTATACATCATAACAATATGAGTATAATGGTACATGTTCCTCTTGATATCTTTACATAAAAGAAGAAAACGTGCTTTTATGTATACCATATAACCTTAATACGTATATAATGGATAATTATTCTCATGTTAATTTCTTATAGAATTTCCTCTATTCTTCTTAGAATTCCTCTTCCACTTCCTCAAATCCCTCGGCTTTGAGTGCGTAATGCTCCCTCTCTTGCTCGATTTCATTGATGGTGTTCTAGGATTTCCTGTCTAGGGAGTTCCTTTTCTCAATTGCTACCTTTTCTGTAGCGTCTTCCTGAAACTTGATCAATCTATTGTCCATATCTATTATTGCCCTTGCTTTAGTGATGAAGTCTATCCCTATAATTAGATCGAAGTTAATATTCTTCACCACGATGAATATATTCTCATATATCTTCCCATTAATTTCAAATTTCATCAAGATTTGTATTTTACACTTCATAGATTTATCCTTAAATATCCCTTTGACTTTCATAGGAGAAGCAGGTAAAATTACAAATGAATCCTCCTTCTTGAGCCTCTAAAAACAGTCCTCACTTATAATGGAGATCATCGCTCCAGTGTCAACTAGGGCTCTGCATGACTGTTCCCCTACTTGAACCTGAATCACAGGTAATTCAATGGGCCTTCCCTTTGTTCCAGTCTCTTCTTCAAACAGAATATCTTCGTCTGAGACGTTAAATGTTTCATGAATCGTGATTTCTAATGGAGGTGTTAAAATCTGAGCCTTTACTTGCGTTTGGAAATCGTTTTTTTTTTCTTCGTCAGGGTTTCTTTCTCTACTCCCCTGACGACTTGTACTAGGCCTGTCATCGATCTCCTGATTTTTATTTCTCTCTCTCTCTCTCGAATCTCTTCGTCTGTTTTCTTTAGACAGTTCTTGCTCCCCTCTGAGCCTTTTATCACGATTACGTTCGTATTCCTCATTCCTATAATTTTTATACCTCCCATATCCTCGATATTGTCTGTCATTGGAATTATATGGGCTTCCTCTATCTCTATTCCTTTCATAGTTTCCATTATTTCTACGATAGAAATTGCGTTCTTCATATCTACGCTGCCAAGGCTGTTCCCTGTATTCAGCGTACCTGTTGTCTTGCCGATTGTTTCTCTGGTAGTAATTGTTGTTACGACTATTTCCTGTTCGATTATAATTCCTCTCTTCGGGCCTGACTTTGTCAGTCTGTTGTGTCCTATCCATGACTATAGTGTTAACAGTTCTAGGTTCATTTCTGTTATTCCTGGCCACCGTAGATGTCGTAAGAGCACTTACATGGTCAAGCCTTCTTAACAACTCATCCATGGTTGCCAAATCAGATACGCCAGATGATATTACATTCTTTCGGACTTCTACCGGAAGTTGTCGAGAGATGGCTTCTATTAACTGAGCTTGGGTTAATGGTGGTTGTAAAAATCTGAGTTTTGAGAGCTGTGTTGCAAAGTGCTCAGAATAGCTCGTTGGACCAGTACTTGAGTACTTGCGAGAGTACATTTCTGAACGCACGTTGCTTTGTAATTCTATGCTCCAGAATCGATTTATGAATGCTTCCGCGAACTCGTCAAAATTGTCGAATGTATAGCGGAATGCATGATACCACTGAAGTGGTGCGTCTGATAAGAAACGCTCTACAACTCTCAGTTCTCTCTCTTTCGGAACATGTGTCTCTATAAAATAATCCCTCACACTCCTGATAAATTCAATGGGAGTATTCCGGTCAAGGTTATTAAAGCGTCTCGGCATGTCTTCATAATTCCTTATAATGGTGACATGAGATGTCCCATCTGGTGTCTTATGTGTGTACGCCCCTGTAATTGCACTTGCTATCGGCGAAATATACGATTGCGTTACAGTGGGATTAAGTGCAGCATTAGACTGGGGACTACTCTCGGCTATAGGCGCTGGTTGTGGAAAATTGACCTCCCTGTCCTGCGTTCTAACGTTCGTCCGCTCAACCGTAGCTAGAAAATCCGCATTCCAATGCGCCCTCAACTGTTCCTGTAAACTATCTACATTTATACTGCCTTCCAAAGTTATACGTTCGAGTTGATTACGAATCTCATTTATTTCAGGGGTCTTTTTCTCTCTGACTTCATTTACTTCTAATTTGGCTTGATCGACTTTAACTTCTACCGACTTAATCCTTCCTGCAATACTAGTCTGACTATTAGTTTGAGAATTCTGAAACATATTCAATCTTTTAATTACGTCTTCCCGTACATCAGATATCTCCTTACTTGCTCTAAGTTCACCCTCTACAATTTTTCGATTAACTTCCAACTTAAAATCTTTGAAGTAGTCATCGTTAATCTTAACCATTTCTTGTCTAAGAATAGTTACATTATCTGATATTATACCTTTTATGTCAATGTCAAAATCATCCTTTATAAGTTGGTTATGATCTTTAACTTGCGTTTGTAAAAGGCACAATTCATCCCTTAACTGCTCTAAAGTAGATTGGGTATGGATGGTTCCATTAGACACTTGTAATTGGAGGGCATCTAAGTTTGCTTTAGCGTCCCTTTTATGGTTGGACAATTCTAATCTAATTTCCATTTGGAAATCCCTATGATTTTGTTCTGCTTCATTTAATTGGACTTGTAACAATTTCTGATTAGCTTCAACAATGTCTACTTTAGCTTGTATGTTAATCTGGGTTGTTTGCATTTGACCTTGAGTCGCTTGCATATTACTTTGAGTTGACTCAATCCTAACCATTTTAGAATCTAATTTATCTACTGTGGATTGCATTCCTTCGATAGTGGATTGAATTTTAGTGACATTAGATTCAAGACTATCCTGGCTTGATTGAATTTTAGTGACATTAGATTCAAGACTATCCTGGCTTGATTGAATTTTAGTGGTCTCTATTTGAATATTGTCAATGGTGGATTGTATTTTACTAGTAGTAGACTCTTGTTTAAGTTGTCCCGTTTGGACAGTGTCTAAATCCACTCTAATTAAATGAACATCGGAATGTGTTTGCCTAACATCTGATTGTACATCATCTATTGTAGTTTCTACATCTTTAACTTTAGCCAGTACTTGTTTGGAACTATCTTGTAAGTTCTTTAAAGTAACCTGTATATCAGAAATTTCATTACGTAGGCTTTCACTGACTACGTCCTGAATTACCCCTCTACTCCGGGCTTCCGATGCTTCATGTATTGAGTCTAGCTTATTTTGAAGCATCCTATAAAATGATTTAAGGTCTGTGACCTCCTCTTCACCTTTATCAGACATAATATATAGTAATATAATTCACACAAATAAACACAAACACATGAACACTACTTAAACCTATGCAAAGCATGAACATCTCAATGAAAATTTACTGCCATAATTGAAGCTTTCTTAGTGTATAGCATTAATCCTTACAGCTATACTAAATTTAATTAATGTTAAAACCTACACAAATGGGGAATTCCCTACAGTAAAATGTGTGATACCTTATATCTGCGATGTTTCCTCAAATATCCTAATCTGACAAGAATTTAAATGAATGAAACATCCTATTATTACGATGAGGTGAGAAATCCCCATCAGCCGGATTCAACTGTCAAGCTATTTGAATGCAGCTCAAAAGTGAATTGCATCAAATGCCTCCATTCGATTGCACACGTCAGTAAAGATTCCGAAATATGCCTTTCACTGCTCATGCTCGAATCGTCAATCTATTACAAATTAGTGTAGCACCACTTTAATGAAAAGAGCAAAATCTAATAATGGTTGCGTTTCTACACACATCAAAAAAAGTTTTGCATCACCTCGGTTCCCAGATCTCCGGCATATAGACGTTGACTGTGTATATTGTATCCAAGATACAGTCCCTTTGACTGTTCATAGATGTCACTAAAACTGCTCAAAGATGTAAACAACCATGCATGAGCAGGGCCTATTAGACGGAGGGGGTACGACAGCCGATCAGTTCCAGTCATTCCACCAGGACGAAGGTACGCTGCTCATGTTGTCTGTAGTTCTACCATGCCTAGAAGGTCAATACCGCAGTTCGATCGCGTCCGCATTGTTACTTTGTGTCAAGAAGGGCTCTCAACAAGGGAAGTTTTCAGGCGTCTCAGAGTGAACCAAAGCGATGTTGTTCGGACATGGAGGAGGTACAGAGATACAGGAACTGTCGATGACAGGCCTCGCTCAGGCCGCCCAAGGGCTACTACTGTAGTGGATGACCGCTACTTACGGATTGCCGCTCGGAGGAACCCTGACAGCAATGCCACCATGTTGAATAATGCGTTTCGTTCAGCCACAGGACGTCGTGTTTCAACTCAAACTGTGCGCAATAGGCTGCATGATGCGCAACTTCACTCCCGACGTCCATGGCGAGGTCCAGCTTTGCAACCCCGACACCATGCAGCGCGGTACAGATGGGCCCAACAACATGCTGAATGGACCCCACGGAATTGGCATCACGTTCTCTTCACCGATGAGTGTCGCATATGCCTTCAACCAGACAATCGTCGGAGACGTGTTTGGAGGCACCCTGGTCAGGCTGAACGTCTTAGACACACTGCCCAGCGAGTGCAGCAAGGTGGTGGTTCCCTGATGTTTTGGGGTGGCATTATGTGGGGCCGACGTACGCCACTGGTGGTCATGGAAGGCTCCGAAACGGCTTTACGATACCTGAATGACATCCTCCGACCCATAGTGCAACCATATCGGCAGAATATTGGAGAGGCATTTGTCTTCATGGACGACAATTCTCGACCTTATCGTGCACATCTTGTGAATGCGTTCCTTCAAGATAACGACATCGCTCGACTACAGTGGCCAGCATGTTCGCCAGACATGAACCCTATCGAACATGCCTGGGATATGTTGAAAAGGGCTGTTTATGGACGTATTGACCCACCAACCACTCTGAGAGATTTACGCCGAATTGTCGTTGAGGAGTGGGACAATTTGGACCAACAGTGTCTTGATGAACTTGTGGATAGTATGCCACGGCGAATACAGGCATGCATCAATGCAAGAGGACGTGCTACTGGGTATTAGAGGAAGTGGTGTGTACTGCAATCTGGACCACAAATGCTGAAAGTCTAGCTGTATGATGGTACAACATGCAATGTGTGGGTCTCATGAGCAATAAAACGAGCTGAAATGTTGTTTGTGTTGATCTCTATTCCCTTTGTATTTAACGGTTCCGGAACTCTTGGAACCGAGGTGATGCAAAACTTTTTTTGATGTGTGTACATGCCTGTCATGCAGATTGAGTAATCTCATAAACGCTTTGTTCACAAGTGAATTCCAACATTACGTGCTAAAAATTTCGGTATACCATTACTTTCTGACGTTCATTCAACGAATTCGCAATGATCGCTGTAATGGCGTCAGAGTTGGCTAACACAAGACACCTCCCACGTGTTCGAACACAAGATTCGAAATGAACATGAAATGGCGTCTTATGGCTGGCCTCGAACCTGGTATTCCAGTTTTCTCGAATTACCATCCATCGCGGACCTGAATTACTGAATTACTACAGGGTATTGCAGTTAATTCGAGCCCCGAATCATTGGTGCGCCAAATCTCTATGTACCCGAAATACCTACCGTCAGCTTGTTGATATCCCTCGGTGGTAGCTGGATTGCAGAACCTGAAAACCCCGACTAAAAACCCCCTGATTCCACTCAACAAGAGACGGGGATAATGGGGCACAAGGATCACCTAACTGAGGGAACGTTAAGAAAGACCATGGCAACAAAACAAAAATCTAGCTCGATAGAACACAAGAACGAGAAAAAACAATAATCTCCAAAGCGTGGAATAACACTGAAATGCCTGCAATGGTTTCCTTAACGTGACCTCCTATCGCAGCTATAAAGTACCACTCTAAAAGAATTAAAATAAAATTCTCCAAAATTTATTCACAAAAGGCATTATAGCAGAAATTGCTATAACAATATTACAAGAAATGAAAAGCAACTGCAGCTTCAACCGGAAGCTCAAATCACAGTGACCTGAATACAACTTCTAGTCATTACTAGACGCACTGTATTCTCCATAAAAAATAATAATGTTGAACACTCTTTAAGATAATACCCAACTGTGGCACAAGCAATGCCTCAAAAGCATTATTGAAAATTAATTCCGCATTTGGGTAGGTCATTACTAATCCTACAGCTAGCAATATCATTTATGTACAAAACCTACATTGAAATATATATATATATATATATTGAATGGCACACTCCAAGTGCGTTTTTCTTTTCATTTCGCAAGCCTCAGTTTAACATTCTTCCATTAGAATAAGATCATTAGTTTCCTTTAACTGATTCGAAAATGTTTAAATTGGTCCTTTCCGACCAGATGACAAAGCTTAGTAGAGGTAATCTATCACTTGAATAATTATTGCAATCACCAAAATAACTGATCAGGATAATTGTAAACCCCTCGTCAGCATGGTGATTAAATCCAGAATATTAAGGTTGATATCATTTAATACATGTTTTAATCTTTTACTTTGTAGTTTGCATGCTTCTAAGCAACAACAAAATGCTTGTAGTAGAACGCTGAATTAAACCTGAAAATAAGTCAACTTATATTTGACTACTCAATCACAATTATCATGGGTTAGTTTCCATGAAATATCTTAATGTTTATTTCATTATTTTAATGCCTTCACGCGGCTCTACTCATATACATATGTACTCCCCCTGAGTACTCGATTCAAAATTAATTTGTTATAATCATACATATTTTAACGTAACTGGATCACCCTCATTGGTGAATGACGAATTTCATTCTCAGCCGATTATTGTTGTTACTACATCGTTGTTTAAATTTATACATAGTTTACATTAGTTTTCAATGATGTTGGTTGGATTTTCTCAATGACAAAATATCCTTTTAGAATTAATACCTATGCTATGAGAGATTGCAATTGCATTGACTTTCCTTAATCAGAATGTATTTATGCATTTATTAAATTTGGGATAAACGCTGGTTAAAAAAGTGAATGATGTTTCAGAGATATATTATAGTGAAATGACTACAATTAAAAACAATGATAAATTCCATCGAACATGGATCTCAACTGTGCCTTCACGCGAGAGGCTAACGTGAATCCAAAAAGCAAGTTAAATAAAAATGAAGAGAAAGTTTATCGAGCCAACGTTCGGTACACCCCTGCACGGATGAATTCGAGAAACAAAGTAATGTCTCAACACCACCAGACATGGTAATCATTACAATTAGCACAATTGTCTGGTTAGAGAACATTACCAGCCTCTGTCCTTCAACAACACAAAGAATGGTTCCTAACAAAAGCGAAAGATCAAACTCCTCCATAAATAAATAAATAAAGAAACTTCAAAAGCTCATAACTTGCTATCAAAATCAGTCTTCTATTCATAAACCAGACACTCGGATGTATAATGTTAGAAGATGCAGTAGAAAAAAAATAGCTCAACAAACAAAGTCTATCGATGTCCTCTTCACTACCCTAAGAAAGCTTCAAGAAGTATTACTGAATTTATGATGAAATCTACTTAAACATACTTAAATACAAGTTGAAAATGGGTTGCACTTCTTATGGAAGTCTAAAACCTGTCGATTATGAAATCAGTCATGATTAAAACGTCATGCCTAAATTCCACAGTTCGACATACTACTCAAAAATTAATATACTAAAATTAATGGCGTAAATTAACATTGAAATATCTACACTTAGCTACGAGAGACGAAGTTGTGTAAGCTGTACCTTGTTGATAGATGAATTTCCAAGAGCGAGCATTGATACGCCCTGCATATCACACCTTTTCCATATGTAGCTGTAACTAGCACTCCCCAGGTCGTCGGGAATCGAACCAGGAAACACCTTCTCCAATCCGCACGTTCTTCCCGGTTCAGAAGGCTATTACCCATCCTGGGTAAATAGTTAGGAATCGCTACTTCACGTCTCCAACATCTTCCAGTAGACAGTTCGTTTCTCAGTAGTATCGCGTTATTCATATCGGGCCGAAATATTAATGAACGAAAGACGAATGACTGCCCGTGCGAATAGCATTCAGGATTACTAATGAGGTAGACACAAGTGGTCACACAATCAGAATCAGTCACCACTGTGGCCATGGCGATAGTTCATTGAAATGTTCGATACAATGCCGGTCTAGTAGCGTTCATGCTGCTGCGTTTTTAGCCTGCCATTATAGAAGAAAAGTACAGCACTAAAATTATTCCTCTTGACATCTTGATTAAGAAAATGTCTGTTCGCGATTAGGAATAATGTTTAGAGTTCAATAACATTGCTGCGCACTCGATGTCAATGCAGTTGAAACAGAGACTGCTTTTCAAAACGAAAGTTCACTGTGGTGACTGGCAGCTTGCTGTATTGAGATTAAAGTTTCTAATACTGCTTACCCTTGTAGCGGTATAGATTGCATCTCGTGAAAACGAACATAGTCCTTCGACACTGGCTCTGTATGCACCTTAAAGTGTTTGATATATACATCGCATCACATCGCAATAACGAAACGCGTTCTCAAGTTTCAAAAAGAGATATGTTCTCAAGCGCTCCGTAAAGCTATCTGTTCACAGCTGTCTGTGTGTCCATCCACCTAGCTTCAAGCTACCCCCACTCAGACGTGGCAGTCATCGAACAGTTTTCTCATTGGTGGATGTAAATCATAACTTATAATGTCTCCGACAGATAATAAACATGTATATATAACAAAATACACATTATGCTTTGTTCCAGAGCCTCGTATAATGTTGCAAATCTTGCATGTTATTCTCTTTTCTTCTTATTGCTGATAAAGGTAATCCTGGTGACCGATCAATAAACTGGGTCAATGGTCGCCATGTTGTAATCATCTCCGCTTGACTTCGTGCGTGCACGTCGGTACTCGGAAAATACCGTAATCGAGCAGCTGGATCCTGCTTCGGTTTGCAACTTGTGGATCGCGCCGATCTTCAACATATACTTCAGACTGCACTATACATCATAACAATATGAGTATAATGGTACAGTACGCTACAAGTAAACGATCGTAACAAATGAGCATTGACGAATTACACTCTGATTTCATACATATCGCCCCTGCTAGAACTCTGTCACGTCGATCCCGCATACCAATAAAGCAAGGTGGGTGGTTTATACACATGCGAGAGTTCCCTAGTGAGTCCGCTAGTTATTATTAATAATAATAATCATCGTGAAGTAATAATAATCCCATGGCCTCAGCTACCTTTCGAAAGGAGACAACAAGACGATCTACTCACCAATTTCAACGTTAGAAATTCATGGCTTTCTAGCAGGGAAATCGAAATTAGTTAGTTAGTTATTGAGGTTTCAAGGGGTAGAATTACGAGGCCATCTTCCCCTGAAATCGAAATTCTTTTGGCCAACCTGTGGCTGATATTTAGTAATTTTGCCCTGCAGACATTAAATAAGATTTGTGTGGTCTCTTACACACAGGCATCGTTTGACTCAGAGTGCTATTTAATTTTCCACCCTTCATAAATCCAACTTCCTCAGCAGGGGATCGAACCAATATTCTTGAGATAATGAGTAAAACACTACCAAAGTTCTGCCAAGAAATCATTTTAAACTAAGATTCTTATTATGGTTCGCTAAAACGTCTCATTATTATACACACTGATGACAAAATTCTCTTCAATATTAAATAACCCACTTTGTGGTGTAGCGACTAGCATACTTGGTTGTCGCACTGCAGGTCTGGGTTCGATTCCCGGTTCTGTCAAGAAATTTAATTCTGGTCTGTGTTCTGAAACGAGGTACACTCAGCATTGCGAGGCAAAATTGTGTAGAAATGGGTTCGATTTCCACCTCAGTCATCCTGGAAGTGGTTTTCCGTGTTTCGCACTTCTACTCCAGGGAAATGCCGGGTTCGTTCCTAACTTAAGGCCTTCCCAACCCTCGCCTGAATTACAAATACACGCACTACTACAGACACCACAATAACACACTTTATTAGACAAATTAATTAATTCTTTCTTTTCTTTCTTTCTCTGTTCCTTGCTCTATAAAAATAAACCCAAGTAGACGGGGTTAGATAATGTCCAAGCCCCTCAAATGAAACAACAACAACAACAACATAATTCATAAATACCGGTCTACTAAAAAATGAAAAAATAAGAATTTGAGATCACAAGAGACAGCTGCAGAATGTAGAAACCAAGTAGCCGTTATTACAATAAGGAATGGTATTTGCAATCAAATTTTATTATTTACTAGCAGTAGTGCCCGGCTTCGCCCGGTGGATTTATTTGTTTTACAGAACTGGAGCGCTCAAGGATAAGGATCGGAATAAATGAAAGTAAATTTGAAAGCACCAACGCTTATTGCAGCTGATAACCTCAGTATACTGCACCAACACCATCGCCCTTATACAGAGGCTTACTATTGTCGTGATGATAACTATTTTAAGGGGCCTAAGAAATCTTTTTCCACTAATTACTCCCCGGGACTGCAATTTAGAAGCAGTTCGCAATTCTGCATCAGAACATTGGTAGGGGCGACGTGATGCGGCCCGCATTACATGGCAACAATAGACTTCGGTATTATTGAAGCCGTTCTGGAGCGCTTGTTCTTCCGAAACTCAATCTTTAAGGTTACCTGAGAGGTGTAGCCTAATGCTATATAGCCTTAACTATTCCTCTTGAATCAGGCTATCATATACAAAAAGAATTTTTCGAATCCGACTGGTAGTTCCAGAGATTAGCGCGTTTAAACACATAAACACACAAACAAACACACAAGCTCTTCAGCTTTATTATATTAGTATAGATTACAAAAAGAGTCCTACACACTTTATATAGATATCATTTTTCAACATAGTCCCCCTGCTTTTCAATACACACGGTCCGCCGTTTCACAAGCTTCCTGATACCCTCTGCAAAAAAGGTTTTTGGTTACGCAGCAAACTACGTACGTACCGCGTCCTTCACCTGTTGATAGGAGCTGAAGTGACGACCTCTTAGAGCATTTTTATTTTTCAGTGGACCAAAGAGTTGGTAATCCGACGGGGCGAGATCGGGATGCTCTAACACCTTGAAGCGCAGTGTCCGAAGAGTTTGAGCGACTGTATGTTGTGAATATTGTGTAGCGTGTATTGCATGTGCAACTTGTCGTATCAGTATGTACGATGTGATGCCTGACTTGACTTTCAAAACATGATTAAATTTGGAGGAGTCAGTGACAGTGAAAGTTAAGCGTGTTATGCATGATTTCATATGCAGAACCATGGCTAATGTGCAAATGGTTTGCCACGTCATCAACAGTCACTCGTCTCTATCCAAACTTCGGTCACACACCATCTATCAGTGGCCTGCAGAAGCTCGTCTTGGCACGAATTTAAAAGACTACCGTATATCTAAGTAAAATATTATGATTCGTCCGTAAAATACACTGCAATTCCACAAATTTTACAGAAAACCCGTAAATGTTGGTAATGTATGCCTCTTGCTTTTTTTGAGTTTGAGTGTTCTTAGTGTTGTTTCTATAAGATGGATTCCTCACAGGGGAGTCCTGATTCAGTTACTGGCTGACAGAGCAACTTGCAAAGACAGTACACATTCAGGTAAGTTAACATACCACATTTTAACACAGAATATCTACATTTATAGTCACAGTTTGGTACCGTATCGCCAAAATATATACCAGTTTTACTAGCCGCATTTGGATACACTTTCGCGGATGTGTTGGGAGGGCCGTGTACTATTTATCGGCAGTTGGTTTTAATAGTGTTTGGCAGGGCAATTTCCTTTTGTATTAGTCTATGAACGCAGTAGTGGCCTAACATATATTTAGGGGGAAAACTATACATTCACACATCTTACTATATCCTACCCCCACGTCCTACAACGATGTTGAGGCATGCACAATGTGTTGTTTATGTACCATACATTTCCATATTGGGTATGCAACTAAGGCCACTATTGCTCCTCTTAGGCATAGGGAATTGGCCGGCGGTACATGTACCATATAGAGTCACAGCCGACGGAAAAAAGAACTGCATTAGATGCCACGGAAAATTAGCACGACGACAGTTACTGTGTACTGCTGCGGCGTAAATCATTTACACGCTGAGCGTGTCTGTGTCTAATTGTGAAGTATTCGGCTTTCCCCGCACCGCTTGGTGTATTCTTTGGAATACACGGTAAGATAGAGTAAGCTTTTGCTTCTCTTTGCTTTAGTTCATCCCTTCCTTTTTTTTCGCAAACACCAACAGTGATCTCCTAATTTCTCTTTGTTGGTATATGTCTCTCACACTACCTGTAAGTCTGTTCTCGATATATATCTTCCATGACCCACCTAGCGTCATCTAGCAGCGAATCTCTGAAGTTCCTCAATTCTTCCCTGTACAAGAGGACTTTCTTACCAATCTAGCCACCAGATTTCGTCGCTATCGCCAGCTATCATCTCCGTGATCAAGAGAACTTCCGTTTACTTTTTCACCCTCCAGGCTGCGCTAGTGATGCCTACTATCAACTCTTTGAAGACCATTTCATCAAGAGATATTAACATTTCAATACCGGGTGAGTTAGCCGTGGTCGTTACGGCATGACTAATGGCAGTCGCTCACATCCGAGAGGCGAGGAGGTTCGAATCCCCCCACCGGCAACCTTGAAGATGGTCTTCTGTGGTTTCCCATCTTCCTTCCAGGCAAATGCCGGGGTTGGTCCCTAACTATAGGCCACAGCCGCTACCTTCGAAATCCTCGCCCTTCCCTTCCAACTTTCCTCCCCAACGGTACTTGTAGCTCACCCATTGGGTGTCCGTCTCGAAGCAACTACAAAACTGGCGAGCCGAACATGTCCTCGGACACTCCCGGCACTAAAAGCCATACGCTAAAAAAAACATTTCAATGTTGGCTATTCTTATATGTATTCCTTTTGTCTCCTACCCCCACTCTTTTCCCCTTCCCTGGTCTCTTCGCGGGTCTCACTTGTACGTCGGAAGTCAATCCAGTCAGTTGGAGCTTAACTAAAGCTCGCCTCCTCTACTCAAGAGGCAAACTTTTAAATTCGACGCCATGTTCGAGTTTTAGAATCAACCGTCAACAGCAACATCACCTTCTTCATGAAGCAAAGATAAGTACCAACTTCATGTTTTGACCACATTCTCATCGCTTTTAAAAGGCTCAATGCTTTTATTTGGATTTTATAGACAGTGAAAGTTGCTATGTGATAAAATAACTGCTTTCAAGAGATCTTCTTGATCAAACTCAATCTATCAAGTCTAACTTTCAAAATGAAAGATTTTCTGAGATACTATCTCACATCGAGGGATATTTCTAAAATACCCACTGTCTATATAATCTAGGTTTCCGCCGAGGGATTCTCTACCCAATTCAAACAACTCATCATTGCTCTCGAACCTTCCAGAACCTTCACTCTATCTACCAGTTATACTGTCATGTATTTTCCACTTCATATGGGAATACTTTTTCAAACTAAGGAATCTTCCTTATGAACTGCTAATCAATATCTAATTTTTCTTCCTCCGTTGGGATTTTTCTGGTGCATTCAACTATAACCTACAAGTTTTTCAAGCAATAGACTCTCGCAAATCTAGTGTAACTAGTTATTTTCCACCATTGCAATAACTTTCTTTGCCATCAACTTTTTGTGCTACTACAGTGAACTCTTCAACTATATCAACAGACTATAGTGAAAACAGTGCCTGTCAACTTTTCATCCGCGTCGCGCTCGTCCGAGTACAATAAATACGGCCATGAACACTCTTCCACAATCCCATTTGATCTTTCCCAAACCCTTTACTAACAAACTAAAATGATAAAATTGTTACTTCAGGTCTTTCTTCAATGAGGTGTCACTCTCAATAAGTGCCCTCCCTTATTTGCTCCACGTACAACGAATTAGTCTGTAAAACTTCGTGTCTAGTACACGCCTTAAAGTATATTGTTTCTCCCTTCTAATTAGGGAATACAATTCCGTCTACTCAAAAGTGAGTTATCTCTAGGTTTCACGAAAGGGAAATTTGCCCCATTTTTCTCGTGATCCCTACTTAAACATAGGAGTTCTAGAAACTTCCTTTCAATTTTTCTCTTCAGGTTTCACAATAAATGACCTGCCCTATTTGTATAATCTTTAAAAGTAGTTCAGTATTAATACAAGAAGTTATAGAAACTTCTATTTCATTTCTTCCTGTTTTTTTGTTGTTGTTACTTTCGAAGTTGTTATTTGTTATTATTTCTAAGATACCTATCTAGAAATCCTTAAAGTACACATCTTGTACTTGATTTCTTGTTTAACCTTAATTACTTTAATTATCTTAAAATTTTCCATTTATTCATCTTAGCAACATTTCAAAATCTTACGAAGATTTTAAAGCATATAAAAGGTTTAAAACGAAAGGAATTGTCAATTGCCTGGCACAAGCTTTAGATGTTTTCGGAGGTCTGCGACCCCAATTGTTTATAAAAATCAAAATTATATATTTGTTACATAAACTACTTCCTTTTACATTGTTAAATAAATTAAGATTTGTTCTTTTGATTTATCATTTCTCAAACATAATGGTTAGGCAAGATCCTGTCTTCCTTGACTCTTCCTAGGTTTATGCCCTCTTTAATAAAAATAAATCTATTGATAAGGTTTTCACCACTTGTTGCATTTGAGCAAGAACTCTTAGTTATCAACTTAGTAAAGTCTCTCTTAGCTTTAATAGCGAATTCTAACTGGCCAGTAAGGCAAGCATAGCTCGCTACGCCAGCTTCCTGCTTGTGGAGATTCTCTCTGCCACTTATGGTTGGTTTTTCAAAATTTAAGTGTTTCTCATTGTCTAAACTTTTAGTCGGCGCCTCGCTGGGTAAAAGCTTAGTCATTTCTAAATGCAACTATTGGTACACTTACCAAAATTATTCCCAAAGGTATAATTGCTTTATCCCTATCCTTCTTGGAAGCATTCGGTCGCTCTTTAGAGATTCTACAATTTCAAGACCTAAAATATCAAGGCTTACTCAAATTATTTGTATTCTTCAAAATACTTGTTTAGAAACAAACTCCTTTGAACAGATACGCAATAAATCCGTTACTCTTTGTCTTACCAGAACACCACCCTTCCCCATAGTAGGCATATTTATGCTTGAGAGGGAATACGCTATAGCAATTTTCTTGCGAATAGCCCAAGTTCCAGCTGCGTTTCCTGTTAGCTTCGCCCAGGTCCCTTCCCACTTTAGGTATCGGAAAGCGGATTTGCAGTGGCAGCTGCCTTTGAGTATACATAAAGTTAAAATTATAACTTCTTTTGAACTCTCGTCCTATTTCTCCAGTCCGAACCCCACTTCTTTTTCTTCATCATCTTCCCTTGGGGGTTAGGTTATTCCCAAGCTAATAATCTACCCACCGCTCTACACCCCTCTCCTACCACGGAGCTCTCAAAGTCAAGTGCACAGCTTAACACCAGAAGCTATACACTGGAGCAAAATGTTCAGCTTTTGCTTCATACTATGGGATAAATTAGACCTGGGATTTTAGGCTCTAAGAAATAGTTTTAGGCACCTAAAATAGGCTTTAAAAACAAGTAAAAGGGCTTTTAAAGCATAGCAGAAAATGTGCTTTAAAAATGTGTAAATAGACACAAAATAGACTTTGATATAGCCTATTACAATATAGACTTCAACTATAACGTGATCTCTTTTCACTTTTAAGAAACGTGGCATACCTATTAACAGAAATAACTGCAAAATTAAGACAATTTAAAAGACATTTAACAGAGACAGTAGTGGATTATATGAAAAAATAGCTTGCCACGATGGAGGAGTGGATAGCGTGTCGATCTACTAACCCCAACTTTGAAAGAATAATACTAACCCCAAGATTGCAGTTTCGCTCCTGGCCGTGGTAGGTGATTTTTGAAAGGCGGCAAAAATACGACACGCTTGTCATACGATGTTGGCATGTCAAAGAACCCATTTGAATTCAGTAGGCCGTGTTCATAATGGCAAAATTAATCTCGGGAGTTTCCGCCAACACAAAGTTCCTCATTTCTCTACTAGAAAGCGCTATAGTGTTTAAGGAGCTTAGGTATCTAACCTCCTTGACTTTCATAGTGATTCAAGGAACAACGAAATTCAACATGCAAGCTACCCTGTGGGTGACAAATTACAAAGCTTGCACCCGGCACCCGAGGCCATACGATATTATTATTATTATTATTATTATTATTTATATGAAGAAATATAGATTGAAGTGATAGAAGCCATTTTTCAGTGTTGCCTAATTGTATTAAAGAAAGCTTTCCAGTCGGTCAACACAAGTTGTGCCCAATTACATTGGGCAGGATACAAGTATTTATTTACACTGCCCTGAGAAACAAGTTATTATTACAAACACGCTTTTATGTACACAATGGGGTACCTACTTAATTTGATGACATGTTTCGAACGTCAGGCGTTCATCTTCAGATCCTGTTCACTTAGGCTTAATTAGTGACTAGTAGTCACATAAATATAAATACAAATGTATTGAATACTGATTGGGATTCTATTTGGTGAATATCCTAGGCAAAATACATGCCTATTACAAAATAAATCCAGGGCGATCCTTCGTTTACCCCCTTTAGAGATACGTTCTAGAACTTTTTCAACGTCAACATTTATATCACGGTCAACAAATAACAGACACAAGCCATTCAGCCTTTCCTCTGTCATTCGCGTTTGTAGCCATGATTTGACAAGTTGCAGGTTGCTGTTGCAACACTGTCGATGTAGCGATTATATTAACAGTGTTGCCATTACATACTATATGATAACAAACATTGACCACATTCATTAATGCAGGCAATACAGCAAAGATTTTACTTGCAGTGCAGAAACAATCATTTTTATCGGCAATGTCAATGTAGCAGACAACTGTTTTTTTCGAGGGGGGGGGGGGCACTTGCCCCTGGTGCCCCCCTCTGGATCCGCCACTGACTCCTGATGGGGTTGGTTTGGACATATTCATTCAATTGACAAAAAAAAATCTGGTAAATAAACTATTTAAAAACACCAAGACATAGTGCGGTATTAATGTAAAGAACATTCTGAACTGAAACGTGTGAATATGCCAGAATAGTAGTATTCTGATAACTGATAATTGAAACAATTGTATTGAATACTGATTGGGATTCTATTTGGTGAATATCCTAGGCAAAATACATGCCTATTACAAAATAAATCCAGGGCGATCCTTCGTTTACCCCCTTTAGAGATACGTTCTAGAACTTTTTCAACGTCAACATTTATATCACGGTCGACAAATAACAGACACAAGCCATTCAGCCTTTCCTCTGTCATTCGCGTTTGTAGCCATGATTTGACAAGTTGCAGGTTGCTGTTGCAACACTGTCGATGTAGCGATTATATTAACAGTGTTGCCATTACATACTATATGATAACAAACATTGACCACATTCATTAATGCAGGCAACACAGCAAAGATTTTACTTGCAGTGCAGAAACAATCATTTTTATCGGCAATGTCAATGTAGCAGACAACTGTTTTTTTCGAGGGGGGGAGCACTTGCCCCTGGTGCCCCCCTCTGGATCCGCCACTGACTCCTGATGGGGTTGGTTTGGACATATTCATTCAATTGACAAAAAAAAAATCTGGTAAATAAACTATTTAAAAACACCAAGACATAGTGCGGTATTAATGTAAAGAACATTCTGAACTGAAACGTGTGAATATGCCAGAATAGTAGTATTCTGATAACTGATAATTGAAAATCTGAGCATTAGAGACAAATATGGACACTGACACAGCTGTGAGCTGCCTCAAAACAAAGCAACGAAGGGTGGAATTCAGACAGACATGAACAGACCGAAGATTTTTGTCCGAATCTAAAAGTGAACCCTAAAGTACTTATAATCAGAACAAGTACTTCCGTGAAGAACTATATAGCCTATGTTCATATATCTTATTAGTCTTCTTTATTAAAAAAATCTCCCGCCTATGAAAAGGAACGCCATGTTGGATTGTTCTGTATGTAGGCCATAGAGTTATGCACCATTAGATGAAGATTATTGCGTAGGTTTATTCAAACAACCGACAGTGGTAGCTACGCTCACTAAGGCGCATCGTTAGGCCATGGGGCCAAACTCTCTGCTGACTCGATAGACGGATTGGTTCAAGCCCCTTGAAATGGTTTCCCATATTCAACACCAGGATTATGCTGGGAAGGTACCTTCTGCTAGGACGCGACCGCTTCCTTCCACATCCTTGCCCAGTTTCATTCATCTTCATCATTCCATCTTTCATCACGACGCGCAGGTCGCCCACGGAACTCGACTAGAAACACCTGCAATCGGCCTCTCAGAAGGTTTTAAAAAATCCAAACGTTCACTTCGGTCGCATGATTAGGATACATGAAATAAAAAGTCAATTTTAAAATTTCTCATGACCGCCATCTTGGGGTTATGAAACAATTGAATTAAATTAGATGCCAGTAGCTTTTGTATGAACATTTACCGTACCAAGACTCACTGCGCTCGGATAATTAAATCGCGAGTCAATTCCATTTCAATGCGTTAACTTCGCTTGGCCGCCATGTTTGTGTTGTGCTCACCATGTTATTGAAAGTCCAATAGGTGAACTTATATTAATAGCCTCTATCAGCATACAAAATGTCAGTTTGATGCTGCAATAGATTCGTAGATATTGAGAACCATCTAAATATTTCGGATGGTTGCCATGTTGGATGAGTATATATGTAGGCCATAAAATTATGTACCATTAGATGAAAATTGTTGTTGTTGTTGTTTCCTATGGCTAGCCCGGATTCCAATCCATCAGCTTTCTTGCGTTCCAATAGAGTTGTGTGAGGTTTCCAGAAGTTCTAGCAGTCACATCAAGTTTGTTGCAATGTAGCAGGTGTCCCTTATCCATTTTACTTCCAGGTTCGTGACAAAGTGTGCATTCTTCAGATCTCAGGATGTTGAATCGTTTCAGATGAGCTGCAAGGCAGTCGTGGCCAGTGTTAAGTCTGAAGAAGGCTACAGCTTCTTTTCTTGGTGTTAATTTATATTGATCCCATTTAGCATCGATGCCTTTCCATAATTAGGTTTCTGCTGTTTTCTTTGCCATTTCTTCATACCTGTTTTTGATAGTATTTTTCAAGATCCTTTTTGCTGACGTAAAATCTGTCTGACTGACAGGTTGTTGTAGTGTGGTACCTTTTTTTTGCTAATCTGTCTGCCTCTTCATTTCCTGCTATTCCAACATGAGAAGGGATCCACTGAAATGAGATCTGTTTGTGGAGTCTTTGAAGGGTTTTTATCATACAAAAAAAATCTTTCAGTTCTTTATTTTGGGGCTTATAATTTGACGAGATGGCTTGGATGGCTGCTTTTGAATCTGTAATGATAACGCATTTTTGATAATCAATGTTTCTGCCTAATAACTGATGGGAGTGCATGTGAAATTGCTCTTATCTCAGCATCAAAGTTTGTTTTGGCCTACTGGGAAGTAGAGGGAGAAGAGAGATGAATGTATTCCTGCTCCAGTTCTATTTTCTTTGTCTTGTAAGCCATCTGTAAATATTTTTAGCCATTGATTAGATGGATATCTTTCTTCTATTGTACAGAGGACCAGTTGTTTTAGATCTTGTGGTGAAGAGTCTTTCTTGCAGACCTCTTCTAACAAAGTAAGATCTGTAGTCACTTGTATATATTCAATGGGATTGACTGGCACACAAAGTGGTTCAAGTTTTATTTGCAGATTGCTCTTATTGATGTATTCTTTGGCGAGGCTTAAGGGATCTTTTTGCGTTTTAAGATTGGGGCTAGAAACTGGTTTTTTGATCCATGTCATTTGAGGTAGTATTTGTATACTGAGGTATGCATTGGCTGTTTGATGTTTCATCTCTTCTTCTATTGGTAAGTTGTGGGTATATAATTGCAAGGCGGCAGAGGCGGTTCTAGCCCTGGGCCGGGGGAGCCCAGGCCCCCCCAGTTTTAGTGAAATAATTATGTTAAAATTCCTTGGTTACTAAGTAAATTGATAATTTACAGATACAATGTATCTGATATAAAACAAACTAATGCATTTAATTAAGTTAATTTTTCTTTCAATTTCAAGATTTATTTATTTTATTATATGTAATTTAAACACACAATTGAAATCGTGTATAAATATAATATTTTTAAAATGTGTAGTGCATACACCAAGAGTATTAACTCTTTTCCCAACTTTATGACATGCAAGTTCAGAAGTTTCCAATGTAGACAAACCTCCATGCGATACAAGTGCATCGATATCTCCCCAACTCAGTGACAAAAATGTGAGTGCAACTGTTTCTAATATATAGACGAACCAGTACCATTTTATATCAGTGCATCGATCTATGATGGTCCATGCCAACCACGTAAATCAGTTTATAAACAAACGTTATTATACAATAAGAACAGAAGTTTTAACAGTAAATGGTTTGATAGGTATACATTTATTGAATACTCTGAGAACAAAGATGCTGTTTTCTGTGTCGTCATTTCGTTCAATCTGATTCAAGCATGCTGAACATGTTTTCAGTAAATCTGGATTTTGCAATTGGAAAAGAATATGAGAAAAACGTGCAAAGCATGCTGATAGTGAATGTTATAAATCATCAATAGTAAAGTGAAACAGTTTTCTGATAAGTGAACATAGCAGCACAGTGATTTCGAAGCTAAGCGAGAAACCTCTGGTTATATTGCGTAACCGCTCAGCTGTGGCAACAAAGGCCCAAGTCGCATTACTTTGTGCTCGGCAAGACATTGGGCTTAGAGGTCATCGCCAAACAGTTTCGGATGATGATAGTGTTAATAATAAAGGGAATTTTGATGAAATTTTAAATGTAATTAAACTAGACAGTGAAAGCACAAGTAAACAGTCTACCAAAGAATGCAACATACTCATCTAAAGATTCTCAAAATGAATTTCTTGATATCTCAGCTAATATAATAGTTGAACATATTGGAGGAGAGACGAAAAAATATAACAATGGTTATGTTTCCTTAATCCTGGATGAAGTTAGAGTTGTTAGTAAAGTGGAACAGATGTCCGTATGTGTCAGATATGTAGGGCAACATTCTATAGAGGAGCGTTTCATTGGTTTTATACATTTGTATCAACTGAATGCCGAAAGTATAGCTAATTCAGCTTTAGAGTACCTTGTTTCAGTGGGTTTCGATCCATCTAAGTGCATTGGACAAGCATATGATGGAGCCGCGGTTCTGTCAGGGAAGATAAACGGTGTGCAGCGTTTATTGCGACAGAAGGTCAATAACCCGTGTGTTTACGTGCATTGTTATGCACATCGCTTAAATTTAGTTTTGGTGGACGTTTCAAAGCCAGTTTGTAGACGTGGTAGGGGACACTTTTGGTTTACTGGAAGCAATTTATGCTTTTCAGTCTGTATCTACTGCAAGACACAAAAAGTTTGTTGAGATACAGAGTGATCTTCATCCAGGAGAACGTGTTTTAGAGATACCTCTTCAAAGTGACACGTGATGGATATGTAAATATAGAGGAGTAATGTATTTTCAGAAACGTTTTGCTTCAGTTAAAGCAGCTCTAGAGTATTTTTCCAAGTCAGCCAACAAGAAAGAGGCAGCAGAAGCAAAAGGTTTGTTGAAACAGCTTTGTAAAGTGAAGGTGATGTTTGTGTTACAAATCTTTTCTGATATTCTCGAGCTTGCCAATAGAGCCTCTATGTTCTTACAACAAAAACATGTGGACTTCGGAGGGGCACATAGATTGATCTATGGTCTTGTAAAATCGTTGCAAGAAAAACGAAATGATGATTATTTTAAGGAACTATGGGCGGTTACATGTGACACTGCTCAGTCGTTAGGCGTGAAAGTTTATAAGCAATCTAGAGTCTCAAGTATTCCAAAGAACTTTTCAGACTACGTTTTATTAATGCCAGTCTCTGCGGAGAAAGAAGAGGAAAATGTCACATTATCAGAGACATACATACATCAGAGATATGTAAAAGAAATCTTTTTGAAATATTAGACAACATGGTAGAAGAGTTACTGCATAGATTTACTGAAAATGATATTGTGTGCAATGCAATGGATGCCTGTAACCCAAGAAGTGAAAACCTTTTAAATTTTGAATATATATATTCTCACGTTCTGTGAAAAGTATAATCTAATCTTCACAGACCGTAAGGGGCTACAGATTGAAATCAGTAAAGCTAAGAATGTATTTAGAGGCAAATATCCAAACACTTCCTCAATCTTTTTTTCTGAACTTCTGAAAATGGAAGTTGCTTTTCCACAGCTACTATTATTAGCCTACTTTTCACATTTTGCAAAAATGAGGAAAAAGTAGACTTATGAGATCGATCCAGGAAAATGTGTGTCTGTCTGTCCTTCTGTCTGTCTGGCTGTGTGTCCCCCCCTATCAACTCCTAAACGGCTGCAGCAATCAAAACCAAATTTAGTATGAGTAAAGATGTGCACCGGAATAGCTCACGTCCATATTTGAAAATTAGGTCAGTGCTACCAACTGCTGAAAAAACGCACTAGAAATTTGAGCTCCATGTTGGATATCTTGCAAGGTATGCATGGGAGCTATTCCAAAATTGGCACACATGTAGATAATACTATTTCAGTTTAATTTTCAGGAGGCCAACCATGACAGTGTTACCAAAATAATTTTAAGCCTTCTGATAGGTCCAATGTTTAAATGCATATAACTTCTACACTATCAATTGGATTTCAACCAAATGTTGTATGTAATATCTGTACATAAACAGATATGACTGAGCGTATTCTTAAGAGCCACCAGGGCTGCCAACTGTTAATAATTGCTCTCTCTATTTTTATTATCCAAATACCAATATATCAGAAAGTATGCAAGCCAACAGCTTTAAACTATGCACACGTATATTCTGACATTTTAGATTAATTTGGAGTAACTTATATACGTCAGTTCTACCAACATGATTATAAGCCTGCTGATAGTACCAATTTTTAAATACATGTAACTTCTATACTATCAGTTGGATTTCAACCAAATTTCGTATGTGATATGTGTACCATAACAGATATGACTATAAGTATTGTTAAGAGCAATCAGGGCTGCCAACTGATAATAAATGCTGTCTATATTCTTTTTACCCTAATATCAATATATCAGAAAGTACGCAAGCCAACAGCTCTATACTTTGCACACGTATAGCACCTGACATTCTAGATTAATTTGGAGTAATTAATACAAGGCAGTACTGCCAACATGATTCTATGCCTGCTGATATGTCCAATTTTAAAATACATGTAACTTCTATACTAACAAATGGATTTCATCCAAAATTGGCACAACAAGATACCATAATATTTCAGATTATTTCTGACCAGCACACGCATGGTATTGTTGGCAACATGCTTTTACGCGTGCTGATAGAACCAGTGTCTAACTGCATGTAACGTCCATTGGACTTGAACCAAATTTTGTATTCTGTACCTTAAGAGGTGGAACTAAGAATATATTCAGTCACCAGGGCTGCCAACTGTAGTGCTCTATTAGGCTACATTATACCAGGTATATTTTGAACTAATTAGATATTTCGATATTACCAACTTAATTTCGTCATTATTCTAGATAAGTTCATATACTGTAGAATAATCATTGGCATGAAAAGTAGGCTGTATAGTTCTTCACGGAACTTCTTGTTTTTCAAGTTGATGCTGACTCTTCCTGTGTCATCTGCTTCTGCTGAGCGCAGTTTCTCAGTCGTGAAACAAATAAAATCCTATTTAAGAGCAACAATGGCAACAAAGAGGCTTTCCAATCTCGCAATTCTTTCAATTGAAAGAGAATTAAGTGGAAAATTACTTCACGACCCTTCTGATATAGTGAACCAGTTTGCCCAGAGTGGAAACAGAAGAATAAATTTATGTGACAGTGAAATATGCTATTTTTACCAATGATAGTTTTTAGCCTACTTTTCTCATTTTGCAAAAATGAGGAAAAAGTAGACTAATGAGATCGATCCGGGAAAATGTCTGGGCCCCCCCAGATTTAAGCTTCTAGAACCGCCACTGCAAGGCGGTTATAGGTGTGGTTTTTATTGCACCTGTTATGATTCATAGGGCATTATTCTGACACCTCTCGAGGCGATCAATGTTTGACTGGGGTGCTGTAGAGAGTACTTCACTGCCATATTTTATGATAGGTTTGATGTAAGTATTGTAGGTTTTGTTGAGTGTGTCTTGAGTGCTCTCCCAAGTAGCTCCTGCTAGTCTCATCAGTAATTTCATCCGTTTGCTTACCTTATCCTCCACATGTTTTATGTGTTTGGTCCAGTTCAGCTTCTTGTCCATGATGATACCTAGGTACTTTGTACTTTCACTTTTTGGAAGGTCTTGATTACTAAATTTGAGACTAAAAGTTGGATTGTGGTGTCTCAGGGAGAAAAACTGGTATACTGTTTTGGAAGTATTGATTTCCATATTATTGTTTTCGGTCCAGTTTTTGAGTTTTATAAGTGCCTGGTTCATTCTGTGTTCAAGAAGCATTTGCTGATTTGGGATGTTACGTGCTGTGGTCCAAATGATAACATCGTCTGCAAACATGCTGATATTCACATTACCTACTTTCTTTATTGTTTTTGGAAGATCGTTGATGTACACATTGAATAAAGTTGTGCTTGATACAGCTCCTTGTGGGAGGCCTAGTTTTGATTGCTTGCAACCGGAAGTTTTGTTGTTGTAACGAAGATTGATCATTCTTTGTGAAAGGAATCTTGAAAACCAGTTTAACATACATCCATTTACTTTGAAGTTGATATGTTTCTTTAGCAGCATGTTTCGCCATACAGTATCATAGGCTCCTTTAAAATCGATGAAAACTGCAAGAACACTTTCCCTTTGGTTAAAGGCTTCTTTAACAGCTTGTGTAAATCTCATTATTTGGTGGGAGGAGGACCAGTTTTGTCTAAACCCTGCTTGTTCTTCTGATAGAAGAGATTTTGTTTCCAAGTACCAATTGAGTCTATTTGTAATCATCCTTTCTAGAATTTTTACCCGAATGGAGGTAAGTGCTATAGGTCGGTACGAGGGGACTTAGTTTTTTGGCTTGCCTGGTTTTAAGATTGGAATGATGGTTGCTTTAGTCCAATCTTTAGGTAGGTTATCATTTGATGTCCAAAATTTGTTGAATATGTGTAGCAGTATGTTTAGAGCAGATGGACCTAGATTTTTTATGAATTCTGGGAATATCTCATCTGGTCCTGGTTGTTTTCTGACTTGTGTGTTCTTTATTGCTAACATTAACTCTTCCATTGAAAATTTATTGTTAAAGATATCATCTGCATTATTATTCATGAATTTTTTGACTGTCTTGTCTTCTTTCTTTTTCTGTTTTGACAGTCTAATTGAAGTGAAATGTTTACAGAAGTGGTTTGCTATTTTATGACAGTCTGTAATTTCCTTATCATTTATCATAATAGGATTCAAAGGAGTGACTACGTGTTTGTTGTTTAGAGAATTGATAAGTTTGTGAGCTTTATTGCTGTCTGTCCTATAGTCAACCGTTGTTAAAAATTTATTCCAAGATTCTCTTTTTGATATTGTTATTGCTTGTTTTAATTTTGCTGTTGCTTGTCGCCATTTCCATACATCATTTTGATCCCGAGTAAGTTCAGCTGTTCTTCTTGCTTTGTCTCTGGCGGACTTAAGATTGTTCAATTCATCTGACCAGAAAGGTTTATATTTTGTTTGGGCACCTCTGGGTATGCCCAGTTTGGCTATGTCTTTTATGGCTGTAGTAAATTTATTCAGGATGATGTTAGGAGGTGCATCAAGATCAAATTCCGACATTTTTGTTTCTGAAATTTTCCCAGTCTGCCTTTTTAAAGTTCCACCGAATCTTCTGGTCTGCACTTTGCGCAGATTCACTGTATGATGTAATAGTAAGAAGGGACATTCTATGTCCACTGCCTGGATCTTCGAGTACTGATCGATGACTGTGGTTTGTAAGATCTGTTGAGACTAATATGAGATCTGGGATAGCTGTGGAACCAGAGTGGTGAATGAATGTTGCTGGGTCTTTGTTACTATATAATAGCTCAAGAGAGCTACTCTCTATAATGTCTTTTATTGTTTTACTAGCTGAATTTGTGTAGTTGTAGCCCCAGACTGGAGAAGCTGCATTGAAGTCTCCTATAAAAATAGTAGCTGTTTTGATTTCTAAAAGGTGAAGATTCAGATTTTTATTGTTTGGAGGACTGTAAACACAGAATATTGTTATTTTCTTGTTGTTGATCCATATGGATAATTCGATAATTTCTTATGTATCTGTTGGGTCCATTTCTTTTACAATTCTGAATTTTGACATGATGTTGTTCTTCACTGCTGCAAATATTCCACTTGCTATTTGTCTTGTTTTGAAGAGAGTGTAGATGGTATACCCTTGGATCTTGAAATATTGTATGTTTTCAGGTGTAGTGTTGGCTTCATTGATTAGAAGGATGTCTATATCTCTATCATGATTTTCTTTACTTCCAAAAGTTTCTTTGTTGACAGACCACCTGCATTCCATTGCAGTATTCTTACTTCGTGTTGTTTTGCTTTGAAAAGAGCAGTTTTATTTGTTTGCATTTTTTGCTCATGTTTCTCGATTCTGGAACGTTTTTGCCAAAATTGTTACTCGTTTAGCACCACCCAGGGGACACGTACAGCTTAAGGTATGCTGCGGATGTGAGTAACTTCATCCCCCAGATGAAAATTATTGCGTAGGTTCATTATTCAAACTTCCACTTCGATCGCATGATTAGGACACACGAAATAAAAACTTAATTTATAATTTCCCACAGCTGCCTTCTTTAAGTTATGTAAACAATTGAACAAAATTAGATGTCAGTAGATTAGAATTTGTATAAACATTTACCGTTTCAAGTTCCACTGCGCTCGGATGGTTAAATCCCGTGAAATATCCATTAAAATGGTTCAACTTCGCTTGGCCGCCATGTTCGGTTTGTACTTAACAGGTTTTGTAAAGTCACATAGGTAAACTTGTAGTAGTACCCTTTATCACTGTACAAAATTTCAGGGTGATATATGTTACCGTTCAGGAGATAGAGGCCTAGAATGCCAGTGAAATATTTTGCATGGTCCGCATGTTGAATTGGTGAAACGTATCAAAATTTGAAAGGCACGGTCGAGGTTGGACGAGTTAGGAGTACCGAATTTCATTGAAATCACTCCGGTCCTTTAGATTTTATTAAGAGTAGGTGGGGGGTGGGTGCAGACAAACGTACACACATGAAAATTTCGATTCCAGTTCTCGGATTCTAAGTTGAGCATTTTTTCTACTGGGAGCCAGGAGTTGGTAGTCTTAGTACACACATCAAAAAAAGTTTTGCATCACCTCGGTTCCAAGAGTTCCGGAACCGTTAAATACAAAGGGAATAGAGATCAACACAAACAACATTTCAGCTCGTTTTATTGCTCATGAGACCCACACATTGCATGTTGTACCATCAAACAGCTAGACTTTCAGCATTTGTGGTCCAGATTGCAGTACACACCACTACCTCTAATACCCAGTAGCACGTCCTCTTGCATTGATGCATGCCTGTATTCGCTGTGGCATACTATCCACAAGTTCATCAAGACACTGTTGGTCCAAATTGTCCCACTCCTCAACGACAATTCGGCGTAAATCTCTCAGAGTGGTTGGTGGGTCAAGACGTCCATAAACAGCCCTTTTCAACATATCCCAGGCATGTTCGATAGGGTTCATGTCTGGCGAACATGCTGGCCACTGTAGTCGAGCGATGTCGTTATCTTGAAGGAACGCATTCACAAGATGTGCACGATGAGGTCGAGAATTGTCGTCCATGAAGACAAATGCCTCTCCAATATTCTGCCGATATGGTTGCGCTATGGGTCGGAGGATGTCATTCAGGTATCGTAAAGCCGTTTCGGAGCCTTCCATGACCACCAGTGGCGTACGTCGGCCCCACATAATGCCACCCCAAAACATCAGGGAACCACCACCTTGCTGCACTCGCTGGACAGTGTGTCTAAGACGTTCAGCCTGACCAGGGTGCCTCCAAACACGTCTCCGACGATTGTCTGGTTGAAGGCATATGCGACACTCATCGGTGAAGAGAACGTGATGCCAATTCCGTGGGGTCCATTCAGCATGTTGTTGGGCCCATCTGTACCGCGCTGCATGGTGTCGGGGTTGCAAAGCTGGACCTCGCCATGGACGTCGGGAGTGAAGTTGCGCATCATGCAGCCTATTGCGCACAGTTTGAGTTGAAACATGACGTCCTGTGGCTGAACGAAACGCATTATTCAACATGGTGGCATTGCTGTCAGGGTTCCTCCGAGCGGCAATCCGTAAGTAGCGGTCATCCACTACAGTAGTAGCCCTTGGGCGGCCTGAGCGAGGCCTGTCATCGACAGTTCCTGTATCTCTGTACCTCCTCCATGTCCGAACAACATCGCTTTGGTTCACTCTGAGACGCCTGGAAACTTCCCTTGTTGAGAGCCCTTCTTGACACAAAGTAACAATGCGGACGCGATCGAACTGCGGTATTGACCTTCTAGGCATGGTAGAACTACAGACAACATGAGCAGCGTACCTTCGTCCTGGTGGAATGACTGGAACTGATCGGCTGTCGTACCCCCTCCGTCTAATAGGCCCTGCTCATGCATGGTTGTTTACATCTTTGAGCAGTTTTAGTGACATCTATGAACAGTCAAAGGGACTGTATCTTGGATACAATATACACAGTCAACGTCTATATGCCGGAGATCTGGGAACCGAGGTGATGCAAAACTTTTTTTGATGTGTGTATATGAACTCCTGCAGTAATAGATGTGGACCTAATGCCCCCCCCACAAACTAAAATCCTGGCTACACTACTGTATACAATGTTTATATTACATAAGTTTGTAAAAGCTTGTGTAATGCGTCAAACTTATTTACAGACAGTCTAGTTCACATGACAGTTTGATGTCAGCGGTTTCGGTGGCGTAGTCAGTAGCATGCTGAGCTTCTATGCCCAAGATAGCGGGTTCAAACCGGCCGAAGCCGTCGGATTTTTTTAAGAGTTTAAAAATCCCTCGGTAAGCCTTCCTTCGGAGGGGAAGTCAAGCCGGCGGTCCCATGTCATAGATTTATGCCATGTTCAAAAAACCTGTGTGAAGCTAAATTAGATAGGTTAAGAATGTAAACAACGCTCTTATGTTTCTACGTTCGTTGCCAAGAGACGACTGCGGTGGCGTCTAGTAGCTAAGTTCTGAACCAGGCCTAGTAGTCGTTGACGGTGGCGTTTGGCGGCAAAAGTAGGAACTATTTTGGAAAAATCTAAGTTGCAGTCTGTACTTAAATTAAAAAAACAGATACACACACTAATACAGCCATCACAATTAACACCGGTATCAGACAGATTCTACACACACCCAAAGTACACGGGGCTACATTACCACGTTGTCGCTGCCCCTAAACTGAGGAACCAACCAACCACCTTGGCGTATTATATAATAAGATACTAGCGGACCCGTGCGGGAACTCTCGCATAATGGGTTGTGTGCGTCCTATGTGTACCGACTATCCGTCTGGCCCTAGTAAAATGCTGTTCGAGACACAGTTCCGCCAGGGGCTATCGTCTTATTTGTTTATAAGCACTTTATAAACAAATAAATAATTATATTTTCGTTGACTTTTCAAGAAATGCACGAATTTTCCTGAACTATTGAGAATTTAGTACAAACCACACCTTCTAACTCCCTCTGGTTTAGGAGCTTGAGTTTTGAGAAACATACATCTTAGCGTATTATATAAAAAGATTATATTATATATGGGCCATTTTCATATTTATGTCCGATTTCAACACCCAAAATTAACAAGATTGTCAAAAATGAAATGTCATGTTTGCTTGGAAGGGAGTTCAAAATTGTTGTAATATCCTTCTGCACATCAAAACGTTAATGGTCTGACGGGGAAAAAAATAGATTGCTGTAATGCAGTTTAACAGGTTTAAGTCGTACAAAAAAAATGGATTTTACAGTATAACAGTGCCACTCGTGATGTTTTAGGTAGGGAGACAAAAAAATGTATTTTTTCACAAGTTTTTATTATTTCTTCATAGAATGTTACATAAGTTAACATACTTCATTTTATGATTGGTCTCAACAAACAATACATTATTATTCTTAACTTACGTTCCACTCAATTGAACTGTTAATTTTTACTTTTATTTTAGGAGGTAATTTGACCTCACATTTCGATTCCAGTTCTCGGATTCTAAGATGAGCATTTTTTCTACTGGGAGCCAGGAGTTGGTAGTTTTAGATAATTCACATGTCATTGTTAGATTTTATTGCCTCAGAAATTGGATTTTTAATTTCCAATAATGTCGTCTTATAGCTTGGTTTCCATGCTCAAGTACCTGTGTTTTTATTTTTGAGTGCACTAATTTCCAACTTTGTTCTCTTTCTGTTCAGTCGTATTTGCTTCAGTAAACTTTTTATTTTTTAATGAGGAGGGACTCTTGTGGGGTGTTAACAAGTTGACAGCATTGTTGTTGCCTGAAATTTCAGTCTAGTCAACCAAAACTGGAACATTGGACTGCTGGTGCTGACTGAAGATCTACCACTGATCATCTCCGATAGGTCTGATCATTGCATCCCAGGTAAATTATGGGATTGTTGGCAGACATTGTGTCTGAGTAGCGTCGCTGGACCCTCAGTGCAGAGCTGTCACAAATCCTGAGAATGAGAAGTCGGATGGACTAGAGATAGTGCTGGGATGCGTTTAGTTCCTCCTATTGTTATCCCACACTCTCAATTGCTCTGCACTTTTCTTTGTTTCGTTGGACTCATGTCTGTGTTCTTCAACGTTGGGAATTCCTAAATACCCTATCTAAGAAATTGAAAATAAATAAATTAAAACAAAATAAAACAGAAAAAGAATGTATATTATACATAGGTTTATGAAACTACAAAATAGGTGATTTGGTAGGTGTACCTACCTCCGAAAATGCATTAGTTTGTCTTCTCTTTCCCATTTTGAGTCTTCTCACCAAAACCACCCCCCACCCCCTCCGTACTGTTTACATCTCTCTGCATCGCCTAATGCATGAAAGAATGTAATGAGTACTCATTTTATTAATTAAACAAGAAAATATACTCGTAAGTAACAAAGTAGCACTCTAGTGACATGACCGGAAATTTCCTTGAAAGTGTCACTTGTGAGTTACAAAAAGTATGCTTACATTAGGCCTACTGAATAATATGTTGTGCCAATGTGAATTTGGTAATATAAAGATACAAAGTAAGGGTACAAAATGTTATATATAAGAATTTTAGAAATAATCTGATATTGATTAAAATATCCATGTCACTCATGAGAACCTTAGAAAACAATTACCATGTTTTGAAGAGCGAGGCCCACACGGCACATATCCTTCCTAGAAGGCGAAATTTAAAACACTGAACCAACTCCCCCTTCAATGAATCAAAATCTTGAGCTCCCTGATACAAATGACTGCAGTTCTGCTGCTCGAACACAAGTCACTCCTGAGGATGTTTTTTGTGAAAACTGGTGGACAAATTCAGTTTGAGCAAAAACCTTTCACAAAATATGTTTAAATATCTAGCAAAGGCACAGTATAATCTAGATCAGCACCATCCAAGGACGAGCAGCACGGTGCAAACAGTGTGTGTCTCAGAATAACAGGTGTGCATCCCCTCCCATACCGTACGTCCTCTCCACTCCATGCGTGTAGAGCTCAATTAGCAGGCAACGTAGCGAGAACACCGAACGTATTGTTCATGAAATATTATTTTGCATTAATCAAATTGCTTGTCATCGGAAGGGAGGGGCTAGGAAAAAGTTAAAACAACATTTCCTTTCAAAATTATGTTCACGTTAACTCTGGACTGTTTCATGCACAAAATGTATAGTCATTCATGCCCATTTCTCCCTTCCTATGCAAAAGGGAAAAAGACAACATATTTCTGCTGTGCCAAATATCACACAATAACAGCTTTACTGAAAGACAAAATACATGTTTCTACAATGGCAAACATACAACTAATTACACACACCAATTAAAAACTAGTACCATACATGTTGGCTGACAAGTTTATTGCTGTTGTCATTTACAGTACGCCTTGTTTGTGTGCGTTAACAATCTTGTTACAATTAGGTGCAAATGAGCGTTACAGGCAAGCGTAAACAACTTTTCAAATTCTGAAATGCCTGCTCGGAACCTTGGTTTGTTAAGTTTTATATTGAAAAAAATATTTCACATACACAAGTACATCCGAACATACTCATAAGTTTGGCGGCCTCATGATAAAGGCAAGGAAATTCATTATGGGTCAACAGATACGTCCCTCCCATAAGGAGCGCGCACTGTTGTCTACCTTGACCGAACAGACACCATGCCTACCACGTCCCTGCACTATGCATTCCCAGGTGTGGCAGCTGTGCGACTTGACAGTGTGAAGTACTCTGGTACAAAATATTGTATGGCCTAGGGTGCCGGTTGCAAACTTCCTTATTTGACACCCAGGGCAGCTTACATGTCGAATTTCGTTGTTCTTTAGAGCGCTCTGAAAGTCAAGATGGTTAGACATCTAAGCTCCTTGACACTTGAGCGCTTTCTAGTAGAGAAAGGAGGAACTTTTGTGTTGACAGAAAATCCAGAGATTAACTTTCCCATTATGAACACAGCCTACTGAATTCAAATTGGTTCTTTGACATGCCAACAACATATGACATGTGTGTGGTGATTTTTGTCGCCTTTCACTTACCATGGCCAGAAGCGAACCTACAAGCTTGGGGTTGGTAGACCGAAACGACAACCACACACCCACCGTGGCAAGCTAGACGCTGCTGATCTAGATGATGTGCTGAAAGCAAAGCGCATTTTAATTTCTATTTTCTTAACCCAAGTTTTCGACCAAAATAAGTTCTGAAGTATGTAAAATGCTCTTCAGCAACCTGACTTTGCCAGGAAAAAATGATAAACAAAAAAAATCATTTCTTCTGGGTTAAATATAGTTTAGAAAACTGAGAACATGGAATGTGACAATGATATGAAAATGGCCCATATAGATTTTCACACAGACCATATCATTTCGCACCCTAATATCACGCTCACCGCAAAATTAAAATGTTTAAACGCCCACAGCAATGCATTTCGCATGCCCGCCCAGATTTATTTTCAGACACGACATGAAAATGTTTACACATTTTTAATTTACGCCGGGGACGAAGCTAAATGACATTAGGGAATTTTGTCATACCAGGAGCGAAATTAACAGTCATTAGCAAATGTCATTCCGCACTGGGAGTGAAATTAAAAGCCTCCCAACAAATTTTATTCCATTGAACAATTTCATTTCGAGACAAAATAAAATTGATAATACATTTCATTTTGCATGCGAGCCCTGCCGTCCTCCTGATCAATATCATGGTCAGTATCAGAATCTCCGGATCTTGTTTCAACTCTTTATCAGTCATCAATCTCTGAAATTATTAACTAGCAATTAGTTATCTTTCAGCAGGCCACACATTTCATGTACATCCTTAGGTTTTTGTATGGCGTAATCTATAACAGCACACATGCAACTCGGAATGTTGAAAGCATGGTGGCAGTGGTCATGCTTTTGAAATTTGCCTCTCACCAAGGTGGACCAGGTTCAATTTCCGGGCAATGCACGAGAGATTATCAAAGTGTAATGCCATGTCCTGTGGTTCCAATTCCACGTAAAAATGGTCTTGGCTCATGATCGAATGATTCAACAGTCACATCAAACTAAAAGCTTCCTTTGCTTCGAAAATGTTACATCATTTGGCATGTTGGAGCTATAAACCCCACAGGACACAGTAGCTGACAAAAGTTACACATGTGTAGGCTAGTTGTCATTTCTAAGATAAGGAACTGTTGGCTTGATATTGAAAGTTAAAGGAACCACAGAACTATCTGACCCTGAAGGTTTTTAGATATTTCTACAAGTGGACTGAGAATATTAATAACTTTTTGACAGTATCATTCATAAGTCTAAACAATTTGCTCTTATCCACATAACCATGGCCTTCGTAGGCCAGAGTATTCCATTTTTTGACAGCAGACTGTAGCATTGGTGGTCTGCACCGCTAGAACTGGCTAAGAGCAGGGCACTACTGAAACATCAATGATACCATTTATTCTATTTGTCATGGTACAATGTTAAGGGCATGCAAGTGTGTTCAAGGAATTTGTTTACTATATATTTGAATTTTTATGTCTTCTTCATGGCAAGTATTGGACAATTCAATAACTGGCTACTTAAGAACAGAAGTGATCCAAGTGACATTTTTACAAAAACTGAGCTTTGTCACTATTCAGACTCCTGTCATCAGATTAGTTTGTGCATAAGTGCTATTGAGCACTGTTGTGGCCAAAGTTCGATTTGTGACATTTTGGCACTGTCCTAAAAGTATAAAATTATTAGTGCAGATGTGATCCAAGTTACTTCAATGCTACTTGGATCACTTCACTGTTACTTTCAATGTAGTGCAGATGTGATCTTAGTTACTTGTATGCTACTAAATATTTAGGGGCCGTATCTTTCGGAAGTAGAGATACGTGCGAAATTTTTTCATCTCTCCTTTCTTGCCTATATATGACCCTGTAGGTACTTAAAGTAGCGTATTTTAGCAAAATAAACTTTCGAAATCTGATTTATTGCACGAATTACACAAATAATCACGAAATATACTCCACTTGGTATGCAAATGCTACATATTATCGAAAAAGCTCTCCAATACACGTTTAAATGCTTCTGAGGAAGTGCTGCATATTCTCTACACAACTGCCTACAAAGCCGGAAGTATGTGTATTCAGTTCCGCAATCTCCAAGGCTATCGATTACATCAAATGGCGTGGTGGTCGTAGATACAGCAGTACGAGTTCGCGATTGATAAAACTATCGGCAAACATCCAGCTAAGTATAAAAATGCCAAACACTAGTCACAACAGTTTCCTCGAGGGCCGAGGAATACAACAGTGAGGGGTTCTATGTATTTGATGCTGCAAAAAAAGATTCTAATGTGTAAATACTCCAATGTTCGAATTCAGTGGGAACGAAAAGACACGTGCGATCAACACTGCAGGGATTCAGCAACGCATGAAAAGAGGAAGAAAGAAGGAAATGAACATAAGTCTAAGCAGCAAATAACATTCGGCGATACTAGACACATCGCAAAGAAGTTTCAAAAACCCCTTATCACATGTTTGATTTATCCCATACAAGGAAGATTTCAGAAGAAACATAGATTATGACAATTTATTTCGCGAAATACCCACCGAATCAACGGTTTTATTTCACCAAAAAATAAGGCCCTTATAAATATTCCTGCAGTAATGATAAGATTACCAGTTTAAAAACACTTTTTTGTGAAACTATTAAAGGGATTTGTAGACTTCTGATAAGTTGGTACAACTGTTCCGACGTTGACCATTCATTGCGGCTGATATGGTTGGCAAGTTCGTTGAATTTACAGGGTTAAAAAACATAACAAAGGCCGCAGTGATAACTGGAATCTTATCCAATTTCTAAAACGAGAAAAATTAAATTTTGTCAAGGAGATAGTCCACATTTCAATGCAGACTACTCAGAAGATTAAGACTTTTTCGACTAAGACGAAGGGGGAATAGAGAACTATTTTTAAAAACCGTGAAGTCTTATCCCAACAGGAAGAACATTTTCTAAGCCACTCTCCTACCAAAAAATGCTAAACTACGTGCCACCCTGTCAGCATACTCTTTATTTCAACTTACAACTTATTAGGAGACAATGCAGCTGAAAATGGAGTGGAGGGTGTGCTCCCAAATGTCGAGGGTGATGAATGTGAAGTCATTACCATGTGAATCGGAAAGACACTGAGTAGCAAAGTTTCGAAATAAACTGGACGATCTTGAGTATGGAACTTATAACGTTCAGTTCATAATAAAGGTAGCAGATTCATGTCTGTAATATCCATATAATTTGTTAATGAATCCAGAAGTGATCCAAGTTCATAAAAGCGTATTTTACATGTTCAATATTGGATGTGTCAAAAAGTTCTACCAAAGACTAAGTTATGATAATACCCATCATAAATATATTGTAACAAATATATTAGCCTCCATTTTAATAATCTTGAAAATGCGTTTTGCTCATCAACTCAATACTAACAAAATGCTACTTGGATCACTTGTTCTAAACTAGCCAACTTTTACCTCATTGATTTTCAATGGTAGTGTAATCTAGAATATATCACTAAAATCCCATTGCTACGAGTGCTTCCCACCTGCAAGTGGAACATACTAAATGCATGTAGAGGTTTCATTCCAGAACAAGTCGCCAAAAGATCCAAAATTGATCTAATTCAAATGACCTAGTTTACTTTTGGGGAGGAAAAAAATTGCATTTTAGCATTAGGAACTTCTAAATAGGGTTTGGTAATATCAGTTCCTCATAGTAATTTGAACAGTCTATTTCATAATGCCAAACTAGGTTCCAGTTCAAAAATGTCCTGAAATATCATTTTTGACTTTGCAAGCTTTGGAAACTAGCTCTCCAATAATTGTGGAATGAAAATCGATGAGCTCAGCTATGACACAGTGCTTCTCTTTGCCTGTAAATTGCCAGTCAACTGACAGACTCAAGTTTCAGTATCAATACAAGGCAACACTGAAAATTGGCTTCAAATCGATCATAAATGTGAACAGGTACCCAAGATTTAGTGATCAAGGTTGGTATGCAAGATTTTTGGGATATTATTTGTCCAGCGTTACAATGAAAAATGCACCGAAACCATTATAAGCACCGAAATAGAAGTAAAACAATAGAGATGTATAGAACTAGCACCGATAGAGCGCACTGCTGTTCTCATGCCGCTATAATGCACGAATTTTAAGTTGGTTAATTTGTTATTTCCGTGACTGTGCCGAGCTATTGCAGTGTTCCTCTGTGCAAAAATCAGGGAAGCCCGCTTTCGTTTTACCAGTTTCCACAAAATAAAGAAATGAGGAAGAAATGGTTACATGCTAAAAGTTTCGGTGAAGAAAATCTGACCGAAAATATTGAAGTGTGTTCCTATCATTTTCAACCAGATTTCACGAAAACTGTTGGGTAAGTGTGATGTACAAAGGTAAATAATTCCTATTTTGTACCTATAAACTGATTAGACATTTCGATAACAACCTCTGAATTTATGAGTTTGTATTTGAAGGTGAGAGCAAGATTACAACCGGGCACTGGTCAATCGCTTTTTTAGAGGCAGATGACCTCGTAGTTTCGCCCCTTAAAACAACACTAACCAACCATCGCTTTTTCCGTAGACCACGAACACAACAAAAATAAGGAAGAGGCCATACACAAGAAAATTTCCGGAATACCACGATAAGCCTACAATATCGGAATCTGCAGAAATTATCTCCATTGAAGTATGGTACGGGAAGAAATCGTCAAGTGAATGTAACATTTGTGACTCCCATTTTCAAAGACATCAATACTCTGGCAAATACTTCAAGAATAAATGTCACATTAAGTCACAAACGTATTATGGATGGTTTCTTGAAATCAGAATTAATCGTCCAACTTCCATCTGCCCGACGGAGTATGTGGTACCGGTAGCGACTGACTCAACATTCTTAAGACATAAGTTAGTCAGATGAATGGAAACAGTCCGTGGTCATAAAGCAGGAGTTCTCAAACTTTTTAAATATTATAGCCCTAAGTAGTTTCCAAGGGGTACGGGAACGATTCGTATTTAGAAATTGACAAAATTACATAAGAACCAAATGTTGCGATGAATTTTGAGGTATACAATAACGGTATCAACTTTCTTTGATTATGTACCTTAAAACATGTAAGCTATCGACAAAAAAAAAAAAAGACATGAATCGAAGTCTATAATAAGCAAGGGGAGCAATGAATATTTAAATCTCTATGATTTAAGTCTTATTGAGATATATTTATCAATATAGGCCTACAATATTCAAGCATGTTGACTCCTATTCATTATTTGAATAATAAAGCGTGTTAGAATTTTGTTAATACCGCTGTAGCCCATTAATTCTTTCTTCATCCCACTAGTTAATCACCTCTAGTCCGTAGCTCATTTTACAGCTGTTTAACGCTTAAAATCGTCCACAATATATTAGAGGATATACCTATAGAATTAATTTAGTCTTGGAGTAAAATTAGAGAAGATATAATTTACTTTAGATTAGAAAACTGTCACAATCTATATATTCATCGCAGCTGACTGGGGGAAACATAATACGATCACCTTGCGCTTACCCAGTACTTCACGAGCGCTATCTGGCGCGAACTTTCTCAGGCTACATCCCTGTTATGCCTGTACCTATTGCTCCGGTACTGTCCGTCCACCAGGGGACTGAAGGGAAGAGGAGAGACATTCCAGCTGAGTTGATTGAGTGGACGTGCCACTGCAGGTATTGCCAACTCAGCACCAATGTTATTCACGCTATGGTTCCTCACTGCTACTTTCGTTTAGTTTCAATTGTGAAATCTTACTGGTCAGTAGTAGGTTGGCACTATTGTCGTTCGCGCAGAGGCCAGCTGTCACCAGCTGACTCGTTGCATTCCTGCCACGGACCTTAAGCTGGTGGACGGACAGTACTAATGACCATTCCTATGAAAGCAATAGTTAGGTTGTGGATTTTGTCTTTGTCACGTAACTTTCTTCCTTCCAGTACATTCAGGGGTAAACAAACACACAGATACAGTTCCAACTGATATTTTATTACAGCACTATACAGAAATTATAGTTTAATCTTCTTCTTCATCTCCACCTCCTCCACCAGTAGTTGCCTTCCTCAGGTTCTTCCTCTTAACGCGACCAGGTCTGCCACCACCAAATGGCGATTTCAGAGAGAAATCGATGTGTTTCTGAGAATCGAGACGCACAATGAAGCTCGGGATGTTGACAACTTGCTTCCGCACCCTACAAAACAGTCGAGAATATCCTATAAAAGTAACAGCCACAAGTTCCACCACCACGGAAACCGTTCAGAACAGATACGACTTTACAAGGCTCATGTGAATTCTCCATAGAAACCAAACATACCTGCACTAAAAAGCAGCTTGTTAAAGCAAGGAACAGACATTGAACAAGGCAAGTGCCTTGCCACAAGTGGCCTGTCAGAAACTTACAGCCTCAAACCCTTGTGATGACATTTGACAGACATTGAGATGTGACAAGTCACACTCAAGTGGCCTGGAAGAACATATCTCCAGGAAGCTGTCTGCCACTGAAGTAAAAGAAGACCAGCATTCTTAGTCTCAGTCCAAATTACACTTGCACATAAACACGAAATAGTTATGCTTTAAATAGAAGTGAACTAATTACGTATTTACTCTTTGATATATCCTTTCTTGCTAGCTTTTACCCCTCAAAACAGGAGAAAACTATTAACAACCGAGGAATTTTTGGGTGCCAACTGGGTGGGAAAAAAATCATTTCTGGATGAAAGGTAGGAAGGATTAGATGCTACATTTGTAGGGAATGTGGAAAAAGTAAGCTTGTGGTTTTTATCACCTTTCAACAAGAAAATACTGCACGATGAATCCTTATTATCATAACTAATTTTCAAAACTAAAACTATTACTTTCCTGGCATTCTATTAACTAAGAATAGGGTAGAAATAAAAATTATCATTCAACCCGAGAATTGACAATTGCACAATTTCTCCTTTAGTTCTCAAGCCCAGAAGTGCCTCAAAACCTACAGTTTACAGCCATAAAGCTTACAAATAGCAAAGAAAACATTTGCAAAATACAGGTGTGCCCTACGAAAATAAATTTAGACCATTTATTGTGCCTGGAATTGGACCACTTAATTTTATTAATGCAGCCAATGGCTTTTCAGGACGGGTCAGGGAAGGAAATCTGCTGTGGGCCTATGGAAAGGAACAGTCCCGGAATTTACCTGGTGGTGAAAATGGGAAACCACAAAAACCGTTTTCAGGACGGCCGAGGAGGGATTCTAACTCGCGCTCTCCCAATGTCAGCGAAGCACAAGGTAGCGCATTAGCGCTCTCTGCCACCGAGGCCGGACCACTATTAATGGTCTGCAGAAGCTGTATTGGGATGCCATAAAGATAAAAAAGATATAAATCCATAAGATATGTCTCAGAAAAAAATTCTGATTTCTTTTTTGACAACCACAATAAGTATATGAATTTGGGTTTAAGAACACTAGTGCAATTTACTCAACAAGTTTAACTGACTTGCAGGATCACAAGGATCTATTACAGGATCTACTACCATAAAATTAAGCTCAAGCTTATGTACAAGGGCAAACTACTAGCATGGAGGGGTGAGGGGAGGGGGGAGTTGATTCGAGCCTAAACTGGTCAACTCTAAGTAGATTCAAACAAGACCATTAGGAGGAAGACAGTTTCTCGGCAAGCTAATCTTGAATACTAACAGAGATGGCCCACTTATCCATCATTGAGGTACTATTGAATTTATATTTGAAAAGAGCAAGATTTAAAGAACAATTAAGAACAGGGTTGTCCTTTCAAAATATTTTCATAAGTTTACAAGCATTTGAGGGCGACAAAAAGGATTTTCCACATAAATGTGCTATGTATGAATTCTTTTTATCAACTTACCGAATATGTCTCTGGCGAATGAGCACACGAGCATGATGAATGGACTTGGCCAAACCTAGCTTGAAAACCTGAGTCTGCAAACGCCTCTCCAAGAAGTCCTCAATTTTCAAACCCAGCACGTAATCAAGCTTCATACGACCCTCGTCCAGAACACCAATACGCACTAGACGACGTAGAAGAGCATTTCCTGCAGATTTTTAAAGACAAAACATTCAGTACTGATATCCATTCCCAAGACAAAACAGAACAGAAAAGTAATTCACACTAGTTAGACACAAAAGGAGGGAATATAATGGCATTTAATAGAGCCATCACTACAGGAAAACTGGCCAAAAATAGATTACTTTTCATAACAAACACAACCAATTGAAAAATGCATTACTAATCAGTATGGTATCAGATGCTAGGTTGTCTGAATTCTGCCCTTTGAGAAGATCATAAACATGCCAGTAGAACTGACAATATTGTATGAAACACCCTTCAATCTCATTACACTGAGCCAGTTCAAACCTGCTATCTTGGATTTAGAAGGCTTGCTTAACCACCTGTACCACCCAAGATTTCCCATTAATGAAAGCTCATTCCAAAGAGTAAGTTTCCAGAACTGTCTGGCCAGATAATTTTTTTAAAGTGAACTAACATCTGAAAGAAGTCTTAGAAATGTGGCTTACTACAAGACATGAAATTAGAGCTATTTTCTTGATATCACAAGCACCTGAGAAAACCAAACTATGTAAAATCCAGAACAGAACTTCAACAAGAACATGCAATTGAATAATTGGGTAGAATGCATTTCTAAAACATCTCCAAGACTTTATACTACACAACTTATCAAATTTAGTATTTAAAACTGTACTAGTTTAATTTTTAGCGCCCACTGTACTTATGCAAATAATCCCTGCACCTTATTTTTTTTTATTCAAGTTTCCTGCCATTTTAGTGGCCCCAAGAAAAGGTATCACAATGAGCTGGCTTTGTTTCACATCTGCAGAAAGGCATTTATTCAAGTCAACCTTGGTAGGCCTATGAATAAGATTAGTGTCTCAAATCCAAAAATCCAATCTTATCATTGCCAAACTCACAAGTTCACGATACGATGTGTTTCACTGGCCATAATTAGGGTGCAGTTTCAGTGGTAGAATCCTTCTTTGCGAATGTCGTGGTCTTGTAGCCCAATGTACTTGGATGTGTGTGAAATTTGTCCGACAACCTGTGTCATGGCTGTAATGGTGTATATTTCTAACCAAGGCAAAGATTTGGAAAGAGGCAGCCATGGACAGAAGTGAGGAGTCATCCCAGCCTTTGCCAGGGAGACATGGGAAACCTCTTCTAGGACAGTTGAGGTGGGAATCGTAACACTCTTCTGTTTTGCCTCAAGGCTGTGTGTTCCAACCCTCAGACCAGAATTATATCTCTTGGCAAAACTACGAATCTAACCCAGACCTCAGGTGACAGCTCAGGATACTAGCCACTACACAATGAGGTAATTATTATGTGAGCACATGCTTGGAGATGCAGTTGGTATCTTTTCGCCATACATTGTGTGAGGTGGGCAAAGGACTTCAACATCCCAATTTAAGAAGGACAAAAACAAGCCGACAGTATTCACATACCGTATTTGCTCGCGTATATCTCGTCCCCGCGTATATCTCACACCCCTTTTTATTATTTGAAAATTTAGGAGAAAAAAAATACTCGCATTCATTACTGACCCAGTCATATAAATGACCGCAATAACCTTGAGGTAGAAACACGTTCGATTTAGCGTGCCAACAGTCACCATTGTCCAGGAACTTACCCGAAGTGATACTAACAGGAAGAGCGAGCAACGACGAGTTGTATCCGAACTTCGATACTAGCCGATTAGGGATCGAGGCGCCGCGTGCAAGCATACGGCGCAGCGTGAGTGTTAGCATACTGTACATCGTTGGTCTTTGGCCGCGGTTGGCTAAATTCGCCGCCTTGAGACACGTTCGAATGAACGATTAGTGCGCCACAACAGTTGCGCAAGTAGGCCTACTGTTACATCACAGAGAAACTCTGTTCATTCTTCTCGAATCTCGATGATTTCGTCTTTACGCATTGCGTCGCATCAGAGCTCGGCCGCGTGCAAGCATACGGCGCAGCGCGAATATTGGCACGCTGTACATCGTTCGGCGCGTCTTCGACCGCAGTTGGCTAAATTTGCCGCCTTGAGACACGTTCGAATTATCTATTGGCGCGCCACAACATTGGCGCAAGTAGGCCTACTGTTAAATCGCAGAGAAACGCAGTTCATTCTTCTCGAATCTCAATGATTTCGTACTTACGCATTGCGTCGCATCAGAGAACGGCCGCGTGCAAGCATACGGCGCAGCGTTAGTGTTAGCACGCTATACATCGTTCGCCGCGTCTTCGGCTGGGGTTGGCTAAATTCGCCGCCTTGAGACACGTTCGAATTAGTGATTAGCGCGCCACAACAGTTGCGCAAGTAGGCCTACTGTTACATCGCAGAGAAACGCAGTTCATTCTTCTCGAATCTCAATGATTTCTTCTTTACGCATTGCGTCGCACCACAGCTCGGCCGCGTGCAAGCATACGGCGCAGCGTGAATGTTAGCACGCGTTCGCCGCGTCTTCGGCCGCAGTTGGCTAAATTTGAGCTCGCTCGTGCCTGTAGTAAGGAATCGATACAGAAGATGATCGATCGTATCGATCGCTAAGCGTCTGCACTCTAAATTCCTTTTCTGCCTTGAATCATCCTTAACGAGCGTATGACTTTTTCCTAGGTTCTTAATGTCGCATTTATAACGAATAGAAATAAATGTTGTCGACGGACATTGTTGAGAAGAGCTTCTTGAAGACTGGCATCGCAAATGCATTGGACGGAAGTCAGGATGAAACAGTATGAGATGATGACCAGAATGATGCACGCGAGAGTATCTCGGAGATTGGCAGCAGTGACGATTAATAGGGCGAGTACCGTATGCCAGTTGCCTTGTTTCAATAATGCAAATTTTGTGTTTTTTCGGGAATACGGTCATTCCCCGCGTATATCTCGCACCGAAAATTTTCACACATATTTTCGGTCAAGAAAGTGTGAGTTATACGGTATATGTTATTGTGAACTTGCAATAATAAGGAAATGTCTACACTACTCCCCAAACCGTGAGAAGCAATGTAAGTATGTAAAATTTGGTTCAGATCGGTGAGACGGCGTAGAATTCTGCCAAAGGGCCTAAATGCAGGAAATGGAGTGGTCTGTCCGAAATTTCATGGAGACAGTGTTACTTGCAGGGTTCCAAAGGGTAAGAAATACAAATTTTGGCTCAGATTGGTGAAACGGTGTAGATTTGTATACATGGTGGCCACCCAAATCAGTCAACGATTTTCCTGGAGTTTTCCAGGAGTAATTCTCATTTTTCCAGACTTAAAAATAAGCGCGAGTCGGGGGGGCTTTATCGGTTGCCAACTTCAAGACCAAAATAAAGCAGCCGTGATTGGTTTACCTATATAGATGTTGACAAAAATGAGTGGTGATTGCATCATTCATACGCAAGCCTAAACACAAATTGTTTTAAAAAAGCCTTTGTGACTCGAATATCCGCTAAAAAAAATGCCGCCTGCAATTTTATTCCGGTGAAGTTACCTATACTCAATATGTTTTACAAATATACTATCGCGTGTTCTCCCACACAGAAACAGGTAGCCTGAGGAACTTTCTTTCGTTAACGAGAGTGCTTACCCAAAACCGCAGCGGGAGTATGATTTAAGATGAAAAGATTTTTATAATTAACAGTGGCTATTTGCCAGGATTTCCAGGAGTAGTGGCCACCATGTGTATAAATAACAGACAAACATATGAGTTGCCTAGATCCAAACTGTCCATGTCCACTTTTCAAAAAAAATGAGTTGGCAACACTGGAGTGTAGAGCTAGACTTATTACACATGCCTGAAATGCTATTTATGCTCAAAACTGTCCATCTCCTATGAATACCAGCTCTCAAAAAGTGTGGTTGGATTCAAAACTGTCCATGTCCAAACGTAAGTGAGGCTCAAAACTTGCCTTGTCCCTTTCCACCAATCGCAATGAAGATTGAAATCAGATGACTAATACAAGATGGCCGTCTTATGTATGTAAACATTGAGCCCTTGTGTGTGTTTTCAAGTTAATGCTGAAAGTTATACGCACTGTTTTCGTCACAATAAATATGAAACATGTCAGTAATGTTGATCTAGGCATTGCGGAAACAACACCTGACCGTTCTAGGAAGCGAGTACGCCGTGAAGATCAGTGAAGCAAGTTGTTTCTATTCATCGCTGAAGGAAATGCGAGACAATTTCTGCCCATGTCTTTCGACTGCCAAAGGAATTAAATACAGTAGGCAATTACCGTATTTACTCGAATACGACCCGCCCTCGAATAAGACCCGCACCCTGATTTTGAAGAACAAAATTTAAAAAAAAAAAAAACTCAAAATTATGTACAATCGTAACTAAATAAACAGAATAGCATTTATCCAAAATAGTTTCCAACAGTTTTGAAGTCGTCCTAAAATAACACACATCAAACGATTAAAAATACAAATAAAAGTACACAAACACTTCATTCGTCATCAGAAGTACCAACTTCGGAACTTTTATCACCATCCCACTAAATGTCGTCATCACTGACATCCATAGCATTCGAAATACTACATTTCTTGAAGCTCTTCCGTATGAGATCTCCCGAGATACGATTCCATGCCGTCAAAATGCACGAACATAGCAGCTGAACTTCCGGGCGCTGAATACGACCAGTTGGAGTCAGTGTGTGCTTATCGGCCGCCATCTGCTCCGTATACAGCTGTTTCAAGGCTGCTTTGAACGGGCGGTTCACGCAGACATCCAGTGGTTGTAGCATAGACGTCATCCCGCTCAATCACGAATACACGAATACATGACTCGTCAATATCATACAGTGCACTCTCGTTAATTCGCGGTAATTAATGCACGAACTTCCGCGAATTAACCGCAGTTATTTTTGTTAAGCCTAGGAAAAACAAAACTATTGGTTAAAATATTGAAATAGGCTTGAACACGCGAAATAATAATTTTAACTCCTGATTGTAGAGTCTTATACGACATGCTAGGCTACTGGTAGGCCTATGTGGATTATGCCTACATTAATATATTTAAAAAAAGCCGTCATTACTTTTTGTTTCTTGGATCGTTTATTCTATTTTTCGATTGAACATTTCCAAAGAAAATATTATATGAAAACGAAAACTCATCTCGTTTTTCTATATAAAAGATAAGTGTGACTAGAGACATTAGCTTGACTGTGGGAAAAGTTCGGGATTTCCGTTGCATCACTCCCGCACTCGAGATCTACTGGATTTCCGTTTTCCTCACCAACAGTCAAATGCCATGCTATTTCTTCTTTGCTTTTCTGTAGTAAATCATAATCGTCTTTATCGACGTCTAACTTGCCCGTTCGAAATATCGTCGTTACAAAAGTCGGCAAGCGCTTGCTTTTGTACGAGCGGAGTAGCGGTACTTTCCTCCCGACTAGTTGACTGCATGAAGAGCATCGAACAAACACGCTCTCGATGTCGTGCGCGTTTGCGCCATTACGCAATAATCGCTGTTTACAATACGCTGTCCGCACATCCACCCTTCACAACTCACAGATCAGCGACCTTGGAGCGTGGCTGTTGGGAAAGGGAGGGTAGGTTCCGAGTGAAAGTGCATTCCTCTTGCATTGTTTGGGCTTCAAAGACAAAGGAAATCTGTGCTATACCACTCGCGGCAACATGCGCGTAAGTTTCGAAGATTGCGCAATTAGGCCTACTGTTGCATCGCAGAGAAATGCAGTTCAGTCTTCCCTAGTCTCAATGATTTCGTCTTTACGCATTGCGTCGCATCAAAATTCTTTTAAACGACAGAGATTGCTTAACTTAGCGTGATGATTAGTTGCTGTGAGAATTCCCAATTTAAAAAATACTCATGGAGACCCGCGAATTAACCGCAAAACGAATTATCCACACGCGAATTATCGGGAGTGCACTGTATTTCCTGCCGGGCACGATTTCCAATAACTTCAGCTTCCCTCACAACTTTCAGCTTCTCACTCACATTAAACGACCGCAAACTCTTCGTACAACTCATGTTTACACTCGGAAAACGTGCGCGACACGTGCGCGAGGAAGTATGACGCCGCCAGCTTACGGTAAAACAAAGTGATAGCCGGGAGAAGGCTAGCACCATCTAGCGGATACTCGCAACACCCGATATCGCGCGTGGCGGGCAATTTAAATCTTTAAAATCAGGATGACTCAAATAAGACCCGCACCCCAAATTTTCACGTCCGATTTTGTTTAAAAATGTGCGGGTGGTATTCGAGTATATACGGTATACCTATACAATCTTGCCATTATAGTATGTTCCTCTTCAAATCAAGGTTTACCACTAATAATGTCTTCATGTACACATGGTTTGAGAGCGAAGGTAAGAAAGGGTCAAATTAAATATGCTCAGCTCTCTACCACTGTTTATGCCATACAGACATGAACAACATACAAACTTTGGGCTTAATTGCCAATGGGTGCCCTGGGCAAAATAAAAACACAATAGTTGCCTAGATGCTGTGTCACTGGATGTACAAACACTCAACTAGCCGATAACCTCGATGTTAGGCCCCTTAAAACAACAATTATCATCATCATCAACAAAATAGAAGTGAATTATCCCATTACTGGATATTTATTCATGCCTTCTGATAGAATGATTGGGCTCATCAAAAGGCAACTGCAGAAACGAGAAACGATAGTTTCAACCATAGCATCTTGGAAGAGTATGGGACCCTCCACAAACTAGGGAGAGACTGGGAGATAGATGACTGGAAAGGGCCATTCAAAACGTCATCCAATCCGCAGCATCGTTCCCCTTCCAGATAACAAAAGTAAAAAGAGTCATCATCATCCGTAATTCACAGAATGTAATTCACATCCAAGGGGAGCCTAATTATAGGTCTGACATCAATGATCCAATGGGTGTATGCAAACGGGGAATACACTATAAACAGGTAAACCCGGACTGCTTAACATACTCTGCCGTGACCATTTATGAAAAATAACTGGAAAATGTTTCAAATCTTCTCGAGAAACACTCTGGTGAGTCCTGGAGGGAGATTAACTCTGTTATAGTACAAGAACTTATTAGGCTAGCAGGAGAGGATCAAGACATTGTTCCAGGTATGATGTACTAAGTGCGTGGCAGATTGTCAGATATTACACCATGTACGTTTTAATAAAATGCACAAATTTAGATTTATCTTCATTCCATAAATTAAAAATTGAATACAAAAATTTAGATTTATGATCATCACATGTCTTCTCCTCACATAGTCTCTAGTCTGTTTCAAAACTGTCCATGTCCATTACAGTTGCATGCAAAAGTGTCCATCGGCAAAATGAGATGCAAAAGTGTCCATGTCCATTTTTATTTTGCTTATATCTTGCAAGCATTGCGTTCCTGGTTTTTTGTCAATAGCTCAAGCAGATTTGTACTAATTCATACTTACATACCTGCCAACTTTTGAAAAGGGCTATCAGTAAAACTCACGCGCGACAAAAAAATCTAACGATTTTCGACATACCCCGGCTTGACGAAAATAATAATACTTCTGGGCTACAAAATACAATAATTCATGCTTTAAACAGGATACTTCAATGAAATCATATCTACTTACATGATTTGTAGATGAACATAACAATCAAGAAGAAATCCATGTTAATCAGCAGCAGGCGTGGTGAATATCGGTTTGGAGCAGACATAACAGGACTTCCTTGATAGATTAAGCTGATATACGATAATTGAAAAAGGCTTTAAACAATAAAACTTGTTTAACGTAACACAGGCAAGAAATAATATAATACACACTGCAAATCACATGCTAGTTCGACTTTTAAGTCATGGTTGTGGCCTTTTTAGCTTCCTGCAAACAGTCTTGAGAAAATGTTTTGTCATAACAGGGACCAGAACTCCTGGTCTTCAAAATAGAAATAGACTCCAGGATGACCTGAACTGTGTTCTATTTTTCTTCACAAAGCTAAAAAAAAACATTCACATTCTGCATAGCTATGGGGTATGGTGAGAATAGAGAGCAATACTCTAAAAATTCGGTTATACTTAAGAAGTCCATCGGCTCCACGAATTCTTGATATTTGTGCCCAACTGGAATCACTTGCAGCATCTTGATGTGCAGCCAAAGAGTCATCTACCTGAAGAGCTGTGAACTGCCTCTGAAGCACATTCACCACCTCATCTGTAGTTTCATTCTCTTCCTTGCATAACATGATAGGAAACTTTTCCAAGAAAAAACGAATGGAAGATAAGTGTGAATCTTCAATTTTGTCTAACCTAGCAACTTGAGCATTCTTTAACACGTCATCCTTGAGTGGAAACTTGATGATGTAGTCACAGGCAGTATAAAAGTAGTTTCTCACTGATGAAAAGAAAAGGAATTTATCTGTATCCGGTCCGTTCTGAAGGCACTTAACAACTTCAGATGATGCATATTTTGCCATTTTATTTACAATACATGTCGTTTTCGTGCGACCACAACTATATTTCTTTGCAACTTCTGATGTGGGAAACATCTTCTTAAATAAAGCTCCAGCATGATCAGCCGCACTTAAGGGCACATTGTGTTCCACCAAAAAGGAAGTAAACAGACACTCGGCCCTAATTACGTCACTGTAAACGTTTCCAGACTTAGCAAAAAAGGTGTTGATTTTCTTGCTATCTTCTTCGATTTAACATAACTAATGTGTTTACCGCACTTCACATGATTACTTAAATCGTTTTTTCCACCATATGCAATATTAATATCACACCCACATACCGTGCAAAAGGCAAATTTTTATCTCTTTCTTGATTTTAGTATGCACGGAAAATCAACCGAGTATGATTCTTTAAATGTCTGGAAGTACTGTTTCTTGTTGGATTTGTTCATTCTCGATATCTACTAAAACATCGAAAGGAACCTGGATCACTGAACGTCACATAAAATTATACCATAAAACAATTAAGACAGCCAACACTTCATTAAAACATGTCAAAACACACCAACCATTAAATGAACACGACGCCAACCTCGTGAAGATAGAATATGCACATGGTAGAAAAAAATAAACACACACACACGTGGAACGAATGTAATTAGTCCAAGGAATACAGGAAACTGCGAAGCACGAAGTTATAGCCAAAAACTCGAACGCTTCATTAAAATATGCCATAACCTTAAAAGACGAAAACATTCAAGGAACGCCAACTTCGCGAACAATGAACAACTAACGTGGTCAAAGAATATGGTTTAAATCGCAACGAGCGAACGGAGCGGAACAAAGAATATGCGAAGCAGAGCCTGTCAACACCTAAGATTCACATGCAAGAACGGTTATCCCGGCTTCAAATTCAATTACGATGACGACACAGCCATCACACGGTTAAAAGTACGAATCATATCAAAGAACGAGTTATCGACTATCGTGGACTTGCCTTCGACCCACGCAAACAATCGATTGTACGGAAGTGGGCGGTATTATCGAATGTAAATTATCGTTTCAAATTTTTGTCCGCGAAATCGTAAAATGACACCGTTCGTCCGTAAAACCGTAAAATGCTGCAATTTCCGTAAATTTTACGGATAAACCGTAAAAGTTGGCAGGTATGATACTTATTTATGTGACAAACAGTGTAGGCTTATACCAATCCACCCAGTAAAAACACATTTTCCACTTTTTCTCAAAGCCAGTTATGGTGGACATGGACACTTTTGCATCTAGGCGACTCATATACAGTATATATACAGCATATAAATCCGATGTCTAATTATCACACCGTACGGTAGTTTTACAGCATTGTCACATTAGAAAACACCTTACATGTTTCATCCGAGGTTCAAGCACTTTCTGTTTACGCCAGTAACTAACATTACAAGAAATTCAATCGAACTGTATTCTTGATCAGCAGCTTTATTACCAAGTTCTGCATTTATGTTCAATTAAAGAGTTCAAACCTGGCCACAGAACTTCCGAGTTTTCCATAACAAAGAAACCTATACAAGAAAACAATCACACTAAACTGAGAAACTATGAAACTTTACGATAGAATACTGGTACTTGTCGACTATGTAACCGACGGACTAGTACTGTAAAAAAAAACGGAAATGACCGCCTGGCTGTGATTACGAAAGAATCTGAAATTAATGAGATATGTGCACGGGATTTTTTCCCTGCATTATAAAATTTTTAAAATGGGGTGCAAGATATACCCCATGACGAGATATATGCGAGTAAATACAGTATCCCCTCGCACATTCATAAATTTAAATTTTTAGTAACATTTGACAATAATAATTAAATTTGATAAAATTGGCAGGAAGCCCTTGTAATGTAATTCATGCTTTTCTCTAAAAGCCTCGGTAGTTAATTGGGACGTAAAACCAATAACATAATTATTAATGCATGCTTATCAGCAAGTCAAACTACTGCAATGCACAACACACATGCGAAGTTAATGGGAGATCCTGGGAGAAAACAAGTATACCAGAGTGCAGGGAGAAAAAGTAAATATATTGTAGGTAGTGATGATGCACCATCACACCTACTTACAATCATTCTGTATTATTCCAATTATACATAACACAATTAGTAAAATATTAGCTCCATCAGAATAAGCTCATCTCTCACAAATTAATCAGACAAGAGGTGTCAGAATTAATAAAGGAATATCATCATTCAGGAGCACACACCTTGCTAATAAAAAATCTGAAGGATTACCCAAGTTTATTACTTACCCTCAAATAATCTGCGCTGGTCCTTCTCTTCCAATGTCAGCAACTCCCTCGCAGCCTTGCGGATTTTTGCCAGAGTGTATTTGACACGCCAAACCTCTCGCTTATTTCGAAGTCCATATTCTCCAATGATCTTCAATTCCTGATCAAGACGAGCCTTTTCATAAGGTCTCCGAGGAGTTACATATGTCTTACTGAAGACGGAAGGAATTCTTCCGTTCACCATGGTTGCTGATTACCTGTAAAAATTGAAACATTGTTTAACACACAGGTGACAGCCCCCTCGAGATCTATTTAATACGCTAGCAAACCATTGGTGACACGCCCCAAGAAATGTTTTATTCACATCATTGTCGGCAATCCTGCGGCATCTCTTGTGCATGTCATCAATCATCTGGGTATCCTTCCAGTCGGCCTGGTAGCTTTCTTTTTTTAACTATTTTTGTGGAGCTATATATCGTATGAAATGTCCTGTAAGCGGGCTTCAAAGAGCAACTGAAAGATACTGAGAGGCAAGCTTCAACTAAAGTCACACCAGCAATGCTCCGAAGAATGTTGCACAGAACTTGGTGCCATATTATCCTTTACCAGAAAATGATGGTGCACAGACTGAGGTTTTGGACTCGTAATGCCATATTTACCAAGAAAACCTCTCTTAAAAATGGTGTACAACTTATTTAACTAGGTTTAGGGGTTTCTATTGGTTATAAGAGCGGGGGGGGGGGGGTAATGGAACTTTGTGGCCACCCTGTAGAACAAGTAACCATGGAAGGCTGCCTTCATTCCGTATCCTACTGGCCACCTTTCGTGATTTTACATCAGTGGATAGATATTTCGGTAAATTTTGAAAAATGTGAGGTACTGATCCTGGTTTTAATATAAACTTCACGCGAGGAATTTCCACGTTCTCATAGTTCACTACGAAACAGCCCGCCTTTTTAATAATTAAATCTTACGAAAAACGCACGTCACCGATTCTATTTTTGATAGACAATTGCTGATCTTTCCGCAGAATAACTCTCACCCATTTCGCAAACAGATTTGTTTCTTTTGGCGGTGTGAAAAAATGTCTACCATCAGATTTTCTTCCTAACCCGATTTACATCCAGGAACGAAACAGTGCGACTTTTCCCGAAACAGCAGAAAATGTAGTTGTTTGCACACACAAAGCACTGCACAGACATTGGTAACTATTACAAAGAAACAAATTCCCTTGCATAATATGACTTCTCGCACACAGGATAATACAGTACTAACCTCGTGGGTGTGCCGTCACACGTGCTTATGGTTCGGCGCGACTTCCGCGCCACACACTGGCTGGACCATGAACTACAATGCCTAAGTAGCGGAGTGATGACAATGTTTATTTCTATTCGTGTTGCTACGGCAACACTAAACTATTGAGCCTAAAACGAAGCAAACGACTGACAAAATAGCACAACAGAACCGAACACAGCACGCTGAGTGGGTTAGCTTTACCACGTGGGAAATATAAACAAAGACTGGCGGCAACATCGCCTTGTCGATGTAAGCTGCTGCCTAGGATTGGCTGGTTTAAAGTAATTCTTCTCCTCGCCACCTGAAGGCGCCAAAAGTTGGAAGTAAGGACCGGCGGACTATAGGCAGCCATCCAAGTGGGAGTGATGGGATACCTTTTGAGTCAGTCTATGGCTGCAGCCCAAGCAGCATGGACAGCAAGCAGAGCTCAGCAGCAGTCATAGTCTACATCCTACCATAGCGAAGCTGCTTCCCCTTCACCGACACAGCCTACTGTGCAGCAGACCAGAGTTCATGCTATAACATTCCCACTGCCACCGTTGCCCATGCCCTTTATCACCCAATACATTTGAGTACATTATGTGTTCCATTGTCATGAAGCAGCCAAGACACAGATCTTGCCTGGAATTAACCAATGACTTACTATAGCCAGTGATGATTAGCAATCAATGAAATTGTTCATAGTTGCTTGCCCAGAATCATTGGCATACCACCTCAGAAATTACAGACTGAGCTAGTAACAAACCCACTACTTTGATCTTTGACAGCCACTCAGCCAGACATACAATGCTAACACTAATTAAAAGAGGATAAGCCAGGTATACTTACTTTCACAGTGAAGTAACCATTCACCTGTCACCTCAACACCTGAAACAAATATAGAACTCGATGAAATACCTAATCAAACATTGGAAATTAATAGCTGTCAACGAGTCTACTTTGGCTAATTTGATATCTTAAATAATTCCAACTTTTGGCACTGTCCTCAGACATTTCAATGCATGAAAATGTAACTTACCCAATTCAAAATCTTTAATAAAAACTATTCATTTTCGAGTCCCTTCAACTGTGCTATGAAATACATGGCTAAAAAAGCTCGTCATATTGATCTGCATCGAAGTTTCAAATGCTTATAAATTTGTTCATTTGGTAACACAGCACGAGCGCTAAACCAACGATACAATTTCCTCAAACTACAGAAATTATCCGAAATACTTAGTGTAATTATGAAAAAATCTGGAAGTGATGTAATAGATGTTTACTCCTCTGCTGTCTATAACTCGCCCACTAATTACAGTTATACAGGGTCTTCATATTTGCTTGGCACGGACATTCTCGCTCACGCGCTCCGCCAGCGACGTCTGAAGTTGCTGGTTGCCGAGCGTGCACATGTACGGCCGAGTATGGTGCTTAAAATCAGTATCAGTCATTTTTACTCACCATGTTTACAGTAGATGCTGAAAATGATCCCCATCCGCTGCCAAACAATCAGCATCATCCTATCAAGTATCCGGTTACTCCGGTTAATTTAGTTTCAGTAAGGAAAATAACGACCTATTTTTTATTGTTTACTGTACGTTTGAATCTCTTAGCCAGTTTTATCGTTCGATTTATAGGAATGGGTCTCCCTGGAAATTTCACTCAAAACTTTTGTCTTGTTCTAGCGCATGATTTCCTGCACTTTATGTACGTATTGTGCAGATACACACATTCACGTAACTAATATTTCACATACTCTTAAGGCATTACAGCACTACACACGATCACAATGAAACAACTGGCTAAGAGATTTAAACGTACAGGTTCAGGAAACAAAAATAAGACTTAAAGGTCATTATTTCCTTACTGAAGCTAAATTAACATGAGTAACCGGAAACTTCATAAGGAGATGCCGATTATGTTTGGCAGCGGATGGGGAACATTTTCAGCATCTTGGCCTACTGTAAACATGGGGAGTAAAAATGCACGATACTGATTTTAAGCACCGTACTCTGCCGTACATATGCTGGCGCGGATACCGGCAACTGAGCCGTCAGTGGCGGAGCAAGAATGTCCTTGCCAAGCAAATGTGAAGACCCTATACATGTAAATTAAGGACAAATAGAATATTGCCAACTCCGCATATAAGGTCTAGTCATCAATAATATTTATCCAGACCAATGGTTTTGCATAGCTCCTCAACACCCGATTTGTCACGCACAATGGAAGCTCTCGCGCATCAATTATCTATCAGACCAATCGCTTTCCCACAATTGTTGTTGGTTTTTTAAGTCTTCAGTCTTTTGACTGGTTTAATGCAGCCCTCCATGCCTCCAGTACTAAGCTAATCCATACCTGCCAACTTCTATAAAAGGTCTATCAGTAAAACCGTCTTCTTCCATACATACACGCGGCAGCCGACAACTGAGGTGTCACTGGAGGAGCGAGAATTCTCACTCGCTCCCTCAGTGACGGCTCAGTTGCTGCGCGCGCGTATGTACGGCAGAATATGGTGCTTAAAATCAGTATCATGCATTTTTACCATGCTTACAGTAGATGCTTAAAATGTTCCCCATCCGCTGCCAAACATAACCGGCATCTCCTTATGAAGTTTCCGGTTAATCAGGTTAATCTAGCTTCAGTAAGGAAATAACGACCTTAACATCTATTTTTATTGTTTACTGAACCTGAACGTTTGAATCTCGAATTAGCCAGTTTTATTGTCCGATTTATAGGAATGAGTCTCCCTGGAAATTTCACTCGTAACCTTTGCCTTGTTCTAGCACGAGATTTCCTGCACTTTTATGTACGTATTGTGCAGATATACACGTTCAAGGAACGAATATTTCACATACGGCATTACAGCACTATACACAATCACAATAAACTAACTGGCTAAGAGATTCAAACGTACAGGTTCAGTAAACTATAAAAATAGACGTATAGGTCGTTATTTCCTAACCGGAAACTTGTAAGTAGATGCCGATTATGTTTGGCAGCGGATGGGGAACATTTTCAGCATAAAAGGCATGATCCCGATTTTAAGCACCGTATTCTTCCGAACATACGCACAAGCGGCAGCCGAGGCGTCACTGGCAGAGCGAGAATGTTCTAGCCAAGCAAATATAAAGACCCTGTACATAAAATATTATATAGTTCAACTGTAAATTGTACAGGGGGCTGCATGGCGCAGTCGGTAGAGGCGCTGAGCTTCTACCTGAAAGGGAGTGGGTTCGATCCCCACCCAGGTAGTGGATTTTAGAAACAAAACTACCACTTTCGGAAACGCAAATGGCCCTGGGGTTCACTCAGCCTACACCAGAAATGAGTACCAGGGTAATTCCTGGGTGCAAAGACGGACGGGCGTGGAGCTGACAACTCCATCCCATCTAGAGCCGATGTCACAAAAAGTGGAAGCCTCTACCTTCCACTACTCCCAGGACCTCCATGGCCTGTACGGAGTTGGCTTTGCTTGCCGTCCCCGTGGTGTTGGGGTAGCGCGCCTGCCTCTCACCCGGAGGCCCCGGGTTCAATCCCCGGCTCCATCAGGGATTTTAAAACTGACGTGAGGGTTGGAACGGGGTGCACTCAGCCTCGTGAGGACAATTGAGTAGCTGTCTGACAGAGAGACAGCGCCCCGATCACGAATACCAAGATTAACGGCCGAGGGGACCCGACGCGCTGATCACGCGTCACCCCAATATCTGCAGGCCAAATGGCTGGGCAGCGGTCGCTTGGTCGGCCTTAGCCCGTCATGGGCTGGATAGTGCCAGGGGTTGACTTGTTTTTTTGTAAATTGTACGGAAAACACAAAGGTTGGCAGGTAGGCTAATCGTTTCATTTCTACATAGCTACCACACCATACATCAGAGGCAACCTGTTTAACATATTCTAACCGTGGTCTACCCCTACATTCTTGTCCTCGACCCTTCCTTCCAAAAACAAAGTTTGCTATTCCTGGGCGTCTTAGTGTCCAACCGACCTCTCTCTTCTCTTCATTAGCAGACACCAGAAACATCTCTCTCACTAGTCTTAATTACCTCTTCATTTGTTACTCTATCTACCTATTTGATCTTTCTCGTGTAACATCACATTTCAAACGCATCTATTCTTCCCTTTTCTTCTGCATCAACAGTCCAACAAGTTTCACTTCCATCGAGTGCCACGCTCCAGACCAAGGCTTTCAAAAATGACTTCCTAATACCTAAATCTATTAATCATTCATTCAATAGCCTGAACCAACCTACTTTCTATATCCTCATATTCACATAATTACAAGGTGTATTTTAGAGGCAATACAAATGATCAAGGTGGTAGGACCAGTGGGACTGCAGTGGACATACATGATTATAATTGTTTTAAGGGGCCTAACATCTAGGTTATCGGCCCCTAATGATCTGGGTGATAGCGAAAATGAGAATGAAATGGAATCCAGAACGAAAATTATGTGAGACTGAAAATACGTACAAAGAGAAACTCAGATGGAAACAACTCACAATATGGTCTTACCAAAGGGAATTTAGAACTAAAAGATTCACAAAAAGAATAGATTGAAAAAGACCCACAAAACATAGGCTAGATTCAAAATACTTACAAAATGCAATGTAGCATCGAAATACTTACAAAATGCAACTGAAATTCAAAATACTTACAAAATGCAATTGAGATCGAAATGATGTACAAAATCCAATTGAGGTTCAAAATACTTACAAAATGCAATTGAAATTTAAAATACACAATGCAATTCAGTTTGAAATATCCCAGTTCCAATCCAAATTATTCACAAAGTGCAATTGAAATTCAAAATACTTACAAAATGCAATTGAAATTGAAAATGCTTACAAAATGTATGTTAGATTCCAACGACTCATGTGGATTGACAACACTTACAAAATGCAATTTAGATTGAAAATACTTGACAAAATGTAATTTAGATTCAAAATACCCACAAAATGCAATTGAGAATCAAAATATGTGCAAAATGCCCACCAAACAAAATGCAATTTAGATTCAAAATTCGTGCGAAATGCGGTTTTGGTTGAAAATACTTAAAAAATGCAATTGAAATTCAAAATACTCACTAAAAGGCCTGTCTACCTGCATTGAAAGACTTACTAAAAAGCAATTTAGATTGTCAATATTGACAAAATGCAATTGAGGTTGAAAACAATCGCGAGATGTAATTTAGATCGAAAAAACTTACAAAATGCAACGTAGATCAAAAATGCCTTTAAAAATCGCTAAAAGGGAATTTAGATACACGGCGACCCAAGTAACAAAAACAGTGCGGGAATCTTAAAGAGAAAAGGAAATATAAGGAAAAGAGGAGAGGAGAGGGTCCGCCCCAAAGGTAAGGGACAAAAGTGGAAAACAGACCCAGCTCAGGAATCCCTCGGGGTCGCCAACTCCCGAACTCACCAGCCGTGAGCCCCTGAGGGTATAGCATTATCTAGGGTGCACCAGAAGTGGTGGGGCTACATACACCCTGCCTCCTTAAGGGCCTTGAGCACAAGGCAGGAGGTAAAAGGAAAATAAAAGAAGGCTGACCCCTCACAGAAGGAGGGTATCAGGAAAGATGAGACAAGGGCCAATTAAGGCGGGAAAGTGAAAGACTCCCTAGGCCTCGGATAACCTAATACCGTCGGGGTCGGAAGAGAACAAGAGTTGACCAAGGGAGGTCGACAGGAAAGGACGGAGAGGAGCCCGGCACAAGTAAGTGGAAGCAATGCCGGACTCAGCTGGGGTCCCGTGGTCGCCAACCCACGTCCCACTAGATGTGAGCCCCTGAGGGCAGTGGACATACAGACTTCTCAGGAGTGTGTGAAGAAAAAAGTTCCTGATGACTGGAGGAAGGGAATAATACTGCCAATATTCAAGAAAGGAGACGGGAAGGTGTGTGGAAACTACCGAGGAATCACCATCATCTCGCATGTTGCCAAAGTAATGGAAAGAATCCTAGAAAAAAATAATTCGAGTAAAGGTAGAAAGCCAAATAGAGGAGCAGTTTGGATTTAGAGGGGGCAGGTCAACAGTGGAACCCATTTTCATTCTGAGACAGAACATTGAAAAGAGTTGGGAATATGGGAAGGATATGGTAACGACATTGATCTAGAAAAGGCCTATGATAGCATTCCTAGAACAAAAGTTTGGGAAAGCTTAACAAATAGGGGGATAGTCAAGGAACTGAGATACATGATAAATGGAATGTGCATGGATCGCTAAAGTAGTGTGAAGACTCGAGTCGGGACATCTGAAGGGTTTAAAATTGACACTGGACTAAAGCAAGGAAGTGTGTTGTCACCCTTAGGGCCAGTTGTACGAACTAGGGTTATACCTCGGCTAAAGTTATCTCCGTAGTTAGCGCAGAATTGAGTTGTACGACATTGATATAAGAGATAATCCGGGTATAAACGACGGCATAGCTAACCGGGCTTGGAATGGCGAGCTATCTGCTTATACCGAGTATATATATGGCGGACGGGAGAGACCGCTACAACATCCGAAGTTAAATCATCGCAAACTCGTAATTTCAGTGAGCTATTCATATATGTACGTGAGAACGTATAATTTTAATAGCAGCACAATAATTACACACACATTTTTACAGACAAAATACCACAGCAAGCCAACGCCATTACAAATGTAAGCATCATATGCATTGTCTTCAGCACTGAACGCCATGTAGCAGTGGTCCAATGGTTAGCGCGCCAGACTCACAACGAAAGAACAAAAATTTTGTGGATCGAACCCCCACCAGTTCCAACTTTTTTTGCTTATTAGTTTTTGTTTCTATGTTATGCTTGGTGTTTCTGCATTATCTTTTATATGTAGCCTACCAGTAATCACTTGGGGTGATCCTAGGTTCAACAGGGTAATTAATAATAACTCCGCGTCAGTCGAGAGCATCATGCTGGAGATGCCAGGAATTAATGTAGAAAGTGATGCAGAGGCTCATCACTTATTACAAAAAAAAAACCAAGTTAAATCATCGCAAACTCTTAATTCGAGTGAACTAGTCATATATGTACATGAAAATGTATAATCTTAATAGCAGCACAGTAATTACATACATATTATTACTCATAATTATTCAAGAGTCATGCTGATGCGGAGGATCCATTAATAGAAATACTATTTCTGCCAAGGAGAAAAGCAAAGATCAGACAGAGGCCGGCTCATTTTCTGAACTGTGATGAAAATTAATTCTTTATACGGTTCAGACAGGAAATATACACAGTTTTGAGGTTATTAGATCAAATTATCGATGGACTGGAACGAACATATGACTGACAGGTAAAATGTATGATAACAACATGTAGTAGCCTATCCTGCACCTACCGGTACTTAATTCTTGGATATGCTATATTAGTTTGCATTATATTTATGTATAGCCTACGATTTATACCATTATTTGTAACCAATGCATGGATTTATTACGGTATGTTTGTCCACGGCCGTATGGAGTATCGCATTGGTCAATTCGATATTCATCTGTTTCCAAAGAAGTTCAAATTTCGTGTCAATATGTCCACAAAGTTAGCTCCGTTTGTTACCAACTTAGCTTGTCTCAGACAAACATGGAATAGCGAGCCCCGGAATAAAATCTTGTCGTACAACCCACCCTTGGAGATATACCAAGGAAGACGCTAGCCCAGGTATAGCTATTCCGATGGATAACCCGAGTTCGTACAACTGGGCCTTATTGTTGTTCTTAATGGTGATGGATGACATCGTGAAGGCAGCAATGAAAGACTATAGTAGGGCAAAGATGAAGGTAATGTTTGCAGACAATGTTGTGATCTGGGGCGAGGATGAGATGGAGGTACAAGAACATTTAGACGTAATGAATGAAAAGATCGAGCAATGGGCATTGAAGATAAATGTGGTGAAGAGTAAAACAGTGGTGATGAGTAGAGCTAATAAAGAATGAAAAGGGGTAATCAAAGTCTGAGATAAGGAATTGGAAGTGGTGAACACTTCAAATACTTGGGAAGTGAACTGACTGAAGATGGAAGACTAGATTTGGAAATTAGCAGAATACAACTCGGGAGTGCTTTCTACCAACAGGTACGGGGACTAGTATGGAACAAGGATATACCAATTAAGGCTTAAGAAGTTATGTACAGAGCATATTATGTTCCTATAATGACATATGCAGCAGAAACTTGGACAATGACCAAGAGGGATGAGAGCCGAATACAGGCAGCTGAGATTCCTGAGAAGCATGGTCCAGAAAACGAGAGTGAAAAATGAAGATATACGGAAAGAACTGGGAGTACAGAAACTAAATGACAAACTGGAGCAAAACAGATTGAGATGGTTTGGACATGTCAAACGGATGACTGAAGAAAGGCTATCAAGACGAGCAATGAAATGACGGATGACAGGGAAGAGAGGACGAGGAAGACCAAGAATGTGTTGGATGGACTCTGAAGTATAGCATTAGAAAACAGAACCTGGATTGGAACACCGTGTCGGAAGAGGATTGGTGGAACGACAGAACCAAGTGGAGAGGAACCATATTTGCCCCCACCCAGTGTCAGCTGGGAAAGGGGAAATGAGGATTTTAGAGGCTGACTACCTTGTAGTTCTGCCCCTTAAAACAACAATAACAAAGGTGTATTTTGTATTCCTTATGTTGGTAACAGTACTATGACGTCAATGTGCGTGCCTCGGTTAACAGTTGAAGAGACCTCATGTAGGCTGGTTCACAATTGGCCCGGGAACGTGAACCATAACGAGAACGCAAAGCTTCCCGGGGCCCCAGTTCACAATTAGCCCGGGAACGTGAACTTGTGCATGCGCGCGCAATCAGCTATAGCGTAATAATATTAAAACAATCAGCAAGCGCACACTAATAAACACCAATTACACAACTGAAATGCTTCAGAGGGTTATAATAACTTTATTAAACACAAATTGTGCGCTTTAGAGAAGCAAGATTAGAGAGCTCATTCACAGGTTATGTTTACATCGCTGGCTACTCCTTCCGTACTGCGCATGTGCAGGTACGTTTCTGATTGGCTCCGGGAAGCTCCGAGAACGTCAAACATGAAACTTGACCATGTTTCCCGTTGGCCTTCCCAGGCTACTTTTAGCTTCTCCTTCCCCGAGATCGATTGTGAACCGACCCATAAAGTAGCGTGCATTTCAACTTCCTTCTCGTTCAGGTTTTCGTTCCCAGACTATTGTGAACCGGGCTTCATGTGTCTGACAAACATGGCTGTTGAATGAGCACGAAATAAAAACATTTCCGGTGCAAAAGTGATCATGGTTAGTAATTTCAATAGGTTATGTCCCCCAGAATATGAAACAAGGTATGAAAATTATATATTATCCAAAGTGCAAAAGCCAAGTTCAGCTTTTGTGCAGTTTTTAATGCTTTTTTTTCCTCCTATCAATACAATATCTTTCATATTTTACCTAAACTATCCTTAGTAGGCTACATGTTGCGATCAAATTCCATCTTCCTCAGCTGACAATATACACCTTACACTATAGTTTGAGATCAGGGAAAGGACTTCTATATAAATACATATCTATTTTGGAAGCTAAACTAGATTATATTTTGTATATAATCTTCACGAATCATGACGTGTAGTAAAATTGAGTATTTATTTTCCATATTTTGGAGTTATTCAGCCTAGTACACAAGTCCCCACTGGACCTCCAGGGTTCCAAAACATAGAATGTGATAATTCCCACTCTAAAATAAGATGCAATCACCAGGAATTGAACCCAGTCTGACTGCTCACTTATTTGGATGTAGCAATCTTGAGTAAGCTATATCTTTGACAATATGATTGTGTAATGGCACAGTGGTCAAGCTGGTTGCCTCTCGCCAAGGCATACATTCGAGTACTAAGTATGTGTTCCATTGTCATGAAGCAGCCAAGACACAGATCTTGCCTGGAATTAACCAATGACTTACTATAGCCAGTGATGATTAGCAATCAATGAATTGTTCATAGTTGCATGCCCAGAATCATTGGCATTCAATTACCAGATGCATAGGAGATTTTAAACATCAAAGTCCGTCCTGTGGTTTGGGTTAAAGGTAAAAATTGAAATTGTCCATGGTACACATTTTAGGGGCAAAACATGTAGGTCATCTGCTTAAGATTAATAGTTATATAAAACTCCCAGCTGCTTTTGCTTTATATATGAGCTAAGAACTTTGCAAAAGACATCAAACCCACTTGGGAGTGGGCATGCTGAGTGCAGTATTCTTAACTACCAATTTATAGCTACAAAGTAAACACACACTGCCAATGTTAAACTGCCGTAGTTAAGGCCAAAGCTTAAACCGGACTAAAAGCTTGATAAGCTCATATAGCCTATACTCTGAAACCGGGCTTTAATGCCATAGGAATAAAATACTAAAAATCCTTACAGAATAATACAGTGAAATGTTCCACTGTCATGAAACAGCCAAGATACAGATCAAGACTGGAATTAACCAGTGTTTTACTCTAGCCCATGATGATTAGCAACCAATGAAATTTATTTTCGAAGTTGCTTGCCCAGAATCATGGGCTTTATTTTACACGGTAACTGAAGTTGGAATTTAATTCTTCTTTCAAGAGGCCCATAAAACCACCTTCAAAGCAACTAGTACACCCATGCGTCCCAAATTTATCCCAAAGACAATTAGCTCTACAATCTACAATTAGCTGGCTTAGGACCAGAATAGAGTATAATTGCATTATTAAATAGAAATGCTATTCTGGTTCTAAGCCAGCTAATTATTCTGCATGCAACACATTTAAGCATACCCATGTTTCAAACTAATCAGATAACCAGCACCTAACTATGTTGGTACTGCTATTTATTTATCGTATGGCTTTTAGTGCCGGGAGTGTCCAAGGACATGTTCGGCTCGCCAGAGTCTCTAGCTGCTTCCAGCGGACACCCAGAGGGTGAGCTTCAAGTTCCGTTCAATTTCAAGTAGTTCCAATAGTACTACTGAAAAAATGCAACACCCTCTAGCGATAAAATGTTTAACTGCTGTATCTCAAGTCACATTACCTATGCCTATCCTCTAAGCTGGAAGAATGTGAATGTCATTTGTGGTCTCGCTATATGGTCTGAGAAAGAGGTTGCCAAAATTCTACCACAAGGGTAAATGCTGTAATTCATTCAACTCGCTATATTATCTTCAACAATAATTTCAGTGAATAAAGCTACTGAATTATTTAGAAACTAGAATAGTTTACACCAGTGTGTTTGGCCAGTGAATTCTGGTTGCGCAGTCATACAGAGGACAGTCTGCGAGCCTCGGGCATGAACGATCGATATGAGAGGTGTCAATTGGACAGAAAGCTAGGATGGGTCAATAGTGCTGTGTGTGCTCTGCCGATGACAAATGATGAAGTATATATTAAGTATATATTAGGCTTAACTAGTTTCCAAGTAAGAGTCTTCTGAAGGATAGTTCTTGGATGACTATAGCCCAATCCCGGAAACACAAACCCTTCCACAGTAGACACATTCGGAGCAGCCACTGGTTCTTGAGGGTTGATCCTCCTGTAAACCTCACTCTCTTTGCACGCATTGTACAGGCACTTAGTTTTATACGCAACGGGGATTTTCGCTCACATTGCGAGCCTGTCTCCCGCCAAGCACTTACCGTAATGCGGCGCTCACCCGGCACTGTATCATGGAATATAGGAATTTGTACCTACCTTGTTCGCCATTCACTGCTACTCATCGCTGGCACATTTTCAGCACCATCTGTGAACTAGGTAAGTACAAATGCCTATACTCAATGCCTCAGTGCCGGGTTTGCGCCGCATTACGGCAAAGTGCTTGCCGGGAGACAGGCTCGCACCGTGGGCGAGCAAAAATAGCCGTCGCATATAAAACAAAGTCCCTGTACTTCTCAGTCTCAAGTCTTCATCGCTGTTTGAAACAGAGGACCTTGGTTGACAATGCGACACCATGCCTGACGATTTGATGTTGTCTCCCATTTGTTCGTGTCGATTTGACATTTGGTTAAATTGGATTTTAGAAAGTGGAATGTCTTGTCCTGGCAAAGATGGTGATGAAATCCAATGTACGGCTAATCTCGTTGAAACCTGTCTCGTCTCGAAGTTTGCTTTGGTCCAGTTTCTATCAATCATGGCTCCCGTGCTGTAGAAATCTAGAGCAGATATCCCTCGTGAGGTTATAAATGTGCATTTGTTATGAAAAGTAAAGGAGCGTAGAGTGAGATCTTCCTCTGAAAAAAAAAGTGCACGATAAGAGTGGTAGAATAGGCGCAACAAGAGGTTGCCACAGAATCCTGCACAGATATTCGGCAACATTCGGGTGGGCTCGGTAGTGGCAGGACAAGCCCCCCCCCACTTCGCTTCAGTAGCTCGCTGGCACCAGTTCTAAACAGACCGTCTGCCCAGCTGGAAGCTTGGCATGCTAACCTGTGACTGGGGTTCAAGCGAGATGTAGGCGCGTGTATGTAATGCCTTAAACAGTAAAGTAAAGCCATCATTACTTCCGACTTGAAGTTTCAGCGTTACACTCGAGTTATCTAGCGGTCAGAAGGGAAATCACATTAACTGGACAATCACAAGCAGCCATTCAAATCGATAAATCACAATAAATTGAGTTTTGTTCGTGATGTTGCGTTACAGAGAACGAAAATCTAGCCTAGCACTGAAACAATAATGGCTCTACTATAGTTAATACCAGAGCCAGGACACAGAATCTATACCCTTAATAGCCTATATTGTTTGCTGCCTTGTAATGAACATTCGGGGTAAACACAGGAGCCCCGCAGTGAGCATTAAACGCCGCTTGTTGTTAGTCTCTGCGCATCGTTGAGTTTCGCTTGCGGGTAGTCAAGCAGGATTGCGCTGCGGGTACTCTAGCAGAATTGTGATGCGCTTAAAGTAAACTCTGATAATATTGAAATGCTGGAACAGTATGAAATGGAATGTGCTGCAGCCATCTCACTGGGTAAGTTAAATTGTGTATTGTGCTTGTATAAAGTTTACGGCATGGCTACATATCCTTCAGTGTAATCAAGTGATCGTCATCTTTAACTTCAATTCTAATGGGTCACAGACTATCGACTCTGTGGAATGGTGAGTTATCGTGTTTAAACTATCTTAGAATGGTTCAAGTTGCACTCGAACCTATCTTTGTTGCAAATTCTTTGAGGCTTGGGTCATCTTGGTCATCAGCAGTGTAGTTGGGTGTTTTGAGTGTGTCTGATAACCAGTGTTTCTGTGATGACTGTAGTAGTGTAACTATTAGCGACAGGGATGGGGTAGGTGCCCCGGGACTCTTAAGGTCCTAGGCTATCCCGGCATTTGCCAGTCGGGAGTGCGAGAAACCCACACACAGAGGTATGATATATGAAAATCGTGTCTTATCCATATGAAAATATCCATATTAACATAGTTGTAAGAGTCAAGGGTAGGTTCACCTTTCCTCAGACAATAATGTTGCCTCTCACCAAGGCAAACGGGGGTTCAATTAGCCTATCAGATCATGTGAGATTTTCAACATGAAACTTCAAATCCTGTGCCTTGGGTTCCATGAAAAAAAAAAAAAAAAAGTGTTCCATGGCTTACATTTTAAGGGATAAAACATGTAGGTCATCTGCTCGTGATAAATGGCCATGCAAAACAACCAGCTTCAATTTCCTTATATGAGCAAACTAGGGAGTGTGCATGCACAGTATAGCATTCTCAATTACCAACCTATGCAAGGAACGCACTGTGCTTTGCGAAACAGAACCCCATCGTGCCATTGTTCAACTACCGTAGTTAAGGCCAAAGCTTAATCCGGACTAAAAGCTTTATAAGCTCATATAGCCTATACACTTATCAATTCTTTACGAGAGGGTTTCACGACATGAAATAAAAGGCAAAACTATTGGCCTGGATAAAGATTAATGATGCGCGACTTCCCCCACTGTGCGTGACAAAAACCAGGGGTGTTCTCTATTAGCTAACGCGGCCCCGCTATCAATCCACCATTGGTCTGGACGAAAATATTGGTCTAGGCAAAACCATTGTGAAACCCTCTTGTGAAGTTTTACCATACACTTTACCCGGGCCGTAATGCCATAGGAATAAAATACACTAAAAATCCTTACAGAACAATACAGTGAAATGTCCCACTGTCATGAAACAGCCAAGATACAGATCAAGACTGGAATTAACCAGTGTTTTACTATAGCCCATGATGATTAGCAACCAATGAAATTTAATTTCGAAGTTGCTTGCCCAGAACCATGGGCTTAATTCAACATAATATCCTAGTCGGAATTGAATGAATATTTCAAGCCACTACTGTAGATCACGCATGCGTTCCAAATTAAAGAATGTATCCACACGACCATCAAGTCCCATCCACCAACTACAATCGAAGAAAATCTCCATCATCTACAACTTATACCGCGAAGATTCCTATTAAATAAGAAAACATGACACACCGTCCACAAATTTAAAAAACTCAAAATAAGTTAGCATACCTTCGTGTATCTCGAAGCCCCTACACTCCAACACGCGCAATGCCGAAAAGACCCTCGTATGCTGCCTTCCCCAATAGCCAAATAGACAGGAAATACGTCATGTTAAACGTCTTCCGTTCCAGAACCTGATTGCAAGTCAAATGGGAACTTAATGAATATACGTCTTTTACGATATATCTCAACAATATTCGATAATTTATAAAATATACTAATTTAATTACATTGTATGTGAATGTATAAATAGTCTCCTTCTTACGTATTAAAAGCATATAAAAAAATTTGGCAACATGGCAACAAACAAACAAACAAACAAACAAACAAACATCACATTTCGCTCTTTCTTCTCATCCGTATTTGGACACAGCCGTAACTGTTGACCCAATTACAAACCAGGGTTGCTAAAAATATGTGACGGGAGTTTGCATACACTATGAGCACTTCAAGAGTCTTTTAAATAAAGTACAGAACAGGTCCTCAACTACACCGAATGAGCCAATAAATCTTTCCGAAAGTCACAGCTGAAGAAATAGCAGGCACAATTATTAGTAAAAAGCACAGATAGACGTGCCTCGGTGGCGTAGTCGGTAGTATGTTGAACTGCTATGTACAAGATCGCAGGTTCAAACCCGGCTGAAGTCGTCTGCTTTTTAAGAGCATTAAAATCCTTCAGTATCCTTCCTTCGGAGGGACCCCATGTTATAGATTTATGACATGAAAAAGAACCTACCACTACAAGGCGTAGTGTGTAGCTAAATTTGTAGGTTATTTTGTTAGAAACGCTCTATCAAGTTCCAACGTTCGCCGCTAGGCGTCAGTGACAGTGGCATCTCTGGTAGCCAAAGTTGGAACTACTTGAAATTGGACTTGATGGGGAGCCTACGGGCGTTGAATTAAAATACCCCGCTATGGCCATTGTCTAAAATTCAAATATAATAAAGGCACAGATGGCAGGGACGAACGAACGTTTATCGGAAATATGGGATCACCTGTTCAACAAATGCCTTGAGACCAGTACTATACCAGAAATGAGGACGACTTCGATAATAAAGACACTATACAGTGTGATTTCGTCCACCGTGTACGAGCTCTAGGGATTGATCGAGGAGAGGATACGGAACAGAAAAGGTCTAATGAATGTACGTCAGGAAATGCACGGTTTGTTTTGTTAGGGACCATTTATTCGATCATCCTTCGTTACAGAGACGGCGGTCTAATACGCGCTGTACCAATGAGCCACAGTTACAGTTTGTGTTGAAAATGGTTTCCATGTTTCCACGTTCACATCGGCCAAGCTGCATCTGAACAGTGTAAAAGACAGCATGAATCCGCTGCTCCAGTGCCTCCACATCTTCTGGCAGGGGCGGTTCTAGGCGTAGTGCCACCGTGCCATGACACTGCCCTCTAAGAGAAAATAAATTATGCATAGTCCTCAAAGAATAATTTCCAACGCCTACGTTTAATACAGATATCTAATTAGTTTCAAATTACTTTGTAGTTAAAATATTCCGTCCGTAAAGTATGATCATTGATTCCATCTTCGCCCGAGTGATATGTTGAGCCGTGGTCTATACGGCACGGTTGACGCATGCGCAGTTCAATATACGATCTTTTCCGTAGCCTCTCTCGTCACTCGCTATGAGGAAATATGCTGGTCTCCGTGCCGAATCGAGTTTGGCTCAAAGCGGTACTGAAAGTGAAGTGCAATGCTATCTGGCGGTCATTACGAGGTACTGGGCCAGCGACATGCCTGTCACGAGCTGTCACAAAGGGAGGAAGGGAAGAGGGTGTGGGCCGATGGCCTGATTGGCTGGAAGTAATTTGACTCATTGGTTATTGGTGGGGTGGGGCTTTAGTTGACACAAATTGACAACCAATCGCTCTCACACAAAGAGCATTAATTCTAGATTTCTCTGAAAAGGGGCTCTGCGTCCAACAGTGAAATTTAAACTTGCCGTAATAAATAGTGAAAATAATATGTATGTATTTATTAATTCCTTATTTGGTAAAGTGAATAACTAAGCGAATGAATAAAAGAGAAAGAAAAGTAAGATCATGACTGCCGTAGGCCTACATGTTAAAGCTTCACGGATTACTCTCGGTAGCTAAATATTTATGGTTGATAAACCATCTGCAACTGTCAGTTCAGGTCTAGTCTATCTTCAGTTCTTGTTAACGGTTCGTGGTTATTTTTGGTGAGTCAAGGTATTAAAGAGTCAAACATTGAGTTTGAGTGAATGGTTGAGTGCTGAAAAAGTTTCTTTTATATACCGGTATTTTAATATATTTTCTTATGGTTTATATTATATTCGGTAAGTCCCGATGTGAAATGTTGACTATCAAGATTAGTGTAGGCCCTATATATACATCGGAAAATGAACCCTGCTCTGATATAATGTTAAGAAAGTACCAATTTTTTCATATTTTTTACTTGGCACTACCCCTTGTGCGGTACTGGAGCCGCCTCTGTCTTCTGGTATGGGTTCTGCATAAACGATACTTTTGAGATGGCCCAATAACCAGAATTCACACGGGTTGAGATTTGGTGAACGAGCAGGCCATGCAACTGGACCTCCTCGTCTGATCCATCGACCAGGGAAGCCACAATTGAGGTACGCCCGGATGTTAATGGCGAAGTGGGCGGGAGCACCATCATGTAGCCGCCACATAACCCTGTGAATCATCAATGGTACATCTTCCAGCAAGGGAGGCAAAGTCGCCTGCAAGAAACGCTGATAGTTCTGGCCTGTTAGACAACGTGGAAGGAAGACTGGTCCCTAGCATGGACACCAAGCATTTCTGGACACACGTTCATTAGACCATTTTGTTCCGTATCCTCTCCGCGATCAATTCCTCATCGCTAGACTCATACCGAGGTGCAGCTCTTGAAAGTGTGGTGTTCAAGACTTTCACGTAAATCATATAATAATAGATTGCTGCAATTAGTAGAGACGAAGGTATCCGAGGATCAATTGTGTTTCTGGAAGGGAAGATCAACTCCACAAGCTATGCAAGACCTTCTAGACGATATCCAGGAAGCATTGAGAGATCTAAGAGACAAACTGTACGCTGTGCAAGGCGTTCGACCTGATTGATAGATTATAATAAAGAAACTGAGAGTGATGCAGGGGCGACTGGTGCAGAACATTGTTTTATTTTAAAATAAATTACTTTTATCTACAAATACAGCGCTTTAAGAAAAATTCAACCAAAGGATAGGAAATATTTCAATTCAACTCACAACGAGGTACTGTACCCGTATCCACATGGTCTTACCTGTTGATATCCGATGGAAGAACTGGATCGTAGAATCTGGAAGTACCCGGCTGAAATAACCCCCAAAATTCTACCAACTGGGATCAGCCTGGGATAAAAGAATGCGATAAGAAGATGCCAGTGGCAAACTAACAAAAATGAAAAACAGCTCAAAATGTGCTCGAAAACCCTTAAAATAAATCTCGGGTGTTAGGCTAAGCATTCACAAAAACTGCCCACTGGTCCTCCTAGCACATCCTGTTTCTAATAAAAATCACCAAATCATTTGTAAAATTTTAAAATTAAATGACCAGTTTATTAACTGAAAAATATGTAGCTATGTGGATCTCTATCCACCAAACAAAATTAGATCATTATTCATCGTAGCAAACGATAGATAAATATTCAAGTTGCCTCAAATTTGGCATATATGTAATGCATGAAGTTGCAGCAATGAATCACGTTCAAATGTGAACGTTCTTATACATCATTAAACATTTTAAAAGTCATTATACAGAAATACCCTAGCAATATTATCATATTTGTAGGATTACGAGGCACACAGGCAATTGAAATGGAACACGCGTTTAATGTACTTGACATTTACTAGAACAGAACTGAACGAACAAGGTGATACAACATTCTTTTATGCACACCAAAACAGAAACAAAAGAGAAACATATCTCTATGGAACAGGTTTACTGATTAACAGTGTGACCAACACAAACCATGGTCACATATTCCAACACACCTCCTTAAACCTGTTGGAGCAGAGAACATGATTCAATACCCAAGTTTTTACAAAAATAAATATGCTTAGGCTTAGGAAGAGGCTTTGCAGTCATTTTTGAAGTGTCCTCATATTTGATGTATATGACTTTAGAATCCAAAGCATCTCTAACATAGTGATATTTAGTGTCAATATGTTTGGTCCTATTATGGTGGACTGGATTTTTTGCCAGTTTTTGAGCTGATTTACTATCACTCAATAATATGATGGGTGACTTGAGATCTATAAAGTTAGACGAAACACGTTTCAACCAAACAGCTTCTCTTACATCTTCACTCAGTGCAACATATTCATTCTACTTCAGTAGATGATAAGGAAATGCATTTTTGCTTTTGAGCCCCCCATGATACAGCACCATCTGCCATTTTGAACACAAAACCACTGTATGATTTTCGGTCTGTGCTATCATTAGCCCAGTCAGCATCAACAAATCCTACGAATTGACCTCCATTCCTGACATACTTAAGTGACAAGTCTTTTGTGCAATTTAAATAACGCAGCACTCGCTTTGCAGCAGACCAGTGAGATTCATCGAAACAATGATTAAATTGACTGAGATATGATATCGCATAGCTTATATCTGGACGCGTGCAAACACTTAAATACATGAGTGAACCTATGAACTCTCTATAAGGAAGATCACTAGTTTCTGTATCAGAAACACCAAGATTTGGTTTGGTTTCCAAAGGAGTACCAATGGGACGTGCATCGTGCATACCATATTTCTTTGCAATCTCACTGATGTACTGCTCTTGGCTAAGATACATTGTACCATTCTTCTTATCTTGCCTTACTTTAATACCTAAAATATAAGAAATTGGTCCAAGATCTCGTATCTCAAATTCTGTATCAATACAGGTCTTCAATGATTTGATCTCATACTCATCATTATAAGCCACAATGAAATCATCCACATATAATGCAATAATTACCATACCTTGGGATTGTTTCGTAAAGTACACACAGGGTTCATCAGCACAATTTTTGTAACCCAATTTGACAAGAACAGAGTGAGCTCTCTCATTCCACAAACGAGAAGATTGTTTTAAGCCATAAATAGATTTTTTAACTTGCAAACTTTATGCTCTGAACCTTTCTTGACAAAACTTTCTGGCTGATACATGTAGATCTCTTCATCTAACTTTCCATTGAGGAAAGCAGATTCAGCCAAGGCTCGCATGCGAAATTAAATTCATGGCTGTGTGGGCGAAAATAATTTAATTTCGCCGTGAGCGCGATATTCGGGAGCGAAATTATAATGATTGTCGGTGCGTAATTAAATCAAAGCGAAACTTAATTCGAAGCGAAATTAATTTCGTTCCAGACTTTCAATTTCACTCCCGGCGCGAAATTAATTTAGTTCCAGACTTATCATTTCGCTCCCGGCGCGAAATTAATTTCGTTCCACACTTTTAATTTCACTCCCGGCACGAAAATAATTTAGTTCCAGACCTATAATTTCGCTCCCGGCGCGAAATAAAATTCGTTACAGACTTTTAATTTCACTCCCGAGGCGAAATAAAATTCTCAAACGTTATTAAGTTTCGCTCTCCGACGTGTATTTAAAATGCATGAAACATTTAATTTCGTTGTTGAAATTAAAAAACAGTGTATTCGTTTCGAGAGTTAAATAATGTTCTGTACGATGTTCAAAGTCCTGACGTCTGTCTGTTAGGTAGTCAGCCCGAAGGCTGGTTGGATCCTAAAAAGTAATGCGGTAGGTTATTTGGATTGATATCCTCAAAAAACCAAGGCACCGCTATAGTGTGGCGTACTTGGCAAGATGAGCACTGAGGTAGTTTGACATTGCTTTCCTCACTGAGTCAGAACAGCAGTACTAACCCTATGAGTAGAACCCTTCACATCATTCACAGGCACTGACTGTGCCCTGAATGTCATTACTAAGCACACCCATACCTCAGTAGCTTCCATATAATCACAGCCATGTGTAAGACTGAGACAGCGGTGATAAGCCATATTTTACTACCATACCCTGTGCCAACAGTCAAATGCAAATGAGTCGTCAAGTCACAAAACTCGTTTAATCCACTTGTGAATAAGGATTATTTTCATGAGAAACGTTTCTCTGGACTTTGCCTCACTTATCTTTTGTGTTTGTTGTTTTCTACTTTTGGTTTGTGTTTATGGTTTTGTATTTCCTTTGTGCTTTTGCTTTTGAATTTGACTTTGCTTTTCTTTCTTGGTTTTGTGTATGTTTTCTGCTTTTGCTTTTTTGAATTTTGCTTTATGTTATTTGTTTTTTGTTTTCTGCTTTTGCTTTTATTTTTGAATTTTGCTTTTTACTTCTTCTTTTTGTTTTGTTTTATGTTCGTTTTCTGCTTTTGCTTTTTTGAAATTTGCTTTTTGCTTTATGTTTCTTGTGTTCTGCTTTTGCTTTTGTTTTTTGTGTTCTGCTTTTGCTTTTTGCTTCGTCTTTTTGTTTTGGTTTTGTGTTTGTTTTCTGCTTTTTCTGTTTTTGAATGTTGCTTTTTGCTTTGTGTTTCGTTTTTATTCTGCTTTTGCTTTTGTGTTTGAATTTTGCATTTTGCTTCGTGTTTTGTGTTTTTGGTTTTGTATTTGTTTTCTGGGAAATCAAAATAAAACAAAATAAACGAAACAAAATAAAAACAAAATAAAACAAAACAAAAACAAGACAATTTGAAACAAAATAAAACGAAATAAAGTAAAACAAAAAGAAATTAACCAAACAAAATAAAGCAAAATAAAATAAAACAAAATGAAATAAGGTAAAATGGGGGGCATGATCACCTCCTTTGAGGGGCTGGACAGACACATCAATCTGATGGAGGAGGGAGTTATGAGCAATGACTGCGTCGGGGTGGTATTGGAGGAAGGACGGGTAGATTCTGGGAGAAGGACGAGGGTGGCGTCGATGTGACGTAGGTAGATGTTTAGGTTATGAAGTTCTAGGGCCGAACGGGAATGAAGGTTGAGGTCGGCCATTGGAATGAAATGGTGGAAGACTTCTGAAACGAAGGTAATGAAGTCTTTGGAGATGGGGTGGTAGAGACGAATGTAGATGGTGGCTAGGTGTAAGACGCGGGAGCAAATAAGGCTTTCGGGGAAGAAAAAAACAGATTTCATTTCAGACACAAAATTAAATGTTCCATGCATTTTAATTTCAGGCCGGGGAGGGGGGGGGGGGGGGCGAGGGGACTAAATACCGGGAACGAAATTGATGGTCGTTAACAAATGTTATTTCGCGCCAGGAGCGAAATTAAAAGTTTGTAATGAATTTAATTTCGCGCCAGGACCGAAATTAAAAGTCTGTAACGAATTTCATTTCGCGCCGGGAGCTAAATTAAAAGTCCGTAATGAATGTAATTTCGCGCCAGGAGTGAAATGAAAAGTCTGTAACGAATTTCATTTCGCGCCGGGAGCTAAATTAAAAGTCCGTAATGAATATAATTTCGACCGACAGTAGTGGCTGCGCTCGCTAAAGCGTTGCGTTAGGTCATGGGGCCAAGCTCTCTGCTGACTCGGTAGACGCGTGGGTTCGAGCCCCATCGTCGGCCGTCCTTGAAATGGTTTTCCGTGGTTTCCCATTTTCAACTCCAGGCAAATGCTGGGACGGTACCTTCTGTCAGGCCACGGCCACTTCCTTCCACATCCCTGCCCAGTTTCATTCACCATCATTCATTTCATCTCTCATTAACTCCTCTCATGAGGTTGGTGTCAGGAAGGGCATCCGGCCGTAAAAATCATCCGCCACAAAGACTTCTATCGCACCTCATCCCCGACCCCGTATGAAAAACGGGAATAATAAGGGGTAGACATACATACAATGAATATAATTTCGCGCCAGGAGCGAAATTAAAAGTCTGTAACGAATATCATTTCGCGCCAGGAGCTAAATGTTATCCATTGAACAATTTCATTTCGCGACGCTAAATTAAACTGATAATACATTTCGTTTCGCCAGCCCTGGATTCAGCATCCCAATGTACCACCTTCAGATCTGTTTGGACAGCCAAGGCAAGCAGCATCCTTAACGTGCTGTGTCGAACAACAGGAGAGAAAGTTTCTGTAAAATCTACTCCGTACCTTTGGGTGAAGCCCCTGGCCACAAGTCTGGCTTTATACCTTTGAATGTTACCATTAGAGTCTCTTTTTACTTTGAAAACCCACTTACTACTGACAACATTCTTGCCCTGGGGTTTATCAACTAGATCCCAGGTGTCATTTAACTGAAATATCTCCATTTCCCTTTTCATAGCCTGCTCCCACTTAACCCTATCAGGCATGGACAGTGCCTCCTTAACTGTACTAGGTTCAGAGTCATCAGTAAGAGTGAAGTATGTCACATAGTCTGACATGTCTACAGGCTTTTGTTGGTGCCTAGGATACCTTTGATTACCTTCGGCATCCCCCTCCATTGGCTTATTGACGATGGTGGCAGAACCCACAGAATCACTGCAGTCTGTATCTGTTCCACTAGGGACATAGCTTAAATCAGCTGAGTCAACAGTCTCAGCCACACCAGCACTGCTAATGGGCGATACGCTTTCAAGTTCCGAAATGCACTCTGCCCCATCCTCTGAGTTGTCGGGTTCTGCCTCACTGTCAGTGGGAACTGAGATCTGCACCATTGCAGGTTCATTAATCTGCAAGGATGGGCCAACATTACCTGGAGACACAACAGACACCTCCTGGAACACATCTTCAAAGAACTGTGCATCCCTGGACTTAACAAGTTGATGAGTAACAGGATGCATGAATCTATAGGCTTTACTGTCCTCACAATAACCACAGAAAATGTGTTTTTCACTTTTAGGATCCAACTTGTTTCTCCTTTGATCAGGGACATGAACTTGTACTACACAACCAAAAATTCTGAGATGCTCCATATTGACCTTGTTACCAGTCCAGATCTCCTCTGGAACTTTACCTGGAATTTTTCTGGTTGGGGACCTGTTTACAAGATAGGCTGCTGTATTTATTGCTTCAGCCCGCATGCGTTTATCTACTTTAGACTCGCTCATCATGGCTCTACATTTATCAAGTAATGTTCTATTCATGCGTTCTGCTACACCATTCTGCTGTTGAGAATATCTAGTTGTAGTTTGATGCTGAATATCTTCTGATTTAAGTAGCCTCTCAAAAGCTTTGCTACAAAATTCACCCCCATTATCAGTGCGTAGGACCATAATAGATCTTTCACACTGATTCTCAACCTGTGCCTTGAAATCAATAAATCAATCCAAAACATCACTTTTCTTAGCAAGGAAATACACAAAAACCTTTCTAGAATGATCATCAATGAAGTTCAAGAAATAACGAGCATTGCTCCAAGATGGAACTGGCATAGGCCCACACAAGTCTGAATGAATAAGATCTAGCTTATTTTTACATACAGTTTTACTCTTACTTGACTTAAATGGTTGTCTAGCTTGTTTACCTTCAGCACATGAAAAACAGTTTTTAAAACCATTATCTGAGAAATGAATTCCATGAGTGAGACCATCTCTTAAAAACTTCATGCTGTGATTGTTAAGATGGCCTAGTCGTTTATGCCATAAATATTCTGAGTCCTCTGTACAAATATTAGCTTGAGCACTGATAGCATTGACTTGGTAAACACACACATTACTCGCAGTCAGTGCTACATTACCTGTAGCAACAAAGTTTTCACTATCATAAACTTCACAAGTATTGTCTGTGAATACCACAACATAACCCTTTTGAGTAGCAGCAGACACAGATAAAAGATTAGCAGTGAGACCAGGAACATATTCTACAGTGGACAAGGTTTGTGAAATACCATTTTCTAATTGAACAGTTATATTACCAGATCCTTGATCATACATTTTATGATTGTTTGCTGTACTGATCTCCAGATTAGGACCAGCAGTGAAGTTCACCATCGCAGTCCTGATTGAACTCATATGCTTAGTAGCACCAGAGTCAACGAACCAGGCCCCTGTTGAGGCCCTTGCACTTAATGCCTGTCCATCGGTCGCCAGCATCATCTTGTCTTTCTTCGACTTCTTTTGAGTTGAGCTCTGCATCTCCTCTTTCCTGCAATCCCGCTTCCAGTGTCCTGGCTTCTTGCATTTCCAGCAGAAGGGCTTCTTCTTCGTCTTGTCTTCTCGTGAAAACAGAACAGAATCCTTGGATGGCTTGGAAGTACTTTTCCCACTCCAAGAAGTATCTTGTAGCAACTTGGTTCGGACTGTGACGGCAGTAAGGTCTGTTCAGGAACTTTCCAGAGCCATAACCATAGGCTGAAACTCATCTAGTAGATCTTTCAGCATAAGAGCTGCCACAAACTCGTCGTCCAGTGCCTTATTCATAGACGCAAGTTGCTGAGCAAGTCCCATAACCTCGCTAACACTCTTCCATCGTCTTGTAGTGCTTTAATTTAACTTTGCACAATTTTTTCAAGATGACGATTCGCCGATTCACTCCTTTATCAGAGTAGGCCTTTTCAAGAGCTTCCCAGACTTCCTTCACGGTCTTACAAGGCATGACGATTGGGAAAATTGATTTATCCATCATGAGGTTAAGTCTGGCCCTAGCCCAACTTTTGTCTTTCGCTTTCTTTGCATATGTTGTAGTATCTCCATCCGGGTAGGCTGTTTGCCAAATGATGAACACTCTGCATTCGCTCTCCACACTCTCATTTACACTTGCACTCGATCACTCTCTCCACACTCGAAGTGTAAACACTCGGTAATCTGGAACGTATCTGCACTCGCTCTCCCTGGGCACGGCGCGCGAAGTATGATGGCTGGCGGCACGAACAGCTGACCGTCTCATGTTTACATTCGTTGCGATCTGATTATCGTGAATAAGAAGGGGTACATCGTGTATTTGGCTCTGGCAACTTAAGTATGTGAGAAAAGTAAGCTAATGAGTAGCCGTGTGATGTAAAGACTTCCATGTCTGACGAAGGATAATGTAATTTGTTGCATTTCTATTCTGATAGGCCTACCTGCTACAGCAAGAATAAATCCTACAGTTTTTTTTTTTTTTTTTTTTTGCATTTTACTGCCATTTAGTCCAATGAGATAGTGCTTAATCACTTGTTAGTGGCGTAAAATGTATTACTCACTTAGGCCTAGGCTACCTACTGAATAAACTGGGAGTTAAGCTTTCAATATCTTTAATTGGGGAGCAAATTGTGAGTCCTGAATCTCACCCCACTCCCATTTCCTTGTGTAGTAGAAGTGTACTGTAATCCCTATCAGAAGGTATTGGTAAGGACACAATAACGATCCTGGTACATAATGTTGGAGAACCAGGTTAAATTCCCGATTAATGCATGGTCGACATAAAAAGGAGATGCTGTGGCTCAAAATTGTGAAATTTGATAGTATTGGTTTAATGTTTTCTATAATTGCAACGGTTTGAGATCCCAGGGTGCTAGAATTATCCCCTGGTGGGGTTCTGCAAAATGTCAGTATATAAACAGACACAGGCCTCTTGCATGTAGTAGGCTAGACATGGGGCCTTATAGGCTGCACCACATACTGCTCTAGTTTAAGCTGCGTGAACCTGAGAGGAATGTGCATCGCGGGCTATGAGTAGTGGTGTTGACGAGTGATGAGGTTTCTCGGTCCGTGCATAGTACAGAATCAAATACATTGGTCGGTGACTTACAGTCATTCCTAACACCACAGTGGTTTGAGCAACGGCCGAATGTTAGCAGTATTGGAATAGAAAGGAATACCATATATCACGGTGGGCTGTTGACAGATCCTTCTCTTCATGCCCGACACTTCCCTGCTCTTTCTCCTCACCCCGCAAGTTCATAGAGCTTGGACTCAAGCAGTACCTGACCAATCATAACTTTTTAGGCCACGTTAAAACTACTAGCTTGGGAATAATTACCTACCGCCATGTTATGGTACAGCTTCCAAAACCAAGAGCATAGGCTAAGGTATGTGTTCCTTTTAGTTTAATTATTAGTTTAAGAAACCTGCAATAACAACTTGTGGACATTTCCACACACTTCATAGTTTTAATAGTCTGTATTCTTACCTGCGATAAATGTTTCCCAGCTCGTCAAAAGAAGGTAAATAGGACGTGTGGTATAACGCCTGCATCGTATCGACTGCATTAAGTGTGCTTCTAGGCAAGATGGCGTCACAGTGAAAGTGTAGTGAAATAGCAGCTAGTGTAAAAATTTGATAAAAGTGGTAAAATATTATAACAGAGGTTTAAAATCTATAAAGTTACTTTCCTTAGATCAAGTGTACTACGGAATATTGATAGTATTTAGAAATTCTTATTGATAATTTAATAAACATAGACTAAGTTGTGGGAACGTGTATCCAAAGATTCGGTGACTTCTTCAATCACTGTTTGAACCAAGTAGAGCAGTGGTGCTTTTACGAGACTTCACCCGATTGGAAGATATACGTATTTCACATTCTTCTTTATTGGTAGGGAATTAGATTAATTCTATTAGGTAGTAATAATTAAAATAAATTTAGTGTAATTTGGTGTAAACATCTAGGCTAACTTAGATCTCTAGTATGACGACAGTAAACAGTGTTAGTGTCTCGTCAGGTAGTGTAACCGTAACGGATTTATGCTCGTCGTGCAAAATAAAAGTAAAAAATGCAAATAAAATCATCACAAGATCTCAGGTAAAATTGAATGAGGAGAAAAGTGAAACCGATTGTCGTAATGTAGGCCTACCGCTACCGTCATGCGAATGTCATAACCTGAGAAACGAACTGTCCTCAAAAGACGAAATTATAAAGCTGCTAAAGGAAGATATTGCTAAGTTAATGGAAGAGTTGAATAAATTAATAGGAAACAGAGAGGAAAGCAAGGAAACTTGATCGACAGTGATTGCTGGTAAGGTGAGATTGAATAAGCCTAGGCCTATAAATGGAGTACATGTAACTGAAATTCCCGTCTAAAATTCATTTGGAGTGCTTGTCGAAGAAAATGATGACTTTCCTCAAGAAGAAAAGAAGAAAGTGATAAAGAGAAAATCCAGGAAGATGCGGATATTTGCCACGGGCGAGATGTAGCAGCAAGCGTATTGGAGAGTAGCAGAGAAATGGAGGCCACTTCGACAGTACCAGGAGCTCAAATTGCAGAGGTCAAGAACGGGATGGTAGGAGAGTGTGCGTCCCTTACTGCAAAGGACTACGCAGTGATCATCGCTGGAGCAAACGACGTCTATAGAAATGAGAGTAAAAAGGTAATCAAAGATTTAAAGGGTACATTGCCATCCATGCAAAAAAACAAATGTCATTATTGTAAACATTCCGCAGAGATACGATTTAATTCCCAAATCATGTGTAAATGTAGAAATAGAGGCTACAAATGGAAAAATTCATAAAATGTGTAAGAGTTTTCCAAATGTCCAAATTGTAGATGTAAGTAAATTAGACAGGAAGTTCCACACTCGGCATGGCCTACACTTAAATAGATTAGGAAAAGAGTATCTTAGTGATGAAATCTGCAAAATTGTAAATTCAAATGGTAAGAATAATTCAACAGTAATATCATTAGAGTGGAAGCAGGGAAACTGGTAGAAGAAGCCAAACGTGCGGTTTGGCATTCAGATCTTTTGAAGTCAAATTTAACGGAGTGCAACAATGGTATTTCGGATTTGTCTAGCAACAATAATAATAACAATTATGATAATAATAATGTAAATAAATCACCAACACAAGCTTGCAAAAGTAACAAATTTAAAATTTACCACCAGAATGTCCAGTCTCTTTATAATAAAATTGATTACATAAATCTAATGCTTAAAAATGAACTTAAAGACATCTCAGCACTATGTATTTCAGAACATTGGCTGAAAGAGGAATAACTCGAATTAATTCAATTCCCAGGGTTTATACAAGCTAGTAAATACTCTAGATCTAATATTAGCCATGGTGGTACTTGCATCTTCTTAAGAAATAATTTAGATCATGAACAGATAACAGCTTATGATTATCTAATTATGGAAGAGGATTTTGAATTCTCTGCCGTAAAAATACAGCAGTTGAAGTTAATAAGTGTATGCGTATACCGTTCTCCGTCAGGAAAGTTTCCTTTATTTATAGATAAATTAGAATTTTTACTCAATAACATGAGCAAAGTAAATTTCGATATAATAATTTGTGGGAATGTAAATGTGGATTTCTTAAAATTTGATAGAAATTGTGAATTATTAACACAGTTACTAATTTCCTATGGACTGAAACCTACAGTAAATACCCCAACAAGAATAACAACATTTAGTAAAACCACTCCTGATCAAATTTTTATAAATACAGATAAATATCACCATTCAATAGAAGTCTATTGTCCGGGTTTTAGTGACCACCATGGACAAATACTGAGTTTTGAAGTATCCGAAACAATCAGTAATAATGATAATGGAGTAAAATCAAAGTGCAGGTCATTCACTGAATCAAATGTTACATATTTCAATGACTTATTAAATAAGGAAACATGGTCAGAAATTTATGAACTAGAAAATGTAAATGATAAATTTAATGCATTTAACAGTACCCTAAAACACTATTTTGAAATAGCATTCCCCTTTAAACGAAGAACTGTTCAAAATAACAAAACTAGCAATTGGATAACAACAGGGATTATAAATTCATGTCAAAGAAAGAAATTTCTACACAAATTATATAAACAATACCACACAACACCTGAATTCAATTTGTGGTGTTTGAAGCCATATTTTCAGTGTTGCCTTAGTAAACAAGAGTTTAGTGCTTTTCAGTCGGTCAACACGAATGTACCCAAAAGAGATGGGTTATGCCCTAATCCTGAAATAAATTACATGAGATTAATAAAACACTAGGATGACCAGTTTCGATCGTCAAGCGATCATCATCAGATCCAATACACTTAGGCTATAAAATCTATGTTTGAAATACAGGTGAAAATATTTACAATATGTACAATTATTTAGTTGCAGTATTGGTACTGCAACTGTCAGTGTATGCTAAATGCAGTATATATGTTAGGTGAAATGCTAAATGGTGATGGCTATCCGGAGATCGTACTTTAGAGAGATTATATGGTTGTAAACTATGGTTAAACTATAAAATTTTAGGCTAACTACTTATCTGATTGTCTTCCGTACTACAGCTATTCGCAGTTTTTCGTGGTCACTTGAACTCGCTGTGCGCAGTCGACCGCACAGCGAGTTCAAGTGACCACGAAAAACTGCGAATAGCTGTAGTACGGAAGACAATCAGATAAGTAGTTAGCCTAAAATTTTATAGTTTAACCATAGTTTACAACCATATAATCTCTCTAAAGTACGATCTCCGGATAGCCATCACCATTTAGCATTTCACCTAACATATATACTGCATTTAGCATACACTGACAGTTGCAGTACCAATACTGCAACTAAATAATTGTACATATTGTAAATATTTTCACCTGTAGTTCAAACATAGATTTTATAGCCTAAGTGTATTGGATCTGATGATGATCGCTTGACGATCGAAACTGGTCATCCTAGTGTTTTATTAATCTCATGTAATTTATTTCAGGATTAGGGCATAACCCATCTCTTTTGGGTACATTCGTGTTGACCGACTGAAAAGCACTAAACTCTTGAATTCAATTTATACTACAAAAAATACACTAGCATATTAAATAAGGTAATAAGACTAGCAAAGAAAATGCATGATGATAATTTTATCCCAATCATCTAATAAACACAGGGCTAAGTGGTCCGTGATAAAGAAAGAAACTGGAAAATCTGCTAAAATACAAAGGAACATTACACTGAACAGAAATAATAAAGTGATTAATAATCCAGAGGAAATAGCAAACACTTTTAATGACTATTTTCTGGAAATTCCACAAAAATTATTAAATAAATCACAGGTAAATACACTAAATTCTAATAATAAAATAAATGTATGCAGTGATTCTTTATTTATAAATCATGTCACAAGTGAAGAGGTAAGAATAGTTATAAAAGAGCTAAAAATAAATTCTGTGCTGGCATTGATGGCATCCCTGATGCAATTTTAAAGAAATGTACAGAAAATATAATAAATCCACTTACGCACTTAATAAACAGTTCAATTCTCTCAGGAACTTACCCGGATATTTTAAAGTTATCAAAAGTAATTCCAGTGCACAAAAACGGTTCAAAAGATGAATTAAATAAATATCGTCCTATTACCTTACCAACTGGTATTGCAAAAATTGTGGAAAAAATTATGTATAAGAGACTGATAAGTTTCATAGAAAAAAATAAAATATTATCAAACTCACAACATGGATTCAGAACGGAAAAATCTACACAGACAGCAATTTACGAATGTAGTAATTGTATACTGAAATTAATTGACAATAAGGAGCATGTAACTGGCCTATTCTTGGATTTATCGAAAGCATTTGATGTTGTTGACCATAAAATCCTCCTTACCAAACTAAATCAATATGGTATTAGAGGTCTAGCTAATAAATGGATAGAGTCTTACTTAACAAGGCGTAAACAAATAGTAAGCTTGAGACACAAGGATGATGGAACCAAATTACTTAATGAAACATTGTCCAATGAGGGAATTATTGAATTTGGAGTACCCCAGGGATCGGTTTTGGGCCCACTACTCTTTGTTCTATATATCAATGATATAACACAGAACGTTCATTCACATAAGGAAATTTTGTTTGCGGACGATACAACACTCGTAATAAAAGGTGAAACTAAACTGGTCATACAGCAGTCTGCTGACTCCGTTACAGGAGAGTTAACCAAATGGTCACAAGATAATCGCCTCATAATAAACTATAAAAAACAGTATGTCTAAATTTCCACACTATACAGAATAGGAATCCTGCGAAACCCAATATAACATTAAATGGTCATCAAATAGAAAATAAATCAGAAACAAAGTTTTTAGGACTATGGATACAACGAGACTTGAAATGGAATAAACATACTGTATACAATATCTGAATACTAAACTGAACTCGATGTGCTTTGCGTTACGTATTTTGAAAACCTGCACTAGCCTGCACACATTAAGAAATACTTATTTTGCTTATTTCCATTCATACTTAAGATATGGGATCATATTTTGGGGTATGTCACCAGAAGTACTAAGCACGTTTAGGATACAAAAGAGGGCGATTAGAATTATGGCAAATGTAAACTCTAGAGAATCATGTAGACCTCTGTTTAAAGATTTAAACATTCTCCCACTGCCCTGCATATATATCTTTGAAAGTATTATGTTTTTAAAAAGAATTTAATGAATAAAGATGTTTTTCTTAAAACAAACAATGATTTCATAGGCATAACACAAGACAAAATCAAAATATTCATATTTCACACACACACACACACACACACACACACACACAAGCATATATCAAAAAGGAACTTTTCACACTGGAGTTAAATTATACAATAAACTACCCCAGTATATAAAACGGGCCCCAAAAATAAAAACCTTTGATAGAATGTTGAAAGCTTATCTGCAGTGCCATTGCTTTTACTCAGTAGTTGAATATCTTAGCGTATAGGAGCGATGAAATCTATAATTATATTTTACTTTTTTAATTTAATTGTAATACCTAGCTGTATGTTGTTGTATTTATAGAATTAAGTTTTCATATTATGATAATAGAGTGAGGTGTAAATAGTTGTGCAATAAGATTGTATCTATTAAGATTTGCTATTATAATAAGTTAAATAGTTATGAAAATGAAAATCCACAGCCTGCTTCCAGTCTCCGACCGGGTCAGGAATGGAATGAATGAAGCCCCATCTAGCGGCGAGGATATGGACTGTGCCGGCTGCCGAGGCCTGACGCACTCCTCTGGGGCAATGATTAAATGAATGACAGATGAAATGAAATGATAGTGGAGAGTGTTGCTGGAATGAAATTTTGACAGGGAAAACCGGAGTACCCGGAGAAAAACCTGTCTGCCTCCGTTTTGTCCAGCACAGATCTCACATGGAGTTATTATATTAGTAATATATACCTGTTAGTTCTTTTATTTTATAGATGTAAATTCTGACGTGTCCTATATCAAAAATGTATTAAATGCATGTATTTGATCAAATGGAATTAATAAAATCTATCTATCTATCTATCTATCTACTATACTACAGATGCCATGAATTCCGTTGTGCACACAAGTAATGGCAAGAAATGGAAGGACTAGCTAGTCATTAATAACATTTTAAAATTAGTACTTTTATTGTATTTTTGCCTTCTTTCTGCTATTTTTCTTAGAGTTTCACTGAACCAGTGAACACTGTGTCCACGTTAAGCCTGCTTTATATAGCGAGTATTTTCACATCTAGTGAATAACTTAATTATTAGACATGATAAACATACACAAACAAAGGCAGCTAAGTCACTCTGGTATGTTGTCCAAGTGCCATGCTAGCTTTCAATTCACCCTAGAAAAAGCAGGTTTTAGAGTCGATTTCAAATCGAGCTGCATGCATTCACATTCAAGCATGGTATATTGCTTTTTGGCTCATTTCAGATTAACTGCATTCTGACTAGTTGACAAATCAGTGCATATGACATGTCCTAGAAGAACAATGTAATCCAAACAGGTTCAGAAAAAGTATTTTTTCAAAAGGCATAGAGTAACTTACATCAATCATTAGGTAGCTTCTAACAATATAATACTTCCACTCCTCGGCACTGAAAACTATTCTTAGCGTTTTGTTTAAAAAAATGAGCTCTACAGTAGTATAGCGGGTCGGTCATGCTTCATTCTTGGAACATCCTTAATCAAATAATAATGTTATTGGTTTTACGTTCCTTTAACTACTGCAGTTTTTAGAGATGCCAGGGTGCCAGAATTTCCACCCCAAAAGGGTATCTTTAACATGCCAGAAAGGACTCCCTCTCATTTTTGCACCAACTGACTGAGCCAAGATTCAATCCTGCAACCTGAGGAACAGCAGGCGAAAACATTACCTCTGCGCCATGCGCCTAAATCAGGCAGCACATCCTGTTGAGTGAATACAGGCCTATTATGCAAAATTGTGATGTACCACATGGAGTTAAGTCTATAATGTTGCAAGTTTTACTGTTTATAAATACTTTCAGGAATAAAAGGTTGGAACACATTTAAATTAATGTCAACTGTACAGATATGATTTTGAAATTAAATTTCATTTTTATTGACTCGTCATATTACACATTTTTGTTTTCTTCTTATGTATACTGCAGCAATTCCACAAGGGAGGTCTCCCATTTCTTCAGTCTTGGTGTAGATCCTGTCCTGGAGGCAGATGACATCGACAGGGTTGCTGGGTGGAGGGGAGAGAATGTAAATGTTGCAAATATAATGGGGCTTATTATAAGCTTCCTTGACAAATTCCTCACCTGCCAATGTAAATACAGAGATTAGCCAAATTAGGCGCTTAAAACATTTCAAAATTATGCAGTCATAACATAAGGAAAAATTGTTATACATGCACCTCAACAAAAGTTTGGAACACTGGCATAGAGAGTAGTCATACCATATGTTGCTTCATTGGAGGAGCTTGGACATTGTGGTCATTTAGCCCCGTGTACTTTTGTGTGTAGGCATATGTATAAGAAAAGTCTGAAGGCTGTAGTAGTGTGTGTATTTGTAATTCAGGTGAGGATTGGGAAGAAGGCAGCCATGGCCTTAAGTTAGGAACCATCCCAGCATTTGCATGGAGTCGAATTGGGAAACCACAGAAAACCACTTCCAGGATGTATGAGGAGGGAATCGAACCCACCTTTTCTAACGAGGGAGTTAGCACAAGTTGCGATCGCAATTGCAAAATAGTTGTGGTTTGCATGTAAGAGTTTTACATCTACATTGCAAATAAGCGCACAATATTTGCCATGGAGAATTACACTGCACCTCACAAGCATGCGCATGTTCAGTCACAGAGTTCAAAAGATGAGTTTTTGGCAGCTATGGGCAAAAATTAGGAGTATAAACAATAAATTTGGAACAGAGAGTACTCTATTCTTATCACAACTACAATAATTTTGGTGACCAAAGCAAAACTGCAGGGGCGTAGTCACCGTATGTACAATTTCTAACGTCACGAGGACAATTATTCCAAATTCTTGTTCCCGACACGAGGAAAGAGTTACTGAAGACAGCCACTGGACTGTAGCTCGATATGACGACTTCAGAACAGAGAGGTTTAAAACACCGCCAGAACATATTTTTGATGTTCAAACGCAGTGTGATTTGGAAGACTGCTTAATGCTGTTATTCTTGAAGTGAATGAGATAACTTTGATAAGCAACTCTGCTTCCGGCACTTTATTCTCTGTGGACATGTTCATCCTCGTAATGTGAATGTGACTTTTTCATACCTTGTGTCCTCGTTTCATCATCAGGGTGATATTACGTATTTAAATTAGCAAACCTGGTCACTACTGAACCTCATATATGTGCTAAAGTTCGTAAACATGTGATGTTATTTATTGCTATTTTAAAGACAGCTGCCATGTTTCGACAGCGCTTGCATCTCGTTCAACTGTCATCAAGACTCGCTCTAGCGGCACGCACCGAGATGGACACATTGTTGCCCACATGTCGGATACAAAATCACTGTTGATAAAAATATTTAAAAAATCATCGGGACGCGTTAGGCTGAAAGCATTGTCAAAACTCATTGATCTGGCCACATTAGGCCGTAACCATTTTCAAGAACCATTGGATTGGACAAAACGAAGGTTAGAATGGTTACGTACAGGTGCAGCCTGGCCGCGCGCAGCTAGCGGGGCACTGTTGACACAAAACAATTGGTCTGTGCGCGTTAGGCTGTCACCATTGTCATAAACCAATGGATTGGACAAAACGAAGGTTAGGTGTATGTGTGGCCCTGGCCATGCACAGCTAGCGGGGCACGATTGACACAAAACCATTAGTCTGTGCGCGTTAGGCTGTAACCATTGTCAAAAACCATTGGATTGGACAAAACAAGGGTTAGAAGGTGAGGTGTAGCCTTGGCCGCGCGCAGCTAGCGGGGCACGGTAGACACAAAACCATTGAACTGGACGCGTTAGGCTGTAACCATTGTCAAAACTGCAGTTGTGCGAAAAAATACACATGTTTATTACAGCAGAGCGATATAGGCCTACTGCATAGTAATTACAGAGCAGATAACAAAAAATACTCATTTCAACCGTGGAAAAAAATAATCATTACAGAGAAGCGAAATATTGCACACACTAGCCTAATTAGAACGGTGAACTGAGTGCTGGGCACGAATGATGCGCACTAGAGACTGAACTGGGCGCTTCTTTGTGTTACATAATACCGTAAGGGCGAGGTTGGCAGTATTGTTTTGATGACAGACCAGAGGATCAGTGGGGCTAACGAAGAGACCCGAATACTCATGACCGCAACCGATGATTGATTTGGACTAATGGCGGCCACAGCTGTAATTTTGGTTATATAAGTCGTGATCCTATTTGGGATGGTTGGGTGGGCCACAGACGGCGGAGGGGGAAACATCGTTCCCTGATTTATTTCTCATCGCTCCGTAAGGTAGTTTGGCTAATTCATGTATTATAGAGAATGTTATCGCTCGTTCTATCTTCATTTAGCGCTACCATAATATTAAGCTACTGAAAAGATCTTACAGCAAGGAAAACAGATGGAGGTGACAAATATGTTTCTCCATCACAAGTAGAATGTGGAGGCAGTTTGTAGAGATTGAAGTAGGCCTACATAGAATTCCTCATTCAACTAGATACAAACACTTATAACAAGACTCACTCACTCGCAGGAGTAACCAACTGTTATTTTATGGGGAGAAATATCGAACATATCTGCAGGAGTAGGGGCAGATAACCTCGTAGTTCCGTCCCCTAAAACTACTATAACTTAACTATCTGCAGGAGTGGCAAGCTGATGACTACAACATGTTGCATCCAATTGCCAGACGTTAAATGCAGCTAGCATAAATACAGTACCGGTAATTAGTTGGTCCTTGCTATAAAAACAAACTTATTGCTTAACCCAGTTTATTTATTAATATTATTATTCAGAAATCACATATGCTTACCTATCTTGCAATTTTATATGGGTGCTGACTGTTCAAATTTGCCAAAAATCCGTTTTGAAAAAGAAGTTTCAGTTTCTCTTTTCACGTAATACTCCGTCATCGACCCTAGAAAATAAAAAGGAAAACATTATGAGTAAATGTTTGAAAGGCCATAGAAAGTTTGGTTAACCTCGCAGGTTATGGAACACTACTAACATACAAATTTCATTCAACATTGCAAGTATGTTAAAAACAATCACCGCTATTGTAAAAGATAATTACTTACAATTAAATATAAGTATCCCTCCTTGTATCGTCTGAAATTCACAATTGATCATGTCAAGTGAGGATACAGATGTTCTGTCAAAATGGCGACATCACAGAGCCTGCACCGAGTGAACGAACCGTGTCTGCACCTTCAAAATTGTCGCTATGTACACTCGCACTCGGCTCGTACACTTGCACTCGATCGTATTTGGAATACCACTCGCTGACGTCACTTCCGAGTGAGAGTGTGCAAGAGTGTACACTTCGGCTATTTGGCAAACAGCCACAGCTCCACAGATCTTCGAGTCTTAGGACGTTTTCTATCTCGAATCGCCAATCCACGTAATTTAGACTACCTCGCAGCTTATCTATAGCCGGTAACGAGGTGCTGGTTGCAGACATGTTGATTTCGATACGTAGCGAAATTCACAGTTCATATTACTAGCAGTCTATCATACGCACTTTATATTCGCACGGTGGATTCGTGGCTGGGCCCATAACCTGTAGGATTACGAGGCACACAGGCAATTGAAATGGAACACACGTTTAATGTAGGCTACTTGACATTTACTAGAACAAAACTGAACGAACAAGGTGATACAACATTCTTTTATGCACACCAAAACAAAAACAAAAGAGAAGCATATCTCTATGGAACAGGTTTACTGATTAACAGTGTGACCAACACAAACCATGGTCACATATTCCAACAATATTAACATACTTACAGAAATTTACAGTTAAATTCGTATATCAAATAACACCAATACTTTCTATTGTTCCACTGACATTGTGGTTCAAATCTGTTCATAGACACAATCGGTCATATTCGGCAAACAGTAAAGTTAATCGAATGCATCGTTATTTCATTTCATATTTCAACCAACATCTGTGTTTTCTCAAATTCATACTTCCATTACTTTCAATTAATATTTCACATATTCCTTCTACGCAACAAAAAATATTTCATGTTTTTCAGAATATAGTTTTCCACTAAAAATATGTGTCACTGTTAACAATTGATTTTAGATAATTTGTTTTAAACGGGTATGATATTTTTGAATGTTCTGGTTATGATATTTTAGTAAACTGATTCAGTCTGCTTACTCTAATTTATAGTATTTTAGGTTTCACTGCACTCACTGATTCACACACCATTTTCACTTGCAAGGCAGAGCAGTGTACTACTCTTTTATTTTTCTCGAAAACAAAATAACATACACAATAAGTACCAACATAACAGAAAAATATTTGGTTATAATCCTTGCCAACCTAACATGTTTTAATACACTCCCTCAAGGGTGTAATCAAATATTTTTTTGGTCATTTTTGTTTGTGGATTTATTGGTGCATCATCTTCATCACTTGAGGGTTCATAATCCGATCCAGTTTCTTCATCTTTTGCTTCCTCACTACCTGTTTCATCTTGACTTTCATGGTTTATTTCATTTTCCTGGTTGTCTTCATCTTCAAGTAAATTTTCAATGGTGATACTTTGGTTTTGTAATGCAGGCTTCTTGTCATTTTCTGTGTCAAAGAACTTCACATCTCTGGATACATAGATCACCCGATCATCCTTGTCCCAGATTCTGTATCCATTATTGGAGTAGCCGACAAAATAACTTTTCTTACCTCTAGGATCTAGTTTCTTCAGATGACCGAGACTCTTGGTGTAGACCACAGAACCATACTGTTGAAGGCGAGAGAGATCTGGTTTTCTGTGGTACCATTTTTCGGCAGGAGTGGTGTCAACTGTTACCGTTGGACTCCTGTTTTGAAGATAGGCAGCAGTTTCCACTGCAGTTCCCCACATTTCATTGGAAAAATTAGCATCATACAGTAGCGCTCTCATTTTGTTTGCTAGAGTCAGATTCATCCTTTCAGCAGTGCCGTTCAAGTGAGGTGTATGTGGTATGGTATAGTCTAATTTGATACCTTTACCCTTACCCCAGTTCTTGAAGTCATTAGACCGATATTCTCCACCATTATCAATTCTTATTTTAGACACTTTTAGGTTATGATGGTTTTCTGCTTCAGCAATATAGTCCTTTAAAAAACCTTCAGCTTCGTCTTTGGTTTCTAGCAAATACACTTGTACAAAATGGGTGAAATCATCTATACATAACATAAAATAGTTCTTGTTGTCAAATGTTGGTGGTTCAATTTTACCACACAAGTCTGTATGTATAATTTCCAAAGGTCTCTCTGCTCTTTGTCGCACTGTGTTAAAAGGATTAGTTAGTTAGTTAGTTATTGTTGTTTTAAGGGGCGGAACTACGAGGTCATCTGCCCCTCTTAACACAGATTAAAGAATACAAATTTTGAATTGAATTTAAAATTTTGAGGTGGACATCTAAATTTAAAAAGACCAAAAATTAATAAAACAAAAACAAACAATTAAATAAATAAATAAAAAAATTATAAACATAAATAAAAATTACGGAAAAAACAAAAACATTATCATTCAAAAACGAACAAGTCGTTGAGTCAAAGTTCACTGGAAAATTTAGATTGCTGGCCCTAACCCACTCTCACTTATAAAGCGGATAACGCGATCAGCAGCCACCGCGTCATCGGCTAATATAAGTTTGAGTGTCGTCTGCAAACCAAGGTTTCTTCGTAAGTCAGCAAGATCCACACACTCGGTGAAAATGTGGGCCACGGTGAAAACGGCTCCACAGGTACAAAGTGGGGGGTCTTCCCTTCTCATTAGGTACGAGTGGGTGGATCTTGTATGACCTATCCTTAGCCTACACAAAATGACGGACTCTCTCCGGGCCCGGAAGGAGCTCCGCCAAACGCGAGTAGTTCCCTTGATCGCTCTCAGTTTACTGGGCAGTGGGTCAGCTAGCCACTGACTCTCCCAAAAAGCCAGAACTTGTAGGCGTAACTGAGAGCGAATATCTCTAGCGGGTACCTCCATTGGTCGAGGTGGTAATGATACCGCCTCTTTTGCAGCTTGATCTGCTAACTCATTTCCCGCAATTCCCATGTGGCTTGGAAGCCACAGAAAGGTGATTCGAGTGTCAGCGTGGCACAGCCCGGCTAGTAGGTCGTGGATTCGCTGCACTAGGGGGTGTTGCGGGAAACATGTAGCAATTGACTGCAACGAACTCAAAGAGTCGGTACACACGAGAAAGTGGATTCGAGCATCCTGTAGTGCAAACTGCAGAGCTTCATAGATGGCAACGAGCTCCGCAGTAAACACACTACAGGCCTCAGGCAAAGAGATCTTGGTATTTGCACCATCAATAACGTAAGCACAACCCACCTTCTCGTCCACCTTCGAACCATCCGTGAATAGAATGCCAGCGTCCGGAAATTGGTGAACTATGCTGTGGAACTGCCTCCGGTAAACGGAGGCATCCGTGTTCACCTTAGGACCTCGGTGCAGATCTAACCGAATTTCCGGACGCGGGACTTGCCACGGAGGCACCTCGCTAGATGTCCGGATCATACAGGGACCTACAGCCACTCCTATTTCGGTACACGAGCTATCAAGTCTAATACCAACCGGCCGAGTGGCACGAGGCCGGTTGGCGTACCCCTGGTGGTTTTGGGTACCGAAGAGAGCTTGATAGGTCGGGTGTTGCGGCATTTGACGCACATTGGCAGCATATGCTAACAGCATATGTTGGCGTCTATAATTTAAAGGTGGAACACCCGATTCGGCGAGTAGGCTGGGTATCGGGCTGGTCCGGAAGGCACCGGTAGCCAGCCTAACGCCACTATGGTGGATACTGTCCAGCATTTTCAAGGTTGCCGGTCTTGCTGAACCGTATGCCGCAGAACCATAGTCTAGCCGGGACAGGACGAGGGCTTGGTAGAACCGTAGCAGCACCGCACGGTCAGCCCCCCACGTAGTGCCACTAAGAAACCTGAGCATGTTCAGTTTCCTGAGACATGTCATTTTCAATTGCCGTATATGGTGCTGCCACGTTAACTTGCTGTCAAAATGGAGCCCCAGGAAGCGATAAGTGTCAACCACCGGCAACGCAGCATCCCTGAGATGTAGTTCAGGGTGTAAATGTAGCCTCCGTAGCCGACAAAAATGGACGACGGAGGTTTTCGCTGCTGAAAAACGAAAACCCCGGTCGTGAGCCCACCTGTCGACCCGGTTGATGGCTAGCTGCAATTGCCGTTCCACGACTGCCATACTTCCAGAGCTGTAATGCAGAGCTAAATCGTCTACATACAGCGATGGAACTACCGCGGACCCGGCGGCGGCAACAATGCCATTAATGGCAATCGCGAACAAGGTGACACTCAGCACTGAACCCTGAGGAACTCCATTTTCTTGGGTATAGTACTGCGATAATGTCCTACCGACCCTTACACGGAAGAGTCGGACGGACATGAAATTCGCAATGAAAGTCGGTAAGTTACCACGGAGTCCCCACTTGTGAAGGGTGGAAAGGATCCCGTAGCGCCATGTGGTGTCGTAGGCTTTCTCGAGGTCAAAGAAAACCGTGACTAGGTGCTGCTTCCGGAAAAAAGCCTCCTGTATGGCGCTCTCAAGTCGCACCAGATGGTCAGTGGTGGACCTATGAGAGCGAAATCCACATTGGTACTCAGACAGGAGACCTTTATCCTCCAAGAACCACACCAGTCGACGGTTCACCATCTTTTCGAGCAGCTTACATAGGCCATTTGTCAAACAAATGGGCCTATAGCTGCTTACAAACTTGGGATCCTTTCCAGCCTTAGGAATCGGTATCACGATCCCCTCTCGCCATTGAGATGGAAACTCCCCTTCAATCCATATACGATTGAAGAGGATCAACAGTTCTTTCATACTGGATTCGCACAGATGTTTTAACATTTGATTATGTATGTTATCCGGTCCAGGAGCCGTATCCCTGCACAGTGCAAGCGCACTTCGCAGTTCCCATTCAGAGAATGGTACATTATAGGACTCCGAAGCAGCAGTGGCAAAGGACAAGGGGTGAGTCTCTGCCTCCCGCTTCAGAGTCAGAAATGTAGGATCGTAACTCCCGGAGCAGGATACATCGGAGAAGTGCGAGCCAATGCTGTTGGCAATGGCGAGATGGTCCGTGATGATGTCCCCATTGATGGACACTCCGGGTATCGATAGTGATGTCGGGAGTCCGGAGATCCGACGAAGCTTAGTCCACACTTGAGATGAAGGAGTATGCGCCGTCATGGACGACACATACTTTTCCCACGTCGTTTTCTTACTCTCCCGAATCAGATATCGGGCTCTAGCACGCATCCTTCTGAAGGTGATAAGGTTGGCCATAGTGTTTTGCCTCCGATAGCATTTGAAAGCACGTCGACGATCTTTAATGGCTGCTGCAATCTCGGCTGTCCACCAAGGGACAAGCTTCCGGCGTGAGTTGCCGGATGAGGAAGGTATTGTTTCCTCAGCAGCAGTCAAAATACCATTCGTTATGTGAATGGTATGATCGTCGACACTCTCAAAGGTATCTTCGGCAAACACCGCACGTGCCGTGAAAGTTGGCCAATCAGCCCGACGGAGAAGCCATCGACTTGGTAACTCGATGGCTCTCTGGTTCGGAAGAGTAACGATAATTGGAAAATGGTCACTATTACAAAGGTCATCGTGTACACCCCACTGTAGCAGGGGAACCAGCGCACGACTGCACAGGGTAATATCGATACTTGAATAAGTACCGTGTGCAATAGAGAAGTGCGTAGGCTCCCCTGTGTTCAACAGACACAGGTCCAGCCGCCTGATCAGCCTCTCAAAATCTCTCCCTTTACCGCTAGTGGTAGCGGAGCCCCAGATGGTGTTGTGGGCATTAACATCTCCCAGAAGGAGAAAAGGAGGGGGGAGCTGAGAGACTAGATCCACCAGCTGGTCGTAATCCGGCTGAGAATCAGGTGGGATGTACACGTTACATACTGTTGCCATTACTGGCAACGAAGTACGAACTGCAACTGCCTCTAGCTGAGTACGCAACGGCACCTCTTCACTAAAGAGGCTAGAGTGGACGAGAGTGCAGACGCCACCAGCGGCCACAGCTCCGTCCATCCGGTCTTTAGAGAAGAGTTTGAAGTGACGCATTGTTGTCTCATGCCCAGGACGAAACCTGGATTCCTGAAGACAGACAATGGTTGCCGAAAACGAAGATGTTAATTGTCGTAACTCAGCGAGATGAACAGAATAGCTATTACAGTTCCATTGTAATAGTGCCATGGTGTGGACTTAAGTAGAAGTGGGTCTTCTACTTATGCTTGACCGTTTGCCACCCTTCCCCATCTCTAGTTGGAGATGATGGGGCAGGAGAGCACACCTCAATCTCCACATCTCCGTCCGAAGACGAAGAAAATGGAGCGGGCGCTCTCTTGGGTTGCGCACGGTCGTCGTCGGACCTCACGGGTCTCGCCCTTGGGGAAGAGCGAGAGCGGTGTCGAGGGACTTTCTCCCGGTCCGAAGACTGGGTGTCTGTCCCCGACACGCCCCGAAGAGACTTCTTCTTGGATCGGCGCCGACGTGTGTTTGGGGAAGTAGATGGTCCCTTCCCCACAGACGCCGGGTCCTTATAAAACAAGGTCGCTCCTGCTGGCGCCGCTCCACTGGTAGTGGTGGGAGCGGGATGTCTAGCAGATACGTGAGCAGCCCTGCCTTTAGGAGAGGAAGAGAAACGGCGCTGAACCGCTCCCCTCTCCTCCGCCGATCTATTTTCTTTTCTATAGGGGAGTTCCTCCATACGGACGGGCTTGGCTTCAGCAGGCTTCGCTCCCTTGGTGGTAGTGGGAGCGGAAAGGCCAGCAGAGACAGTAGCCACCCCGTCAGCAGGAGGGCGAGAGAGACGGCGACGAACCGTCTCCCTCTTCTCCACTATCTTTGTCTTATCAGATGGGCTGGATGACGATCCAGCCCCGGTCGCAGAAGTCTTCTTTGCCTCGTTGGCAGGGGAAGACTTCTTCTCCGACCGTTTCGGAGAAGAAGATGACTTCTTCTCCGATTGCGCCGGTTTAGATGGTATAACCGGCGCCTTTTTCACAATGGCCGAAGAAGGTTGTTTAACCTTCTTCGGGCTGACAGGTCTCGCTTGGACAGCGAGGGGAGACTTTACGATCTCAGAGAAGTTCGTCGTCGAGGGTACAGCACGGGGAACGAAAGTGGCAGGGGTGATAGGTGGCGTCACCTTAGCCGCGAAAGATACCGGAAATTCGGGTGCAGTCATATCACGGTATCTCTTTCGAGCGTCGTGATATGAAAGCCGATCCAATGTTCTGATTTCTTGGATCTTTGCTTCCTTGCAGAACTCAGGGCACTGCTTCGACCGCGGAGAGTGACTTCCTTGGCAGTTAGGACACGTCGGTGGAGGCGTACACCCCACACCGTCATGTGTCCCCTTGCCACACTCTCTACACACCGCCTTGGCAGTGCATCTGGCAGAAACATGACCGAATTTCTGGCAATTGTAGCAGCGCATAGGTGGAGGGATGTACGGTCTAACGTCGCAATGGTACGACGTGACCTTCACCTGCCTAGGCACTACATCACCCTCAAAATGAAGAATGAAAGCGCCAGTATCGACGCTATCATTTCCAATTTTCCGGGTGATGCGCCTAATCCTGGTGACGCCTCGCTTCCCCAGATCCCGCATCAATTCCGCGTCGCTGTTTAAAATGAGGTCGCGATGGAATATAACTCCACGGACCTCATTTAGCGTATCGTGCTTCTCAACCTTAACGGGAATTTCGCCGAAATGCGTGCATTCCAGCAACGCTTCGGTTTGCTGCCGGTCAACGGTATGCAGCAGGAGCTGCCCGTTCCGGAGCTTGGAAATCCCGTTAAGGTCGCGATATTTCCCCTCGATTTCCTCTGAAAATAGGATCGATTTTACCTGTTTAAAATCTCCCCCGTCTGTCCTGGTAGCTACCAGGTAGCGAGGAGACCTGTCAACAGGGAACTTCTTATTAAATGCCTCATCCCAAGGCGTATACACCTTGGGATTCGGTCTACACTCCAGAGACGGCTTTTTAAGGGTGCCACCCTGTACAGGTGTCCGTGATCGTTTACTACGCATCCCGGACGAAATCCTCCCCGAATACTGCCCACTCCGAACGGGGGCTATCACTGTGGGCGCCACCCAGCCAAGGCAATACCTACCTGGCATAGCAGATATTGCCCGGGGTCCCAGTGCCTCGAACAGGCACTTCCCCCTCGGCATGCACAGGATTTATTCAGCTCCAGTATTCGGCCATGCAGGGACCTTCGTTGTAAGGCGGATACTACTGTAGGGTACATGGCGCACCCACCTGACGGGATGGGGCATACCGTCTAGGCTTTCTGGCCAGATGGCCAAGCTGGTGGCCCTTCCCCTAACAGCATGCATGTTTGTTTCTATTGGTCAAACCAGAGCTGGGACCAGAAAACCAAAATCGACCTTTATAAGGCCCCCTCTAAGTCGCCTTTTACGACAGGCAGGGGATACCGTGGATGAATTCTGCCCTCCCCATCCACAGGGGATCTGAACAAATCAAAAACTGGCAAGTTATTCGGCCATGTCGACCCTATTAGTCGCCTCCTACGACAGGCAGGGCATACCGTGGGTGTATTCTATCCCGCACCCACACGGGGGGTTAAAAGGATTTCTGTTGACTTTTGCTATACCACATATTTCACATCTAGGGTTAACTTTGGATTTACTTAGAGAAATTGGCACTCCCTGACATAGGTTAGGAAGTTTCTGTAGATTTCCAAAGCTAATATGTCCTAATTTCTTGTGCCATACCATGTGTTCTTCTTCAGTTTGGGTTAGGAGTGTTTCTTCTTGATGTTGAGCGATTAAGTCCACAACAAACAATCCACATGGAGTTTTCTTTCCTGTAAGCACAACTTTATCATCCTTCAAAAACAGAACTTCTTTATTTTTGAATCTTAACTCTCCATTGTTTTCAGTGATGGCATTGACAAAGAATAAGTTTCTGGCAAGTTGTGGCACATAAGACACATCTTTAAACAACACGTTGTCAGTTTCAATGTCTCCTGACAACACAGCGTTCATTGTTTCACCTCTCTTTGCACTGTATATTTTAGCTTCTGATGATTCAGTATTTGATAAAATGTCACGCTTATTTGTCAGATGTGATGTAGAACCACTGTCTACCACAAACATATTTTCATTTAGTTTTTCACAGAATAACACTTCACCATACTGTTCAGATTCTGCAAAGAAGGATACTTTGTCTTTCTTCTTTTCATGTTCTTCTTTGAACCAACAGTTGTTTAGACACATGATTAGGTTTCTTACAGTAAATGCATTTCTTACTGTCAAGCACATTGTTTCTTTTCTTGAAGCATTATTCTTCATTGTGAGTGTCACGTTTACAGATCTTGCAATATTTCTTCTTTGGACATCTTGTTTTAATATGCCCTTCTCCCCCACATTTATAACACTTCACTTGAGTCCCGTTTGACCCCTTGTATTTATTTTGTGCACCAGAAACAACACTTGTCCCTTCTGACTTAGGCCTACTTGACAACTTGTAGTCTTCTTCGACACAAATTCTAGCCACAAGATTTTCAATGGATCTATCTGAAGTAGGTGTAGATTCCCATGCACTTGAGAAGTAGTGATATTGCTCAGGCAATGAAAAAAGGATTTTTGCCATAACCATCTCTTCAGATATTTCTTATTTGAATTGTTGAAATTTGAAGACAATATTTCTTAGATGGCTGATGTTCATCATCATTCCTTTAGTTTTATCAAACTTAAAACCATGGAAGTCCACGAGCAGCTGTTGTTTTTGTTGACTGGTATCTCTTCTGAATACACCTCTGAGTGCTTCATACATTTCTTTGGAAGTAGTACATGTCAGAATATGATTTTTCACCACCTTGTCAATTGTTCTCAGAATATAATACTGAGCTTTAGCATCTTTGGCCAACCATGCCTTTCTCCTTTGAGCTGCATCTTGTGGTATTTCAGTGAGAGGTTCTTGCCCATTAACAACATCCCATACTTGCTTGGCTTTAAATAGAATTTGAATTTCAAAATCCCACAGTTGAAATTGTTAAGAAATAATTATGTTGGTAACAACAAAATCTTTATTGATACGCAATTCACATGTTGGCATTACTGCATATTGTAATTTGTTCAACAATAAATTCTTTACTCATTGCAAATGGTGTACCATCTGATTGTCCCGTATCACCTGTACGATAAAAACATAAAACTTTAACAGGTTATGAGCCCAGGTGACTCTAAAATAAAAGTAAACGTGAAAACAGGTGACACTAAAAACATTTAAAAAGTAAAGTAAGTGAAGTGAAGTGCGGTAAGTGAAGTCGAAAATAATGGCCACAAGACCCGAAGACGTAGCACATGTCGAGAAACTCAAGGGAGTCGACACATATCCTATGTGGGTGTTTGAATTAAAAATTCTGCTTACCGCAAAAGAACTGATCAAGATTGTCGACGGGACAGACGTGTTGGTGACCAATCCACCCAGAAATCAAGCTTCAACAGACCAGTGGAAGACTCGAGATGCAAGAGCCCAATACTATATTGTCACATCCATTGACAATCAAGTTAGGCCTCATATCCTAACCTGTACAACTTCTAAAGAAATGTTTGATACTCTTCGAAACATATATCAGAGAGACTCGAGCCAACAAAAATGTTTGCTGCTACGAGACTTTTACAACTTCCAATTTGATGTGAAGAAGGACATGATGAGCAACATTAGTGATCTCCAAAACATCTCCTTCAAACTGAACAAACTCGACCAGAAAGTTGACGAGATTATGCTAATTACCAAGATCCTGTCCGTGCTGCCTGAAGAATATACCCATTTTAGCACAGCATGGGACTCTACTCCAGAGGCGTCCAGGACCATAGAGAACCTGTGTTTGAGGTTAGAGATGGAAGAAAACAAGTTGAGGCGCACTCCGACAGAAGTGCAAAATGTATCCTTTAAAGCAGAGTTAAAAAACAAACAAGGTAGATCTAAATCTAAAAACAAATGTATGAACAGTAAAAAGTGTAATATATGTAAAAAGACAAACCATGAAACCAAAAATTGTTTTCTCAATGACAAGCATCAATGCTCAATATGTAAAAAGTTCAATCATGAAGAGAAAGACTGCTATTTTAGGGATAAAAATAATTCTAAGGTGGAAAATAAAGTGTCATTTCTTGCAGATGATTGCAAGGGCTCACAACGCAATACTAAAAGGAACCAGGCGTCTAGTAGTAGACAGTGGATGTTCAACTCACATGGTAAGTGATGAAAATTTGCTAACAGGTGTTGTGAGCTGTAATGAACACATATTAGTGGCTGAGAAAAATCAGGCCATGTCTGTAGTAAGTAAGGGAACCTTCACCTCTGAGCAGTGTATTCTCAATGATGTTCACTGTGTGCCTGATTTGTCTAAGAACTTGATGTCAGTAAGTAAGACAAGATGTTCAGTAAAGAACATATAGCCTACTTTCTCCTAAATGCATGGGTATTGTTATAACTCTTTGTCCTTTTCAAGGAGTATGATTGAATGTTGGTTGTAGTAGCTTGTTGAAATGCAACGTGCTATAGGGATATTAATCATGAATATGAGGTGCCCTTTGCTAGTGCTACCTCTGTACCAAATTTCGTTCCATTCGGTTTCACCGAGTTCGAATTGATAAGGGGAAGTGATTTTCACACAAAGATGGCCGCCATCCGCAAAATATTAGGCTGATGACCTATTAGTTTGGTCAAAGGATGCTCCCTCCATAAAGGTATGTTGTTGCTAAATTTGCTAGAGATCGGCTGATTAGGCTAATCGTACTTTGATTTAAGCTTTGAACATTTGTGTGGCCGCCATTACGTTTCCATCAAGATGGCGGTGATATAAAACATGACACTGAGGTGCCCTTTGCTAGTGCTACCTCTGTACCAAATTTCGTTCATTCAGTTCCACCGTGTTCGAATTAATAGGGGGAATCAATTTTGATATAAAGATGGCCGCCATCCGCAAACTATTAGGCTAATGGCCTATTAGATTGGTCAAAGGATGCTCCCTCCATAAAGGTATGTTGTTGCAAAGTTTGGTAGAGATCGGATGGTTATGTTAGTCGTAATTTGATTTAAGCTTTAAACATTTGTGTGGCCGCCATTACGTTTCTGTCAATATGGTGGCAATATAAATCATGACACTGAGATGCCCTTTACTAGTGCTACCTCTGTACCAAATTTCGTTCCATTCGGTTTCACCGTGTTTGAATTAATAGGGGGAATCGATTTTGACACAAAGATGGCCGCCATCCACAAACTATTAGGCGAATGACCTATTAGATTGGTCAAAGGATGCTCCCTCCATAACGGTATGTAGTTGCAAAACTTGGCAGAGATCGGATGATTAGGTTAATCGTAATTTGATTTAAGCTTTGAACATTCGTGTGGCCGGCATTACGTTTCAGTCAAGATGGCGGCGATATAAAACATGACACTGAGGTGCCCTTTGCTAGTGCTACCTCTGTACCAAATTTCGTTCCATTCGGTTCCACCATGTTCGAATTAATAGGGGGAATCAATTTTGACATAAAGACGGCCGCCATCCGCAAACTATTAGGCTAATAACCTATTAGATTGGTCAAAGGATGCTCCCTCCATAAAGGAATGTTGTTGCAAAGTTTGGTAGAGATCGGATGGTTATGTTAGTCGTAATTTAACTTGAGCTTTGAACATTTGGGTGGCCGCCATTACGTTTCTGTCAATATGGCGGCGATATAAAACATGACACTGAGGTGTCCCTTGCTAGTGCTACCTTTGTACCAAATTTCGTTCCATTCGGTTTCACCGTGTTTGAATTAATAGGGGGAATTGATTTTCACACAAAGATGGCCGCCATCCGCAAACTATTAGGCTAATGACCTAGTCATTTGGTCAAATGATGCTTCCTCTATAAAGGTATGTTGTTGCAAAATTGGGTAGAGATCGGATGATTAGGTTAATCGTAATTTGATTTAAGCTTTGAACATTTCTGTGGCCGCCATTACGTTTCTGTCAAGATGGCGGTGATATAAAACATGACACTGAGATGCCCTTTGCTAGTGCTACCTCTGAACCAAATTTCGTTCCATTCGGTTGCACCGTGTTCGAATTAATAGGGGGAATCGATTTTCACACAAAGATGGCCGCCATCCGCAAACTATTACGCTGATGGCCTACTAGTTTGGTCAAAGGATGCTCCCTCCATAAAGGTATGTTGTTGCAAAATTTGGTAGAGATCGGATGATTAGGTTAGTCGTAATTTGATTTAAGCTTTGAACATTTGTGTGGCCGCCATTACGTTTCCGTCAAGATGGCGGCGATATAAAACATGACACTGAGGTGTCCTTTGCTAGTGCTACCTTTGTACCAAATTTCGTTCAATTCGCATTCACCGTGTTCGAATTGATAGGGGGGGGGACAGACATTCAGAGTACACACACTCACACACACACACACACACACAGACTCACACACACACACACACACACACACACACACACATACACACACACAGACAGACACACTTTTTTCGCCCTGTGTTGATCTCATAAGTCTACTTTCATTTTTTGCAAAAATCGAAAGTAGGCTAATAACAGAAAATAATGGCATTGTTGTGTTCACAAAAGATGATGTTAATATATACCAAGACAACAGAGTGGTACTAAAAGGTAAGAAAAAATGCAGTAGGACTGTATACTGTTGACCTTGATGTTAATATGCAAAATGAGGCGCTGTGTGCACAAGGTAATGATGTAGGTAAAGAGTGGCACAGAAAACTGGGTCATTTAAGTTACAGCTACCTTAATAAACTGCCTAATATTTGTGATGGTGTGTCCCCCATTGTTGCACATACTAACATAGATGAAGTGTGTGAGAAATGTGTAAAAGCAAAACAGATCCGGTTACCATTTAATACAGAAAGGACTAGGGCAACAAGACTGTTAGAAATAATACACACAGATGTTTGTGGACCTCTAGATCCACCCACCCATGATGGCTACAGGTACATTATGTGCTGTATAGATGACTACTCACATTTTAGTGTTATCTATCTGTTGTTAAATAAAAGTCAAGTTCCTATGTACTTAAAACAGTATGTGACAATGGCCGAAACCAAATTTGATCTGAGAGTAACCAAGATAAGGTGTGATAATGGAGGAGAGTATTCCTCACATGATCTGAAAGATTGGTGTAAAAACAAAGGTATTATGCTGTACTATACAATTCCATATACATCCCAATTAAATGGAACAGCAGAACGGTTCAATCGTACTCTTATGGAAAGAACAAGAGCTATGCTTTTTGATTCTAACCTAGATAAAGAGATGTGGGGGGAAGCAGCACTAACAGCTACATACCTGATTAATAGAAGCCTCACTAGTACTGTTGACACAACCCCAGCTGAAAAATGGACATACAAGAAACCAAATCTGTCTAACCTACAAATTTTTGGTTGTGTTGCCTATGCCAAAAATTTGGGTTATCTCAAGAAGCTTGACAGCCGAAGCAAGAAGTGCATTTTGTAGGATTACGAGGCACACAGGCAATTGAAATGGAACACACGTTTACTGTACTTGACATTTACTACAACAGAACTGAACGAACAAGGTGATACAACATTCTTTTTATACACACCATTACCATAAAACAAAAGAGAAACATATCTCTATGGACCAGGTTTATAATTAACAGTGTAACCAACGCAAACCATGGTCACATATTTCAACACACCTCCTTAAACCTGTGGGAGTAGAGGACATGATTTAAGACCCAAGTCTTTACAAAAATAAATGTGCTTAGGCTTAGGAAGAGGCTTTGTTAGGATGTCTGCACACATTTTTGAAGTCTCCTCATATTTGATGCATATGACTTTAGAATCCAAAGCATCTCTAACATAGTGATATTTAGTGTCAATATGTTTGGTCCTATTATGGTGGACTGGATTTTTTGCCAGTTTTTGAGCTGATTGACTATCACTCAATAATATGATGGGTGACTTGAGATCTATAAAGTTAGACAAAACACGTTTCAACCAAACAGCTTCTCTTACACCTTCACTCAGTGCAACATATTCTGCTTCAGTAGATGATAAGGAAATGCATTTTTGCTTTTGAGCCCCCCCCATGACACAGCACCACCTGCCATTTTGAACACAAAACCACTGTATGATTTTCGGTCAGTGCTATCATTAGCCCAGTCAGCATCAACAAATCCCATGAATTGACCTCCATTCCTGACATACTTAAGTGACAAGTCTTTTGTGCAATTTAAATAACGCAGTACTCGCTTTGCAGCAGACCAGTGAGATTCATTGTAACAATGATTAAATTGACTGAGATATGATATCGCATAGCTTATATCTGGACGCGTGCAAACACTTAAATACATGAGCGAACCTATGAGTTCTCTATAAGGAAGATCACTAGTTTCTGTATCAGAAACACCAAGATTTTGTTTGGTTTCCAAGGGAGTACCAATGGGACGTGCATCGTGCATACCATATTTCTTTGCAATCTCACTGATGTACTGCTCTTGGCTAAGATACATTGTACCATTCTTCTTATCTTGCCTTACTTTAATACCTAAAATATAAGAAATTGGTCCAAGATCTCGTACCTTAAATTCTTTATCAATACAGGTCTTCAATGACTTGATCTCAGACTCATCATTATAAGCCACAATAAAATCATCCACATATAATGCAATAATTACCATACCTTGGGCTTGTTTCTTAAAGTACACACAGGGTTCATCAGCACAATTTTTGTAACCCAATTTGACAAGAACAGAGTGAGCTCGCTCATTTCACAAGCGAGAAGATTGTTTTAAGCCATAAATAGATTTTTTTAACTTGCAAACTTTATGCTCTGAACCTCTCTTGACAAAACTTTCTGGCTGATACATGTAGATCTCTTCATCTAACTTTCCATTGAGAAAAGCAGATTCGCATCCCAATGTACCACCTTCAGATCTGTTTGGACAGCCAAGGCAAGCAGCATCCTTAACGTGCTGTGTCGAACAACAGGAGAGAAAGTTTCTGTAAAATCTACTCCGTACCTTTGGGTGAAGCCCCTGGCCACAAGTCTGGCTTTATACCTTTGAATGTTACCATTAGAGTCTCTTTTTACTTTGAAAACCCACTTACTACTGACAACATTCTTGCCCTGGGGTTTATCAACTAGATCCCAGGTGTCATTTAACTGAAATATCTCCATTTCCCTTTTCATAGCCTGCTCCCACTTAACCCTATCAGGCATGGACAGTGCCTCCTTAACTGTACGAGGTTCAGAGTCATCAGTGAGAGTCAAGTATGTCACATAGTCTGACATGTCTACAGGCTTTTGTTGGCGCCTAGGATACCTTTGATTACCTTCGGCATCCCCCTCCATTGGCTCATTGACGATGGTGGCAGAGCCCACAGAATCACTGCAGTCTGAATCTGTTCCACTAGGGACATAGCTTAAATCAGCTGAGTCAACAGTCTCAGCCACACCAGCACTGCTAATGGGCGATACGCTTTCAAGTTCCGAAACGCACTCTGCCCCATCCCCTGAGTTGTCGGGTTCTGCCTCACTGTCAGTGGGAACTGAGATCTGCAACATTGCAGGTTCATTAATCTGCAAGGATGGACCAACATTACCTGGAGACACATCAGACACCTCCTGGAACACATCTTCAAAGAACTGTGTATCCCTGGACTTAACAAGTTGATGAGTAACAGGATGCATGAATCTATAGGCTTTACTGTCCTCACAATAACCACAGAAAATGTGTTTTTCACTTTTAGGATCCAACTTGTTTCTCCTTTGATCAGGGACATGAACTTGTGCTACACAACCAAAAATTCTTAGATGCTCCATATTGACCTTGTTACCAGTCCAGATCTCCTCTGGAACTTTACCAGGAATTTTTCTGGTTGGGGACCTGTTTACAAGATAGGCTGCTGTATTTATTGCTTCAGCCCACATGCGTTTATCTACTTTAGACTCGCTCATCATGGCTCTACATTTATCAAGCAATGTTCTATTCATGCGTTCAGCTACACCATTCTGCTGTGGAGAATAGCTAGTTGTAGTTTGATTCTGAATACCTTCTGATTTAAGTAGCCTCTCAAAAGATTTGTTACAAAATTCACCACCATTATCAGTGCGTAGGACCTTAATAGATCTTTCACATTGATTCTCGACCTGTGCCTTGAAATCAATAAAGCAATCCAAAACATCACTGTTCTTAGCAAGGAAATACACAAAAACCTTTCTAGAATGAGCATCAATGAAGGTCAAGAAATAACGAGCATTGCTCCAAGATGGAACTGGCATAGGCCCACATAAGTCTGAATGAATAAGATCTAGCTTATTTTTACATACAGTTTTACTCTTACTTGTCTAGCTTGTTTACCTTCAGCACATGAAAAACAGTTTTTAAAACCATTATCTGAGAAATTAATTCCATGAGTGAGACTATCTCTTAACAACTTCATACTGTGGTTGTTAAGATGGCCCAGTCGTTTATGCCATAAATATTCTTAGTCCTCTGAACAAATATTAGCTTGACCACTGAGAGCATTGACTTGGTAAACACCCCCCACATTACTCGCAGTCAGTGCTACATTACCTGTAGCAACAACGTTTTCACTATCATAAACTTCACAAGTATTGTCGGTGAATACCACAGCATAACCCTTTTGAGTAGCAGCAGACACAGATAAAAGATTAGCAGTGAGACCAGGAACATATTCTACATTGGACAAGGTTTGTGAAATACCATTTTCTAATTGAACAGTTACATTACCAGATCCTTGGCCATACAATTTTTGATTGTTTGCTGTACTGATCTCCAGATTAGGACCAGCAGTGAAGTTCACCATCGCAGTCTTGCTTGAACTCATATGCTTAGTAGCACCAGAGTCAACGAACCAGGCCCCTGTAGAGGCCCTTGCACTTAATGCCTGTCCATCGGTCGCCAGCATCATCTTGTCTTTCTTCGACTTCTGTTGAGTTGAGCTCTGCATCTCCTCTTTCCTGCAATCCCGCTTCCAGTGTCCTGGCTTCTTGCATTTCCAGCAGAAGGGCTTCTTCTTCGTCTTGTCTTCTCGTGAAAACAGAACAGAATCCTTGGATGGCTTGGAAGTACTTTTCCCACTCCAAGTAGTATCTTGTAGCAACTTGGTTCGGACTGTGTCTGCAGTAAGGTCTGTTCCGGAACTTTCCAGAGCCATAATCATAGGCTGAAACTCATCTGGTAGACCTTTCAGCATAAGAGCTGCCACAAACTCGTCGTCCAGTGCCTTATTCATAGACGCAAGTTGCTGAGCAAGTCCCATAACCTCACTAACATACTCTTCCATCGTCTTGTAGTGCTTTAATTTAACTTTGCACAATTTCTTCAAGATGACGATCCGCCGATTCACTCCTTTATCTGAGTAGGCCTTTTCAAGAGCTTCCCACACTTCCTTCGCGGTCTTACAAGGCATGACGATTGGGAAAATTGATTTATCCACCATGAGGTTAAGTCTGGCCCTAGCCCGACTTTCGTCTTTCGCTTTCTTCGCAGATGTTGTAGTATCTCCATCCGGGTAGCCAACTATACAGCTCCACAGATCTTCGAGTCTTAGTACGTTTTCCATCTCGAATCGCCAATCCACGTAATTTAGACTACCTCGCAGCTTATCTATAGCCGGTAACGAGGTGCTGGTTGCAGACATGTTGAATTTCGCTACGTAGCCGAATTCACAGTTCATATAACAATCAGTCTATCATACGCACTTTATATTCGCACGGTGGATTCGTGGCTGGGCCCATAACCTGTAGGATTACGAGGCACACAGGCAATTGAAATGGAACACACGTTTAATGTACTTGACATTTACTACAACAGAACTGAACGAACAAGGTGATACAACATTCTTTTTATATACACCATTACCATAAAACAAAAGAGAAACATATCTCTATGGACCAGGTTTATAATTAACAGTGTGACCAACGCAAACCATGGTCACATATTTCAACACATTTTTGTAGGCTATGCACCAAACGAATACCGACTATGGGATGAAGAAAACAGGAATATATTCGTCTCTAGAGATGTGGTATTTGAGAGAAATATAATAAAATTAGATCAACATAACCCTAAAACTGAAATCTACCAGGCAAATGTTGAAGAAACAGATCATGAACCTCAAGAAGAAGAAGAAGAAGAAGATGTTGACTTCGTAAATTCAGATCACGAACAGAGAGAAGAAAGATGTCATGAACTTGGTTTACGACCAAGAACATTAAAGAGACCTAATAAATATGATGACTATCAACTAGATAGCGGAGAAGATGAAGAAGCAATGATGACATACAGGGAGTCGCAAACAAATGAAGACAAAGAAAAATGGAAAATAGCCGTTAAAGAAGAAAAAGACTCTTTGAAGAAAAATAAAACTTGGAAATTAGTAAGCCCTGAGGCAGCAAGAGGAAAAGAAGTTTTGTCAAGCCGGTGGGTGTTCAAAGTTAAGGAAGACGGTAGATATAAAGCTAGACTTGTAGTACGAGGATGTGAACAAAGGAGTGGAAATATAAATTATGAAGAAATCGTCAGTCCAGTTGTAGACACAACTTCACTAAGAATCCTTTTTGCTATCGCAGCACACTATAACCTGCACATTAAAACATTTGATGTCAAGACGGCCTTTTTGTATGGAACCCTAGAAGAGGACATCTACATGAAAATACCAGAAGGTTACACAGACGAAGGGAAAATATGCAAACTGCAGAAAGCCTTATACGGACTGAAGCAAGCACCCTGTAGGTGGAACAAAACTCTCACAGAGTTCCTGAAACAAGAAGGCATGACACAAACTAAGTCAGACCCCTGCATCTTCAAGAATTCTGAGAACAGTTTGTTTCTAGCAATTCATGTAGACGATGGCATTATCATGGGCAAAGACATTCAGAAAATGACACTGCTACTCTCTAAACTAGAGAGAAATTTTGAAATGAAGACAACTCATGAACCCAAAACTTATTTGGGGATAGATATAAACAGAACAGAAGATGGTATCTTTATTTCTCAAGAGAAATATGCTCATAATGTGCTGCAACGTTACAACATGCAAGAATGCAAAGAAGTTAAAACCCCAATAATCCAAAATGAAGAAACAGGTGCAGCAGAGGACAGCGTGAAGACAGATTACCCCTATAGACAAGCAGTTGGGAGTCTGTTATATTTGTCTTGTACAACCAGACCAGACCTGGCTTATAGTGTGAATTATGAAAGCAGGTCTATGGAGAAACCAATAGATCAAGATATACAGAATGTTAAACGAACACTTCGATATCTGAAAGGAAGCACAAAAATGGGAATACACTATGCATCAAAAATGAAAGATGATCTGAAAATAATTGCATACAGTGATACAGATTTTGCTGGTGATCATAAGAAAAGAAAGAGTACTACAGGCTATGTCATAATGCTGGCAGATGGACCGGTGGCATGGCGGTCACGCAAGCAGAAAATTGTGGCACTGTCATCCACAGCAGCCGAATACATTGCTGCAGCAGACTGCTGTAAGGAGTTAAAGTATCTGAAATACCTGATACAAGAACTAACTGGAAAGTCTGTTCCCATTGTTCTTAACATAGACAATCAAAGTACATTAAAGTTGGTGAAATCAGGTCAAATGAGAGGAGAGTCAAAGCACATTCAAGTGAGGTATCACTATCTGCAGGAGAACTATAAAAAAGAATTGTTTTCTCTTCAATTCTGTCCGACCCATGACCAGGTAGCTGACATTTTCACAAAGCCTTTATTGTCTACTAAATTTGAAAAATTTAAAGATGTTCTGTTGAGGAGTGGAGTAGAATAGGTCCAAAGAAAGTATTTGATTTTAAATATGTTAATAACAATTAAGACTATTTTAAATTGTAACATTTCATGTTTTATTGTTGAAATATCAACGAGTATGTTATCCAATGTATAGTCATATTGTAGTTTAAGTCAAATACCGTATTGTTTGTACAACTTCTCATAGTTTGTATTATGACAAAGATTTTGTTCTTACGGGGGGATGTTAAGAAATAATTATGTTGGTAACAACAAAATCTTTATTGATACGCAATTCACATGTTGGCATTACTGCATATTGTAATTTGTTCAACAATAAATTCTTTACTCATTGCAAATGGTGTACCAGCTGATTGTCCCGTATCACCTGTACGATAAAAACATAAAACTTTAACATAGTTGAAATATGTTAGGGCTGCTGAGTTTTTGTATGCTGTGTAGTTCACTATCTTCTGATGCCATTGTCTTAGTCTTTTGTTTTTCTTCAACACGCTGCACAGTTCTTGATTATTTATCTCGTTTCACAGTTTATCCATTGCATTTGGCGCATCTGGGCCCATGACCTGTTCTGATTTTGATATTTTAGTAAACTGATTCAGTCTGCTTACTCTAATTTATAGTATTTTAGGTTTCACAGCACTCACTGATTCACACACCATTTTCACTTGCAAGGCAGAGCAGTGTACTACTCTTTTATTTTTCTTGAAAACAAAATAACATACATAATAAGTACCAATATAACAGAAAAATATTTGGTTATAACCGTTGCCAACCTAACATGTTTTAACATTGAATCGTGGTTTTATCCAATTATTAGCCTTCTAGTAACAATATTCGTGACTGTAATTCACGTCTAACTATACCCCAATAACAAAATCAGCAATAGCCCAATAGCTTGTATAACACTGAAAATTCGTAACAAATACGACAATCATTCTCCAAGTGAGTATCCTAAATTCATCTTACTTCAATCCTGATCATCCATCGATGTCAGAAATAGCTTCAAAAACTCATTAACACAATCGTTAAATAATCCAATACAAAGAATAGCTCTCTAAAGCTGTCAATAATATTCCACACATTCGCAAAAAATCATGATCTGATAACTTAATGTTTAGGAGAACAACAGCATCAATTCCAGCTGAAATCTAGCTTAAAGTTGCATCAATCTCTTAAAACCAAATTTTACTTGAAATTTAATTTCTTTCAAAATTATCACACAGTAAATGACATCAGAATGAAACAATTCTTGACACTAGTAATTGCGCTTGTCCGCGATCGTATTTTTATTGAGTTGTTGTAACTTCAATAATGCAATTTATAAGGGTAAAGGAGTTAAGGAGAGAGAGAAATTATTTCATATGACTTGACCCTAAACTAGAAACAAACCTATAAAAACCATATGACATCGCAGTACAATGCGACCAAAGTTAATTAAGCATAATAAAAATGTGTAAATAAAATATTCACGATATAAACCTGGATTTGTTTCTTTACTCTAGGAACCTCATTAATCGTACATACAACTATCTAAATAAATTACTACCCCATCAAAAATCATTAAAACACGTAGGCTATACTGTAGAACTGTGTGTTCCTTTCTTGAACTACATATAATTCCTTAATGCTTCCAAATGAAATCGATTATTTATTTAAATAGGGGGCAGCTCCTCCTTACAAATCATCGTCAGGTGTTTTAGTTCACAATCAATATCAAAATTTAAGTCTTAAAATCACAATCAGCATATTCAACATTCAATACTATAAATTTCACTTCAGGTGTTGCGGAAGAAAAAAAATTCACACTCCAAATGCAGCTACATGCATATGTGAATTGTGTAGCGAGCCCTGTGACCGATATCATGCGGCATACTGTAAAAGAAGACTGTCTTCCCTGACGCAATTTTGTAGCGACTGACAGTTCCTGCATTGCATTTTTTACTTTTTCATTGGCCATTGGCTGCATTAATACTATTCTTATTATAAATTCAATTCAGCCGTAGGAACGGAACACCCTAAGGATCAATAACCAAATAAATTGCCAACAATACTTCACCAAACTGTCCGCTCTATCCTAATACGGGCCGTCATCAACATTTGAGGCACACGTGACTTCGATCTACCTTAAATCCTAGACCAATCCCTTCTTTTGTACTCCGTTGAGTGTGTCGTAAATTTACCTCAAGTGTGCATATGAACATAAATAAGTAACCTCCAAACATCCCTAGCTTGGGTACGTAGACATAACTACACTAAAACATCACAAGGCAAGGTTTGGTTGGCTTCGTTCCTTTACTTTCTTCATATACTGTACTGTAGTTCAAATTATTTTCATTACTAATAATTTCAATAATTTCAATGCGACATTCTGCAAGGGTGCAATGCATTTCTATCTCTTATTATTCCTGTTTATACTCAATTAAGGATGAAATGAAATTATTTTAAGCTCGAATGCTCTTCCTGATGTCAACCTCATTACGAGTGTTGATGAGAAGTGAAGATGAATGAAATTGGGCAAGGAGATGGTAAAGAGTAGTCGTGACCTGTTAGAAGGTACCGTTCCTGCACCTAACTGTAGATAAAATGAGATATCGCAAAAGTCCATTTCAAAAATGGTGCACAGTGGAATGTTAACCCCCACGTCTTGTAGCCTACATTTTTAGAGAGTTTGACCTGACTACACAACTCTTCAACGCGCCTAAGTACCCTGGTCAGTATTCTCTTTATTTAACTGGCATATAATTGTAATAAATCAAATTAATTGCTTGATGTAGTGTGGAGGATGGAATGTTCGAGTTGCAAATAATTTGATCTACCTAAGTTTGATGTGTGACCTGTCATCACTTTGAGGACGACAATTAATGCTTTGTATGTCTTGTGCAGCAACGAATGCAGCATAACCCTATTATCATTGAAACTTAAAATTCATCCTTTAATTACCTAGCCCTTTGTTTCATCTGAAACACTGTATTATCAAAGGAGTCTATTTAAATATTAGATTGGTTCGCAAGTCTGAAATTGATGGCTTTAACATCTAGGTATGTCATCACGCAATACAAACCGGACTTCAATAGGACTGCTAATACCTTGCGTCCTGAATTGTGCAAATCACAATGCAGGTTGGACAACTGAATGATCCCTTTTAGGACAAAGGGCAGCATCAGTGTAATTGTATTTGGTACATGATTTTCTCGTGAGGGAAAGAACGATGTTTGTTTGTTGGTTGGTTCCTTAGTTTAGGGGCTGCGACAACGCGGTCATGTGTCCCCGTGTACTGTGGGTGTGAGTAGATTCTGTCCGATAACCGGTGTTAATTGTGATGGCTGTATTAGTGTGTGTTATCTGTTTTAATTCAAGTAAAATAAATCAGATAACACACATTAATACAGCCATCACAATTAACACCGGTTATCAGACAGATTCTACACACACCCAAAGTACACGGGGCTACATGACCGCGTTGTCACAGCCCCTAAACTAAGGAACCAACCAACCAACCAACAAACATCGTTCTTTCCCTCACGAGAAAATCATGTAGATAAGAAAGCTTATACAGTGAAACCTATCATCGACGGACCTTTTATCAAACTTTTCTTAAAAAGAAATATTTGAAGGTCCCGTGACCTTAGGTGTGAAAAACGTGTTAAATCCCCTTCATGAAGTGGAAACTGTGTTATGCGGACAACGGAAATAAAAATACGCATTTTAACGGAAAATTTTCAATTTACGGAATGCAGTGTTTAGACATTTTTCAGGCACCCTGTGACAGGTGCGTATATACATTTTTTTCGGGGGGGGGGGGGGGTGACTCTCTTGGATAATTGTGAGTATTCTCAGGGGCTTGTCACCGCAAAATACCCAGAAATATCAACCAATATCTTAGAGCATATAACTTTGTGTAAATATTTTAGATAAGATTCAAAGTTTATATAGCCTACAATTTTATTATTACTGGCAACACAAAATAAAATTGTAAAATACAACACAACACACAAATAAAAGTTTATAATTAATTAATTTTCTATTATGATCTTTGGGGTATGAATGGCAAATATTTAAATATATGTCTGGAATTCACAGTGTTGCCTCTCAAGTCTGAGTGTACCCCGTTCCAGCCCTCAGACGAGAATTAAAATTTCTTGGCAGAGCCGGGAATCGAATTAGGACCTCCGGGGCGGCAGCCAAGAGTTAGTATAATTTCAATTTTAATATTGTTTATAACTTAGCCAATAGCCAATGGAGCCCCCTCAGCAGCCCCCCCCCTTATATACGCCCCTGAAATTCATAGACGTTTATACAAATATCGTCAAATACAACGATAACAAACTAAAATCTATGTGTTTATGCAGTGTCAGCAATTACCATGTGCTTGCGCCAGGGCTCCCAAATGACAGATGTGCGGTGTTGGCACTTATGACACAACTTGAGAATTGTTGAAGGCGATGCTTCACTGTGTGTGATTTTAAATACAATATTGGGTATAGCAGGGTATATAACGTTGGCAGCACTGATCATCTGCTCTTCGTTGCGTTAGGCAGGTGTTTTCAAGGGTTGTTCGGCATTACATTTCGTTCAGAGTTCCACGACAGCTGTGCTCACAGCAACACCTCAAAAGCTTGCGACTTGCGTGTGTGTGTGATCCGTTGGGGTGTACTTTTTCTTTTGTGTTTCGTTAGTGCTTGGTGTTGGTGTTTTGTGCCATTGTATTATAGGGCTGTTAATAAGTTTTATATACTAGTTGCGTGTGGTCGCGATGGCGGCTCAGAGCGATGGGACGTTAATGGGCCAACCCCCAGACAGTGCAGGGAACGTTGTCGTGGATGGTATTATCCCTATGGAGGATATGTCAATCGTTCATGAGCAACCAATTATTTCAACCCAGGAGACAACGAAACCAATGATGGGATCCTCAACTGACCCAGTACGAACCCCGGCCACGGACTATCGTTATCCTAGCCATCATACTGGACCATATATTATTTTTGTGCAGGGGGAAGGGGCTCAGGCGATTGGAAATTTACATCCGATGGCCTTGGGTCGGCTTTTCTATGAAAGAAAAATCCTGGGCATACGAGAAATTCAGAAAAAGGGACGAAATAGAGTACAAATACAATTCACAAATTATCGCGATGCAAATACTTTTTTGGAAAATCCGATACTACGTGAGAGGAATTTGATAGCTATTATCCCCTCCTCTAATGTCCAATGGGTTGGACTTAAGCGAGGGGTTGACACTTCTCTTACGAATGAGGAACTACTCAAGTATATAGAGGCTCCTGTCCCCATTTTACGGGTACAGCGCTTCTTTCGAAACAGAACTGTTGATGGCCAAAAGGAACGCATGGCTACGGGGACTGTGAAAATCTTTTTTGAGACTCAGAACTTACCACCTTATGTCAGCATTTTTAATGTTATGCTAGAAGTTAATTTGTATATTTTCTCGCCTCTACGATGCACCAAGTGTCAACGTTACGGACATGTGCAGTTACATTGCCGGGCTCGAGCCCCTCGCTGTGGCAATTGTGCCGCTGAACACCTCACCTCGGGATGTAAGGAAGTTTTATCTAAATGTGCCAATTGTGCAGAGAATCACCCGGCAGGTGCCATTCGTTGCGAAATTCTTCAACAGCAAGTTGAAATTAAAAGACGGATGTGTGTGGAAAATAAATCGAATAATGAGATCATGAAAAGTCAAATGGGTCCCACATTCAATCCATTAACTTTACCCCAACAATTTCCGCCTTTAAGTTCAGCTCCAAGTGTCAGGCAGACTGAGCCGGCCCGAAAGCGCAAGTTTACGGAAATCGTTCATACGGCCCCCAAAGTGGTACAACCTCTGGGATATGATAGGAGTGCATATTGCCAGCTTTTTAACCAACCGAGATTGGAAAAGGCCCCACCGGTCTTCACAGCCAAGACGTCGGAGACAAGTAATCTACACAGTCCCGGGCCTGGTTCAGGGTCGCCTGGATCGGAGCCAACAAAAATTATTTTGGCAGAGTTTACTAAATTTATGGAGTTGTTAGGGCATAATGCGCAATGGGCGCATTGCTACCCCCGTTGGAAAAATCAACACAGCATGACAACCAGACCTTGGGTCACTAGTTTCACTGATTTTCTCTTTCCGTTTTTGAAGAGACGTGTGGCTCCTCCAAGGGAATTGCAGGAGTATAGTCAACAAGTGGCATGAATTACTTAAATTAATCGATGACTTCCATCCGGATGTTATTTTTTTACAAGAAACTTGGCTATCGCCCCAATATCGTTTTACGATCCCAATGTATAATGTTGTTAGAGAGGATGGTCCAGGTTATGGCGGTATAAGCATCCTTATTCGAAATGATATCCCTTTTTCTGTGATCCCCATTTCCTACCTTCTACCACGTAGTTTTCATCAGTGTTTTCGGATCGGCAATACTATTTTTAGTAATTTATATTGCCCTCCCCAAGTTCAGGGATCGCAACGCCAATGGTTGATGTATTTCAAATATATTGCACAATTTCCTAAACATATAGTTCTCGGGGATTTTAATGCCCACCATGGACTCTGGGGCAGTGAGCGTGTCAACCCTAAAGGTCGCCATATTGTGCATGCACTTCAAACTTAAGCTTTGAATATTCTTAATGATGGGTCGCCTACGCGCATAACACCACCGGGACGTCCAAAGAGTGCGGTAGATTTGACTATTACAACAGCGGGTATTGCCCATCAATTGGAATGGAGAACACTTGGGGACACTCATCAGAGCGATCATTTTCCGATTCTTATATATTATGCGAAGCCGGGTGAGAAGCTTGAGCGTCCATGTCTTTTTACCATCAAAAGGAATTTACGGCATTTCGACTATGAAATTTTTCAACACTTTATAAATGACAAGCTGTACCCGGCATGCGTTGCAATGCCAATCAAAGAAAGTGTTGGCGTTGAAATTCTGTTTCATGAAGTGCTTTTGGATACACAACATGTTAACTGCCACTAAGCTATCGTAAAATGGAGTTTCTAATTTAGAACCATTCGTGGAAGCGTGCACAACAACTTTCAAAAGTTTCATCGCTGTCACTCATTTGTTGAATCTACTCGTACGCTACCTGTTGTGAAATGGATTTACTAAGTCGAAACCCTTCCCTGGCGTGTACACAATAACTCATCAATGATTCATCGCAATCGGATGAATTGTATATGCACGTATACGGGGTATTGTTTAAACGATTCGTGCGCTGTCACTCATTTGTTGAATCTACTCGTGCGCTACCTATTGAGAAATGTATTACTAAGTCGAAGCCCTTCCCTGGCGTGTACACAATAACTCATCAAGGTTTCATCGCAATCGAAGAATGTTATATGAATGCAATAGGGGATTTTGTTGAAACGCTTCGCACGTCGTCACCCATTTGTTGCATCTACTCTTGCGCTACTTATTGTGAAATGGATTTACTAAGTCCCCTTCCCTGGCGGGTACACAATAACTGATCAATGTTTCATCGCAATCGGATGAATAGTATATGAACGCATACCTGATTTTGTTTAAACGATTCGCGCTCCGTCACTCATTTGTTGAATCTACTCGTGCGCTACCTACTGTAAAATGTATTTACTAAGTTAGAAACCGTCACGTAAGTGTCCACAACATCTCACCCAAGTTTCATCGCTATCGGACTAATGGGATATGAAGACATAGGTGACTGTATTGAAACGCTCCGCATGTCGTCGTTCATTTGTCGAATCTACTCGTGTGCTACCTACTGTGAAATGTATTTACTAAGCCAGAAACCTTCCTTGGAGTGTCCACCATATTTCACCCAAGTTTCACCGCTAACGGCAGAATGGTATATGACCTTATACGGGACTTTGCTGAAACGCTTCGCGCGTCGTCCCTCATTTGTGGAATCAACTTGAGCGCTGTATATTGTATAGTGGATTTACTAAGCCAGAAATTTTCCATGACGTGTACACAACATCTCACCCAAGTTTCATAGCTACGGACGAATGGTACATGAATGCATACGGGACTTGGTTGAAACGCTTCGCGTGTCGTCGCTCATTTGTTGATTCTACTCTTGCGCTACATATTGTAATATGGATGTACTCAGCCAGAAACCTTCCCTGGAGTGTACACAACATCTCACCCAAGTTTCATCGCAATCGGATGAATGGTATGTGAACGTATATGGGACGTTGTCGAAACGCTTCGCGCGTAGTCACTCATTTGTTGAATATAAACGTGCGCTTCGTATTGTAAAATAGATTTACTTAGCCATAAACCTTTCCTGGAGTGTACACAACAATTCACCAAACATTTATCACTATCAGACGACTGGTATATGACTTTATACAGGACTTTGTTGAAACGCTTCGCGTGTCAACGCTCATTTGTTGAATCTACTGGTGCGATACCTATTGTAAAATGTATGTACTAAGCCAGAAACCTTCCCTGGAGTGTACACAACATCTCACCCAAGTTTCATCGCTATCGGATGAATGGTATATGAAATTATATGGCACTTTGTTGAAACGCTTCGCGCGCCGTTGCTCATTTGTTGATTCTACTCGTGCTCTACCTATTTTTAAAGGGATTTACTAAGCTAGAAACCTTCCCTGGAGTGCACACAAAATCTCATCCTAGTTTCATCGCTATCGGACGAATGGTATATGAACGCAAACGTGACTTTGTTGAAATGCTTCGCGCGTCGTAGCTCATTTGTTGAATTTACTCGTGCGCTGCCTATTGTAAAGTGGATGTACTAAGCCAGAAAGTTTCCCTGCAGTGTACACAACGTTTTACGCAAGTTTCATAGCTATCGGACGAATGGTATATGAATGCATACGGGACTTTGTTGAAACGCATTGCGTGTCGTCGCTCATTTGTTGAATCTACTTGTGCGCTATCTACTGTGAAATGTATTCACTAATTTTGAAACTTTCACGTAAGTGTACACAACATCTCACCCAAGTTTCATCGCTATCGGACGAATGGTATATGAACACATACGGGACTTTGTTGAAATGCTTCGCGCATCGTCGCTCATTTGTTGAATCTACGCGTGCGCTACCTATTGTAAAATGGATTAACTAAGTCAGAAACCTTCCTTGGAGTGTACTCAACATCTCACCCAAGTTTCATCGCAATCGGACGAATGGTATATGAACGCATAGGAGACATACAGACATACCCACAGACAAACTATCACGTTACATTGATTTTTATATATATATAGAAGATGGATTGGGGACTTCGCGAACACCTCCGTATCAACGGTATTATTCTTTATTACGGCTGATACAACGATTTCTTGATTTTTATCACCCCCAGCGCGCGATATCATCGTATTCGTTACAGCATCCGGGTGCGGTCCATTGGTGGGACGCAGAGTGTGCGTTGCTTGTTCGTCGGAGAAAGGCATGTTTAAAAAGATATCGCGTTCATGGGACTGTTGATAATTATCTACGTTACAAAAGTCTCACTGCCCAGCTTCAGAAGACATTTAATGAAAAACGACGGATGGCGGGGCAAAATCATATTAGTACATTCAATTCCCATACTTCTTCGAGCACATTATGGTCTCTGATAAAACAATTATCGAATACTCGTCGTACTCGTCCTAGTACGGGACTCACGCAGATAGGTTTTCAAATGTTTTATCATTCCCTCACGCCAGATTCAGTTTCCAGACACGCATTTGTACCACCTTATTTGACTTCGGATAAGTTTCAGGTTTTACAACAACCAATCACGCGCAATGATATCTCGACTGCGTTGCGTCACACTAAATCCACGAGTCCGGGTATGGATTACATTACTTAGATAGATAGATAGATAGATAGATTTTTATTAATTCCATTTGATCAAATACATGCATTCAATACATTTTTGATATAGGACACGTCAGAATTTACATGCATAAAATAAAAGAACTAACAGGTATATATTACTAAGATTATAACTATTTATAACTTATTATAATAGCAAATCTTAATAGATACAATCTTATTGCACAACTATTTACACCTCACTCTATTATCATAATATGAAAACTTAATTCTATAAATACAACAACATACAGCTAGGTATTAAAATTAAATTAAAAAAGTAAAATATAGTTATAGATTCCATCACTCCTATACGCTAAAATATTCAACTACTGAGTAAAAACAATGGCACTGCAGATAAGCTTTCAACATTCTATCAAAGGTTGGGATGGTTGCCCATTTCCCTGACCCAGCACTGACGGTCTTGGTTGCACTTTACAATACGGTACTGACTAATGGTACGTATCCTGCGGAATGGAATAATTTTGAAATTCTGCCGATATTAAAACCAATGAAAGATGCCAGAGACCCCCTAAGCTATCGTGGCATCAATCTTGGTTCGTGTCTAAGAAAATTATTTTTAAAAAAATATTACGTAGATTGCAATGGTGTATGGAGTGTTGTTGTTTGAGTCTTCAGTCTTTTGACTGGTTTGATGCAGCTCTCCATGCCTCCCTGTCCTGAGCTAATCGTTTCATCTCTACATAGCTACCACACCCTACATCCGAGGCAATCTGTTTAACATATTCTAACCTTGGTCTACCCCTACAGTTCTTGTCCTCGACCCTTCCTTCCATAACTAAGCTTGCTATTCCTGGGTGTCTTAGTATGTGTCCTACCAACCAATCTCTTCTCTTCATTAGCAGTCGCCAGAAACATCTCTCCTCTCCCACTCGCCTTAATACCTCTTCGTTTGTAACCCTATCTACCCATCTGATCTTCATCATTCTCCTGTAACACCACATTTCAAATGCTTCAATTCTCCTCTTTTCTGCTTTCTTTTTTGGAGTACTATAATTTATTTTCGAGGTCACAATTTGCATTCCGTAAACGGCTAGGCACAATTGACGCTCTTACTATTTTTTTTGACGGATATCTTATTAGCGAAAGCCCGCAAACAACACAGGGTTGCCTTATGTGTGGATATTCAGGGGGCCTATGATGCGGTGGATCCAGTCATATTACAACATCGACTAGGGGAGCTGCTTTTCCCATTACCTTTCATATGTTTAATACGGAATTTTTTACACCATCGTCGACTATTTCTACACACCCCCACTGGTGTACTTGATAACCGTCAGACTTCTCGTGGATTGCCTCAAGGTGATATTTTAAGCGGTATTCTTTTTTCAATTTATACTCGGACATTAGAATCGGTCATCCTTCCTTATGCACGAATCATTCAATTCGTAGATGATTTTCTTATTTATTGTTCGCGTGATACTATCCAGCTCTGTCGTCAAGATGCATTGACTGCTGCTCATACATGGTTCCATAATCACGGATTTGACACGTCGCCGAGGAAAAATTCTGCCATAATTATTACTCATCAAAGGCAGGTTGATCGCACTCCTATTTTATTTAGACAGGGAGCCATAGAGGTGGTTCGCAGCATCGAATATTTGGGATTACATATTGATGACCAATTACTGTGGTCGCGCCAGGTTCAAACACTCACTGTTCAAATTGAAAAAAGACTACACGTTCTCCGAGCGCTAGCACGCCGGGGTTGGGGGGCGGATCCTCATTTATTACTTGCGGTATCTAAGAATATTATTCGTTCCCAGATGGATTATGGTTGCTTTTTCTACGATATGATGGCGAGTAGTCGGTTGGTCACTTTTGACAGGTTGCAGTATCGGGCTTTACGTATTGTTTTGGGGGCGCTTCCGTCCAGTCCCACTTGTGCATTACTAGTTGAATCTGGGGAATTACCTTTACACTTACGACGGAGATTTTTGGCCAGTAAGTACCTGGCTTCTAAAATGTCATTGTCGGCGTCTCCGATTCTCAGTAAAGTACAGCTGCTTGTAGAGTATTAGGCGCAAAATCGCTTTGCACGTCCGCATAAGCCGGCTTTGGTATTGGCATATGAAATCTTGCAACCATTTCGGTCAGATCTACTGCAAACGCTCAAAACTTTACCATACACGGTTTCATATAGGGTCCTACAATCCCAGCCAAATATATTGCACACTTCCTTACCGGCGCTATTCCGGATGTATCAGCGTTTTCCGCAAGTAATTTCACGATGCATTCGGGATATTGTCAATTGCTATTCCCATTATACTATTTTTTATACAGATGGCTCAAGAATGTTGTCACCAGATGGAGTGGGGGCGGCTTTTTATGCTCCGGATCGACAGATTATACGCACATATAGTTTGCCAAAATATCTAACGATTTTTACAGCTGAAGTATTTGCCATTCGTCAAACTTGTCAGTATACACGTATACACAGAGTTTCCCCGGCAATGATTTGCACGGATTCAATGAGTGTCATCCAGGCTTTATCGAATCCGAGTAGCTATGCTATGACAATTGGTATGTGTATCAAGTTGCGCAAATGTTGTATGATTTTCAGACCATGGCTCAGGAGGTCATGCTCACTTGGATCCCGGGGCATTCGGGTATCCAAGGAAACGAGGATGTGGACCGCATGGCAAAGTGGGCAGCACAGGGATATGGAGTCGTTTATAATATCGCTGTACCTTTTACGGACTTCCTGCCTGTTATTTATTCCCAGCTCCTCAATGAATGGCAAACTGAATGGTCTAACATCGCGCCAATTAAGGCTCGTAATTATTTTCTGGTACAACCCACTATCCGAACAACACCGTGGTTTCGGGTAGGCAGATATACGAGACGGCACATTATTACTATAATACGTTTGCGTTTTCAGCATGCACTGACGCCGGTGTACTTATATGGCACGCATGAACCTTCGCGAGAATGCTAGATGTGTGTGTGGTCGAATGAGGGGTACACTTAGCCATCTTATGTTTCAGTGTGACGTTTTCAATGAACCGAGGATAGTGATGCTCAGAAAGTTAAGATCGTTAGGTTATACATTGCCCTTAAATATGTCCACTAAGTTGCATAATCCTGTAATTCCATTGGTCGAGGCCATAATGGAGTATTTGGACCAACTCCCTTTTACATTATAATTTCTGGTCCCCTCTTTCGTTTGCTGTATTTTTCTACGTTTTACGATTTGACACGAAGTATGTGTGTGTTGAGTTTTCCTTAACCCTTCTTAGTGCATCGTGCATACCTTTGTGCTACGGACCATATGGATAGATTTTGTAGGCGAATGGTTTAGGTTAGCAAATTTCTGTCTGTGTTGTTGTTGTTTTGGTAAGGTTGATGGACACAGTTAACCTCTTCGCCCAATAGCTTCTGTATAGATTTCACCAACGTAGCACATAACATTCACACGACATGTTTCCGAACACCGATGAAATATAACTAACCTAATCATTCACCTTAGAAAATAAGGATGTAGATATTTTCCAGAGCACACTGGTACGCACGAAACTTTGGAAAGGGGTCAGAAAAATCAGTACATACATACTTCATGACATATCATAAAAAATTGACAAAAAAAGAAAACAAAAACAAAAGAAGGGACCTTAAATTATAGCGTAAAAGGGAGATAATCTAAATATTCCATTATGACCTCGACCAATGGAACTACAGGATTATGCAACATAGTGGACATATTTAATGGTAAGGTATAGCCTAAAGATCTTAACTTGTGTAGCATCACCATACTCGGTTCATTGAAAACATCACACTGGAACATCAGATGACTCAGTGTACCCCTCGTCTTACCACACACACAACTCGCATTCTCGCGAAGGCCCATGCGTGCCATATGATCAGGTGTCATGGCATGCTGAAAACGTAACCGTATTATGGTAATAATGTGGCGTCTAGTATATTTGCCAACCCGAAACCAAGGTATTGTTCGAATCGTAGGTTGTATCGGAAAATAATGACGCGCCTTAAAGGGACCGATACTAGACCAACCCACTTGCCATTCATGAAGTAGCTGTGCATGGATAACAGGCTGAAAGTCTGTATAAGGTACAGCGACATTATAAACTACCCCAAACCCCTGTGCTGCCCACTTTGCCATGCGGTCAACATCCTCGTTTCCTGGGATACCCGAATGCCCCGGGATCCAAGTGAGCATAACCTCCTGCGCCCTAATCTGAAATTCATACAACATTTGAGCAACTTGATACACATACCAATTGTCGGAGCTACTCGGATTCGATATTGCCTGAATGACACTCATGGAATCCGTGCAAATCATTGCTGGTGAAATACTGTTTTGACGTATATACTGACAAGTTTGACGAATGGCAAATACCTCAGCTGTAAAAATCGTTAGATATTGCGGCAAACTATATGTTCGTATAATCTGTCGATCCGGAGCATAAAAAGCCGCCTCCACGCCAGCTGGTGACAACATTCTTGAGCCGTCTGTATAAAAAAAGTATACTGGGAATATTAATTGACAATCTCCCGAAAGCATCGTAAAATTACTTGCGGCAAACGCTGATAGATCCGGAATAACGCCGGTAAGGAAGTGTACAATATTTTTGGCTTGGATTGTATGACCTTATATGAAATCGTGTATGGTAAGGGTTTAAGTGTCTGTAGTATATCTGCCCGAAAAGCTTGCAAGCCTTCATACGCCAGTACCAAAGCCGGCTTCTTCAGACGTGTAAAACGATTTTGCTCATAATACTCCACAAGCAGCTGTACTTTATTGAGAATGGGTGACGTAGACAAGGACATTTTAGCTGCCAGGTACTTACTTGCTAAAAATCTCCGTCGTAAGTTCAATGGTAACTCCCCAGATTCAACTAGTAATGCACAGGTTGGACTGGACGAAAGCGCCCCTAAAATGATACGTAAAGCTCGATACTGTAACCTGTCAAAAGTGACCAACCTACTATTCGCCATTATGTCATAGAAAAAGCAACCATAATCCATCTGGGAACGAATAATATTCTTGTATACCGTAAGTAATAAATGCGGATCCGCCCCCCACCTACGTCGTGCTAGCGCTCGAAGAACTTGGAGTCGTTTTTCAATTTGAACAGTGAGTGTTTGAACCTGGCGCGACCACAGTAATTGGTCATCAATATGTAATCCCAAATATTTGATGCTACGAACTACCTCAATGGCGCCTTGTCCAAATAAAATTGGAGAGCGATCAACTTGCCTTTGATGGGTGATGATAGCAGCATTCTTTCTCGCCGACGTTACAAATCCGTGATTATGGAACCAGGTATGAGCTGCAGTTAATGCATCATATATATCCTGACGACAGAGCTGAATATTATCACGCGAACAATAGATTAGAAAATCATCTGCATATTGAATAATTCGTGCATGTGGAATAATAACTGATTCCAATGTCTGAGTATAAAGGGAAAAAAGAATACCGCTTAAAATATCTCCCTGAGGCAATCCACGAGACGTCTGACGGTTATCCAATACACCAGTGGGGGTGTGTAAAAATAGTCGACGATGATGTAAAAAATTTCTTATTAAACATATGAAAGGTAATGGGAAAAGCAGTTCCCCTAGACGATGTTGTAATATGACCGGATCCACCGCATCATAGGTCCCCTGAATATCCAAACATACGGCAATCGTGTGTTGTTTGCGAGCTTTCGCTAATAATATATCCGTCAAAAAAATCGTTAGAGCGTCGATTGTTCCTAACCGTTTACGAAATGCAAATTGTGACCTCGAAAACAAATTATAGTACTCCATACACCATTGCAATCTACGTAATAAAATATTTTGAAATAATTTTCTGAGACACGAACCAAGATTAATGCCACGATAGCTGAGGGGGTCTCTGGCATCTTTCAAAGGTTTTAATATCGGTAGAACTTCAAAATTATTCCATTCCGCAGGATATGTCCCATTTGTCAGTACCTTATTGTATAGCTCAAGCAAGACCGTCAGTGCGCGGTCCGGGAGATGGGCAAGCTTCCCATAAGTAATGTAATCCAGACCCGGACTCGTGGATGTCGTATGACGCAACTCAGTCGAGATATCATGACGTTTGATTGGGTGTTGTAAAACCTGAAACTTATTCGAAGTCAAAAAAGATGGTACCGATACGTGTCCAGAAACTGAATCGAGCGTTAGAGAATGATAAAAAATTTGAAAACCTGGTGGCGTGAGTCCCGTACGTGGACGAGTGCTACGAGTATTTGATAATTGTTTTACCAAGGACCATAAGGTGTTTAAAGAAGTATGGGAATTAAATGTACTGATATGTTTTTGCCACGCCGACCGTCGTTTTTCATTAAATGTCTTCTGCAGCTGCGCAGTGAGACGTTTGTAACTTAGATAATTATCAACCGTCCCATGTATTCGATATCTTTTTAAAAATGCCTTCCTCCTACGCACAAGCAAAGCACACTCTGCATCCCACCAATGGACCGTGCCCGGATGCTGTGACGAATACGATGTTAACGTGCGCTGTGGGTGATATCGATCAAGAAAGCTTTGTATTATCTGTAATAAGGAATTATACTGTTGATACGGCGATGTTCGAGAAGTCCCCAAACCCTCATTTATGAAGTGTTGAAAAAGTTCATAATCAAGATGCCTTAAATTCCGCTTTACGGTAAATAGACATGGTCGCTCAAGATTCTCTCCAGGTTTCGCATAATATATTAGAATTGGAAAATGATCACTTTGATGTGTGTCCCCCAATGTTCGCCATTCCAATTGATGAGCAATATCTGCTGTGGTAATGGTCAAATCTACCGCACTCTTTGGACGTCCCGGTGGCGTTATACGTGTAGGCGACCCATCATTGAGAATATTCAAAGCATAGGTTTGAATTGCATGCACAATGTGTCGACCTTTTGGATTGACTCGCTCACTGCCCCAGAGACCATTATGGGCATTAAAATCCCCAAGAACTATATGTTTCGGATATTGTGTAATATAGTTGAAATACATTGACCATTGACGTTGCGATCCCTGAACTTGGGGAGGGCAATATAAATTACTAAAAATAGTATTACCGATTTGAAAACACTGATGAAAACTTCGTGGTAAAAAATAAGAAATTGGGATCTCGGAAAAGGGAATACCATTTCGAATGAGGGTACTTATACCGCCATAACCAGGCCCATCTTCTCTCACAATAGTATAATGTGGTATCGTAAATCTATATGGTGTTGATAACCAAGTTTCTTGTAAAAAATAACATCTGGGTGAAAGTCATCAATTAATTTGAGTAATTCATGTTTCTTGTTGACTATACTCCTGCAGTTCCATTGAAGTATCCACACTGCTCCTCAAAAAATAAAAGGAAAAAGAAACCCAGTGAAATTAATGACCCAAGGTCAGGTTGTCATTCCGTACTGATTTTTTCAACGGGGGTAACAAAGGTAATACCCTATCTAACAAATTTTTGACACAATGCGCCCATTGCGCATTATGCCCTAACAATTCCATAAGTTTCGTGAATTCTGCCAAAATAGTTTTTGTAGGCTCCGATTCAGGCGACCCTGAACCTGTCCCTGGATTGTATAGAGAACTTGTCTCCATCGTCTTAGCTTCGAAGACCGGTGGAGACTTTTCCAATCGCGGTTGTTGAAAAATCTGACAATAAGCGCTCCTATCATATCCCAACGGCTGGACCACTTTAGGGGCCGCGTGAACTATTTCCGTAAACTTGCGCTTACGTGCCGGCTCATGCTGTCTGACACTTGGAGCTGAACTTAAGGGAGGAAATTGTTGAGGTAAAGTTAATGAATTAAATGTGGGCCCCCTTTGACCTTTCATGATTTCATTATACGATTTATTTTCCACACACATTCTTCTTCTAATCTCAACTTGCTGTTGATGTATTTCGCAACGAATGGCACCCGCCGGGTGATTCTCTGCACAATTGGCACATTTGGCTAAAACTTCCTTGCATCCAATGGTAAGGTGCTCAGCTGCACAATTGCCACAGCGTGGGGCTCGCGCCCGACAATGTAACTGTACGTGCCCGTAACGTTGACACTTAGTGCATCGTAGGGGCGAGAAAATATACAGATGAACTTCTAGCATAACATTAAAAATACTGACATAAGGCGGAAGGTTCTGGGTCTCAAAAAAATATTTTCATAGTCCCCGTAGCTATCCGCTCCGTCTGTCCATCTATCGTTCTGTTTCTAAAGAAGTGCTGTACCCGTAAAATGGGAACTGGAGCCCCGATATACTTGATTAGTTCCTCATTCGTAAGTGATGTGTCAACCCCACGCACAAGTCCAACCCGTTGGACATTTGAGGAGGGTATAAACGCAGTCAAATTCCTCTCCCGTAGGATCTTATTTTCCAAAAAAAAAAAACATTAGCATCACGATAAGTGGCGAATTGTATTTGGACTCTATTGCGACCCTTCTTCTGAATTTCACGTATACCTGGTATTTTGCGTTCATAGAAAAGCCAACCCAAGGCCATTGGATGTAAATTTCCAACTGCCTGAGCCCCCTCCCCCTGAACAAAAACGATATATGGTCCAGTATGAAGGTGTGGATACCGATAGTCCGTGGCCGGGGTTCGTGCTTGTTCCTGTGAGGATCCCATTATCGGGGTCGTAGTTTCCTGGGTTGAAGTAGTCGGTTGCTCATGAACGAGTGATATACCCTCCATAGGGACTATACCATCCACGATAACATTCCCTATATTGTCTGAAGGTAGACCCATTAACGTCCCATCACTCTGAGCCGCCATCTCGACCGCACACAACTATTATATAATACTTATTACCAGCCCTATGATATAATAGCACTGAACACCCAAACCAACCACTAACGAAACACTAAACGAAAAGTACACTCCAACGGATCACACACACACGCAAGCCGCAAGCTTTAGAGGTGTTTCTGTGAGAACAGCTGTCGTGAGACTGTGTCTGTGTTTACAAACATTACGTGTGACGGGTATGTGCTACTGTGGTGCAATCTGTACAGAAGCTATTGGGCGAAGAGGCAACTGTGTCCAGCAATCTTACGAAAACAACAACAACAAGGGTTGTTTTGTGTTTGGCCTTGGTGTGGTTATGGCGTCGAGATGTGAAATTGTTTTGTTTGGTTAGGTTTGTTGATAGTTTGAGTCGAATTCCAATAACGGATTCTTATACGTTGCATTGTGAGTTTGAGACATATTTTTCATTAATCTATGAATGATTTCTTTAGGCGTGCTTTTTATAAATCACAGTTTGCACCTTTTAATCTTGTCACTGTCAACTTCCAGTGTCGCTAATAAACCTAATTGGTCCAGATCAAGTAGACTATACCTCCAGAGTAGTATGCATGAATTTGGCACGGATCTTTCATACTCTTTTTTTTTTTTTTTTTTACTTACCATGCGTTGCTATGATTACAAACACCGCAACTCTCAATCACACTGAATTCACCCGCCCTTTTCTACTGTGTGGCTTTTCTTCCCTACGTGATAAATGATGATTCATGTTTAGTCTGGATTTTATATTTTAGCTGTTACGTTAATTGAGGAACATATATATCATCCATATTTCAGGTGTGTATCAAAGATTAGTATTTAACAAATTATCATTGCAATTATGGCTGCAATAATTTTATTAATTACTTCTAGTCGCTATTAACTTAATTCATTAGAACAAACCGGCCTAGTGTTTAGTGTTATATTTTTTTAACATTTTTGTAGGTCTGCTTTTCTACATGTTGCATCGAACCAGATAATCTGCTTGGCGAGGTGAGCTTAAATTCATCTTAAACTTGGTTTATTTCCTGAGTAGATTTGTTAAAAGAAACCACACAAGCTATGCTACATAAATTAGATCACTGTAACTATACCATTGTCTGCTCTGTTTTTTAATAATAATTATTATTGCTGCCTTATACATAAAGTTAAACGGTAACACTGCACGAGCATGGAACCTACAATAAAATTTGCTTAATTACTGAAACTAACCAAAATTCCATTTATAATGATGACGAATTAATCTGGAAATGATTATAGTAAGTTAATAGATGTTTACTTCTGTGTATAACCCACCTGCCATCCCCTTTTTAGATCACGATTTATATAGCCCTAGTAAAATTCCAGTTGTGTCCGCCATTATACTCTTGAATTATGGTGCAAATATAATATTGCCAACCCCACGCATACGGTATTTATCAATAATCTTTAACCAGACCAATCGTTTTGCCAATTAATCCTTTTCCACATAATTACAAGGTGTATTTTGCTTACCACATGTTAGTAACAGTACTGTGATGTCAATCTTTGCTCGTCGGTAACAGTAAAGAGACCTGACGAGCACAGCAATTGTCGTTGATGGAGCAAGAAATTAAGGTAGTAGTATAGTTTGCGATACTTTGCACTACAAAATTCCCCTGGACACAATGGTGGCATCTAGGATGTCATGGACCACATTCAAGGTTTAAACAATGCATACATGTTAAATTCTATGTGTTAGTAAGGCATTACATACAAACCCAAACCTAACCTGAGACTTATGCCCCGGACCCCTTGCTTGTAGTGGAAGCAGTAGGCCTAATATTCCTCCAGACAGTTGCTAACCTAATAACGGCCATTGATTTCCCCCAGACCGTCATCTAACCTAGTAACGGACAATGATTTCGCCCAGACCGTCGTCTAACCTAGTATCGACAATGGTTTCACACAGAATGTCGTCTAACCAAGTAGCGACCAATGGTTCTAGATGAGCACAGTGCAACTTTTCAATTAAATTGAACAACTAAAAGTAATTTATGAACATTCGTAACTCACCATCAAACCTCGCACTTGAACACATATATCAGCATGTTTGAAACCTCATTCAGCCAAGTAAAATGGCGGCAACATCAAACAAATATCAACGTTCATGACGTCATCGACTGCACTCTGAAATTCCTTTAGACACCTACATATCACGGAGGTATATACTCTGAACGGGAATTAAAGCACATATTTTCGGTGCAGTATAGTATTGATCATGGTTATTAGGCTAATTCCAATTGGTAATGTCCCCCAAAATGAAACAAGGTGTGAAAATCATATATTGTGCGAGTGTGAAAGATAGGTTCTGCTCTCATGCAGCTGTAAGTATGATAAATTGCAAAAGAAACAACACATGCTATCTGTCAAATTACTTTTATGCATAGTTTGCAATGACACTGTGTGCCCAGTGGGTGAAACTTCTCTATCTTGCACACTCTAAGATAGAAACCGCGAACTGCTAGTCTTGTCAACAAGTGGCGAAGTTCATAATTTGCTCTCATCCATTCCCTGTGAATCATAGCATTGGTGTTGTAAAAATCCTCCCATATGTCCGTTCTTTTATTGTCAAGCTCGTTCAGCAGATTTGTATAGGCCTATGCTCGGTACATGGTACATGATATTTTTATCAATAGAAATAGATCTATGAGAACTACAATTAGAAGCACTAATTCATAACATATGATGATATATCCCACTTCACATAAATTTGAATAGGTTATGACAACATTTTTTGTCGAGGAGTTTATTTAGAAACATTTCAAGATTGCCATTAGAGCAACAACATAAATTCATAGTCCAACCTATCCTCCATTCTACAAGAGAGCTTTTATCCATGTGGAGAATATATTTCATTCTTCACACCGTGTTGACCATGTCAATTTAACATGAAGATAACATTGCATATGGACATAATTTTTTGGCATGATGGATTTCAAAGTATTTTCAAGACATATTAAGTGAGTATTAGTTGAATCAATCATGGTTCCGTATTGATTAAGCTGTGAAAAGTTGTGTATTGATCAGGCGGAATTCCTGTCCCTTTCATATTTTGATATTATGCGTTCAAAAAGTAATGAGCCGGAGGCATAATTACAGAAACCAGTACCTGTATGTTAGAAGTATTGGCCCTGGCTGTTGAGGCACTTGTCCCACTGTGACATGAGGCGGTGAATGGCTGTCTCATAAAACTCCCTGGGCTGCGATGTGAACCAGTTCTGCACGTACAGCTGGTCGTCTGCGTCCGAGGTGAATCGTTGGCCCCGCAGAGCCCTTCTCATGGGACCAAACATGGCGTAATCACAGGGAGAGAGGTGTGGACTGTATGGTGGGTGGACGAGAACCTCCCATTTGAATTTCTGTAGGAGTGCCGCGACTGTGTTGGCCGTATGAGGTCGTGGAGCGACCACAGCGGCTATGGCGTTCACTGTCACTCGGCGGTCCTGGGTAATGAGTACATCAACGTTGTCATCTGTAATGGAGGGGGGTGCCCCAGACCGGGCATCATCGGCTAACGACACCCGTCCTTCCCTGAAGCTCTTGGGTCACGCCTTGACCCTTGCAAGGGACATGCAGTGTTCGCCGTACACTTGTGACATTCGGCGATGAATGTCCGTTCCCCCTACTCCTTCCGCTGTCTGAAACCGAACAACACCTCTTATCGCTTCGGTTGACACCATCATGCCACTGTTTGCAATGCGACTGGCAGCATTGGACGATTGATGCATGCTGCTGCTCGCTTTGTATCATGACGTGCACACGTGCCCTCTAGTGACGGGCTGTGAACTTCCACGCTCTGGTCGGAACCACACGCCACGATTAGTCGATGTAGTCACCGGTTTGCGCATTCCAGCCTCCGGCTCGTTACTTTTTGAACGCACCTTATATTTGGACCAATTTAAAGGAGTAGGCAATAAGATAACTTCTATTTATACATAGCCTATGTCATTTTTACTATATAATTCTAATTAACTTAACATTCAACAAAATCAAATTAAAGTCAACAGTTGTGTTGTAGATCTGTTTTTACTAGTTTTGTGCTTGCCACTATGGGATGACAAAATACCTTAGAAAGCAAAATTAAGCATTTTTCACAACTGCTTCATTCCAATTCTCATCTATGGACTTGAAACATGTACCCTACTCAACAAGGTTAATAGTAGGCCTAAAATTTAGGCAACAGAAATGAAATTTATCAGAACATTGAACCAAAGGACCAGGAAAGATAAGATTAGAAATGAAATTACCAGGCAGGAAGTTGGTATCAAAATACCTGTCACTGAACCCCTAGGAAGACGCAGATTACAGTGGTTTGGACACGCCATGTGAATGGACAGAAATAGAACACAAAGAAATTATTTCGACAGAGAAGTGAGAGGGAGGAGACCGGTAGGAAGGCCAAGAAATCGATGGATAGACACAGTGAAGTCGGAGGTCAACAAACGGAATGTGAAATGGCAAGACGTAGAAGAACTGGAACTCCGACAGAAAGAAATGGCGAGCGCTTGTATACCACACCCGGGAAACTGGAGATGGAAAATGATGATGTTTGCCGCGGTGGATAAGTGGTTATCGTGTCGGACTACCAACTCCAAGCTTGCAGGTTCGCTCCTGGCCGTGGTAAGTAATTTTTGAAAGGCGACAAAAATGTTATACGTTGTTGGCATGTCAAAGAATTAAAGTTAAAGTAATTTTTGAAAGGCGACAAAAATCTTGGCACACATGTGATACGTTGTTGGCATGTTAAAGAACCTTCTTCTTTCTTTATTCGTATCAGGAGCACCAATCACAAATATATGTCACAAATGGTAAACAGTGAGAATCAAATACAAATAATAATAACGAAAAGGGTACAGTGGATTGTTAACAAAGACACAAAATACTTGGTAAACAGTGAGAATCAAATACAAATAATAATAAGGGTACAGTGAATTGTTAATAAAGACAAAAAGTACTCGACAAACTATTCTAAATCTAATATTAAGTAAGGACACCGAACCGACATACAAGTCAGTCGAACAACACACAATCATCTGACTGCCAGGTAACCCGCAACCAAATTAAATGTTCGTTGTCCAGTAACGGGTGACGTCAATAGCATTCGGATTGGCAAGTGTTAAATCTTCCATTGTGCATGTTGCTGGACATAGTGGGCACTGGTAAAGATGTTGGACTGTCTGTATTTCCCCACAATCACAGAGGAGAGAGTCACTCGAAAAAAAACCATTTCTGCAGGTTCATCTTGGTTCTTGCAACTTCAGTCCGTAGTCTGTTGAGCGCCTTCCATGTTGCCCAGCCTTCCATGTGGCCCGGAGGAAGGCTTTCTTTTGGGGCCATCCAGCCGGACAGATGACCAGTTCTTTCCTTCCACATTCTTGCCCTAACAGTGTCAGCATTGACTTCAAGGCTGACTGTAGTCCGAAGGAAGCTTTTCCTAGATTTAAGGCGAGTTCGAGCGGGGCAATATCCAAATAGTGTGTGTGTTTGTGATGTGGATTCCTTAAATCTTTCCTTGTTCGCTGCTACCTCTCTGCGTATCTCCTCAGGAGTAATACCAGCTAAGCAGTAGACTTTCTCAACGGGAGTAGGCTTCAAGCAACCAGTAATGATTCTGCAGCTTTCGTTGAGTGCAGTGTCAACTTGTTTAGTGTGTGCTGATTTATACCACACTGGACTGGCAAATTCGCCCACAGAGTAGCACAGAGATAAAGCTGATGTTCTAAGGGTTTGTGGCTGGGTTCCCCAATTACTACCCGTCAACTTGCGAAGAATGTTGTTTCTTGCGGATACCTTTTGCCTGATGTTTTGGCAGTGCTTCTTGTAGGTCAGTGTACGATCCAAGGTGGTTCCTAGATATCTTGGAGTGAAACAATGATTTAGTAACTTTCCCTTTGAGTTTACGGGATGCCTGAATGTGTCGCAGGTGAAATGCACATATTTGAGTCTTTTCTGCATTGGGTTTCAGTTGGTTTTGGTCGTAATATGTTCCAAGCTCTTCCAATGCATGTGTCAGAGAGATTTCTACTTCATCAAAACAGTTAGATTGGGTGACAAGAGCAAGGTCATCAGCGTAAATAAAGCTTTTAGTGCCTTTTGGTAGTGGTTGGTCATTTGTATAGATGTTAAAGAACCCATTTCATTTTAGTAGGCCGTGTTCATAATGGCAAAATTAATCTCAGGATTTTCCACCAACACAAAGTTTCTCCTTTCTCTACTAGAAAGCGCTATAGTGTCAAGGAGCTTAGATATCAAACCTCCTTGATTTTCATAGTGCTCCAAGGAACGACAAAAGTTCGACATGCAAGCTGCCCCCTGGGCGTCAAATAACAAAGCTTGCACCCAGCACCCAAGGCCATGCAATATTATTATTATTATTATTATTATTATTATTACTACTAGTTTTATAAATTATTTTCATAGATTAATATTAAAACCACAATATATTAAATATATACTGGTAGGTCAGTTTTAAGATTAATAATTTTTAAAGTTTGTACTCTTTTTCATTGGAAATTCTATTTTATTTCATTATATTCAACTATTGATTAGGATTAAATTTTTCCTTGTTTTGATTCAAAAACTCAATTGAAATATTAACAACAAAGCTTTGCTCACAATTATTTTAGTTCGGTATAGCAACACCACTGAAGAAGGACTGGCAGTGTGGCTCAGCGGTAACATTCTCGCCTGCTGTGCCCAAGGTTGCAGGATTGAATCCCAGTGCAGCCAGTTGACATTTGAGGGTGTACAAATGCGAGGGAGCCGCGTCAGATTTACTGGTATGTTGAAGATCCCCTTCTGGGCAAAATTCTGCATAGTATGGCCAAAACCAGGCACCGCTGGTGATAAAAGGCTCTCAGGCGAAGCCTCTCTTGAAAGATTCTATAATACAGGGCGAGGCAAAAAGATGTTAACATTAAATGGGTGTTTAATCACTTTAAGCACTAGGTTTGGTGTAGACCCGATCATTGACCTTGCCCCACAGTCAAAAATCGCATGGCGTTAGGTCAGGTGAACATGCTGGCAATGGGAGAGGACCACCTCTACCAACCTAGCATTTACCGAACGTGGTGTTCAGGAAATCCCGAACTATCCGCTGGAAAATGGCAAGCAGTACGTTCTCCTCCATGAACGTACTGAGCATGGCAAGGTAATTCTCTCCCCTGACGGTCTGTTCATAAAAAAAAAGAAGGGTCCAATCACTCCAAATATGCTCGCAGCACACCAAACGTTCACCTTGGGGGAATCTCGCATGTGTTCTCAAACTTCCTTCGGGTGCTCGGTCGCCCAGATGACACAGTTGTGCTTGTTCACATGACCGCTGATGTGGAATGTTGCTTTGTAAGAAAATATGAACAGAATATCAGGCTCCATGTGCAGCACTACGGTATGGCTTGAATCCAGCGGTTTGGCTTCATTCCTAAGTCAAGATGCAAGATTCTTACCAGTGACCTTTGCGACATGTTAGTTTCTAGATAAAGTCTGCTCATGGACTTGCGTGGACTGGCTACCATCGCTCCCAGAACGAGCATGATATTCTCTTCAGTTCGGACAGATCTCTTTCTACCGCTGTTCCACGTGCAATCGTCTCGAACATACTTCATCTGGACAAACTTCTCGTACATCCTACCAATTGTCAGGCGCGATGGTGCATCCCGTCCGCTCCAGACCTTGAATGTTTCTTGTACGATGCTTGGGGACTGAAAGACCTCCATTCAGGCAGCTGTCTTCCTTCATTTCTCAATGGAATATTGGAACAACGTGTTTTAATCTGCGGGCAAAAAAAAAGTCTGCCATACAGTGTTAACATCTCTTTAATAAAGGTATTTATAATTTAAATTAATTAGAAGCGTTCGTAAATTTCCCTCAGGCCATTCAGCCACAACAGTCAATATATTTTGGGACTGTTGATAAAGAAATATGTTCTTCAGATGGGTAGTAGCTTTTATAGGTGGAGACTTAACCCACCCTCTTGAAGCTTTCTCTTTTCCCTCTTTCACTCTCCAAGGGACCATTAATTGACAAGTCACCAGAAAAACTCTCAGAAGACAAATACATGATATTCATTACTGACAACTCAAACGGTATCCCTTGAAATGTTATTAAAATATTTCCACTAGAGAGCACCATGATGTGATAGGGGTAGCAGTACCATATACCAAGACTTAAGGGAAGTATTCAGTTTGACATCCGGCCAGCATTATGTGTTTGTTTCCATATATCCCTCAAGTTCGGTTTCACTCTGGGATCATATTGCAGATCAAGTCTCTAGCAGGTAGTGGTTTGGAGGTAAATTGCAGTTGAATTGTAGGGTACAATCGCGAATCAGGCCTCCTCTGATCGTGTCTTAGGATGGGGAGTAGGTTAAATTAGAATTACGAGCCTAGGTAAGTCAATTCGTTTAAATAGAAAATTAAAAATCCATCGGTTCATAAAATAGCATAATAGGACCAATAACACTTGTAATTCTTATCCAGTTTTCAATACAATTTATGTTTTTCAACACATTTTTACATAACAATTACCATTAAAAAAAACATTTTATTGAAAAGTGGATAAATTACATGTGTTATTATAGTCGATAGGGACAATAAAAATACAATTGTTATAGAAATACTTAGTAGGACCAATCTATTTATTAACAAGAAGTATATTCCGGACTCCTGCCCCCTCCCCCTGAAATATTTTCCCCATTAACAATCCTGCAAACGCGTATGTGTGTCTTATAAAAAGCGCATTAAACCAACATTTGCCACTACACGCTGAGTTAAGCTGGTCAGTTACTACCTAGATATAAATAATTACACCATCCTGAAGCTCCAAACAGCCTTCAGGTTTTTGCTCATTTGCAGCCTTCCCCAACTCCAACATGAGCCGCTACTGGCCATAACTGATACGTTTTATTATTTAATTTATATTAATTTATTATTGTCTAAATAAATTGATTAAATACCAATTAATTACAGTAAAGATGAGGAAAAATCATCCTGATCTTTACTGTAATTAATAAGACGATAAATACGGAACCATGCATGCACCAAATACTAATAAATACCAATTGGTATTCATTTAGGTTAAATTGCTGGCAAGGAAAGCTATTAGATATGATTAAATTCATATCACTATGAAATAAGAAGTTTGGCAGTAATTTGATAGTACTGTACATTGGAATCATAGCCCGGTCAAGTTAGACATGCAAAGAAACCATAACTCGCATCGAGGAGAAAATGTGTACTAATGATCGAAACACCATTAAAAATGAAATGTAAAAAGTCCCCATCGGTCCGACAATGGCAAAAAAAAAATATTCAAGGTCAAAGTTCGCAAATATGTTTTTTTTTTGCGTTTTTCAGCCAAACGGTAAGTTTTATCATAAAAATCAGGCCACGGCCGCTTCCTTCCACATCCTTGCCCAGATTCATTCATCTTCATCCATTCCATCTCTCATCCCGACGCGCAGGTCGCCCACGGGCGTCGAATAGAAAGACCTGCACTCGGCCTCTCAGGAGGCCACACGACAAAAAAAAACAACATAAAAATAGATCGGATAAAAATTGTATTCAGTGAAGTTTATTATATTCCGCCCTATGTGTGTAGAATCTGTCTGATAACCGGTGTTAATTGTGATGGCTGTATTAGTGTGTGTTATCTGTAATTCAGGTAAGGACTGCAGACGATCAATTTCAAGCAGTTCCTACTTTTGCTACCAATTGCTACCGTCAACGACGACTAGCTGTGAACTTGGCTATTAGATGCCACCGCACCTGGCGACGAACGTTGGAACTTAGCGTTAATTAAATCTAACCTATAGAGCGTCTCTACCTTAAAAGACAGTACGCATTAAATGGAGCGCGCTGATGCCAGATCTGCTGCATATACAAGTTCTGCAAGGCTGGGAGGAGGAGTATGTTGAAGTGGTCGAGTGTGTGAGTGACAGAATAATGAAAATTAGAATGAGGATGAAAAATGACGTGATGGACTTCTTACAAGTGTATGCACCACAGACTGGAAACAGAGAAGAAGATATTGAAGTATTCCTGGAGGATGTAGAAAGAGTAATTTCAGATTTAGAAGTGGTTATCATGGGAGATATGAATGCACAAGTCGGAAACGAGGGACAAGGAAAGGAAGAAGTCATTGGACCATATGGATATGGGAAAAAGAACCGGGAAGGAGAGGAACTTGTAAACTTTTATGAAAGGAATGGACTGATAGTGGGTAATTCATGGTTTCGGAAGAAAAACAGCAGGAAAATTACGAGATATGGTTGGGGCGATAGAAGAACAAAATCAGTACCGTAATTGACTACTTTCTGGTGGAGAGGACTAATCGCAGAAAGCTGATAGATGTGACAGCTTTACCAGGAGAAGCATTTGATGGGGACCATAGAGCTGTGGTGGCAAAATTTAGATGGGAAAAATTGGAAAACCTAAAGGAGATCAGAGAAAGTAAAATAAAAGTATGGAACTTGAAATACAAAACTGTACAGGAAGATTTTCAGGAGAGCTTGAAGCAACAAATCCCAGTTACTGAAGTGGAAAACATAGAAGAGTAATGGTCCCACTTTAAAAAGGCATTTGTTGGTGCAGCAGAGAGTGCTTGTGGTAGGACATGAACAAGAGTGAAAGAGAAGGAGACACCGTGGTGGAATGAGGAAGTGAAGAAAGCAGTGAAAGAAAAGAAGTCTGCATGGAAAGAATGGAACCGAGATCAAACAGAAGAAAGCAAAAGGAAGTATCACGACAGCAAACGGAGGTGTAAGAAAGTGGTAGGAGAAGAAAAGTTGGGAAGAATTTACACGAAGAATGGAAACAGATGTAAGTGGCAGTAAAAGGTTGCTGTATGGGCTTCTAAGAAATAAGAGGAAAGAAAGAGTTACCACAAAGCTGGTGAAAAAGGAAGATGGAGAGTTGTTAACACACCCAGAAGAGATAAAGGGACAATGGAAGGAGTATTTCGATAAGTTATTGAATGTGAGTAATTGTACTGGTGAGATGGAAGTGACACAACCTGACGACTATAACAGAAGATGATATAACAATGCTGGAGGTGGAATTAGCAGTACAGAAAATGAAGATGGGAAAAGCAACAGGGGTGGTTGAAATCAATGTAGATTGCTACATGCAATGGTTGTAGCGACTGCTAAAGTGTGTGTGGAAACGGAAATGTGTACCAGAAGACTGGGAGAAAGGGCTAATAATACCAGTGTTTAAGAAGGGGGACAAGAAGGTGTGTGATAACTATAGAGGGATCACCCTCTTATCACAGATAGTAAAAATACTGGAAAGGATATTAGAAAGAAGAATGAGAAGAAAGGTGGAAGGAGAGTTGCAAGAGGAACAGTATGGCTTCAGGAGTGGAAGATCCACAGTGGACCCAATCTTTAGCTTGAGGCAGGTGATGGAAAAGAACTGGGAATATGGAGAGGATTTGATCATGACTTTCATAGATCTAGAAAAGGCATATGATAGTGTCCCCAGAGAGAAGGTATGGGAAACCATGGTAAAGAAGAGACTGGGAAGAGAAATGTTGGAAATGTGCAAGCAATCTACAACTGTGTTAGCAGGGTACTGACCCCAGTTGGAAAGACAGATTGGTTTAGGAACAAGACTGGACTAAGACAGGGGAGTGTGCTGTCACCTCTCTTGTTCATAATGGTGATGGATGAAATTGTAAAGGAAACAAAGGAAGCATATGGACATAAAGAAATGAAGTTACTGTTATTTGCAGATGATATTGTGGTCTGGGGAAGGAACACCGAAGAAGTGCAAAAACAACTAGATGCACTGAACGAAAATATTCAGAAGTACGGCCTGAAAATCAGTATAGAGAAAAGCAAGACCATGGTGATGACAAGAGGGGAAAGACAAGGAAAGGGCACTGTGAAAATTGGAAGTCAGAGTTTGGAAATTGTGGACACGTTCAAATACCTAGGAAGTGAATTGTTGCAAACTGGTAGGTTGGACATGGAGATTGGCAGGAGGGTACAGCAGAGCAATGCATTCTATCAAAGTGTAAGAAAACTTGTTTGGGATAAGGAAGTACCAAGGAAAAGCAAGGAGGTAATGTATAAAGTGTACTATGTTCCCATACTAACTTATGCAGCTGAGACTTGGACCCTGACAAGCAGGCAAGAGATGCCATTTCCAAGCCAGTGAAATGAAATTCCTAAGAAGTATGATAGGAAAGACAAGGAAAGACAGAGTGAGGAATGAAGATGTTAGGAAGGAAGTTGGGATGGGAAAACTAAATGAGAGAATTGAGAAGAATAAAGGACCTGACTTGGAGAGAACTGGAAATGGCTATAGACAAGATGAAAGGAGGAAGGGCACCAGGTGTGGATGAAGTGGGTGTTGAAATGGTGAAGGCAGTAGGGGAGGTTGGGAAACAGTGGCTGTACCGTGTGATGAGGGTGATATGGAAGGAGAAAAAGACCCCAGAAGATTGGAAGAAAGGATTAATTGTCCCAATATTTAAGAAAGGAAGCAGAAAGGAGTGCAGAAATTACAGGGGAATCACACTCATACCTCACTGTGCCAAGATATATGAAAAGATATTAGAAAGTAGAATACGAGCCAAAGTGGAGAGAAAATTGAGAGAGGAACAGTATGGATTCAGACCTGGGAGATCAACAGTGGATCTCATATTTTCAGCGAGACAGCTCCAGGAACACCACTACGAATTTGGAGAGGATCTGTTGATGGCCTTCCTGGACATCGAAAAGGCCTATGATAGTGTGTGCAGGGAGAAGGTTTGGAAAGCAATGGAAAACATGGGAGTGGAAAAAGAGACTGTAGGCAGAGTGAAGGAGATGTATTGTGGAAGTGTGAGTTGTGTGAAAGTTGGAGGGGAAAGAACAGACTGGTTCAGACAAATGAGTGGCCTGAAACAGGGTAGTGCACTGTCACCCCTTCTCTTTATTGTGGTTATGGACGAGGTAATGACACGGATAGCAGGAAAGATAGGAGAAGATAAGATGAAAGCAATGGTGTTTGCAGATGATCTCATGGTCTGGGGAAACAAGGAGGAGGAAATTCAGGAGCAACTGAAGGCTTGGGAAGAAACAGTGGGAGAGTACGGATGGAAGTTCAACATCAGTAAATGTGAGGTCCTGTTAACGACCAGGAAAAAGGACAGACCAATGAGTGGGATAACACTTGGAGGTGGACAGCTGAAGAAGGTGGAAAGTCTCAAGTACTTGGGAAGTATAGTGGAGGAAAATGGGAGAAATGACAAAGAGATTACGGAACGTGGCAGACAGGCAGAAGCATTTCTGAGAAGCATTAGGAGCTTAGTGTGGAATAAAGATGTCCCACAAAAAAGCAAGGAAGTGTTATACAGAAGCTACTATATCCCAATACTGACCTATGCTTCAGAAACGTGGACAATGAAGAAAAGAGACATAAGCAGAATACAGGCAGGTGAAATGAAGTTCTTGCGAAGTAGGATCGGAGTAACAAGAAGAGACAGGGTGAGGAATGAAAAGGTCAGGGAAATGGTGAAAGAGGAGCCCTTGCAAGGTAGGATTGAGACATCAAGACTGAGGTGGTATGGACACTTAAAGAGAATGGATGAGAAGAAGATTCCCAAGAGGATACATGAGATGCAGATGCAGAAGAAACGACCAAGGGGAAGACCAAGAGATAGATGGCTGAAAGGAGTGGAGGAATGTGTCAAGAAGAGAGGGGAGGACTGGACCAGAGTGACAGCGGAGAGGTGGTGGGAAGAAAGAACTAAGTGGCGAGGCTTATGTTCCAAACAGACCCAGCCTGGGGCTGGAAACTGTACAAGATGATGATGATGAAACTAAGGTGGTTTGGACATGTAAAGAGGATGGAGGAAAATAGAATACCAAGACAGATGCTGGAGGCGAAGTGCAAGGGTAAGAGAGCAAGAGGAAGACCTAGAACAAGGTGGATTGATTCAGTGAAGAACAGCGTAAGAAAAAGAAATCTGGACTGGGACAAGATCGTGGAAGAAGAATGGTGGAAGGAAAGAGGAAAGTGGAGAAGTGCCATAAATACCCCGACCCGGCAGGAGCTGGATAAGGGGAAATGATGATGATGATGATAATATTATAACATGTTATAATATTACATTTTCTCGAATATCATAGGTTATAATAAATTATAATATGACATATAATAACAATAAAAATGTATATATATTGTCGTCCACGTAATTTATCCAACTGTGTGTGGTCAAGTGGTGGTATACAGCCGAAGTTAAATTACATATTCATTTCTGGTTTCTTGAATGAGACGTTGTTCAATTTTATATAGTTCTTCACTTGCGCCCATACCATTTCGATGGGGTTAAGTTCGCTGTGGTATGGTGGCAAGCAAGGAACATTTCTCTGCTGTGATAGCCAGCATTGTCTATTACTAGGATAGATCCTTCATTAACATTGGGCAACAATTGCTCGGCGAACCACTTTTCATACACTTAACCTGTCATTTCGTCGTGGATGGCTGCCGTGTTCTTTTGGCACAGAAACGTTAACTCTGCACCAGTAACGAACCCTTCTTCATTTCCGGGACGAACAAAGGAAAACTACGGAAACCACTTTGAGGATGGTTGAGGTAGGAATCGAACCCGCCTCTTCTCAGTTTTGTCTCATGAAGTTGAGTACACCCCGTTCCAGCCCTCAGACCAGAATTAAATTTCTTGGCAGAGCCGGGATTCAAACCCGGGCCTCCACGGTGACAGCACAGTGACAGCCAAGAATGCTAGCCACTACTCAACGAGGTGGACAATTTATAAAGAAGATAAGCTCCACTTCATTTCACAGTTTAACCTCACCTACCCTCCATAAAACGCAGTCGGGGATATACGCGTCACCTGAATAATCAAACGTTCGCTGCGTCTGCGCTGATTTGATTTATTGAACAACCTCCGTCAATCAATACATTCAGGACTGTATTGTGTTTTTATGAGTGACTGTATGTGCATGATGTTCTTTTTACCTTGCTCAGTGTTTAATGTATAATGTTTTAACGGCGTCAAAATTGTGGCTGATGAAGGGCCGTTCCAGGGTTCGAAACATGTCCCACAACTAGTGCGTTGTAGCACTTATTGATTGACGGAGGTTGTTCAATAAATCAAATCATAATTTGTCAATACGGACCAAAATGACACCAAATATTCCCAAGCGCTGCGCTGGGCGGGAGGACTACGTGAAGTGCGATTACTTATGAATGCTATCTGATATCGAGCTCTGGTTTGTTTTAAAAACAATTTCAGACATTAATGAACATTTCTTCTCCCTTAGTCACCAACGTGAAGTCAACAGCAAAAAAGTTTCTCGCTTCGTAACTTTTTTGTGACACCAGCCCAGATTTTTCAAGTAACGTTTAAGAAAAAAATCATAACTTTCTTATTATGAAGATAATTACTGCCCTGAGAAATAGGGCATCTTCTACCAACAGCAGGCAATCTAAAAATAAATTCTTGATCTGTTGCGATCATTAGTTCATTATCTATGGCGTGATAAGTTTTATATCTGCAAAATATAGAATCGCGCAAAAATATCGTAATTGTGAAAATTGGGCCATGTGTTAATTATTTATGGCTTTTATTTTATAATCATCATAAAGAGCAAAAAATTCTCTATAAGACCACGCAAATATTTTCTTAGATTTGCCACTTTCAATTATTGGAAAATGGCAACATTGCCGGGGTAGAAGAGGACGAAGCGAATTGTAGGACATAGGAGTGCGAGTCAAATACTCCACTTAATTCCATACTGTCTTTTAAGGTAGAGACACTATACAAATTTAGCTTCACACAATTGTAGTTAGTAGAAGGTTCTTTTACATGCCATAAATCTATGACATGGGCCCGCCGCCTTCACTTCCCTTCCAAAGGAAGGCATACTGAGGGATTTTTAACTATCATAGAAAATCCGACGACTTCGGTCGGGTTTGAACCCGCAATCTTGGGCATAGTAGCTTAGCATTCTACCAACTACTCCACCAAAGCCGCCTGCAAAACAGTGTTTGAGGAATGGTATAATCTTCCTCAGAAGGGCTCATATTCAAAGAGTACATGCCCTCTAACAAATGGATCTCTAATCATCATGGATTAACCAGCAGTGAATGGTATGACAGATCAGAAAGGGTGGCTAATGTGTACAAGCTGTACCTTGCAGTTGGCAAGACAATAACCATTGTAGGCGCTACCTCAACGAGGTGATAATTCTCATATGGCAAGACTCTACAGAACAGTAGACATCAAGTCCATGGCCTATCTGATACAGGAAGTACATACGAGATGCAGAGCTGCATTCATTTTTGACCCGACAATCGGTTCAAGTCTCATGTCAACCAACCCATTAAAATGGATGGGGGGGAAGCAAGTGTCCACCCAACCATTTCTTACTACTTTCGAAAATACAAATTCAAGAGGTTTGAGAAGTTATTGGTCTAATGGTTGGCACAAAGGATGCTATAACATCTCAATTCAGAGGTTGCATATACCTAACAGTATCATAAAGAATATTACCCTTGGTGCCCTTAAAGGATCAATAACAATAATTAAGACATCTCACGCACCAACAATACCATCATCCCTTGCCAGCTTTTACACACATTGAATGACTCAGCAATCTCTGTTGCCAGCAATAAGTATGGCACTTTCGCAGTTATGTTGAACGTAGGCTACTGTTTGTTTATGTAACTGATGATTTAATGGTTGTCTTACATTTTTTCTTGTGCAGCAGCCCATAATTGTGGAAAGTCTGTAATCAAAATAATAACTTATTCCAGACATGGCATGTAACAAAAGAAGGCTTTGCTCAATTCACCTGAAAATGAGAATTTACTGTGGTAATTGTTTTTCAGTATAAACCACTGGCAGACATTACAGTTTATGTGGTGTTGTGATATGATTCTCTTTATTTTCAGGTTCCTTAAGAGCTACAAGGAGGAAAGTTAACCTTCTCTCTCCCTAGCTTAACAGATACATTTCGAAAATGGAGGAGAATTCAGCAGAGTAAGTTGTTTTTACTAACCTAGTGTAAGAAATTGAGGCTACTTTTAGGGACCATATATTTAAAAAGATGCATGAAGCTAAATCCTTCCTTCACAGGTGGTTGGTCATGGGTCTATTAGAGTGCATTTGTTTAAGTAATAATATCAACAGTAGAACATTTGTAAGCAAAAATACAGGCCTAGAAACTTTACAGTCCAGTGCGAATTAATGGGACACTATATTTTGCATTTTATAAACTTTTTTGCACTTATTTACCTAATACATAGAGTAATGCTTAATATGTCCTCCTTGTTTTATATATTGCTTCACATGATTTCCCATAGATTTCACAAGCTTTGAGCTCATTTTTAAATTTATTATCATGAAACCACACTGAAAACTGTATCATGCATATTTTGTGCAACAGTCAAGTTTTGTGAGTCTCCTATTGCAAATAGCGCATTAGTTTTCTATTGGATTAATGTCAGTGGAGTGCACTGGCCACTATTAAGACATAAATATTGATATAACAGCTTAGGCTCAGACGGTCGGCATGCATAGCTATGAACAAGTTGTCTGGGCTTATAGGCCATGGCCCAGGCAAGATGTATTCTCCCGGCGTTATACTGAAAACTACATGTGGCATTATCAAGGGTCTGTTACTTCTGTTAGTAAGCAATTACAGGAATGGACTCTTGATGATGCCGAACGCAGTTTTCGGTGAAATGTCGGGAGCAAACATCCTGCCTGGACCATGGCCTACAAGTCCAGGCAACTTGTACATAACATGAATATTGTTTTCACTGAAGAATTTCTTCACTTTCTTTGAAGTATGGCAAGGAGCCAAACCTCACTGAAAACTTCCATTACCTTCTGGAAACCTCTCCTGCTGCTCACCAACAACTCTCCTTTCCAGTATTTGGTGTACCGGTGAGATTTTATCAATCCATCAACAAATAGCAAGGGTCCTAGTCCTTCATGCATGAAACACCCACTAAAACATCTTCACATGGTGTCCCATGGTGCGTTGCAAATGTGCTGAAGTTGCTGCCTCTTTCTTCACTCGGCACACATATTGAACCCTCTGCCCCTGCACTCAAAAATGACTTCAGAGAAAAGCACTTTCTTCTAGTGTTCCATTTTCCTATCCTGATGACTACGTGCCAACAAGAGATGTTTCCTGCACATTTCTCCTGTTAGGAGGTATTTCTGAACAGGTTTATGGGTTCTCCTTCCAGCTGCTGGAAGCCTATGACAAACATTAGAAACATGCAGATTCACTCCCCTTTTCTCCCCATTCATGAGCGAAGTCCACAGCAGTGAGCCTGGTGATTGATTTGCTTCTTCTGAGAAGAAAACATTAAAAACATTCAGGATTTAAAAACATAATAATGAAATAGGTAAGTTCAATTAATGTGCTGATGAAGAAGAAACCAACGTGTTTCGAAACATGTACACATAGTCTATAAAATATAGACATTTAAGTGTTTTTGTATTGATTTGGCGAATATATAGCATAAGTGTTTTTTAATTATTCAATCAATACGGATTTACACAATTTGCTATTATGGCAAATATTTTTGTTTAATATGAGAAAACATTCATCTGTTGGCATTATTTTCTTTTTCCTGCCACAGTTTCCTTTTGAGCTAGTCTGTTTGTGCCACTGAATAATTCTATTTAAGGTACCTACCAGTGGCGGCTGGTGATAATTCTCTTGGTGGTGCCAGCAAATTCAAAATTTGGAAAGAAAGCATTCAATATTGCAAGTATAGACATAGCATATTTTATGCTTTAAGTATCATGAGATCAGAGTATTTAACTGTTTAATTGTACAAGATGCACAATACAACTTTGTCACAATTTCAGTTTATAAAAATCTATAAAAGATCTTTTCCACTTTTCCATACAAAATTGTTGTATTCCCTATTATATTATTTACAGGGGGGATACATGTTTCGGCGTTTGTGTCTTCATCAGTCCTTATACTAACACTTTCTAAAAATACACTTTAGCAAGTGTGTTACATCAGATTAAAACCTTTAAAATACATTAATGTTCATCCAATGACTATATATAAAATTCTTAAAGAACCATGACTAGGTTCATGGATAGGGGCAGATGACCTCGTAGTTCTGCCCCTTAAAACAACAATAACTAACTAACTAACTAGGTTCACGGACGTACACAATTTCAGTTGCCGCCGCAAAACAAACAGGTGAAATGAAATGAACAAGATGCCTTACTATCAACACTTCCTTACATACAGATATAAATTTGCACCCCATAAAATTAGACTAAACTAAAAATTAATTTTATGATGCTACTTTCAAACAATAATTACAATACCACCAGAAAAATTAACAAACCTGAGAATTCGTGTTTGTGCACTGGTAGGCTTAACTGTGTTGTCAACATAAACTAACGAAACACAGCGAAACTGACCGCAAAAATTCTGGATTGATACATACGAATAGAGAAATAATTATTCCTATCACCAATGTGAATGTGTAAATGTCGCTAAATGTCTGACAAGAAATAAATAGAAACATCTTGTCAAATAAATGTATTTAATAGTCGCCTGATATATAGGCAAATCACTAAATTAGCAACCCTGGAGTTGGGTCCTCAGCATTGTGCTGTTATATGCTGTACTCAGTGCAGTGTTTACCAAATTTTTTTGTGTGTGTACCACTTGAAGAGATGAGAATCTCTCGCGTACCACCTAATGGTTGAAGATATAGTGACTATAACCCCCACCACCACTATGTAGCAGACCAAAAGATGGATTGTGAATTGTGTTTGTTAGAGTTAGACTGTTGGAGTTAAAGTTCAAATAATAAAAAGTGTGTCCAGTTGTTTTATTATTTATTACAATAAGTATTCAATTAAAACATTCAGAAATGACACTGTACAAATAATATTAATAAAAGAACTTTTAATAATAAAACATGAAAGCCAAAGTTCAACTAACAACTTCAATGTGAAGAGTGAGGTTGAAGATTAGAAGCCAACTAAGGAATGCCTGGTTTAAGATTGCCGAGTCTCAAACGAAGATCGTTTTCCACTGTAAGGAGCCTATTCCGGTATTTATTCTTGGGATAAACAAGTGAAGAAACTGCAGTCTCACACAAGTACAAAGCAGTGAAAGGCAGTAAAAATCCAACTGCTTTTTCAGCTATGTCTGCATAGTCTGCATGCCTCTCAACCCAAAAGTTCATAAGAGCCATTATTGAAAACGTTTGCCTTAGTTCTGAATCACAATTCATAAAACTGTTCCTTATCTTTGGCCTTAAAGTCCTCCGGCAACGTATCAATGTTTTTATATTTTAAAATGTATATTTTTCGTAACATCACCGCGTACCACTGCAGCAGTACAAGTGTACCACCAGTGGTACGCGTACCACAGTTTGGGAAACGCTGCTCTAGTTTATGGATTTTGAGCGTGGCGTCATGCAGCCACTGGCTCTACCTCAACACAACTCATACAAACTCATGCCAAATAAGCCCTTTTTGGCTGGCTGCATAGCTCAGCAGTAACGTTCTCGCTTGCTGGGCCCAAGGTTGCAGGTTTGTATCCTGGCACAGTCGGCAGGCATTTGAGGGTGCGCAAATGCGAGGGAGCCATGTCAGTAGATTTACTGGCACATTAAAGATCCCCTTCGGGGCAACATTCCGGCACTCCAGCGTCTCTAAAAGGCAGAGTAGTTAAAAGGGACGTAAATCCAATATCATAATTACAGTATTATTTCAAATAAGCCTTTAGTACTATGTCTTATTTTCGGAGGTGATGCCCGTGAGATCTGGCGCACCGATTCAAGAAAGAGCCGCCAGAGCGCTTGTCAGTTTGCACACTCGTTCAAATGAATGCAGAATAAGATTGTTTGCCATTTCTTTTAAATTTGACAAACTGTTGTTGAGAAGGTTCGATGGTGGTGCCATGGCACAATGGCACTACCTCACGGGCCACCCCTGCTACCTACACCAACACCAAATTCAATAGCTAACACTCTTTGTGTTATGGGCGTATTCTGAGATAATGCTTCAGTCACACTTCACTTCCTGGGAGTCATAACCATTGAAGACAATAGGTATTACTAATCGTGCATGAAAATCTCAAAAGTGACACAACAAAATAAATACACGTTTAACCTAAAACAATCACATTCTGTAGATCAATTGCCAATGAATAATAGAGCAAGGAATGGCATAGAGAGTGTAGGATCGAAGACTAAGCAATGTGTAACACACAGTTGCCAACCATTCAGAAAATTATAAAAATAAAAAACCTTGTTCCAATTTATTTGCATGAAACTGTATATAATCACTATTTGTATTATGAATAATACTTTTCTAAACATATGCTGTAAATTTATTCAAATACAAAACATCAGTGATGCCAGGAATAAAATAAGTACCAGTCAATAACATTGACTTCTCCAATGCCAAGGAAGCTATTGTACACTTGCACAACCTCTTTCAACATAATCAAGTGAAAAATTGTATAATTTCCCCAAACCAACCGTACTAATTCAGCCAAGGATTGAGGAATATAACACAGTCAAAAACTACAATTTCCAAGGATCAGAAGCCTTATGAGTGAATTGTTCGGCACTTATTTGGATAGTAAAGACATTATAAACACCATGTTGAATACGTTGTGGTTCGGTGCTGACTTTAAAAATTAAATATAGGCCTAATCTAAAATCTTTTGCCTTCCAAACCAAAATTTTTATTACAAAACTTATTGCAATCTGCAGTCGTTCCTCAATCATAACAAATCATCAAAATACGGTGGGTGAGTTGTTATCATGTCGGACTGCCAACCCCAAGCTTGCAGGTTCGCTCCTAACCGTGCTAAGTGATTTTTGAAAGGCGGCAAAAATCGCGATACGCATGTCATACGATATTGGCATGTTAAAGACCTGGATATCACGATCAATCTGCTGCACCCGCTGTTGGAGAAGATCTGGAAGGAGGAGAAAATACCAACTGACTGGAAGAAGGGGTTGATCGTCAAGTTACCGAAGAAAGGGGACACCACAAACTGTAATAACTGGAGGGGAATCACCTTGCTGTCCATTCCAAGCAAAGTACTGGCGAGAGTCATCCTGAATCGTATAAAAGACTGCGTAGAAAAAAGGCTTAGGAAGGAACAGGCTGGATTTCGACAACATCGCAGCTGTGTGGATCTCATCAACACCCTCCGAATCATCCTGGAGCAGAGTGTGGAGTGGCGGAATACCCTTTACCTCACATTTGTTGACTTCGAGAAAGCTTTCGACTCCGTAAATCAAAGAATCATGTGGAAGACCCTCGAGGAATATAAAATTCCAACAAAGATCATCAGAATCATGGAAGAGATGTACGAAGGGTATGAGTGCCAGGTTCTACACGAAGGCAAATTAACAGAAAAGATAAAGGTCAGTTCCGGAGTGAGACAGGGGTGTGTCCTTTCCCCCACTTTGTTCCTGTTGGTCCTGGATAGTGTGATGAAGAAGGTAATGGGAGGACAGAAGAGGGGTATTCAATGGGGTATAAATGACAGGCTTGAAGATCTGGATTTCGCGGACGACATTTGTCTTATGGCACAACGGTACCGAGACATAGAAGATAAGCTGGGGAGGTTGCAGAGAGAAGCAGAACGTGCAGGACTGATGATTAACACCAGCAAGACCAAAGAGATGAGGATAAATTCTGACGTCACGACTAGCTTGACAGTCAACGGAAAGGAAATTGAGCGAGTTGAGTCCTTCCTCTACCTTGGGAGTATAGTCACAAATGATGGGGGAGCAGAGGAAGATGTTCGAAGCCGTATCAGGAAGGCAAATGGTGCCTTTGTCCAGCTGTACCCCATCTGGAGAAATAGAAACATTTCCAGGAAGACCAAGCTCCGCCTTTTCAATAGCAACGTAAAGTCGATTCTTCTCTATGGCTGTGAAACATGGAAAGTCACAAAACCGATCAACAACCAGCTACAGGTGTTCATTAACAGATGTCTGCGTCGCATCATGAATGTGAGGTGGCCGGACATAATCTCAAACGAAGATCTTTGGACCATCACCAATCAACAACCGATTAGCATCCAGATCAAGGAGAGGAAATGGCGCTGGATCGGTCACACACTAAGGAAGCCGGACGGAGCTGTTGAGAGGGCGGCGCTAGACTGGAATCCTCAAGGTGCCAGGAAGCGAGGTCGACCTAAGAAGACCTGGAAGAGGACGATCGAAAATGAAATTGCAGAGGAGGACACGAACTGGAGTCAAGTGAAGAGAATAGCCAGGAACCGTACTGCGTGGAGAAATTTCGCCAAGGCCCTATGCTCCGGAAGGAGCGGCAGGAATTAAGTAAGTAAGTAAAGAACCCATTTGAATTCAGTAGGCAGTGTTCATAATGGCAAAATTAATCTCGGGATTTTCTGCCAACACAAAGTTCCACATTTCTCTTCTATAAGGCATCCAACGTTTAGAATGAAGCATTGGTCTGATGGCGCGTTACGACAGGGTTGCTACCATGAGAGGAGGCAGTACAAAGCGCTTAGTGTGCACTTTCCGCACATTCAGCGATTGTGCAGTGACGAAGACTTTAATTAAGTACTGTATAATAATACTAATAGTATGCTAACATAACACATACAACGAAATTAAATTAACTATAACGTGTGCTGAATGTGACAAAGAAAACAATCAAAATAAAATAAATAAAGTACAAGCACAAGGAAATGTGTGAAGTTTCGACTGCAGTTAAAGTTGAAGTACGTTATTAAAGAAAATACTCCTCATTGGCTTACCTTTCATGATTTATACTTTCTTTGGGTTTAATATTCTTAAAATAACTGAACACATTAATTACGACCTGTTATTCCCTCTTTCTTTTCACAAAACTATCCATTGTTGTACGTGAAATACGTAAAATACAACACGTTAAATCTAACAGAATTGCTGCACACACACTCAAGATAGAGACAGTCGAACTACTGAAATACAAGCTCGAAGGGCACAGTAATAAAGCTGTGAGTAGCAAGCTGCACCCCGCTGTCATTCGAAACTTCATTTTTATAATCCGTGGTCAATGAACAGCCCGGCCTGTGTAAACAATTAAACCTACACTCTGGGTAAACAGGTAGAAAACTTCTTCCAACATTCCTCTACAACTCTCAAACTGACATTGAGTAAGCAGGTAGAGAACTTCTTCCAACATTCCTCTACAACTCTCAAACTGACATTGGGTAAGCAGGTAGAAAACTTCTTCCAACATTCCTCTACAACTCTCAAAATGACATGACATGGTTATCTTTAAAAATAGAAAAGTTGGCAGCATACGAACTTTTTCAATGCTGCTATGCGGTTATGAGAGAATATTCAGAAGTTTTACCTACATGAAAATTGTAATATTGCCAGTATAAAATATTTCAATAATCCATCATCAAGACAGCACATTTAGCTACACGTGTGTGAAAAATAGGCATCACAAAGTCAATGCAAAATGATATAAGATCGATTTTACTAAAAAGGGGACTCAGTTTATACCATCATCATCATCATCATCATCATTTCCCCTTATCCAGCTCCTGCCGGGTCGGGGTATTTATGGCACTTCTCCACTTTCCTCTTTCCTTCCACCATTCTTCTTCCACGATCTTGTCCCAGTCCAGATTTCTTTTTCTTACGCCGTTTGAATAGAGTTGTGCATTAGGGTCCCCAGAAAAACAGGAGAGCACCAATAAGTGGACTGTAAATAAGATTAAGACATGTCTTGTACTAGAACATTTACTGCCATTACGGACTGTACACACACATACAACAACAAAAAAAACTGGTAGCCAAGCACGCAAAAGTTCTCTCATCTCCCGTCGAGCGCTGCAGAGCGAGCAATCGAAATGGCTGTCGAGTGATCGAGACGGCTGTACTCAACATACCGGCCGCCAAGAAATACTTACTTTCTTAACACTACAAATAACACAACAAACGAATTGCATCGAATCAATCACTGCACTATAGTCCAACATGTCTGTTTGAACAAGAAGTCTATATACAATACAATGTTACACTGAAACAAAAGAAACAAAACTGAAGTGCTATGGTACATTAATTACACTGCACTTGCTTCAGGCAGAGGACACAATTTCACAATAGGTCGTTTGAACAATCCCTTGGTAGTGCGTATGGTTGCCACACGAACCAGTCCGTCATCTCCAGGATGAACTTGATCGATCACTGCAATCTTCCAGTGCAGAGGAGGTAGGTTGTCTTCCTTCACAATGACAAGCGTCCCAGGCTTCACACTTGGGGAAGAACTGGACCATTTAGCCCTCTGCTGCAGGTGGTGTAGATACTCATTGGACCACCTGGACCAGAATATCTGAAGTTGTTGCTGCAGAATCTCCCATCTGGACAACAAGCTAAGCTTCACATTACTTAGATCTGGCTGAGGTAAACTTGATAAGGCAGTGCCGATAAGGAAATGGCCAGGAGTGAGAACTTCAATATCATTAGGATCGGAGGAGAGAGGAAGGAGTGGTCTGGAGTTCAGACAAGCTTCTATTTGACAGGTTAAAGTAGTTAATTCCTCAAAGGTAGGACATAACGTACCCATAACACGTCTGAGGTGATGCTTGAAAGATTTAACACCTGCTTCCCACAGGCCTCCAAAGTGAGGTGCTCTTGGAGGTATGAAGCTCCACTCGATGCCTTCTCTGCTGGTGAAATTCTGTACCTCAGTTCTCGTTTCTTCTGAGTCGAGAAGTTCTTGAAGTTCCTTCTTGGCTCCCACGAAGTTAGTGCCATGATCACTGTAGATAGTTTGGCAACGTCCACGACGTGATACAAATCTACTCAATGCTGCCATGAAAGCTCGTGTCGTAAGGCTGCTAACAACTTCGAGATGTACAGCTTTGGTAGCTAGGCATACAAATAGTGCTACGTAACATTTATCTCTTGTCTTTGACCTGAGAGAACCAGTTTTTACAAGAAATGGCCCTGCATAGTCTATCCCACAGTTTAAAAAGGGTCGAACTAATTCAACGCGAACACGTGGTAGTTGGCCCATTAATTGAGTTGAAGATTTTGCTCTTAGTCGGAAACATGTCAAGCAATTATGAATTATCCGTCTGACTGTCGTTCTACCATTCACAATCCAGTATTTCTGCCTAAGGGAGGCCAGAAGAAGTTGACAGCCAGCATGCAAGAGACGACTGTGTTCATGTTCAATTATCAATCTGGTGATGTGATGATGAGGTGGCAAGATCACAGGATGTTTTTGCTCATATGGCAGATTAGACCGTTCTAACCGTCCACCAACTCGTAGCAGCCCGTTGAGGTCTAAACCAGGATGTAGACTTCTCAAGTGACTCTTACAATGAACTTCTTGGTCTGATTCCAGCTGTTTGATTTCCATGTGGTATGCTAACTCCTGAGCCTGCCTAATGCATGTTGTCAGAGCATTCTGCAATTCCTTTAAAGAAAGAGGTCCAGTAGCTCGCTCTGTCTTCAATTTTGAACAATTATGTACAAATCTAAAGATGTATGCTACAACTCGTTGCAATCTCGATAAGCTAGAGAATCTTGTGACGAGTCCATCCTCGGGAGTAGTCATTAAGTAACATACAGGCTTAATCTTCTGCTCTGGTGGTTCCTGCTGCTCTGGGAGATTGTTTAATGTAGGCCAGTGTTTAGAATCTTCACCCAACCAAGCTGGTCCATTCCACCATAACTTATTATCCTTAAGATCCTTAGGATGTACACCTCGTGATATCAGATCAGCGGGGTTAAACTGTGAAGAAACGTGTCGCCAAGTAGCACCTTCTGTAATTTCCTGTATTTCAGCTACTCGGTTGGCTACAAAGGTCTTCCATCTTGATGATGGTGCCGAAAGCCATGCCAATACAATAGTAGAGTCTGTCCACAAGAATATGTTCGCAAATGTAAGATTCAAGGACTTGACTACCCTTTGCAATAATTGAGATAATAGCAATGCTCCACATAATTCCAGTCGTGGAAGAGATAATTTCTTCAATGGTGCTACCCTGGACTTGGAGCAAAGAAGTCTTACAGAAGTGGTTCCATCCTTGTTTGTGGAATGTACATACAAGCACCCTCCAAACGCAGCTTCCGATGAATCACAGAACCCATGAAGCTGTACAGTTACTGAGCGGTCACCTAGAATTCTGCGATCAATGTAGATTTCATCAATCCATGGGAGCTGATTATAGAGTGATGTCCAAGTTGCAGCCAATTCTTCTGATAAAGGCTGGTCCCAAGATAGCCGTTCTTGCCATAACTTCTGAAGAAATATCTTGCATAAAATTACTATAGGACTGATGAGGCCTAGAGGGTCAAAAATGCTGGACACAATGGATAGAACTAGGCGTTTTGTGAAACCATGTGGATAGGGTTTTGGCTTGAAACTGCTAATAACTTGAAACTGGTCAGCAGCTGGGTGCCATACCAATCCTAACGTTTTAACTTCACCCTTGTCCAGCTGTAGTGGTAACTGAGCCTCCCTTAGCTCCGGTGAGACATTCTCTAGAATACCTGGGTGATTGCTGCACCACTTACGTAGTGAGAATCCACCCTTCTGTAGTATGTTTATCAACTCTTGTTGCACTTGAAGAGCCTCTTCGACGGTCGCACATCCCGAGATACAATCGTCAACATAGAAATCTTCCATCAATGATTTCTGAGCTTTCGGAAAGGCATGAGCTTCCTCACTGGCCAGTTGTTGAATGCATCTAATAGCTAAGAATGGTGCACATGACATGCCATACGTAACAGTCTTCAATTGATACTCCTTGGCAGGATCTGTCAATTTCTCTCTCCATATTATCCTTTGATATCTACAGTCTTGGGGATGTACCAGAATCTGACGGTACATTTTTGCTATGTCCGCAGTGAAAGCAATGGCATGACTTCTGAATCTTAAGATAATAGAGTAGAGATCTTGCTGGATGGTTGGGCCGACGAGTAGAAGATCATTCAATGATACTCCGTTGCTGGATGCTGCAGAACAATCAAATACTACTCTAGTCTTAGTGGTCGAGCTGCTTGCCTTAACCACTGCATGATGTGGCATATAGTAGCAACGTGCTGTGGTATCTTCAGCAATATCCATATGACCCAAATCTTCGTACTCTTGAAGAAATCGACTATATTCTTCCTTCAGTCCTTGATGTTTGGTCAACTTCCTTTCCAACTGATGAAACCTCTTTGTTGCCATCTGCTTGGAGTCTCCTAGATTTTCTGGGGTTTCTTTGAAGGGAAGACGCACTACAAATCTGCCAGAAGAGTTGCGCGAGACGTGCCGTTTGAAGTGAGCTTCACAGTCCCTTTCTTCCTTAGTTCTTGGAGTATGGTGTAGCTCTTCGATTTCCCAGAACCTCTGTAGCTGCTGTTGGATGCAGCCTGCAGATTGTACAAAGCAAGATACTACCGGCCGCCGTGGTCCATGTAGGGGCTTACTGGAATCTGTATATTTACCTGCAAGTACCCAACCTAACTCTGTTTCTTGCAGAATAGGATAATCTTTAGTCCTAGCTAGATTTCCTGCGAGCTGAATGTATGGGCATCCCTCTGACCCAATTAACAAGTCTATGTGACCCGGTTCGTTGAACTTCGGATCAGCAAATGGCAGATTTTTGGGTAAGTTCCACTCCTTGCTATCAATGTATTCGCCAGGAAGATCTTCAGTAAGCTTAGGTAGAACTAAGCACTCGACTGAGGTCACGAAATCATTTATACGCGAGCCTATTTGCACCAAAACACTATGCTTGGTTTCTGACGTCGTATTCCCAATACCCTGGATCGGTTTACGATCATGAGATCTGCGCAGCCTTAATCGCTGAACACAGGATTCTGAAATAAAGCAAGATTGCGAGCCACTGTCTAAAAGGGCTCTACAAGTCTGCCAGATCCCTTGAGCATCCTTGACCTTCACCAAGGCTGTGGACAACAATATGGACTGACGTGGTTCTATCTTGAGAGTACAGTAACTACTCGCACCATGCTGCACCTGAGTCACGTTCTGATTAGGGACGTTTTCCGACTTATCTACGTTTGACAAATGCTGGGACACATCAATATGCAGTAACGTGTGATGCTTCTTCCTGCATGTTTGGCAGTTACCAGCCTTGCACTGGGCGACTCTGTGTTGAGCATGTAGACAGTTGAAACAGAGATTATTACGCTTGACAAAATCTCTACGTTCTAGAGTAGGAACTTGCTTAAAATCTCTACATCTAGCCAAAGCATGTGGAGCGTTGCAGTACACACAGTTTACAGTTGTAGTAACATACGTCTGATGAGCATGTGGTGTTGTCTTACGATTGGAGGGTTCTTTACCTTTAGTGTCTGAGCTGCTTGAAGGCTTGAGGAGGTTGCTTGAGTTCACTATGTCTAAAGCCTTGCATTTACCTTCTAAGAACTTGATAAGATCTTCAAGAGTAGGAAGAATTTCAGAGTCTACAGTATCTTCAAATTCTTTCCTAATGGACACGTGCACTTTCTCCAAAATCAACTGCGAAACCAGTAGGTCTTCCAATGGCACTGCTAGATTTAGGGCCTTAATAGCATTTAGGTTACTCAGAGTTTGGTTAACTAGTGCCCGAAGCTCATTAACAGAATCTTTGTGAGCAACCGGCAAGTTTAATAAGTAACCTAAGTGTGCCGTAGTAATCAGTCTTATGTTATCATAACGACTGCGAATAGTTTGCAGTGCAACTTCAAAATTACTGCTAGAAACTGGGATATTAGCTATTAACTTATGAGCTTCACCTTTGAGTGTAGACAGCAAGTAGTGAAATTTTTGAATATTGTCCAACTGGTCATTATTGACAACTAGGCTATCAAAGGTGTCCATATAATGCTTGAAACCGGTCACATTACCATCATAGCTGGGAAGTTGTAGTGTCGGTAATCTAATAGCATTCCGTGTACTAGAATGTGAGTGAGGTGGAGTAATACTACCATCAGCCTTGTGATCATTATCACGATTGATCTCGATATTCATTGCAGCTTCGAGATCAAAGTATGCTGATTCAAAGGTTTCTCTTTCAGCTGCATGCTTTTCAATACCCTCAAATAGTTCTAACTGCGTTTGAGCACCTTCAAATTTATCTCTAATGTTAGGCAATTCTTTCAGTCTAACAATTACTAATTGAATTTCTGACTCACGCTGGAATTCAGTAATATACTTTGACATTCGTGTTAAACTTGATTTGGCAACGGCTCGTTGCTGTACGAGTTGCTTCCTGGTTTGTTCTTCCATTGCTGCAGACGCGTTACGAGTACAAAAGGTTCGAAAAGGGTGAAAACAAGGAAGGCTAGCTTATAGAATAATTAACTAAGAATGTGATCCTTAGTACTTGAGCATAACGGGCGCAAGGAGACAGAATAAACCAATAGGATCAAGGTTGGGAGCATAATCTAAGGTGCCAGTCTAAGAATGTTTCAACTTACTTGTTATGCAGAGATAAATCTTGGATCCGCCACTGTCATCCATGATGAGCTGAATAATACACTGTCTATGTTCTGCATGACCACACAAAACTGGAGCTATAAGACCGGCAGCTGAACACGTGCCGTGGTATGTGTTGTAGGTTATGTTACGTATGTAACATGTAAAACACACGAGTTGCATTTCTAGACGTTCGTTAAGAGTTGTGTTCCAACGATTAGTGTTTTACACGTCCGAAGTATGCACGATGTCGTCTCATACTTGGAAGAATCCATTTCGCCACGAGGTGACCATGTGCTTTGTCCGTGTTCTGTTATATCGTACAGAGAACATGTCTTTCCAACGCGAATATCCGGTACGCGAGGACCATGATTAAAGTTGTGCATTAGGGTCCCCAGAAAAACAGGAGAGCACCAATAAGTGGACTGTAAATAAGATTAAGACATGTCTTGTACTAGAACATTTACTGCCATTACGGACTGTACACACACATACAACAACAAAAAAAACTGGTAGCCAAGCACGCAAAAGTTCTCTCGTCTCCCGTCGAGCGCTGCAGAGCGAGCAATCGAAATGGCTGTCGAGTGATCGAGACGGCTGTACTCAACACCGTTCTTCACTGAATCCATCCACCTTGTTCTAGGTCTTCCTCTTGGTCTCTTACCCTTGCACTTCGCCTCCAGCATCTGTCTTGGTATTCTATTTTCCTCCATCCTCTTTACATGTCCAAACCACCTTAGTTTATTCTTCTCAATTCTCTCATTTAGTTTTCCCATCCCCACTTCCTTCCTAACATCTTCATTCCTCACTCTGTCTTTCCTTGTCTTTCCTATCATACTTCTTAGGAATTTCATTTCACTGGCTTGGAAATGGCATCTCTTGCCTGCTTGTCAGGGTCCAAGTCTCAGCTGCATAAGTTAATATGGGAACATAGTACACTTTATACATTACCTCCTTGCTTTTCCTTGGTACTTCCTTATCCCAAACAAGTTTTCTTACACTTTGATAGAATGCATTGCTCTGCTGTACCCTCCTGCCAATCTCCATGTCCAACCTACCAGTTTGCATCAATTCACTTCCTAGGTATTTGAACGTGTCCACAATTTCCAAACTCTGACTTCCAATTTTCACAGTGCCCTTTCCTTGTCTTTCCCCTCTTGTCATCACCATGGTCTTGCTTTTCTCTATACTGATTTTCAGGCCATACTTCTGAATATTTTCGTTCAGTGCATCTAGTTGTTTTTGCACTTCTTCGGTGTTCCTTCCCCAGACCACAATATCATCTGCAAATAACAGTAACTTCATTTCTTTATGTTCATATGCTTCCTTTGTTTCCTTTACTATTTCATCCATCACCATTATGAACAAGAGAGGTGACAGCACACTCCCCTGTCTTAGTCCAGTCTTGTTCGTAAACCAATCTGTCTTTCCAACTGGGGTCAGTACCCTGCTAACACAGTTGTTGTACATTGCTTGCACCATTTCCAACATTTCTCTTCCCAGTCTCTTCTTAACCATGGTTTCCCATACCTTCTCTCTGGGGACACTATCATATGCCTTTTCTAGATCTATGAAAGTCATGATCAAATCCTCTCCATATTCCCAGTTCTTTTCCATCACCTGCCTCAAGCTAAAGATTGGGTCCACTGTGGATCTTCCACTCCTGAAGCCATACTGTTCCTCTTGCAACTCTCCTTCCACCTTTCTTCTCATTCTTCTTTCTAATATCCTTTCCAGTATTTTTACTATCTGTGATATGAGAGTGATCCCTCTATAGTTATCACACACCTTCTTGTCCCCCTTCTTAAACACTGGTATTATTAGCCCTTTCTTCCAGTCTTCTGGTACACATTTCCATTTCCACACACACTTTAGCAGTCGATACAGCCATTGCATACCAACAGGTCCAGCAGCCTTTATCATTTCTACACTGACTTCATCCACCCCTGTTGCTTTTCCCATCTTCATTTTCTGTACTGCTAATTCCACCTCCAGCATTGTTATATCATCTTCTGTTATAGAGTTGTCAGGTTGTGTCAGTTCCATCTCCCCAGTACCATTGCTCACATTCAAAAGCTTATCGAAATACTCCTTCCATCGTCCCTTTATCTCTTCTGGGTGTGTTAACAACTCTCCATCTTCCTTTTCCACTAGCTTTGTAGTAACTCTTTCTTTCCTCTTACTTCTTAGAAGCCCATACAGCATCCTTTTACTGCCACTTACATCTGTTTCCATTCTTCGTGTAAATTCTTCCCAACTTTTCTTCTTTTCTTCTCCTACCACTTTCTTACACCTCCGTTTGCTGTCGTGATACTTCCTTTTGCTTTCTTCTGTTTGATCTCGGTTCCATTCTTTCCATGCAGACTTCTTTTCTTTCACTGCTTTCCTCACTTCCTCATTCCACCATGGTGTCTCCTTCTCTTTCACTCTTGTTGACGTCCTACCACAAGCACTCTCTGCTGCACCAACAAATGCCTTTTTAAAGTGAGACCATTCCTCTTCTATGTTTTCCACTTCAGTAACTGGGATTTGTTGCTTCAATCTCTCCTGAAAATCTTCCTGTACAGTTTTGTCTTTCAATTTCCATACTTTTATTTAATTTCTCTGATCTCCTTTAGGTTTTCCAATTTTTCCCATCTAAATTTTGCCACCACAGCTCTATGGTCCCCATCAAATGCTTCTCCTGGTAAAGCTGTCACATCTATCAGCTTTCTGCGATTAGTCCTTTCCACCAGAAAGTAGTCAATTACTGATTTTGTTCTTCTATCGCCCCAACCATATCTCGTAATTTTCCTGCAGTTTTTCTCCCGAAACCATGAATTACCCACTATCAGTCCATTCCTTTCACAAAAGTTTACAAGTTCCTCTCCTTCCCGGTTCTTTTTCCCATATCCATATGGTCCAATGACTTCTTCCTTTCCTTGTCTCTCGTTTCCGACTTGTGCATTCATATCTCCCATGATCACCACTTCTACATCTGAAATTACTCTTTCTACATCCTCCAGGAATACTTCAATATCTTCTTCTCTGTTTCCAGTCTGTGGTGCATACACTTGTATGAAGTCCATCACGTCATTTTTCATCTTCATTCTAATTTTCATTATTCTGTCACTCACACACTCGACCACTTCAACATACTCCTCCAGTTGTTTCGAGGTTATCAGTCCCACGCCATTTTTGGCCTCTTGGCCACCACTCCAGTATAATGTATATCCTTTCCTCAATTTCTTCCTTCCTTTACCTTTCCATTTCACTTCACTCAGCCCCATCAATCCAACATTCTCCCTCTCCATGAAGTCGACCACCTCCTCCACCTTGCCTGTCAGGGTCATGACATTCATGATTCCCACTTTCATTTCGGTTACTGGTCGCCCATTTCTCACAGTTCCCCCAGTACCAAAAGAACTGCGCGTCGCCTGCAGGGTACGCCCTAACCTTTTCCGATTCATTCGAAGTGCCATTTCCATTTTAGGCTATTATTACGATGGGGTCGCCACTCCCAAAGGCATTTTATGAAGCTACTGCCAGCTATTATACAGGCCGCCCCTAACATGGGAAACAGACGCCCTTGCAGCCGCCCCTAACCTGGGAAACAGACGCTGCCGATTGATGCTGTACTCCTACTATTCTCTGAGTACTGGGTTGCCTCTTCCGCAATCTCCACCGTTCCGAAGTCCATCTTCTCCGCTGCAGATTCCGTTGAGGTCTTCGCACGTAACCCTGTGCACGGGGCCTATGTTATACCCCATAGGACTGGGTCCTCACCAGAACTTAGCCGGTACTGTAGTTCCATGGTATATTACAGTACCGTTGCCCACCCCCGCGACGTGGACGCGCCTGGCAAGAGTTATCCATGTAGCCAATTAAAATTGCCTCATGGACCGGGTTAAGGAGCTGTCTAAATCCAGCCTCCAGCCTCAGTTTATAGTTTAAAAAAAATATGGATATCTAATTTTTCTAGCATTTCTATCAAGTTTACGTAGTTGTAATATAGGACAAAAAAGATCGGCAAAACATAGTTCTACCCGAATAAGCTGTTTTTTGGACAAAGAAAAATTTTCGACTGATATGGCAACAGTGGATTGCTAGAAAATGACAGTGTCATACATGTCTCACATGCGACAGAAGAATATCCCTATCTAACCAGTGCTTCATTCTAAACGTTGGATGCCTTATTGAAAGTGCTATAGTGTCAAGGAGCTTAGATATCTGACCTCCTTGACTTGCATAGCGCTTAAAGTAACAATAAAATTCGACATGCGAGTTGCCCTCTGGGCGTCAATTAACAAAGCTTGCACCTGAGGCCATACGATATTATTATTATCAAAATACAGTATAAAATTCACTAGAAATGATCAATTCTCACATTTGAACTGTTGCTTACAAAGTTCGTATAAAAATTACAATTATTGCAAGTACTGTGCAAAGAACTACTACAAGCCATTTGAGTTTTTAGTTCTACGAACCCAGTGGTAGGAGTAACACATTTGTGACAGATATTATGCACATAGAATTTAATTCAGTAAATGTTCATTTGATGAGAGGCAGAGTGCAGAAGAAAATGACTGGTTTTACTTCCAGTTTGGTGATTACAGTGTTAATAGAATGTTTCGACACAGATATCAGAGCTTCAGACCATTGCAAATAAAATTGGCCTTAAGATATAATTTGAAAAAACAGAAATCATGCCACAAAAACCAACACCATTAAAAGAAATACAAATTTATAGTACAAAAATTAAAATTGTAACACGATTCAAATATCTAGGAGAGTTAATAACAAACAACTTAAATGAGAAAGCATCAATTCAAATAAGAACAAACAAGTTATCTAGGGCACAAAAATTAACATGGGAAACTTACAAAAAGAAATGCAAAAATTAAACATTACAATACAGTCATAAAACCGGAAGTCACATACGCAGCAGAGACATTATTCCATCTTAATGAACATTCTAAACCCGACAGATTACAGAAGCTGGAAATGCGAATTGGAAGAACTTGTATCGATAACAGTTATAAAAGAGATGGGCAATGGCGAATAATACCTAAGAATATTGTCTATAACAACCTAGAATCCATTACTGATACCATGCGAAAGAAGAGACTAGGATTCTTTGGGCACATCATGAGAATGCCAGATTCACGTCTTCTAAAACAACTAGTACAGTACAATCATAACGAATAGAATATAAAGTGTGATCTCTTCTCCCTCAATAGCATGTAATGAATACGGATCGGGTTGGCACTCGCCGCTATGCAGCGCTACAGTCGACTTGAGATTGTTGATTTCCACGTATGTTTATGTGCGATATATTAAGTATTTAATCGGTCGGAGTGTTTTGGTGGTGTTCTGTGCAAACGTTTATTGATATACAAGTGCTTACACTATTACTTCATAGTATTAATACCTGAAATGCTATTGTGGGAAGCATTAACTGAAATGGAATTTAATTTCTTGTCGTGTGTTGACGTTATCTTCGTGTGTTAATTTTATTGTTATTTAATGTAAGTAAACAGCAGTTTAGCCCTTACATTTTCATGAGTGCTTAATGTGAGTAGTGAAGATGCCTTGCTCTTTTGTACCAGGATGCAGATCTAGCTATGGGGACTGTAAAGAGGTCAGACGGTTTTTCAAACCTCCTAAAGATTAGGAACGTTTTATCAAGTGCAAAGGTGCCATACCAGGGAAGGATAGGGAACTTGTTGAAAAGTCCTACATCTGTGATGCTCACTTTTCAGAAGATGTAATTGTTAAATTTGACAAATTTGTGATAGAAGGGAAGGAAGTTTTACTTCTCCCAAGAACCAACTGGCGATTGAAAGACTATTCTGTTCCACATATATTTCCTAATTTGCCTAAGTATTTGTCCAGTATGATGTAAATAAAAATGCTCTTGATGCCATTAAAGACTACTTCTGTGAAGAAAGGGGTGAGAATAAAAAGACAATGAGTTAAAAAACATATATGTACCGTAATGCTGAAGGAGGCGTGATCAGTTTTAGACAATAGCCTACTCTATGAAGGGGTCATGACTATGCCTTCTATGTCTGTTTAATGTTAAGTTCTTCTGAAATGATGGTAGTTTACTGATTTTGGTGTTTGTGGAGTGAAATTTATGGTTATTATTGAATTTTATAGTAATCTACGGTCAAGTTGAAAGTTGCGTTCGTAGGGCCTTTTTTTTTTCCTGTGTTGCAAGTCTGTTAAGGGAATATAAAATGTGTAACAATGTGAAGAAATCCTTTCTGATATCTAGGTTAATTGTTCCGTTCTTTTTTTTAATTTACCGATAGCTGGCAAAACTAATTGCATTTTGAACTTGCTCTTTGTCTTCGCTTATTGTCGAAACTGGACTATTACAGGAGACGATTTATTAAATTATAATTGGGCACAGTAAAGTAAGTGGAGATGTCGAACTTATTAGCGCCTATGAGGATATCTTGCAGTGTTTTAATATGTAAAACATGTCGCAAGGTTTTAAAAGTCTTGTAAGCGCCAATGCTAACTTACATCACAGATCGGAGCCAGCGCTGCGCTGCGGTGGACCAGGCGTACTAGGCCAGTGATATCACTTCTTATTCTATTCGTTATGGTACAATCTTGCTTCAAGAAACACAACAACTGGATGCCGATGGTTAAAAGAATTCAGAGAGGACTTAAAAGAAATTGGTCTAACAACAGAAGATGTTACAAATAAGAAAAGTTTAACTACAGCACTTAAAAATATGACTTTTCATTTTCCACTCATAAAAAGAAAATTCCAACAAAAAAAAAATTCCGCCCAAGAAAGGGCAAGGCATGCATGAATAAGTACTGGGAGGACCGCAAGGCTCGTACAGTTCCTACAAGTCGACAAATTAATGGTTGGTTAAAGTGATCCTATGTGGTCTCAAAAGGCGAAGAAGAATGTTTCTACTGTGCCGGTAGGTTTACACGTAATTTCTAATTAATGTACAATACATTTTTCCCGTCAATCCGATTAACACATGTGCATACCTTCTAAAATAAGTAGATTTCATGTTTTTAGGAGTTGTTTGGTATACTCTGTCCAATAAAGCAGTCCCAGTCCTTGGGGTAGTCATCATCATCATCATCATCATCATCATCGATTCTCCACTCCAGCAGGCCAGGTGTGGGAATGAACAAGCACCGTCCTGCCACCATTCTTCTTCCACCACTGTCCTCCATTCTATGCTCCTCTTAGTCAAAGCTCTATGGACCTGTTTCATCCACCCATTTCGAGGTCTACCTCTTAGTCTCTTGCCAATTATCTCTCTTTCAAAATAGGCTTTGGGTGTTCTTTTAGAGGGCATCCTTATCAGATGACTGAACCATTTCAAAGGAAATTACAGAACACTTATAAACATCTAATTACTGATCAATATTGCATAATTACCTCTCCTCCCTTAACCGAAAGCATAAAATTACACACTTCGGTTAATGTAACACTTGGTTATGCTTACATAATTTGTCAGGTCCCTTGGATGTCTCTATAATCAATTTCTACTGTGTTGGAACAGTATTTTCATGTAGGCTATTTTGGAGTCACATTGATGTAGGATTGTTCAAGTTAGATTGTATGCACTCTGCATCGTTGTTGTTTTTTTCTTTCTACATCTAACAACAAATTCAGTCTTGTAGAGAATACTTGAACAGTTGTATTGTACCATCTGGAGGTACGCTTTGTTTCCCGGAAAGAATATTTCTCTTTTTTTTGCCTTTATGCTTTTATTGTTGCCAAGATTCTCATTATTCCTAGCTTCTTGAGGCAGATTAAGATTTTTCTTTCCTTAAGCCTGGAATTCATTCACAATTATTTTTAAATTTCAGGTATTTGGAGAGGAAGTGCTCTAAGTGTACACCCTACCCCATTCCCCTACTTGTCACATTAAACCCGTCACTTTTTTTCTCTCCATGAATATTCTAAATATGTAAATACTGCAAATATCTTTGTAAAATATGTAAATATTGTTAAAACAAATGTAGATGTAAGCTGTGCCTGTGATGCATGAAATATGTATGTGGGGCTTGCCCTTTTTCACTAGGCCTTCCATACTTCTTGTCCGATTTATGGTAAATAAATAATAATAATAAGTATATAGTAATGTTTTCCAGGGTCATTACAAAAGATTAATTTGTTTACAATTCTGAACACTTGAGAAATGGCTATTTTTAACACTGCTGATTTGATGCCTGGAAGTATCACAACGTCTGTGGGCTGGACATGTTTCTGCTGAGATACTCGAGTGCACTATATTATAAAAATATACATACTGTAAATGTTGAGCTAACCCAGATTTTATCTTTACCCCTAGTAGGCCTAGTGCTCGACAGTGTGATATATTTGGAAGCATGCCCTGTTGAGCAGTGTTGCCTTGCAGAAAGAACAGACAAGGGTAGATTGGTCAACAAGCAATTGCTAGTAAAAAATATTTGTCATGAACTAGGTACAGTAGGACATAATGTTAGTCCTTTATTGCCTTCAAAATGTTATAGATTTCTTTGTGGATCTGTCTTCAAGCAATCAATGCGTAATAAGTCATCAATGTTTGCATAATTTCCAGGTTATCATCACCCAGCCAATTAAGGGCCTTGGCCTACCAAGCGACTGCTGTCCAACCATTGGTACAGATTGCAGTGCGACAGGTTCTCTCGGTTATTAATCTTGGCTTTTGTGACCAAGTCTCCATAATCAGTGATTTGAATAAATGTGGTATATACATTGGACACTCTATGGTGCCTAGGGGCCTGAATATTGCTCTTACATGCATTTGAACAGTACAGTAATTATTTTAAAATCTCATCACCTTTTTATGCAAGCACTCCATCTTATCATTGACCGAGCCAGATGTTTCAAACTGAAATCAAAGAATAAAAGAAGACCTTGAATAAAAAGAGACTGGCAGATATACATCTACAAATATTCTACTCAATCTGCCAGTCCAAACTAGTTCCATATATGGTCAAGATATGCTGCAGGATTACCAAAAATTATGTCTTGAATAAAACAGAGATTTCTCGGGGCCCATCACCCATGTTAAGGATGCAAAATATCCTGGATTGATCCCTTATTGTTATTTCATGGCATTTATCTGACATTAAAACACTGTGTGCTGCTTCATACTATAAATTCTTAAATTTTTTCTCTGTGTTGTGCTTTCAGACAGGAAATGATTCAGAGCCCACCATCTATGCTGCAGGATGAAGAATCTCTACCTAAACAGGAGCCTCCAGATGATGAGGATCCAATGGTAGGCACAGAGCAGGATGGAGGTCATGACATGGATATGGACTCCAAGTTTTTGGTCCCTGAGGAAAATAATGTAGTTGGTGAGGACAAGTCAGAGATGTCAAATGACATGGAGAGCGATGCACTGAGCACCCTGGCCACTGCTGCCTTGGGCTGTGATCAAGCAGCTACTCCGGAAATTAAAACAGAGGCATGTGATGATGTCTCAAGAGATGAACAGGGCTCTCCATCTCCACCCGCAGAGGAACCCCTGCCTCCCCCCGCCCCACTGCCCGTGTCCGCGCCTGTGTTGATCAAGAAGAGGGAGCCTGTTCCTTGGTATGATGTGGGGATCATCAAGGGTACAACATGCACAGTCACATCCTATTATTCTCCTTCAGAAAACAGTGAGGCATTCCCAGAAGGACAGTGGACCACAGACTTTCTTCCAGAGTATGGTAATCACATGAAGCTGACTTTAGATTCTGGTACAGCATATAAATTCCGTGTGGCTGCCATCAATGCCTGTGGGCAAGGTCCTTGGAGTGAGGTGGCTGCTTTTAAGACTTGCTTACCTGGATTTCCTGGTGCTCCCTCAGCTATCAAGATCACTAAGTCTGCAGAAGGAGCTCATCTTTCGTGGGAACCCCCTCCAACCAACTCCGGGAAGATTCTTGAGTATTCAGTGTATCTGGCAGTACGAAATGCTCCTCAAGTGCAGGTTGATGGGAAACCTGTTGCTAGCACTTTAACACAACTAGCTTTTGTTAGAGTGTATTCTGGGCCAACCAATCAGTGCACAGTTCCTAGTTCATCTCTGGCTGCTGCTCACATTGATGTGACTACAAAACCTGCTATTATCTTCAGGATAGCTGCAAGGAACGAGAAAGGTTATGGCCCTGCTACTCAGGTCAGGTGGCTCCAAGAAAGTCCTCCTGCAGCAAAACGCCCTCCAGATGTTAGACCTCAAGCTGCCTCACCACAGAAGCGATTGAGAACAGATGATGCCATGTGATTTAGCAGTTAAGTCAGTTGTTGAATATTTACGTCAAGTGATGTTGATTCATTTGACTGTTAGAAGTTATCTGTGCTTCTGACTAGAGGTATTTCTTGTGTCTGTTTACTTTTTTCCTGCAGGCTATATTATCTTAACTCACCAGAAATAGCTTTGATGCCACATTATTTTAGTTCCATCCAGGGGCTGATAACCTAGATGTTAGGCCCCTTAAAACAACAATTATCATCATCATCATCAGTTCCATCCAAATAATTGCAATCGTGTTCAGGACCAGAGGACCAAGTGTTTCCATATAGATCTTCCCTAGACCCTAAACTACTAGTTATATTCCTTTTAAATCGAGATTATTTTAACATTGAGATTACTTTATGGCAAATAGTTGATCCCATTCTTTGCTAATGGTGCATCTATGGCAAATAGTTGATCCCATTCTTTGCTAATGGTGCATCCACACCAAGGTGTCTTCACTCTGATGATCAACATTACTCATAAGTAGGGTCCCTGATTTATGGTAATATAAAAAGCTCCAAAGTGGTGATATAAAATGTCCAAAGCGGTGATATAAAATGTCCATAGCGGTGAAATAAGAAAGTGAGGTGTGAGTGTGCTAAATAACTATTTGTACGGTGCACGGATTTTGTTCAGTCTTTTGGCACCATTCAGAGTTTCTACAAGTGTGACTTGCTTCCTAAGTGACTCTTTGGAATCTTCTTTTTTTCTTTTCTTGTGAACTGCAGAATCTTTGCAATGCTTCTCACACGTGTCTTTTCTCTCCCAATTTATTCTAACATTGCAGAATTTGCACATTAAGAATTTATCTAAAACATAGAAACCTTCGTTCCGGTACTCTTCGGCTCTCGTAAAAACAGACAGAAACTTTGTTTTGGGCATTATTTCAAACCACGAAAAAATTTCACGCACGATTAAGACACAGAACAACAAAGTACGACACTGCATGGAGAAACGAGGAGAAACTGTAGCGTTTGATTGGTAACGTGTATTGGTGTGCGCAGTGCCTGATTATCGAAAGTTGTTTCCGGTGCAGGGTGCATGCTTTGTATCGATCGTTTAAATACTTCGATGGCCGATCATTGGAGGTTATGTTTGAATTTTCGTAACGTGTAAGAACATTATACAGATGGCAAAGATTAAATTTAGCTTCTATGCTTGAAATTTGACGATACTCTCCTCTGGGATAATAGTTTGTTGATATAATGTGCGTAACACGTACGCGTGTTATTCGACAGTTATAAAGCTTGAATCAAAGAATACGAAAGATCAACAAATCGATTGGCCGAACGTTCTATGCAGTCGATGGTGAAAATAAATCGATTCTGTCCACAACACGAGCTATTAATGCCACGAGTCGATTCGTAAACGTGATTGGCTTGCCCCTTCATCCAATCAGGCTCGAAAAGGCAGTTATCCCGTATCTTATGAAACATTAAGGCCTAGATTTAAGTTTATTTTATTTTCTATCCAACGACAGACAGAAAAACTATTTTAACAAAGTAAATATTTGAAACAAAAATCCTTAATTCCAGAATTTCGTTCGTATTTCGCATTTTAGGGCAAAAATAAAATATATTTTGCGATATTTCGCGGCTTCAAAATCGAGAAAAATGACATATTGGGGGTCAATATATCGTTGTGATAACATATATATGTTCACTGAAAAATTTCGCGAATATCGTTAAAACCAAAAATCCGGGACCCTGCTCATAAGCAATGTTGATTACCATTGTTGTCATCCCAGTTTTATTGGTGTTTGTCAAGTTAACTGCATAAATAGATGGAATCCTACATTAGTAATTGAAAGAGACATAATTTTGTCTTAGGAGAGAATAGAGAAACTTGCTAAAACCTCTTATAAACAACCAAAGCTTGGATATATAATGACACCTTGTTTCTTTGACATTAACAAAACTCCAACAAAACTGAAGATGAACGGTGTACGAGTGTTTAATTTTATTCATGATATCGACCATACCTGTTACAATTCCTATATTGTCTGGCCTAATGCATCAATATCAGTTGTAACCACAAATCCAGATAATCTAGACAATTCTTTAATTATGCATGTAACAGAATTTTTCAGTGTTTCCTTATTAACAATTGCATTGTAATTAGGCATATTTTTGTTACGATTCAATTAGCCTAAGTTTGTCACAAAATCTTCAATTTCTTAAAATCTTCTTCTGACACTCAAGTCTTGGCTCAAAACTCAGCGGGGGCGTGGTGGCGCAGTGGTCAAGCTGTTGGTCTCTCACCAAGGCGGACCGGTTTCGTTTCCCGTTCAATGCATTTGAGATTTTCAAAGTGAAATGCCACATCCTGTGGTTCGGATTCCACATAAAAAGGAGGTCCCGTGGCTCATGATCGTGAGATTAACAGTCACATAAAACTACGAAATTACTTTCTTCCTTCAAAACTCAGCAATAATAGTTCTGGGGAACACACCCTAATTGATTTTTACTTGTGCTTCTTATTTTCATAATCAGCATTTTTCCTTCTACAGTAGACTCTCGGCTATCTGCCGTCTGTACTATCCGGCCTACTTAATACTGTACCAACACTTTTCCAAATCTTTAACAAGCAGACCCCTGCTAGAACCTTATGTGGTATTTCAAAATATTTTATGCTTATCTTGTACTTCTGGCACATGTGGAGCCAGAATTATAAGGTACAGTACAGTATTGTTAAAACGTATGTATTGAATACGCTACCGGAAAAAACTCTGTAACAAACGGGACACAGAAGCCCTCTTTCAGCGCTCACAAACAACAATGAACAAACTTAGAGAGCAGCTCTGTTGGCAACTCTGTGTCCTTTGTTCCGTCAGTTGTTTATCGGAACTTCAAAGTGCGTACATTCGTAAATTGTTGTTTTGTGAGCTTTGTTGTACATTACAGTATTTTAATGAAAGATTGCGGAATGGAAACAAAACGAAGTTGTAGTTACTATAGATGACAAACGTGCTATAAAGCGACTAGATTCTGGGGTAACGATCAAATCTAATGCTTTGGAGTTAGGGGTAGGAAAAAGTACAGATGGAGACTGGAAGAAAAATCGAGAAGAAATTGAAAAGTGGTGTGCTGCCCAAAGTAGTGGAAGTGGAATGAAAGTAAGAAAAACAATGTTGAAAGGTATGGATAATGGTACGCCTTTGATCGGAAAAGAGATTATAGAACTCCGTCTATCTGGCTTGACCTTCCACCACGTTAGGCCGGATAGCCGAGAGTCTACTGTACATCATTTTTGCTGTTCTTACTTAGCAAAAAAATTGACCTCTTGATGTGGTGGTGGTGGTGGTGGTTGTTTGCAGACACATTTCTTCCTGCACTGTCCTTTTGCATACTAGTACCATTGGATGGCTAGCCAACCTGGAGAAAACCAGGACATTTACTCCTAGCCAAAAATCTTGAATGGACCATGACATTGAGGGGCAGATGATCTCTATGTTCTGTCCCCTAAGTCAACAATCGCCACCCCCAGACCTTACAATTTTCATATTGGACAAACAGCAATTGTTTGAATATCTTGGCTTGTAGATGTCTTCTCTTCCTCCTCTGCACAGTGCACCAGTCAGCCCAGTGTTTCAGTGATAATATGCCTCTTGTGTTCTTATTCAACTTGAACTCTTTTGGTAATATCCTTTTTGTTTTGATTGTCAACACCTAGGCCTACACCAGATCAATTCCATGTATATGGAAGACAACTTCAAAATACTTACATAACTTTTTATGCTGGTACTGGATCAGTAATGCTGTGGCCTTCTGTGCCCAAGGTTGTAGGATTGAGTCCAAGTAGGGTTAGTTATCCTTTGAGGGTTCTTAAATGCAACAGACTTGTCATTAGTTCCCCTTCTAATGCCAAATTCTGTCACCTCAGTGTCTCTGAATTCAAAGGGATGTTAAACCCATAAAATTTGCATAATAATATAAAAAACAACAATAGTCCAAAAAACAGAAAAGCAGGTAATATCTGTATATCTTGTCACCAGATCTAGCAACAATTGTCTAATTGGCAACACTGGTGATCATGATCATGGGATGTTGATATAGGCTACTGTATCAAATATTGTTTTTATCAATATTTTGGCCATTTTGATAAATAGGATTTATGTTATTTCTGTCTACACATGTGTCATGTCTAGGCAAAGCATTAGTGTTTGTTAAAATTTGTTTGGTGTCTGGAGATTAAAAAGTGCTCTGGGTACACTTCTTGATTGACTGCATGGTATTTCAAACCACTCGTGGTGCAATTCAAAATGGTCACAATATATTTGACAAAAATATTCCAATAGTAGGTTAAGGTACATAATTAGTTAGGTCCATTTCAGACCACCAGTTTTGTGTGTGCTTTTCTTTACATGATAATTCTCCATTTATATAAAAGTATGCACATGGAGATGGTTTATTTCTATAGGTTTAAAATTCACTTTGTGAGACCTGCATGTCATCTCAGCAAAGAGGCCTATTGTATGAAATGTGCCTTATACTTTTATTTGTGAACAAAAATTTGATACTATGTAATTCTCTCTCTCATGTCTGAAAATACTCCTTCAAAAGTAGTTGGGGCCTTTCTCACAGCCTGGTGCAGGTCTTGCAACTCGATGCCTGTGGACAACCTACCTGCATATCAAACCAAACAAAGTTCAAATCTCATGATTCGATCAGGAATCAACTTGAAGCCCTTCAAACCAAATTCTGATGTGTTATCCTTAAAGCCGAACAAAAGTGCGATGATTTATAGAGATGGTCATGTGTCATCCCACTAATTACCCTGCTCTGTCAGTATTTAACTGCTGTACCTGGCATCCTAGAAATCCTTCCGTAAACATGCATTGATCAGTTACAGATTGAGATTGATTGCTATTTGTTATAGTCCTAGCTGATCACCTTATTGTGTGCTTCTTGATTTATCTATTTTTACTTCCTTTGTTATTTTGTTGTTTAAGATAGCATTTGGCATTCCAACAAAGATGATGATCATCAAATGATATCCTGTCAATATTGTGTGACTTCATTGTTGACATATTGCATTTGGTTTTTCTTGTGTATGCTTACCCATTGATCGAAATGGCCATAACTGTAATTTTAAGCTTCAAATTAAGGGGGGGTTGCTGGTGCTATACCGGTACTCATCTACTGGGAAACAGATGAGAAGTTTTTACTAATGATATTTCACCTGGCAACACAAAACTAATCTTACAATATTTATACATTTTTAAAAGCAGTGTCCAGAGGGTGTGAATCCTTATCTATAAAAGTACAGTGTTAGAGCTAATCATTGAAATATATGAATCTCCTCAGGAACTAAACCACTTCCAAATGCAAAGTATAATAAGCTGATTGCCAAACCTCACTTGTATGTTTTTCAAGGGGTATGGGAAAAATAACATGAGTGATAAAAACATACAAGTGAATTTTTTACGTAAAATGCTATTTAACACATGGCTTTCTCAGAAAAGTAGCACCTGCCCACAATGCAGAAGATATGGATTTGAGATGTGGTGTGGTTTAATTTCCAAGTCTTACTCTACTGATATGACCACATAAAGCTATTCTCTAATGTCTTTGCTGTTGTGGAATAACCATAGCCAGGTTCCAGCCTATGCCTCTTAGAGTGCTCTGGCATCATCAGTCACATCTTGTGGATATCCTATGCATCACTTTGCAGTGCCCCTTTTCTTTTATAGACTCCTTGTCATAAACTGTTTTGGTGCACACAAAAAGCACAGAGTGGTGTTAATTTCATGTGTTAGACTACTCATGAAATAAGTAAAATGAAGCAAATCTAATGTACTTCTATGTTCTTCTACTTCATGGAACTTCACCTTTAATATGCAATTGGCCAAGTAATTTCGTGAACAACTCTGAAGTTTGTCCTTTTTTTTTTTCAATCTCAAATACGCACTTAAGATATGTTGTATTTCCTACCTGTGGCATGACCCTTTCTACTTCATTGATCATTTTAAGGTTTTCTCCAGCAGTAAACATTCATATTTCTATTGCTGCACACATTTTTCACCTGCTCACTAGCATGCACTGAACATCAAGCTAGCATTTGGTCAACATAAGACTGATCACTACATCTATTGTGTCTCAAACCTATGCCTTTGCTTCCACTAACAGCAGTGTATACCATAATCACACAATATTATTTGACATTTACGTTATACATACAGAGTGACCTGTTAAATTAATTGTATTGTTTTATTTGCATTTGTGTTTCTCTCTCTCTCTTTTTTTTCTCCTCCATAGCAGTGATAACATGATCACAATACACAACCTTTTTGTTTCATGCCATGTCATTGTGTAGTCCAGTGACAATGGTTTCACAATTACCGGTAGTTCTTAAAGATCCCACCATTGACCTCAATGCATTTGTTAATTCACTGACATTTACATTATTTCAATTGTTTTCATAACCACAAGATGGCGGCTGTGCGAAATTTTAAAATCTTTTTTTTTTGTCGTAATCGTGTGATTGAAGTTTGAATAATACACCTACTCAATAATCTTCATGCAATAGTACATAACTCTATGGCCTACATATATAAAAATCCAACATGGCGACCATCCAAAATATTTAGACGGTTATCAGTATCTACGAATCTATTACAGCAATCAAACTGGAATTTTGCATGTTGTTATAGGCAATTAACATAAGTAGGATATATGAAAACAGCCTATTTAGTTCTTCATGGAACGACTTGTTTTTGATCACATTGACCTGTACTATCACACCCTAGAATATTGCCCTTTTCTCCTGGTTCACCCTGTATATTATGTAATATGCATGTCAATTAAACCAGGTGAACAAACAATTGATGCAGAAGGAAAATGGAATTAATTAAATAATGCATTGGTTGTGACTTTGTCGCATCATTTAAACAACATTAGTAAAACGATTCGTAATATACCAGTAACACAAACATGGTTTTGGGTGGTCCTTGTCCAATTTCCTCCTGCATGGAAAACACACGTAGATACGATATTGTAATTTAATGATCTGTTGTTCAGTAGCCAATGTCTCACAGCTTAGAGAATGTTTTCTATACTATGAACAAATGCTAGTAGAAATTCACTTTTTTTTTTATACATCGAGTTGAGCCTCTATGGACTGCGTGGTAACAACCAACTTCACTTTAGTGTCTAGGTCTTGCTCTTGTTCCGGCTTTGACTTCCTGCCAGTATCTTCTGACCCCAGCGACGAGTGCCTGTTTATGTTCCTCGGACAAAGGTCCTCTCCGTCTTCCGGAAGTTGATGCCATTTTAAAACCTTGGTAGTTGTTCACCAATCTTCTAAATGTGTTCCTGTCACGAATTTCTCGGTCTAGAATATCAATTTGCCGGAGATCTTTTTCGCATTCCTCGAACCATCTCGGCCTTGTTGCCTTAGACTTAATGAAACTCCATATTCTTTTGGTTAATCGATCATCAGTCATCCTCAAAAGGTGACCGTAAAATAGTAGCCGTCTCTTCTTAATTGATGCTGTGATAGGCTCTATTTTGTTGTACAAGTCCTCATTTGCTCTCATTCGCCACTGTCCATCAACCCATCTATTACCTAGGATTTTTCTTAATATCCTACGCTCTGTTTTTTCCAGTTGGTCGACTTGACCTTTAGTGTTCATGGTTAATGTTTCGGACGCGTATAATCCCTCAGGTTTTACAACTGTGGTATAGTGTCGGAAATTGGCGCCTATACTCATAGACTTTTTGTTATAGATATTTTTTGTAATGTGGTATGCCTGGTCTAACTTCCTCATCCTGACATTAATTGCTTCCTCTTCTAATCCATTCTGCTGGATGACTTCACTTTATTATATGCCACACCTCCTAGAACTAAGCATTGTTCCATCCCTTTAGTGGCCAATGGTTCCCACAAGCAAACAATCTCCTGCAACCCGATCTCTTGAAGACATGAAAAGATGATTGTTGTTTTAAGGGGCAGAACAGCAAAGATCTCATTTCTCAAATGGTAATCTCTTTGAGAAGTCAGACTGCAGTTATCATTTTTATGCTGTCAAAAGAGATGTTCAGCCAACATGTCTAGGTGGTTTGATCATAGAGAACTGAGCCGATGACAAGCTGATAAATGACCAATGTTGTGACACCTCATTCTGATGGTTACAGGGAAATATTCCCTATCTCTCTCTCTTTTTTTTTTTTTAGTGTATGATTTTTCCACACTAAGAAAGGGGTTTAAAGGTATGAATGTATTCGATGGTGTACACATGAGACCACAGAGGCAGGGACCAGAAAATAGTAGTGTATCAACGAAAAACGCCCGAACTAAATTATAATGGAGAACACTAGGTGCCTTGAAAATATAATGTGTGAATGCTACAAACGTACAAATAAATAGCATACAAGTGAGGTTCAACTTTATGTTGCATGGTAAAAACTGATATTAAGAGGTATTATTTGTGGTTTTGGCATTGTACTGACAATATATCATATCTGTCTTGGTACATTAAAAGTCCATTATAACAAAGTGTTCAAAATGGCGAGAAATAGCAAGCGCTTGTTATAATCAAAATGGTTTCTGCCTTCCTGTAATGCATTTTTTTAAACAAGTCATCTCATAGAATCTTGTAACTGATGTGTTTTGTGACCAAACTACAGTATGTTTAAGAATAATAAATATTCTTTTTCTGGAATCAGATATGCTTTATCATCATTTTATTATAATTTGTTGGATAGTGTGAAGTTCTAGTGAATTCATCTAATGTGCTTGCAGAAAGTTTAGGGACAGGTCTAAATTTCATTTGAAGCACATTTATCCCTATACAACATTTCAGTCATTGTTTTACATGACTGCCCAGTTGTTTTCTCCGTGTCTTGTTTGTGATGGATACACAGTGGGCGCTTTCTCGAAGTGTTGCCAATCGGAAATTATCGCGGAACGAAATTGACCAATTTTGCTGCCAAAATTACCGGGGAAGAAAAGGTTTGTTTGAGAGGCGACCAAATGAGTAGTGCCATATATTTCCAGGTTGTATTTTATGATTGATATGTTGTAGTAAAACTGCACTAAAAATTTTGTAGCTGTAGGACATTTTAGTAGGAAAAACAGGTTTATTTTAGCCCAGTTTAATCAAAGGTAAAACATTCCATCTACTAAAATATTAAGAGCTAGAGCAGCGAAGTTTTAAATGAAAACCCCTCATACAGATGTCTAATAACATCACATAAAACAATGACTGAAATGCTGTTACTTTAGGGACAAATGTGCATCAAACGAACTTTAAGACCTGTCCCTAAACTTTCTGCGAGCACTGTATTACATTTCCTTTTTCCTCGATTCTCTCCTTCAATGTGCTACTGGTATGTAGTTGTGTAAGTTGTACAATATTGTTCTTGTTTTAAGGGGCCGAACAGCGTGTTTCTCTGCCGCATTTCCTGTAAGTTGTTCCAAAGTTTAGTTAAGTTTGAAATATGAAAGCATTTGCCAAAGAAAGGGATTGTCATCAATTGTAACTAGTTTCAGAGTAATATGTTCATCCTGGTGGTCCTTTCCAGTCTTTTCCCAATTTGTGAATGTGCTTCAGGTGACCACGGAATATAGACAAATCTTCCCACGAAGTACTTATCCACAGATGCAATCCCCGGCTTTAGTCCATGAGTGCATCAGGGATCTTATTTTTGTATGGAACCTAATCAGACATGGCACCATGAAATGCCTGGACCAAATCCACAAACATTTGGGGCAACCAAAGTGTCTGAGCACAGAACCAAGAGTTTCTTCCAAGTCATGGAACTCTAAAAAGCAGAGGTTTCTGTTTCTCTGCATTTATCCCAAACTTTCCTTGCACAGAAAATGTTGTTAGTTGTCTCTTTGTAGGAGCAGAAACCACACTGAGACTCTTGAAGAATTCTCTCAGGTCCAACTTGGGAGGTGGTTTAGCAAAGTGTTTCTTGCAAGACATTTTACTGCAGTGCGTGGATAGCTGTGATATGCCACGATAGTTGCAACAAGCGCTTCCATCACCCTTCTGGAACATTATGATTATGGTGGCAATCTTGAAATCATTTAGCTTTTCAAATTAAGATGATGAGTGTAAAGAGCCTTGTTATGTCTTCAGGGATAAACTTCCAGATAGAATAAGCTCCAAAGGCATGTTAAGGAGTTTTCCTAGATATCAGTATGTTTGGGACAACAATGAACTCTCGATATGATGGCAGAACAGCCATAAATGGCTTTTGGAACTGATGTGGTATAACTTTGATTTAGAAGTGTACAGATGTGCTCTTTCCAGGCACCTAGAGATTTCAAGGAAAGACCGAAATAAATTCTACCAAAAGGTACTTATATCATGAAATTATTATTGTTATAAATGAAGAATAAACAAAACTGCATCTGGACAGAGGAGAGGAAGTACAAGCAAAGTGATGTAATGAAGAAATATTGGCAAACAAGAAAGGAAGCATACAAAAGGGTTATTTTACGTGGTCCTAAGATGGCCAAGATCAAGAAAATAAGAAATGGATTTCTTTCTAATGTACAAATAATAATTTCCTGGAAGAAATGCTATTTCCAGCACTTCAGGATTATCTTGCTCTATCAGCTGCTTTCAGAGGTACTGATGAGTGAATGGAACCGTACACCTCTTCTATTCCTACATAGAAATTCCGCAGGTCACGAACATCTGAGAGTCGTTGAAGTTCTTGGGCTTTCTGTTCCAACCACCTTGTGGTGTAGTGGCTAGCATGCTTGGCTATCGCCCCAGAGGTCTGGGTTTGATTCCCGGCTCTGTTAAGAAATTTAATTCTGGTCTGAGGGCTCGTACAGGGTACATAGCCTCGAGAGGCAAAACTGAGAAGAGGTGGGTTCGATTCCCTCCTCGGCCATCTTGGAAGTGGTTTGCCGAGGTTTCCCATTTCTACTTGAGGCAAATATCAGGATGGTTCCCAATTTACGGTCGTGGTCGTCTCCTTCCCAGTCTTCGCCTAAATTACAAGCACACTAATATATCCATCATAATAACAGGGGGCAGATAACCTCGTAGTTCTGCCCCTTAAAACAGCAATAACTAACTATAATAACACTGGTTATCAGACAAATTACACACACACTAGTACATGGGGCTTCATGAACATGATGTTGCACTATTTAAATCAATAACAACTTTCAGTTCCCACCAGATGTTCTTTATTACTCTGATTTTTTATTGACATTTTTGGACGAGTTCTTGAAGATGGGCTTTCTTCGTGCTGGAGGATGGATCTTGAAGGAGGACAGATGAGCTTCCTGCTTGGCATTGCTAAGAACCAAAATGTTCTCATTTTCATTGAACCAGTCCTTCCTGTTCCCTTTCACAAAGCTAATGGATGTCTCAGCCAGGGCCCCTGAGAAGGAGGGGTAAGGGGGGCAAATGCCTAGGGGTCCGTAGTGGTGCACGTTAGTTTCAGTTTATTGTAGCTACTTTTGTTTTATGTAAAATGTCTGTAACTTACAACCTGTCGGAGGCTTTGCGGAGTCAGGTTGTCGATTTGTCTACAGCTCTGCAGAAGATATCTCATGTTACCAAACTTTTAACTGTCAAGGGAAATGAGGCAGAAAAACGCTTCAGAGGCATATAATATGACATTTCGAAAGTATTGGTAGAAACCATTCATTTGGTAAAAGAAGTTCCTCGATTCCAAAATTTACCACACAAAAAAAGTTTTAATGTACCTTATTCAACCCCCAGAGGAGTATTAAATCCTATTTATTTAGCATATGGCATTACACATGAAACACAATAAGAACAACAAAAATAATAATAAAAAGTACATGCAAGCACAGATATCGACCTAATTATAACTTTATATCCAGTCTATTTATCCAGTCCAGGCTCGATGGTGTAGCACTGAAAAAGTCGTTAGGGTCACCTAGGAACGCCCTTATTTTGCAATCTTCGATGTACCACAATCACAGCAGGGGTCTGGCCGCTTCCCCCATTTGTGCAGGTTGTATGCACAAACTTCATGTCCTGTACAGAAGCGGTTAATGGTCTTCCATATATGTCGCAGTTGTTCAAAGCCCTTGGTGTTCTTTATGGGATCGATGAGGTCACGTACTTTGGGTGGGGCATTTCTAGTACATGTTTCACACCATTTAGCTGCAATGTTGAAATTACTACCAGCAAGTTGTTGAGCCAGTCGCAGGGGTGGATTCCTGGGCCAGAGCCGGTTTATTTCCAGAGTGGGAATGTCGTCATGGATTGGAAGTGCAGGGTTGTTCATTATTTTAGAATATTCCTTCCTCAGTGCATCTTGTCTTAACACCAGAGGGGCTATGTGACTGAGTGTTGGGAGCCAGTAGAGTGGAGTACCGTAGTTCTTCTACAACCGTAGTTCTTCTACAACCGTAGATGGTTCTCATGGCTACATTGAGCTGAGTGTCTACCTTCTTTATGTGGGGGCCCTTAAATCCTCTCAGTGGCCCTGATCTCAGCCGACTAAATTGATCTTTCACAATGTGATCCATTCCTGTTCGACAGCATATGGGCAGACTGGATTGTTAATTAGCTGGAGATTATAGCTTGAAGGTTCCCCAGCACTGAATTCATTGCAAAGTTCATAGGTCTGGGCAGAATTGCAAGATGACGATGACTTGCAATGAAGTGATAGTCTGAGCCAACAGATATCATTACCACAGACAGAGAAAGGGTAATATCTGGGACTTAGATACTAGGTAATAGTAAGTTTTTGCAATTTTAGGTTGTTGGATGACTTAGTGAATTGATTGGTCCATGTAGTCAATACAATTTGAAAATAATGTCATGTAGTTATAAAAATGTTTACAAGTCATTTGTTTTTGCAAGAGTTTTTATATCATAGAGTTCTTATCCACATTCAACAAACAGACTTCTACATTAGTGTACCTTGAGATCTTTTCTGTTCAAGACTTAGCAAAGTATACTTCACCTTTATGAGCAAATGCTATTACTATCATTCAGAATAGTTTTTTATTTCAAGTTTTACTTGCTAATGAACTCATGTTAGTTTGAAGTATACACATTTCATTTCTACAACCATATAACGTTACTCCAGCAAATCCTTTTGGTTTTTGCCATGTCTGTTACGGGGTTTCGACTAGGTGCACCGAGTTGGGTTCATCAGCAGGCTCCCTAGTACACCCTGCCCGGACCATCACTAGGGTAGCACATATTGCACTTTGTCCCATACTTGTAGCACACTGCTGTGGGAACCAAGAGCTCCCACAGCTTTTCTCCTCCCAATAGAGGTTTCCAAAATGATAACATATTTGCTTTCATGGCCATACTCCAGCAAATCTCTTAGGTTTGAACAGGGTGTACCAAGTGCCCACTGATGAGCCTGACTTGGTGCACCAAGACAAAACCCTGCAACAGACACAGGAAAAACCTTAAAGTTTTGCCGAGTTTATATGATGGCCATGAACGCCAATATAACATCTATGTAACTTTGTTTATCAATTGTATTCACTGGGTGAACCAATTAATTTAAAAAATTACTGTATCACATCAGTAAAGATCATTACCAAAACATGATCCAATTCATGTCATTCTATGAAAGTGAAATGTGTGTTATATGCAATTGGGGTCGGAGTGGGGACATTGCCATTACCCAATATAGGTTCATTGTGCATGCACTGTAGTCGTGTCATAGCTCAAGCTTTGGTACAGTGAAACTGAACTATCAGAGGAGTTTTGAGGGTTGTCTGTTTTATGACCTTAAAGTGGGTTTGTCCGCCACCATATGACATTGCCAAATATTTCAGACCATGGAGGATAGTGTTGTGAATGATCGCACTGCCAGGCATTCCTTTCAGAAGTTCAGCACAGGTAGTAAAAGAAATGTATAAATAGGTTTAAAAATACCTTGAGATGGTTTTTCAAAAGATGAAATAAAGCTCTTTGCTGATGGGAGCTTCGTTTTAAACAATTTTTAATCCCTATATATATATTATAATTGTGAAAGTTTGTGTGTGTGTGCTAGTTTGTTACCTCTTGACATTAAAACGGCTGGACGGATTTGGATGAAATTTGAAATGGAGACAGCTTATAGCCTGGTATAACATATAGGCTGCCTTTCATCCGGAAATAAATCATTGTTCCCGGGGAACGGGCAACATAACGGAAAAATCACCAAAAACACTCAACCGGGACAAAATATCGAAGTTGTCGCATAAAGACCAGACAAAGCTCATTTTACGCTTCTTGATGCAAGAAGCAATACTCGATGTGTCCCTATGGGACACCGAAAACCACATTTTAAGGCCCTAAAACCAACAGTTTCAAAGATATTCGCAGAAAACTATCTTCGCTCTGATAAACTGATGAATTAATGGCAAATCCGTTTCCATGGCAACAGTAAGTACATCAAGGTATGACATCTGATTTTCTATATATCCCTGTTGGAGGCAATGCCAATCCATTTATTATCTTTTTTCAAGATATATTTAAACACATTAAGAACAGGGTAGCGCGCCTGCCTCTCATCCGGAGGCACCGGGTTCGATTCCCGGCTCCGTCAGAGATTTTAGACACGGAGGTGAGGGCTGCAATGGGGTGCACTCAGCTTCGTGAGGACAATTGAGTAGCTGTCTGATAGTGAGGCAGCGCCCCTGTCACGAAGAACAAGATTAACGGCCGAGGGGACACGATGCACTGACCACGTGTCACCACAATTTCTGCAGGCCAAATGGCTGGGAAGCGGTCGCATGATAGGCCTAGGCCCTTCATGGGCTGTAGTCAACCCCTGGCACTATACAGCCCATGACGGGCTAAGACCGACCAAGCGACCGCTGCCCAGCCATTTGGCCTGCAGATATTGGGGTAACGCGTGATCAGCGCGTCTGGTCCCCTCGGCCGTTAATCTTGGTATTCGTAATCGGGGCGCTGTATCACTGTCAGATAGCTACTCAATTGTCCTCACGTCAGTTTTAAAATCCCTGACGGAGCCGGGGCCTCCGGGTGAGAGGCAGGCGCGCTACCCCAACACCACGGGGCCGGCTCATGGGCTGTAGTGCCAGGGGTAAAAGAAAAATAGGGAATGCGCCTTCTAATACCACTTTTAATTTTTAAACACTACAGTAGCGGCTACTAAATAAAGGTAGCGATATAGCTACATTCAATTTCATAAACACTGGGCTCACAAATCCCGTATAGTTAAGTACAAATATCAGTCTGGTCGTTATTTCAGTAGCAACGAAGCTCAGTGGCGGCTATTGCCGTTTCCGTAACACTTAAGGCATCCCGCCGTCACATACCTCAATGTGAACCAGTCTATTTTACTGAAAAGAATTTCTCCTAGCGAGAATTCACTCCGGCAAAAACCACACTCACTACCTTTTCCAAAATTTACACAAGACATGATTTGTAAAACACTCTTCTGTATGTTGAGGTACAGAGATATACCACATGGAAAGATACAATAAAATGTTGGCAAATATGAGTTCAAGGAACTGCTGTTCAGAATAGGCTTTTGGTACAGGTTATGTGGCCCATGTTCGTAACATGGAATGTTTTCCTTTGACAATGCATCTACACCAAGTGCGAGGGCAACGCATTTCAAAGATCTCTAAAAACACAATAATCAGGAAATAGGAGAAAAATTTAGAGCGGGAGAGAAGCTTCAAGGAGAAATAATTTCATCTCTGAGATTTGCTGATGACATAGTCGCCTTGGCCAATACGCCAGAGGATTTGAACGAGTTTTCGAATGGTATGGACTCCGCCCTGAGGAAAGAATTTATGATGAAACTTAATAATTGTAAAACAAAAATTATTGGAATGCAACCAAAATAAATCAGAAACCTCTATGGGCATCAAATTGGCAGGTGAAACGCTACGGGAAGTAGGAGACTTCTGTTACTTAGGAAGCAAAATATCCAGTGATGGACGAAGCAGAGAGGATATAAAAAGTAGGTTGGCTCAAGTAAGGAAAGCATTTCTACAGAAAAGGAATCTGTTGACATCGAATATACATTTAGGTATTAGGAAGTCATTTTTGAAAGCTTTTGTCTGGAAGTGAAACTTTGACTAATGGTGCAGCAGAAAAGATGAGAATTGAAGTGTTTGAAATGTGTTGTTCCAGGAGAATTACGAAGATCAGATGGGTATATAGGGTAACAAATGAAGAGATATTAAGACGAGTAGGAGAGATGTTTCTGGCGACTGCTAATGAAGACGAGAGATACTTTGGTAGGGCAAATATTAAGCCACCCAGGAATAGCAAGCTTAGTTATGGATGGGAGGGTCGAGGACAAGAACTGTAGGGGTAAGCCAGGGTTAAGCAGATTGCCTCGGATGTAGGGTGTGGTAGCTATGTAGAGATGAAACGATTAGCTCAGGAGAGGGAGGCATGAAGGGCTGTATGAAACCAGTCAAAAAACTGAAGACTCAAACAACATCAGGAATTTTAATTACTTAGAGAGGCATGTGAGGCAAAAGGGTTGTTGGAGAATTTCAATCCCTGGGATGTAACACTGGAAGAGACTGCATAATGTACATCAGCGGCCAAGGTGAGATATATTTTACTATAGGTCTATTAATAGCGACATGTTGACGTTCAAATCATGAATAAGTGTGGCAAAATTACGCCCAGAATAGCTTAAGGAACAATACTTTTAATTCCCCATATTCTGATAGATTTGCCATTCCAGTGTGCAGTTCCCTCTTCAAACAATATTCGCTATTTCTATTAACAAAGTGGAATGAAACACACTTAACAGCAGCAGGTGTACATTTACACAAAACCATTTTTTCCCATGGGCAACTGTATGTGGCGTGCTCGCGAGTATCCGGACAAGAAAATCGTTAAGTCTCAACAGAAGATGGCAAAACCAAAAACTTTTTGTTTTTCAAATGTGTTCACATAATGTAACATCGTACCCTGCAGGCTTTCACAACTCTATAAAATTCCCACTTTGCTGCTCATATCAATATACTGTATGTATCAGAATTTTCAGAATTAAATGGACCCACCTGTAGCCACGATTGCTGTAATAGAATAGACCGATTATCAGCAATAATGCATCGTTCCCATTGTCTTGATTGCGAGCGAAGCCGTGGGTGCCTGCTAGTCTATTTATATATTTTTTTTTTACTATCGCCAGATATTTTTGATATACGTATTTTTCAGAAAATTATTTTAGAGTATCATCAATTTAAAGCCCACATTTTTACAGTTCTGTTTTATTAATACTTTCTATGAGAAAAAGAAAATGGCAAAAAAAATAAAACCCAAGTAGCCTATAATATTGATTCAATAACTTTGTTCTTAATTCAAATAGTTCTGATTTATTTTAGTAAACAATTACTGAAGAGGCCCACAATGAGGCCGAAACTGGTATAATGTATTCTATTTTCATTATTTATTGACTGAGGGGTATTATATTTAATAAATACTTTGGTATTTTATTTCTGATTATAACATCAATAAGGAAGCTTTATACACATGATTAATTTCATATCATTACGTTGCAAGAAGTAGCTAAAAGGAGGGTACATGTGAACTTGAACTGGACTCTAATCCAGGAATTTACAATAATAATTGTATCTCCTGGGTTGGAGCCATCTAGGCTATCTACTGTCAGTTGTAACTCTTCAATCGGTCAACACGAATTTGTCCAATGACTGGGTGGGGGCACAATATATGAAACTAATAGGCTGCATGTAATTTTATTCCAGGAGTGTTATTTACTTATTTATTATTTATCATCATCATCAATTCTCCACTCCAGCAGGCTGAGTGTGGGAATGAACAAGCCCCTTCCATAGCTGTCTGTCCTGCCACCATTCTTCTTCCGCCAATGTCCTCCATTCTACGATCCTCTTAGTCAAAGCTCTGTGTACCTGTTTCATCCACCCATCTCGAGGTCTACCTCTTGGTCTCTTGCCAATTCCCTTTCAAAATAGGCCTTAGGTGTTCTACAAGAGGGCATCCTCATCGGATGACCGAACCATTTCAATCTCGACTCCTCAAGACTGTCGAGCACAATTCTTTTCAGCCCTAGCTTTCGGCGGACTGACTCATTTCTAATTTTGTCTCGTCTGGTCTTCTGAATACTTGATTTTAGAAATTTCATCTCAATTGCTTGTATCCGGCTGTTAACCCGGTGAGTCATTGTAGCAGCTTCTAGACCATAGGTCAAAATGGGAAGTAAGTAGGATTTGTACAGTGATATTTTAGATTTCTGAGGAAAGTTTTTGTCCCATTGGAGCTGTGAAACAGACTTGTAAATGTACGCAGCTGCCTGAACCCTACTGCTAGTTTCTTGGGTTAAACTGTTATTTGTCGACAAACCGCTGCCAAGGTACCGTATTTAAAATATTGAACTATTTCGATGTCATGTCCCAATTTCAGCTTGATAGGTTTGCTTTCCCTGCTGCTCATCACCAAACATACGGTTTTCCTTTGGCTGATATGCAGTGCATTTTTTCTAAAGTTAAATTAAGGGGTACTCTCAGTTGTAGTCGACAAAACATCACGATCTTACAATTTTCGGCAATTTGCAAAGTCCGGTCATTGTTTGTGTTCGAATCGTTAACTTTCAGCTTCTTCGATGCCTGGGTGGATGTTAAATAGTTTGTTATTTTTGTGATCCTTCAAAACTAACGACACGCCCAAAATAACAACCTACACTAGCCTGCATGCTTATAAGAACGGAGTGCCGAGTTGCTGACCAAAAGAAACTGATTCGATAGATCGATTTAAATCGAGGATTATTCGAAATCTCCTCCAGCTGTTGTGAACAGCGCATTGACGCCAGCTGATCGATGAACTTTCAATTCGGAAGTTATATTTGCCGGACTAGATACAAATGCACCAATTTATTTTTATTTTTTATTTTTTCTTAGACAGTTTTCAAATGTTTAGGGGGTACGTGTACCCCCGCGTTCCCCCTGAAAGAAAAAGAGCACTGCTGATATGTAGTCCAAACTTGTCTGAACCTGCCTTCCACCAATTTAGTCTTTATTGGATGTCATCTTCATTTTTTTCTCCCCAGATCATGACATCATCTACAAACACCATTGCATTGGATGTCATATCTCTCGTCTTAACCAACTTAAGGACTTCATCCATAATGCTTATGAAAAGAAGAGGAGACAAGCAACTCCCTTTCTGAACTCCACTTCTATTTTCAAACCAGCTCAATCTTCTGTCTTGAATTTGGATGCAACTCTTAGTGTCTGCATACAATTGTTTTACTTGGGCCACTAATCTTCTAGAACCCCCTTCTTTAGCAGTACCTCCCAAATGTGATGCCGAGGGATATGGTCGTAAGCTTTCTCTATATCAAGGAAGACAACTATAACAGTCTTGTTTCTTTCCCAATATCTTTCAAACAGCATCCTGGTAGCAAAGATGAGATCCACAGTGGACCACCCCGGTTGGAATCCATGTTGTTCCTCCTCAAGATTTTGTTCTATTATTTTCTTGATCTTTACTAATAGCACTAATTCATAGATCTTGAGACCATGGGAGAGGAGAGTGATGCCTTTGTAATTCTTGTATTGTTTCCTATCACCCTTTTTATATAGGGGGATAATCACTCCTTTTTTCCAATCATCGGGTATATCATTCTGCTTCCATATCGCTCTAAAAACTCGGTACATCCATTGTACTCCTATTGGTCCAAGTGTCTTTTTCATTATGTTAAACTCATCTATTCCTGCCGATCTGTTGCTTTTAATTTTCTTAATAGCTCGTTCAACTTGATATATTAATAAAACACGCACATTTTCAACCGAGGAAAGGGCACGGCGATCAAAACGTCTTAAGAAATACTGGGAGGAACGCAAAGCCAGAACAATCCCTTCAAAGAAGATCTGAATGATAGACTGACTACAGTGATCCTATGCGGTCATAAAACAAGGAGAAGAATACATTGTACCCCTGCCCAGTCATTGGGCAAATTCGTGTTGACCGACTGAAGAGTTACAACTGACAGTTTGTATAGGCAACACTGAAAGAATGGCTTCAAAACTTTACGCTAGCCTATCTACCTCTAATTTTGACATTCCATTCTGCACTGCCAGAGAAACCAGAACTCTATTGGGCAATTTGTGGCTTAGATTTTAATTTATTGTGTCTTGTAATCACTAAATGAGATATGAGATGTCTTTTACCTGCGGAAGTATGACTCAGATTACCGTGGGTTTTTCCCCATCAACATCTCATCTTTCTTAGCCAGAAATTGAACCTGTAATCTTGTGATCAAGAAGTGTGTACTTCACCGAGGAACATCCTGAAATGAACTTCTGAGTGTATTACAAGGCTCTCCATGAGTCACTGTTACGTTCTTCAGAACAAATCTTTCAAAATGCCAACCCCACTTGTTGGTGAAACGTCAGAAGATATCAAGAAACGTTATACACAGCCTAATAACACAAAAAGCCATTCTGAAGAATTCTCAACCGGCCATGAAAACCTACACAATTATATCAATTTCATGTTGCGATGAATGTTCTATTGTCTGAATCTGTGGATCCCCTCCAGGTAGTAGTGGCCTACAGACTAAAGTCCCTAATTGGATAATTGTATTATAATAATAAGATATGTAGCTGCAGAAGCAATGAAAGCACTGAACAGTTTCATATCCAAAGCAAACAGGCCAAATACTGAAAATCTTATTTTGCTGTTCATTAACTGGAGCAAAAATGAATTCAACTCATTAGTTGTTTCTTGGTCATTTCCTCTATGATACAGGAGTATCTTGGTAACTATGCATCTTGTGCGATTACCTGCATGGCTTGCCAAACTGCAAGCCATAGCAATGGATATTACTTGAAACAAATGTATGCTATCCCACAAAATGTTTGTCACAAACTGTGTAATATTGTTGCTTAAATTTGTAAATGTGAAAATTTGGTGTAGATCACAGAGAAAGCACATAAAATTATACAGTAGTCTCATAAGTAACCCTAAATCGTAGATTGAGTTTATTACATTTGCTAACTCACATAAATCAAAATGTACTTTCCTTAACATACGTAGAGATGGAACATGTTTTCTTGTACTTGCTTGTGGTAAAATATTAATTTTATTTGAACGTGTAATGTTACGAGCTTTTCCAATCTGTTTGTCATGATGGGTTTCAGTCCAGTGGTTCTGGTTATTGACATATAAAGTAAGATTTTGGTTTAGGATCTCAAAACGGTTTCTGAGGAACAAAACTAAATTGATGTAGTGGAGGTGTAGAAAACAGGATAAGAAATGTGCTATATAATGAAATATCAGATCATATTCTGGTAGACTTGCAAGAACAATCCCATCTAGTGCATATGGAACCATTACAAGACAGATCAAGGACAAGAGCTGTAGAATCACAATTCTTCGGTGCTTTATGTATGAGGGCAATGTGTTTTCAGAAAACAGTACTGAGTCGATCCGTATAATAATTAAATATAACCTATAAAAGATTCCTGAATGTAGAAATTGTGTCACTATGGATATGAGAGACAGAGAAAACAGCTGAATGATAAGACATCCTCTGATTACTTTCGATAATATTGAAGGATACTTGGGGAAATTGTCCCTTATTTGATTGCCAAGATTATATCCGAGGCCGAGTATGAGAACAAGAAACATAGAAATTGAACAAATTAATCCTACTTTTGAATAAGTGAATGCTCCCTTTTCCTTGATACTTGAAACCTTGTTCGCAAGGTTGAAAGGTGCTAATCCAAGTATTTTTGAAGCATAATACATAGGTGCAATTGTTGTCAGAATGTTAACATATTGTTCTTCTGAACTGATACATGCCATTCTTACTGTTGTATTTCCAGTAAAAAGATTGGTTTAGCAGTGTGTCTACCACCCAAGGGTCCTTGTTTTTTCTTCAGATAATAGTGACAATAATCTATAAATAGCCTATTATTCATAAAATTGATTTGAGTGCATTTAAAGCTAACACATCGAATTCATTTGCTTTGTAAAGTTTCCCCTACAGATCATTTCACTGATTTCACTGATTTGATATAAGATGTAACTTGAGGATGGAATCCCTCAAACACTTCTCCTGCAAATAAGAGAAGTCGACATTGGGATAATGATGTAAATGAAATCTCTACATTGGCGTCATCTGAAAATGAGAAATAGAAAGTATTATTTACTATACAAGAAATTGTGATATGAACTTCAAAAATATGAAAGTTGCTTATACTATGTAATAATGCTCTTCAGTTGGTCAACATGTATAGAGAAGCTCAATTATCTTGGGTGATTAATGCTAATATGACGAGCAACACTTCAAAACACATGTCCCAGGAAGGTACATTTTCAGAAGCAAAAAACATAATTAAATATTTATTGTATTATTTTCCAATTCACATATATGAAGAAGAACATGATTCTGAAAAAGAACACGTTTTAGAAAAGTAAAAAAAAAAACACGAGCATTTCCGTGACAAACTAAAGAGCCTAATTTTCTTAAAATATACGATTTATACCAATGTTTGCCTAATACATTAAGACTAGGGTCCAAACTTATGGAGATCTTTTATCAACAGTTGGTAGCCCTGATGACTCCAGAAGTATGCCGAGTTATATTTCTTAAGAATTACATTACATATACGAAATTTGGTTGAAATCCAATTGTTAGTATGAAAGTTATATGCAGTTAAAATGTTGATCCTATACCCTAGCATAGAATTATGTTGGAACACTAACTCTGATGATTTACTCTAAATATATCTTAAGCATCTTCGACTTACAGTTTGCTAAATTTGAAGTGTGTTCCGTAATATTCCGAGGTATTGAATCTAGAGGTCAAAATAGAATATTATACACAGTTAGCAGTCCTGCTGACTCTTATAATAAGCACAATTATGTATCCTAAAGCTTACATTCATGTACAAAATTTGGATGAAATCTATTCATTAGTATGGGCGTTTCGTGCAGTTATACATTGAACTTATCAGCATGCATAGAATCATGTTGGCAACATTGCCATGGTGGGTTACTCAAAAATGAATCTGGAATATTGTGTCCTATAAGTTTGCAAAATTTAGTTATGTTCGCCTGCATACTTTCTAATCTACTGAGACTATGGTTCAAAATTATGAAGAGCATATATCAACAGTTGGCAGACCTGGCAACTCAGAATATATTCTTAGTTCCATCTTTTAAGGTACACAATGCTCATGCAAAATTTGGCATAGGTCCAATAGATAGTATGCATGTTACAAGTATTTAAACATTGAATTTATCAGCATGCATACAATCATGTTGGCAACACTGTCACATATGGAATGCTCAATCTTAAATTGTGATGTTATGATCCATATACAGTAATATGTGCCAATTTAGGAAGAAATCCATTTATTAGTATGGAAGTTACATGTGATATCATATATCAATGCATGTAGAATCATGTTGGCAGCACTGTCGTATATGGGTTACTGAAAATTAATCTACATTTGCAGGTACTATATGTGTGCAAAATTTAGAATTGTTGGCGTGTATATTTTATGATGCATTGAGATTAGGATAAAAATGTATACAGTGCATTTTTCAACAGTTTGCAGCCCTATTGACTCTAAAGAAAACGCATATTCATATCTGTTTTGGTGCACATATCGCATACCGAATTTGATTGAAATCCAAAATTGATAGTATGGAAGTTACGGGTATTCAAAGATTGGACCTATCAGCAGGCATAAAATTATGTTAGTAGGAGGAATATGCCTAAGCCGGTCTTGGCGCAGGGGCATTTGCGCAAGATGGCCACCGCACGCAACGAGGTCCAAGTATCAGTGTATTCTCGTGTCTTAAATACTAGCCCAGGGTTATGTGCTCTTACGGCCTTTAATACTAAGACTTACTAAGTTCAATAGTAAAAGAGTACGCGGCGACTGGACCTATATTCAGTACAATCAGATTTTAATACGATACTGCAACTTTTTGTATCAAGTGATATGACGGCAAGAATGGATTCTGCCATTCCAAGAAGAAATCTTCAGTTGTCATTGCTGTTGTTTGCCCCTAAACGTCAAGACAAGTTAGAGTGGTTTCCAGACTTAACGCGTAGAAACAACGATTTTTTTACTCTTTTAGGTGCAGGCTGTTTGGTTTCAACAGCTTGCACTAGGCAGCGCTTCTAGGGAAACTTCTTTCATTCCTATTTCCGTACATCATTGGTGCCTGGTTCTATCAAAATTGACGGTTCAGGAATCATGAGAGGGACATACACAGAGATACGCGAATATTTCACATTAATCTCATAAACAGGGTCGGATTTTTAAAAGCGTTAAAAATCCGTCAGTATGTCTTCCTTCGGAGGGGAAGTAAAGCCGGCGGGCCCATGTCATAGAGGTATGTCATGTAAAAGAACCTTCCACTAACTACAATTGTGTGAAGCTAAATTTGTAGGTTAGATTTGATTAACGCTCTATTAAGTTCCAACGTTCGCCGCCAGGTGCCGGTTGCATCTTGTAGCCAAGTTCACCGCTAAGTGTCGTTGACGGTAGCATTTGGTAGCAAAAGTAGGAACTTCTTAAAATTGATCGTCTGCAGTCCTTACCTGAATTACAGATAACACACACTAATACAGCCATCACAATTAACAGCGGTTATCAGACAGATTTTTCACACCCAAAGTACACGGGCCGTCGGGCCTACGTGACCGCGTTGTCGCAGCCCCTAAACTGAGGAACCAACCTACCAATCTCATAAACCGTTATTTCCATTAACTAATACAAGTAGGTTAAAACAGGAGTTAGTTTAACCTACTGACGATATTTCTTACCCTTCTAGTGAACAAATTGGGTGTTTCCTCGCCACTCGTGCCAAAATGTAGTGTGCCGCTATGCGTGAGCGTTGAGTAAAACGTATTAGCGGGAGTTATAGCCTAAGCTTGAATAATGCTCTGCATTATTGATTCAACGTTTCGAATGGATCAAGGTTCAGTTGTGCTGCACGTCCATCTAAAGCACTCCTCCTATTAGCTTATCCAATGATCAGCCACTCACATAACTTGCGAGTTTTTTGTGCTGCACCTGTAATTCGACAGTCCTAATATCTTAAGTAGGATCTGAAGTTGCATATGGGTGTGCCTTGTTGCTAGCGTAAAAGCATTGGCTGTTACAATGGTGACGAACTCGCTAGTTGGCCTGCTGTTCCCTAGGTTGTGGGATCAAATCCCGACGCCTTCAGTTGCCATTCGAACAGGCTTAACCCGCGAGGACTGGCGCATGGGTATTTTTGCCCCGAGGCTTTTAATAATACTCTATATTTTCGTTTTAGTCAGCCCTGATTTCCTGTCGCTTACTGTACCTTCCTTTCTAGCCTTGAACTTCACCCTGCAAAAGAAACATGTCCATAGGTTTTTGAATACTCAAGTTATTTCTATATTACTAACGATCGGGTCAGATTTACCCATGGCGCCAGTCCTCGCGTGACAATTTTCGGCTTACGTTAGTCGGGCCAAACTGTAAAAAGTAAGGGGTAAAATCCACCTATTTCGATGCATCGCAATCACATAGCTTACGTTCCTATTCATTCATTCATGTTTAGGAACTAGGGACACCTTGGTCATCAGCTCCTTTGTTCAAAGAAATTAAGATGACTGCTTTGTCACCACTATTAAGGTCAATTTATTATGCTGTTGCGAAAACTATTGTTATTTTTCTGCATGTTAAATTTGAAAAATGTAAATAAACCTCATTTTATATTGAGAATAGTTTATAGGAAGACGCTAGGTGTAAAATTACTTCATTAAAATACGTACGACAAGAAGGAAGTGCGGTGCCAGTCCTCGTGTTGTATTTTTTTTTCAGGCCAGTTCTTAAGGATTAAATGCGAGAGATCTATATCAGTAGATTTACTAGTATTTTAAAGACCCCTTATTGGGATAAAAAGGGATGTAAAACATAACATTATTGGTCGTTCTAGAATTAGATTTTTACGAGTGTATTGATAACAAATGGACACTTTCAGCTATTAGAATGTGTATTGTACAGAAAGTAGAAACCATTTAGATGTAAGGAAGATAAATAAAATGCCTAACACGTGCGGGACCCGAACCTGTGACATTCGGCTCTGTATGCCATTGATCTGACCACTGACGTAATGGAGGATACGTCGTAATTCTCATTAGCGAAATAAGCATTATTAATTTTATTTGTTAACCTGCTTGTGATCGGTATCCTTACGTAACCACTAAACCTCATGTTTTCCAAGACTTTTGTACTAGGCTATTACGGAATCACTGTAATTAATAATCACACATATCAGCTGACTCTTGCAATAAATAATACTCTCACTCAAATCTCTGGCAATCAGAGATTCGGAACAGAGGGTACTTAAATCATTGCAATAGTTTAATTAGCTTTCGGATAAGGGGCAAGCACCAAGCATTGAGAAGCAGTCATTCTCTCGGAAACTAAATACCATATTCAGGAACTTTATTTATGCATGCGATTTGAGCATTTTAACCACCATAACAGTGGAAATTTGCGAAGCAGTTAGGACTTGGAATTTGCGTTTTGGTCAGCACCTATGTACGGGAATTAAAACAATTTCAGTTTCTTCACTTGAACTGAACGTGACGATTTTTCGTAAATTTGTGTAAATAATGTGTTAATTACAAAAGTTCGCAAAAGATTTCTATAACGGTGGATTGTTATGGTACCGTATTTAAAAAACAAGTAGCTTCGTGAATAACTAAACAGCCTATTTCCATATCCTACTCATGTTAATTGTCTCTATCAACATACAAAATTTCAGTTTGATTGCTGTTATCGATTCGTAGATATTGAGAACCGTCTAGGAAGGTCACCATGTTGAATTTTTATATAAGCTACACTGGCGGAAAAAAAATATCCCAACACCATGAAATAATGAATGTAGAGTACTGAAATTTCGGCAATATATTTGGCGAGGTAACATATATAATTGATTAACCCTCTATAGGGTAGAATAGAACAGTAGTAAATATATATTATTTGTAGGCTACTTACATTTAATTATTTTAGCCTGATTAAAATTATTATTAATTTTAATTTTTGTTTTCTCTGATATTTTAATGCTCATAATTAGGTTTATAATTTTACGATTAAGATGGTAAAATTATTAAAATTTTCATTTTTATAAGCTTATTTATTTCCAAAATTTAGAGGCATATTAAGGACTATTAAACAATTAAAAATAGTAGACAAATAAAATTAAAAAGTAAAGAAAACTAGGATAATTAAAGTTAAAAATGCATTATTTTCTACCATCTTTTATTTTTTACTTTTTTATTTTAATTGTTTTTATTAAAACATTTATATAGCACCCTAGGTCAAGGAGATAACCTAATAATATTTGGTTTACAGAAACATTAACACTTCCTCAAGAATTAGTTGAAATATGACTGAAAGATTGAACCATCTGCATCTTTGACAATATAAATTGCCCTTTTGGTAGGTGGTTAATATACTGACCACTAACTTATAGTACAAGACAACAGGTTAATGTCAGCGTGAGAAAAGCCATTGCAAATATGCCATGCAGGTCCATTAATAACCGGTATAATCACCAGACAGTTGAATGCAGGCATGCAAACGTGCATGCATTGTATCGTACAGGTGCCGGATGTCAGCTTGTGGAATGGAGTTCCATGTCTGTTGCACTTGGTCGGTCAATACAGGGACGGTTAATGCCGGTTGTGGATGACGCTGGAGTTGCCGTCCAATGATGTCCCATACGTGCTCGATTGGCGACAGATCGGGAGAACGAGCAGGCCAAGGCAGCATGTCGACACTCTGTAGAGCACGTTTGGTTACAACAGTGGCATGGGGGCGTGCGTTATCTTGTTGGAAAACACCTCCGGGAATGCTGTTCATGAATGGCAGAACAACAGGTTGCATCACCAGACGGACGTACACATCTGCAGTCAGAGTGCGTGGGATAACCACGAGAGTGCTCCTGCTGTCACAGGAAATTGCTCCCCAGACCAGAACGCCTGGTGTAGGTCATTGTGTCGACGCCGCAGACAGATGGAATGCAGGCGCTCACCTGGCCTCCTAATCAACACATGGCCATCATTGGCACCAAGGCAGAATCGGCTTTCATCGGAAAACACAACGAACCTCCTCTCCATCCTCCAATGAGCTCTCGCTTGACACCACTGAAGTCGTAGACAGCGGTGGTTTTGGGAAAGTGGAATGCACGCCGCAGGGCGTCTGACTCGGAGCTGTTCTTCAAGTAACCGATTTCTAACAGTTCGTTGCGTCACTGTGGTGCCAACTGCCGATCGAATTGCTGCTGCAGACGCCATCCAATGCGCCAAAGCCATACGCCTAATACGCCGGTCCTCCCTTTCGGTGGTGCCATGGGGACTTCTGGAGACCGGTCTTCTTGCGACCGTACCTTCTCGTGACCACTTCTGCCAGCACGCATGCACAGTGGAGACATTCCAGCTAAGTCGTTTTGCAATAGCGCGGAAGGAAGTTCCACCTTCACGTAGCCCTATAACACGGCCTCGTTGAAACGCAGTGAGCTGTTGATATTGGCCTCTTCGTCATCGTAAAGGCATTCTTGACCCACTCACAGTCACTCCGTCCAATCTCACAGGTAGCTAACGCTCTCGCCCAGTACAGCCCATATTTAAAACAAATCTGATGTGCAACGTCATGGGGCCACTACTAGCGCCACGTTAATGCGATTTGCTGGAAATTTGAATCAACGTCATATTCAGATGTATAAACACGCCTATCAACGTTCGTTAATCTAGCACAACCCCTTCTTGGTGTTGGGATATTCCTTTTCGCCAGTTTATGTAGGCCATAGAGTTATGTACTATTTCATGAAGATTATTGAGTAGGTGTATTATTGAAACTTCAATCGCATGGTTAGAACCCAAGAAATAAAAACGAGATTTTAAAATTTCACACAGCCACCATCTTGTGGTTTTGAAAACAATTGAAATAAATTAGATGTCAGTGCATTACAATGTGTACAAACATTTGCGGTACCATGTTTCACTGCGTTCGGATGGTTATAAATCGCGAGAAAAGTCTATTGAAATGTTTCAACTTCACTTGGCCACCATGTTCGTTATGTACTTAACAGATTTTTTATAGTCACATAGGTGAACTTCTAGTAGTGCCCTTTATCACCGTACAAAATTTCCGGGTGATATATGTAATAATTTCGGAGATATAGAATGCTGGTGAGATATTTCGCACAGCCGCCATGTTGGATTGGTGAGACCTAATAAAATTTGAAGGGCACGGTCGGGGTCGGACGAGATAGTACTATGACCTTACCGAGTTTCATTGAAATCGCTCCAGCCGTTTAGATTTTATTAGGGACACACACATACACACGCGCGCACGCACACACACAAGGACAAAAGGTGATCTCATAAGCCTATTTAATCATAAATGAAAATAGCCTAATAACGGTGGGTTTACCCCTTGGCCCTGGGAGGTAATTTTAGCAAGCAACCTAACTTCTCTGTCTGACTGCCAAGTGTCTTTCATGCCGCGCCGTGGAGTACCTGTCATAGGCAACCCTTTTAACTTCTCTGTAAGTCACTACAGTGCCTCTTTTGTCTGATAATTTCAGGGGATGAGGACACATTACGCATCTTCATCTACTACTTGTAACCACTCAAATATTCCTCTTCTGGCGATAAAGGAATGCTGTCTGTCCATTAAGCATAACGATTTATGTAAATTGGAGTAAATAATGTGTTAACCACAGATGTTCGCAAGAAATTGCTGTAGCGGTGGATAGTTGTTATTTTTCAAATGACAAATTACGGTCTACCTGTATTGCTTTAATATATACACACTCCGAATTCACTTCCCACGTGACATGATGTTTGAAGTCTCGTAGTAATGTATCCGCGAAGATTGTGATTTACGATTTATTAGTATACAGTTTCTCACACTGTGTCCTTGAAATGGGTACCAAGATTAACGACAGCAGTGGCTGAGCTGGCTAAAGCGCAGCGTTAGGTCATGGGACCAAGCTCTCTGCTGACTCGGTAGACGCGTAGGTTCGAGCCCCACCGTCGGCCGTCCTTGAAATGGTTTTCCGTGGTTTCCCATTTTCAACACCAGGCAAATGCTGGGACGGTACCGTCTGATAGGCCACGGCCGATTCCTTCCACATCCTTGCCCAGTTTCATTCATCTTCATCCATTACATCTCTCATCCCGACGCGCAGGTCGCCCACGGGCGTCAAATAGAAAGACCTGCACTCGGCCTCTGAGGAGGCCACACGACAAAAGAAAAACGATCCTGTTTATCGCCTGGCTGAAAAGTGATGGCAATACCGATATAATTTGTGCCTGGCTGAAAATCCGAGTTTGTTTTTCTTCCATCCACCACATTTGTGGACGGCGCCGTACACCGGCACCACGTCCAATGTGACCCAAGTCCGCAATATTCCTCCCAAACAGACTCACATTTACAAGCTTGTGCCTTTGCGCACGCGTTAAGTTAATTGCATCTAGCCTTTATCAACAATGGCAAGCCCTGATTTCCTTCCAATTGTGTACCTGTGAAATAATTTCATGCCAAATTATTTCTTCGGTCTGATGGTAGGCTACATTCACACCTCAATCCGGATTTTTTCAAAATCATGGCAAGCCCTGACTATCTTAGCATCGTATACACAGGAGACAGGACCACTTTTAGGAGGAACATGGAACAGTCATCGTATCAGAATTCGGCACCTATTTGACCACACTAGCAATATTCCACTGTGATCGCCCCTTGGCACATACTGTATAACGGTTTCTGTTGGGTTGTAATGCTTCTCGTGACGGGGAAAAGATCATAATCACAGACTTATATCAATTGAATGCTGTGGATGCTCCAGTACCTCCCATTACCAGTCACGCATGAGATCCAGCACGACGTTATCAGCGTAAAATCGTGCATTGCCATGAACTTTCCAAGCTCAGGGTTTGTACGTTCGACTGAAGAAGAAATATATTGGAGGGTACAGTATATTAATCAAATTGAAGATCTATTTTTAACAGTAATTACTGAGAGGCTTGAGCTCAGATAAACAAAATATCGATGCTGTATATGAAATAAACTCAACAGTGTCTTGGACAAGATACCTCTCCATCAATTGTATGACATGTTTTAATCTCTGTTATTTTATACATCTAAAATTACTTAGCTTAATAAAAATCAGATTTAATATGCTCGTTATTAAGCAATATCATTCTATTAGGACATTAATAAGAATTTAAACTTGAATTGCAGGAGAAGTAATGTGCAACACATTATTGTACGGTATTCAATAAATTTAAGGTGAAAATAAAACTGAGGCGTATTGATTTTATTAACACGAAAAACTTATTGTTACGTGCCACCCCCTAGTGGCACTTCCGTTAACTGGATTACGGTGGGGGAAAGCACAAACACAATTGTTCCTTTAAAGAGAAGTTAGCTTTATTGCTTGCAGGTCAGAAATAAACACCGTACAATAAGCAGATAGAAACAATTAACTGTCTTACAGAGGCTCCCTCCTGTATGGAGCTCGACTCACCCTTTCACTCGGCCTTGCAGTTAATCCTCTCCCTAATGAGGTGGTCCCGTGCACTGGCTGGAAACAGCTGCACTAAGTCTGTCACTCACTGTTTCGCAATTCACCACAATGACCTCTGTCGCGCTGGAAAACCCACACTCTTCAATACACAGTCTCTCCATATGATTCACACCCCTTCACTGACAAGAGAATCAGCTTCACTAGGGTTTCACAAGTCACGTCGCCAACAACTGTCGCTCAAGGTAAACGCTCGCACTAGCTCGAAAAACACTCTCCACCTCGCTTGACAGGTCGCTCTTATATAGCAGGCCGGTGACTCAATAAATGCTTCTAGACCCATCCAGGATTCACGGCTTCTCGAGGTTTCGATCACTGGCTGGGTCACGAATATTCTGGACCATCCCTTTGTCCTAGTAGCCCTGTTGCGTAAGGCGCACGTAATACACTGAGGCAGAGCCCAGCCCGGGGCAGCAGTGACTCAACCGGGGAGGCGACGAAACAACTCACAGCCGTAACACCACCCCTTCCTAAAAGGCTGATCGTCCCGATCAATCATTGGTCCGTCTGTGTCCCTCCGTAGGCTGCCAGGCGATCTCGATGCACGATCTTTATCTTCGCCCTCGGGCTCCGCTGGATCCTGTAGACGACATCGTTGATCCGTTTCACGACTCGGTACGGGCCCTCCCAGGACTTCTGCAGTTTGGGTGACAGGCCTTTCTTCCGTAATGGGTTGAAGAGCCAGACCAGGTCGTCCTCGTGGAATCCGCCGGCATCCGTCTGTTGGTCGTATCGGGTCTTCATTCGGTCGGTCTCGATCCGCAGTTTCCTCCTCGCGAACGCTGCACGTCCTCCAGTTGGTCGAGCAGTTCTTGACAATACTGGCTTACCGGGACCGGATCATTCCCAGGTCGGCCGAAGGCAAGATCGACAGGTAGACGGAGCTCCCTCCCAAACATGGCCCGGGCTGGTGTGCACCCGGCGGCTTCATGCACGGCGGCGCGGTAGGCCAGGAGAAATAGTGGAAGATGTTTGTCCCAATCCCTCTGGTGCTCGCTGACGACTATTCGGAGATGGTTCTCGATAGTCCGATTAAATCGCTCTACCATCCCGTCGGACTGAGGGTGTAGCGGCGTCGTCCTTGTCTTCCGAATTCCCAGCAGCTGGCATAGGTTCTAGAACACCTGCGACTCGAAGTTCCTCCCTTGGTCGGAGTGCAGCTCCAGGGGTACTCCGTACCGGCTGACGAATTCCTTCACCAGGGTCTCTGCGATCGTCGCGGCTTCTTGGTTAGGGAGCGCATACGCCTCCGGCCATTTGGTGAAGTAGTCGCTGACGACCAATATGTAGGGGTTCCCTGCCTCGCTCAACGGGAATGGTCCAGCAACATCGATGGCCACTCTCTCCATGGGGCCGCCCACGTCGTAGGTCTTCAGTGGACCCCGTCGTCTCCGTCCTGGGCCCTTGCTGGCTGCGCAATCGTGGCAGGTCGCGCAGTGGTTCTCCACGTTTGTTCGGCATCCGATCCAGTAGAACCGCCCTCTCAGCTTCTCCAGGGTCTTCTTTATCCCTAGGTGTCCACCAGAAGATCCTCCATGGACTTCCTCCGTCATAGCCTTTGGTACGACGACTTGTTCCCGAGATGTTTTCCCATCGGTGCTCTCCCAGGTACGGCAGATGAGGCCATCCCTTACAATCAGCGAGTCCCACTGCGCCCAGTAGGACTTAAAATTTGGGCTGCAGTCACTCGCAATGTTCCACCCGGGTCTGGGGACACAGGCCCTCTTCCATTCGGCTATCAGTCCCAGGTAATCATCTTCTGCTTGTGCCCGCGTGAAAGATTCGCGGCTCCAGCTCCCTTGAAGTTCCACGGTAGTCCTTCGGCACTGTATCCCGGTGTTCTCTTCCCTTCTGGTACAGAAGGTGCAGTCTTCGGGGCACGGTCTTCGTAACAGGGAGTCGGCATTAGAATGCAGTTGGCCTTTCCTGTGCTGGATCTCAAAGTTGTACTGTTGAAGCCTCTCTAACCACCGCGCGAGTTGACCCTCGGGGTGTTTGAAGTTCAGAAGCCACCGCAGGGATGCATGGTCGGTCCTGATGAGAAATTCTTGCCCTTACAGGTACTTGTGGAAGTGTTCGATGGTCTTCATGATGGCGAGCAGTTCCTTCCTGGTGACGCAGTAGTTCCTCTCTGGCTTTGACAAGGCTTTGCTGAAGTAGGACACTACTCTCACCTCGCCGTCCACTATTTGCGACAGGATTCCCCCTATACCAAAGTCGCTGGCATCGGTATCGACGATGAACCTTGTTCCAGGTCTGGGGTAGGCCAGAATAGGTGCGGTGCACAGAGCCTGCTTGAGTTGTTCGAAGGCACTGTGGCATTCTGCTGACCATGTGAAGAGTTGGTCCTTCTCAGTCAGTCAATGAAGTGGTTTGGCGATGTCGGCGAATCCTCTCACGAAGCGACGGTAATAAGTGCAGAGTCCCATGAAGCTTCGTAGTTGGGACTTGTCCTTCGGAACTGGCCACTTCCTCACAGCTGCGGTCTTCTCTGGGTCGGTGCGCACCCCTTCCTCGGAGACAATATGCCCAAGGTACTGGACCTGCTTCTGGAAGAGCTGACATTTCTTTGGGCTCAACTTCAGCTGGGCAGCCCGTAGCTTTATCAGGATCTCTTTCAGGTTGCTGTAGTGCTCCTCGAAGCTTCTCCCCAGAACGATGACGTCTAGGTAAACCAGGCAGGTCTTCCAGTGTAGTCCCCTCAGAATGGATTCCATTAGCCTTTCGAAGGTCGCAGGGGCGTTGCACAGACCGAATGGCATGACGGTGAACTTCCAGAGCCCGCTGCCCACAGAGAACGCAGTTTTCTCGCGGTCCTTAAGGTGGATCTCCACCTGCCAGTAGCCACTCTTCAAATCCAAGGTGGAAAACCACCTTGACCCTGATATGGTGTCCAGGGTGTCGTCGATCCGGGGTTGAGGGTAGCTGTCCTTCTTCGTGACGTCATTCACCCGCCTGTAATCCACGCAGAACCTGGTGGAACCGCCCTTCTTCTTCACTAGCACGACCGGAGAACTCCAAGGACTATGTGATGGCTCGATCACTCCTTGCTCCTTCATCTCTTCTACCATCCGGTCGACTTCGGCTTGCTTGGCGAGCGGGACACGTCGGAATGGGGCCCTAATCGGTGCGCTGTCCCCAACGTCGATTCTGTGATGGACCAAGCTTGTCCTGCCGAATTCTTTGCTCCCCACGGAGAAGACATCCTGGAATTCGCGTAGCAGGTCCTGAAGTTGGCGTGATTGCTCCTCGTCTAGCTGGTCCTGGGATCCTTGGTACAGCTTCTGTAGTTCTTCTGGCAGTGCGTGTCTTCTTCGGTTGTCCGTCTGCAGGTGTCCGTCCGTCGTATCTGTGATGCGGGCAATCCAGGTAGTGGGCTCGCAGACCCCTAGGTTGGTGTCCCGGTGATCCGTAATGTCGTAGTCGTTCAGGTTGGACAGGCGGACTTACGGCCAAGACGTCGTGTTGATGAGGGTCTTGGCAATTAGCAATCGTTTTGTCTGGATGTTCTCATATTTTGGCTCGATGATAGCCGCCACTCCCTCAGCAATTCCGTCGACAATTACGGCAGCGCTGACTTCCGTCCTGGCGGGAACGATGACGTCCTCTCTCAGCCTTACTCGTCGTGTGGTGACGGCCTCGTGTGCTGATTGCAAAGCAAGTTCCCCACCTCCGAAGTGCAGAGTGTTGGTACTCAGGTCCAAGATGATGTTGTTCTGGTTCAGGAAGTCCAGTCCGATGATCGCTTCGTTTGATACATCAGCCACGAACACTGGATGCGTCACCGCCCGTCGACCAATGACGAACTTCAGAGATGCTTCGCCATGTACCGGTGCGGTCTCTCCAGTTGCGGTTATTAGCTGGAGGTTCCTTTGCGTGGGCTGCACTCTCCACTTCGGGATTACGGTGGGATTGACGATGGTCCTCGACGCTCCCGTGCCGATCATCATGGGCCAGCTTACTCCGTTGACGACTCCGTCGACCATCAGACTGCTATTATCCCTCCGGAACTGCGTCACACGAACTTGGACTGCCGGGGTTTGACGACTGTCACAAGCCAACCTTTGCCCCCCAAGGCTGGTTAATACTCGTTTCCCTGGGCCGCGCGGTTTTCGGACGACTGATTTCCCATCGGATACCCTCGGCGGTGGCGATCACCGCAGTCCTTGCTCAGGTGGCCTTTCTTACCGCAGGTCCAGCAGGTTGGTAGCCCTCTTCCGGGCCGCCTCTTCGGTTGTCTTCCGGCTGTGTCGTTGCTGGTGGTGCCGCGACTATCGAAGAGACGGCTTAGCGCCTCCATTAATTCGTCGGCCAGGGGCTTGGTCTCGTTGGTTTTTACTAGTTCGTCGACGTCCACTTGACGCACCCGCGCGTGCATCCTAGATGCCTGTTTTGCCGTCTCGAACTCAAGTGCGTGGCTCAGCGCATCTGCCAGGGTCTTATTGCGCGCGAGTCGCAGCGCCTGTTGAGTGTCCGAGTCCCGTAGCCGGTCGGTGAAGGTCTGCGTCGCTATCTGTTCCAGAAAGTCGGCCGGCGCTGTTGGGTAGGCGAGCCTTACGAGGCGTGCGATGTCCATCTCTAACTCCTGCAGGGTTTCCGCGTTCTTCTGTACCCGGGTCCGGTGCTGCATCTGGTAGGCCTGCTGAAGATGGCTATCTCCATATCGGGACCCCATATGGGCGATTAGTGAAGCGTAGTCCTGGGATCCAGTCGGGATGGCCTGAAGGACGTTAAAGGCGTCCCCTCTCAGCGCTACAATGAGAGCTGTAGCCTTTTCCGTGCTGTTCCAGTTGTTTATTGAACAGGCTGCCTCGAACTGACGTAAATAGGTGCTCCACGGGACCTTTCCGTCGAAGGTTGGGGGCGTCACTCTGCTCTGTCCCGCTCCTGATATTCCCGTTGTACCTGTTGGGTAGATTATTAGCTTGGGAATAACCTAACCCCCAAGGGAAGATGATGAAGAAAAGAAGTGGGTTTCGGACTGGAGAAAAAGGATGGAAAAATAGGACGAGAGTCCAACAGAAGTTATAATTTTACCTTTAAGTATACTCAAAGGCAGCTGCCACTGCAAGTCTGCTCTCCGATACCTAAAGTGGGTAGGGACCTGGGCGAAGCTAACAGGAAACGCAGCTGGAACTTGGGCTGTTCGCAAGAAAGTTGCTGTAGCCTATTCCCTCTCAAGCATAAATATACCTACTATGGGGAAGGGTGGTCTGGCAAGACAAAGAGTAACAGATTTATTGTGTATCTGTTCAAAGGAGTTTGTTTCTAAACAAGTAATTTGAAGAGTACAAATAATTTGAATCAGCTTTGATATTTTAGTTTTTTAAATTGTAGAATTTCTAAAGAGCGACCAAATGCTTCCAAGAAGGATAGGGATAAAGCAATTATACCCTTGGGAATAATTTTGGTAAGTGTACCAATAGTTGCATTTAGAAATGACTAAGCTTTTACCCAGCGAGGCGCCGACTAAAAGTTTAGACAATGAGAAACACTTATATATTGAAAAACCAACCATAAGTGTTAGAGAGAATCTCCACAAGCAGGAAGCTGGCGTAGCGAGCTATGCTTGCCTTACTGGCCAGTTAGAATTAGCTATTAAAGCTAAGAGAGACTTTACTAAGTTAATAACTAAGAGTTCTTGCTCAAGTGCAACAAATGGTGAAAACCCTATCAATAGATTTATTTTTATTAAAGAGGGCATAAACCTAGGAAGAGTCAAGGAAGACAGGATCTTGCCTAACCGTTATGTTAGAGAAATTATAAAGCAAAGAACAAATCATAATTTATTTAACAATGTAAAAGGAAGTAGTCTATGTAACAAATATATAATTTTGATTTCTATAAACAATTGGGGTCCCAGACCTCCGAAAACATCTAAAGCTTGCGCCAGGCAATTGTCAATTCTTTTGGTTTTAAACCTTTCATATGCTTTAAAATCTTCGTAAGATTTGGAAATGTTGTTAAGATTAACAATGGGAAATTTAAACATAATTGACGTAATTAAAGTTAAACAATAAATCAAGTACAAGGTGTGTACTTTAAGGATTTCTAGATAGGTATCTTAGAAATATGACCAAATAACAACTTCGAAAGTAACAACAAAAAAGCAGGAAGAATGTAATAGAAGTTTCTATAACTTCTTGCATTAATGCAGAACTACGCTTAATGATAATACATAGGAGATTATACAAATAGGGCAGGACACTTATTGTGAAACCTGAAGAGAAAAAATGAAAGGAAGTTTCTAGAACTCCTATGTTTAAGTAGGGATCACGAGAAAAATGGGGCAAGTTTCCCTTTCGTGAAACCGAGAGATAACTCACTTTATAATTGAAAGAATTGAATTCCCTCATTAGAAGGGAGAAAGAATATAATTTAAGGCGTGTACTAGACACAAAGTTTTACAGACATTAATTCGTTATACGTGGAGCAAGTAAGGGAGGGCACTTATTGAGAGTGACACCTCATTGAAAAAAGAACTAAAGTAACAATTTTATTATTTTAGTTTGTTAGTAAAGGGTTTGGGAGAGATCAAATGGGATTGTGGAAGAGTGTTCATGGCCGTATTTATTGTACTCGGACGAGCGCGACGCGGATGAAAAGTTGAACAGGCACTGTTTTCACTATAGTCGGTTGATATAGTTGAAGAGTTCACTGTAGTAGCACAAAACGTTGATGGCAAAGAAAGTTATTGCAATGGTGGAAAATAACTAGTTACACTAGATTTGCGAGAGTCTATTGCTTGAAAAACTTGTAGGTTATAGTTGAATGCACCAGAAAAATCCCAACGGAGGAAGAAAAATTAGATATTGATTAGCAGTTCATAAGGAAGATTCCTTAGTTTGAAAAAGTATTCCCATATGAAGTGAAACATACATAACAGTATAACTGGTAGATAGAGTGAAGGTTCTGGAAGGTTCCAGAGCAATGAAGAGTTGTTTGAATTGGGTAGAGAATCCCTCGGCGGAAAACTAGATTATATTATAGACAGTGGGTATTTTAGAAATATCCCTCGATGTGAGATAGCATCTCAGAAAATCTTTCATTTTGAAAGTTAGACTTGATAGTTTGAGTTTGATCAAGAAGATCTCTTGAAAGCAGTTATTATCACATAGCAACTTTCACTGTCTATAAAATCCAAATAAAAGCATTGAGCCTTTTAAAAGCGATGAGAATGTGGTTAAAACATGAGGTCGGTACTTATCTTTGCTTCATGAAGAAGGCGATGTTGCTGTTGACAATTGGTTTTAAAACTCGAACATGGCGTCGAATTTAAAAGTTTGCCTCTTGAATAGAGGAGGCGAGCTTTAGTTAAGCTCCAACTGACTGGTTTGACTTCCGACGTACAAGTGAGGGCTGCTGGACGCAGCGAAAGTACACTAGCCTTGACGGCATGTCCAACAAGAAGCTGAGTGCACTTGAGAGGGTGAGCGGTTGCTCACGGCACGGAGACAAGTCGAGAAGAAGTGAACGAGCGAGCGAGCAGCGCGCACGGAGAAGCGAGCAGTAGGAGGAGGCAAGGAGAGGGGGAAGCGGGCGAGTAAGGGGAGGAAACGAAGAGGTTATACATAAACATGAAAAAACTTTACAAAAATAAAATTCTTCTTGGAGCGGTGTCTTCATGGAGTAGTTGGTTGGTGAAGAACACATGCCATGCGGATTAATGTAGAAGTCTTCATGGCTTGAAGCAGTGGAAGTTCGGAAGGCAGCGATGGGACGCTGTCAGGCTGGTTCAACGGAATATGCGTTTCTGTAAAAAATTGACAGAAAGAATGAACAGATGCACGGGGTAAACAGGAAGTAACAGTTCGATGTTGGTGTGTGCTGGAAAGAAATGTAAATAAATGGACTGATATAAAGTAATGAAGAACAGCAAAAGCTAATTCTTTCTTTCCTTGTATTTCAAAAAATACACCACCTGTGGGCGGGCGTCGGCGCAGATCGGCAACTTCCTCTTCAAGAGCGTTGAATCTCGCTTCCATCCCCGTCGGCGGGCGTTGGTTCAGCTCAGCAATTTCCTTTTGTAAAGCGTTGAATTTCTCTTCCACCCCCGTGAGCGGGCGTTGGCGCAGTTCGGCAACTTCCTGTTGTAGAGCGTTGAATCTCGCTTCCATCCCGGTCGGCGGGCGTTGGCTCAGCTCAGCAATTTCCTTTCGTAAAGCGTTGAATTTCTCTTCCACCCCCGTCAGTGGGCGTTGGCGATGTTCCGCAACTTCCTCTTGTAAGGCGTCGAACTTCTTTTCCACTGCCGTGACATCCTCACGTAGGCCCTGTTCCAATTTCCTTTGACTTTCCTGTAGTTTCGTCAGCAGACACTCTTCCAAATTTTTCTGGCCATCCAGAAATTTGGCGGTTAGGTTCTCTGCTAGCTTATTCTGACCGTCTTCCATCTTCTTCAGGTCCTCTGCTAACTTCTTCTGGCTGTCCTCTAATTTGGAAGTTAGGTCCTCGACTAACTTCTTCTGGCTGTCCTCTAATTTGGAAGTTAGGTCCTCGGCTAACTTCTTTTGGCCGTCCTCCATCTTCTTCTGGCCGTCCTCCATCTTCTTCTGGCCGTCTTCCATCTTCTTCAGGTCATCCTTCAGGTCCTTGGCTAATTTCTTCTGGCCGTCTTCCATCTTGGCTTCCATGCCACTTAACTTTTCTAGCAATGCTGCAAATTGCGCTTCCATTTTAGATGTTTGTCTTGTAAAGGGCATGCACTCACAGGAAAATTTGAGAATTGTGGTAAAATGACCTGCTCGGGTTTTGAAACCAGGACATTCAGGTGTTGTGCTTGTGCTTGAGTTCGTAATCCGGCTTCTGACACCAGTTGTTACGTGCCACCCCCTAGTGGCACTTCCATTAACTGGATTACGGTGGGTGAAAGCACAAACACAATTGTTCCTTTAAAGAGAAGTTAGCTTTATTGCTTGCAGGTCAGAAATAAACACCGTACAATAAGCAGATAGAAACAATTAACTGTCTTACAGAAGCTCCCTCCTGTATGGAGCTCGACTCACCCTTTCACTCGGCCTTGCAGTTAATCCTCTCCCTAATGAGGTGGTCCCGTGCGCTGGCTGGAAACAGCTGCACTAAGTCTGTCACTCACTGTTTCGCAATTCACCACAATGACCTCGGTCGCGCTGGAAAACACACACTTTTCAATACAGAGTCTCTCCGTATGATTCACACCCCTTCACTGACAAGAGAATCAGCTTCACTAGGGTTTCACAAGTCACGTCGCCAACAACTGTCGCTCAAGGTAAACGCTCGCACTAGCTCGAAAAACACTCTCCACCCCGCTTGACAGGTCGCTCTTATATAGCAGGCCGGTGACTCAATAAATGCTTCTAGACCCATCCAGGATTCACGGCTTCTCGAGGTTTCGATCACTGGCTGGGTCACGAATATTCTGAACCATCCTTTGTCCTAGTAGCCCTGTTGCGTATGGCGCATGTAATACACTGAGGCAGAGCCCAGCCCGGGGCAGTTGTGACTCAACCAGGGAGGCGACGAAACAACTCACAGCCGTAACATTATTTATCTGACGAAGAGAAACTATCCTGGCATCATTTGTTTGCTGTGGTAGACTACAATCGTCGTAGTGTAAGGTACCTGTGAGGGTTGCCTGTACAAAGAATTAACCTAAGGGATGAAATTAGTGTGATTAGGGGGCGAGCTTGGCAATTGCGGTAAGAGGTGTGGATTATTTAGTGGTTTGCGATCGTCAGTACGATCTACAAGGAGAACTCCCCAATGTGCTGCTTGACGGGGTAGTTCCGGCTGAGGGTGTGTTTGGAGAGGTAAATTAATTATTACTCTGTGCGCGATAGTGGTACCCAGCGGTCTAAAGCAAGTCGTAAGCAGGCGAGCTAACGGGGAACCTGCTTGTGTCAGCGCAGAGCGGTAGCGCTCGGCTGACGTCACGAAGCAATTAAACAGTAAAGCTAATTCTAGATCCTACCTAATGGGGAAGCTAAGAGGGTAGGATCTTATCAGCTAATTAAATAAAGGATAAGACCAGTGGCTTCTATTACTTTTAAATTTAATGTGTACCTCGATTTTGAGGTACGCTTGCAAATAGCAGTTCAATTGATAGAAATTAATAATTATTACAGTCCAAGCACAGGAGGATGGGAGTGTAGTGTGATTGTACGTGTAGTGATTGCTTGAGTCACTTACCCTTCAGCTAGCAGCAGCGGTTCGTCACGTCGGTAGCACTTAGACAGACTGATCCTGAAGGCATGACCTCCCGTCGTTCTTATAGGCTTTTCGTGCTACGTCTGCGGAATCCGTACATTCCTCCTAAGTCATAGTCCTTTCTAGGGTCGTTGCCTGGGAAACGAGGCTACTTGTGTTCATGTAGGTGATAACTTATTGGCTTATAATTTTGTAATTGTATTTGAAGGTTTCTAAAGTAATTGCTTGGAATATGGATTTGTCGGGGATTTTATTTAGGGGATGAGGGTGGCGTACCCTAGGGGTACAACAACCCCCTTTGTAGGGTTAGATATCGTCCTCGATAACTGGACGAAGACGTGGGGGTGGTTTTTGTAAAATAGGGCATCTTCTTCTTTCTTGGAATTCTTCTATCTTCTGTTCTTCTCTTCTTTTCTTCTTTTAATTTAGTCCGTAAATGTATGGGAGGCGTCGTCGGGGGTGAGTGGTTAGCCTCGTGGAAGATAGGGGTGAGTAAGGGGGTAGATATGAAATTTGTAATATAGGAGTAATCGTCGAAGGTTGAAGGCTGTGTATAAGTGCCTTCTATATAGTGTGCCTCCGGGGAGTGCTCAGCGATCATGTGTAGGTGTGTATGGTGAGGGGAACAATATTTCTTTACAGTGATTTTCGAAAAGTGCAATATTGGGTCGTGAAGCTTACATGTAGGGTTTGTGAATATTCCTTCTAATGATAACATTATTACACTGGCGGGATTCAACATTTGGCATGTGTAACAAATTACAACGTACATTCATAAACAAAACAGTAAATACATCATAAACATAAAACATATTATTATCAAGTCAACTAAAGGGGTGCAGGAACACAACGAGGGGAAAAACATCCTAGGGGGGGGGAGGATATATAAGCAACGTACCTCCGGTGCGGATGAAAAACTGCCCTCGCGTGCCCTGCACGTGTGTAAAAGAGATAGGGTGGAGAGAAAGAATCAAAGAAATGTCGCAGGGTGTATTTTAAGGGAATATAGTTATAAGTGTTTAATTGTGGGGAAGAAATACGACATTTTTACAACGGGGAGTTTAAAAGAATAGGAAGGAAACACAATGTGTAAAAAAAACAATCATAATACCTTCATACATTCGCAATCTTAACCTTATCTGAACAATACCATCAATCATAATAATCTTAAATGCTTGCAACAAAAATCTCAACGCAACAATATCATATGTAGTCATTTAAAACAAAACTCTATTAAATATACCCATATTCTACTAATACCGAAGTTGCGCAACTATATTACTGTTATATTCTTTCATTTACAAAAATACTGTACTCTATGAATGCTAACACTACTTCGAGTGCACTCTTACTTAATACCTATGTGTGAACTACTATCTAAGACCTGCAGGCTATGTACTACATGTCTATAGTATTACTATGGTATGACTCGCTCCCTGTGGGAAAGCGAAGTCATCTTGGCTGCACAACTCGTCCTTTACAGAAATAGGCGCGAGCTGTGTGGCCGTAGTGCACCTCTCATTACAGGTGTCAAATTGTTTATTGTTGATCCGACCTCCAGTGGGGGGATATCCCACAGGTATATCTCCACCGTGGTTCGGATGTACGCCTGTAAACATATATCATGTGGGGGGGGGGGAATTGTGTATTGGCCGTGTGAGTGTGAAATGTGGGGGAGGGAAATTTATTTTTTAAAAATACATATTATTATTGCATATGTCACGTCGCCATCTGTTGGGACCAAGAAGACACAAAATCATAATAGAGGGTATCTACCCTCGGCATCTGTGGGGTGAACCTGTGGAGGTATACAGAAAAACATTTCATCTTGCAAATAAATCACATTATGTCACTTTAATCGGTCATCTCGGCGAATGCCCAAAATGGAGCTACTCCCGATGCATATGCGCAAAGTATGCACCACTATGTGCGCTGTGTCAGGATTCGGCGCCTCAGGTTTTCAACCTGCGCTGAAAATTAATACAGACATATAAGCATAAAATATAGACTTATAACTACTACTACTGCCCATTTGTTATTTTATACTTTCATATACCTTCGTGTTTGTTTTTTACCTTTATTCCTTTATGCTATCGTCCCTTCCATTGAAGGATAATCATGTGAGCGGTATAGACCGTTCCAATATGCTATCGTCCCTTCCATTGAAGGACAATCACGTGAACGGTATGGACCGTTCCAATATGCTATCGGCCCTTCCATTGAAGGACAATCACGTGAACGGTATGGACCGTTCCAATATGCTATCGTCCCTTCCCTTGAAGGACGATCACGTGAACGGTATGGACCATTCCAATATGCTATCGTCCCTTCCACTGAAGGACAATCACGTGAACGGTATGGACTGTTCCTATCGGGCTTACGCATCTGCGTAAGACCGCATTTGGCGCTCATATATTGCCACTTAGGCAATATCAATATATTCCTCCCCCTGGGGCACAATGGTAGTTGTAACCTCGGCCAGGGAGAGAACCGTAGTTTCGTCGTATATTTCAATTATCAACTATCATGGGTGATACCCTCCGGGGGTACCAACAGAGAAGAACATCGGTGTTAGATACCTCGGCCCGGGGGATCATATATTCATTATTACATTATTTCATGTCATTATTTTATCATTTCATTCCTTCCTTATTTCATTATTCCCTTATCTCATTATACCATTTCATTACTATATTCTGTCACTATTTCCTTACTTCCTTATTTCCTTATTCCCTTAATTCATTATTCCATTTCATCATTATTCAGTATTATTCATCGTTATTCATCTTCACCTGCCGCTGCAGGTCTTGCTTCCGCGATAAAGCATTTACTTAGCCTTACATGCTAACTAACGTCAAGTCATAGGGGTCGTCTTGGGAAGGAGGATGTATCCTGTCCGATGTGGGGGTAGTTACTTCCCTTATCGAACCATCAAGCCTCCATCCGCAGGTATAGCTTAGACGACGTTAGGGCATACAATTGGGTATAACGGACCCTGTGCTAGGGGAGACAGGCTAGGTACGTCCTCTAACACAGGCGCTTGCCCGCCCTAACACGTCACCACTATGACCTCCCGTCGGTCGTCAACGTCGAAGTCATATCCTGTCAGGTCCTGGGCTATCCTTGCCGTCAGTCCTGGGTACAACTTCCCAGTACCTATTTTCCCCCTGGAAAATAGGGTCACATCTATCATAGTGCACCTCCGTGCACAAACCATGAAAAGAGAGTGTCAAGCGGTATTGTGTTGTGTGGGGTGTCATAGTTATACGGGGGGATGACAGTGGTGCCACAGTGCACTTTAGTTGCGCCTGGCTTGTCGGATATCCAGCTAATGTCAGCTGCGTATAATTCCCTCTCACATGTTAGTGGGTAAGTTAAGGATGTGAAGTGTATTCCCATGTTAATGGGAAGTTGTAAGTATGTTAGAATTTGTAAGTATCGGTAAATGGATGGTAAGATAGGTCCAAGGAATCGTGGTCCTATGGGGATGTTGGGAAACGTTAAGTGGTAGGATCTCTCGACCGGTGTGGGTGAGGATTTTATTGGTTAGGACCTGGGTGTTCAGCGTGGTTGTTAGATACCGTGCTGAAGGAGTTAGGTTAGCATTTATGCTCAAAACTGGCATGCAGGGTAAAAATGTTTGTTATAGAAATAAAACAATGCATGCACTGGTGTTAGCGGTTTAAGCCTGGGACGCTAAGCTGTTAGCTTTAAAGTTCCGAATGTTGATTAACATTTAGCCACGAGCGATAAAGCATGGCGTACACCCTGGTAATTGCATGATTACCAAGTGCCGTACATTAAAAGGGAACAATTGGACAAGAGTGCAACTGTAGAGTGTTAATATGTATATTGGGAGGGAGATGTGCTTTTAAGCTTGGACGCACTAGTCGCAATATATGGCATCTGGGGCCATAATAATAGTATTAGACTGCTGTCTGTACTCGTAAAATATATACTCTAGACTTATATACTATGAAGCCAAATCTTAAAATTGGTCATCTAGGATTATTATATATGATCCCTTAACTAGAGAAACTGTCTTATATGTAGACATATATTCTAAACCAGGTTATATTGCAGCGCACTATATGTGTGGCCTAAGTCCTTCCTATAGGGGGGCTTATCGCTGCAAAAAATATTCTATCCACCCTGCGGAATTGTGGGGGATCCATAAGTGTGTATTGCCATTCTATTAGTTGGGGGGATGGTATATGTGAATGCCATCTATGTGGGAAATGGGGCTAGAAATTCCACTAAATGTGGCATTTTAATTATGGATTTCAAGAGGGGTAAAATGCAGGGGGGGGGAATATTAATGCGCTGTCACTTGAAATAAGTTTGCTCGTCCAAATCTGGAAGAGAATATTTTGTTCAATATCGCTGTACCGCGAATAAAATAAATTAAAACCTCCTAATTGGGAAGTAGATTTATATATTTGTATGGTCACGGAGACATGCTCGTGTTTTCCTATGTTGAATGGTGTGTCTATATAAGGGTGTATTCGAGGGCAAAAGTATATTAAAGCCCGCTGAAAGATAAAATACGGTGTATTTGTGTGATGCGGCGCTGTGTGAATATCACCGATAATACTGGCTTTTTGCCGTGAAATATGCTGTCCCGGTATTAGGTATTGAGGGATGAAGGGTGTGAACTAAAAGAAAAATACTTGGTGACCCTGCTGTGTATAGTATATTCCGAGAATTATATGTCTCGCCCTTACTGTCGTTTGAATTCAGCGCGCGAGAGGATATTAATTATGGCTGCCTGCTAGTTACTCGTCACGTGAGAGGTGTGGCCTGTGATAACGTGTGTATACAGAAGGTATCAGATATCGCTACTGCGAGGCGGTACCTGGAGTGTTGATTGGCTGGCGGGCTGTAGTAGTTCATGTTTATCGTGGCGCTATTCTGATTGGGCCTGAGCTCTAAGAGTGGGTGTCAAGCACGGCACTTTGTTATTATACAGTAGATGAACTGTCAGAAGCACGTGTTATGTGTCAACTGGAGTGGCTGTCATTTATGCATCGTCAAAAGCTATACAGCCGGTGTATTATGTTATCTGGGTGGAGGCTATTGACTGCCCGTCTGTGTATCGGGAAGCTACGCATGTCCTTCTGTTGGGGAACTCTAATAGGATTACGCTGTCATCATAGCGTACTTAAATGTGGCAAATGATATATATATAACTATTGTGTTTCTTGTATACCATTTATGGAATATACTGGAGTGTATTATGCATGTCCGGAAGCATATGGCGAATTCCTGTGGCTGTAAAAATCCTGGGTGTCACTGTGTAGAAAAGTGTTTCAGTGGTTTACTCCCGCCTACTTCGGGAAAGTGAAAAATAATGCGGGTTGCAGTAATATGCTGGGTGTCCATCTATAGACAAATGTTTCTGTGTTTTATTTCCACTTCCTGCGGGAAAATGGAAAATGGTGTCTATAAAAAATATTGAGTTATTCTGTACTTAATTTACAAATTATATTATCCTGTACTGGGAATGTGTGGACGCGTGTAGCGATTCCATGTGGGTGTAGCAATGTTGGGTGTCACCCTGTAGGAAAAGTGTTTCCGTGGTTAGTCCCGTCTACTTCGGGAAAGTGAAAAAATAGTGCGGGGCGCAGTAATATGTATATTCATAGTGAATATTGTATTCCGCGTGTTGGATTGTCCGTGGAGTAGCATAATGGGCTACATTTACCGGGCATCCTGCGGTATGGAAGTGAGATTTATGTACTGTAATCCCCTAACTGAATGTGTTGTTGTGGAGATGATGCATTCCTATTACGTATATGATGTTTGTGGAATCAAGTGGATATTTAGTCTTTATATATTAAATAAAATCATCGGGCCTTTGTTAATCGTTATCTATAAAATTCGGCATGACTATGTCTATGGTCGATACTTATTCCTTACCGTGATCCCAGGAGGGTAGGCTCTAACCTGCTCTTGACTTGATTTACGCCTTAGGAAAACGTAGAATAGCTATGGACCATTAACGTATTGTTTGCCGAATATATTTATATCTGTGCGCTCATGGCTGATGCTCATCCTATAGTGTTTTGACCCAGGAAAGTAGGACTTAACCTGCCTTTGACTTGCTGACGCCTTAGGTCGACTGTAGGAAATTTATGGGCCATGGCGTTGTTGTGATACTAATGGACATATACATAGGTATGTGCCATGTCGTGTCACGTTGCCTCAAAACGAAAATATGTAAGTTTAATGTGGCCAACTTATGATTGTAATGCTAAGTGTGTATCTACTGTGTAGATGTAAATTAAAGGGGATCTTCATAAGGATTTGTGGTCCTGTTAGAGCCTTGTGGCACTTATGAAATTATGAAATTACTTATAAAATTACGAATATCATTTCGTCATTTAGTAGATCAATATGAACAGTTTGTACTTAGCGTAAGGATGATAAATGGATTCCTAAGTCGACTGTTAGAGGTATAGCTCCAATCCCCTAGAAATTTCTAGGAGTCCAGTCGGTCGTCGGCTAGGATGAGATGATTATAATTATAATTGTAATTTAAATGATTTCCCTGCTCCGTCGACTAAGATGGAAAGTCGCCTTGTGCGAAAACTGTTCATTTTGTCTGTCTTTATGACGGTACTTGGTGGTCAATGCCACTGTGATCTAGAAAATAAATTTTAAAAGATCCCCTGTGAGGAGAAAAAATATATGGACAAGAGTATGTGTTAATGTCATGCGTGCTGTATATAACTTGTGAGTCTTTGAGTTCTGGCGTCTCGGGTGTCGAGAATCTGTGTGTGCATTTCTCACATCCGGCATTGCATGCAGAGCGCGACTCACTGTCTGTGTGCAGTTTGCGTTACTTAGTATGTGAAGTGATTTTATATGTATTAAAGAACATCTCTTGGATCACAGTGTATGGGATATGTAATATGTGTAAGTATAAGTCAACCTTACTCCCAGTGTTTCCTAACTATTTGTTCAGCTGACTTATATATGCTGACACGGAGACGGTATGATAACCTGTGTAATTGTGTCATATCCTACTGGCTGTAGTGGTGCTAATCTACCTGTGTATTAGCGCAATTGTGTTCGGAATGATACTAAGTGTCGCTATACCCTGTCATGAGTATCAATCTGCTTTGGCCTATAGTGAAATCCGCTAACTTGTGTTGTTGTATGTCTACTTCTATGCCTTTGCGAAAGGTCGCTAATCTGCGTTAGTGTATGAGTATTGCGTTCCATTATCGAAAGGCCGCTAACCTGTGTTCTTGTAGATGTTAGGCCATTGTGTGTATGCACTGCGGCTAACCTGTGTTATTGTGTTGTCTGTAACTCTGTATGTGCTTTCGCTACTGCTGGAGTAATGGCGTTCGCTATAGAAATGGTATTATATGTACCGTAATGTATGTGCACTCTCCAAAGTTGTCCAAGTAAAAATGTTGTGTATTAATCTCCTAAATGTGGTCATTACCCATGGGAGTGTTAGTCCCTCTAGTGTTATGGGAAATGTATGTAAGCGCCTATCATGTATCACATCTGTCGGAATTGGTCATCGGTCGCTGCCGAAGGTATATATATATATAAACAATTAAGCTATATATTGGTGCTCCTCAACTGTGTTCTGTGATTATATTTGTGGGGGAAGGGTACGTCACTGTATCGTCCCTTGTGACAGGTGAGTTAATCTTCAGTCGGTCGCGTAATGCTCGAGACCGTGTATGGAAATCTATATGCGGTTAAGTAGGTAAAATTGTGCGCTGTGTATAAGTTTGTATGAATGTGAAGTGTGTAGATATCTTTCTATGGTAAAGGAATCCTTCCGTGGTGTGCTATGTGTCCTCCATGTGTGTGAATGACCCGTGTTACGCACGGCCATGTATGAGCGTGGTAGTCTACGTGACTGGGCGGAAAAAGCTGTTGCTATGCATGCGTCGTGTATCGCAGATTGAGCATTACGGCTCTCGTTACTTCCGTATGTTGGGACAGAGGATTGACCTCGCTTGCCGTGCACTGTGTGTTACATGTGCAAGGTCTTGTCTACAATATATTACTAGTAAAAACATTTATGCACTTTACCTATGATAGATATGGAACTATTACTAATAATGTTAAGTCGGCCTCTCCTATTTGGAATTTTACAATTGAAGACTATTTATGGTGTGGGGCCAAATCGGGATTGGTGTTGACCTCTATTTCTGACTGTGGTCACTAGATGCCATAGGGAAGTTGGCGCTATTGCCAATGCTTATTTGGCGTACCGTGTTCATGGGGGTTTAAGGGGAGTGTGAGGCATATGTGCTACTAAATATATATCTAGCCTTGATCTGTCTGAAACTAGTGTGTGTGAACAGAATTCATTATCCTAGAAAGACATAGGACACAAGAAATATAACCCGGTACATATTATTATATCATATATAACTAATCATGCAACTTATAATTAAGCTTCGTATCATGCACTGTGGGGAATTGTCAGTTACTGCTAGTTGTGAGGATGGCTACTATAAGCCATAGTGCATAGGGCGCTTGTTTGATTCATATGGTCCTGGGTTTGAGCTATGTGTGGGAAAAATACAGTTTTACTCCCTGATACTGGTGATTTAATGCTTTCGTTTCCTATGGCTCTGGGGACTGGGGAAGCGTGGAGATAGCCTACGTGGGATTGCTGCAAGCGGATCCTGCCTCGACATTTCTTATCCTCTACTTACACCTAAATGTTGTGTGTGAAAGGAAAATTGGCTATGGAAGCGAGTTATATTATGTGTAAGGCTATTCCGTGGTCTGGTTTACTGGTATTATAATTCAGTGTACCTTTAATTATGTAAAAATAACGTGTTCTAAATTGGCAATTTCGAATTCTATCTATCGCAAGTAAGTAATTGCACCGTCTCCCTCGGATTGCCAAAGCGGCTTTTGCACCTGGTATCCACTCAAGGGATGCATTTTCCGTGCGAGGTGTCTGGAGAAGGGTGATTTTAGGTTTGTGTAGTCTACCTTCTACTTTCGGGATTGTGATCGGAATGGGGCGGTGAATTAATATGGCTTTTTTGGCGTACCTTAGGACTGTTGCTGGCCGGAATAGGCGCTAAGGTCCTAGGGCATAATGGAAGCGTGGGGATGGAAATGTTACTACGCGGCGTAGGGACTGTGTTTGCGTGTGTCTCGTTCCACATGGCGAGCTGCGAATGTGGCATGGCCACGGCAGTCCCCTTCCTAATAGGAGTGGGCATTAGGGGAATGGATGTATTGGCTACTCTGGGTGCATAACCTGTACTGGCCGCTTCCATTGGGGTAGGTTGATGTGTTAACAGCTCAAATGTAATAAAGTGTGCCTGAAGCTGACGGAAACGTTGCCATATTTCGGCGTATTGCAGGGTCAATGCCCTGGCTTGTTCCGTTACTGTCGCGGTGGCAGTATTCACTTTGAGGTGTGATAAGGGGCAGTATAGCTGCGTAGATTTAACTATTTGTCCATGGGGGCGTAAATATATGCAGCTATTGGTTTACGCTGAGCACGTTATTGTGTGTGGCAAAAATTTTACCGATTATGCTCGCTGTATTTCCTATTGGGATGTGATTTGGTATATTTGTATCAACTGGGCGCTCAGTCGCCTATATTCGGCAATGAGCCGTGCGAAATGGCTATCCACCCTCGCATATTGCGCCCTAATGTGTTGGAGGTTTGCGGTATGCTTGAGGTGACCATAGACCCTATCCATTTTGGTATGTATCCTCAGTGTTCTTGTGTGTTTTTCCTGTAGTGCCCTGTGGATCGTGTGTAGATTTTGGTGTGCCCGGGCGAGGAGTGTCTTACGCCTATCGGTGGGGGTGCGGATGTACTTAATATGTGCCGCACTTACCTTTGCCTGCATTGCTTGTATGCGGAATTGCACCTTTAGCATTCGGCGCTGCCGGCTTCGTAAGAGAAAAAAGAATAGCTCGGAATTTCTATTTGTATGACTATGGTACACCCTCCCTTGTGAATTAGGTGTTTCGGCATGAGGTGCCATGGTGTAAAAGGGGGTAGTAAATGAAATATTACTATTACACTACTATATAAGGTACTGGGGACCGAACTGGGTGGGCAACTAAATAATGTGACCCTTATTAATTATGTGGTATGGGCGTAGCAAATTTGGGGTTTTAAGTGGCTGATTATTATTTATGGGTGGCGTTAATGAAAGTATCTCTATTAGGGCGGGCCTGGGTGGGTATTAAAATCTTATTGGACCCTTATTTCAAAAACAATTCCTAATTTTGGGTGGCGTTTTCTTGGCTAGAAAGAGGGTTTAGTTTCTAGGGATCTTTTCCGCGGAATACGTTGTCTGTACTCCTTTAGGCATTGTTTTAAGACAACGTCGCGGTACCTAGCAGCTCCACCCTTTGTAAGGTACCTGTGAGGGTTGCCTGTACAAAGAATTAACCTAAGGGATGAAATTAGTGTGATTAGGGGGCGAGCTTGGCAATTGCGGTAAGAGGTGTGGATTATTTAGTGGTTTGCGATCGTCAGTAAGATCTACAAGGAGAACTCCCCAATGTGCTGCTTGACGGGGTAGTTCCGGGTGAGGGTGTGTTTGGAGTGGTAAATTAATTATTACTCTGTGCGCGATAGTGGTACCCAGCGGTCTAAAGCAAGTCGTAAGCAGGCGAGCTAACGGGGAACCTGCTTGTGTCAGCGCTGAGCGGTAGCGCTCGGCTGACGTCACGAAGCAATTAAACAGTAAAGCTAATTCTAGATCCTACCTAATGGGGAAGCTAAGAGGGTAGGATCTTATCAGCTAATTAAATAAAGGATAAGACCAGTGGCTTCTATTACTTTTAAATTTAATGTGTACCTCGATTTTGAGGTACGCTTGTAACGTGTTTTTCGAGTTTTTTTATGCAACTGGCATAAGTCAGTAGGAAGCCATTCTATATTTATTTACGCGGAAAATTGTTCAGCCAAGAGAATTTTTCATGTTAATTTATTATTATTATTATTAATTTATTATAATTATTATTAAGATATTTTCGGAGCATTTTATAAAAATTTTAAGCATACAGATAGGTTTTCTATGTCTTAGAAAACGCTATCAAGCAAATTATTACGAACGACAATATCATAGAAAGTTATGTGATTACGGAATTTAGCGGAGTTTCGTCAGTTAGGGTATATCGAGAGACGTGACTCACTGGGAATTCAAGTACACGCTTAATCTTGTCGGGAAGTATTACGCAAGCGGGGTTGCAGCGTCAAGAAGAGGCGGATGTATGGAACGGAATACGACTTCACCCTACCGCCGAGTGTAATGAGCCAGAGGAGGGGAGTATAGCGTGTGGGGTGCAGCCAATCAGTGGAGACCACGTAAGCTAGAAGTCGGATGAAGAGTGGGGAGCCGGCGTGTGGATATATCGTTCGACGCGCCGTGGACGAGGACAATCTGTGTAGAACTTGCCGAGTATGGTTATACGCGGGAGTCGCTCCGATGTTCCGTGGAACGAGGACTATCTGTGTAGAACTTAACGAGTACGGTTGCACGCGGGAGTCGCTCCGATGTTCCGTGGAGTGGAGGACTAACTTTTGTAAAACTTAACCAGTGTGGTTGTATGAGTGTTTGGGTCCGATGTACGGACCATAGAATTATCTAATCTACCAGAATCTCATCAAATATCGACAAAGATGTCGACGTCCAGGAGACTGTGGGAAGCTCACAGCATCATCCAGTACGAGAGAAAGGCTTCGGCCATTTCCAGTGGTAAGCGCGAATGACGCAGAGATACGCAATCTCTCATTTATCTTTGTTTTATATTTCATATTTCAATAACTTCATAGCTTGGGAATAAGAGTAAAATCAATAATTTATCAGACTCAGTTTTCACGTAATTTTCTATCGGTAATATTAAAATCGCAACGCTCCAATTTAAATTTTAAACTTATTATTATTATTAATTTTGCTATACTTGTTTTATATAATAAATTCAATTCTTTTACAATGCAATCTTTACTTTCAGTAGGTAGCATTAGATATAGACCAATTCCTTCTCCTGATACAATTGTTTGTTGGGTTAATGATCAAATCATACCACGATCTGAGTGAATATATTCTTGAAGGTGTTCTACCAGAGCTAGAGGTTGTTAAATACAAATTTAGATTTCAGCATTGCATTGAGGTCTTGGCGCCCATTAAAACAACATAGCTTAGGCAAAGGTAAACAGTTACATTTATCACCCAACAGTTTGGGGCAGCCAAACCGTTACATTTGTCGCTACCAACATGGGGCATTAATTAACATTACACTTGTACGCTCAACGTGGAGCAAAGTGAATACGTTACAATTGACGCTCAACGTGAGGGCTAATTATGCCACACGCTTGCAAATAGCAGTTCAATTGATAGAAATTAATAATTATTACAGTCCAAGCACAGGGGGATGGGAGTGTAGTGTGATTGTACGTGTAGTGATCGCTTGAGTCACTTACCCTTCAGCTAGCAGCAGCGGTTCGTCACGTCGGTAGCACTTAGACAGACTGATCCTGAGGGTGTGACCTCCCGTCGTTCTTATAGGCTTTTCGTGCTACGTCTGCGGAATCCGTACATTCCTCCTAAGTCATAGTCCTTTCTAGGGTCGTTGCCTGGGACACGAGGCTACTTGTGTTCATGTAGGTGATAACTTATTGGTCTTATAATTTTGTAATTGTATTTGAAGTTTTCTAAAGTAATTGCTTGGAATTTGGATTTGTCGGGGATTTTATTTAGGGGATGAGGGTTGCGTACCCTAGGGGTACAACAGTAGTAACATTTTTTGGACGCTACTGTAATTTATTAGTGTAAAATCCTTTTCATTCCATCTTCGAAAGTGGCAGATGTTCTTATATATACGGTTACTTAGCTTATTAACCAAAATGGTTAATGTCATGACTTATTATAAAGTGGCAGATACAGTATTAAGTTAGCGTACCTCATCAATCGCTGTCACAAACTCGAGATATATTCTTAATTAGGATTTCCAATTAACGATTTTTTCGCTTACTTGCTTCATTAGTATTGTGTTCTTTCTGGTTTCCATGCTTTTAGAGGACCTCGTCAGGGAAATTAGTTATGGTATATTTATAAGATCGATTGGAATGAAACTCTGCACTCCGAGCAACTAAGCAAATAGTAATCCGTCTGAAAACAAGTTAAGTCAAGTACTTGTCCAGCATGACTAAATTAATTTTCTGATCTAGAAAGTAAAAAAAACTCAATGGTTCTCTTCTATGGAAACACAGTATAGGGACGAGACTGTCCCATGCATCTTTAAGGGATCTTGAATTATACATGATTAGTCACCTAACCTGCCTCCTAAAATATCTCCTTATCCCAAGGTTTAGCCTGATTTTAATGAGGGGTATCACCCCTAGGGTCCTGGTTCGATTCTCGGCTCTGTCAACACATTTATTTATGGTCTGTGGACTGGAATGGGATATATTCAGCCACTTATGCAGAATTGAAAAGAGGTGGGCTTGACTTCCAACTCAGCCACGTAAGTTATTTTCTGTGTGGTGTCCCACTTCTACTCCAGTTAATAATAATATGGGGTGCCGGGTGCAAGCTTTGTTATTTGACACCCAGAGGGCAGCTTGCATGTCGAATTTTTGTTGTTGTTCCTTGAAGCACTAGTAGAAAAATGAGGAACTTTGTGTTGGCGGAAAATCCCGAGATTAATTTTGCCACAATGAACACGGCCTACTGAATTCAAATGGGTTCTTTAACATGCCAAAATCGTATGACATGCGTGTCGTGATTTTTTCCGCCTTTCAAAAATCACCTACCACGACCAGGAGTAACTTACTCCAGGTAAATAACAAGATTAGTCCCAATTTAAGGTCACGGTTGCTTTCTACCCAACCTTAGCCTCACAATAACAGTGGTTGGTTGGTTGGTTCCTCAGTTTAGGGGCTGCGACAACGCGGTCATGTAGCTCCGTGTACTTTGGGTGTGTGTAGAATCTGTCTGATAACCGGTGTTAGTTGTGATGGCTGAATTAGTGTGTGTATCTGTTTTTTAATTTAAGTACAGACTGCAACTTAGAATTTTTCAAATAGTTCCTACTTTTGCCGCCAAACGCCACCGTCAACGACTACTAGGCCTAGTCAGAACTTAGCTACTAGACGCCACAGCAGTCGGCTTTTGGCAACGAACGTAGAAACCTAAGAACGTTGTTTACATTCTTAACCTATCCAATTTAGCTTCACACAGGTGCAATTAGTGGAAGGTTCTTTAACATGCAATAAATCTATGACATGGGACTGCCGGCTTTACTTCCCCTCCGAAGGAAGGAATACTGGGGGATTTTTAACTCTCTTAAAAAATCCGACGGCTTCGGCCGGGTTTGACGCAATAACAGCCATTGTAATAGCATAGGTTATCAGACAGATTCCAGACAAAACCAAGTACATGGGCAGATTACCTCACTTTTCCGCCCATCAAGACAACAATACCTAACTAAAACCAAGTACATGGATTACAAGACCATGATGTCCAACAAGATCACCCATAGGTGACCGGGTGAGTTAGCCGTGGTCGTTAACGGCATGAATGCTGACAGTCGCTCACATCCGGGAGGCGAGGAGGTTCGAATCCCCCCGTCGGCAACCTTGAAGATGGTCTTCTGTGGTTTCCCATCTTCCTTCCAGGCAAATGCCAGGTTGGTCCCTAACTATAGGCCACAGCCACTACCTTCCAACTCCTCGCCCTTACGTTCCAACTTCCCTCCCCAACGGTAGTTGTAGGTCACCCATTGGGTGTCCGTCTCGAAGCAGCTACAAAACTGGCGAGCCGAACATGTCCTCGGACACTCCCGGTATTAAAAGCCATACGCTTAAAAAAACATAGGTGGTAACAAAGTGTAAGGAGGTAATAAAAGAAAACATTCCTTCTTACGAAGTGGCAGTTAAGAGGCAATAAGATGGTTGTTATTTTATTTGAGGGGCTTGTACATTATGGTCGTTTAGCCCCATGTACTTGTGTGTGTGTATTTATAAAATGTGTGTGATGACCCGTGTTACTGTGGTGTCTGGAGTAGTGTGTGTATTTGTAATTCAGGGGAGGATTGGGATGGAAGCAGCCGTGGCCTTGAGTTAGGAAAAATCCCGGCATTTGCCTGGAGTAGGAAAACAGGGAAACCACTTCCAGGATAGCTGAGGTGAGAAACTTGCCCACCTCTTTTCAGTTTTTCCTCTTGAGGCTGAGTGTACCTCATTCCAGCCATCAGCCCAGAATTACATTTCTTTGCAGAGTTGAAAATTGAACCCGGGCCTCCGGAGCGACAGCCAAGAATGCTAGCCGCTACACCAGGAGGTAGTGAACCCTACGGTATTAGGCTGACTGGTGTCGAACCTGGATCTCTGGGAAAGTGAGAACAGACTAGAGATGCCAGCAAGAAACGAACCCAAGGTCTTTTGAGGGAGTTTAAGCCATAAAACCCCCTAGAGAAAGGACACGGTAAATCACTGTTGTGATATAAACAAATTCTGACATTATTTGTTAATATGATGTAGAAAATATTAGCAGAACACGGCAGTATTGGGCTGTAAGATGCATACAATTCTGGACTTAGCGCAGAGAGTTGGAACTCTTGACAGGTTGCAAATGAGGCTGGAAAATAGGCGTGGTTTCGTGGCGCCCTGCCAGTCACTGGGACCTATTTACGCTGTCTGAGACAAGGGAGGACAGTAATATATGGTCAAGTGGATCCTCTACACATAAGAGCGAGCCCAGTGGGGTGGGAATATGCCAGAATAATTTAATGATTACTCGTGATTGGAATAACTCAGACACATGAGGATTGCACCTACGTGAATAAATTGCCAGGAGGCTAATTATCAAGCCGTCAAACATTGAAATCGAAGCAAGGACACTGGAGGAATGAGCTCAGCGCATTACTATGACCATGTCTTCGGGGAAGAACCACTGACGCGGCGTGGGGACACGCTGGCAAAGGCAATTAATATTAATTAATTGACCGATCGATCCTCGTGCACACAGGCGGATACGTATTCAGCAAGGCAAGATGGACCAGGAAAACGTCATTTCAAGACCAGAGAAGCACGGAGAGAGGAGATGAAGCTCCAAGGGAATTTTAGACCTACTTTTCGGCTCCAAACAGATATAAGGTCAGTGGAGCAGACAGTCGAGGTCAGTTGAACCATACTCTAGTGTGAATCGCACGCAGCCCGAGTCCAGAGAGGGGCGCGCGGACTTGAACATTTTAAGTGCATCAACATGTTAACCATGCAGTGTAACGCACTAAGTGAGAACAATTAGTAAGGACAGTCGTGCCATACTTTTATAGTCGGCAGTACAAGTGATTAATATTGAGTACGCAGTAAATGTACAGTGTGGTGTACAAGTTAAGACAATGTCATATTAGGTCAATCGTACCTCATGACGAGGAGATATTATGTGGTATCATAATAATGTACGTGGAACTGTCCAAGGCTTTGTTATAAGCAGATCATTCAAGGAGACTGTAAGTTCAGTCAAAGGACAATTGAAAGTGGTAATTGTACAAGTACAATGTACAATGGGCGAGCGCAATATATAAGCTATTTGTTAGACATAATAATAGGATGTCGAATTGCGCAGATATAAACTTTGTTGTACGGGTGATGAATTTTCGCAGGGATACCACTTAAATTAATGTTCAGGACGATAAGGAACCATATCTATGCTATATCGGTAAATTACCAAAGGATAGAATCTGACACTGGGGACCGCTAGGAATCGTCAGGCAGTGTATCGAGACTTTCGAACGAGATAAGGGGATATTCGTAGAGGAAAGATCTTCAACGCCTGCATTTCTGAAATTCTGCAGAGAAGGGTCAACCAGTAAGAAATGTACATAGTGATCGTGTGATTTTAGTGATGGTCATTTAAATATGTGTAAATTACCAGTATAATAATTAATATAACGTGTTTTGTGGAAAAGGAAACAATAGCTTCGACATGGAGAAGCAAAGTGCAGTGTGTTTTGTAATGCAAAAATTATGTAAAATGTGTGTGGAAAGTGAAATAATGCCTTGCTAATTTGCAAATGATGGCGGGCATTAACGGAAAGAATGTGTGGTCGGAGCCGCCGGATTAGCCAATGTAAGTACCCTAAACCATGATTTTGTAGTGAATGTAGTCCACTGTATGTTGAGTAGTTTCAAAAATTGTAGAATATGCCAAGGAGAGTCAAATTTGGGAGGTAGAACCTTCAGATATTAATGTTGTGTTGATTTTAGTCAAGTTGAGATGTCTTTGTACATCATTGTGTGGATAAATCGTTACCACTAACGTAGAAATGGCAATTGAATTAAATAGAAAGTTAACGTAACGAACACGGATGTTCGGTTATTGATGATATAAATATGGTTACGTTGTGTCGGAGTAGGAAAATTCATGTCAGTAATAATAAGAAGAATAAGAATAAATACACATCAGGGAAGAATGTTTGTAAACCAAATATATGCTAATTTGAATAACTGTGTATCCAAGCAGTAATATTACAAGAGGTGGGCCAAGCAAAGGAATTTAATATCAGAGTATATTATGATAATGGAAAGAAATATGCAAGGAGATAGGAAATGGAAGTGTTTAATAGTGAATTGAATCAGCTTGATGAATAAGCTTATAAGAGTAATTGGTAGAGATTATCTTATTAATTAAAGGACGGGATCATCTCACAATGGTCATGGGGGCCAGGTAGTCTAATCGACGTGTGAAATCTCGTATAGCCAAGGGCATACAGAGATATATTATTGCAATCGAGCGTATTTAGTGAGGAGACCCTAGCTCTGAGTATTGCTATGAAACGTTCCGGGTTCGAATCCAGTGGTGTATGGGAGGATAACATGGACACCTCAGCATTACACCTGATATCGACCGAGAACTAGCTATTGTATCAATAAATTCAGCTCCTGGGAGTGAATTTGGACGGCAAGAAGTTGCCCTGACCGTGTTCTTTGACAAATGATGCCGGCTATTCCAATTCGACATGTGTTCGATGAATCTCGTTTCCTTCCTATAAATGTAAATGGACCTGTTGAGGCCAGCTATTAATATCCCAATGATAGGAATAAATGCTTAAACAATTCCATATTCCGTCTTGCATTCAGTTGAGTTAGGTCATATGTATTATGTGGGCCATTAGGACGGCACTATTATATTTGAAGCCACGGGCTACTGCTTGGAAAGAAAAGGAAAAGGGCGTGAGGGAGGTAACAAGTGTCTTGTTACGGCCCGTCGCGGACCCATTGTATACAGGAAGGGTCGGGGGGAAGAGAATTTAAACTACCCAGGCTTGGAGGATGATGGTTAAAAGGGAGAAACTATGAAACCCTGTTTGTTATAAAAGAATCATTGTAGTAGAGGATAATGAATTTGGGTGGTTTGAGACACATTGATAATTAAGGATCATTCTGATAACTTAATATTGGCAAACTTATGAGATGTTAAAAGTTGCATTTTTACACTGACATTGTCACCTATTTCCGAAGGTGGATATGAGATGTCACATGCTACGCCCATGCAAGGGTAGCATAAAATCCCACCCGACACGGCGGTAGCGGAATCATTATGAAATTGAACTCATTACGGCATACAGTGGAACTACAGAAAGGGTAGAATTACAAGTAACAATGGAGTTGCGAGTAAATCTGATGTGCAACTCATAAATTGGTTAATGCATGGTAGAGCATTTTTGGTGGGAAGAGAGATACAGAACATAATTGTACGCATAATGTAAAGTAAAATTATGTTGATAATAAGTAATTAGATTGTGAAATTAAAGTGGTCACAAGTGACGTAAGATTGTAAGAACAGTTGTGTGTGTATTTTACCAGTGCATCAGCGCACTTGAGAGTGAATTTCATGTTAATCTCATGGTAAACAAATCAATAATCATTTGGATTTGCGAGGATAAAATGCGAATAATAGTGGATTGAAGGAATAAGTTTTGCATTGTTTTGTGTATTATTGTTGGGATTGTGTTTTTGTCTGTGTGAAGCCATGATTTAAAGCTCAATTAAAGTATTTAGAATAGAGTGGTGTTTTATTATTGTAGTTTTGATACCTTTTAGTCTCAGATCAAAAATATGCAACTGCTCAGTGGGTGAACGGTACACGCCTGAGGACCAGAGGCGGTTCTTGCCCTGGGCCGGGGGGGGGCCCGGGCCCCCATAGTTTTAGTGAAATGATTATTTTAAAATTCCTTGGTTACTAACAAGGGAACGGATTGCGGTGTAAAATTCTAATCTGGTTGAAATTTGGTACACAATATTCCTAAAACGTTGTACAATGACGTAGTGAAAACCGCACGGGTCACTTTCAATTTTGAACGCCAATATCGAACGCCAAAAATATGCCGGGCGACGGCATGAAACCCAGCAGCACGCAATGGCTCCCGGCCACCAGGCAGAGAGCTGCCTTGCTGCGTTTCATTTCCCACCTTAAACGTTCCCCTCACTCTTCTAGCCTCTCGATTAGAGTATAAAATGCAACATAATGTGATGTTTTGAGCTCGGCCATACTGTAAATAAATAAAACGACCTTTCATTTTCCCTCTCTTTTACTCTTTGTAATCCTTGCAATAGTGGATGTGAACTGATAAGGGAGTGACGGGATGAGGGGGTAGGTGGAAGGTGGGAAAAGTAACGCAGCACGGCAGGCCGCTGCCTGGTGACCGCCAGCCATCGCGTGCTGCTAGAATTCAAGGTCACCTTTACCTCTTCCCACCTCCTCGCTCATACCATCGCCCGGCAAGTTTTCGGCGTTCAATTTGGCGTTCAAAATTGAAAGTGGCCCGTGCGGTTTTCACTACGTCATTGTACAACGTTTTAGGAATATTGTGTACTAAATTTTAACCAGATAAGAATTTTACACCGCAATCCGTTCCCTTGTAAATAAATTGATAATTTACAGATATAATTTATCTGATATAGAACAAACTAATGCATTTAATTAAGTTAATTTTTCTTTCAATTTCAAAATTTATTTATTTTATTATATGTAATTTAAACACACAATTGAAATCGTGTATAAATATAATATTTGTAAAATGCGTAGTGCATACACCAAGAGTATTAAACTCTTTTCCCAACTTTATGACATGCAAGTTCAGAAGTTTCCAATGTAGAGAAACCTCCATGCGATACAAGTGCATCGATATCTCCCCAACTCTGTGACAAAAATGTGAGTGCAACTGTTTCTAATATAGACGAACCAGTACCATTTTATATCAGTGCATCGATCTATGATGGTCCATGCCAACCCCGTAAATCAGTTTATAAACAAACGTTACTATACAATAAGAACAGAAGTTTTAACAGTAAATGGTTTGATAGGTATACATTTATTGAATACTCTGAGAACAAAGATGCTGTTTTCTGTGTCGTGATTTCGTTCAATCTGATTCAAGCAATGCTGAACATGTTTTCAGTAAAGCTGGATTTTGCAATTGGAAAATAATATGAGAAAAACGTGCAAAGCATGCTGATAGTGAATGTTATAAATCTTCAATAGTAAAGTGAAACAGTTTTCTGGTAAGTGAAAATAGCAGCACAGTGATTTCGAAGTTAAGCGAGAAACCTCTGGTTATATTGCGTAACCGCTCAGCTGTGGCAACAATGGCCCGAGTCGCATTACTTTGTGTTCGGCAAGACATTGGGCTTCGAGGTCATCGCCAAACAGTTTCGGATGATGACAGTGTTAACAATAAAGGGAATTTTGATGAAATTTTAAATGTAATTAAACTAGAAAGTGAATGCACAAGTAAACAGTCTATCAATGAGTGCAACTTACTCATCTAAAGATTCTCAAAATGAATTTCTTGATATCTCAGCTAATATAATAGTTGAACATATTGGAGGAGAGACAAAAAAATATAACAATGGTTATGTTTCCTTAATCCTGGATGAAGTTGGAGTTGTTAGTAAAAGTGGAACAGATGTCCGTATGTGTCAGATATGTAGGACAAAATTCTATAGAGGAGCGTTTCATTGATTTTATACATTTGTCTCAACTGAATGCTGAAAGTATAGCTAATTCAGCTTTAGAGTACCTTGTTTCAGTGGATTTCGATCCATGTAAGTGCATTGGACAAGCATATGATGTAGCCGCGGTTCTGTCAGGGAAGATAAACGGTGTGCAGCGTTTATTGCGACAGAAGGTCAATAACCCGTGTGTTTACGTGCATTGTTATGCACATCGCTTATATTTAGTTTTGGTGGACGTTTCAAAGCCAGTTTGTAGACATGGTAGGGGACACTTTTGGTTTACTGGAAGCAGTTTATGCTTTTCAGTCTGTATCTACTGTAAGACACCAAAAGTTTGTTGAGATACAGAGTGATCTTCATCCAGGAGAACGTGTTTTAGAGATACCTCTTCAAAGTGACACGTTATGGGTATGTAAATATAGAGGAGTAATGCATTTTCAGAAACGTTTTGCTTCAGTTAAAGCAGCTCTGGAGTATTTTTCAAAGTCAGTTAACAAGAAAGAGGCAGCAGAAGCAAAAGGTTTGTTGAAACAGCTTTGTAAAGTGAAGGTGATGTTTGTGTTACAAATCTTTTCTGATATTCTCGAGCTTGCCAATGGAGCCTCTATGTTCTTACAACAAAAACATGTGGACTTCGGAGGGGCACATAGATTGATCTATGGTCTTGTAAAATCGTTGCAAGAAAAACGAAATGATTATTATTTTAAGGAACTATGGGCGGTTACATGTGACTTTGTTCAGTCGTTAGGCGTGAAAGTTTATAAGCAATCTAGAGTCTCAAGTATTCCAAAGAACTTTTCAGACTACGTTTTATTAATGCCAGTCTCTGCGGAGAAAGAAGAGGAAAATGTCACATTATCAGAGACATACATACATCAGAGATATGTAAAAGAAATCTTTTTGAAATATTAGACAACATGGTAGAAGAGTTACTGCATAGATTTACTGAAAATGATATTGTGTGCAATGCAATGGATGCCTGTAACCCAAGAAGTGAAAACCTTTTAAATTTTGAATATATATATTCTCACGTTCTGTGAAAAGTATAATCTAATCTTCACAGACCGTAAGGGGCTACAGATTGAAATCAGTTTAGCTAAGAATGTATTTAGAGGCAAATATCCAAACACTTCCTCATTCTTTTTTTCTGAACTTATGAAAATGGAAGTTGCTTTTCCATAGCTACTATTAGTTTTCAAGTTGATGCTGACTCTTCCTGTGTCATCTGCTTCTGCTGAGCGCAGTTTCTCTGTCGCGAAACGAATAAAATCCTATTTAAAAGCAACAATGGCAACAAAGAGGCTTTCCAATCTCTCAATTCTTTCAATTAAAAGAGAATTAAGTGGAAAATTACTTCACGACCCTTCTGATATAGTGAACCAGTTTGCCCAGAATAGAAACAGAAGAATCAATTTATGTGACAGTGAAATATGCTATTTTTTACCAATGATAGTTTTTAGCCTACTTTTCTCATTTTGCAAAAATGAGGAAAAAGTAGACTAATGAGATCGATCCGGGGAAATGTCTGGTCTCCCAGATTTAAGCTTCTAGAACCGCCACTGCTGAGGACTGATGCTAGCTGGAGGCAGAAGCATGTTTTTTCATGGAAATTATTCACATGGGTACAGTAGACCAACAATAAGATGACAGTAAGGTGGTAGAAAAGTGTAAGGTGGTAATAAAAAGGGGAATCTGCCTCTTTACAAAGTGGCACTTGGAGGGTTGCCAAGTACAATGGGGTATCGGACCATAATGGAATTACAGTTATGTTGTGAACATGAAGAAAATGTTATCAATATGTTAACCAGAGAGTTAAAATGTCCTTTACCATGCAGAGAAAATAAATGACTGTTCGCGGTAGTTCAGTTGGAAAGAGCATCTGGCCAAAAATCCCGAAGGTCCTGGGTTTGAGCCCAGGTCGTGCCCGACATTTTGACTCTCTAGTTAACATTTTGATGGGATGTTGGGTAGATTATTGGCTAAGGAATAACCTAACCACCAAGGGAAGATGATTAAGAAAAGGAGATAGGTTTCGGACTGGAGAAAAAGGATAGAAAAATAGGAGGAGAGTCACACTAAAGTTATAAATTTAACTTTAAATGCACTTAGAAGCGGTTGCCACTGAAAATCCGTTCTCTGATACCTAAAATGGGTAAGGGCTTGGTCTAAGCTGACGGGAAACCCAGCTAGGACTTGGGCGGTTTGCAAGAGAGTGGCTTTAGTATATTCCCTCTCAAGCATGCATAAGACTACTATGGGGAAGGGTGATGGTCTGGCAAGACTGAGAGTAACAGATTTATTTTATGTCTGTTCAAAGAAATTCGTTTTTGCAAAGTAATTCGAAGAATACCAATAATTTGAATCAGGTTTGGTATTTCCAGTTTTCGAAGTTATAGAGTTCCTGGAAAAGCGACCAAGTGCTTCCGAGAAGGATAATGGTAAAAGATTATACGTTGGGGAGTAATTTTGGTAAGTGGACCAATGGTTGCATTTGGAAATGGATAAGCTTTTACTCAGCAAGGAGCCCGCTAAAAGTTTAGACAAAAAGAAACACTTATCTTTTGGAAAACTAACCATACGTTTTCGGAGAGGATCTCCACAAGCAGGTAGCTGGCGTAGCGAGCTTTACTTGCCTTACTGGCCAGTTAGAATTAGCTTTTAAAGCTAAGAGAAACTTTGACGAGATTACCACTAAGAGTTCTTGCTCAAATATAACGAGTGGTGAAAGCCCTATCAATAGATTTAATGGCATTGAGTAGAGAGAGCCAAGGAAGACAGGATCTTGCCTAACCGTTGTATTTGCGAAATGATAAATCCAAAAACAAATATTTAATTTATTTAACAAGGCAAAAGAAGTTGATAACTTTAACAAATATATTTTCAATTTGGTTAACAATTTTGGGGTCACAGACCTCAGAAAGCATTAAACGTTTGCGCCAGGCAATTAACAATTTATGAGGTTTCGAACCTTATATATTTTCTAAAATCTTTGTAAGAAAAAATCCAAATGAAGTAATTAAAATTTGACAATAAATAGAGTACAAGGTGTGTACTTTAAGAAACTCCTGAGAGAATATTCTAGAAAGAGTGACAACTTCGAAAATAACAATAAGAAAAACATGAAGAATAGGATAGAAGTTCCTACAACTTCTTATATTTAAGCTGAATTACTTTTGGTTATTATACAAATAAGGGCAGGTCACTTACTGTGAAACCTGAAGAGAGAATCAAAAGGAAGGTTCTCGACCTCCTATGTTTAAGTAGGAATCACGAGCCAAATGGGGCAGTTTCCATTTCGTGAGACCTAGAAATAACTCACTCAAGAGTTGAATGAATTGCTTTCCCTGATTATAAGGTAGAAACAATGTAAGTTTGAACCCTGTATAAAACACGTAGTTATGCAGAAATTAATTAATGATAAACAAGCAAGATGGAAGGGCACTTCGTTAGAGTGACACCTTATTGGAAATGATCCAGAGTTACAATTTTATTAATATGGTTTGTTAGTAAAAGGTTTAGGAAAGATCAATTGGGATTGAGGATAAATGTCCATGGCCTTATTTAATGTAAACGGACGATCGCGACGCGGTAGAAAAGTTGGACAAGCACTAGTTTTCACTATAGTCTGTTAAATAGATGAAAAGTTCACTGTAGAAACACGAAAGTTTATGGGAAAGAAAGTTATTGCAATGATGAAAATAACTGGTTGCACTAGGTAGGCGAGAGTCTATTTCTTGAGAAGGTTGCGAATTACAATTAAATGCGCCATAGAACATTCCATCGGTGGAAGAAAATTCGCTATTGAGCTTTAATTCAGAAGTGAGATTCTTCAATTTTAAATAGTATTCTCACAAGTGAGTGAAAAATACATGACGGCAGGACTTGTAGATAAAGTACAGGATCTGGAAGGTTCCAGAACGATCTTAATAGAAGAATGGGGCCAAAGTTAATCCAGCGGAGGAACTAGCTTGGTAATTTATAGACAGGGGGTATTAGATAATATCCCACGTGGTGAGAAGATTTCTCATTAATTAGCTTAAGAAAAGCTACTTTCTATTAAGGTTGGCTTAGACAGACAAAAGCTCAACATGGCAAATCCCGCGAAGGATGATTATTTCAACAAATAAGTAATTTCACACTGCCTATAAAAGATCGTTAAAAGCATGTAGAAGTTAAAACCATGAAGATGAGGTTAAAACTTGAAGTTTGTACTTAACTTTGCTGCATGGCGAAGGTGAGGTTCTCCTTGATGTTTAAAGTTACCACATGGCGTGGAATCTAAAAAAATGCCTCGTTAGGACAGGAGGCTAGCTCAAGTTGAGCCTTAACTGAGTCGACGGCCGGCGCACTAGTGAGACCCACTCAGCGACGCATAGAGGGACCAAGGAAGGGAAAGGAGTGGGGGTAGGAGACAAAAGGAATACATATCAGCATAACCAACATAAGAAATGAAATTCTCTTGAGGAGATGGTCTTCAAAGAGTTGATAACAGGCGATACTAGAGCAGCATGGTGAGTGAAAAAGTAGACGAAGTTCTCTTGCTCACGGAGAAGATAGCTGGCGATGGTAGCAAGATCTGGTAGCCAGATGGATAAGTAAATCCTCTTGCACCAGGAAGAATTGAGGAGCTTCAGAGATTCTCTGCTAGATGACGCTAGGAGGGTCATGGAAGATATATATCTAGAACAGACTCACAAAAGATATAAGCGACATGATCACCAAAGAGAAAATAGAAGATCACTGTTGGTGTTTGATAAAGAGGAAGGAATGAACAAGCAAAGAGCATTAAACTTTATATTCTCTCATACGTGTATTCCAAGAATACACCATACTGGGAGGATAAACACCAACAGAGAACACATAAGTAGTTAAACATTTGAAGGTAATGAAGCGATTTAAGAGAAGTGGTCTTGTGATCGGACCATTAGTGGTCAAGACTTTGGCCACCCTGACTCTCCCATCCCTTCCAGGATAACACTCGGTCACTCTACCAGAAGTCCAAACTAGGGGGGGGGGACATCCCTAACCAAGACCAAGTCCTCCACTTTATTGTCGGGACTGGAAAGAAACCACTTCTGTCTCCGTTGCAAGGAAGTTAAATATTCCAAGTTCCACCTCTTCGAAAAAGAATTACGGAGGGTTCAAGTTTACGCCAAACAATAGGTAGATTAGAATCCCTTTAAGAATTGGGAAGAGGAGGAGGGGCAGAGAGAGAAGTGCGAGTAAGGAAGTGACCAGGTGTGAGTGGAAGCAGGTCATCAGGGTCATTGGAAAGCGGAGTTAAAAAACGAGAATTAACAACACCTTCAATCACAAAATAGCTAGAAACTGCGGGAAATAAGGCACTAGTAAAGATTGCGATAAGATGCGAAAGAAGAATTAACAAGTTTAAACAAAGCGTATAGAAACAAGTACATCTATTAAGGATAAGAATATACCAAATAAACAAAGGAACTATGCGAGTAGAAAGCAAGAACGCCATAAGTAACAACAATCTAGTAGCAATAAACAATGACCTTAAGTTATAATAAGTATCAAAGGGGTTAATCAGAAAAATACTTAAGTCAGCGAGAGACGTGACGTGGCAAGCATAAATACAAAAACACATCGAATGTGACGACGAGAAGAAACAAGTTTGTTCATCAATGAACAATAAGATTGCAAAATATGTAAGCAAGGGGCAATACATGAGCGCGTGAAAAATACGCAACGATGTTATGAAACAAGAATCGAAGCAGTTGTAGGATACGAGTCTGAACAAGTGGGAGACACAGGCAAGCACGGCCTTGACCCACATAGTACAGCGAGATACGGAATATAAATATCTGAAGAGTCCTTGACCGGAACAAGTTTATTTTGGTGATGAGTTGAACGGCTTCTGAACTTACGGAAGCGACTCGCAAGACAATGGTTGGCAGTCAGCCAGAGTTGAGATAAGGGAAACTTGTTCTGACCTTTGGCAAGCATACAAGAAATGAACAGCAACTTGGCCTTACTCAAGCTTGTATACAAACAAAATTGACAAACAAGCAGTTCGAAGTAAACAAACAACAATAGTTGAATCAGCTGTAACTTAAAGCGGAACGAGTAACACGACATGCAGTCATCCGTAGCTTGGACGTGAACAAACAATTTAAAGACATATGAAATAGAGTAGGAAATCAATTTCGCATAATTTGGAGGATCACGGAATCCGACAATTTTCAACAGAAAAAAGCTTAATTCTTCCGAACACGGAAGAGAAGCTGAGACATTGAGAAGGAGTTTATGCGTAAGAATAGTTATTCTGGATGCTAGAGAATTCAGATTTTCAAGTGGTTTCATGAGCGACTTCCAATTGTGAGGAAGGGGGGAGGAGCCGGCCGTGGCCATCCTTCTAAATAGCGAAAGAAGTGAAACATAGCTTACAGCGAAATGATGGTGACTGATAGCCATGGTTTTACACAAGGGGAAGATAGTTTTCGATAGAGAGTTTAAGCAATTACCAGCTAGAAAAAATGACATGAGAAGGTAAACTAAGTGACACAAGGTGAGGCGAACTTGAATTGCCATTTTGTGCAGAAATAAGGCAAAATCATTTAAACAACTTACAAAGGTTGCGTAGTTGTTCACGATGAGACGTCGTTTCGGCAAGTGTTTTTCAAAAGTATCGAGATCAGAAACATAAGCGTTGTCTTTTTCAGAAATGGGATTTATATCAGCTGTAACAAAATGACATTGTGATTTGGTTTGAAGACTGGGTTGTTGGATTTCACCAGTAATAACCCAACCAAAATCGGTGTCTCTAGCGACCACGGTTGAAGATAACTTGCGAACCTGTTTACGGAGGCAATTCCAAAAAACATTGGCACTGAAAAGTACATCAATGGGACCTTGAGCATTAAACTGAGGATCAGCTAACCTTAAGTGCGAAGGAATCTTTAAACCGGACGTATTAATAGAGCTGCTAGGAGTGTCCTTGCCAATACTGGTAAGAATGAGACAGTTTAAGTTAAGATTGGTGTTTCTTTGGCAAACGTCTCTGATTTTCAATTTTGAAGACTGCAAGACTTGAGTTTTCAAATTGTCGATGCCAGATACATTGATGGAAGTATGTGATGACGAAAGACCTAGTTTTTTAATTAACGATCGCGAAACAAAATTATGAGTTGAAGCAGAATCTAGAAGACCGCGGGTTCGAATCCAATTTCCAAATTTATCTTGGATTTCGAATTGTACAGTGGACAAAAGGACTTGCGCACTGTGAGAAGTTTCGGCGTTAGAAATGCAGGAAGAAGCATTAGTTTGTTTGGAGCTGCTCTGCATGGAGTTTGAAGAGGCAGGTACTGATGACCTCGATTTATCATGACGTTCAATAAAGAATGGTGCGGTTTTTTACAATGGAAACAGAGATTGGATGACGTACAGTTTGAAGAAGAATGCTTAGGTGACAAGCAGTTGAAGCAATATTTACTATTGAAGACAAACTTCTTTCTGTCTTCAACAGACAATTCTTTAAAGGATTTGCACGAGTACAATGTGTGAAACTGTTTACAGAGCGTGCATTTTAAAGATTTGTTGAGCGGCCTGATATGTTCTCTTGGATTGTTGGAAGAAGCAGAACGGGTTTGCTTGTTCTCGACAGATGGGGGCTGATGACCCTTTGAAAAAGCAAGTTTTTTCTCAAAAATGTGACACTTATGACTCGTTTCGACATTTTCGCACTGAAATGCGAGTGCTTTAAGGACTTGGCATCGGCTGTTGAGAAACGAGATGAGGTGTTCGAACGAGTATTCCTCCTTGCGAGCGAGTTTGATCTCCCAAGCCTTTAAAGTCGAAAAATCGAATCTGGATGTAGCTAGATGAATAAGTATGGTGTCCCATGTTTGGACGGGCTGCTTAAGTTGATATAATGCTCTAACATTTTGTTGCATAGAGTCTAACAGGTCTCTTAAAGAGGTGACGTCATTAGGTTTGACGACTGGTAGGTTAAACAGACAGCGGATATGGCGAGCCACACACAAACGTAAATTGCCATATCTCTCTTTAAGGAGATTAAAGGCGATGTGGTAGTTATCTGCGCTTAAAGGCAGTGACTGAACCAAGGCCAAGGCCTCGCCTTCCAAAGACGTACGTAAGAAGTAGAATTTATGAATGTCGGGAATTTCCTTATTGTCATGAACGAGTGAGCAGTAAAGTTCATAAAAAGAATACCATTCACCTTCCTGGCCTGAGAAGTGAGGTAGGCTTATCTTTGGAAGTAACGGTTTCGGTTTGTTCCTGTGAACTGAAGCGGGTGCGAACTGGGCCGGATTGATGACCTTAGTGTCCGGTTCTGAAATACTGCGGATCAGTTGGTGGGCCTTGGCAATCCCTTCAAAGTACAAGGGTTCGACCTCGTCCCGATCCGATTGAAGTCGCATGCTTCGTATATCGTGGACCGACAAGGTGAGAAACACCGAGGTGCTGGATCGGATGGGCAAGGAGATGGAGGTGCTCTACAACATCAAGCGACAGAAGATACAATATTTTGGCCACGTGATTCGAAATAACAAGTACCGACTCCAGCAGCTAATCATGGAAGGCAAGATTGAAGGACGGCGCAAACCAGGGAGGAGGAGGATCTCCTGGCTCAAGAATTTGCGGGAATGGTTTGAACTTGACTCAGCATCTCTGTTTCGAACGGCAACCTCGTGGCAAGGGATTGCAATGATGATCGCCAATCTTCGACGCGGAAACGGCATATAAAGAGGAAGAAGAAGATTTAGTGTATGGATTTTAGTGCCGGGAGTGTCCGAGGACATGTTTGGCTCGTCAGAATTTGTTGAGCTACAAGTACCGTCACTTGTGGATGAGATAAAATGAATGAAGATGAATGAGCAAGTTCATTTTCAAGTATTTCCAACTTTGGCTACTAGATGCCACTGACACCAAGCAACGAACTTTGGAACTTGATAGAGCGTTTCTAACGAAATATATCCTACAAATTTGGCTACAAACTACCATTTGTAGTGGTAGGTTCTTTTTCATGCCATAAATCTATGACATGGGCCCGCCGGCTTTACTTCACCTCCGAAGGAAGGCATACTGAAGGATGTTAATGCTCTTAAAAATCCAACGACTTCGGCCGGGTTTGAACCCGCCATCTTAGGCACAGCAGTTCAGCATGCTAACGACTACGCCACCTAAGCCGCTCAATGAGATGTACTAATAGTACACAACACGGTCTAATAGTTGAACATCTCCATTAGTTATTCAAACGGTCATGGAAAACACAAAATCAGATAAGCCCCACAGCAGGCTTTACCTACCAAGTGTTGTTGAAACAGTATGAGGGCAGATCGTAAAATAAGGTTCCCACAGCACTGGATCGACAGGAGGAAGGTTTAGTCGACAGCTGGCAACACGACCGTGTGCAATCATCCATCCTCTCTCGATCCCACCTTGTTTTTGGCACAGGGCATAACTAACCCAAATTTGAATAAATAAACAATCTTTTAAGTTCTCATAAAGTCCAGTGAGTATGCCTATCAGTTTTCTTGAGTCAAACGTTTTTGAACCATTCCAAGCTCTCATCATCGACCAATTTCATAGTTATTTCATACACACAATAATTAAAATTAGGTAAAATTGTAATGTTTAGATTCTACTTACAACAACAACAAAGATAATAGTGGACTTGGTCGAGAAAAGAAAAAGAATACAGGCAAAGAAAAAATAAAAACCTGAAAGGAGATCATATCGAGGAATGTCTGACAGTCCTAATCTATTTCAATAAACGCGCCTCAAATTCTACACCCATTGCTTTTAGAAACTATGAGGCAAACTACTGTACTGCAAATGTTGAGATAGTAGCTTATTTCAAACCCAGGACACCACCCCATTCCTGATCCTAATAATTACAGTTACACACACTATCATAGACAGTGGCGTACTGACAGGGGGTAGGGTTTGTTTAACTGAATCCTTATATTGTCCGGGCGGCTTCGGTGGCGTAGTTGATAGCATGATGAGTTTCTATGCCCAAGATCGAGGGTTCAACTCCAGCCGAAGTCGTCGGATTTTTTAAGAGCGTTAAAAATCCCTCAGTATGCCTTCCTTCGTAGGGGAAGTAAATCCGGTGGGCCCATGTCATAGAATTATGGCATGTAAAAGAACCTTCCGCTAACTACAATCGCATGAAGCTAAATGTCTAGGTTAGATTTGATTAATGCTCTATTAAGTTCCAAAGTTTGGCGCCAGGTGCTGGTTGCGGTGGCATCTAGTAGCCAAGTTCACAGCTAGGCGTCGTTGACGGTAGCAAAAGTAGGAACTACTTAAAATTGATCGTTTGCAGTCCTTACCTGAATTACAGATAACACACACTAATACAGCCATCACAATTAACACCGGTTATCAGACAGATTCTACACACACCCAAAGTACACGGTGCTACATGACCACGTTGTCGCAGCCTCTAAACTGACGAACCAACCAATCTTATATTGTCCCATCTATCACCTGCCACACTTTTACATTACTGCCAGTGAGGCTAGTTTACTTAGAAGGAGCTCACTTCGTTAGCCGTGTACATTTATTTAGTTAATAGTATGCAGATAAAGCCACCAAGAAATGCAGGTTGTGAGAGTCAATAGCAATGGCAGTAAGACCATGGAGAACAAAACTTTTATTTTTCTCACACATAATACGAGGGCTGTTTTTTCTTCAAGTTCCGATGGACTGTATAAAAAGAACAGATTGACATACCAAACTGATTTTTCTACTAAATGTTTGCTTGTTTTATTCTTATGTCTCAACATAATCGCCAAAACGATTGAATCATTTGTCGTATCGTTACACCAGCTTTCCTATGCCCACGGCAAAAAATTCTGCCACCACTGAGGTGGGTACGTCTGGAGAGTGTCCGGAAGTTTTTCCTTTTTGGCGAGGCGTTGCCGCCCAACCATACCTTCAATTCTCGAAGAACGTGAAAATCATTCACGACCGCACTGTGCCAACGTTACGATAGACTTTTTCAAAGAATTCAAGTGTGACGTTTTGGACCATCTGCCGTTTAGTCCAAACCAGCACTGAATGACTTTCACCTTCAGTTTGATATGTCAATCAGTTATTTTTATACAGTCCATCGGAACTTGAAAAAAAACGGTCTCGTATCAATATTATAAGCCGTTGCGTATGGACATGTTGATTCCAATGCATCTTTTCAGTTTAATTAGCTACTGTTTTCCATAGTTTTCAAAATTAATTTTGAATAGTATTTACAAATAAGTTCATTGTGCTGGAAAATATAATTAAAATAATTTACATGCAAAGAGAATGTTTATTTAATTTATGAATAATAAACGAAATAGGTAACATTTTTAATAATGTAAACAACTATGAATAAAACCCTCCTGCCAGAAAGAAATCCTGCATAAGCCACTGACCATAGCCATCACAGAAACACAGGTTATCATATAGCCTATATTGAACAATCACCCAAGTATACTGTGCCCGTTTAGACCGAAGTCCGCACGACCACATATGCATTTTACCAAGAATCAGTTAGCACGAGAGTCAAAATATCCCGGGGCGCCAGATGGGTTAAAGCTAATCGCAAAAAAAAACGACATCAAAATAATAAAAAAAATGCTTTACTGATTTTTGGCTCAATGCAACAATAAGGATAGAAGGAGATTCAACTGGGCATAACACAACATGTAAAATTATCTCATTTTATTCTAAATTTTAAAATTGACTGCAAAATGATGCTCAAGGTAACATCATTCCAGTGCGACGGCACACACTACTATTTACACAATGTACAGAAATTTTCCAACACATTGAACAATTGTCTTTGGAGACACAAGTCTGATTATCAGTCCTGTAGACTGTGTTCCAATATTATATCAATTATTTACGATGAAATCCAGTTCAAATTAAATTGTCTTTACTGGAAATATTGTAGTTCACTGGTTGAATTTCTAACATGATATTAACACTCGTAGAAATTCTCACTGTTTATAATTGTTTATAGAATTTTTTAACTTCCACTTATTTTTCCAGTTTCAAAAATATTGTCAAAAATATTATCTTTGACCCAACACTAATTATGTACACATATTAATAACAACATCTGAAAAGTATTTGACCCTTGAGCATGGCATCGAAGAACTGTGCGAAGCACAACAAAATTTATTATTCTTCCAAAATTAAACATTTCGAGAAGTGACTCGATTATGAACTTCAAATTCCAAAGAAATATGATTTCTGAATCATCAGCTTGATCACAAAACAAATTGTTGAACCATTCAACTATTCGATTTTCCACTTGGAATTATTATTAAGAAACATATTTATATTTGTTGCTATTTTAGTAACTTTCACAACTTGCAATTCTTGAACAGAATGCGGAAATAAGAATTGTAGCTTTATAATAAATTCATTTAGTTCATGACAATAGGATTGAAAACATCCTTTAAGTAATTCGTGGATACAGAATTATTTTTTAATTGGCAGTGGCCCATTCAATTATTTGTGTAAGAACACAATATCCCAACAACAACGGCAAAGGTCTTCCTCTGAAGAAGAATAAAATTTTATCATGACAAAACCGGGTTCTAGCAAATCCAAAGTATTAATGTAATACGTAAACAAGTTTGAAATAATTACTGATGGTTTGGTCATTCATTCGACGAAATGTGTGGTTCCAATACTCCTCCTATAAACCTGAGCCATCCAACCTGCTATTTGATTGATGCTCAAAAAAAAACCTCCTCATTCCTGCGACTTAAACATGCGCACCTGGGAATGGCATTTCAACTACTCCACACACATAAATTTTCTTCCCAAAATTTATACAATAAATCAAGCCTCTGTTTATTATCAAAACTGGAAGATCTATAAACTTACAAGTTTATTTTATTTTACCATTCAGTTCAAACCGTGAAGTTACCACACTTGTGATATTCTCTATTTCACTTTCGAATGTGTGCCTACGTCATGATTTTATATAAACTCAAAAAAAATCCTAATTGATACAAATATCATTGGCTTCCTGTTTCATGCCTTTCCGTGTTATCTGAAAAACAAGATGTTCAGCAAAGAACATATAGCCTACTTTCTCCTAAATGTATGGGTATCTTTATGACTCTTTGTCCTCATCCCTAAAACAATCACCCCAACCACAATGTATTGTTTGTTTTCTTTTATATTGATAATAAGCCAGTAAGTGTCAAGATCAATATTATATACTTTATGATGATTGAATAACAAAACTACTAACTTATTGTAATGCATTCACGTCCGTTAATCTCTATATTAAGCCAGCCTGCAAAATTAAGAATCTTCCGCCCCAATCATCTTCCGCCCCAATCACAGTAGGTGGTGCTGCGACCTATCAGTGAATTAATCTTTATCTTGTACGCCTATGCACTGCCATCGTAATGTACTACGATGGCAGTGTTATATGGGTATTGAATGAGTAGGCAGTTTAAAGTAGCCAAGAGGGAGGCGATCCAGCTGGCAGTGTTTAAAGGTATTCGGAGCGCGATCGTGGCTAATAGTTGAACTACCAGTATTACAAAATTGCCATACTTCAGGAGGCCAGCTCAGGCATTTACACAGCGTTATGTTTGGAACAATATTACCCACATAACCCACAAGAGGACAGCACCGTACAGAGGCATTAAGAAGGCTGTGGTTAATGACAACGTGTATCTAGTTCTTCTATTCTCCTTTTTCTAATGTCTTCTGTTTATGTGCGATGCTGGGACTGTGATTTTATTAATATACGAGTGTATACTTTATCCTCTCCTTTGAGCTAAATGACATTTTATTCAGTATCTGTGGGAAAAGCTCGTGCACATCATTTGTAAAAGAATTCAAGAAAAAAAACCTAACTGTAGCAGTATTCGATCCCCAGTCAACTGCGTGTCAGACTAACATGCTAGCCCAGAGCTAACCGTATCCATGACGTCAGGTGTTCTTAACTGACATATTAGATACAAACTGTTGGCAAATAATGACTTTAAATAAACGATTTCTTCACTGCAGTACATCTTCATTAAAGATCATTTCATACAAAGTTTATATTATTGTATCAGTACGGTATATCACATACAACATACTAAAACTACTGAAATATAAGACAGGCACATGAGGACAGCTGCCATCTTGTCGTGTGACACAAACGGCTCAGCTCTTTTAAGCCACTCATACTGTATAATATTATAATATTAAATTATAATAAATAACGGATCACGACCTTCAGGATAGCTTAAATCCCCCTAGGCTCGATAATAGGAATTGGTGGGTCTTAAGCTATTTATTAAAATGGTTGCATAATTCACACGGCCGCCATCCTGAAATGGCATGGCCGATGACCTTGAATTTTGGGTGAAAGACGCGTCCTATATAAAGGTATGTTGTCACCAAATTTGGTAGAGATCGGATGATTAGTTTAGCCGTAATTTGATTTTACGTTTTGAACATTTGAGTGGCCGCCATTCTGTTTTGGTAAAGATGGCGGCGATATAAAGTATGACACTGAGGTGTCCTTTACTAGTGCTACCTCTGTACCAAATTTCGTTCAATTCGGTTTCACCGTGTTCGAATTGATAGGGGGGGGACAGACATTCAGAGTACACACACTCACACACACACAGACACACACACAGACTCACACACACACATACACACACACACACAGACTCACACACACACATACACACACACAGACAGACACACTTTTTTCGCCCTGTGTTGATCTCATAAGTCTACTTTCATTTTTTGCAAAAATCGAAAGTTGGCTAATATACTTTGCTCAATGCAAATATTAACTGTTCAACCAGAACTATAATGTTGGTGGAATACGGGCTTGCGCTATCCACTAGCTTTCGGAAAATCACCTGTTCCAAACTAGGAATGATTAAACTAATCCTTAAGCTCTCTCTCAACGAATGTGATTATTAGAAAATGTAAGATCCAATAATTATTTAGAAAAATGATGAAAATTATTATTATTATTATTGGATTATTATTGTTATTATTTCCTTAAATATGTTTAATTATTATTTCCTTATGTGAAAAAAACACATGTTCGACTCTTCGAATATGGACAAAATATCCATTCCTCAACAAAAATAAATATTAACTTCTACAGTTATATCGGCTGATTACCGTGATTCTCAAACAAAATGAACATTCAAATAAATGCTCGGTATGCTCGGTCATCGATCCTAAACTGTTCTGAGTGCTGAAAATACTCAGAATAACCCTAATGTGTCTTGCGTAAATCAATGCAAGATTTAAATACGAAGAAAAATAAATGTGTTGGTCATCTGCAGAAAATGAGTTTGTTCCAATTAGCTAGGCATAATATTGTAACGTGTTTTTCGAGGGGTTTTATGCAACTGGCATAAGTCAGTAGGAAGCCATTCTATATTTATTTACGCGGCAAATTGTTCAGCCAAGAGAATTTTTCATGGTAATTTATTATTATTATTAATTTATTATAATTATTATTAAGGTATTTTCGGAGCATTTTATAAAAATTATTAGCATTCAGATAGGTTTTCTATGTCTTAGAAAACGCTATCCAGCAAATTATTACGAACGACGATATCATAGAAAATTATCTGATTACGGAATTTTACGGAGTTTTCGTCAGTTAGGGTATATCGAGAGACGTGACTCACTGGGATTTCAAGTACAAGCTGATTCCTGTCGAGAAGTATTACGCAAGGCTGGGTCGCAAGGTCTAGAAAAGGCGAATTGTTGGAACGGAAATCGACTTCTCCCTCTCGCGCGCCGAGTGTAATGAGGCAGAGGAGGGGAACTAGCGGCGTGCTCAGCCAATCAAGGAGGACGACGTAAGCTAGATGTCGGTACCATGGTGGGGGAGCCGGCGTGTGGATATATCGTTCGACGCGCCGTGAAACGAGGACTATCTGTGAAATACTTGAGGAGTATGGATGCGCGTGCGAGTCGCTCCGATGTTCAGTGGAGTTAGTGACTATCTGTGTAGAACTTGCGGAGTACGGTTGCAAGTGCGTGTCGCTCCGATGTTCAGTGGAGTTGAAGACTAACTTTTGCAAAACTTAACCAGTGTGGTTGTACGAGTGTTTGGGTCCGAGGTACGGACCATAGAATTATCTAATCTACCAGAATATAATCAAATTCCGACGGAGATGACGACGTCCAGGAGACTGTGGGAAGCTCACAGCATCAGCAAGTATGAGGGAAATGCCTTGGCAATTTCCAATGGTAAGCGCAAATGACGCAGAAATACGCAATCTCTCATTTTTCTTTGTTTTACATTTCATATTTCAGTAACTTCATAGCTTGGAAATAAGAGTAAAATCAATTTATCAGACTCGGTTTTCACGTAATTTTCTATCGGTAATATTCAAATCACAACGCTCCAATTTAAATTTTGTACTTATTATTATTATTAATTTTGCTATACTTGTTTTATATAATAAATTCATTTCTTTTACAATGCAATCTTTGCTTTCAGTAGGTAGCATTAGATATAGACCAATTCCTTCTCCTGATACAATTGTCTGTTGGGTTAATGATCAAATCATACCACGATCTGAGTGAATAGAGTCTTGAAGGTGTTCTGCCAGAGCTAGACGTTGTTAAATACAAATTTAGATTTCAACATTGCATTGAGGTCTTGGCGCCCATTAAAACAACATAGCTTAGGCAAAGGTAAACAGTTACATTTATCACCCAACAGTGTGGGCTAGCCAAACTGCAACATTTGGCGCTCAACGTGAGGGCTAAAGAAACCATTACATTTGTCGCCGACAACTTGGGGCTGAAAACCTAATAACATTTGTGGAAGGAGAAGGGTATATATTTCTGTGCCTGTATTTTGGGGGTTATTTGTCTGTATCAGTGTATATCATTATGGGGGATGAGAAAGAAAGACAGATGAGGTTACGTAGTGGTCATCAACGGGAGAGTGATGATACGAGCAGTATGTCGAGTGATGGTAGTACCGGGGTAGCGGAGGTAAATCCCGATACTGAAACAGGGAGTGTAGGCGGCCAACCAGAATTAAAAACTTTACTTCTCGAGTTCATGTATCAGAACAAAGTTAGTAGTGATGCCTTAAATGCAAAATTAGAACAAAACAGTAGGGAAAATAAAGAAAGTACAGATGCCTTAAACGCCAGATTAGAACAAAACAGTAGGGAAAATAAAGAAAGTACAGACGCTTTAAATGCTAAACTGGAACAAAACAGTAGGGAAAATAGAGAGAGTAATGAAACATTAAACGCCAGATTAGAACAAAACAGTAGGGAAAATAGAGAGAGTAATGAAACATTAAATGCCAGATTAGAACAAAACAGTAGGGAAAATAGAGAGAGTAATGAAACTTTAAACGCCAGATTAGAACAAAACAGTAAGGAAAATTGAGAGAGTACTGAAACTTTAAATGCTAAATTAGAACAAAACAGTAGGGAAATGAGTGACAAATTCGAACTGATTAGAGGTGAGATCAGGGGGGTGATGGAAGAAAAGGCTAAAGAGATTATTGCAGATGTAGACAGAAAATTAGGAAAAGTACAGGAGGAGTTGGAAATTAGAATCAGTACACAGGCTGAAAATTTAAAAGAACTAGTGCAACTGGAAACACAGCAGGTCAAAAAGCAATTGGGGGGAGAAATTGACAAAATTCAGGTAGCAACTAAAGAGGTTAAGGAACAGCTGGGGGGTAGAATTGAGAAAGTCCACTCGCAAATATTTGCAGAAGTAAATGATTTAAGAGAGAGTAATAGAGAGAGCATTAGCAAGATTGAGGAGAAACAAGCAAAGCTATATGATAAAGTAGAAGAATCAGAAGGAAACATTAAATTAACGGTAAACAGTATTGAGAGGAAGGCTGAGGAGAAAATCGCAGAATTAGAATTAAAATTAAAAGCTAGGATCAGGCAAGAAAATAGTCAGAATAGGCCAGTTTTTGTGAATAGCACACACAGGGAGGTAGAACTGGGTAAGTTCAGCAATCGACAGGGGTGCCCAATGGAGTTCATGAACACTATAGAAAATAAATTCGGGGAGAGGTTGGAAAATGGTAGTATTGAGTGGTGCCAGGTAGTTGAAATTTTAGAACAAGTGTTTGTGGGGGAAACGAGGAATTGGTTTGCTGTCTACAGAGACAAGTTTACTGATATTAATGATTTTAAAATGAAATTCTGTGAAAAGTTCTGGAATGAGGTTATTCAGTCGCAGCATCGTGAGGGAGTAGTGTGTGGTAAATATAACCCTAAAGGAAGCTCCACCATGACCGAATACTTTTTAGGGCAGGTATTAGTGTGTAAATATCTGGATGGTTTGAAGGAGGAAAGTGATGTGGTAAGGTTGCTACTTAGGCACTTTCCCTATAGGATCAAGGAGGCTGCTTGTATCCAGAATGTAAAGACTATATCACAAGTAGAAAATTTGTTAAGCACATTTGATGCACTAGGGAGAGGGGGTTATGAGGACAATTTCAATCGGAACCAGGGTAATAATAATAATAGGCCTAATGAAGCCAGGCATCAAGAAGTTCAAGGGAACGGTGGCGAAGGGGCCAATGCTCAAAATAGAAATAACAATAATCAGCTAAATCAGAACAGAGGAAATGGCTATGGTAATCAGTATCAAGGGAGGAACAATGATTTCAGGGGAAATCAAGGGAGAAACAACGATTTCAGGGGAAATCAAGGGAGGAATTATAATGACAATAATTACAACCAGAATAGGGGTCAAGGAAGAGGACAGCCTAGTGGTAGTAATATACAGCCAAACAATGACAACACAACTCAGAACAACCAGACCAGTGCAGTAGTAACTAGTACTACGGCCAGCTGTAGCGGTTCTTTAAACGCGAACCAGGCTGCGAAGTAAGGTCAGAATCTCAGTCTGTAGCATGCCCTGTCCATACAATTATACAGGAACCCTATGACCTAAATGTAAGAAATGAATTATTACATGAACTAAATGATGAAGGTATTATTCAGGAAGTGGTTAGTAAGAGCCCCATAGTTAAATTTAACGTGTCCGAGGCGTACACAGATGTTTTAATTGATAGTGGTTGTATGAAGAGTTGCATAAGTAGTGCATTTTATGATAAAATGAAAGGAACTGGAGTAAATTTTGAGGAGATGCCAATTAAAAGCACTTTTGTTATCACAGCTGTTGGGAAGAGGTCTAAAGTAATTTCTAAGCAAGTTTTAGTAGACATTAAAATTAATAATCATGTAGAGAAGCAGATTTGCCTTGTAATTCCAAATTTAGTATTCAGTGTTATCTTGGGTTCAGAGTGGCTAAGTAGAGTGTCTGGTAACTTATGTTATGATGTAGGGAGTTTGAAATTTAAATGGGGAGATTCTGAAGTAGAAGTAGCGTCCAATGACCATATTCAGAGGAGTAGTATTGTAGGTGTGATTTGTACTTTAAATGAGATATCGCCAGCCGTAGAGCGGGGTTCTCCATGTTTTGTGGGCAGTGTGATTACGAACGGAAGTCTAGAGGACTCGTTACGTGAGGCTGCATTTCAGGGTAATATAGAGGTGGAACAATGTGTTCGGCTCTATGATGTGTTATTGTGTAATAGGAGAGTTTTTGAGGATCGCATTGGTATGGCCAATTGCTATACACATTCATTGAACGTTATTGATAGGTCAGTATTCACAGGACATAGATATCCTGTACCTTTCGCTTATCAGAGTGCAGTTGAGGCACAAATTAATCAGATGCTTGAAGATGGGATTATTGAGCACTCTAACAGTCCATATGTTAATTCTTTGATCACGGTACCCAAGACCGACGGCACGGTTCGTATTTGTTTAGACGCTCGTTTGGTTAACAGTAGAATTAGTTCAGATCAGCTGAAATCTATGTCAATAGAGGAATTAATGCAAACACTTGAGGGGAAGAAGTATTTCACTTGTGTAGATTTGAGTTCCAGTTTTTGGCAAGTGCCACTTATGTACGAAGATAGACCATTTACAGCTTTTAGTCATAAATATAACCTTTATCAATTTTGTAGAACACCTTATGGGTTAAAGAGTAGTTCAGCAGCTTTAATTAGGGCTTTAAACATCGCATTAGGGGATGACACAGGAGAGTTTGTAACCATTTACATAGATGATATGGTAATTAGTTCACGCAGTTTTGAGGAGCATCTACGTCATTTAAATATAGTTTTTCAGAAGTTAGATCAGGCAGGGTTCACTTTGAAGCTGTCTAAGTCGTCATTCTGTCAGTCAGAAGTGACATTTTTAGGTCATAGAGTGTCGAGTAGAGGTGTGACACCATAGGAAGGTAGGGTTAGCATGTGTGGACAGTAGCAACAGGGCATCGTTACAGATACTAAGAAATATGCTAGGTAGAGCAACGTGATGACGTTCATTTAAGGGAGCCACTGGCAAGGTTGGAAGCAGGTGACGCAGTAACATTTATAGTTTCCAAACGTATTGGCAAAACAGCATATGTGCTGGAGAATAGTGAGGGAAACAGATTATACGGGACGTATAATATACATAGTCTACGAAAATATGTGTCATAAAGTGAGTGTGTTTAGCTGGCGAGCCAGCCTATCAAATGAGTAAGTGTGGTATTTGGTGCGTGGGAGGAGATGGTCTTCCAGGCAGGCGTATCAGAAGTCACACAGGGGGGTAGTATGTAAGTAAATGAGAGTTTTTAAGGTACAGGGAAATATGACGGGATTGCCGGATGCTGTTGAGCACTAAATTGTCTCGATGCACCAAGGCCATTTTGGCAGCGCTGATGGGTTCCCATTTATCTCCAAGAGATGGGGGAGCGCTTGTATAGGGCTTGTTAGCTTAAGTCGTCCACGAGATAAAAGATGGGCCATCAGAATGCGAGACAGTCCTTCATGAAACTCATACATATCAGCACACGTGATTTCTGTTTACGGCCTCGCCATGTAAGATTTGTAAGTGTGTAATTTAAGATAATCTGTACAATGGTATTATTTGTGTGAGGAGAAATGGTCTGTGTTGAGAGCTAGTATTAAGTAGAATATGGATAACGGGAACTTAACAAGACAGGGCGCTTACGGCACAGAAATATGTGGTGTTATATGTAATGCGCATTTACTGTTTTTTTTTCAGAAGTCAATATTAATTTAATCTACGTTAAAGAGAGATTAAGTATTATGGTCACGAGGCGCTGCCACAATAGTGTGATCGTGTGCTGAGTGATAAGTGGAATTAAATGTCACCATAAGGAGGGGACCTCCAGTGAAATTAGGAAGTTCTATGGTGATATAAATATATCAGAACACCTTCAATGCGTGTGATATGACATCATAAATACATAGTGCTCACACATTAATTATGTCTATTTCTCCAACATAGAGAAATTTGAGAGGCGGAAATATCCGTGGAACACTATTCCCTATGTAAAACATTGGACTGGTTGCAAAGTGCAATCCATAGTGACAACAAACTTTGACGCAAAGTGCGTGAAGAAAAAATATGAGTGTATATATCTGTAATTTAGGGTGATTTCATTTATGTAATATGTATTTTGGATGGGGTTTATTAACGTGTCTGGGATAATCGGATAATGGACCGTCGTCACGGTAAATCATCCGATGATCCGAGGCGAATATGTAACGTGTTTTTCGAGGGGTTTTATGCAACTGGCATAAGTCAGTAGGAAGCCATTCTATATTTATTTACGCGGCAAATTGTTCAGCCAAGAGAATTTTTCATGGTAATTTATTATTATTATTAATTTATTATAATTATTATTAAGGTATTTTCGGAGCATTTTATAAAAATTATTAGCATTCAGATAGGTTTTCTATGTCTTAGAAAACGCTATCCAGCAAATTATTACGAACGACGATATCATAGAAAATTATCTGATTACGGAATTTTACGGAGTTTTCGTCAGTTAGGGTATATCGAGAGACGTGACTCACTGGGATTTCAAGTACAAGCTGATTCCTGTCGAGAAGTATTACGCAAGGCTGGGTCGCAAGGTCTAGAAAAGGCGAATTGTTGGAACGGAAATCGACTTCTCCCTCTCGCGCGCCGAGTGTAATGAGGCAGAGGAGGGGAACTAGCGGCGTGCTCAGCCAATCAAGGAGGACGACGTAAGCTAGATGTCGGTACCATGGTGGGGGAGCCGGCGTGTGGATATATCGTTCGACGCGCCGTGAAACGAGGACTATCTGTGAAATACTTGAGGAGTATGGATGCGCGTGCGAGTCGCTCCGATGTTCAGTGGAGTTAGTGACTATCTGTGTAGAACTTGCGGAGTACGGTTGCAAGTGCGTGTCGCTCCGATGTTCAGTGGAGTTGAAGACTAACTTTTGCAAAACTTAACCAGTGCGGTTGTACGAGTGTTTGGGTCCGAGGTACGGACCATAGAATTATCTAATCTACCAGAATATAATCAAATTCCGACGGAGATGACGACGTCCAGGAGACTGTGGGAAGCTCACAGCATCAGCAAGCACGAGGGAAATGCCTTGGCAATTTCCAATGGTAAGCGCAAATGACGCAGAAATACGCAATCTCTCATTTTTCTTTGTTTTACATTTCATATTTCAGTAACTTCATAGCTTGGAAATAAGAGTAAAATCAATTTATCAGACTCGGTTTTCACGTAATTTTCTATCGGTAATATTCAAATCACAACGCTCCAATTTAAATTTTGTACTTATTATTATTATTAATTTTGCTATACTTGTTTTATATAATAAATTCATTTCTTTTACAATGCAATCTTTGCTTTCAGTAGGTAGCATTAGATATAGACCAATTCCTTCTCCTGATACAATTGTTTGTTGGGTTAATGATCAAATCATACCACGATCTGAGTGAATAGAGTCTTGAAGGTGTTCTGCCAGAGCTAGACGTTGTTAAATACAAATTTAGATTTCAACATTGCATTGAGGTCTTGGCGCCCATTAAAACAACATAGCTTAGGCAAAGGTAAACAGTTACATTTATCACCCAACAGTGTGGGCTAGCCAAACTGCTACAATATAAAAGTCAAATGTGGCTTACATTTCTCGTTGGTCTTGAAGCGTAGTGAACCGGGTCTGTACCAGATTTATCCAGATACATGCCCTATTGGACACGCACGTCTAATCCTTGTATCGGCCGCCATTATATACCCACAATCTGTCTAGCACGACGTAGTGGAAATATTTCTTGAAGTTTGAAGTAACTGCTGATCCATTTTAATATTGACTTCAATTAAATCCATAGCAGTTCGCCTAAATGGGGTCAGATCCAAATGATCTCTTCTCAAAGCGTCAGTTGTAACATAACTCATGGTAATCTTTTCAGTACAGGAAAACACTGATAGTCTAAAACAATCAACGACTGTTCTGAAGATCGTTCCCTGGGCATGGCTTCACACCATCTATCATGCGCGAAGCAACATATAGTTTCCCTTTGTCGGCTAATGAACAACACCGTGATAGACTGGATTTCAATACACTGAAAGATCTGAGTGGTTATTTAGTTACAATTTGTGAAACTGACAAGTTGGATTAAAATATCCAAGTATTGAATTATTGTTACTGGACTGTGACAGAATAATATCTAGACAAAGTCTAGCATATGTTCATATAGAAACAAAGTGTTTCACCAATGTCCGTAGAAAATAACAATCACCTTAGTGATTCCCTCTACCGGAAACTTACTACGTTCCCCACGTATCGTAGCACTTTTGTGACTATCACAATTCAAAGATATCTTCTGCGTAGATTCGGCAACCATGTGCCTTGGCTCGACGTAGCAGCAGCACCTTGTCCTACAAGAGCTTGGTTTGAAGTGAGCTGCTTATGCTTGGACCGAGCGGCTTTTATACAAAACGGTCGGCTCCACGCTGGATCACGCTGAAATCTGTAAATCCTCATATCTCCGGTGTCTCTGGTCTGATTCACTTGAGACTAAGTGCATCCTCTTTCATTTGGCCGTGCCAGTAATCTGATCCAAGTATCAAGTCTCTACTCCATGGCTAAGTATTTAATCACCAAATAGTCTCGACCTCTGTTACTATTTGCCACGTCACTTAACATCTTCTTGGCTGCAAAAACTTTCCATTTCAATCTAGAAGAAAAGGAGCGCGATATTCAAATATCTCAACTTTCAAAAGCGGCTATAGCCTTTCCCTTGATACCTAGGTGTCTGAATCTTGGAATACCCATTCCTAGAATTGGGCACAATACGAGGCTGATGACCATGATGTCCTAAACCCCTAATATGAATTAACAACAACTTTCCCTATTCTCCAGCATCACTGACCTCTCAATGGAATTTCTGTGTACGAGAAGATCTCAGAATCGTATGAACTCAAACAAAATAGACTTAGATTATAGTTCCATTCAGTGATTTCTCTTTTTAATGCAACGCAATACATAAGTTTCCAAACATAGGACTATACGTCTCTATAAAATTATACAGGGTTGTATTAATATATATCAGCACCGTCGCGCGTCCACTCGGCTGTTGCCCGTTTATCAGCCGACGGAGGCTGATGTAATTGCCGCGCGGTGACAGATGCAGCTGACGAGACGAGTGCGCATAGAGATAACAAGGGGAATTACATCATCCGTGGTTGGCCGATGCACGGGCAACAGCCGAGTGGACGCACGACGTTGCCGATATATGAATATAGTCCAGTGCTTTCTTTTTTCAGGGGGAACGTGGGGGTACGCGTACCCTTTAAACATTTGAAAACTGCTTAAGAAAAAATATTGGTACATTTGTATCTAGTCCGGCAAATATAATTTCCGACTTGAAAGTTCAACGATCAGCTGGCGTCAACGCGCTGTTCACAACAGCTGGAGAAGATTTCGAGTTATCCTCGATTTAAATCGATCTATCGAATCAGTTTCTCTTGGTCGGCAACTCGGTACTCCGTTCTTATAAGCACTCAGGCTAGTGTTTGGAGGTGGGGTAGGTTGTTATTTTGTGCGTGTGGTTAGTTTTGAAGGATGAAAAAAATAACAAACTATTTAACATCCACCCAGGCATCGAAAAAGCTGAAAGTTAATGAATCGAACACAATGACCGGAGTTTGCAAATTGTCAAAAATTACAAGATCTTGTTCTTTTGTCGACAACTGAGAGTACCCCTTAAATTGCTTTTAGAAAAAAAGCACTGAATATAACCCTGTACTATAGGCCTACTTAATTAAATTCAACATTAGTTAGTTATTGCTACATTAAGGGGAGAAACAGCGAGGTCATCTGCCCCTAAGTTCAATATTAAAGAAACCGTACCTTTCATGTTAACTTCGTTCGCCACCTTCTTCCACGCTTTCTCTGTCACATTCCGTATGGAATAGCCAGGTATTTTGTAATTGTATAATACGGGATGCTTCTACACCTCTTGGACGAATTTTACATTTGACGCATGATCATTCATTTTATGAATGAAAATCTGAAACGATTTCAAAGTGAAAAGATTGCGCAACTACTGCGCGACAAAAGTTGCCTTCATTAACATAGACTGGCAAGCTGTGTTTCACGTCACAAAGGATCGTGTAACTAATAGATACACCACTGATGTGTGTCATGTTGATTAGAAGAGAGGCCTGCCTGAGTCTATTCTGGCCAACATAAGCAAATAATTACCAACGGAGAGTGTAGGCCTACTGTATTGCACGCTAAAGTAACATTTAATTTACGAAAAATGGCCATTGATGAGAAGTGTATGAGACAAATTGCACCTCGAACAGGATATTTATACAAACATCGTGGTAATTTAAAAAAGCATTTCAAGTTCCTCCTTTATACTGGAAACATCGAATCATGGATATGTTTTTCAGATCTAGATGATGAATACTTGTGGTCTCGGTAACCATATAGGAGGCCTAGATGGCCTTGACCCTTCAGATCTAGATGATGAATACTTGTTGTCTTGGTAACCATATAGGAGGTCTAGATGGCCTTTACCCTTCAGGTTTACAGTAGACGATGAATGCCTGCTGCCTTGGTAACCATGTAGGAGGCCTAGATGACTGTCACACTTTTAGCTCTTATTACGCAAATATTTGATTGACCCTGTTGGGTATTTACTTGAGTTAACATGAACATTCTAGAAAGTGTTGTGTATTTACTTGAGTTAACACGAACATTCTAGTCACTATACCCCAGAACATTCCAATCTGGAACATTCGAATCTGGAACCTTCCATATAATATGTATATATGCACCCGCAGACTGTAGACGACAGTCCCGCGCATATTCTTTAGTTCCGCGCCAGTTCCGCTCAGTTCCGCTCAAGTTAGTCCACCTTGTGTATCGTTGTGTATCAACTAGTGTTAAATAAACCGTTGTTTTATATTAACAAGTGTATGTTATTTATCTTGTATCTCGCACGATATAACAGTGGTGTCAGAAGTGGGATAAGATAAGTAACGTTGTGATACCGAGTGACTTTCTAACCTCAACGCAAGTGTTGCGCCGAACGACGTTCATCGGATTGCGTGTTGGAAATACTAAGCCGAGTGAACTTTCTAACCTCAACGCAAGTGTGTGCACCAAACTAAGTTCATAGCATGTGCGTGTTAGAAATACTGTTCTCCACTCATCTTCACCATGCCGGACGTAACTTCTCAGCAACTCCAACAATTCTCGGCAATCATCGCCGACGCTATCCGACAGACAACAATTTCACCAACGTCATCATCACAGCCTCGACCGCCACAATTCACAATGCAACCGTATCGTACAACCGACGCACAGTGGTCCTTTTGCACGATCTGGGCGCTCAAAATGTAAAAAATAAATGTCTTGTATTTTCATGTTGTATGACATTTTTAGTATCAGCAATGTCAGAGGACCTCAGAACTGTACTTATATGTCTTAATTGTTCACCCCTGGATTGTGAAAGACTGCTGAAGTAGGACGTTTCTTACCGCATCCACAGCTGGAAGCAAAGCTGATTATTTGTGTTTGAATCTTGTGCTTGTAAAGACTTGTTAGTTCAGCTATCTTCATCGTTTGCCATTGGATATGACAGACTATAATATGATCTTTCTTTATGAAATTTGCAAAATCTTATAAAAATCGATGTGTTTATGTGATAAACGTTTGAAAATAGTGATTTTTTGTTATAAAATAATTCTTCTTTTAAGGGTTTTCAGGCCAGTAAATTCACAATTGTCAACCATTGGTGAATTTCTTTCCATTAGCCTATAGCCTATACCCTATTATGTTTTCTGTGTAAAAATTATTTGCAACTTTTTGCAACTTTGGCTTTTGCTCTCCTTTTAGTGTTGTCGGGAGGATATTCGCGGAACGATTTTTCCAATTCTTGGCACCATGCAGGTGGAAAAGCGAAAGGATTCGAACCTATCTAATAGAAAATAGCGATCTGAAATCCTTTGGATAGTCTGTTAAAATAATGTTAGAAAAAATCTTCTTCATTTTTGCGCGCAGTTAAGAAAAACGTGGGTTGCCAATCGCAGGATCATAAGACAGTTTGTCACGAAATAAGAATAGCCTGGAAGGGAACATGGAGAGGGAATACAGGTAATGTGAGTCGTCCTTTTCAATCATTCGTGGAGTGGAGTGAATTTTCGAAACGAAGGAAATTGCGATCTTAAATACAATAACTCAGCAGGGAGGAGCTAGCGTTAGCCGGTCAAGTGAGTATACGCTTAGAAGGAAGGAGAGACACCACTGAACTTATTGAAAAAAAAAAAGGCAGAATTTTCTGCCAGTTTAGCGGCGTTAAGGAAAATTCAAATCCAGTTGAAAAATATTATTATTTTTATTATTATTAGGCTAATAAGAGAAGTTTAACCTCAATTCTTGTTGTTGTTGCTTATTTTAGGGGCTGCGACATCGTGGTCGTATAGTCCCATGTATTTTGGGTGTGTCTGTGCAATTTGTGTGATAACCTGTGTTATTGTGATGCCTGTACTACTATTTGTTCATTTGAGAAAGGATTGGGAAGACGGCAGCCGTGGCCCTAAGTTAGGAACCATCTCAGCATTTGCCTGGAGTAGAAGTGGGGGAACCCACGGAAAACCACTTCCAGGATGATTGGGATGGGAATCGAACCCTCCTCTTCTCAGTTTTGTATCAGGAGGCTTATTTTACCCCGTACCAGCCATCACATCAGAAGTAAAATTTCTTGGTAGAACCGGGAATCGAACCCGGACCTCCGGGACCACATCCTGGATGGTTGAGGTGGGAATCGAACCCTCCTCTTCTCAGTTTTGCCTCAGGAGGCTTAGTTTACCCCGTACCAGCCATCACACCAGAAGTAAAATTTCTTGGCAGAACCGGGAATCGAACCCGGACCTCCGGGACCACTTCCAGGATGGTTGAGGTGGGAATCGAACCCTCCTCCCATCACACCAGAAGTAAAATTTCTTGGCAGAACCGGGAATCGAACCCGGACCTCCGGGACCACTTCCAGGATGGTTGAGGTGGGAATTGAACCCTCCTCTTCTCAGTTTTGCCTCAGGAGGCTTAGTTTACCCCGTACCAGCCATCACACCAGAAGTAAAATTTCTTGGCAGAACCGGGAATTGAACCCGGACCTACGGGACCACTTCCAGGATGGTTGAGGTGGGAATCGAACCCTCCTCCCATCACACCAGAAGTAAAATTTCTTGGAAGAACCGGGAATCGAACCCGGACCTCCGGGACCACTTCCAGGATGGTTGAGGTGGGAATTGAACCCTCCTCTTCTCAGTTTTGCCTCAGGAGGCTTAGTTTACCCCGTACCAGCCTTCACACCAGAATTAAAATTTCTTGGCAGAGCCGGGAATCGAACCTGGACCTCCGGGGCGACAGTCAAACTTAAATTCTTATAAATGAGAATAAGGAAATTGTTTTACATAATTTTGAACAGTTATTTTAAGGTTTATAGACCATTTCTATATGCAAAGGTATTTTGCGCGGCCAGATACCTTAAAAGGACCACTGTGAGACGGGACGACTGTAGCCGACTATATTTCACTCGCTTTACCTGGGCGCTCAACCTGAGCAAGGTGTTCGCGGATTAACACGCACATTTTGCACGGGTTTATATCGGATCTGAACTCAATGATCTGAACTCAATGATGCCCTGAAGATCCTGGTGAGTCCTAATGATCCGACCAGGGGCTCACATCTAGTGGGACGTGTTTTGGTGACCACGGGACCCCAGCTGAGTCTGGCATTGCTTCCACTTACTTGTGCTTGGCTCCTCTCCGTCTTCTTTCCTGTCGACCTCCCTTGGTCAATTCTTGTTCGTTTCCGACCCCGACCGTATTAGGGTATCCGAGGCCTAGGGCCAATCTTCAGGCCAATAGGACGCTCCATATAAACTTGGGGGGAACCTCTGATCAAAGAGGGTCTGTTCCAACCATTATGTGCAGTCAATATGATCGTATTTTCGGTACGAAAGGTACCCCAGGAAAGAACCATAATTAAGTCATGAAAAATTAAGGAAGATTATTGTGTCACTTCTGTGTTCCGTATCTTTTGTTTTAAAATATAACGGATATAATTATCAAGCGTGCAAGCCAGGGATCTAGTCTTCTTTTATTACGTACGTTCTGGAAACGACAGCTATGCTCCTATACTGAGAATTTCGTACTATTTGTGTCAATGTTTGTTGAGTTTGCTCGGATATGGAAAGTTGTTGAAAAGCTTGATTGCAGTTAATAATGCCTATGGCTTTGTTATGATGTGTGGTATGTTGAAGATCTAATCAGATATTTTTTAAAAGTATACATTTAAGTATGTAATTCGAGTCGCTTTAAAATAGCAATGCCATAATTGAAATCTTTTTGTACAGTTCGCTTTGATTATTGGCATATTTTTGTTGTGATCTTTGAAATGTTATTGGAGAGAGTGCGAATTGTTTATTAAATGCTTCTATTTGTGCATTTTCCTCAGTACAGTTATGTACACTAATGCTATAGACGCTCGATAAGATATACATTCTCTCTCTATTATTAATCCGAAGCCTCAGTTGAGTATAGAGTTTATTTAGTTGTAATCACATTGGTCCCATTTTTAGTAATGTATGGTGAGAATCCATCGACTACTTTCATGGGCCTTAATTTTGTTTGTTATAGAATGGTGAATTGAAATTATGGTGTATCTGTGTTCTTCATTCTCAGGTTCCTCCATGGGACGAATTGTGACAGTTCTAACTACATAATTTGGCCATAGTTGGTCAAAGTTAGCTGCCTTCTACCTTAGGCTGTGTAGCCTATCACATTTTCATCTACATGACATCAATGATCATATCTCCTTATGGATGACATTGCCAATGTTGTACAGAATGGCTACTGAACTCGGAAAAGTGGATAAGGTGAGAATTTATTGTTACTTGCATACAGAGTTTTTTTTACTGAACTTGGACCAATTCTATAAGGCTCAATTCATACAACAGTCCTATTATCCTTTCAAAGCGGTAAGGTAAATGCACCAATTAGCGCTGCAGAACGGGAGAACAAAGGTATAAAACAATTAAGGTAATGAAATTTGCCAAAGTACCTTTAGTAATGGTATCCGGAGCTGTTAAAATAATAGATGTTGACTCGTCCGCTGCCATAAACCCACCCAGCCGTCCCAAACAGATACACGACTTATATAGCAGAAATGAAGTCTTTTGGAGCCATCTTGCTTACTAAGTCAGGAATGCCAACCCCACGCATTTGGTACTATTTCACATCGGGTATAGAACGAGTAAACAAAAGAGTGTCGATAAAGTAAAGTAATGAAAAATTGCGCCAATTGTCAGTGTTTATTTATGTATTTATAATGTTTTACATACAAAAACAGACCTAACCTGGGGCTTACGCCCCAGACCCCCTTGCTTGTGGTACTAGCAGTAATTTTCGACCAGGCAGTACCTAACCTAGTAGCGGACATAAATTCTATCTTATTAATGTTTTACATACAAAAACAAACCTAACCTGGGGCTTACGCCCCAGACCCCCTTGCTTGTGGTACTAGCAGTAATTTTCGACCAGGCAGTACCTAACCTAGTAGCGGTCATAAATTCTATCTTATTAATGTTTTACATACAAAAACAAACCTAACCTAGGGGCTTACGCCCCAGACCCCCTTGCTTGTGGTACTAGCAGTAATTTTCCGCATGACAGTGCTTAACTTAGTGGAAATTTGTAACAATTTCAAACTTTACGTGTCATATGGTGAATTTTGTATTGGACATGTTGGTAACGTACTCAGATGTTCGTTTTTCGGGTGTTACATGACGTATGACGTAGTGTCCAAGATGGCATCCATAGTGAAATGAAGACAATGCTAAAAGCATTATTTTCGTAAATAATCAATTAAAAGGAATTATTCCGGTGCAGCAGTGGGAATTGAGAAAGTAAAACGACTCCCAACATCTCCGAGAAAGGTTTGTCAATCATAAATACTATATTTTCAGTAATATACCTTGTTGAAAGTTACGACGGCTTGGTCTCCTGTTCTGTAGTTTTAATGTCGTCATGTTATGACTGATTTAGTAAAAAATATATATATACCTTATACCTTTTGGTAATTTAAATCAACAAGACCACTGTACCTAACCTCGAACTGTACTCAAACACTAGGAAACTCTCAATGTCGAAAGTATTCGTTTTAGGAAAAATTATGTATTAAAAAAAAAAAACGTCACGATGTATTCGTCACCCGTTTGCACCAATTGTCGCCACATTGTTCGTTGTCCTTATCTGCTGTTTATAATGCATTTCTGTCAGTATTGTCGCGTAAGGTACCGATTTATTGACATGGAGGCTAACATTTAGGAATAATGCAGTATGGTATCAGTAATTATTTAAGAAAGGAAAAAAGAAAACATCGGCTATCGGGAATAACGGATAGACAAACGGGCATGAATAGATCGTAATTCTGCTCTAAACACATTTATTATAAGGTATTTTTGTATTTCTTAAACTGCATTAGAAATACAATAATCATATAAGGTAAATGCACCAATGGTCGTCATATACACCGTACACATTTTGGTAAATTTAATCAACAAAAGCACTGTACCTAACCTCAAACTCTACTCAAACACTAGGAAAGACCAAATATCAAAGATATTCGTTTTAGGAAAAAAGACGTATTTTAAAAAAAAATGTGTTTTTGCGCCAGTGTTCGGCACGATGCATTTGGATTTTTCCTATATTCGTCACCCTTTTGCACCAATTGCCGTCACATTGTTAATTTTCCTTGTCTGCTGTTTATAATGCATTTCTGTCAATTGTTGCGTAATACACCGATTTATCGACTTGAAGGCTAACATTTACGAATAAAACAGTAGGCTACCAGTAATTATTATGATTTAAAAAAAAATGGAATTAAAAAAAAAAAAAGACGGACGGCAACGGGAAGCGGGATTGGTGGGTAGAAGATATACGAGCAGGAAAATATCGTAATTCTGCTCTAAACAAGTGAGACCACGGCATAGCAGCCCGGAAAATGACCATTCGCCGAGGCCTAACACCGAGTGTTGCCATAGAAACCCTCTGAATTCGCCACTCATGTACATTTTTCTTCCAGGCAGTCTTTAGTAGCTTAAAAACCCCTACATCCGTGGGTTGAAGTACGTGTGTGACATTAGGTAGTAAAGCGACCAAAACAATTCCATGATCCCCACAAAATTTACTAGTATGTATGGTCAAGTGTCAGAAGTGCCCGTCTATGAATAATGTGAGGGAGAGGAATCTCCTTCTCAACCAACCCAGGATGAAATATGTTACTGAGAAATTCGTAAAACACTCCCCCCCCGTCATTCACCCCTTTTGGCGATTTGCCAATGCCCCAGTGTGCTGGCATTGAGGCAATAATGATGTCTTGCGGCAGACGTTCATACTTGAACACTACAAGGGAAGGAGAAATATCCCCGTGGGCATTGCCTGTTAGAAGTACCCTCAAGCATTCTTTCTCATCCGAATTCACTTGCTGATATATTGTCTTGTAACGCCTGTTCGCCAGCACTTTGTTACCTTTCGGATTGAGAAAGAAAACCGTCTCGTCAGCGTTGAACAGTCGCCGAGGGTCTGACAAAATAGACTCGTTTTCCACTGAATAGCTGTAGACTTCTGAAACCCAGGTTGTATTTTGATGTTCTGTAATTGCAGCACGGCTTACTGTCAAATTTTGAGGGGTTCGTGAAAGATAGACCTGGATTTCTTTTTATGAAAGATTCATGCCATTTCCTTCCTGGCGGCCATCTTTGAAAGGAAAGTCCCTCTTCAATTCTTGTGTAAGGCACTGGACGCTTTTGCAAATCGTCCTTTGTTACCGGGACCCCGCTTTTCGTAGTGAGATTACCCATTGAACTAGCATAGTCTCAGCTTCCTTTGTTAAAATGGAACTTAGCCCCATTTTTCCTCTCTCTAGGAGATTTTCCTTTCATTTTGTCCGAGAGGGTGTTTCTCGGAACACCATTCCTCTCCGCGGCCTTTTTAATACTCATGCCGTCCTCCACAACGGCCTTAATAGCAGCTTCCATTTGCTCAATATCATAATTCAGAACTGTGCGTTTCGACATATTGCCTGGGGCAGATGACCTCGTAGTTCTGCCCCTTAAAACAACAATAACTATCTAACATATTGCCTGAAAGCAAAGATTTAGTCATAGAATAATATATTATTTATCATCTCAATAAAAATTTAAAGAATCCTCTGTAGCACACGTAGCCAAAAAAACCTAGGCCTACTGAGGTGCGACTGTCAAGAAGAGAGACCTACGTAATAATAACAATACCCTGTAAATGTTTATTGGTTGCGAAACGTTAACACAAACATTAACATTATCGTGCACTAGAGTTCGTCACGATGTGCTCTAAAGTTCGTCAGCTATGACGACTACTGGACACGATGACCAAATGATAATTTAATTAATACAGGGTACTTCAGAGCTACATTATAAGTATATTGCCGCTGTTAGTTAGGTCTTGCAAGGAGAAATGACAATGTGCCAGTTTTCGTCACAAATGACGAGCATTGGTAAAGTGCATTATTTTAAATCCAGTGTTCGTCACCGGCATTTCTAACAAAACTAGGCACGTGAGCACGAAATAACAAATCACATATGTTACAGAAACAATTACCAACTATATCACGCACTTGTAACATTTTAAAATGTCGGAACATAACACGCATGCACATAATTAACTCGCGCGCGTGCTTAGCACATGCGAGAAGCAAATGGCGCGTCAAGACAGCTCAGCTCACAGGAGATGTTTGACGCAGGGAATCACCTATTACATCGCACGCATGATTTTGCAAAGTTGCTCCTTATCGGCAAGGAAGGTATGACGCATCTCGTATGACTTTGTGCGTTGAGAAAGTCCCGTTGACATGCTTATTTTTTGTACTTATATTCGAGAGTGACGAAGACTGGATCAGCGACGAAAACCGGTACAGTTACCTTTTATTATTTCAGTAGTATGCATCCCTTCTGCGGCGCTCACAAGCGACCGATCGTGACAAATGAGCATTCAAATGAAAGAGAATAGACATTAGCAGTGACTTATTGCACTATAATTTCATAAATATCTGTAATTTCTTTAAGAAATGACTTTAAAAAAATTGTACGAAATGTGCGATTTGCAATCACCGTTGATGTAGGAAAATACGCTCCATAATTGCTGTCCACGGGCTGCTGTGACGCCTGTTTCATGTCATATTAACATTCTGAGGTCTTTCCTTTATCCTGAAATGTAAATAGTGTTCTAGCACGGGTCCGCTAGTAATAATTGAAATTCGAACAATATAACGACAAGAACGTATATTGATGTAGACTTCCTCGACCGGTGTTCAAGAGCGAATGGTCATTTTCCAGGCTGTTATGCCGTGATTTTTTTTTAATTTTTTTTTTTGCCGGGGGTTGGGAGGCGTACTCACATAAAAAGTGAGACCAGACCATGGCGTAACATAACGTCTGCGTTGAACAATCGCAGAGGGTTTGACAAGATAGACTGTAAGTCGTTTTCCACCAAATAACTGTAGGTTTTAATTTTATGTTCTGTAATTGCAGTACCTTTTACTGTCAAATTCTGAGGGGTTCGTAAAGACAGGCTTGGATTTCTTTTTAGGAATGATTCACACCATTTCCTCCCTGGCCGCCCATCTTTGAAAGGAGAGTCCCTCTTCAATTCTTTTGTGACGCACTGGACGCTATTTTGCAAATCGTCCTTTGTTACCGGGAACCCTGCTTTTCCTAGTGAGGTTACCCATTGAACTAACAGCCTTTGTTAAAAAGGAACTTGGCCCCATCTTCCTCTCTCTAGTTTTTCCTTTAATTCTGTCCGAGAGGGCGTTTCTCAACACCATTCCTCTCCACGGATGTTGTAATACTCATGCCGTCCTCCTCAACGACCTTAATAGCAGCTTCCATTTGCTGAATATCGTAGGCTAATTGAGGACTGTGCGTTTCGACATATTGCTTGAAAGCAAAGATTTAGTCTTAGAATATATTTTTCATCTCAATTTAAAACGAATCCTCTTTAGCACACCTAAAAACCCTAGGCCTAGACCTACTGATAATAATAATAATAATGTTATTTGTTTACCTCCCTTTTAACTACTGCAGCTTTTAGAGACGCCGGGGTGCCAGAATTTTGCCCCGAAGGGGATCTTTAACGTGCCAGTAAATCTACTGACACGGCTCCCTCACATTTGCACACCCTCAAATTCCAGATGACTGCGCCAGGATTCGACCCTGCAACAGCAAGCTAGAACGTTATCGATGAGCCACACTGCCAGCCTAGACCTACGGCTGTCAAAAAGACAGATCTACATAATAACAGCACACTGTAAATGTTTATTGGTTCTGAAATGTTAACGCAAACTTTAACATTATCGTGCACTAGTGTTCGTCACGCATGTGCTCTAAAGATCGTCAGCTATGACGATTATTGGACACGATGATCAAACGACAATTTAATTAATGCAGGGTGCTTCAGAACTACATTATAAGAATATTGCCGCTGTTAGTTCAAAGGTACCCCGTGTGGGTGCGGGTTAGAATACACCCACGGTATGCCCTGCCTGTCGTAGGAGGCGACTAATAGGGCCGACATGGCCGAATAACTTGCCAGTGTTTGATTTGTTCAAACCCCCTGTGGATGGGGAGGGCAGAATTCATCCACGGTATCCCCTGCCTGTCGTAAAAGGCGACTTAGAGGGGGCCTTATAAAGGTCGATTTGGTTTTCTGGTCCCAGCTCTGGTTTGACCAATAGAAATAAACATGCATGCTGTTAGGGGAAGGGCCACCAGCTTGGCCAGAAAGCCTAGATGGTATGCCCCATCCCGTCAGGTGGGTGCGCCATGTACCCTACAGTAGTATCCGCCTTACAACGAAGGTCCCTGCATGGCCGAATACTGGAGCTGCATAAATCCTGTGCATGCCGAGGGGGAAGTGCCTGTTCGAGGCACTGGGACCCCGGGCAATATTTGCTATGCCAGGTAGGTATTGCCTTGGCTGGGTGGCGCCCACAGTGATAGCCCCCGTTCGGAGTGGGCAGTATTCGGGGAGGATTTCGTCCGGGATGCCATCAAAGCGATCATGGACACCTGTACAGGGTGGCACCCTTAAAAAGCCGTCTCTGGAGTGTCGAGCTAATCCATACACCTTATACGCCTTGGGATGAAGCCTTTAACAAACGATTTGCTACAGATAGATCACCTCGCTACCTGGTAGCTACCAGGACAGACGGGGATGATTTCAAGCTTGTAAAATCGATCATTTTCGCTGAGGAAATCGAGGGGAAATTTGGTGATCTTAACAGGATTTCCAAGCTCCGGAACAGGCAGCTCTTGCTGCATACCGTTAGCCGGCAGCAAACCGAAGCGTTGTTGGAATGCACGCAATTCGGCGAAATCCCCGTTAAGATCACAACGCACGAAACGCTGAATGAGGTCCGTGGAGTTATTTTCCATCGTGACCTCATTTTGAATAGCGATGCTGAACTGTTGCGGGATCTGGGGAAGAGAGGCGTCACAAAGATTAGGCGCATCACCCGAAAGATTGGGGAAAGGAGGGTGATATTGTACCTAAGCAGGTGAAGGTCACATCGTACCACTGCGATGTGCGACCGTACATCCCTCCACCTATGCGCTGCTACCAGTGCCAGAGATTCGGGCATGTTTCCGCTAGGTGTACTGCGAAGGCCGTATGTAGAGAGTGTGGCAAGGGGACACATGAGAGTGACGAGAGGTGTACGCCTCCCCCGATATGTCCCAACTGCCAAGGAAGTCACCCTCCACGGTCAAAACAGTGCCTTGAATTCATTATGGAAGCCAAGATCCAGGAAATCAGGACTCTTGACAGGCTTTCATATCACGACGCTCGCAAGAGGTACCGTGATATGAATGCCCCCGAATTTCGGGTATCGTTTGCAGCTGCAGCGACGCCCTCAATCACCCCTGCCGTTAAAGTTTCCAGTGCAGTACCCTCGATGTCCTCTTTTAGTACGAGTTTGAAATCTCCCCTCGCTGTACCAGCGAGCACTGTCAGCCCGAAGGAGGTCCCAAAACCTTCTTCGGCCACAGTTAAGAAGGCGCCGGTTTTAACACCTAAACCGGTGAATTCGGAGAAGAAGTCCTCTTCTTCTCAGAAACGGTCGGCGAACAAGTCTTCCCCAGCTAAAGGGGGAAAGAAGACTTTGCCGACCAGGGCTGGTCCTTCTGCCAGCCCACCTAATACGAAAAATATAGGGGAGAAGAGGGAGACCGTTCGTCGCCGTCTCTCTCGCCCTCCTGCTGACGGGTTGGTTACTGTCTCTGCTGGCCTTTCAGCTCCCACGACCACCAAGGGAGCAAAGCCTGCTGAAGCCAAGCCCGTCCGTATGGAGGAACTCCCCTATAGAAAAGAAAATAGATCGGCGGAGGAGAGGGGAACGGTTCAGCGCCGTTTCTCTTCCTCTCCTAAAGGCAGGCCTGCTCACGTATCTGCTGGCCATCCCGCTCCCACCACTACCAGTGGGGCGGTGCCAGCAGGAGCGACCTTGTTTTATAAGGACCCGGCGTCTGTGGGGAAGGGACCATCTACTTCCCCAAACACACGTCGGCGCCGATCCAGAAAGAAATCTCTTCGGGGTGTGTCGGGGACAGACACCCAGTCTTCGGACTGGGAGAAAGTCCCTCGACACCGCTCTCGCTCTTCCCCAAGAGCGAGACTCTTGAGGTCCGACGACGACCGCGCGTAACCCAATTTCAGAAAGCCTACGCAAACTCACACCATCATCAGGCAAGATTCTACCCACCCAGGTTCCCATAAAAAAGCAACCTTTTTCAGTTTTGTTAACAGAGCCCTCAAGTTACCCCTTTCTAAACAGGACCGTAACACAGAAATTAAAATTATTTATCAAATAGCCAAAATTAATGGTTTTAATCGGAACTATGTAAATGACATCATCAAGAAAATTAAAAATAAACCAGCCACCCACCTAATTCCAGACAAGCCCGAAAAACCTTTGTTTACAGTTTTTACCTATCCTAACAATTCCGTATACAGTATCACTAACATCTTCAAAAAATGCAATATGAAAATAGCCTATAAAACCTGTCATACTAATAGCAACTTGTTTTTCAATTCACACACTTTGAACAGCAAAGATAAATACAGTGCTTCTGGTATTTATAAATTAAGTTGTAATGACTGCAAAACTAACTACATAGGTCAAACGGGGAGAAGTTTCACTACCAGATTTTCTGAGCATGTCAACGCCACCAAATACAGGAGATTTTCAGCCATGGCTTCTCACATGAGTGAGATGAACCATCAATTTACCAACATAGACAATGACCTCGAAATTCTGCATCATGCTAATAAGGGCTCTCTTATGAATATCTTCGAGTCCATTGAAATTAACTCCGCACAGAGAATTTTCAATCCCCCCAACTTAAATGAAATATGTTTTGACCCCAATGTTTTATTTGACACTTAATCAGATTTTATCATAACAGCAAACAAAGGTTATAATAAACCGCCTTAAGCTCTCTTTACGCAGCTGGCTTCCCTCCCTTATCTCCCTTTCTTCCCCCCCTTTTTTCCCCCACCTTGGCTCGCTTTACGCAGCTGGCTTCCCTCCCTTATCTCCCTTTCTTCCCTCCCTCTTTTCCCCCACCTCTACCACTCCGCGGCAGAGCTCCTTCGCCTCCCCTCCCCCGTCCAACTCTCTACTTTATGTTTCACACTCAGCTGTTCACTTTCACTTATTCAGCCGGCCAGTTTCTCTACGTCTTCCTGCGTCGAAGTCACGTTTCCTCTACTATGACGTAAGTTTGTTACTTGTCTTGTTCTTTTAATAGCTCTTTTCCGTTCTACGTTTTTCGTTTGTCCCAATTTTATTTGCCGTTTTCTTATTTATTTTTCTTATACTAGATTTATTTCCCATTTAGGTTTCTCCTAAAGCCCACATGTCTACCTGAAGAAATTGGATTTTCTGTTTGCAAGATGCTCAACTTTCTATTCGTCTCCATTTCAAGAGGCCTTCATCAAGCTTGACCGATTTGACTTTCATCATGGCGATGTATCGTTCTTTCCACCAACGATCCATCATATGAAGTCAACAATGTCATTTCATGACTATCAGTTTTTTACATATTTTTAACTTTTTCTATGGATCGAATTCCCTAGATTTTCGGGCACGGAATTCTGCTATTTTACTTTATCAAAACTAGAAAATTTTACTAGAGTCATACAAATTACATTTTAAGTTCACATTTTAACATATACTGTTTTTTAATGTGTTTTTCCATTTGTTTGTGATATTCGAAAAAAAATTCTTAGGATAAGATTTACTTAATTTATTTGTACACTGTCCTCATGATTTTTATGTTTTATTTTCATCCTGTTATCTCATGTTAGTTTTAACCTTTTCAATTTTATTCTGATAATGGTACTGACAATATGTTTATATGTATGGCTGATGAAGGGGCCAAGGGAGGCCTCGAAACATGTACCATCCAAATGGGTTTAATATAGCCCCTTAACTGAAAGTGTTGTATTGATCAGGTGGAATTCTGTTCTCTTTATATTTAACCCAAGAGAGCGCCCGCTCCATTTTCTTCGTCTTCGGAAGGAGATGTGGAGATTGAGATGTGCTCTCCTGCCCCATCATCTCCAACTAGAGATGGGGAAGGGTGGCAAACGGTCAAGCATAAGTAGAAGACCCACTTCTACTTAAGTCCACACCATGGCAGTATTACAATGGAACTGTAATAGTTATTCTGTTTATCTCGCTGAATTACGACAATTAATATCTTCTTTTTCGGCAACCATTGTCTGTCTTCAGGAATCCAGGTTTCGTCCTGGACATGAGACAACAATGCGTCACTTCAAACTCTTCTCTAAAGACCTGGTGGACGGAGCTGTGGCCGCTGGTGGCGTCTGCACTCTCGTCCACTCGAGCCTCTTTAGTGAAGAGGTGCCGTTGCGTACTCAGCTAGAGGCAGTTGCAGTTCGTACTTCGTTGCCAGTAATGGCAACAGTATGTAACGTGTACATCCCGCCTGATTCTCAGCCGGATTACGACCAGCTGGTGGATCTAGTCTCTCAGCTCCCCCCTCCTTTTCTCCTTCTGGGAGATGTTAATGCCCACAGCACCATCTGGAGCTCCGCTACCACTAGCGGTAGAGGGAGAGATTTTGAGAGGCTGATCAGGCGGCTGGACCTGTGTCTGTTGAACACAGGGGAACATACGCACTTCTCTATTGCACATGGTACTTATTCAAGTATCGATATTACCTTGTGCAGTCGTGCGTTGGTTCCCCTGCTACAGTGGGGTGTACACGATGACCTTTGTAATAGTGACCATTTTCCAATTATCGTTACTCTTCCGAACCAGAGAGCCATCGGGTTACCAAGTCGATGGCTTCTCCGTCGGGCTGATCGGCCAACTTTCACGGCACGTGCGGTGTTTGCCAAAGATACCTTTGAGAGTGTCGACGATCATACCATTCACATAACTAATGTTATTTTGGCTGCTGTTGAGGAAACAATACCTTCCTCATTCGGCAACTCACGCCGGAAGCTTGTCCCTTGGTTGATAGCCGAGATTGCAGCAGCCATTAAAGATCGTCGACGTGCTTTCAAATGCTATTGGAGGCAAAACACTATGGCCAACCTTATCACCATCAGAAGGATGCGTGCTAGAGCCCGATATCTGATTCGGGAGAGTAAGAAAACGATGTGGGAAAAGTATGTGTCGTCTATGACGGCGCATACTCCTTCGTCTCAAGTGTGGACTAAGCTTCGTCGGATCTCCGGACTCCCGACATCACTGTCGATACCCGGAGTGTCCATTAATGGAGTCATCATCACGGACCATCTCGCCATTGCCAACAGCATTGGCTCGCACTTCTCCGATGTATCCTGCTCCGGGAGTTACGATCCTACATTTCTGACTCAGAAGCGGGAGGCAGAGACTCACCCCTTGTCCTTTGCCACTGCTGCTTTGGAATCCTATAATGTACCATTCTCTGAATGGGAACTACGCAGTGCGCTTGCATTGTGCAGGGATACGGCTCCTGGACCGGATTTCATACATAATCAAATGTTAAAACATCTGTGCGAATCCAGTATTAAAAAACTGTTGATCCTCTTCAATCGTATGTGGATTGAAGGGGAGTTTCCATCTCAATGGCGAGAGGGGATTGTGATACCGATTCCTAAGACAGGAAAGGATCCCAAGTTTGTAAGCAGCTATAGGCCCATTTGTGTTTGACAAATGGCCTATGTAAGCTGCTCGAAAAGATGGTGAACCGTCGACTGGTGTGGTTCTTGGAGGATAAAGGTCTCCTGTCTGAGTACCAATGTGGATTTCGCTCTCATAGGTCCACCACTGACCATCTGGTGCGACTTGAGAGCGCCATACAGGAGGCTTTTTTCCGAAAGCAGCACCTAGTCATGGTTTTCTTTGACCTCGAGAAAGCCTACGACACCACATGTCGCTATGGGATCCTTTCTACCCTTCACAAGTGGGGACTCCATTGTAACTTACCGACTTTCATTGCGAATTTCATGTCCGTCCGACTCTTCCGTGTAAGGGTCGGTAGGACATTATCGCAATACTATACCCAAAAAAATGGAGTTCCTCAGGGTTCAGTGCTGAGTGTCACCTTGTTCGCGATTGCCATTAATGGCATTGTTGCCGCCGCCGGGTCCGCGGTAGTTCCATCGCTGTATGTAGACGATTTAGCTCTGCATTACAGCTCTGGAAGTATGGCAGTCGTGGAACGGCAATTGCAGCTAGCTATCAACCGGGTCGACAGGTGGGCTCACGTCCGGGGTTTTCGTTTTTCAGCAGCGAAAACCTCCGTCGTCCATTTTTGACGGCTACGGAGGCTACACTTACACCCTGAACTACATCTCAGGGATGCTGCGTTGCCGTTGGTTGACTCTTATCGCTTCCTGGGGCTCCATTTTGATAGCAAGTTAACGTGGCAGCACCATATACGGCAATTGAAAATGACATGTCTCAGGAATCTGAACATGCTCAGGTTTCTTAGTGGCACTACGTGGGGGGCTGACCGTGCGGTGCTGCTACGGTTCTACCAAGCCCTCGTCCTGTCCTGACTAGACTAAGGTTCTGCGGCATACGGTTCAGCAAGGCCGGCAACCTTGAAAATGCTGGACAGTATCCACCATAGTGGCGTTAGGCTGGCTACCGGTGCCTTCCGGACCAGCCCGATACCCAGCCTACTCGCCGAATCGGGTGTTCCACCTCTAAATTATAGACACCAACATATGCTTTTAGCATATGCTGCCAATGTGCGTCAAATGCCGCAACACCCGACCTATCAAGCTCTCTTCTGTATCCAAAACCACCAGGGGTACGCCAACCGGCCTTGTGCCACTCGGCCGGTTGATATTAGACTTGATAGCTCGTGTACTGAAATAGGAGTGGCTGTAGGTCCCTGTATGATCCGGACATCTAGCGAGGTGCCTCCGTGGCAAGTCCCGCGTCCGGAAATTCGGTTAGATCTTCACCAAGGTCCTAAGGTGAACATGGATTCGTCCGTTTACCGGAGGCAGTTCCACAGCATAGTTCACCAATTTCCGGACGCTGGCATTCTATACACGGATGGTTCGAAGGTAGACGAGAAGGTGGGTTGTGCTTACGTTATTGATGGTGCAAATACCAACATCTTTTTGCCTGAGGCCTGTAGTGTGTTTACTGCGGAGCTCGTTGCCATCTATGAAGCTCTGCAGTTTGCACTACAGGATGCACGAATCCACTTTCTCATGTGTACCGACTCTTTGAGTTCGTTGCAGTCAATTGCTACATGTTTCCCGCAACACCCCCTAGTGCAGCGAATCCACGACCTACTAGCCGGGCTGTGCCACGCTGACACTCGAATCACCTTTCTGTGGCTTCCAAGCCACATGGGAATTGCGGGAAATGAGTTAGCAGATCAAGCTGCAAAAGAGGCGGTATCACTACCACCTCGACCAATGGAGGTACCCGCTAGAGATATTCGCTCTCAGTTACGCCTACAAGTTCTGGCTTTTTGGGAGAGTCAGTGGCTAGCTGACCCACTGCCCAGTAAACTGAAAGCGATCAAGGGAACTACTCGCGTGTGGCGGAGCTCCTTCCGGGCCCGGAGAGAGTCCGTCATTTTGTGTAAGCTAAGGATAGGTCATACAAATCCACCCACTCGTACCTAATGAGAAGGGAAGACCCCCCCACTTTGTATCTGTGGAGCCGTTTTCACCGTGGCCCACATTTTCACCGAGTGTGTGGATCTTGCTGAGTTACGAAGAAACCTTGGTTTGCAGACGACACTCAAACTTATATTAGCCGATGACGCGGTGGCTGCTGATCGCGTTATCTGCTTTATAAGTGAGAGTGGGTTAGGGCCAGCAATCTAAATTTTCCAGTGAACATTGACTCAACGACTTGTTCGTTTTTGAATGATAATGTTTTTGTTTTTCCGTAATTTTTGTTTATTTTTATAATTTTTATTTTTATTTAATTTTTTGTTTTTGTTTTATAAATTTTTTGGTCTTTTTAAAATTTAGATATCCACCTCAAAATTTTAAATTCAATTCAAAATTTGTATTCTTTAATCTGTGTTAAGAGGGGTAGATGACCTCGTAGTTCTGCCCCTTAAAACAACAATAACCAACTAACTTAGTTCAAAGGTCTTACAAGGAGAAATGAAAGTTGCCAGTTTTCGTCACAAATGACGACCATTGGTAAAGTGCGTTTTTTTAAATCCAGTGTTCGTCACCAGCATTTCTAACCAAACTAGGAATGTGAGCACTAAATAGCAAATCGCATATGTTACAGAAACAATTACCAACTACGGTATATCACACACTTGTAAAATTTTAAAACGTCGGAACATACCACGTATGCACATAATTAACTCGCGTGCCTGCTTAGCACATGCGAGAAGCAATACGCTACGGTCAAGACAGCTCAACTCACAGGAGATGATTGACGGTGGGAATAACCTATTGCATCGCACGCATGATTTCGCAAAGTTGATCCTTATCGGCAACTAAGGTATGGCGAATCTCGTAAGACTTCATGCGTTGAGAAAGACCCGTTGACAGGCTTATTATTTGTACTTATCATCATCATCATCATTTCCCCTTATCCAGCTCCTGCCGGGTCGGGGTATTTATGGCACTTCTCCACTTTCCTCTTTCCTTCCACAATTCTTCTTCCACGATCTTGTCCCAGTCTAGATTTCTTTTTCTCATGCTGTTCTTCACTGAATCGATCCACCTTGTTCTAGGTCTTCCCCTTGCTCTCTTTCCCTTGCACTTGGCCTCCAGCATCTGTCTTGGTATTCTATTTTTCTCCATCCTCTTTACATGTCCAAACCACCTTAGTTTATTCTTCTCAATTCTCTCATTTAGTTTTCCCATCCCAACTTCCTTCCTAACATCTTCATTCCTCACTCTGTCTTTCCTTGTCTTACCTATCATACTTCGTAGGAATTTCATTTCACTGGCTTGGATTCTACTCTCTTGCCTGCTTGTCAGGGTCAAGTCTCAGCTGCATAAGTTAATATGGGTACATAGTACACTTTATACATTACCTCCTTGCTTTTCCTTCGTACTTCCTTATCCCAAGCAAGTTTTCTTACACTTTGATAGAATGCATTGCTCTGCTGTACCCTCCTGCCAATCTCCATGTCCAACCTACCAGTTTGCATCAATTCACTTCCTAGGTATTTGAACGTGTCCACAATTTCCAAACTCTGACTTCCAATTTTCACAGTGCCCTTTCCTTGTCTTTCCCCTCTTGTCATCACCATGGTCTTGCTGATTTTCAGGCCGTAGTGTTTCTAAATATTTTCGTTCAGTGCATCTAGTTGTTTTTGCAGTTCTTCGGTGTTCCTTCCCCAGACCACAATATCGTCTGCAAATAATAGTAACTTCATTTCTTTATGTCCATATGCTCCCTTTGTTTCCTTTACAATTTCATCCATTTGTAACGACTACTGGCTCAGTGACGAAAACCGGTCCAGTTACCTTAAATGCAGATGGTGTTCTGAACTTCAAGTTTGGTGGCCTACGTTAAGACATGCAATACTTAGGGCTGTTTTCACCAACTCTTCACTAACGATTAGTTAGATAATTCCCATTTAACATAAATACGAGATTTAATGCGTGATTATCTTAGATGCATTTCACGAGGCCATTTGGGTTCGCAATTAGTTAAATAAGATTTACGGCTCTTGCGCATGCGTGGACTCTGTTTCATCTTGGAGAGCATGGCGGATAGAACAAGAAGTGTGTAGCACTGATTGCTGTTTGCGATACTTCCTTGAGACTTTCTGGAACATAATTATAAAGGAAGGGAAATACAGAAGACCTTATTCGTGACAAAAGCTTAAAATGATATGAACAACGTATTTAGGAGAACTGGCAGTTGTGCGAATAGATACCATATTAGGACGCGCTACCCACTTGTCTATGTAGCGTAAGCGGTAGAGGTGCAGACGCCCAATTTATTATGCAGCGCTGAAAGCAGTTCAAAACCCCCTTTCGGATTTTTTTTTAAAATTTCCGTATTCTTCTTTCTTGGTATTAAACCTTAGTAGTGTGTGTGATCTTTTAAAGTTTCATTGTCATAAACATATTTTATATTCATATGGATGAAAATTCGTGTGAAACTCGGAAACAAACCGCAATTGTGGAAAACGCTAGGCACAGTTCAACTGTTTCCCGCCACTTTAAAGATGCTTTAGAGAGTTGAGTGGCCAGATTTGGCCATTTAACGTAATTCCTTGTTAGTGGTAAGTTAATGAGCGTTTCTGTTTGGTGAAATGCTCGTGCAAAGTTAAATAACCTTTAATGATGAATTATGAGATAATTGACGTTGGTGAAAACGGCCCTTAGGGTATTCTTGAAATAAGTAAACAATGAATTTAAAGCCAAGAGATGTAATTTTGTGGGATTTGAAGAATTGTATTTATCTCACGTTTATTTGTAAGCATAGCTTTGGAAGCTATTTTTCAGTGTTGCCTTATTGACAATTAATATTGCAACTATTCAGTTGGTCAACACAATATAATCCCCAATTAAGGTAGATGTACCGGTTTTCTTCACTGAGCCAGTCGTCGTCACTCTCGTATATAAGTACAAAAAATAAGCCTGTCAAAGGGCCTTTCTCAACGCACGAAGTCTTACGAGATGCATCTGGGTCATACCTTCGTTGCCGATAAGGAGCAACTTTGCGAAAACATGCGTGCGATGTAATAGGTGATTCCCAGCGTCAAACATCTCCTGTGAGCTGAGCTGTCTTGACGCGCCATTTGCTTCTCGCATGTGCTAAGCAGGCACGCGAGTTAATTATGTGCATACGTTGTTATTTCGTGCTCACGTGCCTAGTTTTGTTAGAAATGCCGGTATTCGTACAATCAATTGAAATTGAAGAGTTTATGACAATCCTTGATCTCACCTTAAGCAATAACTTTTTCACTTTTAATAATGTCATCTACAAGCAGAAAGAAGGATTAGCCATGGACTCCCCGCTTTCGGGCATCATTGCCAATATTTACCTAGACCATCTGGAGCACACTAAAATAATTAACAATATTAAGGGAATATTTTGGGGCAGGTATGTTGATGATGTTTTCTTTATTGTCAATGACAACATCCAGGGTATTGACCGAATTTTCAATGATTTGAATAGTATAGACCCCAACATTAAATTCACTTTGGAGTCAGCTATCGACAATAAGATTAATTTTCTAGACACCACTGTTGCCCAAGTAAACAACAGGCCTTATTATAAAATTTTCAGAAAGCCTACGCAAACGCACACCACCATCAGGAACCATTCTACCCACCCAGGTTCCCATAAAAATGCAACCTTTTTCAGTTTTGTCAACAGGGCCCTCAGGTTACCCCTTTCTAAACAGGACCGTAATACAGAAATTAAAATTATTTATCAAATAGCCGAAATTAATGGTTTCAATCGGAATTATGTAAATGACATCATCAGGAAAATTAAAAATAAACCAGCCACCCACCTAATTCCAGACAAACCCGAAAAACCTTTGTTTACAGTTTTCACCTATCCTAACAATTCCGTTTACAGTATCACTAACATCTTCAAAAATGCAATATGAAAATAGCCTATAAAACCTGTCATACTAATAGTAACTTGTTTTTCAATTCACACACTTTGAACCGCAAAGATAAATACAGTGCTTCTGGTATTTATAAATTAAGTTGTAATGACTGCAAAACCAACTACATAGGTCAAACGGGGAGAGGTTTCACTACCAGATTTTCTGAGCATGTCAACGCTACCAAATACAGGAGATTTTCAGCCATGGCTTCTCACATGAGTGAGATGAACCATAAATTTACCAACATTGACAATGACCTCGAAATTCTGCATCATGTTAATAAGGGTTCTCTAATGAATATCCTAGAGTCCATTGAAATTAACTCCGCACAGAGAATTTTCAATCCCCCCAACTTAAATGAAATATGTTTTGACCCTAATGTTTTATTTGACACCTTGTCTGATTTTATCATAATAGCAAACAAAGGTTATAATAAACCGCCCTAAGCTCTCTTTACGCAGCTGGCTTCCCTCCCTCATCTCCCTTTCTTCCCTCCCTTATTTCCCCACCTCCGCCACTCCACGGCAGCGCTCCTTCATCTCCCCTCCCCCATCCAACACTCTGCTTTGTTTTGCGTGCTCAGCTGTTCACCTTCACTCGTTTAAGCTGGCCAGATTCTCTACGCTTTCCTGCGTCGGAAGTCACGTTCCCTCTACTATGACGTAAGTTTGTTATTTTTTCTGTTAAACAGCTCTTTTCCGTTCTATGCTTTTCGTTTGTCCCAATTTCATTTGCCGTTTATTTAATTGCTTTTCTTAATACTAGATTTATCTCCCCTTTAGGTTTCTCCTAAAGCCCATATGTCTACTAGAAGAAAATTTTGGATTTCCTAAACACAAGATGCTCAACTTTCCTTTCGTCTCCATTTCAAGAGGCTTTCATCAAGCTTGGCCGATTTGACTTTCATGCATGGCGATGTATTGTTCTTTCTACCAACGATCCTCCGTATGAAGTCAACAAAGTCTTAATATGACTATCAGTTTTTAACATACTTTTAACTCTTTCTATGGGTCGAATTCCCTAGATTTTCGGACACGGAATCCTGCTATTATATTTTATCAAAACTCGATGATTATTACAAGAGTCATTTAAATTGTACTTTAAGTTTGCATTTTAACATATACTATTTATAATGTGTTTTTCCATTTGTTTGTAATATTCGTAAGGTTTTCTTAGGACAAGTTTTACTCAATGTATTTGTACCACAACTGTCCTCATGGATTTTTTATGTCTCATTTTCATCAAGTTTTCTCATGTTAGTTTTAACCTTTTCAATGTTATTCCAAGATTGTACTGACAATATGTTTATGTGTATGGCTGACGAAGGGGCCATGGAAGGCTTCGAAACATGTACCAACCAAATGGGTATAATATAGCCCCTTGACTGAAAAGTTTTGTATTGATCAGGCGGAATTCCTGTCCTTTAATATTTGAGAAATGCCGGTGACGAACACTGGATTTAAAAAAACGCACTTTACCAATGCTCGTCATTTGTGACAAAAACTGGCACATTGTCATTTCTCCTTGTAAGACCTAACTAACAGCGGCAATATACTTATAATGTAGCTCTAAATCACCCTGTATTAATTAAATTATCATTTGATCATCGTGTCCAGTAGTCGTCATAGCTGACGAACTTTAGAGCACATTCGTGACGAACACTAGTGCACGATAATGTTCAAGTTTATGTTAACGATTCACAACCAATAAACATTTACAGTGTATTGTTATTATTACGTAGGTCTCTCTTCTTGATGGCCGCACCTCAGTAGGCCTAGCGTTTTTTTTTTTTTTTTTATTGAGATGAAAAATATTATATTATTCTAAGACTAAATCAGGCAATATGTCGAAACGCACAGTTCTGAATTATGATATTCAGCAAGTGGAAGCTGCTATTAAGGCCGTAGTGGAGGACGGCATGAGTATTAAAAAGGCCGCGGAGAGGAATGGTGTTCCGAGATACACCCTCTTGGACAAAATTAAAGGAAAATCTCCTAGGGAGAGGAAGATGGGGCTAAGTTCCTTTTCAACAAAGGAAGATGAGGCTATGCTAGTTCAATGGGTAATCTCACTACGAAAAGCGGGGTCCCGGTAACAAAGGACGATTTGCAAAATAGCGTCCAGTGCCTCACACAAGAATTGAAGAGGGACTATCCTTTCAAAGATGGCGGCCAGGAAGGAAATGGTGTGAATCTTTCCTAAAAAGAAATCCAGGTCTATATTTAAGAACCTCTCAAAATTTGACAGTAAGCCGTGCTGCAATTACAAAACATCAAATTAAAACCTGGGTTTCAGAAGTCTACAGCTATTTGTTGGAAAACGACCTCCAGTCTATTTTGTCAGACCCTTGGCGACTGTTCAACGCTGACGAGACGGCTTTCTTTCTCAATCCGAAAGGTAACAAAGTGCTGGTGAACAGGGGTGACAAGACCATATATCAGTAAGTGAATTCGGATGATAAAGAATGCTTAACGGTACTTGTAACAGGCAATGCCTACGGCGATATTTCTCCTTCCCTTGTAGTGTTAAAGTATGAAAGTCTGCTGCAAGACATCATTGCCACAATGCCAGCACACCTGGGGCATTGGCAAATCGCCAAATGGGTGGAGGATGGGGGAAGTGTTTTACGAATTTCTCAGTAACATATTTCATCCTGGGTAGGTTGAGAAAGAGTTTCCTCTCCCTGTCATATCGTCCAGTGCCTCACACAAGAATTGAAGAGGGACTTTCCTTTCAAAGATGGCTGCCAGGAAGGGAAGGTGGTGCGCAGAACACAACGCTACCATTACGTCATGCCTCACTTCCATCCCACCATTCACAGTCAGTCTGTCTCGAGAATCTGAGCTAGTGTGTTGTCAGGAAAGCGAAGTGTAAGGCAGCGTGAAAGAGACAGGCTTGATGAGGTAAGCGACGGTGTTGCCATTTCGCAGGAACTCATGGCAGCAGCCTGCAGTGTGGGGACTCGGACATGGTGGACCTGTTGCAACAGTGGATATGTATCTCTTTCTCTCTCTGCGCAAATCCCAGAGAGCCGGCCGCCTTCCGGGCTGCCGTGAGCTCTAGTAAATTTTGTGAGGATCATGGAATTGTTTTGGTCCCTTTACTACCTAATGCCACACACGTACTTCAACCCATGGATGTAGGGGTTTTTAAGCCACTAAAGACTGCCTGGAAGAAAAGTGTATGTGAGTGGCGAATTCAGAGGGTTGCTAATAGCGAAGATATTACACTGAAGAAGGATTTTTCGAAACTTTTGGCAACAACAATTGGTGTTAGGCCTCGGTGAATGGTCATTTTCCGGGTTGTTATGCCGTGGTCTCACTTGTTTAGAGCAGAATTACAATGTTTTCATGCTCGTATGTCTTCTACCCACCATTCCCGCTTCCCGATGCCGTCTCTCTTTTTTTTAATATTTAATTTTTTATTTAAAAACATTTAAAAACTGGTACTGTTTTATTCGTAAATGTTAGCCTCCAAGTCCATAAATCGGTGTCTTACGCAACAATTGCCAGAAATGCATTACAAACAGCAGACAAGGAAAACTAACAATGTGACTGCAATTGGTGCAAACGGGTGACGAATATAGGAAAAATCCAAAGACATCATGCCGAGGACTGGCGCAAAAACACACTTTTTTAAAAAATACGTAATTATTCCTAAAACAAATATCTTCGACTTTCCTCGTGTTTGAGTAGAGTTTGAGGTTTAGGTACAGTGCTTTTGTTGATTAAATTTACCAAAATGTGTAAGGTGTATATATTTTTTGACTAAATCTGTCTTAACATGACGACCATTGGTGCATTTACCTTACTGGGACATAAGAAGAAGAAATGGTAACAGTGTAGGAGACGAGAACCTACGGAAAATCTTATTAACTACTGAAATTAGCCATAGTACCTTCTGTAATGATTCAAAATTGATCTGGAAATGATGTAGTTCACTCCTGCGCTGTCTATAACCCACCCACCTTCCCATTTTATATCACGACTTATATAGTAAAATTCCAGCTGCGTGAATTATGCATAAGCACAGTATTGCCAACTCCAAGCAAACCCCACCCATATGGAACTAATTGTCTAGGCTGTCTAGGTAGTGTTCCGTGAGGGGTTCAAATGAAAGGAACAGTGGTTTTGGCAATGGTTTTATGACAATTGTTACAACCTAACTCATCCACATCAATGGCTTTTGACAATGGTTACAGCCTAACGTGTTGTCGGGGTAGATGACCTCGGTGTTCCTCCCCTTAAATCAATAACTAACGTGTCGTCAACAGTGCCCAGCTAACTTCCCATGCCCAAGGCTGTACCTCAACCCAACCATTCTCACCTTCATTTTGTCCAATCCAATTGGTTTTGATAGTTGTTTTAGCCTGCGGGCCGTGTTAGCCATATATCCACCCCTGGTTTTTGTCACGCACAGTGGAAATAGTCACACATAATCTTTCTCTAGACCGATGGCTTTAGTCACGCATATGACCGACCTCATGTGGCGGTGTATTTTATATCTTACATGTTGGCAACAATACCATAACGTGAATGTGTCGGCATGTCTCGTCAATGTTTCCACCCATGAAACAGTTGATGAATGCTCAGCACTTGATGAACATGGCTGCCATCGTTCAATGAGCAAGAAATAAACCCGCATATTTACATATTTTGGCACATATTTCCAGTACGCTAGTCGTATTGGACGGCAATTTCAATTGGTATTGTCCTCTGTAAAGGTATAGAAATCATATATAATCATATATTATCCAAGTGGAAGTGTAAAAGTCAGGGTCTCGTCTCCTTCACCTTTCTTCTTCTTTTACGTTAGCATTTGTCCCACAAATTGGCAGGGTCTGCTTTTTTGGTTCTCTGTCGCCATAATAGACGATTGTGTGCCATGTCAAGATGAAGTCAGGCAATTTTTGGGTCTTCGTGTCTCAGGGGAAGAAATAGGACATGGATATGGGTATAAGTTTAGCATAAGAGTGATGATCACAACCAGGAAGAAGGAGAGAGTCACAACGGGAATAACAATTGGCGGGGAAGAATTGAGGAATGTAGAGAGTTTCATATACATCTGGGAAGCATAATACAAGAAAATTGAAGAAATGACAGAGAAATAAATGAGCAGGGGAGGCAAGCAGAATTAATCAGGAAAAGTGTTAGGAACCTGGTATGGAGTAAGGATGACCCTCAAAACAACAAAAAGGTTATATATAGGACGTACTTCGTTTCAATCCAGTTGTATGCCTCAGAAACCTGGGTTATGAAAGGAAGGGGGCGAAGCAAAATACAGGCTAGTGAGATGAAATTCTTGAGAAACAGTGTTGGAGTGACAAAGGTGGACAGGTTATGAAATGAGAAGATCGGAGAATTAGTCAAGGAGGGAGCATTACAGGATAGGACAGAGGAATCAAGGCTTAAATGGTATGGGCATGTTAAGCGAATGGATGGGAGGAGGATACCCAGGAAGATACCCAAGATGAAAATAGAGGGAAAGAGACCAAGAGATAAGTGGCTGAAAGGTGTGGAGGACGGCGTGCAAAAGAAAGGAGAAGACTGGACCAAGGTGGTGAGGGAGAGATGGTGGGAGGACAGAAGACGATGGAGGGGCATATGTTCCAAACAGACCCGGCCAGTGGCTGGAAACGGTGCAGATTATGATGATGTAGGGTGTTTAGCCAACGCTGTCTCGGTCATCCTATTGGTCTCCTCCCATCTATCCGAAATGTCAATCCAGTATGTGCAACTGTTGTTTCAGCAGCTCGTAAGACATATACATACCAGCGGAGACGGCTTTCCCTCATCTTTTCAGTAATTGGCGCTACTCCATATCGCTTGCGAATGCCATTATTGCCGACATGCTCATGGAGTGTCAAGCCAGATGCCCATCTGAGCATCTTTGTCTCCATCACACCAAGTTAATGTTCCAACTCCTTGGTTGAAGGCCAGCATTCTGCCCCATAAAGTGCAACGGGACGGACCACAGAACGATAAACTTGAGACTTTAGCAGGTCTGGAATCTTCTTATCACATACAACACCAGACAAAGAGCGCCACTTCAACCATGCGCTGCTCACGCAATGTGATATTTCAGGTCTGAGGGTTCCATCTCCAGTAATAGTCGATCCAAGATATTTAAACGACAATGTCTTTGGAAGGTCAGCACTATTAATTTGAATCGTATTCGGATCATTTAGATCTGTTGTCAAATACTCAGTTTTCTTAATGTTGAGCCGTAATCCTTCACCGTTAATAAAAGACCTGAAGAAATTTGCATGTGATTAAAAATATATAGCCTATATACATGGTGTTTCGAAAAATGTGTAAGATATTGCAACAGCGGTTGGGATTAGTCAAAACGAGAAGAAATGTTCCTATAAACATATGTCCGGAAACAAATACCTTTTGAGATATGAGCCATTTCATCCGCGTGGAGGAGGCGTTGTGTTCGGTGGTGCAGGCGTCTTTCCGTTTAAGGTCTTTGCACGAGTCGGATGTCCAGTCATAGTATGTGGTTGTGTGGTTCGCCGGACCTTAATCCATTGGATTTCTGGCTATGGGGACATTTAAATACATGGTGTATGCCACACCCATCGACAATGTGCAGATGTCACAAGAGCGTGTGACCAATGAGTGTTCCCACATCCGCGACCAGCCAGCCGTGATTGGACAAGATCGGGAATCCTTGCGAAGAAGAGCCGAAGCATGTGTACGAATTCGTGGTGACCATGTGGAGCATCTCTTGTAACTTGCAGATGGTATCCGTGGACAGACCGGCTGAAATCATCCCAGCTCCTGGTTGTTGGTGGTGACGATGGATGTGTGTTCTGTTGAACGTGGGTTACAAGTCAACTGTTCATTAGAAGTAGCTGGTAGGATGACGTCCAGTAAAATGGCTCATATCTCAACAGGCATTTGTTTCCAGACATATGAGTCGTCCAGTTGCAAAACTCGTTTAATCCACTTGTGAATAAGGTTTATTTTCGTTAGAAACTTTTCTTTTGTGTTTGTTGTTTTCTACTTTTTGCTTTGTGTTTTTGGATTTTGGTCTTGTGTTTGCTTTGTGCTTTTGCTTTTTTTGAATTTTGCCTTTTGCTTTGTGTTTCTTGTTTTTTTGTTTTCTGCTTTTGCATTTGTTTTTGAATTTTGCTTTTTGCTTCGTGTTTTTGGTTTTGTGTTTGTCTTTTGGAAAATCAAAATAAAACAACATAAACAAAACAAATTCAATATAAAACAAAACAAAATAAAATTTTAAAAACAAAAAAATAAAATATAAAATAAAACAAATCAAAAAACAAAACAAAAGATTAAACAAAACATTTCAAAACAAAATGAAATAAAATAAAACTAAACAAAATAAAAAAAACTAAACAAAATCAAAAAACAAAACAAAATAAATTAAAATAAAATAATTAAATAAATCATTTTACGACATGGTCCTTATTCACAAGTGGATTAAACGAGTTTTGCAACTGGACGACTCCTATGTTTATAGGAACATTTCTTCTCGTTTCTACCAATCCCAACCCCTGTTGCAATATCGGACACTTTTTTCGAAACACCCTGTATTTGTTATGGACTACAGAAGCAGGAGAAAACTATGAGATGACATGCTTCGATCGTCAAGTTTATGTTTTTGGTATTATATTGTTGACTCACTGAAAAGTTGCAATATCAATTATTTGTAAGCAGGATCACACTAGATAGCAGTGAACATATGGAACTGTTATATTGTTTCATACATCACTTGACAAATACAGTTGGTTGGTTCCTTAGTTTAGGGACTGTGACAATGCGGTCATGTAGCCCCGTACAAATACAGTAAAACCCAGTTATAGCGCGGTTTGATTTCCCGCTAATATGGATATAACGCGGGAGAAAGTTTGCCCCCCCCCCAGTAAAAAATATGTATTATGGTACATGGTACATTTTCATTTATCTTGCACGGTAAGTCAACATACACTTACGGAAATGTAACTATTGATCAAATTCACACAGTACTGTATTGTCATTAACTTAGAAAGTACTTTACAGTACTGTATTATTTTTATATGTCTGCTTTTCTCTCAGGAGAAACAGGAGGGCACAGCCGTGTTTATGAAAGAATGTGTGGCAAGAAAGGGTGTGAAGGAACATTCAAATGGTTTCCAGATGCCTCCTTCAAATGTTTCAACTGGAGAGTGAGTTTTATGGACGATGGGAATGGAATGTGTACTGGTTATAACATCTCACAATCTCTGTAGCCCAGACCATGCGTTGAGCTTGGGAAACCTATTAAGTCAGGTTATTAGTTGCACATCATTTGGTACGTAAGAGAGGCGGCTGGCACGATTCTTGGAATGGGACCTTTTTATTGTATGTAGGCCTACTCAATCTTCACTCCCAGAATGATTTTTAAAAACCAAGTTAGTAGGAACATAATATTGTAAACTGAATTCCATAAACGGAATCGACGATTAAAAACAGAACTTTTCTATGATCTTACTACACGCCAGTACGGGACTCAATAAAGTGGATTGAGGGGCTAGTAAAACAATGTGCTTTGCTTTTACCTGGGATTAATTAATCAATATCAATACAGTACCATCTTTGTTTTCTCTATACCAAACTACATTTTCTGTCTAGCAGAATACTTCAAATTATTACAAATTCAGGTATATGATTTATTCAACAACCAGGAACTTCTTGATAATTATGTCAATAACTTATAGTCATTTTAGAATCTGAGTGTGTGGCCCATCAAGCAGCGCAAGGTGATGTATAGCCTATGTTTGGATCCTGTTCATATTCACATTTACATTAGAAATAGGAATTGTACTTATGATAAAATAAGTGTGGTCATTTCATCCCTTGTCGGTACAAAATAACAAAATTTAACCGACTATTATTATGTTATTTAGATTTTCTATTAGTGCCCGTAACAGGTACTGGAAACTGTAAATATTGTCTCGAGATTTAATGATTTTCAGTCAGTCAACACGATTGTACCCAATTGTAAGGGGTGTTTCCCTAAATCTGAAAAAAGAATGTGTATCATGAGTAATATAATTCTCTTGGATAACCTCATATTAAATTTTTTCAGGTTTAGGGAAACACCCATTTCAATTGATACAATCGTGTTGACCAGGGCTAGATTTGTAACGGTAGGCACCGGTACGCCGTATCGAAACCTCTGATCGAGGGAAAAGTCGAATATAAAACATAATTTTTAGAACTGTGGAACGTTAGTTGTAAGTCGAGGTCAACTTGGTCTTTGACTGAACTGTACTTCGAGCCTTACGCAAGGTGCTAGCTGACTCATCCTTCCCCGTAACAGTTCAGCTTCCATTTAGCCGTCAATGTAAGTGCAGTTGGAATATTCGATGGCCTGTCACTGTTTTACGGGTTTGTTTTGTTGAATCGTGTAGTGTTTTGTAATCAAAGTGCGTACATTTCGCTAATTGTGTGTTGTTGTATGTGTACATGCCTTTACAATGTGTAAAATAACTAATTATTTTAGTAAACCAAAACAACCATAACTAGACGAAGAAACTGAAAAATGCACGTCACTTCCAATAGAATTAGATTGCTATTTTGTCCACGGTGTTCTGAATAGCGTAAAAATATTGTTTAAAAAAATCTATATTTCAATATTCCATAAAGCCCCCTCCCACCACCACCCAGTAGCTCACAGTACCGGAACCTCTTTTTCTACAAATCAAGCACTGGTGTTCACCTACGGAAAAACATTAAATCTTGATTATTGAGCAAAACTGAAAAATGGCTTCCAATACAATAATGTAAATATTGTCTGTTAAATGTTCTTTTGTATTGACAAGGTGAGAAATATCCACACTTATTGTAACTCCTAGTACAGGGTGGGCAAAACAAAACTGGCCGGGATTTTTTTAATGATTATTTATTTATAACATGTTTACAATTGCCCCTTCTTAATGAACACCAGAGTAAATGCTGGAAATAGTCACCATTGACGTAGATGCAGCGCTAGGCTTGATTTATCAAATTGTGAGAAATGTGTAGCAGCTCTGCCTGAGGAATAGCACCAATAGCCTTTTCAATGTTCTGCTGTAGCTCTTCCAGTGTGTGAGGATTATTTGCGTACGCCTGACCCTTCAATTTGCCCCACAGGTAAAAATCACAGGGAGAGAGATCGGGCGATCGAGGTGGCCAGGAGATTGCACTGCCTCTGCTGATTGTCCTCTCCTCACCAAATACCTCATGCACCCATGCCAAGGTTGTGAAGGCAGTGTGTGCTGTTGCTCAATCTTGCTGAAAATATTCATACAGTCATTCACCTTCTGTGAGTTGATCCACATATGGATTATACAGTTTCTGGACATACTGGGCTGCATTAACAGTTTGGTTAAAGAATCGCGTTACAATGCGGACACTAGACATTTCGCACCAAACACCAATCTTGACATTATGTGACGGCACTTCAAAGTACTGATGGGGGATTTTCTGATCCATAATGGCATATGTTTTGTGAGTTCACATACCCTGACAGGCTGAACCAGACCTCATCTGAAGAAATGAAAATCTGAGGATCCAAAAGACCTGCTTCCACTTCACTTGGGAACCACCGGCAGAACTCAACACGCGCAGGTTTGTCTGGACACTTTAACGTATGCACAACATTAAATTTGTGAGGATACAGATGCAGGTCCTTTTTTCTTATAATGTTTTGACACAATGATCTCCTAATTCCCACTTGCAGAGATAACTGACGTTACTAGTTTGTTGGATTTGTTCCAGGCTTTCCTCCACTCGTGCAATGTTTTCAGGATTGTTACTACAGTGGAACGTGGCTAATTCGTACTTCTATAATTCGAATTTTTCTCTTGGTCCCTAGCATTTTATATACAATCAATGCTAAAAAATCGTGGTTAATTCGAATTATATTTTGGATAATTCGAAGTTTTTAGTGTAAAAAGCCGATCGGAAGCCAAACAGTTGGGTCAGTTCCAGAAAAAAAAAACTATTCCGAGTGCAGCCCAAGCAACAAACTTAGTTGTTTTTGGAAAGTAGAAATGACGTAAGTGGTTCTGTTTTCCTTTCCTCAAATTTGTTAGATTCTTTTGTGATGGCTGAAAAAATTAAATGTAAGAAACAGGTAAGAATCTCAAACTATTTTGAAAAACAGTAGATTTCTCTATGACTTAACTAGATTGCTGGATTACTAGTGACGTTAAATAGGTGAATAGTACATTTTGGTTTTATTTTCCATTTGAAACTTTTGAGGCTATTCACGATACAGTCTCTATAAAGTACCGTTTTCTGTTAATATGATTTGTAGAATGTAAATCATTATGTAAACGTAACACAATATCTTCTCTCTACCCTTTTCAAAGAACTTGCTTAATTCGAATGTTTGGATAATTCGAATTTTTGGACTGGTCCCTTGCGGTTCGAATTATCCAAGTTCCACTGTATTTTTATTCGCTACATTGCCTGTTTCGTGCCATTTTGCCACTATGTTTTGCCTTGCACTCTTTGCTTGAGGTTTTTCCAAAACGTTTCCAGTCTTAAACTCTTGCTCACGTTTTCCACGAATTGTGCTTCGCATAACACTTGACAATGAATGTGCTGTTATATTGTGAGCACCATCATTGCAAACACACCTGCTCCGCTCACTCAAATGTAATGACACAGTGATGTACTCGGAACAGAGAATGTGCGGGTTGCACATGCGCAGACATGTGACAGCAACCACTTGTTCCAGCAAAATAAATAAGTTAAATATACAAATACAAAAATAAAGTAAAAATAAAAAATACTGTATATTATGGGACAGTTTTATTTTACCCAGCCTGTATAGTCTTCAGAATGGCTTTTTGGATTAATGAAAATGTGTAAATCATTTCTTAATATTTGACATTTCACCAACAAGTGCGACCGGCATTTTCAATATAGGCTATTGGGATGTTCTTGAAAAACCATAAAACTTGAACGATTTCTGGTTGACAGTTCTCTTGTTTATGTACCCATGTGGCTATGGTAAGAGGCAGTTGGATTTGAGACAGAATCCACTTTTTATTTAAAAAGAATTGCTACTAGTTTCATTGTTGTCACTGTCGTCAGGCAACTATACTAATACTGTAGACTCGTAATTAACTGATTCCCCGAGGTTCTGGGTTAACAGAGGGAGTTATTGGAAAATAAATATGGAGAAAACTGTTTGGCTTGGAGAAAACCAACAAAATTTTGCCGGGATTGTACAATGAAAATGTCTCTGAACTTATCTGACCACCTTGTGGTGTAGTGGTTAGCATTCTTGGCTGACGCCCTGGAGATCCGGGTTCGATTCTCGGCTTCGTCAAGAAATTTTAATTCTGGTGTGAGGGCTGGAACGGGGTACACTCAGCCTTGTGAGGCAAAAATGAGAGGAGGAGGGTTCGATTCCTACCTCAGCCATCCTGGAAGTGGTTTTCTGTGGTTTCCCCCACTTCTACTCCAGGCAAATGCTGGGATAGTTCCTAGCTTAAGGCCATGGCAGCCTCCTTCCCAATCCTATCCCCAATTTACAAATACACACACTAGTACAGCCATCACAATAATGCAGGTTTTCACACAAATTCCACACACGCCCAAATACACGAGTTATATGACCACGATATCGCAGCCCCTAAAATAAGCAACAACAACAAAAAAAACATTGAAGTTAAAAAAGACCTTCAGGAAATAAACATGTCAAGTGATATGGTACGGTAGTCGATAGGACTAAATTCAGGGAACATCCAACAGAACCTGGATGGAGGAGCGTGGATAGAGCCAGAGTGAGAAGATGAAGAGATCTTGGGAGGACAAGAAAGCAAGATCAGCTAGATAGATTCAATCGTGTTCCTTTGAAGGCCATAATTAAATAAAATTATAATAATAGCGTAATAAGTGGTGGTATTATCCCTGTCTTTCAAACTAATTACCGTAAAAAAAATGTAAAAAATTAAACTCTTCTTGCGTTAGATAATAGTATTTATTATTCCATTTAAGAGCACCAAGTTGGTACCTATGTCCATTGTCGATAATCTCACATGAAAGCAAAACACATTGTTTTACTATGACTTTAATATAAATCGAGAATGTGAAACTGTAATGTTGACATCTTCATCGGATCAAGACATTATTAATTATTTGTAACACCTTAAATGACTTATTTTGTTATCTTCATGAAGTCTTTTCTCTATTTGTGTGTTTTTAATTTATTTGTTTCCTGTGTTGCATTTCTCATATTTTACCTAACAATAATGTTTATTTACAGTGGCTAGTAGGACAGACTGAGCCTAAAGGTGAGTGCTCACAGGTTCAATCCAGCTCACCAAGGATTTTCAGAAGGTAATTGTGCAATTTTAGGCCAACAAGCAGGAGAGGAAAATAATTGGCTAGTTCCATCTTATCTCACACTAACACCTGTTCAGGAAGCTTCCTTGAAAGAATTCATCTAATTCTTGTCAAGATACAAAAAGTATACAAGGTTTATGAAACACAGAAATGGCTTTTGGGCCTACGGTCGGGGAAGAAAGTGTGAGATACTCCAGTTTAGATGTTAATAAAAACGTTACCCATAGGCTAACATAAAAACATGCTACACCAAACTTTTCGTTATTTTATTCTGTGTTTAGCTATGTAGAGTAAACATTTGTATTGTAACCCGTTAAAATTTTATGGCTGATAGAACGAAAAGAAGTGCCTTTTTTTTTTTGGCACTTAGAAAGATCATTACATTAAAAGTATTAATCAGATCATGATGAAAACTTAATATGTCTTGATGGAACTTCTTGTTAAGGTGTATACGGAGTTTTAATCTGATCTGACGGTTCTGAAAATAGTTGTTGTTAATTTTGTAAACCAACTTTTTCTCGGGCTTGGGTGGCCGAAGCAGTATGAAATATGGCTTGTTATGAGGCAATGCAAGGCTAAGCGAAAACCTACGTTTTATCTACACTTGATTGGTGATTTTATATGGCTTGATATTTAAACAGGTGGTTATGTGGAAAGAAGGTATCGTAGCTAGCGACGGGAACAATGCCCTCAGCCGAGGAATCTCGTGCGACGTTGCCCAGTGAAACAAAATGCACGCATACCATTCCATATGGTCTGTGAATTTTTGTTATTTAGTAATTTGTATTAGAGAAACAAACAAGTTTTCTTTCATTTTCGTAAGAAGTGACCCCTTTCCCATCCATCGCCTTTTTTTCTTTTTTGTGGGAACTTTGGACCACCGATGGCAGGTTTAAAAATTTGTGCCAGCTGAAAAGCTGTTATTATAAGACAAATACACACACTAGTACAGCCATCACAATAACGCAGGTTTTCACACAAATTCCACACACGCCCAAATACACGAGTTATATGACCAGGATATTGCAGTCAAGATGAAATGTTTGAAGTAATTTACACTTTAAGAGATTATAAGACTGCTGGTTTATCAACAGTCTGAAAAATCACTGTCCAATGAATGCGATGAACTGACATTTAAGTTTGTAACAAGTGGGTCAACAACGGGGCCGTTTTCAGTTAGCTCATCCTTTTCCCAGTAATGTTTCTCTATTATTGGTGTGTCCGATGCATTTTATTCCGTAGCTCGGGTGTTACTGTGTTGACGATTTTTGAAAGCGTTCGTTTTGACATTCCTGGAAAACCAGTCACGGTCTCAGTAAGTTTCTAATGGACATTTTTTTATTGTAGGGAACATCTTTTTGAGATTGAGGTCTTATATACTCCTCCTAAGTCATCAAGCTTTATCTGTGGGCGTCCCGTCCTCATACACCTCTTCTTGCTCAATCCACATCCCACATTCTGTTAATTTTCTTTCATTGGAGCGGCACGTCTTTCTACCGACTCTATCGACCTTCCAATACACATGGACACTTTCTGGTAAACCAGATAGCTCTTATCATCCCTTTCTCTCTCGCTTCTAAAAAGAAACAAACATATTGCACTAATAATCATGAACATTTTTCTCATCGATAACTGTGGTTTGGCTGGCATTTTGAACGATGTGTAAACAATGGGTAAGGCAGGCAGTGAAGATAGTTGCTGCTTGCTGCTATTAATAAGTCGGAGTTAGGTGTGCGCCGCGAGTTCGAGTTAGTCAACTGGTATCATTGCCCGCCGGCTATGGTTTCCTTTCCGCACACAATGATCCGATTAAATATCAATCCATATAAAATCACCAATCACGTGTGGTTTTTCGTTTAGCCCTGCATTGCTATGAGCCTCATAACAAGCCATATTTCATACTGCTACGACCACCCAGGCCCGAGAAAAAGTTGGTTTACAAAATTAGCAACTATTTTCAGATCGGTCAGATCAGATTAAAAAACCGTATACATCATAACAAGAAGTTCCTTCAAAATGTATTAACGTTTTATTACAATCTGATTAATACTTTTAATGTAATGATATTTCTCAGTGAGCGCTCCGTTAAAATTGGCAAAAAAAACAAAACGGCACTTTTATTGTTCAATCAGGTATAAAATCTTAACGGGTTACAATACAAATTTTTACTCCATAGCTAAACACAGAATAAAGTAAGGGCAAGTTTGGTGTAGCTTGTTTGTATGTAAGACTACGGGTAACGTTTTTTTTACGTCTAAACTCGAGTATCTATACTTTTTTCCCCGACAGTAGTTCTCCTTGTAGTGGTCATATCTGTTGAGGAAGACTTGAAACTGTGTAGCAGTCGGGATTTGAACCCGAATCTCTTGTTGTCTTACTCAACAGATATGTAGAGTTATTAGAGGATAAATGTGTAATACTCAGAGAAAAAGTTGTTCTGTTTAACTGAATTTAACCCTATGTAAGTTACCTGTATCTGAAGCTAAATCGTTGGGAACATAATGGTAAGAAAAATGTTTAGAGCTGAGAACCATGTTGCACATGTATTCTTGCATGTACAGAACGTGATGTAATAATAAATAATTCATTCTGTAGGGACCCTGATTTATGGTAATATGAAAGGTTCCAAAGCGGAGAAATGATTTTGCGGTGAAATAAAAAGTGAGGGTTGAGTGTGTATGGTGCACAGATTTGGTTAACTTATGAACAATATACAAACATTTGAAGCCTGCGTTGCTCAAATCCCGGTCACTCCATGTGAGATCTGTGCTGGACAAAACGGAGGCAGACAGGTTTTTCTCCGGGTACTCCGGTTCTCCCTGTCAAACTTTCATTCCAGCAATACCCTCCACTATCATTTCATTTCATCTGTCATTCATTTAATCATTGCCCCAGAGGAGTGCGTCAGGCCTCGGCAACCGGCAAAGTTCGTATCCTCGCCGCTAGATGGGGGCTTCATTCATTCCATTCCTAACCCGGTCGGAGACTGGAAGCAGGCTGTGGATTTTCATTTTCATACAAACATTTGGAGGAATAACAAATACTCTCCAAGGTTACCATAGTCCATTTCTCGCTAACTTGTAAAACTTATGTTGTGCTCAAAGTTTAAGAAAAGCAGTGTTTCCATGATTTCATGGCACAGAATTGTATGCCTATCTGAGTAGGCAGAAAAGCCTCTTCTGCTGTCTTATCATATAAAACGGCTTCAGTGGCGTAGTTGGTAGCATGCTGAACTGCTCTGCCCAAGATAGCGGGTTCAAATCCGGCCGTAGTCGTCAGATTTTTTAAGAGCGTTAAAAATCCTTCAGTATGCCTTCCTTCGGAGGGGAAGTAAAGCCGGCGGTCCCATGTCATAGATATATGGCATGTAAAAGATCCTTCCACAGACTAAACTTGTTTGAAGCTAAATTTCTAAGTTAGATTTCGCTGGAACACTCTATCAAAGTTCCCAAGTTCACCACTAGGTATCAGTGACATCTGGTAGGGAAAGTTGGAACTCCTTGAAATTGAACGGAACTTGTAGCTCACCCTATGGGTGTCTGCTTGAAGCAGCTACAGCCTCTGGCGAGCCGAACATGTCCTCGGACACTCCCGGGACTAAAAGCCATACAATAAATAAATAATCTTATAAAGCATAATATCTAAGATTTCTTATTTTCTATCAAATGACCGATAGTGGAACTATTTCAATTAATTTAAAAGTAAATATTTAAAACAAAAAAATCATATTAGCATTTCCTTGGTATTTTGCATTTTTGGATAAAAGTAACAAATTTTGCAGAATAATTAATTTTTATCGCGATATTTCGCGACTCTGATATAGAAGTAAATGGCATATTTGCAGTAAATACAGTATATCATTGTGATAACATATATATGTTTGCTGAAAAAATTTGCGGATATCATTAAAACCAGAAACCCAGGACTCGATTCATAAGGCATCTTTGGAGATGGATATAATACAGTATAAAAATAAAACCAAGTTACACTGAATATTTATGCCAAGTGACATACCATACTTCTATTTCAAGAACACGTGTTTAATGTGAAGTTTTAAGCTATTTTTACAGTGTTACCTCTACAAACTATCAGTATAACTCTTCAGTCGATTAACACAAATTTGTCCAATATGATTGGGTGGGGTACAATATATAAACAATCCTGAAAATAATTTACATGTATTATTATTCACTGGTAAATACTGTGCAATTTAGGATTAAGCATTTCGACCGCCAAGCAGTCGAGTCATCATCAGGTCCTGATCACTAGGGTTGAGGTTTAAGTTTATATCAAATATTTAAGAAATGTGGTCTTATTATACTTTGTATAACTTGTCTTGTATAGGCTATGTATTTACATGTAATGTAATACATTCTCGATATGTCCTGCCTGTGGTAGGAGACAACTAAAAGGACCGAAATGGCCAAAAAATTTGCCAGTATTCATATGTGAACCCCCTGTAGATGGGGATGGTAGAATTTATCCGCGGTAGCCCCAGCCCGTCGTAAAAGCCGACCAAAAGGTTGTTTTCAATTTTTTAGACCCATTTGTTGTTTGACCCATGGAATAAACAACCTTGTGTACTATTTGGGAAAGGGCCACCAACTTGGCCATCTGGCGAGAAAGCCTGAACGGTAAACCCCATCCCAGCAGGTGGGTGCACCAGGTGCCCTCTCAGTAGTATCCACCTTACAACGAAGGTCCCTGCATGGCCGTAGACTGATGAACCATTTAGTTCACTGTGTATGCGTGTTGGGTAGTACCTTGGCTGGGTGGCGTCAACAGTGACGACCCTCATTCGGAGTAGGCAGTATTCGGTGGGGGGGGGCATTTTTCGGAATGCCTATTAAGCGCTCATGAGCAACTCTCAGGATGGTCCTCTAAAAAGCCGTCTCTTGAGGTTGGAAATTATCTCCAGGTGTGAAGCACTTTTTAAAAGGTTCCCGGTTGATAATGCTCCTCATTATGTGGTGGGGAAGTTGGTTCTTAAGTTTAGGGGCTGCGACAACGTGGTCATGTAGCCCCGTGTATTTTGGGTGTGTGTAGAATCTGTCTGATAACCGGTGTTAACTGTGATGACTGTATTAGTGTGTGTTATCTGCCTCTTAATTCAAGTAAGGACTGCAGACTTTTGAATTTTTCAAATAGTTCCTACTTTTGCCGCCAAACGCCACCGTCAACGGCTACTAGTTCAGAACTTAGCTACCAGACGCCACTGCAGTCGGCTCCTGGCAACGAACGTAGGAACCTAAGAGCGTTGTTTACATTCCTAACCTATACAATTTAGCTTCACACAGGTGTAATTAGTGGAAGATTCTTTAACATGCCATAAATCTATGTGGTGGGGACACATTTCATCTGATAAAATTGTGTTCTCTGAAGGAATTGAGGAGAAATTTGATGTCCTCGATGGGGTCCAAATGTTATGCAAAGGTCAGCTTCTATTGAAGGCCACTGGTGGTGATCAAACTGAAAGATTGCTCATCCTTCAGAGTGCTATCGATGAAACGTTTTGTCACCTATTCTGCCACGCGGCGGTGCTAATGACGAAACCGTTCGTTGCTAAGCGCGCGTCTTTTTAGTTCCACATTCCAGCTGTTTGAGATGATGTTATTTGGAAGTAGGCTTTCCTGCTCTTTGGTGATAGTCCATAGACACAATTACTGTACATTTTTAATCTCTATGGTGATGCGATTTATGCTATTCATTTGTTCAAAGATATGGAAAAGTTCGACTTCTGTGCGCTGCAATGGCTGACAACAGACAAAGTAATTTCAAGTAGTGGCGATTCTAAAAGTCTACTGTACCCAGGAGCAGGCATAAGAGTTACTGTATATACCTCTTAAAAGTCTGATTTTTCATGCCTTGTGAAAGGCCATTAAGCCAGTCACTACATAAGGCAGTCTTGACCTACATCCAGTTCCGGGTGCGCCCATTAAGAAAATTTCTTTGAGTACATGTGTGTAAAATGTAACCCAATGTAATATATAGAACCAATAGGAGGAATATGTTAAAATGATTTAAGGCCTTGATGTAGAATGAGGCTAAGATGGGTAAAAATAACTCAGAACTGGGGTGTTTATTAATTTGGAAATACATAGCAGTTAAAAGGTTAAATATGACCATTTTGGTACGATATCAGTGAAGACCAAAAAGCACTCTATGCTGAACAAGATCCGTGGAGTTATCTTCCATCGCGATCTCGTTCTGAACTCCGATTATAAACTGTTCCGTAACTTGAAGGAACGTGGGGTCACAAAGATCCAATGTATCATGAGGAAGATGGTGAAGACCAGGTAGGCCTTTATAGTTCATTTCGAGGGGTCTGTTCTACCTAAGCAGGTTAAAGTGACATCCTATCGCTGTGATGTCAGAGCTTACATTCCACCACCCATGAGATACTACCAGTGTCAGAAGTTTTCCTTATCCCCTTTACTCCTGAACACAAGATTATTATTCAAATCTGTCTTCATCAGTATTATTAAGTGCTGTTTTATCAGATAGATATTGTGGATTATTTCCTGATGGATGGATTCATGCTGTATGAGCTAAAATTGAAGATATGCTATGAATTTGGTACTTTACTGGTTGTGAGCTTAAAATGCTGAATGAGTTTGAATTACTTAGCTGAGTTTCTGTCAGTAGATTTCTTATGGTGTCTATGGGCAACTTTCTCATGCTCCCTTTCAATGTCAATGATGTCAGGTTCGTGATTCTAGAGAGTCTTCATATGCCTGCTTTTCTCCTTTTCTGGATACAGTACCTCCATTCTTTTAGTGGTTGTAACTCTTCCTTCATTCTCCTTCAATAGCAGGTATATGACTGAGAGTTAAAGTCCCTTTTATTATTATTAATCTTGATTGGTCACATTGGACCACATAAGTCGTTCCACAATCACTTCTTCTTTGAAGGTAGTACTGCTTGGTTCTTGCGCTCTTTCCCGTACTTTTTCATTCTTTCAGATCGGGATTTTCTCAACTCATCTGAAATCTCCATAGGCTTTCTAACTGTAGTTTGAACCAGAGAGGTAACATTATGTGTAGAAAAGAATGAGACTTGTTTAGGGTTGATTTTCCGTAGTATTTGTTTGTTTGCTAATTGATGAGTTTTCAGACACTCCGATTCGTCATTATCTTCCGCATGACAGCCCACCGTATCCGAATGCTGTCTTTTCTGTAATCTATCATTACAGACGGCGGAATTATTCTTCAAATGACTTTTCATGGTCGACTATCTAAGGTTTCACCTTGAGGGGAGGATAAATCCTCGAATTACAATCCTGAATGTTATTCAGAAAGGTGAAAGAACTGAGAAAGGAATTCTCAGTCCCCCTCCCCCCCAACACTAGTCTGTTCACTGACCCAGTTTCCCGCTGGGATTGATTACCCAACCTTCCACTGGGTAGCTCAGCTTAGCAGGGGACACCGCATGCAGGTCAGTGTTGGAGTGGAGAGGTTATGAGGATTCTCTTCTGCTGAATCCTTGTATTACTGATTCTGTTGGTTAGTATCATCACATCACACTCCCTTTAACATACAATAATTCAATTTTCTTGCTATATCCTTTGTTTTGATATATTTTTAAGAAACAACTGGATAGTTCATATTCCAATGAATATAGAGACTTTTTTTTATAGAAATTTAATTTTAATTTAAAATCACAGAGTTGTGGGGATAGTAAATGTTTATTTATATTTCAAGAGATGAGGATTTCAATGGGCATGGCATTTATTTTTCCTATTTCATAATTTCTCGGATAGATATTTTGTACTCTGTTTTTTTCTCATATTTTAGACTCAGTAAAGATATTTTTCCATATTTAAATCACGTGAAAATTTGTTTTCATACTTGTTACGAAATAGTACATTATGCAACGAGCCTATAATGGCTATAATTAAGACACGAGTATTTTTATAAATCGAGCGTATGAGAGTTTTATAATTTCCATACGAGTGTCTTAATTACCATTATAGGCGAGTTGCATACGACTGTTTATGTTCGACAATAATTATAACTTTATTATATGTTTTAACATAAATATTCATAAATATCTGTTGAGAGTCAGCTACTGGAATTTTGTGATCGCAGAGCGAGCGTTGGGTGTTATATCTCTGTCTTTCAAGATCTTTGAACGACCGACGCATGCGCTCTGTGTGCTTGCAATGCCATATGCAAGCCATATGTTTACATCTGCCGTCCCTCAGTAATATTGTCACCGGTGTCATTTGAAGACAATGCGCTGTTTAGAAATTAGTGTTGGTGATTTTAAGGTACAGTGCTATTTCTTGTCTCATATTCGCCAGTTTATTTACGCGAACATATGGACGGTGGGTATTCCATGTCGGTAATTTATTATAGTTCGATGTTGTGTTTATGTCCGACATGTTGGATTTTGAGGGCATGCGCGAAGTTATCGTTACCTAATTGGTCAATGAACGAGCTCTGATTGGCTGGATAAACTGTATCATAATGGAAAACAGTGTTATAATGACCATCATTATGATACAGTTATCTGACACATAATAGTGAGGGTCGAACATAAATTACATTAAAATATTTTTTTCTTCCAAAATTGGTTCCATATTTTGGCGAAAACTTTATTATATAAATTCACTCTCTATTCATCAATGTTGTGATGATTTTATAATTTACATCATGTTTGATAGTCCTCTTCAGGAAAATACCCTTTCATGGTCTCCTGGAATATATCTAAATATATCTAAATGACAATGAACCAGTATTGACATCATGTGGCTGGCAGCTTCAGTGGCATAGTTCATAGCATGCTGAGCTTCTATGCCCAAGATCGCGGGTTAAAACCCGGCCGAAGTCGTCGGATATTTTGTAATAGCGTTAAAAATCCCTCTGTATGCCTTCCTTTGGAGGGGAAGTAAAGCCGGCGGGCCTGTGTCCTAGATTTATTACGTGTGAAAGAACCTTCCACTAACTACAATTGTGTGAAGCTAAATTTATAGGTTAGATTTTATTAACGCTCTGGTTCCAACGTTCGCCACAAGGTGCTGGTTGTGATGTCATCTAGTAGCCAAGTTGGTGGCTAGGTGTCATTGACAGTATCATTTGGTAGCAAATGTAGGGACTTCTCGAAATTGATCTTCTGCAGTCCTTACTTGAATTACAGATAAGATACACTAATACAGCCTTCACAATTAACATCAATTATCAGACAGATTCTACACACACCCAAAGTACCGGGCTACATGACCGAGTTGTCGCAGCCCCTAAACTGAGGAACCAACCGACATCAGTGGTTGATAATCCTTCATTACATATGCGTTACAATCCTCAAGGACAGGTTTTCTTCCAAACTTCAGTGTAATCCTTCGGAGGAATGGTTTGTCTCAATTATGTCACCATAAATGCTCACGTTGCATGGAGGTTGCCCATCTGAAAGCGAATGGTTACATAATCTGTAGAATTTATGACTGCTCTTAATATGAAAACATTAAATTATGATTTCATCATTCCCTTTATTAATTTATAATTCTTGCAATTTACATTGCCAATGGTTATCTTCTTCTTCTTGTTCTTCTTCTTCTTCTGCTGCTTTTACGGCCTCTTTGGACCACTTCAGTCAATCATTTCTTGGTCCTTTTCTTCAGTAAGTTTTCTTTCCAAGTTGCCCACTAGCTTTTCATTTGCTCTGATCTTCTCAGGCGTTCCTCATCTGTAAATACACTTTTTACTGTATGACATTTGCCTATTTTCGGTTGAAATCTTATTTTTATGTCTTTCAGGTTTTTTTTTTATTTTGTTTTGCAAGTCAACCAAGGTTATTTCTAATTCTTTCATCATATCTTCTCTAATTTCCTTAATCCATTCTACTTGTTGTTTCATATTCCAAAGTTTCTCAACAATTTTTCTAGATAATCTGGTTTCCGGTGTCCTCATAATGTGACCAAAAAAAGAAATCCATTTCTTCCGAGTCGTATCAGTGATGGGCTCCATCCAGTTGTCTGTATACCACTTCATTTGGTATTGTCCGCCATTGTCCATCTTTCTGATATTTTTTATTTATGCATGTTCTAGCTATTCTTCTTTCTACACTTAGGGTTCTGTCGATTCTGTTTTTCTGAGTAACTTTAAAAACAGTTTCGCTTCCCAATGGTTATTCATTTTATTCATTTATTTTATCTGGAACTCAACTTGCACTGCAGAGCTCCGTGATATGCCATTCGTAACTGTGAAGGACCCTGGTTTCAATCTATCCGAACCTGGCGCAGTCAGCTGGCATTTGAGGGTGCGCAAATGCGAGGGAGCCGTGTCAGTAGATTTACTGGCACGTTAAAGAACCCCTTCGGGGCAAAATTCCGGCACCCCGGCGTCTCTAAAAGCCAGTGTAGTTAAAAGGGACGTAAAACCAATAACATTATTATTATTATTTCAATCTATCCAGAAGGACATGGACTAGACTAAACAGAATACGGACTGGCCATGGTGTTTGTGCTGATGTGATGTTCAAATGGAACAAATTGCCATCTCCTACATGTGATTCTGGTGATGAGAGACAGACTATCTCCCATATTATACGTGATTGTTCTCTGAGGGCATATCCAGGCACCCTCGGGGATTTTGTGCGTGCGACTCCAGATTCAGTGGATTATTTGAGGAACTTGGACATTAATTTGTAAATATGTTGTACTTTTGTGATATCTAATATTACTGTATGCCATACAATTCACACTCACTTCGTTGGCCACACGAACCGAAGTCGGTTCATTGCCTCACTCTTTAGCCTCTTCCGTTGGTCTCTGTTGCTAGCCATGTTCTCGTTGGCTCCCAGTGTCTCCAGGTGTCTACATTAATACTGGACGCACGATTGTCTTGTAAATGCAGAGTTTTGTTGTTTTCGTTAATAGCCTGCTGGTAAATAGTTTATTCATTGAAAAGAGACACCTCTCTGCAGATTTTAGCCGGTTCATTACTTCCTCCTCCATGTTGTTGTTGGAATTGACTGTACTCCCTAGACCTCATCATCATCATCATCATCTTGCACAGTTTCCAGCCACTGGCCGGGTCTGTTTGGAACACAAGCCTCTCCAACGTCTTCTGTCTTCCCACCATCTCTCAGCCTCCACCCTTATCCAGTCTTCTCCTCTCTTCTTCACGCTTTCTTCCACCCCCTCAACCACCTGTCTCTCGGTCTTCCTCTCGGTCTCTTTCCTTCCCTCTTCGTCTCGTGTACTCTCCTGGGTATCCTCTTCTCCTCCATTCGTTTTACATGTCCATACCATCTAAGTCTAGATTTCTCTATACCATCCTGTAATGGTTCCTCCTTCATTAATTCTCTGGTCCTCTCATTTCTTATTCTGTCCATCTTTGTAGCTCAAATACTGCTTCTCAAGAACCTCATCTCACTGGCCTGCATTTTGCTCTTCTCCCTTCCTTTCATAACCCAGGTCTCCGAGGCATACGTCAGGATAGGGACATAGTACGTCCGATATATGATCTTTTTGCTGTTCTGAGGGACATCCTTGCTCCATAACATGCTTCTCACACTCCTCCGAAATGCTTCTGCCTGCCTCCCCCGCTCATTTATTTCTCTATCGTTTCTTCCATTATCTTGTATCAGGCTTCCCAGATACTTGAAACTCTCCACTTTCTTCAGCTGTTCCCCACCAATTGTTATTCCCGTTGTGGTTCTTTCCTTCTTCCTTGTTGTGATCACCATCTCACTCTTATTTATGCTAAATTTCATCCCATATCCTTGTATTATTCCTTCCCACACATCCAACTGTTCCTGTACCTCCTCCTCCTTGTTTCCCCAAATCATCAAATCATCTGCAAACACCATTGCTTTCATCTTTCCTTCTCCAATTACTTGTGCCACTCGGGTCATTATGTCATCCATCACCACAATGAAAAGTAACGGTGACAGTGCACTTCCTTGTTTCAGGCCGTTTCTCTGTTCCAACCAGTCTGATCTCTCTCCTCCCACTTTCACACAGCTCACGCTTCCCTTGTACATCTCCTTTATCCTCTTTATAGTCCATTTCTCTACTCCTCTATCCTCCAGGGACTTCCATACTTAGTTTCTTCATACACTGTCATATTGGGGCCGATAACCTAGATGTTAGGCCCCTTAAAACAACAATCATCGTCATCATCCTACACTGTCATATGCTTTCTCAATGTCCAGGAAGGCCATCAGTAGATCTCTTCCATACTCATAGTGCTGTTCTTGTAACTGCCTTACAGCAAAAATCAAGTCCACTGTGGACCTTCCTGCTTTGAAGCCATGTTGTTCTTCCCTCATCCCTCCTTCTATCCTTGTCCTAATTCTCTTTTCCAAAACTTTCTCTTGGCTCAGCGGTCTAGCTGTATGCCTCTCACCAAGGCGGTCCGGGTTCGATTCCCGGTCAATGCATGTGAGATTTTCGAAGTGAAATGCCATGTCCCGTGGTTCGGATTCCACGTAAAAAGGAGGTCCCGTGGCTCATGATCTCAAGATTAACGGTCACGTTAAACTACAAGCTTCCTTCCTTCCTTTCCAAAACTTTCTCGAAGATCTTTGCACAATGACTCATCAGTGTTATTCCCTGATAGTTTCTGCAATCTGTTCTACTACCTTTCTTGAAGATCGGGACAATTATTCCTTTTTTCCAGTCCTCTGGGGTCTTCCTTTCCTTCCATGCTGTCCTCATCGCTCGGTACAACCACTGTATCCCCACCTCTCCTTCTGCTCTCACCATCTCCACACTCAACGCATCCACACCCGGTGCCTTCCCTCCTTTCATCTTGTTCACTGCATCTTCTTTCCATGTTAAGTCCTTTTCTGTTTGCCGTTCATCTTCCTCTTCCCCGATTTCTTCCTCCTCACCATCTTTTCCATTTGGGTTCAGAAGTTCTTCAAAATATTCTTTCCAAGTTTTCTTCAGTTCTTCCCTATTTTCTATCTCTTGTCCCCTTTTGTTCACCATTCTAACATGATCCGTAGGATCCTTCCGCCTCTTATTTTTTACCATCCCATACAGGACCTTTTTTGTACCTTCACAATCCTCCTCCATCATCTTTGTCCACTCTTCCATCCACTTTCTTCTCTCCTCAGCCACTACTCTCTTCGCCTCCTTCTTTCTTTCCTGGTACTCTTCCCTTGTCTCTACCGTCCTATTTTGATACCACCTCCTAAAGGCTCTATTCTTTTCCCTTACTATATCTTTTGTCTTCTCATTCCACCATGGTGTTTCCTTCCACCTCTTCTTACTACTTGTCCTCCCACATACTGCTTCTGCTACATCTACTAGTGTCTTCTTAAATCTAGCCCATTCCTCTTCCACCCCTCTTTCTTCAACTGTTGGAATTCCTTCCTTTACCATTTTGAGGTACTCGACCCTTCTATCCCCTTCTTTCAGTTTCCATATCCTTATACGTCTTTCCTGGTTCCCCCCTTTCTTCTCCTTACTCCCTCTCAGGTTCATTACCAGCAATCGATGGTCGCTATGCAGGTTCTCCGATGTTATAACCTTGATGTCCGTGATGTTCTTATTTAGTTCTTTCTCATACAGTATATAGTCGACCACCAACTTCCTGGTCAAGTCATCACTGTACCATGTGATTGTGTGGCTCTCTCTTTTCTTAAACCAGGAGTTCCCAACTAGCAGGCTGTTCCTCTGGCAGAAGTCCAACAGTCTCTTTCCTTCCTCATTTCTTCCGCCCCAACCCTCTGGTCCTAGAACACTCGCATAACCTTGTCTTTCTCTTCCTACATGGGCATTGAGATCCCCCATAACAATCATATTTCTTCCTACCAGCTGCTTCTGCAATTCCTCAACAAACTCCTCCTTCTCTTGAGAGGCGCAGCCTACTTGTGGAGCATACACTTACACTATTTCTACGGTCTCTCCCCTCAGTGCTACTTTCACTTTCATCATCCTATCACTTATTCTCCTCACTCTTCTTTTAAACCATCTCGTACTACTACTACCACTCCATTCCTCTTTCCCTCTTCATTCCCACTCCAGTACAGTCTATAGCCTTTTCTCAGTTCTCTCCTTCCTTCCCCTTTCCACTTTGTTTCTGCCAATCCCAATAAATCCAACTTCCTTCTTTCCATCATATCCACTATCTCCTCCACCTTCCCCGTCAGTGTTCTTAGGTTTAAAGTTCCAAATCTTAGTCCGTGTGTACAGCCGTGTCGTCTATTAAATCCATCATGTCCGAGGGTCGTTCCATTTTTGAAAGCATTTGGTTTCATCGACTACTGGTTTGCTGGGCCTAACGTAGCTTCACCAGAGCCCCGTTAGCCGTCACTTTTCAGGGTTCCTGTAGGACCTTCACAGCTACCGTAACGGTCCCGGGGCACACGAAGTCCCCACTGTACTTCGCCCCTACAGGCGATCCCCTACTTTGTGCCGTTGCCCGTCTCCCACGATGTGGACGAGGGGTTGGACTCAGACAGATAATTGAAAAGACCTAGTCTTCCTAAATTCCTTATCTTCTATTGCCAGTACTCCCTCTGTTTCCTCTTCATTGTTTCTGGTTACAATCATATACTCTGTCTTATCTTGATTGATCCTCAGACCCACTCTTTGTGGTTCTTCTATTAGAACTTTAGCGGTTAATTTAATTTCCCCTTCCTCCTCCACTAAAACCACAATGTCATCGGCAAACGCTAAGAGTTTCACTTCACCACATACAATCGTACCTCTTCCAATCGATGATGCTCTTTTTAGCGCTTTTTCCAAAACCAAGTTATACATGCTGGGCGATACGCAATCTCCCTGTTTGACACCCGTCTCCACAGTAAAACATTCATATTCCCTGCCTTCAACTCTCACTTTACATTCCGTTTTCTCAATGCACATTCTTGTCAGCCCTATCAGTTTCGAAGGTATTCCCGATTCTTCCATTATCCTCCAGATGCTTTCTCTGTTGACTCTATCATAGGCCTTTTTGAAGTCTATAAAATGGCGGTATACCTTCTTATAAAATTCCCACCTCTTTTCAATTATCTGTCTGAGTATGAATATTTGGTCTGTTGTTGACATGCCTTTCCGGAAACCGGCCTGGTGTTCTTCAAGGTTTTCCTCTATGTATGGTAGTAGCCTATGTAAGAGAATGCGCGCAAGAATCTTGTATGCACTACATAATAATGATATGTCCCTGTAATTCTCACACTTGGTTCTTTTTCCTTTCTTATATATTGGGCATATTATTGCTTGTTGCCATTCATTGGGCATCTTTTCATTTCTCCATACTTGCAGTATCAATCGATACAGTGCTTTTCTGCATGCTTCTCCACCTTGTTTTAGCAGTTCTATTGCCATGCCGTCAGTTCCTGGAGTTTTGCTGTTCTTCATTTGCTTTAGAGCTTCATCCATTTCCTTCATTGTAGGCTCCTCCACATTTGGTTGGGGTCCTTCATATGCCTTTGTTTCCTCAGTCACTTCTTTCCCAATTCTTGAAAATAGTCCTTCCATAACTTCAAGCCCTCTTCTTGACCAGCCACCAATTCACCTTCATTGCCATCGCTACGATTCTTGGTCTGTACCCAATCTTGAAATACCTTGCATACCTATAGAATTCTCTTACATTGTTCTTGTTTCTCTCTTCTTCAGCTTTTTCCAGTTGTTCGTTGATGAACTGCCTCTTTTCTTTACGTATTACTTTCCTTGTTTCTCTCGCTGCCACCACGTATTCTTCTCTGGATTGTGGGGTGTCGTTATCTAGCATCCTCTGTTTGTACTTCTTTCTCCTTTTAAACGCCTCTTTGCCATACAATTGAAATGAAAATCCACAGCCTGCTTCCAGTCTCCGACCGGGTCAGGAATGGAATGAATGAAGCCCCTATCTAGCGGCGAGGATATGAACTGTGCCGGCTGCCGAGGCCTGACGCACTCCTCTGGGGCAATGATTAAATGAATGACAAATGAAATGATAGTGGAGAGTGGTGCTGGAATGAAATTTTGACAGGGAAAACCGGAGTACCCGGAGAAAAACCTGTCTGCCTCCGTTTTGTCCAGCACAGATCTCACATGGAGTGACCGGGATTTGAACCACGGACCCAGCGGTGAGAGGCCGGCGTGCTGCCGCCTAAGCCACGGAGGCTAGTTGCCATACAATTAATATTAATAATTTATTTTATGTCTTCAGTAGTGGCCAAGTTAGGGCTCATGGTCCTTACACTTTACCACTCAATATGGTACCAGGACATATGAAACAATTTTTGAAATACAATAAGTAATTTACAAGGCTTGAAGCTACAATATTAATTGTTAAATAATTAATAATTCGTTATGATCAAAAACAAACCAATCCCCAAGGCACTACATCCAGTGAAGAGCCTAAACCTACCAAGCGACCACTGCCCATCTATTTGGCCTGCAGATATTGGGGTGTCGCGTGGTCAGCACTTCGGCTCCCCTTGACCGTTTATCTTGGTTTTCGTGATCGGGGCGTTGCCTTACTGTCAGACAGCTACTCAATTGTCCTCACGAGGCTGAGTGCACCCCGTTCCAGCCCTCACGTCAGTTTCTAAAATCCCCGAAAGAGCCAGGATTTGAACCCGGGGCCTCCAGGCGAGAGGCAGGTGTGCTACCCCAACACCATGGATCCGGCATTGTGATGATCAACGAAGCGCAAATTAATTATGTTACTAGGTTCGAGTTTATAGACTTTAGCATTAATGATAACTAGCAACCCGGCCCGGCTTTGCCCGGGAACAGTTATGAATGCATTACGTGGTAAGAGCTTTCCTTTGTTCGATGTCCATGAACTGAAGAAAGACAGAGTTGCACTTCCAGGGAAACTCCAAACACAACCACTCTTCTCTGAAGTCTTAACTCAACACGACTCGACAGTTTGCTGCTGGCTATATTTGGGGTAATAGGTTCGCCTGCTAGGTACTGTAGGCTGTAACTGGGGTGATAGGCTCGCCCCTAGCTAGCTCGTAAACTGTTGCCTCAGTAACTGAATGGAGATTGTTGGAAGAAATAAAAACTTAAAAACACTGATAGTGGGCGATGTATTGAAGAACTTTTATTGCTGAACAATTCTTACACTCCTAGTATATAGATATACAGAACTGGTCAGTTGATGTGTCCGGTTATGGATATAAAATTATTTGCTTATTACGAAGTAAATGTGCCATGTTGGTCTTCACTTTTTTTTAAATGACACCTTATTCTCGTAAAAATATGATTTTAAGAATCTCCATTTTGGAATGACTATGCTTCTCAGCAGGAGGCATCTCTTTTTCTCAGACAAAAACATTAATTTTGTAATGACTGAATTCAATGCATGAGTGTTTAAATATTGTACATTTGCATGCACATAATGTGCATTTCTCAAAGATTTGTCCCCCCAGGGGCTCACATCTAGTGGGGCTTGGGTTGGCGACCACGGGACCCCAGCTGAGTCCGGCATTGTTTCCACTTACTTGTGCCGGGCTCCTCTCCGTCTTCTTTCCTGTCGACCTCCCTTGGTCAACTCTTGTTCTCTTCCAACCCCGATGGTATTAGGTTTTCCGAGGCCTAGGGAGTCTTTCACTTTCCCACCTTAATTGGCCCTTGTCTCATCTTTCCTGATACCCTCCTTCTGTGAGGGGTCAGCCTTCTTTTTCTTTTCCTTTTACCTCCTGCCTTGTGCTCAAGGCCCTTAAGGAGGCAGGGTGTGTAGCCCCACCACTTCTGGTGCACCGTAGATAATGCTACACCCTCAGGGGCTCACGGCTGGTGAGTTCGGGAGTTGGCGACCCCGAGGGATTCCTGAGCTGGGTCCGTTTTCCCCTTTGGTCCCTTACCTTTGGGGCGGACCTTCTCCTCTCTCCCCTCTCCTCTCCTCTTTTCATTATATTTATTTTTCTCTTTAAGATTCCCGCACTGTTTTTGTTACTTGGTTCACCGTGTATCTAAATTCCCTTCTAGCGTCTTTTTTTTAAAGACATTTTTAATCTACGTTGCTTTTTGTATGTCTTTTTTTATCTAAATTACATCTCGCGATTGTTTTCAACCTCAATTGCATTTTGTAAAGATTGACAATCTAAATTGCTTTTTAGTAAGTCTTTCAATATGGCGGAGGGACCTTTGTGAATATTTTGAATTTCAATTGCATTTTGTAAGTATTTTCAACCAAAACCGCATTTCGCACGAATTTTGAATCTAAATTGCATTTTGTTTGGCGGGCATTTTGCACATATTTTGATTCTCAATTGCATTCTGTGGGTATTTTGAATCTAAATTACATTTTGTCAAGTATTTTCAATCTAAATTGCTTTTTGTAAGTATTGTCAATCCACATGAGTCCTTTGAATCTACCATACATTTTGTAAGCCTTTTCAATTTCAATTGCATTTTGTAAGTATTTTGAATTTCAATTGTACTTTGTGAATAATTTGGATTGGAACTGGGATAGGGCCTATTTCAATCTGAATTGCATTGTGTATTTTCACTTTCAATTGCATTTTGTAAGTATTTTGAACCTCAATTGCATTTTGTACGTATTTTCGATCTCATTTGCATTTTGTAAGTATTTTGAATTTCAGTTGAATTTTGTAAGTATTTCGTCGCTACATTGCATTTTGTACGTATTTTGAATCTAGCCTACGTTTTGTGGGTCTTTTTCAATCTATTCTTTTTGTGCAACTTTTTGTTCTAAATTCCCTTTTGTCAGACCATATTGTGAGTTGCTTCCATCTGAGTTCCTTATTGTACGTATTTTCCGTCTCAGATAATTTTGTTCTGGTTTCCATTTCATTATCATTTTCGCTATCACCCAGATCATTAGGGGCCGATAACCTCGATGTTAGGCCCCTTAAAACAACAATTATCATCATCATCATCATCAAAGATTTGTCCCAGTAAATTTATACCACTTTTTTTTGGTGTCAGTTTTACATAGTACTGGGCAGATGACCTTGTAGTTGCACCCCTTAAAACAACAATAACTAACTAACTGGTACTATGGTTTGTAAATTATGTGACTAACTATATTATGTTGTTAAATTATTATGTTCAAGCAAGTTTCATATAATAATGCACTTAATCAACAACTCTGATGGGTTACGATGTTACAAAATACTAAATAATGGAATTCAAAATACTGTATACCACAAACTCAGGGAATGATGATTAAAATGTGAATGATAGATACATGAAACAAAGAATTTTAGGCCTTAATAACTTCGAAAAACATTATTGGCATGTTCAACTCAAGATGTTATTTTACAGTACTCTCTTATTTGTTTCAGAAACGAATGAAGATGAAGTTTCGAGTATTAGAAGAAATTGATGAAGAGCTGAAAATTAACAATTTAAAGAGTGGTAAAAGTCAAGAACTTGCAGGTAGTAAAAGCAAGGATGACTTATTTCTCCTAAATGTAGAAAATGAAATTACTGCATATTCCATTTCAAAGCAACATGAGGCTGCTGGTAATAAATCAATCAAAGAGATGAAAGAGCAAAGAGATTTCTTGGCTAATTTAGAGAAAGAAATAACTGTTCATGCAATTTGTAAATCAAAGGAGACTTCAGAAGAGAAACCTGTGCCAAAGACAAATAATAATAGGTCTGTGTTAAACTCTGCTAAAATGGAACCTAAATCTGCCAAAGGTCCTTCAGAACAGGAACAGAGCAAGTCTAGTCCAAAGTTAGACAGTAATTCAAAGACCAAGGAAACAGATTCTAATCAGCAAAGCATTTTAAAACCAAATGGAGTTCGTTACAAATTAAAGAAGAAACGTCGGAATCTTGAAGATGGTGTTAGCAAGGATATTTATGAGGGTCTGGAATACTTGATGGAAGATGAGGATATTGTATTGCAAAATAAGGCTACCGAGAAATATATAGTCGTTGATAAAGAAAGTAATAAGGATCTAGATAAAGAGAGGGGTAAGGAGCTTCATAAAGAGAGTGATAAAGAGCTTCATAAAGAGAGGGGTAAAGAGCTTAAAAAAGAAAGGTGTAAGGAGCGTTGTGAAAGAGAGGATAAGGATCCTGATAGAGGAAGTGATGAGGAACATACTTCAATGCAGAATACTGAAAATTGCCTTCCTGATAACAACAGTGAAAGTGGTAATCTCAGTGCCTTGGACAGAAAACGTAGGAGAATTGAAAATCAAAGATTAGTAAAGAAGTTACTGTCTGATGGACCATTGGAAGACATGTATGAGGTAATGTGGGAAACAGCATCTAATACAAGACTACCTTCACTTTTGTGGTCATTACATAAAGCAGTGGATGGACATTTTCTGGCCTTTTCTCACATCTCTCCTTATTCATCAGACTCAAAGTTTATTGTTGACAAAGTGATTATGTTTGGAAGAGATCTTCGTCCAATAATTTTCCTCCGTGGTGTCAAATTAACAGTTCCAAACATATCTGAGGTATTAGATTCTCCAGAACATATCAGTTCAGTCTTACGAAGAATTGACAGACTGTTGTTATGCTTGGGATATGATGTGCCGATGGAAAGATACAGCAACCAGTGTTTTGTTTATTTTGAACGTGTTGCGAATTCACTTACATGTAGTGCGTGTTTGATGGAACAGAGGCGTCTTCAGCAAGAGAGAAGAAAGCGAAATACATAGCCGTGACAGGATAGTAGTTCATGAACACGTGCTATGTTTGTAAGTTTTAGATGAATACTCTAGTCTTGATCATTTTTGTTTTTAAAAGGAGGTTGTTTCTGTAGTAGGATGGCGAAAGATGGTATGTGAAATGTTTAACTGTTTTTGAAGCCTCTGCAAAAGTTCTTGATTTTACCTAAAATTACATTCTGTTGAAACAAAATTAACTTAGTTTATGTACATAGGGTGTTACACCTAAGACTAAAAATATTTTACTGATTCAATCTCATGTAAATATGTTGCAAATTGAGTTTACATGCATATTAAAATTTGGCCTGGTTGTCAATATTATTGGAGCCTCTTGCCAAGAATACATGACCGTGAAGTTCAAAATCCCCATCAATCCAGAATCATTGATTCATGTTGGGTTGGAGGTGGTCATTGTCGTAATATAGGTTGGCTACCATACCAACATTTTCCTGGAATAGAAGTGGGGAAAAAATTAAAACCAACTTCAAGGATGTCTGGGGTAGGAACTAAACCCACCTCTTCTTAGTTCTGCCTCTTAAAGTTGAGCAAATCCCACTCTAGCCCTCACACCAGAAATAAATTTCTTGGCAGAGCCACAAATCGAATCCAAACCTCTGCTGAGATAGCCAAGAATGGTACACCATGAAGTGGACCAATCCAGAATCCTGGAAAAATTTCACCTTGTTTCATTGCATCATCAGCCTCTGTAGTATTTGCCTGTTAACCTCTCAGGCCGGTTCTACGTACGGGTGTATGTGCGGCAGTAGTTACTGCTCAGGCGGTTTGCCGTACGGGTATAAGCTGCGCACAGCACTTTGCGAGAACTGCGTTTGTGCACTATCTGTTGGGTTCATATGTGAACTGCTTATACTAATGTATTTTAGAAGCCTCGGCCTTGCAAACTACGTAATCTTACAACAAATAGTTCATGGGTTTCCCGTTTTTGTTTTTTGTTTTTTTTGGAGGGGGGAACATATACATGAGAATCATCGTGCCATCTATTGAGGCAAAATAGAAACAGACGACATGTTGTCACTCGCCGTGTTCTTGACTGCCATCTGTGGTAAAAATGTTAACCTCTTGTAAATGATATGCGTGGATCGGGAATATTGTCAGGGGAAGTCCCTAACTATTCCGTGAGATATGAGAGGGTCTGCGCGACATCTTACGGGGTTTGAAATAGAAAGTGCTCTGATAGGTGAGGAAGACAGTAGTGTAAGTAGTTTTGCTAGCGATTCTGGTATAGGAAGTAACGTAGATTATGCCTCTTGAAGAGGAAGATGAAGAATTAGGACATGTCAATGTGCCATCAGCTGATGGTGACATTCCGTGGGAGTCGCGCGAGTTGCAAGCAGCTAACATAGAGCGGAAAATTTCTTTCACTGGGCAACCGGGCCCACAGAAGGATTTCGATAGTGTTTTAGATGCATTTTTACTATTGTTTGTGTGGATATAGTGTAGATAAAACTCTCCGTTATGTACCGATACATAATAAACGGACTATTTATGAGGTGTAAACGTAGGTATATTGTGCATAGCACACAGTGACAGTGAAATGTATACACTCAACAACCACTATATGAAACAAACTGGCTTCAAATTCATCCATTATTTACAGCCAGGGTTGTTCAAGACACCATTTGCAAGTCATCCTTAAAATATTGTGTTATTAGCTTGTATAATTTTTGATATATGCAACATTATTTGAAGTTCTCCAAAACTCACCATCCAAGCCAATTTAAATACCGCCTAGAGTGCAGACGCTAGGGCATTTAAATGCCTGCCTGAGAGGTTAATCTTCTGCTTTTTGCTTTCTCATATGCTGTTTATCTATCATGAAATCTAGAGATTAATTCACAGACTAAATCTGAATGAAAACATTAGTCTTATAGTGCAATGCAAAACTGACATGGTCTACACACAATATTGTATCATAATTATGCGTAACAATTTGATGATGAATACTATACTGTATACATTTTGGTAGTCTCCCTCTCCTTAAAACAATCACCACATTCAACTCCCCTCCTATATTTTTCCTATTTGATGATTTCTTGTCTGTTTAATCAATGTGAATTTAAATATCACACAATGGTAGATTTTGAAGGGAAAATGTGTAAGATAAAATTCAGTTCCAATTCGTAAATGAAATGAAAATAAAATTAAGAAGTTAAGAATCCTCAAACATACGGTATGTGTTAACACCCTAAATTACTTGTACAAGGTTTCATTATCTTTGTTTAAAAACATGTGACCTATCCACTTAGGTCATCATACTGAAATAAGTGAATTGATACAAAGCAAAATACAAATTTGTGATTAAGGAAAATTCAGTTCGGTTAATTTTATAGTTATGCTTTTCTGTGTGCATCAGAACAACTATATCGTGGATTTACTTTACTACTTGACTAAATGAAATACATTTTTGGAAGTAACTGAAAATGTAGTTAACTAGTGGTCCAGACTGTTATAAAATTGTAGAGGGTGGACATATAATCAAAAGCCATTGAAAAATGCACTGCTTTATTATTATTATTATTATTATTATTTTCACCATTATTCTTAGATCATTGTCCGGTAAAATACAAAGCAATTATGCAGACTACATTGAATCAAAGCATAATCATCACCTTAACTTAAATCACTGCCAATGAATTTCTGAACTATCCTAGTAGTTAAGTAGCCAATATCACTGCCTTCTGTATTAATTTATGCAAGTTAGTGTCCAGATCAAGCTCTTTTAGCCCTTGGAGAAGACATTTGGGAACCACACCAGTGCTTGAGATGACTATTGGTAAAATTCGAAATCTCTCGACCTGCCATTGCTTCCTGATAGGCTCCACCAGCTTCAAATATTAGGATACTTTTTCAACATGTTTAGCCTGCAGGTTGTGCATATTCGGAATGGCAACATCAACATGATTTCCTTCAATCTTTTGTTGAAGATCACTAGGCCTATTACACTAGTGTCCAAAAGTTAAGCATAATCACTAAACGAGGCCATACCGCCTGATAGGAATGTCAGACGGATTGCGGAATAAACGGAAGCTGAATCACACACCATATATTTAACAACTTGTCCAAAAAAAAAATCCAGTGTCAGTTCTGATAACTAAGGTACACCTTTGACGACAACAACTAACAAAACTTGGCAATGTCTTCCACAACAAAATATGCTGTTGATAGGGTGTATGGTTACCCCAAACGGCCACACATGCTTCGCAGCGACGTGGCTTCTATCAGATGGTCCAAGAGCTCTTATGGCAGTCAATCCCATTACTCCGAAAGGGCAATGCGAAGGTCTTGGAGGGTCCTTGGTGGAGGCAGACGGGATGCCATTCGTCTCCCCAATGCATCCCAGGCATGTTCAATAAGATTCAGTTCCACAGACCTCGCTGGCCAGTCCATGCGATGAATGTCTTCCCCTGCCTGAAATTCAACCACCAGAGCAGCACGGTGTGGTTGGGCATTATCGCCCATTCAGAGGAAGTTTGGACCAACCACACCTCTGAAGAGTCGAACATGTGGTCTCAGTACCCCATCCCTATATCTCCGAGCGTTCACAGTGTTCCTCGGACCTCCCATGAAGATGTGCAGGTCCGTACGGCCAGTCAACCACACCATGACGCCACCACCACCATAATGATCCCGTTCCACGATGTTCCTGTGGTTGTATCAGTTTCAATTAACAATTCAATGTGTTTCAATTAACAATGAGCAGTTTGGTAGTAAGGATTGTCGTCGTATCCCCCCCCCCCCCCCACCTTATTATTAGAATATGAATGAATAATTTCTGAACCACCTGTGGGTACACAGTTAATCCACAACGTTTTATGAAAGTTGCCAGAAGATTGTTGTAATTTTGGACCTGTTGTATTTGCCAAACAAGCAATTTATTGTGTGTTTATTAATTTAATATTCATAATTTGAGCAAACTTACAAAGAAATGTAGGATGGAATTTTCCTTCAATTCAATGTCATATAAGAGAAATTGGTGGACTACTATATATATTCTACAACTTTATTAAGCAGTGCCTTTCTCCTCTTGGAAAGAAACATCAGTCTAGATTGCAAATGACTTCCTTAAAATTTTGTTACCAGCTCTGTATTGAGTATCTTTGCCATTATCAGGACCATGCTGAACTGTTTTTATCAAAAAATCCAGTGAAAAGTTTTCTCTCTAAAGATGGAAAAGTTTCCTTTACTTTCATTGCAATGAATTATTGGATTCATTGTAGTGTTCTAGCAGTACTGAAGGCCGTAAACCAATTGGGGTCCAGCTGGCCCATGATGGTGGGTTTTCACTATTACCAAGGCCAATGAACTCCATCCTCACCCCTACTGGCGCAGTGTGTTCTGTAAGGAAGGAAGCTTTTAGTTTCACGTGACCGTTAATCATGCGATCATGAGCCACGGGTCCCCCTTTTTACGTGGAATCCGAACCACATGGCATTTCACTTCGAAAATCTCACATGTATTGACCGGGAATCGAATCCGGTCCACCTTGGTCAGAGGTCAACAGCTTGACCGCTGCACTACCACGCAACAGTGTGTTCTGTATGGAGTCGCAAGGGACCCACTTGACCTGACCCACGTTACAGCACGGATAGTTACAGTACCTCGTTTGTTTTTGGCACTTGTTAAAACATGCTGAATGTATTGCCATTTTACAACTTTCTTTATTTAAAATTTGAAGAAAATAAACAAAGAACATGATAAATACGTATGGTATGGACTGTTAACCTTCTAAAGGAGTGGTTCATTCCACGGATGCACAGAGTTGATTTAAATCTATTTATTAATAAGCAAGCCTGACCAAGAGCCAGAGCCAGAATTTGTTTCGATGTCAATGCGCTCAGTTGGACTAATACATTTGTTGTTGTTGTTTCTTATGGCTAGCCCGGATTCCAATCCATCAGCTTTCTTGCGTTCCAATAGAGTTGTGTGAGGTTTCCAGAAGTTCTAGCAGTCACATCAAGTTTGTTGCAATGTAGCAGGTGCCCCTTATCCATTTTACTTCCAGGTTCGTGACAAAGTGTGCATTCTTCAGATCTCAGGATGTTGATTCGTTTCAGATGAGCTGCAAGGCAGTCGTGGCCAGTGTTAAGTCTGAAGAAGGCTACAGCTTCTCTTCTTGGTGTTAATTTATATTGATCCCATTTAGCATCAATGTCTTTCCATAATTTGGTTTCTGCTGTTTTCTTTGCCATTTCTTCATACCTGTTTTTGATAGTATTCTTCAAGATCCTTTTTGCTGACATAAAATCAGTCTGACTGACAGGTTGTTGTAGTGTGGTACCTTTTTTTGCTAATCTGTCTGCCTCTTCATTTCCTACTATTCCAACATGAGAAGGGATCCACTGAAATGAGATATGTTTGTGGAGTCTTTGAAGGGTTTTTATCCTACAAAAAATTTCTTTCAGTTCTTTATTTTGGGGCTTATAATTTGACGAGATGGCTTGGATGGCTGCTTTTGAATCTGTAATGATAACGCATTTGTTTTCTTTGCAAAACACGATAGGCAGGAAAAGGTGGGCTACAGCCACCCAAATTTTTTGTTGTTGTCTATTCCGACTGATCAGGGATGCCATGGGTGCTTTTGAACTTAAGTCCCATTCACAGGTTGGAGGAGGGAGATAATGTCCTAATCCCTTAAGTATAGGTCTTGGAGGTTCCTATATCCATGTTAAAATATGGATGCATATTGAACTACATTAATTTCAATTAATATAATTTTAATGGTCAGCCCAGTCAATACGCCAAGTTCTTGTTCTGTAATTGGTCGTTATTCATTTTATTAATGCAGCCAATGTCCATTTATTTTATTTTCAGGACGGTTAAGGGAAAGTATTTTGGAAGGAAATTGGCCATGGACCTAATGAAAGGAACCGTCCCGGCATTTGCCTGGTGGTGAAAATGGGGATACCACGAAAACCATTTTCAGGGCGGTCGAGTTGGATTTGAACCCACGCTCTCGCGATACCAGCGAGGCACGAGCTAGCGCGTTAGCGTTCTCAGCCACCGCAGCCAGTCATTCATTTAAGGTTGTACATTTTTCGGGGTTTCTATATCCTTCTTCAGCAACATACGTTAATACCAGAATGAACATTCCAGGATTGGAACGTGCTTGTTAATAACCTACCTAGTCTAGTTCAAAGTACAAATAAACAATATAAGTAGGTTTTTAATTTCAAGTCTCCTTGTAGGTTTCAACTTCAAATGTAGAATACCCTACTTGACAAAGGGGACTTGGCCAACCTTCGTAATTATGTAAAATAAGGTGGTTTTGATTGTATACCCATAAAGACTCAATTTGTAATGTTTTTCTAAAATCAGATTATAAATATTAGTACCTTGTGTATGCAAAATAAAATAAAAAAGATTTATCCTATTTTTACTAAAACTGAATTTTGAATGTATGTTGCTGAAGAAAGGCAAAGAAAGTCTGAAACATGTTCAACCTTAAATAACAACCAATAGCAGCATTTGAATTTTGTATTGACTGGGCGGACCATTAAAATTATATTAGTTCATCACCATCAAGTTTCCACTCCAGTTTCCCGGGCTGGTTTATGAGCGCTCTCCATTTTAGTCAATTCATGTACCACTGCTCATTCAAGACTTCATCCTAGTTGATTCCCTTGGATGTGATCTTAATTAATAATAATGTTATTGGTTTTTAAGTCCCTTTTAACAACTGTAGCTTTTGGAGACACCGGGGTGCCGGAATTTTGTCCCAAAGGGGACCTTTAACTTGCCAGTAAATTTACTCACAGGATTCGATCCTGCAACTTTGGACACAGAAGGCAAGAACATTACCGCTGAGCCACAGTTTTAGATCTTGGATACCCTTATACCGTTTTGGAATGAATTGCTCCAAAGCTTTCAATGAAATGATTGTTACATTTACATATATTTTTGAGGCTTTATAATAGCCCCATCTCATTTTACATCTACTTCTGTTGTGTTTGCAGAAAAAATGCTTTAGTACTGTAGTATGACATTGGTTTGGAAAATCTTGTTGGTATGGCAGTAGTAATGTTCATATACATATCTCCATTGTAGTGAATGTTTTCCCTAAGCTATGATTTTGATTAAACCTATGCCAACAGACTATTTCCCTTTATTTATTTTCATTTCAATTGGGTATTGACATGCGATTTGTTCCACATATCCTTAGGATCATCCTGATGGTAATTTTCAAGATTGTTGGGATGCTTGGTAAACTAATTCCTAGGGGTGTCTTGAGTGCTTAACCTCTCAGTGGTGTTCAAGAACCTATTCGTGAAATCTGTAGTATCGAAAGAATGTTAAGATTTCATTGTTAAGTTCGGTGTATTGTCGTGGTGTTCCAGAATTGGAGCACTAGACAGTCAACTATTCCCCCTAAATTCACGGCTCCCCACTTCATTATTGAGGTATCCCAATGGAGAGGTGCTGCTGTATTAGGTAGTGAAGTTGAATCTTAAAGGAATTTGAGGATTTTATAATGTGTGTGTGTGTTTTATGTTCCTTGTAACTGCTGGTCTTACTTTAAGACCCTTTAGTGTCAAGATTATAGGCTACTTTAAGATTTTTGCACATAAAGGATCTCTTCTTCACTTCAGATTCCATTTGAAAGAACATGTGTGTGGATACGGACCTGTAAGTTTGACTGAACTAACATTGCCACAACTACAGGGTCTTTCATATAAAGTAAGAACGGCAAGCGACAGTTCTGTTGTTCGCTGCTGCGGTGGCCTTGGGCGAGCTTGTGGCGCGCCACGGCCCCCTGCTTTAAGCGTGTGTACAATCCTGTATGAAATATTACCTTATAAAAGATGCTGGAAGTGTCGTCCTTCCTGGGTTATACAGGCATTGTATCTGGTAACCACATTCTGGCTGACGCGAGTGAGTTCTGCCACTGTCATGTTTCTGTTTTTTAATTTTATGCTGTTTATTGAGCACTGAGTCAGTAGTGTCAAACTTATTTACAATTATGTGAATCTGTGCTATAAGGCATCCAACGTTTAGAATTAAACATTGGTCTTATGGCGGGTTACGACAGGGTTGCCACCATGAGAGGAGGCAGTACAGAGAGCTTCGTGTACACTTTCCGCACATTCAGCTATTGTGCAGTGACGAAGACTTGAATTAAGTACTGTATAATAATACTAATAGTAACATAACTCATACAACGAAATTAAATGAACTATAAAGTATGCAGAATGTAACATAAAGAAAACAATCAAAATAAAATACAAGCACAAGGCAATGTGTGAAGTTTCGACTGTAGTTAAAGTTGAAGTACGTTATTAAAAAAAAATCCATTGGCTTATCTTTCATGATGACAGCAGACAGGCATCCCGTTCGTCATCACATTCAATTGATTCAGTATCCAATTTATTTATTTATTTATTTTCCGTGTCCAAATCAAATTAGATTTTGCCAGTAAGTAGCAACAGTTATAGCATTAGCATTTGCAGCCAAAAGATCGTCTTTTGAACATATGTCCTCCATCAAGGGGCAGATCAGCAGGTGTTCTGGGTCTTGTAAAATGCTGCAGTCACAGAACTCATCATTGTTGACGAGCATGTTCCATTTCTTGAGATTGTTCTTGCAGCGTGAAACCCCCGTCCTCAGCCTGTTCAATGATTTCCAAATTCCATATGGCAAGTTGTGACCAGGTGCCATTTTTTCTGATAGAGGAATAATTGGGTCTGTGATCTCTGTCTTCCATATCTTCACACGGGCAGCTTCTTGTGAGCCTTCGAGGGCTGTTACTCCCCTCAAAAAGCTGTTTCTAGACTTAAGTCTCTGTCGGGCTGGTTGTTGGCCGAAAAGTGGATGCCTTGAATCGGTTTCTTGCCGTTTCTTCTCAGATGCTGCTGCTACCATTCTTCGGACATGAGGTGGAGAAATTCCTATGAGAGGGTAGATCTTCTGAAGTGGTGTTGGAAAAGACACCCAGATACAATCCTGGAAGTCTCATTCAGAGCTATATCCACCTCTTTGGAATGTGGAGAAGAAAGCCAAACTGGTGCTGCATATTCAGCAGCTGAGAAGCTCAGTCCAAGGGCTGAAGTTCTGAGAGTGGTGGGGTGAGCACCCCATGTCCTTCCTGTTAGGCATCTTAGTATGTTATTTCGTGCAGATACTTTACTTTTGGTGTTCAAGCAATGTTGCTTGAAAGACAGAGTTCGATCGAGGGTGACACCAAGATATTTTGGTGTAAAACAATGAAGGATTGTTTCACCTTGCCACTTAATGTTCAATGTCCTCTTTGCTTCTTTATTTCGCAAGTGGAAAGCACAAACTTGCGTTTTGGCTGGATTTGGCTTCAAATTATTTCTGTGATAGTATCGACCAAGTTCTTCCAAGGCACAGGACAAAGAATGTTCTACTTCTTCAAAGCTACGACCTTGCACGGCTACTGCAGTGTCATCTGCGTAGATAAATCGCCTGGTGCCTTCTGTTCTGGGCTGGTCATTGGTGTATACATTGTAAAGCAGTGGTGTTAAGACGCTACCTTGAGGTAGTCCATTCTTCTGGAGGCGCCAACGACTATTTTTCCCAAGGAGAGACACGTAAAATGTTCTGTTCTCAAGGAAAGTTCTTAGCAGTGAGGTCAGCCTGTAGTCCTTTGTCAGTTCATAAATCTTACGAAGTAGTGTGTTATGATTAACAGTGCCGTAAGCAGCAGTTAAATCTATGAAGGCTACACCAGTAATGCACTTTTCCTCAAATCCATTCTCTATGTGCTGAGTAAGGTTCAGAATTTGTCCACAGCATGACCTGCCTGGTCTAAAGCCTGCCTGTTCAGAAATCAGTTTGCTATCTATAGAATCAGATATTCTATTAAGAATCATTCTCTCCAGCAACTTATAGGTGTGACACAGAAGTGAAACTGGCCGAAAGTTCTTTGGGCTATCAGGAGTCTTCCCAGGTTTTAGGATCGCAACTATGCGAGCTTTTCTCCATACCTTAGGAATCTTCAGTCTGAATGCACAGTTGTTCATCAATGAAAGCAACCATTGCAGTGTTGCTGGTCCAAATTGTTTTATTTGCTCCGCTCTGAGATCATCCAACCCAGCTGCCTTGTTCGATTTCAGACCGTCGATTGCTTTCATAAGTTCTTCCATCGTAAACAAGTCCTTAAGGAAATCAGTCTCCAATGAAGAGCTGTCACCCAGATTTATGAGTAGAGGTTCAATGTCATCCTGAATTTCATCGGCTTTCCACATGTCAGACTCAATTTTTTTTTACATGTTCGACATAGTCTTTCCATTTTTCGGTTGTCACATTATTAAATCCTTCCTGTATCAACTGCTCCATATTTTTTTACTTTGAAGTTCAAATTGTTCGTTTTAACATGATGTTTGACCTGACTCCATACTAATTCAATTGGATTTAGTTCGCAATGATAAGGTGGAAGGCTAACTAAATGACCCATTTCCTTAGCCATTTCATCAATTTTGTATTTATCGTATTTATATTTCACACGTTTAATAATTTCCATTATATGTTTCTTCAACATAATATGCTCTTAATACATTCATGCGATGAAAGCCATTCCTGCATTTTTCCTTTTTTCCATGCCGAAGTCGGAATAGCCTCAACTTTACGACTGTGATATGACGCATTGTCAATAACAATCGCAGAGTTGGCCGGCAGGTTAGGTAGCACTTGGTGTTTGAAATAATTTTTGTATGTTTCACCATCCATTTTAGCATGCGCGTCTGCGGTGTTCGTTTTGCACAGAAATACGAACTGCGCGTTGGGTACAAATCCATTTTCATCTCCTGTGTGGACTATTGCAAACCGCGGACCTAGTGCAGTAGGAGCCTTTAGGCCTGTCGAAAGTCCCGCCAGAAACGCTTGCTTTGCTGTTTATATCGTTTTGTCTTGCCATATCTTCTCAATTGTAGTCCCAGTATTGACCCATGATTCATCACTATACACAACATTCCGCCCTTCATCTCGGTACTTTTTTTATTGCCGCAAGATAATCATGGCGCCATATCACTAAATCACTCCTCTCCACCATTATGGCTTTATTTCCTCTTCTCGCGTACTCAAATCCCATGTCCTTAAGCAGCGAATGGAAAGGAGATTTTTTTTTAACCTGGAAGGTAGGAATCAGAGTTTACTGCAACAAGGATTGAATGTTAAGTTGGTGGTTGGTTTCAAAAGTAAAATTCGTTGATTTTGCGACGGATGCTGCTCCTCACAAAGTCATTGTATTTAACATTCCTGCTATTCTTGCGAAGTGTATTGCTTAGCCTCTTTTTACGTGGCGACAGCACTGGACCCAGTCCACTCTCACTACGTATTTTAAAAACGGTAGTCTTTGATATTCCTGTGGCCAAAGCAGTTTCATTGGCTAAATTATTTATACTTTCGTTAGGTTTAACATTCTTAAAATAACTGAACACATTAATTACAGTATATGTTTTTCACTCCTTCTGAGCACTTGACCACGCTTTCTTTTCACAAAACTATCCATTGTTCTACGTAAAATACAACACGTTAAATATAACAAAACTGCTTCACACTCAAGATAGAGACAGCTGAACTACTGAAATACAAGCTCCGAGGGCACAGTAATAAACCTGTGAGTAGCAAGCTGCACCTCACGCTGTCCTTCGAAACGTCATTCATATAATCCGCGGCAATGAACAGCCCAGCCTGTGTAAACAATTAAACCTACACTCTGGGTGTGCAGGTAGAAAACTTCTTCCAACTTTCCTCTACAACTCTCAAGCTGACATGACATGGTTAACTTTAAAAATAGAAAAGTTGGCAGCATACGAACTTTGTCAATGCTGCTATGCGGTTATGAGAGAATATTTAGAAGTTTAACCTACATGAAATTTTTAATATTGCCAGTATAAAATATTTAAATAATCCATCCTCAAGACGGCATATTTAGCTACACATGTGTGGAAAATAGGCATCACAAAGTCAATGCAACCTGCTATAAGATCAATTTTACTAAAAAAGGGGACACAGTTTATCGTTTTAAAAAAATATGGATATCTACTTTTTCTAGCATTTCTATCAAGTTTACATAGTTCTAATATAGGACAAAAAAGATCAGCAAAACATATTTCTACCCGAATATGCTGTTTTTTGGACAAAGAAAAGTTTTCGACTGATATGGCAATGGTGGATTGATAGAAAATGACAGCGTTATACATGTTTCACATGCAACAGAAAGAGAGAAGAATATCCCTATCTAACCAGTGCTTCATTCTAAAAGTTCGATGCCTTAGTGAAGGTAGCACTTCATCAGGAAATTGCTGAACAAATGCATCACGTACTCGCCGAGCCGACTCGTACTTAAAATAAGTTTTACATACAAAAATACGATGTTGTAATGATAACTGTCTCATGTTAACATCTGAGGTTCAGACTGGCGACGTTTATTGCAAGGTCGAGTACAGTATATACTAAGCGAGCGCTTTCAATACTACAGCAGGGGGCCGTGGCACGCCACAAGCTCGGCCAAGGCCACTGCAGCAGCGGATAACAAAGCCGCCGCTCACAGTTCTTACTTTATATGAAAGAACCTGTATATGGAACTTCGAAAGTGTATGAAACTGGGTTCAATTGTTTCGCCACTTGTAATTTTTGAATTTTCCCTTTGTGTCTGTATATATGTAAATATTTAACTTTTCTAAACATGTATAAAATTAAGTATATAACAGAATTTTATTATATAATGAATTTGTAATATGAAAATCAAATTTATAAATAATTTATTTTATTACTGTCATAATATTTCCTTTTTCAAGAACATATATTATGGATACTTGAATTCATTTTATGTATGCTATTGTTTGTTATTCAAGTATTCAGTGTTGCATAGAATAAAAGTTACCAAGTAATATACAAGAGGTCTTTTCTCCCTCTTTTCAGATTATTTTCTTTTTGCTCTTTAAAACATGTTGTTTCATTTGAGGGATTGGGACACCTTAAGACAGTTTGATGCAGCTTCGGTGGCATAGTTGGTAGCATGCTGTGCTTCTATGCCCAAGGTCGCGGGTTCAAACCCGAAGTCTTCGGATTTTTCTAAGAGCATTAAAAATCCCTCAATTTGCCTTTCTTCGGAGGGGAAGTAAAGCCAGCGGTCCCATGTCATAGATTTATGGTATGATAAAGAACCTTCCACTAACTACACTTGTGTGAAGCCAAAATTTGTAGGTTAGATTGATAACGCTATATTAGTCCCAACATTCACCGCCAGGTGCTGGTTGCGATGGCATCTAGTAGCCAAGTCCGCAGCTAGATGTAGTGGACGGTAGCATTTTGTAGCAAAAGTAGGAACTACTCGAAAAATTCATCGTCTGCAGTCCTTACCTGAATCACAGATAACACACACTAATACAGCCATCACAATTAACACCAGTTATCAGACAAATTCTACACACACCCTAAGTACACGGGGCTACACGACCGCATTATCGCAGCCCCTAAACTAAGGAACCAACCTGTCTGGCATTCAGGAATGAAAACACCACTGAAATCTGAAATACACTGAACTGATTATTTTGAACATGAAGTTAATATCATAACATACTGATTTAAGATATTTCAATTTTATGAAGTTATATTCTCAAGAATAAGTTGGGGTTTGAATAAACAAGCATCATCAAGGGTATCATTGCTATCACTTCAGAACTGAAATCACAACTGTGCCACTCCAGTACCTAAGGTGAAAAAGTATTGAAACCACTATCCCGATCGAAGTCATTCCACCTATGATCTCTGAATCTTTAAACACCAGTCATGGTTAGGTGCAATGGCATACTCAGCAATAGCAGACTTGGCAGAGATATTATCTGTACTATTTCCAACCAAAGTTGGGGGTGTGACGGACGACATGTGGTCAAAGCCCGAATGTCTATACTAACTGGATCACTTCATCTGTCACACCTAGTACTCCTGCTACATGCTCACACGAGCATTCACTCATAATTTAACATGTGTTACAAGGGGCTGTCTCCCACAAATCCAACCCCTCGTCCTCGTCGTGGGAGATGGGCAACGTAATTAAGTAGGGGATTGCCTGTAGGGGTGAAGTACAGTGGGGACTTTGTGTGCCTCAAGACCGCTACGGTAGCTGTGAAGGCCCTACAGGAACCCTGAAGAAATTACGGCTAACGGGGCTCTGGTGAAACAACTGCTGCCTTGTAGTTTGGAGTTGGTTCTTCAAAGGCTAAGGGAAGAATCCCTGACAGAAAATCAGCCTGGCCTCAGGCTTAAGGTGGCAGCCCCTCCAAGGCACTCGGAGGCAGTGGGTTAATCACTCGCTCCTCTTAAATAAACTGATTACGGAAACTGAAGCGAAATTACAAAACCGGACGGATAACCTGATGACGACTTTTGGCATGAAGAGGACTACGAAAATCAGTTTCTGGAATGTGAGGACCTTGATGGAGAAAACCAGACTGAAACAAGTGACACGGGAGATGAAGAACTATGGGCTGGATATCCTAGGATTGAGTGAAGTGAGGTGGCCAGGATTTGGTGAAATACAGACAACAGATGGAATTACATTTCTCTATTCTGGGGGCGATGATGAAGAACACAGGGATGGAGTGGGGTTGCTGCTCAACAGAAATGCAAAGAGAAGCCTTATGGAGTGGAAGCCAATTTCTAGTAGGCTCATGTTTGCTAGGTTCAAGACAAAGATCAGGAATGTGATCATCATCCAATGCTATGTGCCTACAGAACAATCGGAGCCAGAGAAGAAGGAAGAATTCTACCAAATGCTGCGAGATGTCACAAGACAAACAAGTAAGAAGGACATTCTCATTGTTATGGGAGACTTCAACGCGAAGGTGGGCTCAAACAATGAGGGGTTGGAGCAGATCATGGGTAAACATGGCCTTGGTGAGATGAATGACAATGGGGAGAAATTTATGGAATATTGTGCCAGTCAGGATTTGGTGATGGGTGGCACGGTATTTCCTCATAGGCGGTGCCACAAGGTCACCTGGGTGTCTCCTGATCAAGTCACAGAAAATCAAATTGATCACATCGCGGTGAGCAGGAGGTTCAGAAGAAGCTTGGAAGATGTTAGGAACAAGAGAGGAGCGGACGTTGGTAGTGACCATCATCTTGTGGTTGCCAACTTCCGCATGAAGATCGCCGCAGTCCGCCGAAAGTTTAACACTCGGCACAACAAGTTTGATGTGGGCAAGCTTAAGAACCAGCAGAGATTGGACCAATTTAAACTGGAGCTCAGAAATAAATTCCAGGTGTTGGACTCCGAGACAGAGAAGGACGTGGAGACTGTGTGGAGCGAGTTAAGAATATCTTCGTGGAAACCAGTGAGATGCAGCTCGGGTACAAGAACTACCTGCGGAAAGAATGGATATCCGATCAGACCTGGGACAAGATAAGTTATAGGAAGGAGATTAAGGCCAAGCTCAACACCTGCAAGACTAGGCAGCAGAAGGCTCTCACACAAGCAAAGTATTCAACAGCAAACAGGGAGGTAAAGAGGAGTGTACGGAAGGATCATAGGAGATGGATTGATGAGCAGGCGGAGAAAGCAGAAGAAGCGGCAAGAAGGGGGGACGTTAAGAGCTCTATGGCATCACAAAGATGCTTTTGAAGAAAGGTTTTAATAAAACTAGGCCTGTGAAGAGCAAGACGGGCGAGATCCTTACGACGTGTGAACAGCAGCTGACAAGATGGAGAGAACTCTTTGCGGAGGTTCTTAATAGAGATAGAGGACCAGAAAGTAAGCAGCGAGGAGAAGATGAAGAGGAAGCAGAAAGTGACCCAAGCATCAGCCTCGACTCCCCAACTCGGGGTGAAATACCGACAGCGTTGAAGCAGATGAAATGCGGGAAGGCACCAGGTCTGGATAATATCCCAGCGGAAGTACTGAAAGCAGACCTGGATATTACGATCGATCTACTGCACCCGCTGTTGGAGAAGATCTGGAAGGAGGAGAAAATACCAACCGACTGGAAGAAGGGGTTAATAGTCAAGTTGCCGAAGAAAGGGGACACCACAAACTGTAACAACTGGAGGGGTATCACCTTGCTGTCCATTCCAAGCAAAGTGCTGGCGAGAGTCATCCTGAATTGTATAAAAGACTGCGTAGAAAAAAGGCTTCGGAAGGAACAGGCTGGATTTCGACAACATCGCAGCTGTGTGGATCTCATCAACACCCTCCGAATCATCCTGGAGCAGAGTGTGGAGTGGCGGAATACCCTTTACCTCACATTTGTTGACTTCGAGAAAGCCTTCGACTCCATAAATCAAAGAATCATGTGGAAGACCCTCGAGGAATATAAAATTCCAACAAAGATCATCAGAATCATGGAAGAGATGTACGAAGGGTATGAGTGCCAGGTTCTTCACGAAGGCAAATTAACAGAAAAGATAAAGGTCAGTTCCTGTTGGTCCTGGATAGTGTGATGAAGAAGGTAATGGGAGGACGGAAGAGGGGTATTCAATGGGGTATAAATGACAGACTTGAAGATCTGGATTTCGCGGACGACATTTGTCTTATGGCACAACGGTACCGAGACATAGAAGAAAAGCTGGGGAGGTTGCAGAGAGAAGCAGAATGTGCAGGACTGATGATCAACACCAACAAGACCAAAGAGATGAGGATAAATTCTGCCATCACGACTAGTTTGACAGTCAACGGAAAGGACATTGAGCGAGTTGAGTTCTTCCTCTACCTTGGAAGTATAGTCACAAATGATGGGGGAGCAGAGGAAGATGTTCGAAGCCGTATCAGGAAGGCAAATGGTGCCTTTGTCCAGCTCTACCCCATCTGGAGAAAGAGAAACATTTCCAGGAAGACCAAGCTCCGCCTTTTCAATAGCAACGTAAAGTCGATTCTTCTCTACGGCTGTGAAACGTGGAAAGTCACAAAACCGATCAACAACCAGCTACAGATGTTCATTAACAGATGTCTGCATCGCATCATGAATGTGAGGTGGCCGGACATAATCTCAAATGAAGATCTTTGGACCATCACCAATCAACAACCGATTAGCATCCAGATCAAGGAGAGGAAATGGCGCTGGATTGGTCATACACTAAGGAAGCTGGACGGAGCTATTGAGAGGGCGGCGCTAGACTGGAATCCTCAAGGCGCCAGGAAGCAAGGTCGACCTAAAAAGACCTGGAAGAGGACGATCGAAAATGAAATTGCAGAGGTGGACAAGAACTGGAGTCAAGTGAAGAGAATGGCCAGGAACCGTACTGCGTGGAGAAATTTCGCCAAGGCCCTATGCTCCGGAAGGAGCGGCAGGAATTAAGTAAGTACAAGGGGCTGATGACCTCGATATTCTGCCTCTCAATGAAGAGCATATAAACAATGTAGTATTATATCAGGTAATATACTATGTCAGCAGCTTGTGTGAATTATTTGTATTGAATCGGTTCAAGTTATTAATTGAAATGCAATTGGAGATAAATTTTAGAGTTGCAGAGAAGGGACAAATAAGCAGAATAACATGCTGTTACATTCTTCATTATTTACACAACTTGCTTTCCTAATTAAGGTAGCTGTTGTCATGTTAAAATAAATACAATAGCCACATACGCACTTGATTTGACTGACCCTATTACATTCTGATCTAATGAAAGTTTTTGATATGATTAATGCAGCCAATACAGTTACACTTAAATCTCATGAATGCAATTTAGTGAAAGCAGGAATTGTGCGATATAGGCACCAGTGGTTTTGGCAATCCTGTCCATGTTATGGTAGCAACAGGGCAGCCACGCTTGAATAGCTATAATAGGCTGTTTAGTGACATGAACCATTCTTTTGTTGGAAATAGTATACACAGAAGTGTTATATCGTGTAATAGGTATTATAACAGTAGCCCATATAAGTTTTGTTTTGCAGACTTAAGGCTATATCATCATAATGAGTGAAATTAAACACGAGTTAAAACTCTTAAAAAGAACTTAAAAAACATGTTTCATTAAACATGCTGCAAAGTTTTGTTATGGTGAGATAGTCGAGCCATACTTACGTCTTTGACTCTCTCGTCAACTTTGGCACAGAGACATGCTTATGTGCTGCATCTCTAAGGTAAGTCATTCCACATCCTGTTTTCAGAATTACTTTTTGGGGTGCTATGCATATTTGCTTCTTAAAAAGTGTGGCTTGCATTTCAAATGATGTTCTGAATGGTTTGAAATTATGCTCACATGAGGTTTTAATAGGTATGTTGATTAATTGACATTAAATGCAGATAGATTTCTAATAATATCTGCAATTTAACACTTGGATTTTCCGCCAAATCAATACTTTTACTTATGTAAAAAATTATAGGTACATGTTTCGGGGATCTTACTGTCCCCTTCTTCAGCCCTCCTTTGTTATTACAAACATCGTGTCACATTCAACATCCCATAATAAAACAACAGAATACACAACATAAATTATACAACCACAACATATTAAAATTACTACCTTAAAACTACACTTAAAATTCAATAAACAATCAAGGATAAAACTTGTGATGCACTTCGTAATTTTTCAGTCCATCAGTTCAATTTTGAATTTGTGTCCTGGGACACATTAAAATATACTTAAGCACAGCATATGTTTTGTCCACTTCGTTTTTGAAGCATAAAATTCAATGCGATTAATCTATGGAGGAACTTGCTGATTTGACTGCATCTAAGATTAGCCTATTGTCATTTTTACATATGTTGTTTCAGGTAGAACATCAGGTATTATTGTGTCCTATTCTATGATACTTAACAACATGTTATAGTAGAATGACTGTTGTTATGAATGACAGTCCAATAGAATTGATGCGGTTAATTCAAGGCTTCTTATTATGGCAATCTGACGGTCGGATGCTTCAATTAATGATTTCATTAATATTGTACTGGTCCTGAAATGAATGAATTGCGTTTTTAGAAAAAATCCCAAAAAAAGACTTAATAAGAACATATCAATCGAAAGCCTCGTCTTGTTCATGAAATACAAAATAGCTCCAAACTATCTGAAGAACAAAAACATCAGATAATGCCTTTCATAATTATGGAAAAACTTTCTACAGAAATTAAACATTACAAAGACTTACCGGACGTAAGTGGCCTAGTCATTATCACAGCCCTCATAGAGGTCCACTTCAACTGAGCTACACCTTGCTATTGCCACAGCTGCTCGCTTGCAGTGAAACAGCTTGACGCGGCTGCGGGGAAAGGGGAAGGTTGGGGAAAGGGAGGGGAGGGGAGGGTTAAGATATTGGATCGAACCGAGAGGGGAGTGTAATTGGTGTGACGAAACGGAATGTATGAGAATACCTAACGTGGGGGTGGTTTGCGTTGTTTATTATTTAAGTAATCTGCTATTGTATCAAACAATTCGTTGGTTTCAAAATTAATTTCGTTTAAATTATTGCATTCGTTAGACCTCTGGAATGTATTGATATGGATGTTTTCCAAAATATTCATATAGCTGCCCTTAGACGCGTAATGCAAGATCGTGACGTCATTGTTTATGTCGGTAAACTTGTGTCCCGTGCATACGCACTCGTTATTCTGAGCATGTTTCGGCCATTAAGCACAAGAAATTCTCAGCCATGGCTACACACATGGAAGAAACAGGACACAAGTTTACCGACATAAACAATGACGTCACGATCTTGCATTACGCGTCTAAGGGCAGCTATATGAATATTTTGGAAAACATCCATATCAATACATTCCAGAGGTCTAACGAATGCAATAATTTAAACGAAATTAATTTTGAAACCAACGAATTGTTTGATACAATAGCAGATTACTTAAATAATAAACAACGCAAACCACCCCCACGTTAGGTATTCTCATACATTCCGTTTCGTCACACCAATTACACTCCCCTCTCGGTTCGATCCAATATCTTAACCCTCCCATCCCCTCCCTTCCCCTTTCCCCGCAGCCGCGTCAAGCTGTTTCACTGCAAGCGAGCAGCTGTGGCAATAGCAAGGTGTAGCTCAGTTGAAGTGGACCTCTATGAGGGCTGTGATAATGACTAGGCCACTTACGTCCGGTAAGTCTTTGTAATGTTTAATTTCCGTAGAAAGTTTTTCCATAATTATGAAAGGCATTATCTGATGTTTTTGTTCTTCAGATAGTTTGGAGCTATTTTGTATTTCATGAACAAGACGAGGCTTTCGATTGATATGTTCTTATTAAGTCTTTTTTTTTTTGGGATTTTTTCTAAAAACGCAATTCATTCATTTCAGGACCAGTACAATATTAATGAAATCATTAATTGAAGCATCCGACCGTCAGATTGCCATAATAAGAAGCCTTGAATTAACCGCATCAATTCTATTGGACTGTCATTCATAACAACAGTCATTCTACTATAACATGTTGTTAAGTATCATAGAATAGGACACAATAATACCTGATGTTCTACCTGAAACAACATATGTAAAAATGACAATAGGCTAATCTTAGATGCAGTCAAATCAGCAAGTTCCTCCATAGATTAATCGCATTGAATTTTATGCTTCAAAAACGAAGTGGACAAAACATATGCTGTGCTTAAGTATATTTTAATGTGTCCCAGGACACAAATTCAAAATTGAACTGATGGACTGAAAAATTACGAAGTGCATCACAAGTTTTATCCTTGATTGTTTATTGAATTTTAAGTGTAGTTTTAAGCTAGTAATTTTAATATGTTGTGGTTGTATAATTTATGTTGTGTATTCTGTTGTTTTATTATGGGATGTTGAATGTGACACGATGTTTGTAATAACAAAGGAGGGCTGAAGAAGGGGACAGTAAGATCCCCGAAACATGTACCTATAATTTTTTACATAAGTAAAAGTATTGATTTGGCGGAAAATCCAAGTGTTAAATTGTAAATACGGTCAATACGGAACCTGAAATGAATGCTGTACCTAATAAATAATATCTGGTCGACTGTTCCTTGGCTCCGTTAGAACATGGTGAATTCTTTTTATTTCGTTATGGCCTCAATGGGACCACGGTCAGCTATGCCATGGTTTGGGTCTGCTTCCTTTTCTCCTCCCAGAACCTCTTCATCCACTGTCTTCTTCTATCCCGTTTTTCTCAGAAATCCTTAGTGTCCTCTTTTCTTGTCTTCCCTATTGATGATTCTCAATCATTTTATGGTATCATTCTCTGTCAGTCAATTCCAGTATATTGGTTAGTGCATATTTATTTCTCCAGTTCTCTGTCCCTTCCAACTTGATCCCCATCTCAGTCCAGTCCTTCCGAAGTTCAACCACCCATTTGGTTCCTGTTTTTCCTCTTTTCCTCCCTGTTGTCTCCCATATCCTTCTAGTCAATCTCCCCATATCCTTCCTAATCACATGTCCAGCAAATCGTGCTCTTTTCATTCTTATTTCTTCTGAGATAGTCCTCATATTTTTGTATAGTTCATTTTTTGATCTTTATACCCATCTTTCACCTCCCCTTTTCGGTCCCAGTATTTTCTTCAGTGTTTTTCTCTCTTCCTTCTCCAGTTGTTCGGCTCCATACCTGCCTAGTGTCACTCTGCAACGTACAAGACAGCATTCCTTACTGTTGCTTTGTAGTGTCAGATTTTTGCTTCTGTTGATATATTTCTTTTATTGTACATGTCCCTGGTTGCCATGTATTATCATCCTTTTCACCCTCTCCTTTATCACCACCTTGCCTCTGTTCCATTCTGTTATATATATTCCGAGGTATTTAAACTTATCGACCCTCTGCACAGTGCCTTCTGGAGTTTTCCAATTGCCGCTAGTATTTAGAGTTTTTGTATTGTCATAAGCGATCCTTAGCCCTACTCTGCTGGCTACCTTGCTCAAGTTGTCAGGCTGTTTTTTTTTTTTTTTTTGCATCTTCTTCCGTCTCGCTTATGATGGCTATATCATTTGCGAAAGCAAGGCAGTCCACGTTTGCTCGGCCTTTTTGTCTGCTGTGTGTGCCTTTGGTGAATTATTGTTACTGCTGTATATGAGTTTTGCTGTGCAGGATGCCCCATCCCTTTAGATGGGGGAAGGAAGAAATTAGTATTATGGTTGACCTACTTTCTGAGAATTAGTCTTCCGAGTAGTGTACTGCATGCCTCGAAATCTTGATCATCTGGTGGTCCTTGAAATTATGTGATTATGTGTACATACATTCATAAATTTTAATTTAAAACTGGTTTGCATTTCAGCGTCCTATCTAGTCTGCAGCCTCTAATTGCGAACAAGTTGTCTCCATGATCCCCTATTAACAGTTAGCATTGTGACCACCTCTGCTTCTACACCTTTCACTTTGAAATCATTTAAAACTGAATCTAACCATCGCCTCTTAGGTATACCTCTGCTTCTCTTACCCTCTACAGCCAAACTCGTTAACCTCTTTGGTAATCTCTCCTTCCCCATTCTCTTCACATATCCCCACCATCCGAGGCGGCTCATACCTCACTTACCCTTTATTAAGAGTACATTACTCCCATTTATTCGTCCCAGCAATTATTCGTGCTACCCTCATTTCAGTTACCTCTAGCTGAAGTATCGGATCGCCTGAATCTACCCAGTTCTCACTTCCATACAAATAAAAACCAAGCGATGTAGGGAGAGTTTCTTTGCTACACTAACTTCTTTCTTACAGAATACTGTAGATTCCGAGACCTCGCTGCATCGGCTTTTCTGCATCTCGACTCTTTCTTTCCCCATACTACCATCCTGAATGAATACACAGCCTTCGTAATTAAATCGGTCACCTGCTCCAATGTAGTTCCTTCTACCTGGCATTCTATTTTCTTGTGTTTCTTTCTTACCATCATAACCTCCATTTTTGAAATGCTGATTTTCATACCATATTCCCTATATTTCTGTTCAAATTCAAATTGCTGGCTTGCAAGCTTTTGATGGAGTCTATGGTTACAACCAGGTCATCAGCACAAGCTAGACACCATAATTCCTCAGGTTGTTCAGCATCTACCCTCCCATGTGTATCTGTGAATATCCTTATGTTTTTTGAGACTGAATTCACTATAGATAACGCCATGCTTAGTCCAGCAAACATTTTCCATTGGCATTTGCTTCCCTATCTTCACCCCACTTACCCATTACCTTCTCATACCCCTCAGTCCTATCCTATCATTGAAAGCTCCTATCAGAACTACACTATCTTTATTTGTAACTCTTACTACATCATTGAGTGCCGCCTTGTCTACCTTGTCCTCATCCATCCCTTCACATGGAGCACACACACTGAAACCATCCTGACCCAATTTTCTTCTTAAGAAAATGAGGAAAGAATTGGAAGAAACTAAATGCTTGAGAGGGATGAATGGCGTGAGCTTTTTATCGATAGTTAAACAACAGTTGGAAGGATTTCCAGCCTTTAACAACTTTGAGCAGAGATATTTATTCATTTATTCGTATCAGAAGTACAAAACATAAAATGCACACAAGTAGGAGTTCAACAGACTACTTCACACAGTTTCTGCCCAGAACTTAGCCACTTCGATAGCACTTGAATTAGCTTCAGTCAAGTCATTCCTTGTGCAGCTGTACGAGCACAATGGACAGGAGAAGAGGTGTTGTGTTGTCTGGGTTGCGCCACAATCACACAGGACTGTTGTTCGGAAAATGCCACTTATATAAGTTGTCCCTGGATCTTGCAACTTCCACCCGCAGTCTGTTCAGGGACTTCCAGATTAGTCAGTTCTCTGTGTGACCAGGAGGTAGAGATTCCTTTGGTTTCATCCATTCAGACAGATTGCTGGTCCTCTCCTTCCACACGGCAACTTGAGCTGTTGGTGCTGTTCCTTGTAATGGTTGAGTAGTTGTTAGGAAGCTCTTTCTCGATTTTAATCTCTTCTCCGAAGAGTGGGTGTGAGATCATAGCAGATGATTTACTTCTTTCGTTGTTTGCAGCCACTTCTCTTCTCATATCATATGCAAGATAGTGCACTTTACTGATGAGAGTTGGCCTCAAGCAACCTGTAATAATCCTGCAGCTCTCATGCTACATCCACCTGCTTTGCATCGGCTGACTTGTACAACACAGGACTGGCATATTCTCCTGCTAAATAGCATAAGGTCAATGCTGTTGTTCTTAACGTTTGGGATGGGTGCCCCAGTTAGTCCCAGCCAGTCTACGGAGGAGCCTATTCCTCGAAGAGATCTTCTGTTTTAGCTTAAAGCACTGCTCCTTGTATGTGAGTGTACGGTCCAAGGTGACACCTAGATATCTGGATAAGGATAATACAATCTTGAGTACTGAGGAAAAGATACATGAAAGATGGACCTAACATTTTGATGAATTGTTGAACAATAACAAATACGAATAACAAAGCCCCAAGAATGGATCTGATGCAGTCAGAATAGTGAAAAAAGCAGAGTACGAATATATGAAACATTTCCACAAACTTGTAGCTAAGATATAGGTAGCTGTAACAATCCCTGATAAATGGAAGGTGACATCATTGTTTGTTCTAACCCTATAGCTCCGTGCATTGGGTGGCTATGAGTGACTAAATTTATAAGCTCGGGTATGCTACCCTGGCCAAGATGGAGCGATGTGCAGGTAAATTCTGAAAATAAACATGAATCAATGAGGGATTTCCTGACATCCTAGAAACATGAAATTTAGTAGCGTGGATCAATTGTTTCATCATGAACGTTTCGTAACATCCAATTACAAAATCGTACCCGCTTATCATGATCACATGGATGCAGTTCGTGTACTACAGTAATCTTGTATGGCTACAGTTTCAACATTTTCGTAGCCCGCCATGCTGAGCTCTTCGAAACCCCGGCTTCTTGTCCAAGTCCTCTTAGGGATTTTGTAGGCGTATGTTCTAATCTTTCCGAGATTTCATTTACTTTTTCCTCATTATGTACAGGTTTATTAACACTTCGCTTCTTATCGAGTAAAGAACCAGTTCCTCTCAATTTGTTTACGAGATTCCGCACGGTATCTCTATGTGGAGAGCGCACACCTGGAAAATGTGTTATGAAATGTCTAGTTAGTTAGTTGTTGTTTTAAGGGGCGGAACTATGAGGTCATCTGCCCCTTATAAAACGTCTAACGACTTCCCTGCAAGACTCTGTTTTCACATAATTATCGTACATAAATACCCTTTCCTCTACCGTGTACACACATGGAGGCATTATGAGAATTATACCCCAAAGTAACACTTCACAACTCGAGAACAGTTGGAGCGACAGATCAACACTATAGGTTATGAACATTCCCGAATGGGAATATGATGTTATTTCCGTTTGATCAGATAAATTATCAATTAATATGATAAAATTGGTCCGGCTAGATCAAACATAAAATGCTAGCGTTTCGCCCCGGTGTGCCGTTGGGCTCGTCAGTTCCATTCGGGAATGTTCATAACCTATTTGGATTGCCAAGGCAAGGTTTTTGTTTTATGAAAGGGAGCTTGACTTCCGTAGCACATTGGCATCACTCGTGACGTCAATACTACTTGTATTTTGTGTCTTGTGATGGCCTTCTCAGTATGTGCCAGCCATGCGTATTGGTGAGGTGTGTCTGTACCAACTGACGAGCCCAACGGCACACCGGGGCGAAACGCTGGCATTTTATGTTTGATCTAGCCGGACCAATTTTATCATATTAATTGATAGATCAACACTAACTTAATACGCGTTATAAGCACGGGCCAGAAGTGCGTGCTGTGTAACAGGAAGAGATCAGTCAACGGGAGGCAGATAAGCTCAATGCGCTGGCCGGCCGAGTCATGATAGGAACTCACTGTATTAACAGATGTAATCTTTATGCAGCATTGGTAGAATTACGAGATCCCTAAGAAATTGTAAAAGCTAGATAACACTTGGAGTCAAATTGAGATTAAGATGGAGTTAGACAGGGAGACTCATTATCCTGCTTGTTGTTCAACATAGCATTGGAAAAGGTTATTAGAGTTGCTGGCATCAACACAAGGGGAACCATCTTACATAAATCAGTTCAAATTTTAGCATATGCAGCAAGAACACCCAAAGCAATGAAAGAGGCCTTCACAAGTTTTGAAAAAGCTGCAAATAAAGATGAATCTTCAGATTAATAAGAACTTACATGCCAGTAACCAAGAAGGGCTATCCTAATGAACCCTCATCTATAGAAATTGGCTCGTAGAAGTTTTAAGTTGTGCATAGCTTCATCTACCTTGGACCAGAGGTTTATAATTAACAATTTATGTAAGAATAATGTAAATACGGAAGCGGATACTTTCTGTTGGTAAGTGCCATAATGGTCTCTGCAAACATCTTAAATCGAAGTTATCGTTCAGTAAAACTAAGATGATGTACAGAGTCTTAGGCCAGTATTAACATATGGTGCAGGGACTGGACACTACCTAAATCAGACGAAAGAAAACTGGGCATATTTAAGAGAAGGCTCGTAAGGTACATTCTTTGGCCAGTGGAACAAAATGATGTGGAGAAGAAGATTTAAGTATGAATTACACAATGAACCAGACACTGTCACATTTTTAAAGATCAGAAGGTTGGAGTGGACAAGACATGTAACTTATTGTGCACTGGTGATGAAGATATTGAATGCCATGCCAGAAGGAACCAGGAAAGTTAGAAGACCAAAGCTCAGGTGGGAAGAAGGTGTGAGAGAGGAAGGGGGCACATACAGCTCAAGGAGCCACAACAATAACGATTTTAATATTATAACTGTGCCTGCCACAAATCTTGTACAACAATGATATACATATCCAAGGAAACACACACACCTTGCTATTAGAAGCAAAGTTAAAAATTTTCAAAATTCAAATGGTAATTATTTTTATCAATTTTTTCTAAATTGGTTCTTGTTTTGTGCTGACCTTCACCGTTTCCCTGATATCTCCCGTGTTTATAGGGATTTTTGGAGTTTTTCTTTTTTTAATGTGGCTGTTAAACCTTCTGCTACAAAATGAATCTCACTCAAAACCGTTGTGACTTTAATTAGTCTTTCTATGAAACTTTAACATTTCTTTTTTTTTAGTTTGCTCAGAATAAAAATGGAAATAATGACGCTTAATTAATTAATTGATAACGTAAAAATATGCGATATTCATTTTGTAGCGGAAGGTTTAACACCCACATTAAAAAAAGAAAACTCCAAAAATCCCTATAAACACGGGAGATATCAGGGAAACTGTGAAGGTCAGCACAAAACAAGAACCAATTTTGAAAAAATTGATAAAAGTAATTATCATTTGAATTTTGAATTTTTTTTTACTTTGCTTCTAATAGCAAGGTGTGTGTGTTTCCTTGGATATGTATATCAGCGTTGTACAAGATTTGTGGCAGGCACAGTTATGATATTAAAATCGTTATTGTTGTGGCTCCTTGAGCTGTATGTGGCCTCTTGATCCTTAGGCCGGTATTACACTATCAAAGGCATTTGTCAAAGATCTTTTATAAAAGGTGGTTTTATAAAATTTATTTTATAAAATGTATGAGCACCATGCTATCTTTGATAAAAGATTCAAACCAAAATGGCAGATCTTACCATCTGGAATATTACCACAACAAAGACGCTTACTGTATATCAGAGTGTGAAATGCATGAAATGTATAATATGTTACATAAAGAATGGTACACAATGTAGAACAATAAATAACAGATAGAAAGTGTAGGTAAAAATAGCCGAGGCTATAAGCACTGTACATCAAGGACGCACATTTCAGGATATAAAGAAGAATTAAATAGTTAAATAAGCTGATGTAAGCCGTGAATAGTAATGTATTTTATATTATAATTAAAACTCGGCAATTCTTCTAGAAGAAATGCTGAGTTTTAATTCAGCGGCCGTGAAAGCCAATATACCATCTTTTTGGAAGCCTTCATAGGGAGGTTCAGGCTGCTTGAGCTTTTAGTTCTCGCAGTCAAGGAGTGCAGTTGCACTCTATATAAAGGGAGGTAGCGCGCAGTTCGTTACTCCTATGGGGGTCCGGGCGGGGACACCAAGAGCCCGCTGATGAGCCAGCTTGGTGTCCTAGGCGAAACTCCACACAAGACATGGCACAAACCTAGAAGAATTGCTGAGTTTTAATTCACCGGCCGTGAAAGCCAATATACCATCTTTTATATTATAATATTTGTATTATACGTAATTCGCCAATTTCACTTATGGTACTACAAGCGAGTGTAAATAAGCATTTTATCTTTACCGGTAGATAATACATGTAACCAATCCCGATAAGCAAACGTTTAGTTAGCGGAATGGTTAGAGCGGTCGACTCCTGTGCGATATAACCAGGGATCAAATCCCACTTATTGTCTACTTTTTCTAACGTTTCAATTTTATTTGCTTGGTCAGTGGTTGTTTGGAACGTCACCATCATTCATTTCTTCATAAATATTAATGTCATTTTTCAAGTCCTCGTGCTGCTGCTCGTTCACCAAGATTTTACTCGTGCGACCCATGGTTTAACCCATACACTTTATCTTTCCGTTTCTTTTATATACCGGTATTGCCACCACAGAATTTCAACTACCGTAATACAGTTAAGTGAAAAAGGAACTGCCCTTCATCCATTTTGCTGAACTATGATAAAATATTTGATGTAGTGTAATGGTGTGATGATTGCTTTGTATCATCATCATCTTGTACAGTTTCCAGCCCCAGGCTGGGTCTGTTTGGAACATAAGCCTCGCCACTTAGTCCTTTCTTCCCACCACCTCTCCGCTGTCACTCTGGTCCAGTCCTCGCCTCTCTTCTTGACACATTCCTCCACTCCTTTCAGCCATCTATCTCTTGGTCTTCCCCTTGGTCGTTTCTTCTGCATCTGCATCTCATGTATCCTCTTGGGAATCTTCTTCTCATCCATTCTCTTTAAGTGTCCATACCACCTCAGTCTTGATGTCTCAATCCTACCTTGCAAGGGCTCCTCTTTCACTATTTCCCTGACCTTTTCATTCCTCACCCTGTCTCTTCTTGTTACTCCGATCCTACTTCGCAGGAACTTCATTTCACCTGCCTGTATTCTGCTTATGTCTCTTTTCTTCATTGTCCACGTTTCTGAAGCATAGGTCAGTATCGGGATATAGTAGCTTCTGTATAACACTTCCTTACTTTTTTGTGGGACATCTTTATTCCACACTAAGCTCCTAATGCTTCTCAGAAATGCTTCTGCCTGTCTGCCACGTTCCGTAATCTCTTTGTCATTTCTCCCATTTTCCTCCACTATACTTCCCAAGTACTTGAGACTTTCCACCTTCTTCAGCTGTCCACCTCCAAGTGTTATCCCACTCATTGGTCTGTCCTTTTTCCTGGTCGTTAACAGGATCTCACATTTACTGATGTTGAACTTCCATCCGTACTCTCCCACTGTTTCTTCCCAAGCCTTCAGTTGCTCCTGAATTTCCTCCTCCCTGTTTCCCCAGACCATGAGATCATCTGCAAACACCATTGCTTTCATCTTATCTTCTCCTATCTTTCCTGCTATCCGTGTCATTATCTCGTCCATAACCACAATAAAGAGAAGGGGTGACAGCGCACTACCCTGTTTCAGGCCACTCATTTGTCTGAACCAGTCTGTTCTTTCCCCTTCAACTTTCACACAACTCACACTTCTCCTTCACTCTGCCTACAGTCCCTTTTTCCACTCCCATGTTTTCCATTGCTTTCCAAACCTTCTTCCTACAAACACTATCATAGGCCTTTTCGATGTCCAGGAAGGCCATCAACAGATCCTCTCCAAATTCGTAGTGGTGTTCCTGGAGCTGTCTCACTGAAAATATGAGATCCACTGTTGATCTCCCAGGTCTGAAACCATACTGCTGCTCTCTCAATTTTCTCTCCACTTTGGCTCGTATTCTACTTTCTAATATCTTTTCATATATCTTGGCACAGTGAGGTATGAGTGTGACTCCCCTGTAATTTCTGCACTTCCTTTCTTAAATATTGGGACAATTAATCCTTTCTTCCAATCTTCTGGGGCCTTTTTCTCCTTCCATATCAGTTTTATAAAAAACTAGCTGAAGTACCCGTGCTTCGCTACGGGTCGTAAATAAATTAAAATGTGAAGGTGACAGTTAAAACAGGGGATAGGCGAGGTGCTGCGCAGAGGGAGATTAAGGATGGAACATTTTGTCCAACTACACCGCTCTGCCTTGACCGTGTTTTATAGCACACATTTAGGTTTTACTCGCTAACGGTTGGAGATACATTTCGGATAGAAAATGCAATTTTTAACCTCGTACATGCCATCAAAAGTTTGCTATTTCTTAGCGTTCTCTTTTTATTTGAAATGGAAATATGAAAGTTTAAAACCAAAGGGTAGAATGACGTCACTAAAATGGTCGCCATCTTTAATTAGTGCGAAGTATTGAAATCAAAAGTAACCTGTATGTTAACCAGGTAAATCTGCTACTTCCATGTAAAATTCGTGTAAATCGGACCAGTGGTACTTGCGTGATTGAGTAATACACAGACACACACCATCTCATTTTTAGTCTCGCTTCGCTCGCGTCATAGTTGTGTCATATTGTTATTCAATGAAATGCAGGTTCAACCCGTTAACACCCCTTTAGAACCTGAATATCCAAAAATCCCTCCTTAGTAGATGTTTTCGACACACAACAAACATATCCTCAAAATATCATTCTTCTAACATTAATAGTTTTGGTTGGTCGATGAGAGTGAACATCCAAAAATCCTTCCTTAGTGGACGTTTTTCTTCCAGAATTTCACCCCTCCCCATAGGCCCCTTAAATTCGATTTATGAAAAAACGGTCGAACACCTATTTATTTTATTTTATTTATTTATTTATTAATTTATTTTAAGCTGACTGATTTCCTCCGAATTTCAAACTCCTCGCCTATGTCGTTTAAGAGATACACGCTCCGTTAAGAATCTTTCAACCCCCACTTTTCATCCCTTTCACCTCATAATATACACTATATCGAAAAACCATTAGACATGTGTCAGCTTATTTTTAATGATTAGTATATATGCCAAGTATCAATCCCCAAGTGAAACCACTCGTGAGATATTGTTATTAAATGAAATGCACGTTTACCCCCTTAACACCTATTTAGAACCTGAATATCCAAAAATCCCTCCTTAGTGGACGTTTTCGACATAAAACGAACATATCCCCAAAATTTCATGTTTCCAACTTCAATAATTTTGGCTGGGCGATGATGAGTGAGTGAGTCAGTCAGGACATTTTCTTTCATTTATATTTGATAATTTCACCCCTCCCTATGAACCCCTTAAATTGGATTTATGAAACAAACGGTCGAACACCTATTTACTTATTTAAAGCTGATTTCCCCCTGAGTTTGATGAGTGAGTAAGTGAGTCAATCAGTTAGGACACTTTCTTTCCTGTTTTATCCCCCCAGAATTTCACCCCTCTCCAAGGGCCCCTTAAATTGGATTTATGAAAAAAAAACGGTCGAACACATATTTACTTGTATTTTAAGCTGTTTTATCCCGCCGAATTTCAAACTTCTCGCCTATGTCGTTTAAGAGATACACGTTCCGTTAAGAATCCCTCAATCCCCAATTTTCACCCTTTTCACCTCATAATATACACGACATCGATAAACCTTTAGATATATGTCTGATTATTTTTAATGATTAGTTTATGTACCGAATATCACATCCCCAAAGAAACAACTCATGAGATATCGTTATTCAATGAAATGCACGTTTACCCCCTTAACATCTCTTTAAAACCCGAATAAAGAAAAATCATTCCTTAGTTGACGTTTTGACATACAGCGAACATATTCCCAAAATTTCATGTTTCCAACTTTAATAGTTTTCGCTGGGCGTGATGAGTGAGTGTGTCAGACAGGACATTTTCTTTCAATTATTTTTACCAGAATTTCACCCCTCCCCATGGGCCCCTTAAATTGGATTGATGAAAAAACGCTTGAACACCTATTAACTTATTTTTGAGCTGTCTTTTTCCCCTGAGTTTGATGAGTGAGTGAGTTAGTCAGTCAGTTAGGACACTACTCTCCTTTTCCCCCCCCAGAATTTCACCCCACCCCATTGGCCCCTTAAATTAATTTATGAAAAAACGGTCGAACACCGATTTACTTAATTTTTTAGCTGATTTTTTTCGCTAGTTTCAAATTTCTCGCCTATGTCGTTTAGGAGATAGGCCTACACGCTCCGTTAGGAATCCTTCAACCCCCAATTTTCACCCCTTTCACCTCATAATAATACACCACATCGAAAATCCCTTAGACACATGTCTGCTTATTTTTAATGATTAGTTTATATGCCGAGTATCACATCCACAAATGAAACCACTCGTGAGATATTGTTATTCAATGAAATGCAGGTTTAAACCCCTTAAGACCCCTTTAGAGCCTTAATATCAAAAAATCCTCCCTTAGTGTACGGTTTTGAGATACAACGAACATATCCCCAGAATGCCATGGTTCCAACTTCAATATTTTTGACTGGGCGATCATGAGTGAATGAGTCAGGACATTTTCTTTCATTTTTTTCCTTCAGAATTTCATCCCTCCCGATGAACCCCTTCAATATGATTGATCAAAAAGACTGTCGAACAGCTATTAACTTACTTTAAAGCAGTCCCCCCCCCCTGAGTTTGAGGAGTGAGTCAATCAGTTAGGACACTTTATTTCCTGTTTCCCCCCACCCCCCCAGAATTCCACCCCCCCATGGGCCGCTTAAATTTGATTTATGAAAAAACGGTCAAACACATATTTACTTATTTTTTATGCTGATTTTTTCCGCTGAGTTTCAAACTCCTCGCCTATGTCGTTTAAGAGATACATGCTCCGTTAGGAATCTTTCAATTCTTACTTTTCACCCCTTTCACCTCATAATATACACCACATCGAAAACCCCTCAGAGACGTGTCTTCTTCCTTTTTAAAGATGAGTTTATATGTCATGTATCATATCCCCCAATGAAACCAATCGGAAGATATTGTTATTCAATGGAATGCAGGTTTAACCCCCTTAAGACCCCTCCAGAACCTGAATATCTGGAAATCCTCCCTTAGTAGACGGTTTTGACATACAATGAACATATCCCCAAACTGTCATGTTTCTAACTTCAATAATTTTGGCTGGGCGATGATGAATGTGTGAGTGAGTGAGTGAGTCAGGACATTATCTTTCAATTTTCTTTTTTCAGAATTTCACCCCTCCCCATGAACCCCTTAAATTTGATTTAATAAAAAAACTGTCGAACAGCTATTTACTTACTTTAAAGCAGTTTTCCCCCCTGAGTTTGATGAGTGAGTGAGTCAGTCAATCAGTTAGGACACTTTCTTCCTGTCCCCCCCCCCCCCCCCCCCCCAGAATTTCACCTCTCTCCAAGGGCCCCTTAAATTGGATTTATGAATAAACGGTCAAACACATATTTACGTATTTTGTATGCTGATTGTTTTCCGCTGAGTTTCAAACTCCTCACCTATGTCGTTTATGAGATACACGCTCCGTTAGGAAACTTTCAATCCCCACTTTTCACCCCTTTCACGTCATGATATACACCACATCCAAAAACCCTCAGACTCGTGTCTTCTTATTTTTAAGGATGAGTTTACGTGCCGAGTATCACATCCCCCAATGAAACCAATCGGGAGATATTGAAATTCAATGAAATGCAGGTCAACCCCCTTAACACCCCTTTAGAACCTGAATATCCAAAAATCCTATCTTAGGGGGCATTTGCGGCCCTTTGGGAAGCTGCATACCAAATTTCATTCCAATCCGTCGCTGGTTTCTGAGATTTCGTGATGGATGAATGAATGAGTGAGTGGTATTTCACAAATATATATAGTAGATGATAGTGTCAAGTCTTTGTTATGCTAAACTCGGTTGACAGTGCTGTGTGAGTAGTTGAGTAACTAACGGGATTTCAAGTAAAGATCCTCTTTTTCTATACCGGTAGTGCAGAGCAGAACTGGCATCCAGTCGGCCGTGTCTCGACTTTAGCTATGTTGCCATGGAAACTATCTGCCTTGCCATTCCTTCATGAGTATATTTTATGATTTGATTAGCCTGTGCTTGAGTGCAAAAGGGCCGAAATCAGAAGAATGAGAAAGACTATCGAAAATTCATGTAGCCAGCGGTTCCTTCTGGATCCTAAACTATATGTATGCAAAATTTGGTTGAGATTGGCGGAACGGTGTAGATTTGTATACGGAACAGACCCACATACATACATACATACATACCCACATACAGACTTTCACTTTTATATATAAGATAATTGGTAGTGTAATACCGGCCCTAAGATTGCCAATTAGAGAGGCTCGGCACCAAACAGGGAAGAATAGAAGAAACTTCTTCTAATGGCCAAGGCCCACAGAGGACTGTCGTGCCAGTGGTGATGACGAGTGCATTGCACCAACTATTCAAAATTCATTTTAGCTGTCAGGAGAAATTTGATTATTGAGCCCATCTGTGAGAAGTTGACAAGATAACAAAGGTCAGCTGTCATGAAGTGAGCTTATAGAGATGCAGTTCGACTATTGCTTCATAATTATGTAACTACACAAGAACATGTGTGAAATAAACATTTTAAAAAAGAATTGTGTTGACTGACTGAAAAGCTTTCTTTATTAAAATAACGTGTATGTAAATCATTTTTCTCATTGATCCTTTCCACATGTCCATACCATCTCAATCTGTTCTGCTCCAGCTTATCATTCAGCTTCTGTACATTCACTTCCTTTTGAATTCTTCATTCTGCACTCTATCTCTCCTAGTCTTCTGCACCGTACTCCTCAGGAATCTCATTTCAGCTGCCTGTATTCTACTTTCATCGGCCAAGTTTCTGCTCCATACGTCATTATTAGTAAGTAATAGGTCTTGTACATCAACAAATTCACAATGAAATTTGATAAAATGGTCCGGTTAACTCAAAACAGTTGCCAACATTTCGCGCCAGTGTACCATTGGGCTCTTCAGTTGGACAATTAACATCATGTTTCCTTCGGGAACAGATATTTCCAATAGGTCTTGCACATTACATAATTTCATTAGCCTTCAGGGTGGTATGTCTTTATCCCAAATTAAACTCCGAATATGATGAAAGAAAACACTCCCACATTGTATTCTCTTGTTGATCTCCATATCCAATCTTGCATTTTCCATCAATTATCACTTCCTAAATATTTGAATATCTGTAAATCATTTTAACATAAAATGGAATCCAATCTTAATTTTCAAGTGTACATTTTTTGAAATACTAAATGTTTGTTTTCCATAATTTTTTGTTTATTTTATTTAGGCATTTTAAAATCACATTTAAGCACCTCTAAATTTTAAACTCCTCCAAATTTGTATAATTTTATCTTTCTTAACAGGGGCAGATGACCTCGCTGTTCCGCCCCTTAGAGCAACAATAACTAAAATGGTGTTGCACTCATTAAGTTTATCAGCATTCTTGAAAGCCTTTAAATTAGAACATTCATCTTACAATTGTAATGTGGATAAAACATATATAAAATCAGAGTCAGCAAGGTTGCATTCTTTCTTGGCAGATAACTAAGCTTACACCCCTGGTGCTGGTCTCGCTGCCAGCTTGTGCACTGTAGATTCCACAACTGATAAGCAAGGTGTTGTAAGTGTTAACATAACTAACTATTGAATCACCTAAGAAGCATAACATAATCTTCGATATATTGTAGAGAGACAGCTATAGAATGTTTTTTAAGTTCAACATCACAAGTATTGCATACTTCTAAACAGATTGACGTCGTGCTCGTTATATTACGGGTGCAGCACAGCAGTGGTTATCCTCTGGGTTGGCAATACATTGCCCAGGAACATATTAATAAGTGATTGTTCAGAGCTAAGTTCTTGAGAAGGACGTCGTAGGAAGTGGAGGAAGGAAGTCGTTTATTATACTGTATACAAGGTTGTACATTCAGTCAAACCTTACTTACACATCATTCATTTGTAAACCCACCTTCGGTTATTTTCAATGTTTAAATGTTAGAAGCCATTTTTCAGTGTTGCCTGTAAAATAAATCAATCAACAGAATTGCTCTTCAGTCGGTCAACAAGAGAGCCCAAATAGTTTGAGCAGAAAGAGACTACTATTTTATCACCCTATTATCTGAAATAAAAGTTACATTAATTATTTATGCATCAACACACTTCTTTAACAAATGGTGGGGGAATTGGACATGTTTTGCTCGTCAAGCATCATGGGATTGAAATACGATATACAAAACAAAATACTGTAGCTCTACAAAATACTACCAAACCCACAATGCCACCCATGAATGGTTGCTCCAACAACAACTCATAAAAGCATGGCAAAAACTTAAAAAGTGCTGCTACTGCTGATAAATACTAAAGAAAAAATAAACTATTTATTTTAATATATACAAGAAATGACGATCCCGTCCACAAACAGTCTCCCTCCGCCAACTAATCTATGAGGGTTAGCTACCATTGCTGATATACATTTAAGCATCAAGCACCAAACTAGAATTATAAACAAATATGCAAATAATGTAACACTAAGCAGCGATCCCTGAGGGACTCCATTTTCCTGTACATGATACTGTGAATATGTCCTCCCAATTTGGACACGGAATAGACAGAGGGACAGAAAATTTGCAATAAATACTGGCAAGTTACCTCGGAATTTTCAATGATGCAGTGTAGAGAGGATGATGTAATTTCAAGTGGTGTCGTAGGCCTTCTCAAGGTCTAAGAAAGGCGGCTTCATTGGCGTAGTTGGTAGCATGCTGAGTTTCTATGATCGCGGGTTTAAACCCAGCCGAAGTCGTATTTTTTAAGAGCGTTAAAAATCCCTCAGTATGCTTTCCTTCGGAGGGGAAGTAAAGCCGGCGGGCCCATGTCAGATTTATGGCATGTAAAAGAACCTTCCACTAACTACAATTGTGTGAAGCTAAATTTGTAGGTTATATTTCATTAACGTTCTATTAATTCCAACAATCACCGCCCGGTGACGGTTACATCTAGTAGTCAAGTTCGCTGCTAGGTGTCGTTGACTGTAGCATTTGGTAGCAAAAGTAGGAACTACTTAAAATTTATCATCTGCAGTCCTTACCCAAATTACAGATAACACACACTGATACAGCTATCAAAATTAACACTGGTTATCAGACAGATTCTACACACACCCACAGTGCACGGGGCTACACGACCGCGTTGTCGCAGCCCCTAAACTGAGGAACCAACCAAGGTCTAAGAAAACAGCGACTAGGTGCTGTTTCTGGAGAAAAGCATCCTGTATGGCAGTCTCCAGTCGTACCAGAAGTCGTTGGTAGACAGAGACGCCCTGAAACCGCACTGGTATTCAGACAGGAGTCCTCATTTCTCCAGAACCCACACCAGTCGCCGATAGACCATCCTCTCAAAGAGCTTGCACAGACCATTTGTAGGACATATTGGTCTGTAACTCCCTGTCAAATTGGGATCCTTATCTTGCTTGAGGATATAACTCAGCGACTCTGCTGAGATGAAGGTAAAATGCTAGAACTGTAACATACAACAACAAAAAACAGTGTTTGTCTGCTAATACTGTATTGAAAAATCTGATAAGGAGACATCTAAACTGTGTAATGTCTTCATGCTGCTCTGACAACAACTGTCCTTAGGAAAACAGCACAACCTGTATGTGGAACCACTCGTTATCTCCAATTAAAATCTGGAAATTTGTTTTACAATGAGAATGGCTAAATAGAAGCAGATTATGCTTGATTATACACTGAAAAGTGGCTTCTTACATTTCAATAGATGAGATGCAGTACTTGCTGTGAACACTTCAGATAATATGGCGAAAAGTTTGTTTACTTGTTGCAAGAAGAAAATGTACAGTACAGCAGTATATACATGGGGCCGTGCAGGCAGATAGAAACATCTCGCCTGCCTCAGGAAACAATGAACGAAAAAAAAAAAAAAAAAATTACCCCCTGGCACTATACAGCCCATGACGGGCTAAGGCCATTTGGCCTGCAGATATTGGGGTGACGCGTGATCAGCGCGTCAGGTCCCCTCGGCCGTTAATCTAGGTTTTCGTGATCGGGGCGCTGTCTCACTGTCAGACAGCTACTCAATTGTCCTCGCGAGGCTGAGTGCACCCCGTTCAAACCCTCACGTCAGTTTTAAAATCCCTGACGGAGCCGGGGATCGAACCCAGGGCCTCCGGGTGAGAGGCAGGCGCGCTACCCCAACACCACGGGGCCGGCGGAAACAATGAACTCTGGATAGTATCTGCATGCACCAGTTTATGGGCAAAGTGCATTGTGGCACCTACCATTCACAGCTTTCTCCAGCCCGTTAGGCGAGATTCTCACTATCCTTGCGTTTTAAAGTTTGCGGCTGGAAAGGGGGAAAAAATATTGTGATGTTGCGCAATCGGCAATGCTCTTGGTCAGTTACGCAAGATTCCGGCTGGTAGACATTAGAAGTAGGCACCTGATATTTATTATAGGGGAGAATTGAATGAATATTATCACGAAAGAGCACATTTTTATTTCAAATGACAAATTGTTAGTATACAGGTTTTAGAAATGTCTAGGTTATTTTATATGCAGCATATATCAAGTGGGACCAATGTTAGAAAAAATAAATTTGGAATATTGCAAAATTTTGAATTCACCAGGTTTTAACCATGGTGCGACTACTTCCAGTGTATATAACTATTTTCTCAAAATAACATAAAATTTAAATAAATATTGTTATAATTAAAGAAACTGTGCTGAAACATTTGATATAATGGTCATCATCATCATCATCTTGAGCAGTTTCCAACCGCTGGTCGGGTCTGCTTGGAACATAAGCCTCTCCATCGTTTCCTGTCCATCCACCATCTCTCGTCATTTACTGTGTCCCAGCACACTCCTCTTTCCTCCACACTCTTCTTAACTCCTTTTGCCCATCTGTCCCTTGGTCTTCCCCTTGGCCTCCTTCCAGTCATTTCCATTCCAAACATCTTCTTCGGTATCCTCTCCTCTTGCATCCTCCTCACATGTCCATACCATTGTAGCCTAGATCGCTCTATTCTATTTTGCAATGGTTCCTCTCTTACCATCTCCCTGACTCTCTCATTCCTTACTCTGTCCATTCTTCATAATGTCCATTCTTGTCACTCCTACCCTACTCCTCTGGAACTTCATCTCCACTGCTCGTATTTTATTCTTGTCCCTTTCCTTCATCACCCATGTTTCTGAACCATATGTCAAAATTGGCACAAAGTAGGTCTTGTAGATGATTCCTTTACATTTTTGTGGTACATCTTTATTCCATATCATCCCCCTAACACTCTTGAAAAATCCATCTGCGCACCTTCCCCTCTCATTTATTTCCATCCTATTGCCTCCCTTTTCTTCAATTATGCTTCCCAAGTACTTGAAGCATTCTACTTTATGCAACTGCTGTCCTCCAAGTGTTATGCCCATATCCAGTCTGTTCTTCTTCCTCGTTGTGATGACCACTTCACTCTTTTGTGCTGAGAACTTCATCCCATATGATAACACTACCTTCTCCCACTCATCTAATTGCTCTTGTACTTCTTGCTCATCCTCTCCCCATACCAGAAGGTCATCAGCAAACAACATTGCCTTCATTTTCCTTTCCCCAATGCTATTTACCACTTTTCGTATGATTTCATCCATCACCACTATAAATAACAGGGGTGAGAGGGCACTTCCCTGTTTCAGACCACTCTCCAGTTGAAACCATTCCGTTTTCTCTCTTCCCACCTTTACACAGCTTTTGCTTCCCTCGTACATTGCTTTCACTCTTGCCACTGTCTCCTTGTTCACTGCTTTTGCTCTCATTGCTTCCCATACCTTGTTTCTATTAATACTATCATATGCTTTCTCAATATCCAAGAAGGTCATCACCAGATCTTTCCCATATTCATAGTGGTGTTCTTGTAGCTGTCTTACTGCAAAGATGAGGTCAACTGTTGATCTTCCTGGCCTGAATCCATACTGTTCTTCCCTCAGCCCATCTTCAACTTCTGTCCGAATTCTTCTCTCCAGTACCTTCTCAAATATTTTGGCGCAGTGGCACATGAGTGTAATTCCCCTGTAGTTCTTGCATTCCTTCCTACTTCCCTTTTTAAATATGGGTATTATTATCCCTCTTTTCCAGTCCTCTGGTATTTTCTTCTCCCTCCATATCACTTTCATTACTCGAAAGAGCCACTGGGTTCCTGTCACCCCTGCTGCTCTCACCATCTCCACACTCACTTCGTCTATTCCCGGTGCCTTTCCCCCTTTCATCTTCCTTAATGCTTCCTCCACTTCTTTCCATGTCAATTCCTTCTCTGAAATGTCTTGGTCACTGTCTGTTTCTTCCTCCACAATGTCCACTACGCTGGTTTTAGTTGGATTTAGGAGTTCCTTGAAGTGTTCTCTCCAGATAACCTTTACTTCTTCCATATTTTCGACCTCCTTTCCATTCCTGTCCACCATTCTGACATTTTCCCCTGTATCTCTTCTCTTTGCCTTTATCATTCCATACAACACTTTCTTACTGCCATCACAGTCCTCCTCCATCATTTCTGTCCATTTCTCCAGCCATTTCTTTTTCTCTTCCTTCACTACTTCTCCTGCTTCTTTCTTCCGCTCTTGGTATTCTTCTCTTGTTCTGTCTGTCCTCTGTTGGAACCATTTCCTGAATGCATCATTTTTCTTTTTCACTGCTTCCTTAGTTCTGGGGTTCCACCATGGTGTTTCCTTCCACCTTTTCTTTCCACTAGTTCTGCCACACACGACTTCCGCTGCATCTACCAACACGTCCTTGAACCTATTCCATTCTTCTTCACCTGTTTTCGGATCATCCTTCGGTAATTTGTTCCTCACTAATATCTGGAACTTCTCCTTATTTCCATCCTCCTTCAGCTTCCATGTCCTTATTCTTCTTTCTTGGTTCTCAGTTCTCCTCTTTTCCTTCAGTCCTCTCACCTTGGCGACCAGCAGACGGTGGTCACTGTCCAGGGCTTCTGAAGGTATTACCCTTATATCCGTGATACTCTTCTTTGTCTCCTTCCCTCATAGAATATAGTCCACCACTGATTTCCTAGTCAAATCCCTGCTGTACCAAGTAATTTTATGGCTCTCTCTCTTCTTGTACCATGTGTTTCCAACCATTAGCCCATTTATCTTGCACAGTTCCAACAATCTCTCTCCTTCCTTATTCCTGTTTCCCCATCCTTCACCACCAATCACTTCCTCAAAACCTCTTCCATCAGTTCCGACATGGGCATTTAGGTCTCCCATGACTATCAGGTCTCTCCCCGCTAACTGCTTCTGCAACTCCTCTTCAAACTCGTCCTTCTCGCCTTCTGTGCATCCCACCTGTGGTGCATAGACTTGCAGAATGTCCAGGTTTCTACCTTTCACTGTGATTCTGGCTCTAATTATTCTATCACTTACCCTCTTTACTTCCTCCCTCAGCCCTTCTCTCACCACCATTCCCACTCCATTTCTCTTCCCCTCCTCATTTCCTATCCAGTATAGCTGCAAGCCATTTCTCAGTTCTTTTCTTCCTTCCCCTCTCCATCTAGTCTCTGCCAGTCCGAGTACATCCAGTTTTCTCCTCTCCATCATATCCACAATCTCCTCCACTAATGGTAAATGAAAATCCACAGCCTGCTTCCAGTCTCCGACCGGGTCAGGAATGGAATGAATGAAGCCCCCATCTAAGCGGCGAGGATATGAACTGTGCCGGCTGCCGAGGCCTGCCGCACTCCTCTGGGGCAATGATTAAATGAATGACAAATGAAATGAAATGATGGTGGAGAGTGTTGCTGGAATGAAATTTTGACAGGGAAAACCGGAGTACCCGGAGAAAAACCTGTCTGCCTCCGTTTTGTCCAGCACAGATCTCACATGGCACAGATCTTAGGGAATAAAAATTAATTTATGATTCTACATTTTTGTTTCTCATGGAAATTCATGAACATATTATTTTATTAACCCTGAGCAATAAAAATGAGGGATTAATGTTTTGTTTAAAGATACATTCTGGAAACAAAACATGCAAATTTGTTATATTTTTCATTAATGTTCATGTTTTTATAAATTTTCTGTTTAAACCTATCATTTTTGCGGATTTTCATCGATTTTTCAGGTACTTGACCGGGATTTCAAATTTATATCACTGGCAGCCACGGTCTAATCCAATGGTTCTTAACCGGTGATCCACGAGTGCCTCGGGAGTGGTCCGCGGAAGAAAAGGGTCCACCAGCACGTTTAAAAAAATGACCAATAAATGGGGATTTTGAAAACGATGGGCGTTGAACGAGAATCGTCCGAATTATTTCGCGGCGATGACTTATCAGGTTTTGAATTGAAATATCTTTAAAATAAGTGTTATTGAGGAAGGGTTACAACTGATAAGGTGCATTGGAAGGGGGGGGGGGGGGGAAGAGGGGTGGTCCGTACATGATTCAATTTCAAGCTGAGTGGCCCGCAGACTGCTACGGGTTCAGAACCACTGGTCTAATCTATCACCACTTTAACAGTTGCACTCTATGGAACGAGAAAAAAAATATATATACCACTCTGTATTTTGTTGTCAGGCAAGAAATGTGGCAGGCAATGTAACCTTCATACCAATAAATGGATTTCTTCCAAATTTGGAACATATGTAACATATCATCATATTTCAGATTAAATTTTAGCCAATTTTCAATTTTCTCTTACTTGTAAAGTTTGAAAAAAAAAATTACTCATAGGTATTTTACCAGGCAACGAAAAGGTATAAACATAAAATACAGAATAACTTTCAATATTCAAACAATTATAATTATAATGCAAGGAGCATTTTGCCCTATGACAAACTGCTGAAATTGCTAAAACAGCAATTGAAAGCTTGAAAACAACCTCCTTTAAAATTGTGCTCAGGCCCTTAAAAATGGAGGCAGGACAAAATAATTACATTTTTAGAAAGAGGAAGGGCTGGAGAAATTCAATTTCGTTGGAAGATAATGGTCAGGATTTCAGATGTGACTGCAGTATTACTGCCAGTGTGGACCTTCAGCCTGTAGGCAGGGCTGGCATGCGAAATTAAATTCATGGCTGTGGGGACGAAAATAATTTAATTTCGCCGTAAGCGCGATATTCGGGAGCGAAATGATAATGATTGTCGGCGCGTAATTAAATCAAAGCGAAACTTAATTCGAAGCGAAATTAATTTAGTTCCAGACTTTTAATTTCACTCCCGGCGCGAAATTAATTTAGTTCCAGACTTATAATTTCGCTCCCGGCGCGAAATTAATTTCGTTCCACACTTTTAATTTCGCTCCAGGCGCGATATTAATTTCGTTCCACACTTATAATTTCGCTCCAGGCGCGAAATTAATTTCGTTCCAGACTTATAATTTCGCTCCCGGCGCGAAATTTATATAGTTCCAGACGTATAATTTCGTTCCCGGCGCGAAATAAAATTCGTTACAGACTTTTAATTTCACTCCCGAGGCGAAATAAAATTCCCAAACGGCATTAAGTTTCGCTCTCCGACGTGTATTTAAAATGCATGAAACATTTAATTTCGTTGTTGAAATTAAAATACAGTATATTCGTTTCGAGAGTTAAATAATGTTCTGTACGATGTTCAAAGTCCTGACGTCTGTCTGTTAGGTAGTCAGCCCGAAGGCTGGTTGGATCCTCAAAAAGTACCGCCGGTAGGTTATGTGCGTAGATACCCACAAAAACTCAAGGCAGCGCTATAGTGAGGCGTACTAGACAAGATGGGGGGTGAGGTAGTTTGCCATTGCTTTCCTCACTGAGTCAGAACAGCAGTACTGACCCTATGAGTAGAACCCTTCACAGCATCCACAGGCACTGACTGCCCCGAATTTCATTACTAAGCACCGCCCATACCTCAGTAGCTTCCATATAATCACAGCCATGTGTAAGACTGAGACATCGGTGAAAAGCCACATTTTACTCTAGCCCGTGCCAACAGTCAAATGCAAATGAGTCGTCAAGTTACAAAACTCGTTTAATCAACTTGTGAATAAGGATCATTTTCATGAGAAACGTTTCTCTGGACTTTGCCTCACGTATCTTTTGTGTTTGTTGTTTTCTACTTTTGGTTGGTGTTTTTGTGTTTGCTTTGTGCTTTTGCTTTTGAATTTGACTTATTGCTTTTCTTTCTTGGTTTTGTGTTTGTGCTCTGCTTTTGCTTTTTTGAATTTTGCTTTATGTTATTTGTTTTTTGTTATCTGCTTTTGCTTTTGTTTTTGAATTTTGCTTTTTGCTTTGTCTTTTTTATTTTTGTTTTGTGTTTGTTTTCTGCTTTTGCTTTTATACATTTTGCTTTTTTGCTTTATGTTTCTTGTTTTCTGATTTTGCTTTTTTTGTTCTGCTTTTGCTTTCTGCTTCATCTTTTTTGTTTTGGTTTTGTGTTTGTTTTCTGCTTTTGCTGTTTTTGAATTTTGCTTCTTGGTTTGTGTTTCTTTTTTTTTGTGTTTGAATTTAGCATTTTACTTCGTGTTGTGTGTTTTTGGTTTTGCATTTGTTTTCTGGGAAATCAAAATAAAACAAAATCAACAAAACAAAATAAAAACAAAAACAAAATAAAACAAATAAAACAAGACAATTTAAAACGAAATAAAGTAAAACAAAAAATAAACAAAACAAAATAAAGCAAAATAAAATAAAACAAAATAAAATGAGGTAAAATAAATAAAATAATTAAATAAATAATTTTACGACATGATCCTTATTCACAAGTGGATTAAACTATTTTTGCAACTGGGCGACTCAAATGTAGTGCACGAGGTCGTTGGAATGAGGGAGATGGCTACCTGGGAGGCTTGTCGTAGTATAGTATCTATGTGTGCATTATATGCGTCGACCGTCGTCTGGTTATCCAGTGGGAGATTGTCCGCACGGAGGTGATTGTTGACGTAGGCGCGGTATTCCTGCCAGTTTGCTGTGCAGAAATTCTGGACCATCCTGGGAGGTGATAGTGGGGGAAGAGGGAAGTTGAGTAAAACGGGGGCATGATCACCTCCTTTGAGTGGCAGGACAGACACGTCAAACAGATGGAGGAGGGAGTTATGAGCAATGACTGTGTCGGGGTGGTATTGGAGGAAGGACGGGTAGATTCTGGGAGAGGGACGAGGGTGGCGTCGATGTGACGTAGGTAGATGTCTAGGCTATGAAGTTCTAGGGCCGAACGGGAATGAAGGTTGAGGTCGGCCATTAGAATTAAATGGGGGAAGACTTCAGACACGTGGGTAATGCAGTCTTTGGGGATGGGGTGGTAGGGACGAATGTAGATGGTGGCTAGGTGTAGGACGCGGGAACAAATAAGGCTTTTGGGGAAGAAAAGAATCAGATTTCATTTCAGAAACAAAATGAAATGTTCCATGCATTTTAATTTCAGGCCGGAGGGGGGACTAAATGCCGGGAACGAAATTGATGGTCGTTAACAAATTTTATTTCGCGCCAGGAGCGAAATTAAAAGTCTGTAATGAATTTAATTTCGCGCCAGGAGCGAAATTAAAAGTCTGTAACGAATTTCATTTCGCGCCGGGAGCTAAATTAAAAGTCCGTAATGAATATAATTTCGCGCCAGTAGCGAAATTAAAAGTCTGTAACAAATTTCATTTAGCGCCGGGAGCTAAATTAAAAGTCCATAATGAATTTAATTCCGTGCCAGGAGCGAAATTAAAAGTTTGTAACGAATTTCATTTCGCGCCGGGAGCTAAATTAAAAGTCCGTAATGAATTTAATTCCGTGCCAGGAGCGAAATTAAAAGTTTGTAACGAATTTCATTTCGCGCCGGGAGCTAAATTAAAAGTCCGTAATGAATATAATTTCGCGCCAGTAGCGAAATTAAAAGTCTGTAACAAATATCATTTCGCGCCGGGAGCTAAATTAAAAGTCCGTAATGAATATAATTTCGCGCCAGGAGCGAAATTAAAAGTCTGTAACAAATATCATTTCGCGCCAGGAGCGAAATGTTATTCCATTGAACAATTTCATTTCGCGACGCTAAATTAAATTGATAATGCATTTCGTTTCGCATGCCAGCCCTGCCTGTAGGTGGCTTGCTCCCAGGTTTTGGCATTAGGTGTCCACAATTGGTCTCTATACCATTTGATAAAACCACAGTCATTGGGTTTGGGGGTTGCATAAGAACTGTACACACTGCATTTTAACCAAACATTTTCTCTTTATCATATAACAGTTATATTTGTGGACCATTTATTTGCAGAAACAAAAAAAAAGTTCAAACCTTAGAAAAATATATATATTCTCTATTATTCATAAATACTAAGTAAATGGTCCCTTGTTTACAAAGAAACATATACAGTTTTGTTGTGCATTACCCTTCCATTGCTGGGTAGCGTTTCTCACGATATACTATCAGAAAGTTTTACAGAAATCGCAATTTCATCATTCAGCAGTTCACTGATGATTTTTCTTGACCATGGGAGACTTGTTTTCTTTTGTACAAATCTTCATAGTAAATTTTGGCAAAATTGAGGGTTTTGTGGAATCTCCTATCATCAAGAATGAGAAACTAATACTAAAATAGAGCTATGTTCATTTTAACGCGGGAAAATCACAGTTTGTTTTTCAAGGTAGGGTTCTCGAGCAAGTGAATTGCAGTTGTAAAATATAAATCACAAATTATACACTAATTCAGGCAGTTCCTCAAACTTTCACTTGAGCCTGCAATCACTGCTACGTAAGGACATTATTAATAGAGCTGCATCACTTCTATTTCCAGTCATTAAAATGGCAAAGGACAAAAGTTATACTAATATCTGAACAATTAAGTTTCTGGAGAACATATAACTTTCTTCTTCATCCTGTACCATTTCCCTTATGCTACCATGCCTTTTTGGTAGGAAGCCAACTTTGAGGTGGCCTGTTGGAAGACAGCTGTTACTACAAACGTGCTTTGCCAGTTACAATATCTTCATGTAATTCTTTCGTCAAAGGAACAAATTTCCCTGTGCTGTTCATAAAATACAAATTGTCTGCAATAACGTTTGGATCAAAACCTTCCAGTTGCAGATCTCGTTTCTTGAGCTTGAATGTACCTGGAAGCAAGAAATACAAGAATTCTTAGGAACAATATAATATCAGACAGGGAAGAATGATAATAATTAGAAATTGGAAATAATCTGCAAAAGATTAAAACTTGCCAGTATTTATTTGTGTGCATAAGAAGGCCCTCAATATGATCGTATGAAAAGTGGAGGTTTCTACTTTCCAAAACGAACTTTCTACTATACAGAGAGTAACATCAACATTCACATCGCATACAAAATTATTTCTGTTTCATGTGTGCCATTGTGAATGAAAACAGTAATGCTGAATAACCGACTCAGAACCATTGTGAAATCGAGATGGTTGGGGACCAGTATGCAATACCGGTTCCTAGCCTACTTTTATTGTATGAAACTATTTCAACAATTGACCTGAAATGTTGTATGGTGATAGAAGCCACTAAAACAGGCAGAGATGATACCGACTGAGTTGCTACGTTGCTTAGGTGCTGAAGGTCTGATCAGGTTATTTCACTTGGTATGTAGGATGTATGAGAAAGTACCTTCTGATTTAAAGAAGAATGTTATCACCCCTATACCAAAGAGAGCAGAAGCTGACAGATGTGAAGATTACCGTACAATTAGCTTGATTACTCATGCTTCAAAAATCCTGACTAGAATAATTTACAAGAGGATGGTTTTAGTCTTAGGCTGATCTTGGAAGGTAGAATAAGGCAAAATAAGAGAACATTCATGGCATTTGTAGACTTAGAAAAGGCTTTTGATAACATTGATTGGAGTAAGTTGTTTGACATTTAAAAAAGGATTGAATCAAGTATTGGGATAGGATGGAGATCTACAATCTATACAGAAACCAGACAGCAATTATCAGCTGAAGGACATGTGAGAGAAGCTGGTATTCAGAAAGGTGTAAGGCACCCATACTTTTCAATATGTACATTGAACAAGTAAATAAAGGAAACTAGAGAAAAATTTAAAGTAGGTCTAAAGATTCATGGAGAAATAATTTCAACTCCCAGATTAGCTGATTCACCATTTGATCTGAGTGAAATTGGAGGGCTGTATCAAACAAGTCACAAGTTTGAAGACTCAAACAACAACAAAGTAAGCTCACGTTTGTGACGCTCAATGACCCAGTAAGTGCTAAACCAACATGGCAGCCACGCAAAGTTCAAATATTTAAATGTGCTTTTCTTGGGAATTAATCATACAAGAACAATGAAACTTGATGTAGTAGATCTTTATTTAAAGCTTAGTATATAGGGATCTAATGTAAATCAATTGCTACACTAAATTCAAGATGGCGGCTGTGCAAACTTTTTAAAACCTGTCTTTATTTCTTGTGTTTCAATCACGTGATCAATGTGAAACTTTGTATAATGAACTGTTGCTATGATATTTATCTGCTAGTTGTTTCATTTGAGAGGCTTGGACATCATGGTCATTTAGCCCCGTGTACTTGGGTGTATGTAGAATATGTCTGATAACCTGTGTTATTGTGGTCTCTGTAGCAGTATGTGTATTTGTAATTCAGGTGAGGCCTTAAGTTAGGAACCATCCCGGCATTTGCCTAGAGTAGAAGTGTGGAAACCACAGATAACCACTTGCTCGATGGCTGAGGTGAGAATTGAACCCACCTCAGTTCAGTCTCACGAGGCCGAGTGTACCCCGTTGGCCGAGCCATGAATCGAACCCGGACCTCTGGGGCGACAGCTAAGAATGCTACGCCTAAAAGAATTCACCATGATGATCATGAGAAATATTTCACTAGTTCTCAATATATTTGAAATTAGTATGGCAATCAAACTGGAATTTTGTATTGTTATTGAAGACTGTTAAATAAGTGTATGAGAGGTACAAAAAACCTGATAAGCACAAACACAACATGATTCAAATATTTAATGTTTTGTGAGGTGATCTGATAATCCAAGCCCAGTAAAACCTGACACAGGGAATCTTTATTAGGCGTACAATTTTTTTCAATAGTTTTCAAACATTGAAGATGGAGGCAGTAAAAAATTTGAAAAACGTTTTTATTTCTCGTATCCAATTCAAGCAATCTTTTTGAAGCTTTGTATAATGATCAACCATAATAATCTTTATCTACTGATACTGAATTACTTTTTGTAAATTATAGATGGCGTGCATACAATATTTTAAAATTTGAATTCCTGTAACTCGATACAGAATGAAGTCAACTCTAAGGGAGAAGTCATAATTAACCGAAACTGAAAGTTACATATACAAGTATTTTTTTTTATTATTGTAGTGGTGGTAGCGATGCTTGTTTTAAGGAGTGAAACATCGAGGTTATCTGCCAATATTTTCTCGTGTGGTTTCCTCAATAATACATGTTAATTTCTGGAAAGGTACAAGAATACTGATGTTCTATTGAACTACAGTGGAATTTCGTTAGCACGTTCTTGGTTACGACGTTTTCCCGTTTAGCGCGATGATTTTCTTAAGTCCCAGTCCCAATACAAAATACTTGTTGATAAAACAATGATCGATCTTATCCTAGTGGAAAAGGATAAACGTAGACAACTGGTAGATGTGACAGCTATGCCAAGAGGAGATTTAGAAGGAGACCATAAAGTGGTGATAGCCAAATTAAGGCTTGGGAAAATCACAAAGCTTGCGGAGAAAAGGGAAAGAAAAATAAAGGTGTGGAAGCTAAAAGAGAGAGAGGCAATGGAAAAGTTCCAAGAAGACTTGAAAAAGGAAATTCCCAAAGACGAAGCAAAATGTGTCGAACAGGAATGGGCATGTTTTAGAAATTGTTTTGCGAAGTGTGCAGTAAACACTTGTGGAAGACTATCAGGGAAGAAAAAGGAAAGGGAGACTCCTTGGTGGAACAACAGGGTAAAGGAAGCTGTTAAAGAAAAACAAATGGCATGGAGGAAGTGGATAGGCAGTAAAAATGCAGAGAAATGGCAAAAATATAGAGAAGCAAAGAAGGCATGCCAAAAAATTGTACAAGAAGAAAAAAGGAAAAGTTGGGAAGGTTTCACGGAAACTTTGAAGGAGGATATCCAAGGAAGTAAAAAGATTCTATATGGATTGGTGAAAAACAGTGTAAAAGGTAGGGAAAACACAAAATTTGTAAAAACTGAAGCAGGACAGATATTGTATCAAAGAGATGATGTATTAAAAAGATGGGAAGAATACTTTTCAAAGCTACTAAATGTTAAAAACATTGAACTGGAAGATGAAAAAGAGCAAGAAGAAACAATGGAAGAAGAAGAAGAACAAGAAAAGGAGATCACTATGCTAGAAATAGAGGAAGCCATACAGAAGATGAAGAGTGGTAAAGCAGCAGGAGAGGATGAGGTGTCCGCGGAAATGATAAAAGCAGAGGGACCAATAGGTGTACAGTGGTTGTATAGATTATTTAGAATAATTTGGAAGAAGAAAGAGATTCCAGAAGAATGGGGAAAGGGATTAATTATCCCTTTTTTTAAGAAAGGTGACAAAAAGGAATGCAATAACTACAGAGGGATCACTCTTATCGCTCATGTAGCTAAGATCTTTGAGAGAGTTTTGGAAGGCAGACTGAGGAGGAAGATAGAAGGAGAGATGGAAGAAGAACAGTATGGTTTTAGGAAAGACAGATCAACATTTGACCTAATCTTTGCATTAATGCAAATGATGGAGAAAAGATGGGAATTTGGAAAAGACATGGTGATGACATTTATTGATATTGAGAAAGCGTACGACAGTGTGCCTCGACAGGTGGTTTGGAATGTATTAAGGAAAAGGAGAGTTAACGGAGCTGATGTCCAAATGTTAAAAGCTATGTACAAATATTGTGTGAGTAGCGTGAAGACCAGTATAGGAGAAACAGAATGGTTTAAAGTGGAAACAGGTCTCCGACAGGGAAGTGTATTGTCCCCCTTACTATTCATCATAGTCATGGATGAAATTCACAAGAATGTTAAACAGAGATTGGGACAAGAGGCAACAAAGGCCATGCTGTTTGCAGATGATATAGTGATATGGGGCGAGGATGAAAAGGAAGTACAAAAACAACTAGATGTATGGAATCAAGAAATAGAGAAATTTGGGATGAAAGTAAGCACAGAGAAGAGCAAGACAATGGTAATGTCAAGAGGAAGGAAGGAAGGAAGGAAGAGGAAAGATAGAATTGAATGGGAAAATTCTAGAAGTGGTTAAAAGTTTCAAGTACTTGGGAAGTGTGATCACAGAAGATGGAAGGATAACTGAGGAAATTGGAAAGAGAATACAACAAGCGAACAGTTTTTACCAGAGCATAAGGGGTATTCTGTGGAACCGAGATGTCCCAAAGAAATGTAAAAATGTATTATATTCAACCTACTACAGACCCATACTAACATATGCAGCTGGAGCGTGGACTACTACAAAAAGAGAGGAGAGTAGAATACAAGCCGCGGAGATGAAATTCCTAAGAGGTATAGAGGGCAAGACCAGAAGAGATAGAGTTAGAAATGAAGAGATTAGAAAAAGGACAGGAATCTTGAAGCTGCAGGACAGGATAGAAACAACAAAGTTAAAGTGGTATGGACATATGATGAGAATGGGAGAGGAGAGAGTACCAAAGAAAACTTTCTGTGAAAAGATGACAGGGAAGAGACCACGAGGAAGGCCCCGAAAGAGATGGGCAGATACAGTGTGGGAGTGTGTAGAGAAGAGAGGAGGAAACCCTGAAGAAGTACTAAAAACAGGAGAGGAGTGGTGGAGAGACAGGAAACGTTGGAGGTCCTTAATTCACAACCCGACCCAGGAAGCTGGAAACGGGAAATGAAGATGATGATGATATCCCCTTAATACGTTCTCTATTCCTGCTTACGACGATCAAATTTCCGTTGTACTATTTGTAAGTGAACCGGATTTTATTCTTATTTCATTATAAAATTCGGCTTCTGGAAAACACGACGCGATATTGCATTCTCTGATAGTTATTGACAGTGTAGATGATTTTATTGTGTTTGACGGCGTAGAAGTGGGTATAGCTATGTCACAACACAGGTGACGTGTCTCTTTCCCGCTGCCCTTCACCCCCTTCCCTTTATTTATTTCTCACGTAGGCGCATTATTGTCTTCGTGTTCCGCACTATTCTCTTCTAGTTCTTAGTGTTCACGTCCAGTTATGACCTATTTTATTGCGTGTTTAATAATGGATAAGAAGAAAGTATGGCAGATAACTAATGATGAGAATATGAAATACATTCGAGACGTGGACTGCAATCCTCACATGAAGCGTGTGGATATAGCGCGAAAGTGGAACATTCCTCCATCTACACTGAAAATGATTCTCGGCAAAAGGAAGGAAATCGAATGTGCATTTGAAGAAGGGGTGAGCGGCAAAAGGAAATGTGTGCGAGAGGGACAGTTTCCTGAACTAGAAAGCGCTTTATTGAAGTGGTTCAAGCAAGCCCGTGCTTCAAACATATGTGTGTGCGGTCGCCGGCAACAGAGCCGTCACTGGCGGAGCGCGAGAGTGAGAATGTCCTTGCTGAGCAAATATAAAGAAAGACTCTTTATTATATGTGTTTGGAAGCGGATGGGGAACATTTTCAGCATCTACTGTAAATCATGGCCAGTAAAACTGCATGGTAGGCTACTGATTTTAAGCACCGTATTCTGCCGTAGGCCTACATATGCATGTGAGGTCGCCGGCAACTGAGCCGTCACTGGCAGAGCGCGAGGGCGAGAATGTCCTTGCTAAGCAAAAATAAAGACCCTGTATTATACTGTAGTGTAGAGGTACAGTAATTCATTTTTATGCTATTTATTCCCTGTGTAAGTTACTGATAACCTATGTTTATGTCGTGACTGTAGTAGTGCATACAATCACTTACTAAGGTCGGCGATTTAACGTCCATATATACGCCGCGTCCTTTCTTATACGTTGTAAATGCAGTATGGCGTTTTTCGGTAGTACATTTTCCCGCATATGACGTCCAAATTTTTTAGCCCCTTGAAAAACGCACTAACGAGATTCCACTGTAGTCGTTTGGAAAGTTGATCAACCAGTACCACTAACTAAATATTCTGGTACACAGTTCATTAGTGTTGTATTTGATGTATTGTAGATAATGCCTCATTATGTGACTTAGGACATATATTTACCAGCGATGGAGATCTGTTAATGCAAGTTATCTCGAACAACAACGAAGGCTTTGTTTAAGGCATGGCAAGCACTAGCACCGTAGTAAAACCACATTTCTTTCGTAACATATTATCTTTATGTTTATTATCTAAAATGACTTACCGTATGTTTGGATATTGAGCTTTGAGTATGATATTGTTGTCCATTACTTTATCACAAGCTTTATGACATGTACCGAAAGCTTTAGTCCATCACATGGAAAATTTATTTGGCTAGAGAGTTTTGAAATGGAAAAGGCCAGTAGAAGATATGAAAATAAGACTATTTAGTTCCTCATTTAACTACTCTATATCAGGCGGCTTCGGTGGCATAGTTGGTAGCATGCTGAGCTTCTATGCCCAAGATCGCGGGTTCAAACCCGGCCGAAGCCGTCGGATTTTTTAAGAGCGTTAAAAATCCCTCAGTATGCCTTCCTTCGGAGGGGAAGTAAAGCCGGCGGTCCCATGTCATAGATTTATGGCATGTTAAAGAACCTTCCACTAATTACACCTGTGTGAAGCTAAATTGTATAGGTTAGGAATGTAAACAACGCTCTTATTAGGTTTCTACGTTCGTTGCCAAGAGCCGACTGCGGTGTCTCTAGTAGCTAAGTTCTGAACTAGGCTTAGTAGTCGTCGTCGACGGTGGCGTTTGGCGGCAAAAGTAGGAACTATTTGAAAAATTCAAAGTTGCAGTCCTTACTTGAATTAAAAAAAAACAGATACACACACTAATACAGCCATTACAATCAACACCGGTTATCAGACAGTTTCTACACACACCCAAAGTACACGGGGCTACATGACCGTGTTGTCGCAGCCCCTAAACTGAGGAACCAACCAAACACTACTCTATATCGGTTTTAAAACAAGAGAAGTCAAATTTTGTGATTCTCACAGGGACTCAGCAGGATTGTACTCTTTTCTCTACTGATGATGGTGGTGGTGTTGAGTTTGTCCTTTGTGATAAGAATTACAGTGCTAATTATAAACCAACCTGTCATGGGTAAACTGTGCAATACTCGGATAAATAAGGGTCGAGCATATGCTGGCAGATTCTTCTTGATTCCTTCTAGTAGTAAATCCAAGTCCAGTGAATTATCTTGGTCAACGATGGCAGCCATTCCAGCTCGACCTTCAAGATTTGGAATCTGCAATAAACAGGCAACTATACTACACAGCACTTAAAAATGTATACAATAATGTACTGTTTTAATACGTAAATGAATTCGTTTGTAACATAGGATTTACATTTTCAGTTAATGTACAGTCACTCCAACAAAGAATTAGCACACTCTTAGTAATGCAAGCGACATTTATATTACTAAATCTAATGGATTAAAAAGTTAATGTGAACTCGAGTTCATTTCACTCTGTCTTCATTGGCTAGATTAATCTAATGATGTGAGCAATATAGCCAAATTGTTTTCAGGAACATGTAAACTGTACTTGATGAACTACCACATGTCTGCAAAAACCTTTCGCTCATTCAATATTTTTTTAGTGACTATCTACTGTAATAATTTTTTGTACAAATTGACACAAGATGCTGAGATATATTTTAAATCCTAATAATGTGTGTTACAAAGAAATATTTTGAACAGAAATCCCCAGTCAATATTTTTAATGACTGCATTTTGCATGTGGCCATTCATCAACTGAATTCTGCTGTGTATCTACTAGGATAACTGTCACTGCCTTCACAATGGAGCACTTCAGACTGGTGACAGTAGTACCGGTATGTGCTTTCTTAAAGGTTATGAGCACCACTTGTAGTCAGAACTATTAGATGACCAATCAGAGGGTAAAATGAAGTCTGACACATTCATAGCAAGTTACTACTTGTTGTTTAGGTTCCATGAACAAGTTCAGTATCCTCCTGGTATCCTGACCATGTAAAAGAGTTACTGAGATCACTGTCCACTGTGTCCTGGTATTCCTGTTTTTATTACTCCCTTTTTCACAGAAATGAACTTCAGAGGTTCCATCCTAATTTACCCTTATGAAGTAGGATGACAGCCTTTAGTGATAACTTCTTGTGAACTTCTAGAATACAGCATGTCAGTTTAAGAGTTGTAAGGCTCCTCAACAGTGCCAGTTTTCCCTGTAGATGCACTGTGCAATTCAGTTGATGAGGGGCTGCATAATACAGTTCATACATTGAAAAAGAAAGTTTTCCATATCTCTTGTCACTTTACTGCTGTTGTGGCCAGTCCCACAGCAACCAGAAAGCAGACACTGAAGTTGTTTGTAAACATACAACTGTCTGTCCCCAACCTACAGGCAGAATGCCACATCAAATGGAAAGCAGCACCAGTAAGGACGTTTGACAACTAGAGCTGATGGCCATTGTAATGGCTTGGGAACCATGAACTGGCTCTTAAGGGGACTACAGGACGTTATGTGTCCATGCAGACTCTTAGTGGGCAGAATTGGCAACTGTTCCAGGTGCAGCATGTAGGACATGACCATATCGTTGGAGGCACCTTTCCCGCACCTTCTCAGTGATGGGTGCAATACTGGCGAACCATGTCGTTCTTGACATGATCAAGGAGAGTGACACCTATTGATCAACGGAACATACGCATTTCCATGGAAAGGAATTACCATTTTGTGGCTTTGTCTGCTGGTCGGCATTCGACACCGTAGAAAGCAACAGGACGCACTACCATGCGGTATAGTTTGGACTTCAGATGTAGGGCATCTGCAATAGGAGAGTACTGGTGTACAGTGCTATTGGGCAGTTGCAGCCATTTGCAGCAACGCGTGCCGTGCGGTGGAGTTCTCAGGAAGGAAGGGTTCTTAAGAGTTTTAATTAAATCTTCTTTATCCCTGCTGCAGCATTAAAAAGATTAACATATAATGGTGACCGTGAAAGGACGGGAAAAGTTGAAGATAGAACTCAAATCAGATACTTGTTTACACGGGCTATCGGTCAGCCTAAAGTAAAGCTACGTGATGATATCACAGATAAAATGGAAGTGGAAGCGTTGTTCAAAATGCTAGAGGACAAGGCTAATCGTCTCTTTAGACTGGATGAAGATATCCGGGAAGCTTGGTTATGTAAGGAGGAGGAGGAAGATGAGGCCTGCCAGAAAGATTATGAGGATGCAGAAGGTTACAGGGATGAGTACATTTTCATCAAAACAAGGTATGACAATCTCTTCCAATCTATAGCGGCCGAACAGATCTATGAGATGAATAGTGTCATGGCATTTCAGTCACCTAATAGAAGGTTCACTCTTCCTAGACTTGAACTTAAGAAATTTGATGGAAATATCAAGAATTGGCTTGGTTTCTGGGATCAGTTTAAGAAAATCGATGCTGATCCCACTTTAGATGAAGAAGATAAATTTCAGTATCTTCTTCAAGCCATGGTACCAGGTTCAAAAGCTAAGGAGCTATTTGAAAGTTTTCCTCCATCACGGGCTAATTACCATCAAGCTATTGAACAGTTAAAATCTCGTTTTGCAAGAGATGAGCTCCTTATTGAAATATATGTACATGATCTTTTGTCTCTTGTTCTGAATAAAGTCTTCCAGAGGATGTGATGCAAAGGTTTTTAACCCCCCTGCAACACCATGGTGGGGAGGAATGTGGGAGAGGATGGTCCGAATGGTTAAGGAGCTTCTACGGAGAATACTAGGCAGGAAAGTCGTAAGTTTTCAAGAACTACTAACGCATCCTGTGTGATATTGAGGCAACGTTAAACTCTCGGCCTTTGACCTACAGTCGAACTTCGATATCTCGAAGTGCTTTCGGAGATAAAAATTACTTCGAGATATCGAATTTTTTTTTTTTCAAAAAGAAAGAAAATAAAGGGAGGGATACCATTACAGTATTATAAACATACGAATAGACAACTGTTGCTACTTCTAATATTATTGTTACTAGAACTTCTCCTATGGGCCTACCAGCTAGGGTTTAATGCTATCGTATTAATTATTTACAAGTTTCAATCCATTCTAATACATTGTGTCTATTTTGTTAAATTACTACACAGTTATACAGTATTACTAGTACATTTTCATTTTACAGTACTTACAAATTCAAATCTTTGAAAAGGAGTCCGTCAGTTTCTTTTGCTTCCTTTTCTGCAACACCCGGTTTTCCACGAAGTTTTCTAACCATTACTGTCACTCTTTCCTTGCTTCTTTTCCCACCATGACACGTTTCCCCTTTAATTGTGAGGGTCTTTTCTGGCAAACATTTAAAAAACAGACCAGTTTCATCGGCCTTGAAAACATCACGAGGGTCGTATCAGCCAGTCGAGTTGGTAGAACGTCTCGTCGATAGTCTTCACAGACAACCTCAGATACACTAGCACTTTCACCTGACATAACTTCCTGCACAATTCCGTTTCCATGTTTATTTTTTTCTAGCCATCCTGTACTAGCCTGGAAAGACTCTATGCCTAACTCCTCAGCATATTTATGTGCTTTTACACGAAGTATGGAGCCTTGAAGTTGAATGTTTTTGTCCCTCATACACTTTACCCACTAAAACATAGCTTCCTCCAATTGAAGGTAACTTGAGCTCTTAAAACGTTTCCTCTCCGATGATAAACGTGACTCCTGAATAGCAATAGCAATCTTGTCTTTATTTTTCATAACGGTTGACAGTGTGTTAGCTGGAATGCCGAATTCCGCCGCAATATCTTTCTTCCTTCTCACACCCTTTTCGACTTCGTGAATTAACTTTAATTTTTCACAACATTTCAGAACACTTTTTTTTTCGTGGTGTTTGCATTATCAATTTACACAGTAGGTCAGAAACTACAGGACAGTGCTCTCTCACCAGGCTTATCAGCCAAGGACACGAAGGGTGCGGGCATGCCATAAATAGCCGGAGTTTCCCTCTTACTGTTATTGTCTGAGGTGCGCATTGACCAGAACCAGTCTCCTTGCCCTCAGGCTGCTCTGGAATGTAGCAGACCACACAATACTGACAGAAATAACTCCAAGTACCCTACCATACCCAAGGTGAAAAAAAATCTCATATTCCAAGCCCCAAGTCACAACTCCAGTCTTCAAGGCAATTGTATTTTCACCCCAACTTCGAGATATAGAAAAATATTTTACGCCTGGGGGATCAAATATTCCTCGAGTTATCGAAATATTCGAGTAATAGAACTTCGAATTATAGAACAAATGTAACATGTGAATTAGATACGATACCGCCGGGAAATGAAAATTACTTCGAGTTATCGAAAATTCGAGATATGGAAGTTCGACTTATGGAAGTTCGACTGTATGTGGAAGACACACATGAATCTCTGAAGCCATTAACACCTGCCATGTTCGTACAGGGCCTACCAAGCACTGGAGTCACTGATTTGGATGTTATTGACGCCACCAGCTTGAACTGAAGATTGAGATACCTTCAAAAGCTGAGAAATGATTTTCGGCAGTGATTCCGCAATGAATATTTAGCCTTGTTGGTACATCAGAGGAAACAAAAGGAAGAGACATTACTGGTGGGAGAGATTGTACTGATTGAATCTGATGGAGTAAAGAGAATCAACTGGCCTCTTGGTCTGGTCTTGGAAATAAATCCGGGAGCGGGTGGTAATGCAAGAGTGGCTAAAGTGAAGACTGTGCACGGGGAGAAGATTAGACCGTTTCAACATCTTTATCCTCTGGAGGTGTACACTACAACTGAGCAGCTGCTTTTGGAACCAAATTCTCCACCGCCTCCAATGGGTACCCAGGAAAAGGACTCCAAGACAACAAAGGCAGAAGAAGAATTGGGTGCTGTGTGAAGATGCCTAATAGACTTGACTTGTGACTGAGAAAAGAAAGAAGAGGTTGCTATGTTTCACTTTCAAGAAAATTAGAAAATGTACAGTGCTATTGGGCAGTTGCAGCCATTTACAGAGACGCGTGTCGTGCGGTGGCGCTCTCAGGAAGGAAGAGTCACGTAGTACTCTTTGGGATTAAGCATCTCATTGCCATACTAGATATAGTCTTCATGATATAAAGTTGCATAGAGTAGTGAGCAAGTATAGTTCTAAATAAATGACTGTTGAGTTCTTAAGAGTTGTGATTAAATCTTCTTTATCCCTGCTGCAAGGCGGCTTCGGTGGCATAGTCGGTAGCATGCTGAGCTTCTATGCCCAAGATAGCGGGTTCAAACCCGGCCGAAGCCGTCGGATATTTTAAGAGCGTTAAAAATCCCTCAGTATGCCTTCCTTCGGAGGGGAAGTAAAGCCGGCGGTCCCATGTCATAGATTTATGGCATGTTAAAGAACCTTCCACTAATTGCACCTCTGTGAAGCTAAATTGGATAGGTTAAGAATGTAAACAACGCTCTTAGGTTGCTACGTTCGTTGCCAAGAGCCGACTGCGGTGGCGTCTAGTAGCTAAGTTCTGAACTTGGCCTAGTAGTCATTGACGGTGGCGCTTGGCGGCAAAAGGAACTATTTGAAAAATTCTAAGTTGCAGTACTTGAAAAACAGATAACACACACTAATACAGTCATCCCAATTAACACCGGTTATCAGACAGATTCTACACACACCCAAAGTACAAGGGGCTACATGACCGCGTTGTCGCAGCCCCTAAACTTAAGAACCAACCAACCTATCCCTGCTGCAGCATTAAAAAGATTAACAACTAGTTCTGTATTGGCAATGTTAAATTTGCTGTTGGTTGTAGTGCCTCAGGTTGTTTTGCTGTATTTGGACTTGCTTCGTTGCCAATGTTTCACGATTGTTACAGTAGGCTTAGTCATGGTAGAATGACTTACAGATGACCTGTCCCTCGTGTTTATTTAGTAGTATCAGACCACATAGGGAACCTTTTGCTGCCTGTGGCTGCTTCTGCATTTCTGGAAGGCGATTTAATGCCAGTTTGCAGACATTGGAACAAATTAATTTCATTCATGACCAGAGTGTACATCTCTTTGCTTTTGCTGGTTTTACGATACCTAGCACTAAGTACCTGTGCTGGAATGAATTATATGACTATAACGAGCTTCTCTAGAGGATTATAGATTTGAACATGAATGTGATAATTACGTTTTGATACTATGTTATTATTTCTGTTTAAGTTGTCACTATAGCATTATAGCCATCAACAGGAACACAAACTATTTAACAACAGATTACTGTCAAATGCATGACTTCTTTTTAACAAACAAACAGATAGATAGCTTTAAAAATACTGGTGTTGCAGGTGAACAAACAACAAACACGGTCTCATGAGAGAAAAAAAGGCTTGAAGTGGAACTAAAACATGATCTCTGCAAATGAACCCTCACCTGTATTGCTTCCATCATATTATCTCAATTTATGCTGCAGCTAGCAACAGTTAATGTGAAGTTGTTACACTTGTAATTTTCCATCTTTCTTTTCTCCAGAACCCAGGCCAGTAACACCTGTCTTAGAAATTAGACCATCCAACAATTTTTCCTGACTCAAATTACATGTGGGGTGGTCGCCTTGTCATTTCACTGGAAATACTCCTGATAAAAAGCTCAGCAGATTAGATTATATACTGTACAGGCCATGACAGCAAGAATTTATTGTATATTAGAGCAACTTCTTTCCCCCCCCCCCCTCTTTGTTTTCATTGAATTTAAGAGCATCAGAATAAAGGTTTAATTTACCTCAACTCCATAAACTACTGCATCTTTAAGCCCCACTACATTACTGATGACTGCTTCCACTTCCGATGTGGACACGTTCTCACCTCGCCACCTGTACAGAAAGGCAAGTTGTCAGTTCTCCATTGCCAGATTTAATAGTGCAGCTAATACAGTCTAACAATAACATTACATACCTGAAAGTGTCCCCTGTCCTGTCCTTGAAATAGAAATAACCTAAGTTGTCCATGACTAGGAGGTCTCCTATAACAGCAGAAGAAACTGCAATTAGTAACAAGACAGACACCTCGTCGAAATCGAAGAATACCCCACACTACGAACTTTAAACAACAGAAATACAAGTTGCTGCCCATTCAGGAGGTTGAAACGAGCTTGCCAGGGGCTATAGCACTATCGAGTGGATTGATAGTTCAAGCCCTGTATGGATGCGAAAATAGTTTGCATGGCTGTGTGGATAGCGGATAATGTTTTGAGTAAATTAGCGGATAGTTTTTAGAATACAATTTGAATTTGTTTAATATCACTATTAGAACCCGGATGTTTATGAAATATCATATTTTTCCGTTATGTTTTTTTTTTTCATTTTTTTAATGACAAATGTAAGATGATTTAAGCTAATCTCATTCAAATTATGTCATTAAGCATAATTAACACTCCGGACTGAAAAGGGTATAACTGACGGTATATCGTAATTAACATCACTATAAACATAGCACATGACATACAAAGCCTAAGGGAACGATTTTCTCCTCAAATGTCTAAATGTATTGCTTTAATACTTTATTTATATAAAAATATTATAGCAATGCCGATAGATTGTGGGGTTTACTTCCTACATTTTTGGTCCATATTGACTTTGCTAATTTATTCTAAATATATTTGCCCGTCAATCAATACTTTAAAGTATACTTTACCCCGTACGGGCAAATATATTTAGAGTAAATGCCGGTAGATTCAGATAACAAACGTGCGGATGTGGATAAAAGTCATGTGGATGCGGGACGGATACGGATAACGTTTAGTTTATCTACGCAGGACTCTATTGATAGTGTGGATACTCATCTTTGAAGGCAGTGGTGTGTCTGGCTTGGGATATCCTTATTATGAAATTGACTGTTTTTTTACGTTCATCTCTTCCTCCACCCATACCCGCTTGTCAATGTGTTTGTTTTCTTTCTTTCTTTCTTTCTTTCTTTCTACATTTCTATCCTCCTTTCCCTGTAGGGGCAGATGACCTCGTAGTTCTTCCCCTTAAAACAACAATAACTAACTAACTGTTCAAGGATTATCATGTTTGTATGTCCCCCTATGATAATATAAACTTTATAGATTTACCGTGAAATGGTTGCAATGTTATCAAAAATTACATCCTCTGAAATATCCTTCTACTTCAACACAATGAACTTTATTGGCACTTTTGAGAAACTCTCTTCCTGCTTTCAATTTTTCATCTTTTATGTTTGCAATGCTAGTTGGACCCTTACTAGATCTAGGGAACCTTGAGGATAAAATCAAGGTAAGACGTGTTCAAACAAAACTAACATAAATCACCTGCAAGAGAAAAGTTTAAAGGACTAAAGAAAACACTCGAACCCTGACTTAGACTCAAAGCAGCATGAAAGACACTTTGAAGGCACATACATTTTAAACCCTGTATTAATATGACAAAATAGGACTAACAATGTTCTTACCAGTGTTAAAAGCACGATCTCCTTTTGCAAAAACATCCTTGATTATTTTCTTTTCTGATGCTGACTTGTCTGCATAGCCACTGAAGTCACTGATTGCCTTCTTGGGGTTAATTTTTCCAACAAATATTCCAGGCTCTCCTGAAAAGCATTAGAATATCAAAAATAAACCATTAGTGAAATACAGTACATCCCTGGTTCAGTATTAGTGAGAAGAACATCCATTTTGGGTACCTTGAAGAATAGTCAAAATGGGGATTAATTTGCATTCTCATCCTTCATCCTTTGCCATTTTCATTTTACCATTGGCCTGTTGTCTGGTTTCCATGTGATTCAAGTTCACAACTTATGATCTTTTTAGCAGCATCAGATTGAATTGTCATACGATTGTCTTCTTAAGAGCTGTTAATATGTCTGAAAGCTTCTCTTGTTTGAAGATTGTTCAATAAAGAATGATCATACATTTTTTGTGACAACATACCTTTACTCATCCTCTAAATTGTGATTTCTTTCTCAAAATAGCCTTCATTGGATGTAATGCACTTGTTCTTACTATTTTTCCAGGCTTCGAAGATACGCTGGAAGCTATCTTTTGATAGGTCCTTCAAAATCGCCTCTGCTACCTCTACTACCGATTCTGATGAGGAAAACTCTTTCCACAAAGGTGTTTCATCAGAGTAGGGAATAGAAAAAAGTTGCAAAGGGTTAGGTCTGGACTGTAGGGAACACATGTCAGATTGATTTGCATGAGATATTGAGCAGATTGATTTGCACGAGATATTGAGCAACTTTCAGTTGGTCAACAAGAATACATGCCCAATGAAATTGGGTTGTAAATACACGATGCCACCTGAACAAATCTACTTATGATTACTTATTAATTGCACAGACCATAAGAAGGAAGCTTGTAGTAAAGACCGTTAATGAACCACGGGACCTCCATTTTTACGTGGAATCCAGGCTACAGGATGTGCTATTTCACTTCAAAAATCTTACATGCATTGACCGGGAATCGAACCCGGTCCGCCTTGGGGAGAGGCAAGCAGCTTGACCCCTGCACCATCACACCCCCACAGATCATAAGGGGGGGGAGTTTATAGGGATGACTTGTTTCGTTAGTTAAGCAAGCAAAATCAGAGTCAGTTCACAACATGAACAAATATACAAGACACAATAGCTCTACAAAACCCACAATTCCAATCAAGAACGTTCACCGCTCTCCAACACTAACCTGCTAAGGCATGCCAAAATCTTAATAAAGTTGGGTAGTACTGCTGTGAAATACTAAAGTGAATTTAAAAAAAAGAACTATTTATTTAATATCTACAAGGTTGCAAGATTGAAAAATCACAATCCCACCCATAAACAGTCGTCCTCCACCAACCAATTCACAAGGGTGTCTCTTCTACTGTGGTGATTAACTTAAGCGGTAAGCACCAATTAGAATTATGAATACAAATATGCAGTAATTATCGACGAGTACTGTGCCGACAGGACCAGCCAACAGCCCTCTACAGGCTGCTGAAATGAAGTTCCTCTGTTCCTGCTTACAAAAGACAAGGAACGATAAAATACGGAATGTTAATATCCGAGAAGAGCTTGGATTGGAAAGAAGCCTTTTGGAATTAATGGAACTCAACAGACTACGGTGGTATGGCCATATGAAAAGAATGGTTCCAGAAAGAACGCCTAAAGCTTATTTTGAAAAGTTAGTTCCTGCCAGAATTAGAAAGTAGAATACGAGCGAGCCAAAGTGGAGAGAAAATTGAGAGAGGAACAGTATGGATTCAGACCTGGGAGATCAACAGTGGATCTCATATTTTCAGTGAGACAGCTCCAGGAACACCACTACGAATTTGGAGAGGATCTGTTGATGGCCTTCCTGGACATCGAAAAGGCCTATGATAGTGTGTGCAGGGAGAAGGTTTGGAAAGCAATGGAAAACATGGGAGTGGAAAAAGAGACTGTAGGCAGAGTGAAGGAGATGTATTGTGGAAGTGTGAGTTGTGTGAAAGTTGGAGGGGAAAAAACAGACTGGTTCAGACAAATGAGTGGCCTGAAACAGAGTAGTGCGCTGTCACCCCTTCTCTTTATTGTGGTTATGGACGAGGTAATGACACGGATAGCAGGAAAGATAGGAGAAGATAAGATGAAAGCAATGGTGTTTGCAGATGATCTCATGGTCTGGGGAAACAAGGAGGAGGAAATTCAGGAGCAACTGAAGGCTTGGGAAGAAACAGTGGGAGAGTACGGATGGAAGTTCAACATCAGTAAATGTGAGATCCTGTTAACGACCAGGAAAAAGGACAGACCAATGAGTGGGATAACACTTGGAGGTGGACAGCTGAAGAAGGTGGAAAGTCTCAAGTACTTGGGAAGTATAGTGGAGGAAACTGGGAGAAATGACAAAGAGATTACGGAACGTGGCAGACAGGCAGAAGCATTTCTGAGAAGCATTAGGAGCTTAGTGTGGAATAAAGATGTCCCACAAAAAAGCAAGGAAGTGTTATACAGAAGCTACTATATCCCAATACTGACCTATGCTTCAGAAACGTGGACAATGAAGAAAAGAGACATAAGCAGAATACAGGCAGGTGAAATGAAGTTCCTTCGAAGTAGGATCGGAGTAACAAGAAGAGACAGGGTGAGGAATGAAAAGGTCAGGGAAATGGTGAAAGAGGAGCCCTTGCAAGGTAGGATTGAGACATCAAGACTGAGGTGGTATGGACACTTAAAGAGAATGGATGAGAAGAAGATTCCCAAGAGGATACATGAGATGCAGATGCAGAAGAAACGACCAAGGGGAAGACCAAGAGATAGATGGCTGAAAGGAGTGGAGGAATGTGTCAAGAAGAGAGGGGAGGACTGGACCAGAGTGACAGCGGAGAGGTGGTGGGAAGAAAGAACTAAGTGGCGAGGCTTATGTTCCAAACAGACCCAGCCTGGGGCTGGAAACTGTACAAGATGATGATGATGAGTTCCTGCCAGAAGACCCCGAGGACGATCTCGAGACTTATAGGTGAAACAAGTTTCAAAGGATGTAGAGAAGCGAGGTGTAAACTGGCATACTATATCTGAAGAACAGCTATGGATGGATACCACAAATTGGAAGAGGCTTTTGCACTATCGCACCCGGCTTGCTGGAGCGAACACCTGATGGTGATGATGACTATGCTGAAATTGTGTACTGTTCCCTCTAACCGGTCACTCAATATCACTGAATGTTTATGAAAGGTCTGTAGAAAGGTAGTCCACATGACTTTCCTGAACAGAACACCAGCATTTTGTCGAAGGCCAATCCTCGGGGACAGCTGTGCTTACTTTCCGAGCTCTAAGAAGTGAATCAGGCTGCGGTATGTTGCTGTTCAAGCTGTTGCTAGAGGACGTTCAGACAGCATGTCTAGGAGGCATAATGAATTTTGACGTCTGAGTTGGTGGCATGCCGACAAATGAGCAGTGTTGTAGTGCCTCGTTCTGATGGATTGCTCTGTTCATCTCTTTCACCCTTAGCCTATAAGGGCAACCAGAGTCTAGACCCAGTTGCTGATACTTTTGACTCTGTTATTGGATGTATCGTCATGCCAAGACTGAAATTCCATGAATTTATTTTTATGTATTAAACAATGCCAGAAATGTTTTTGCAACCTTGAGACCCCAGATGATATATTAAAGTGCAATTTTCTGTCTCATGTACTTAACCTGACAATTACGGCATAAAATTTTGGTGTGCCTGTGATTCTTAAACGTCCTATCCTCAGAATGGTTTGCCCTATATTGGTCAGGGAAATGGCAAAAGGGCTCCTCCAGATCTAGGGCACTGAAATGTTGATGTATGTACTGTTGTCAACGACAAACAAAATCTGTTTTTAAGGCTATGCTGTTTAATACCATATTGTTACGTGCCACCCCCCTAGTGGCACTTTTGTTAACTGGATTACGGTGGGGTACAAAGCACAACACCAATTACTGCTTAAAGAAATAATTAACTTTATTGTGGCCAGAAAATTACACGAATCAGCAAATACAAGCAATTAGGAGCCTTACTCCAGTTTCGTCAAGTCTCTTCCTTGAGCGCTCATGGCCCTTCCACTTGTCAACAAACCACAGAAGTTAATCCTGCCGCTAATGAGCCTAGTGGCCTTGACAGAACTACATGCAACTTCTTTCTAATGTGCGCCTACTACAGTACTTACGAGCACTTGCTGCGCGCTGTCCACCAGCTGGGAGAAACAATGTCACTTAATTTCGACACCACAATATCTGACACTCAGTGAAAGCACACTTACTCAGAACACGGCAGTCCCCTGTATGTTCCTCACTTCGCCGCTACTCTAGGGGTTTCGCAAGTCACCACACTTCTGTCGCTCAGAATAAACGCTCACACTAGCTCGTAAAACACAACACAACTGCTTCACGGGTCACTCTTATATAGCAGGCCGGTGACTCAATAAATGGTTCTAGATCCACCCAGAGTCCACGGCTTCTCGAGGTTTCCACCGCTGGTCCAGTCACGAATCTTCTGGACTATCCCTTTGTCTGTAGTAGCCCTGTTGCATAAGGCGCGCGCAATACAGGAGGCAAGCCACAGCCCAGCCCCTGGGGCAGTTGTGACTCAAGCGGCGAGCGATGACACAAACTCACAGCCGTAACACCACCCCCTTCCTAAAAAGGCTGATCGTCCCGATGAATCATTGGTCCGTCTGTGTTCCTCCGTAGGCTGCCAGGCGATCTCGATGCACGATCTTCATCTTCGCCCTCGGGCTCCGCTGGATCCTGTAGACGACATCGTTGATCCGTTTCACGACTCGGTACGGGCCCTCCCAGGACTTCTGCAGTTTGGGTGACAGGCCTTTCTTCCGTAATGGGTTGAAGAGCCAGACCAGGTCGTCCTCGTGGAATCCGCCGGCATCCGTCTGCTGGTCGTATCGGGTCTTCATTCTGTCGGTCTCGATCCGCAGTTTCCTCCTCGCGAACGCGTGCACGTCCTCCAGTTGGTCGACCAGTTCTTGACAATACTGGCTTACCGGGATCGGATCATTCCCAGGTCGGCCAAAGGCAAGATCGACAGGTAAACGGAGCTCCCTCCCAAACATGGCCCGGGCTGGTGTGCACCCGGTGGCTTCATGCACGGCGGCGCGGTAGGCCAGGAGAAATAGTGGAAGATGTTTGTCCCAATCCCTCTGGTGCTCGCTGACGACTATTCGAAGATGGTTCTCGATGGTGCGATTGAATCGCTCTACCATCCCGTCGGACTGAGGGTGTAGTGGCGTTGTCCTTGTCTTCCGGATTCCCAGCAGCTGGCATAGGTTCTGGAACACCTGCGACTCGAAGTTCCTCCCTTGGTCGGAGTGCAGCTCCAGGGGTACTCCGTACCGGCTGACGAATTCCTTCACCAGGGTCTCTCCAATCGTCGCGGCTTCTTGGTTAGGGAGCGCATACGCCTCCAGCCATTTGGTAAAGTAGTCGCTGACGACTACTATGTAGCGGTTCCCTGCCTCGCTTAACGGGAATGGCCCAGCAACATCGATGGCCACTCTCTCCATGGGGCCGCCCACGTTGTAGGGCTTCAGTGGACCCCGTCGTCTTCGTCCTGGGCCCTTGCTGGTTGCGCAATCGTGGCACCTCGCGCAGTGGTTCTCCACGTCTGTTCGCCATCCGATCCAGTAGAACCGCTCTCTCAGCTTCTCCAGGGTCTTCTTTATCCCTAGGTGTCCACCAGATGATCCTCCATGAACTTCCTTCAGGACTTCCTCCGTCATAGCCTTTGGAACGACGACTTGTTCCCGAGATGTCTTCCCGTCGGTGCTCTCCCAGGTACGGCAGATGAGGCCATCCCTTACAATCAGCGAGTCCCACTGTGCCCAGTAGGACTTAAACTTTGGGCTGCAGTCACTCACAATGTTCCACCCGGGTCTGGGGACACAGGCCCTCTTCCATTCGGCTATCAGTCCCAGGTCATCATCTTCCGCTTGCGCCCGCGTGAAAGATTCGCGGCTCCAGCTCCCTTGAAGTTCCACGGTAATCCTTCGGCACTGTATCCCGGTGTTCTCCTCCCTTCGGGCACAGAAGGTGCAGTTTTCTGGGCACGGTCTTCGTGACAGGGCGTCGGCGTTAGAATGCAGTTGGCCTTTCCTGTGCTGAATCTCAAAGTTGTACTGTTGAAGCCTCTCTAACCACCGCGCGAGTTGACCCTCGGGCTGCTTGAAGTTCAGGAGCCACCGCAGGGATGCATGGTCGGTCCTGATGAGAAATTATTGCCCGTACAGGTACTTGTGGAAGTGTTCAATGGTCTTCACGATGGCGAGCAGCTCCTTCCTTGTGACGCAGTAGTTCCTTTCTGGCTTTGACAAGGCCTTGCTGAAGTAGGCCACTACTCTCTCCTCGCCGTCCACTACCTGCGACAGGATTCCCCCTATGCCAAAGTCGCTGGCATCGGTATCGACGATGAACCTTGTTCCAGGTCTGGGGTAGGCCAGAATAGGCGCGGTGCACAGAGCCTGCTTGAGTTGCTCGAAGGCATTGTGGCATTCTGCTGTCCACGTGAAGAGTTGGTCCTTCTCAGTCAGTCGATGTAAAGGTTTGGCGATGTCGGCGAATCCTCTCACGAAGCGACGATAATAAGTGCAGAGTCCCAGGAAGCTTCGTAGTTGCGACTTGCCCTTCGGAACTGGCCACTCCCTCACAGCTGCGGTCTTCTCTGGGTCGGTGCGCACCCCTTCCTCGGAGACGATATGCCCAAGGTACTGGACCCGCTTCTGGAAGAGCTGACACTTCTTGGGGCTCAACTTCAGCTGGGCAGCCCGTAGCTTCAACAAGATCTCCTTCAGGTTGCTGTAGTGCTCCTCGAAGCTCCTCCCCAGAACGATGACGTCGTCTAGGTATACCAGGCAGGTCTTCCAGTGTAGTCCCCTCAGAATGGACTCCATTAGCCTTTCGAAGGTTGCAGGGGCGTTGCACAGACCGAATGGCATGACGGTGAACTGCCAGAGCCCGCTGCCCACAGAGAACGCCGTTTTCTCGCGGTCCTTAGGGTGGACCTCCACCTGCCAGTAGCCACTCTTCAAATCCAAGGTGGAGAACCATCTTGATCCTGATATGGTGTCCAGCGTGTCGTCGATCCGGGGTAGAGGGTAGCTGTCCTTTTTCGTGACGTTGTTCACCCGCCTGTAGTCCATGCAGAACCTGGTGGAACCGTCCTTCTTCTTCACTAGCACGACCGGAGAACTCCAAGGACTATGTGATGGCTCGATCACCCCTTGCTCCTTCATCTCTTCTACCATCCGGTCGACTTCGGCTTGCTTGGCGAGCGGGACACGTCGGAATGGGGCCCTAATCGGTGCGCTGTCCCCAACGTCGATTCTGTGCTGGACCAAGCTTGTCCTGCCGAAGTCTTTGCTCCCCACGGAGAAGACATCCTGGAATTCGCGTAGCAGGTCCTGAAGTTGGCGTGATTGCTCTTCGTCTAGATGGTCCTGGGATCCTTGGTACAGCTTCTGTAGTTCTTCTGGCAGGGCGCGTCTTCTTCGGTTGTCTGTCTGCAGGTGTCCGTCCGTCGTATCTGTGATGCGGGCAATCCAGGTAACGGGCTCGCAGACTCCTAGGTTGGTGAACCGTAATGTCGTAGTCGTTCAGGTTGGACAGGCGGACGTACGGCCGAGACGTCGTGTTGATGAGAGTCTTGGCAACTAGCAATCCTTTTGTCTGGATGTCCTCATATTTTGGCTCGATAACAGCCGCCACTCCCTCAGCAGTTCCGTCGACAATTACGGCAGCGCTGACCTCCGTCCTGGCGGGAACGATGACGTCCTCTCTCAGCCTTACTCGTCGTGCGGTGACGGCCTCGTGTGCTGGTTGCAAAGCAAGTTCCTCACCTCCGAAGTGCAGAGTGTTGGTACTCAGATCCAAGATGATGTTGTTCTGGTCCAGGAAGTCCAGTCCGACGATCACTTCATTTGATACGTCAGCCACAAGCACTGGATGCTTTATCGCCCGTCGACCAATGACGAACTCCAGTGATGCTTCGCCGTGTACCGGTGCGGTCTCTCCGGTCGCGGTTATTAGCTGGAGGTTCCTTTGTGTGGGTTGCACTCTCCACTTCGGGATCACGGTGGGACTGACGATGGTCCTCGATGCTCCCGTGTCGATTAGCATGGGCCAGCTCTCTCCGTTGACGACTCCGTCGACCATCAGGCTGCTATTATCCCTCCGTAACTGCGTCACACGAACTTGGACTGCCGGGGCTGGACGACTGTCACAAGCCAACCTTTGCCCCCCTAGGGTGGCTGATACTTGCTTTCCTGGGCCGCGCGGTTTCCCTACGACTGACTGTCCCGATGGAAACCCTTGGCGGCGGCGATCACCGCAGTCCTTGCTCAGGTGGCCTCTCTTACGGCAGGTCCAGCAGGTCGGTAGTCCTCTTCCGGGCCGCCTCTCCGGATGTCCTTCGGCTAGGTTTTTGTTGGTGGTACTGCGATTCTTGAAGAAACGGCTTAGCGCCTCCATCAATTCGTCGGCCAGGGGCTTGGTCTCGTTGGTTTTTACTGGTTCGTCGACGTCCACTTGACGCACCCGCGCGTGCATTCTGGATGCCTGTTTTGCCGTCTCGAATTCAAGTGCGTGGCTCAGCGCATTTGCCAGGGTCTTATTACGCGCGAGTCGCAGCGCCTGTTGAGTGTCCGAGTCCCGTAGCCCGTCGGTGAAAGTCTGCGTCGCTATCTGCTCCAGAAAGTCGGCCGGCGCTGTTGGGTAGGCGAGCCTTACGAGGCGTGCGATGTCCATCTCGAACTCCTGCAGGGTTTCCGCGTTCTTCTGTACCCGGGTCCGGAGCTGCATCTGGTAGGCCTGCTGAAGATGGCTATCTCCATATCGGGACTCCATATGGGCGATCAGTGCGGCGTAGTCCTGGGATCCAGTCGGGATGGCCTGAAGGACGTTAAGGGCGTCGCCTCTCAGCGCTACAATGAGAGCTGTAGCCTTTTCTGTGTTGTTCCAGTTATTTATGGAACAGGCTGCCTCGAACTGACGTAAGTAGGTGCTCCACGGGACCTTTCCGTCGAAGGTTGGGGGCGTCACTCTGCTATGTCCCGTTCCTGATATTCCCGGTGTAACGGTGGGCGGGCGTTAGCGCAGCTCGGCAACTTCCTCTCGTAGAGCGTTGAATTCCTCTTTCACCCCCGTCAGTGGGCGTTGGCGCAGCTCGGCAACTTCCTTTTGTAAGGCGTTGAATTTCTCCTCCACCCCCATCAGCGGGCGTTGGCACAGCTCGGCAACTTCCACTTGTAAGGCGTTGAATTTCTCCTCCACCCCCATCAGCGGGCGTTGGCGCAGCTCGGCAACTTCCACTTGTAAGGCGTCGAACTTCTTTTCCACTGCCGTGACTTCCTCACGTAGGCCCTGTTCTAATTTCCTTTGGCTCTCCTCTAATTTCGTCAGCAGACACTCTTCCAGATTTTTCTGGCCATCCAGAAATTTGGCGGTTAGGTCCTCTGCTAACTTATTCTGGCCGTCTTCCATCTTCTTCTGGCCGTCTTCTAGTTTGGCAGTTAGGTCCTCGGCTAACTTCTTCTGGCCGTCCTCCATCTTCTTCAGGTCCTCCGCTAACTTCTTCCGGCCATCCTCCATCTTCTTCTGGCCGTCTTCCATTTTGGCAGTTAGGTCCTTGGTTAAATTCTTCTGGCCGTCTTCTATGCCATTTAACTTTTCTAGCAATGCTGCCAATTGCGCCTCCATTTTAGTTGTTTGCCTTGTAAAGGGCATGCACTCGCAGGAAAATTAGAGAAAATGACCTGCTCGGGTTTTGAAACCAGGACCGTCAGGTGTTGTGCTTGAGTTCGTAATCCGGCTTCTGACACCAGTTGTTACGTGCCACCCCCCTAGTGGCACTTTTGTTAACTGGATTACGGTGGGGTACAAAGCACAACACCAATTACTGCTTAAAGAAATAATTAACTTTATTGTGGCCAGAAAATTACACGAATCAGCAAATACAAGCAATTAGGAGCCTTACTCCAGTTTCGTCAAGTCTCTTCCTTGAGCGCTCTTGGCCCTTCCACTTGTCAACAAACCACAGAAGTTAATCCTGCCGCTAATGAGCCTAGTGGCCTTGACAGAACTACATGCAACTTCTTTCTAATGTGCGCCTACTACAGTACTTACGAGCACTTGCTGCGCGCTGTCCACCAGCTGGGAGAAACAATGTCACTTAATTTCGACACCACAATATCTGACACTCAGTGAAAGCACACTTACTCAGAACACGGCAGTCCCCTGTATGTTCCTCACTTCGCCGCTACACTAGGGGTTTCGCAAGTCACCACACTTCTGTCGCTCAGAATAAACGCTCACACTAGCTCGTAAAACACAACACAACTGCTTCACGGGTCACTCTTATATAGCAGGCCGGTGACTCAATAAATGGTTCTAGATCCATCCAGAGTCCACGGCTTCTCGAGGTTTCCACTGCTGGTCCAGTCACGAATCTTCTGGACTATCCCTTTGTCTGTAGTAGCCCTGTTGCATAAGGCGCGCGCAATACAGGAGGCAAGCCACAGCCCAGCCCCTGGGGCAGTTGTGACTCAAGCGGCGAGCGATGACACAAACTCACAGCCATAACAATATGAAAAACAGTGCTGGGCAGGAAATAATCATATAGCATAAATATGGCAAAATAAGGCAACAAACCAAAACATAGGCAACAGAAGTAAATATGGGAGAAAAATTGCTTGATAAAAACTGGCCCAGCGATACTTAAATGTTAGAATGCATTTACTTTTGCATAACTCTTGTGTATCAACCCAGTTAAAAATAGGCTCCAGTTATGGCCATTACTATGAAGCTTACCTGCATCGCAGCGGATACAGAGTCCTTTGCTGTCCCTGATTGGCTCGCCAGAGTCCTCGTCCACTTTTATCAGTCCCACTGGATATACACCACATGCATAACGTGGTACGAAACCAACAGCACCTGCTGTGTTGTCGATATTCACTGAACACACAAACAACAATCAATCAGTCAATGTTGATAACTCATGTGTCAGGTTAATATTCAGTTATGACAAGAAGCTCTGTGAAGACTTAATCCTGTCTATTTTCATATATTATGAAGGTGTGTTCTATTAAAATAATCGCTTCTAACACAAGAGTTGACTGACTGAAAAGCGATAATACTGTATTAATAGATTACTTGGGCACCCTTCCTAATATTTCAATAAGGTCTGTTCTGGTTTGGAACTCTTCCTTGATTTTTATCTCTATATACTGGTATATGATCAACTCAACAGGTACAATGATCCTTCAATATTCAGAAATACGAGGGTTGGGACAAAAGTCATGGCAACTATTTTTTTCATGCAGATACCAGTCCGGTTGGAAAGTGTGTTATATACAGACGAAAGGACAAGGTGTTAACTACATGTGTGGACAATGAATAGCACTGAAATATCGTAACACACTAATTTAATTATTACAGTAATATACAGGGCAATATGGCCTTCACGGTGCAAAAGAATGACAACACAGTACACATACAGTTAACATGACAAACCTAGGCCTAAAGACTCTCAAAGTAGTCCCCTGCTTCTGTCATCACACGCTACCAACGATGTGGGAGCCGCTGAATACCATCTGCCTCAGCATTTGCCGCACTATGTGTGAATCGGGTCACCTGTTGGCGCACAGCATTAGCAATGTACTCCTGTGTTGCAAACCGCCTACCACGTAGAGGTTCCTTAATCTTTCGAATGAGATCAAAGTAACAGGGCGAAATGTCAGGAGAGTACGGTGGATCCTCCAAATCTTCCCATCCCCAACGTCGCAGTAGCTGCCCTACACACTCTGCTTTATGTGGTCTTGCATTGTCGTGCAGGATTATTGCACTTTCCACAAGATCCGGACGTTTCTCCCGAACGCCACGTCGTACCTGTCGCACCAGGAAGTCCCTGTAGTACTGTGCGGTCACTGTTCTGCCATGTGAAACCAAGTGGCACACAATGACTCCCCTGACATCATATGCGACGATCACCGCAATTTGACTGGGGAAGGATTCTAGTTAGTTAGTTATTGTTGTTTTAAGGGGCGGAACTACGAGGTCATCTGCCCCTGGGGGAGGATTCTGACGGAACTTCTGCCTCCTTGGTGATCCAGCATGTCACCACTCCGCGGACTGATGTTTCAGTTCTGGTTCGTATGCCCTGGCCCAAAATTCATCAATGACGATTATTCGTGACAAGAATTGATCTCCGTCCTGTTGCCAGCGTGCTAGGTTGTCGGAGCATATTGCATAGCGCACCCACTTTTGAACTTCCGTCAGTGCAAGGACGTGTGTCAACCAGTGATAAGCAACGTTTGGGACGACTTGTCAGTGTGTGGACCGACGTGGCACGTGCCGTCATCGAGCAGCTCCTGTATGAAGACAGACAATGGACGCTACTGGAGTTAGAGAGGGCAAGTGGCATCGAGAAACAGACCGTCCACAGGGTATTGTGTAATGAGCTGCAACTACGCGCTGCTCAACACGGGTTACTTCCATCTCGCACGACACTCACCAACTGACTGATTTCAGAGCCCTCACTGCGCTACTACCGGCTATCACAGAGCCATCTGTTGTTCTGCATACACATCATGCCTGCAGAACGTCCACACGACACATATACGTTTGTGATCCGTTCACATATCTACAAGAAAAAAATAGTTGTCATAACTTTTGCCCCAACCCTCGTAATATGTTTATGATAATGGATTTTTTAACGCCTATATACCGTGGATTCGGATAAAACGTGGGGGAAAGTATGTCCCCCAGTAAAAAATACATATTTATTCTGGTACACAGTACATTTTCATTTATAATGTAAGTAAACACGCACAGAAATGAAACTGTCGTAAAATTTTGCACAGTACTATATTGTCATTAATTCAAGAAGTACTGTACAGTACATTAGTTTTGTGTCTCTGCTTTTCTACCTGGAGGAACAGAAGGGCACAGTCGTGTTTACGAAAGAATGGGTGGCAAGAAAGAGTGTGTAGGAACATTCCAATGGTTTTCAGATGACTCCTTCAAATGTTCCAAATGGAGAGCGAGTTTTATGGACAATGAGAATGGAATGTGTAATGTAAATTGTGGTTATAACATTTCGCAACCTCCATAGCCCAGACCATGGTTGGGAGACTCATTGTCAGCTTGTGCATTATTCGGTACGTAAGAGAGGAGGCTGGCACGATCCTTGGAATGGGACCTTGTTACTGTATGTACTCATTCTTCACTCCTAGAATGATTTTAGAAACCAAGTACAGTAAAACTTCGTTTTACCGTCACTCTTTAAACCGTCAGTTTCTGTTAACCGTCATTGCTGTAATAGCATAATAATACTGCAATAACAATTTGTACCTCAAGTTAGAGCACATTTGACCGAAAAAAGTTGTCACTGGAAGCGCTATTGCTATTAGACAATGCCCCAACGCACCCTACTTGTGAAATGTAAAGTGATGACGGCAACATAATGTGCCTCTTCCTTCCAGTAAACACAACTTCACTTATACAGCCCATGGATCAGGAAATCATCGAAAACATGAAACGTCGTTATAGAAAAATGTTTATCGAAAGTTTGCTCTCATCTGATGAATCAATGTCTATAAATCAGTTATGGAGGTCTTACAGCCTCAACCTGTAGGTGAAGAATCTGAGGAACCTGAGAGTGTGAGAGTTGACGAGATGGTCAATTTGTGCAATAATTTACAAATCAGTACAAATTTGACGTCAGAAGAAGTATCAGAGTGGTTCGAGTGTGACCGAGTGGACGGGGGATTTCAAATTTTGAGTGATGACAAAATTGTTGCCAGCGTAAGTACCACCGAAGAAGAAGAAGAAAGGGCTGATGAAGAAGAGTGTTCAAACCATGATGAAAAACAAACTACGGTATATAGCCACTCAGAGGCTGAAATAATGCTGTCCAAGTGTATAGAATGGTTTGAAAGTCAAGAAGAGGCCAATGCAACGCAGACACTACTGCTCCGAAAAATACGAAATATTGCCGCGGTGAAAGCTCGAGCATCAAAGAGGCAGAAGAAAATGACTGACTATTCTCAAGCTACATGAACCATTTCACCTGTAAGTTTATATTACTGTACTGTACATTATTTTGTCACATTTGTAGCTATTGTACAGATGTTTTTATCAACTAATAAATAGTCTTATTTGCTATTACAATCGTGTTTAATTTCTTTTCACTCCGAAATATATTACATTACTGTGAGAGTCATATCTGTCTATAATATAATTGATTGAGGTCATGTTTTGGAGGAATAATACAGTGTTTCTGTTATCCGTCTATCCGCTCAACCGTCACGACCACGGTCCCGACGATGACGGTTAATCGAGTTTTTACTGTATGTATGAAAGTAATACACTGAATTCCATTAACTGAATCAACGATTAAAAACGGAACTTTTGTAGTGTCGTAATACACACCAGTAACAGACTCAATAAAACTGATAGCAATATCAGCATTATCCACGATTACAATAGGCAGCGTTTGCTGAAACAGCAGGTGCTGCACTATGTGGACAATCCTCAAAGCTCAGTGACCTTCCTTTCAAGGTTGTACAACTGCATACCAAGGGATTTCCCAAGCATAACAGGAAACAATGTGTACCTCAGTGAGTTATGAATGCATTCTAATTTCTGTTTCTCAAGTCGTTGTAGAGCGATAGTTCAGCATATCCTGACTCGCATGTTCTTGTTTTAATTTAATGAAAATCATATTCAGTGAGTGTAAAGCTTCAAATTCATGTATACAGTTGTAGTGCATTAAATTAACGGATTTGTCCATCTCTAAGTAATTTTTCATTTTCTTAATCATTCCTGATATATCGTGGATCAGCTATAACGCAGGTGTTATACCGGGGTTCTAGTGTATTTATTGGAATTAGTCTGCATGCCATCTGTAATTCATGAGAATCAAGGTTAAAGAATCATAGACCAGAATATTTATCTCAACGTACTGTTTAATTGATCAAATTTGGCCACAATGTGTTCAGTAGATTTTGAATAAGAGGTTTGTTTAATAACAATATTAACATGCTCTCTACCTATAATTTACAACATCTATACAAGAAAATTTCACAAAATTATATTTAAATTTAAATAAGAGCATTAAAAATTCCCTCAGTATGCCTTCCTTCGGAGGGGAAGGAAAGCCGGCGGTCCCATGTCATAGATTTATGGCATGTTAAAGAACCTTCCACTAATTACACCTGTGTGAAGCTAAATTAGGTTAAAAATGTAAACAAAGCTCAGGTTCCTACGTTCGTCGCCAGGAGCCGAATGCGGTGGCGTCTAGTAGCCAAGTTCTGAACTAATAGTCGATGACGGTGGCGTTTGGCGGCAAAAGTAGGAACTACTTGAAAAATTCAAAGTCTGCAGTCCTTACGTGAATTAAGAAACAGATAACACACACTAATACAGTCATCACAATTAACACCGGTTATCAGACAGATTCTACACACACCCAAAGTACATGGGGCTACATGACCGCGTTGTCGCAGCCCCTAAACTGAGGAACCAACCCCCCTAAATAAGTATTGGCACATTATACCTGTTTTCAGAGATAGAATCATTGAGCTAAGAAAATCCATTCCTGTGGAATTGCCATGCACACCATCAGTCATTTTTGAGAAAATTACACACAGGAATATTTAACTTGTGCTATTGGTTACTATGTCGCCTCCATAGCGTAGCGGTTAGCATGGTTAGCTGCCGCCCCGGAGGTCCTGGGTTCGATTCCCGGCTCTGCCACGAAATTTGAAAAGTGGTATGAGGACTGGAACGGGGTCTACTCAGCCTCGGGTGTTCCAAATGAGTAGAGGGGGTTCGATTCCCACCTCAGCCATTCTCGAAGTGGTTTTCCGTGGTTTCCCACTTCGTGTTCGGGCAAATGCCAGGATGGTACTGTCCCCGATATCAGGATAGTAGGCTGTCAGATATCCGCCCCCTCAATCGGATTGCCAATAATCAATCGCACCGGCACAGCTACATCAATGAAAATGGCTCTGACAGATACTATCGAGATTAGAGCACAATAGTTAACAAGAAATTATTGTGGAACACACCAAAATATACGGGGGTTCATACTTACCTTTTACTTACCTTTTAAATTAATCTCGGGGACTGGGTTGTCAACTGGATCACTTAAAGTATGCCCTCACAATAACCTCCACCATGATATTTAAAAATGAACCATAACGAAGACAAGAAACTCTAAACTGCACAATAATTTATTTCACATAAAGAATGATTTAACAAAATAAAACAACAAAATAAACGTGGCAATCAGAAGCCATTGTCCACTTAACCATGTCCTCCTGTAGGACTTGTATACTCTACATACAATGTTTCAGCTTTCTCAAGCTCAAAATAACGTAATTATAATAATGCACTTGGAATGGAAACGGGATTTGGGACGAGACACATATAGCAATTGTTTTGCGTGTTTATATACTTCACATTTTATTTATAGCCACAAGGCTATTATGGAGACGTCCTTGGCCTCTATCAGCTGGCCAGCTGCGATACACCTGCACCATCAAGTGGACTCACCCGTCCATTCAACCCCAGCATATGCGAGTTACATCAGAGCTTAGCTCCTTTCAAAACACGTTAAATGTCCACATCTCAACTGAAATATTATCATGCAAATGTTTTAAATGCTCCATTCAAACACCAGTGGATTACTCTAATAATCCCAAATCATGTTTAATTGTTCAAACCACTTGTTAAACTAGCGTTGTTTAGAGTATAATAACAAAACTCTTAATGTTAATAACAAAAGCTCATTAATTATTTATAACAATAATAAATTGTTTATAACAATGTCAAACGACAATTGAAATTTTTTTTACACGCCTCCATTAATCCCTTTCATTTCAAATTATTATCAAAGATATTTACATAATTATTTACAATATTTATATTGTTTATATTATTTATACAAGAAATACATTAAACCACACGTTTATACGGTTGATAATTACTCAAATCGTGGTGATATAATCGACCAATGAAGGTTAGTTATATTTAAATGTTAGATTCAGGTTTAATAAGGTTTAATAATTATTAATATTTGTGACGGTAACCTCCATTCAACATCTTTATCTCAAATTATTTAACACTCTTGTTAATTTTAACAGTATTTTCATATGAATAACTTTCAAAGAACCAGGACAATACATTCAGCGGAAAAATACTTCGCTCAAAACGCACAAAATTGCACAACAATTGGCCCAGAATTCATCATATATCTCATTATATAAAAACAACAACAACCCCTGGCACTATCCAGCCCATGACGGGCTAAGGCCGACCAAGCGACCGCTGCCCAGCCATTTGGCCTGCAGATATTGGGGTGACGCGTGATCAGCGCGTCGGGTCCCCTCGGCCGTTAATCTTGGTATTCGTGATCGGGGCGCTGTCTCACTGTCAGACAGCTACTCAATTGTCCTCACGAGGCTGAGTGCACCCCGTTCCAACCCTCACGTCAGTTTTAAAATCCCTGACGGAGCCGGGGATCGAACCCGGGGCCTCCGGGTGAGAGGCAGGCACGCTACCCCAACACCACGGGGCCGGCTCATTATATATGGCATCAAAATCTTCCACAATACATACAAACACCTCCACTTATAAATTCATCAACTTCATTAACATTACTGTGGGAATCTCCTTCATTTATTCAAGGGCATTATTCATCAGCGACTTTTACACGTCCACTGAACTAACGATTATACATCCATTGTTCCTCTTTAAAAATTCTTATATTCATCAATTGTATTAATGACTGTTATTATTTAACCTTCGTGGGTTCCATTCATGAATCGATATGAAGTAAAAATTTGCCAATCACAAATAAATTTAATAGCAAATACGATTAGACACTCCTCCCTGGTCTATCAAAATTGAGATTAATATCTTCAAAGTAACGCAGTATAAAAATACTATCTTCAATCAAAGTTCATCTAAACTGCATAAATAGTCGAATAGAATACAATTAGATTGTGGAATGCAAACATTATTATTCCAATCTAAAATTGGGAAAAACTCCTATCAAATGTTCATTACTATAGTGTATTCAATAAATCGTAATCAAAGTTCATATTTCATAAAATTGTCTATAATGCAATCATGTTCATAAGACGACTAGTATTTCCAAGATCGTCGATAACGTAATAGATTTTAACGCTCTAAAATCATTTAATCATTCTTCTTTCTTGAGGATGACAGAAAATTGGTCAAAGTAATTTACTGAATAGAATTACTTTAATAAAATGACACGCTGTCTGAATTCAAATCTGCCATAGAAAATCGTTAACTTTACAGTTAAATCGTGACTACAAAAATATGCAAATTACTGAAAGAATCTAAATTATCAGTCTCAACTGATCCAAAATTATTTAAGTATGCCAATGACATAACAATGTCTCAAAAACTCGTAGAAAAAGGCATCAATCAACGAAGTGTACTGAGTACAGAAATATCAAGCAAGAAAATGGGGCAAAAATATATAGGACAGAAAATATGGTTGCTCAGATATCGCTACATGACTCAAATAATACAAGAAACGTTCACGACTACCTTATCTGTTGATTGAAGTTCTAGAGGAAAGTTTTCAAAGAAAACTGCTGTTGGTTCCATTTCACCAGCGTGAAGATGTGCTCCAACCTCGAACCTGGAATCAGCGCCCTCGGAGAATCGAACTGCTTCCTCCTCCGGAAATTGCACTGCTCCCTGTATACGAAAGACATCCTTCTGGCAAAACTCTTCTTTGTGAGCCGGGTCCACCCTGGCCTCTCTTGAAAGTTCCCTGAAGTTCTGGTCGCAATTCGCCATGAAGTTTATTGCATTTATTTCCGCAGAAATATTCATAATCGTGGAGTATGAAAATATTTCCACTGTCATTTGATATAATTCAGCGATGGATTCACGATGCATGAGTGTAGTTGGATGTTCACTACATGCTCGCTCTTGTAGAATGACGATTAACGAAGTTCCATGCTGTTACTTCACTCCATCGATATATGTCCCAATTGCATTAAAGCCTTAGCCTTCCATCTCAACTTCTGTTATAATCATTGAAAGCACTGCCAGATTATAATGTTCCATAATAGAATGTATCGTTGTATCACCAAACGTATTCTTCAATATCACGGTTGCGATACACGTGTCAGCCGTAGTGTATAATGTGGAAATATAAAAGTGCTTCTCAGGTGGCGAGAAAATCACTTTTGTCTGCAGTCTTAAAATGCCAATATCTTCCAAATTATAATCGTGAGATTGTTCAAATCTTCTACACACCTCAATGTTGTACTGCCCAATTGAATTATAATAAAGGCAGAAGCCAACTCTTGATATATTATCTGGTGGAAACGTTAATGTGTGCGTTTCAACTTCGCCTAGTTTCAAACACCGTAAAATGGAACTGCTCCGTGTTCGTTCGATGCGGCGGGCTTTAACCACACGCTAAAGACGACTTGCTTCACTTATTCACTCGAAAATGACTATATGACATCAGAAATATATATGCGGTATGAGCGGTATGAGAGCTCTTCTCTCCTGTGCACGACCTTTTATCAACTTCTTAAGGGGCGTATCCATCCCTTCCATAGCCTGTTGCTCCGTCATTGCTAGAAGTTTTAACTTTGGCTATACTTGACGGATTTTCAAATTTCAAAAACTCAAAATTAATTTCTTCAAAATTCCAAATCAATGCCATAACTGAAAATAGTTTTCCACAATTCTGCATGCCAAAAGTAATTAAATATCGTAGTTTCAGCAATCTCCGTCTTCCTTCCAAACTATCGTTCATTGGTTCGAGCCTTTCCTCCAATAGCGTAACTTCTTCCTTAGCACAATACCTTGTCTCCTGCGACTGCGTCGTAAATCTCAGATCTTTCTCGAACAAAATCATGACGTCACCAAGAATCTCAGCTCAACCAGCCTACTTGCATGAAGTCTACGTCATCCGTGCCTACGTCATGAATATACACGTCACAACTATGACAGCCATAACTTTATTCACTTATGCCAATACAGCCATCGTGGTCTCAATATAATTCAATTTACGGGGGCATTCTCCCTTCACCACGTTTTAAAAACAGTTGCAAATTTTTTTTAAACTCTGTGTTATAAATATCTCAATTCACTTGAACACGAAATTGAATTATTATTGGCTTACTCTTGTATGATATTTCTTCTATGTTCCTTAATCATAAGTCTCTTCTTCTCTGGGTTGTGTGTGGCTAATGCATTCTCTCCTTTCTACTGTCTCTTCTGTCCTGAATTCCTGTTTTCCAAGTTCTGCTGACTTGTAGAAGGACCAGGATCGATCACTACATCCTGTCTTTTCTTTTGGTTTTCAGCTTCCTTCTCTCGTAATTCCTTCAGATACTGCTGACTTTCTTTCTCCCTCTCTTGATACTTGTCGGGTGTCATAACCTGACCTTGAGAATTCTGATTCTGATTCTGGTACTGGTTATTTCTGTTGTAGTTTCTATTATAACCATTGTTGTAGTATCTACCTCTTCCGTTGTTATAATTCCCTCTATTATTATTCCAGCCTCGTCTTTGCTGATATGGACGGTAACCTTGTGATCTGTTGTTGCGGAAATAATTATTCCTGTGAGGACCTACATTTTCAGTTTTTTCTTCATCAGGCTTATCAGTTTGCTGCACTTGATCCATGTAGACTGTATTAACGTCTTTGAATTCATGCCTCTGACCTTTTTGTACCAAATTTGGCATTGGACTCGTGTAGTCAAGCCTTCTCAACAGTTCGTCCATACTGGTCAAATCCCTGATATTTGACGATATGATGAGTCTTCTTACCTCCACAGGCAGCATACGTGAAATCGCATCTATCAACTGCTCTGTTGACAATGGGGGTTGCAAAAATCTCAAGCGTGATAACTGGCTCGTGAAGAAATCAGCGTACCGTGTTGGAAGAGTACCTGAATACTTCCTCGAGTATACCTCAGCTCTTAATGAATTCTGAGCTTCTATTGACCAGAATCGTTTTATCAATGCCTCTGCAAATTCGTCAAAATTGCTGAAAGTGTACCGAAATGCTCTAAACCATTCAAGGGGTCCTCCAGCTAGAAATCTTTCTACGATTCTCATCTCTCTCTCTCTAGGAATGTGGGCTTCAATGAAATAGTCTTTGAGGTTCCTGATATATTCTATCGGTGTGAGACTATCAGTATTGCTAAATTTTTGAGGTTTGTCTTCAAAGTTCCGGATGACTGTCACATTTCTCGGATATGAATCCATATAATTTTTCCCACTATCACGATATTTCCATTCAGGTTCAATATTCCTATCTTCTTCTTCTTCCCGGAATCTGGATATACGTTCCTCAGGACTAATATCTCTCTCTGCTGTAGTAAGGTTACATCTTCTCACGTAATTTCTATCCTCTTCACCAGTCAATCCTTCAGTATCCTTGTCTGTGATTTCCGTGATGACTTTCCTAATCAACTCTTCTTTATAGGTTTCCATCATGCTAGCTTCTCCTAGTTTCAAATTCTGCAGTTTGCTCGTAGTTTCATTAACATCAGAGACAACCTTATGAATTTGTTCCTTTAATGCTTGTACGTCCTGACCTATTTGAGTTCTATCCTCTACCTGCTTTTCGGATAGCGAATCCATCCTTATACTCAAGTCTTTCCTAATCTGAACTACTTCATTATTAATGTCTACTTGTGTACTGGCAAGTTTTCTTTCAATTCGTTCCTGAATCTGATCGTCATGTACCCCACTTGACCTGTTCCATTCATCTTTCCAAACCGTTACATTTGCAGTTAACATTTCCGCGATATCCACTTCAATGTCCTCCTTAAGTAAACGATTATGATCTAAGACTTGGGTTCTCATGACCTCTACATCGTATTTTAAACCAGCTAAAGAAGCTGTTGTCCTAACAGACTCGTCAACTAACCGAGTTGTTAATGCACTAATGTTACGAGTACAAAGCGTTTTTGAAGTTTCAATTTCCTCTCTAACTTTGTTAACATCAGTCTGAACTTTAGCAATGTCTACAAAAACAGTATTGACTTCTACTTGTATCTTATTGATATCGCTTTGCATATCGTTAACATCTGAATGAATATTATTGATGTCTACTTGAACATTTGACACATCAGTTCGAACATTTCTAACCTCTTTTTGAACTTCCTCTACTTTGTCTTGTACAGTAGCAACATCATTCCTAACAGCAATTACTTCAGCTCTAGCACATGAAATATCACCCCGGACATTAGCAACATCAAGATTCAACATAGTAAGATCTTTCTGTACCTTAGAAACATCTATTTTAACATCAGACACATCTTTATGCACATTGGATAAATCTTTATGGACATTGGACACGTCTGTGCGCATGTCAGTTACAGCATTCTCGATTCCCTGGGTACTGATCTGTAAACGCGACATATCATTTTCTAAGTTTGCAGAACTGGTCTGAAGAACTTTCAGATTTTCATCCAGCATCTGCTTTACACTTTCATTCATGCTAGCTTTCAAATTAGCAGACATATTACTAGCATTCTCCTCCATCATCTGCTTCATACTGCTATTCATGCTAGCTTTCATCTCCCTCGCACTTTCATTCATGCTAGCTTTCATCTCCTCCAACATCATTCTCAGACTCTCATCTGCCATTTCAATAATATTTCAATAATAAACTGCTTTAGGGACATATATCAAACAGAGCAAAATAACAACATCTGAGCAACATCTTTCACCATATATAAAGTTTGAGCAATTTTCTGTCTTAAATCTAACTTATAATTACCTTATAATTAACCTTCGTAGACACTTCATGTTGAAATAAACTCAAGCACATGTTCAAGTTTCTTTGGTTCATTTTGAAATATCCTAACAAAAATAATTTACATTTATAATCCAAATAGTTTAATTTTTTCTTTAATATGACTAAACATGTCATAAGCCGGTCAAATAAAATAAGATTCCAGATCATAGGCGATTTTCCTAAGTTTCCAGCCTATTTAACCTCTCTCAAGTTGTATAAGATCTGATCTTTTCTGAGTGTAATTTTCCTAATACAACACAACATTTTATTCCTATATAATCACACTCTCAAATTCTACAATTGGCCAAGACATCTAACAAAGAATCAACCTCTTTATTTGAGTCTTCACAATCCCTTTGACATCGATAACTTGGTAATCCAATGTTATTCGAACACTCCACAAAAATTGCGGTGCCAATTCTACTGCAATAACTTGGTAATCCAATGTTATTCAAGCACTCCGAACTTCGATTGTGCCAATTCTACTGGCGTTCAACCTGGTAATCCAGTGTTATCAATCGAGCCCCATACGTTGATTGCGCCAATCCTACTGTCCCCGATATCAGGATAGTAGGCTGTCAGATATCCGCCCCCTCAATCGGATTGCCAATAATCAATCGCACCGGCACAGCTACATCAATGAAAATGGCACTGACAGATACTATCGAGATTAGAGCACAATAGTTAACAAGAAATTATTGTGGAACACACCAAAATATACGGGGGTTCATACTTACCTTTTACTTACCTTTTAAATTAATCTCGGGGACTGGGTTGTCAACTGGATCACTTAAAGTATGCCCTCACAATAACCTCCACCATGATATTTAAAAATGAACCATAACAAAGACAAGAAACTCTAAACTGCACAATAATTTATTTCACATAAAGAATGATTTAACAAAATAAAACAACAAAATAAACGTGGCAATCAGAAGCCATTGTCCACTTAACCATGTCCTCCTGTAGGACTTGTATACTCTACATACAATGTTTCAGCTTTCTCAAGCTCAAAATAACGTAATTATAATAATGCACTTGGAATGGAAACGGGATTTGGGACGAGACACATATAGCAATTGTTTTGCGTGTTTATATACTTCACATTTTATTTATAGCCACAAGGCTATTATGGAGACGTCCTTGGCCTCTATCAGCTGGCCAGCTGCGATACACCTGCACCATCAAGTGGACTCACCCGTCCATTCAACCCCAGCATATGCGAGTTACATCAGAGCTTAGCTCCTTTCAAAACACGTTAAATGTCCACATCTCAACTGAAATATTATCACGCAAATGTTTTAAATGCTCCATTCAAACACCAGTGGATTACTCTAATAATCCCAAATCATGTTTAATTGTTCAAACCACTTGTTAAACTAGCGTTGTTTAGAGTATAATAACAAAACTCTTAATGTTAATAACAAAAGCTCATTAATTATTTATAACAATAATAAATTGTTTATAACAATGTCAAACGACAATTGAAAATTTTTTACACGCCTCCATTAATCCCTTTCATTTCAAATTATTATCAAAGATATTTACATAATTATTTACAATATTTATATTGTTTATATTATTTATACAAGAAATACATTAAACCACACGTTTATACGGTTGATAATTACTCAAATCGTGGTGATATAATCGACCAATGAAGGTTAGTTATATTTAAATGTTAGATTCAGGTTTAATAATTATTATTAATATTTGTGACGGTAACCTCCATTCAACATCTTTATCTCAAATTATTTAACACTCTTGTTAATTTTAACAGTATTTTCATATGAATAACTTTCAAAGAACCAGGACAATACATTCAGCGGAAAAATACTTCGCTCAAAACGCACAAAATTGCACAACAATTGGCCCAGAATTCATCATATATCTCATTATATATGGCATCAAAATCTTCCACAATACTGTAACCGATCAGGGGGCTAGGGATCGATAGCATGCCGAGTTATCGGAGACCTCAGGATCGATCGCATACCGAGCACACATAATTTGCGGTGTTCTCAGTGCCGAAATTGTGGGGGAGCCATACACAAGGAACACGATAGTGTTTGAACCGAAATGAATACGACATCTGAGTTGCCAGTCCAATATGATGTTAAGAACAATAATTACTCCACTGCCCATAGCACTAAGAAAAACACGGAGGTTTGGAATACGAGCAGGACAATACCGTAGCCTGACTGGGTGAAGCTCGCATTTCCAAGAATCTTGTGGACAAGAGCTCCTTTTGTATAGCCAACACACTTATTGTGCAGCTGAAGTGCTGGATTTACGACACCCTAGCCTTGGTAATCCTCCAGCACTAGAGCCCGCGGAATTAGACAATGTAAAGTGGCGCCGAGATGCTAATTTAAGATCCGCCTATGGAATAATTGTAATAAAATGGCCCAATCAGAGAAGAAGCTGGGAAATGCATTTCGGAATTTTAATCACGGCCCAAGCCCAAAAACTACCAGAGATTACGGGGATATTACTGAGTCAGCCGCGGAGGAATATTCCCCCCCTCCACGACACTCAAGACATGGCGCCAAACGAGGATCTACCCTGTAGCGTCATGATGCAATTTGATTTGAAGAGGTTCCTGCCGATCGATTTCGAATTAAATCCTATGAATATTGCCGTCCTCATCTTGACCTACAAGTTGAACCAAAAATTATTGCGGTGTGACGATTGCCATGGGAGCGGACTTGACAGAGGTGACAAGTCCATTGTCCCAATGTTGAGGGTGGTTTAGGCACTGAGCGCACACACTAGTCAGTCAGTTTTGCAGCCACACCGGGCATAGTCCACGCTGCTCGCGACTTTGATACCGCGTAGCCGAGTGAGAAAACATTTTCTAAGTGATAAACTTTTACCGCCAATCATTCAAACTTGCGGCTAAAGACCCACAGTGGTCATGATAGTTATCGAAGGCGAACACTATTTATATAAATCTATCCAGATGGAGTTTGCCACCCACGTCCATTAAAAACTTAACGCCACGCCGTGTGGAGCCGAGAGCGCGGAGCGCTGACCAGCAGCCCATTCGAGACCCGAGCAGGGAACTTTGTGGAGCTAACGAGTTGCAAGCGAGATCGCTGAACCTATAGGCGTGTACTCATATGTTTCAACGGTCTAGGAAATCGTAGGAAATACCAATCTAGGACTGAACGGGATAGGGGTATGTCGGCCTACTGAGGACCTGCAAGCCCGATTCGCAGTAACGGTACCGCCAGCCACATATCATAACGTTTTCGCAGCGAATGAAGCCCGTGGATATAAGTGTAGAAAGTGTCTTAGGTGATAGGGTGTGCAAAATAAGTGCATCGATTAGTGTTAACAGTGTATTTATGTGTATGTCATCGCCTTGTAAGATGACCCAGTGGAACGACACCGGATTGATGAGGGGCTAAGGGCCTTACGTCCGGGTGTCGAAGTGGTGACCAGTAGCCGTCATGGGCCTGTCTACTCCAGGGACAAGTGATGAGTATTAAACTTTCTATATTTGGGGACGTAATGTAGAAAAGGGGACGAGATATTTGTACAGTAGTATTAGTTTTGTTTTGACCTTTGATGTCAATATTTTCGTTTTAGACAGGGGCTATTAGTTTTTTTTAGTCAGCATGCCAGTCCTTTTTATTTTGTTTGTCCGTCAGTCCTTAAAAATAATGCATGTTTGTTGGTGGATGACGGAGGTGTCTGTAATTTTTATTTGCCAAAGGCATCATAAGTTAAATTGCCGTGTGTTTTAGGATGGATTTGTTTTGGCTATATATTTCATGTAAGACTAGCTGTAAGTTAAGTGCACGACCTGACAAGTAGATAGGGTAAGAATTTGTTTTTTTTGTGACATTTAGTAACGCCCAGCTAGGTTAGACTAGTTTTGCCACTTTAGGAAAATAGGTCAGATGGTTAGCGACCCAGGACCCACTTTTCTTTTTCCCAGACCGGTTGCGAATTGACCAGTGAATTCCCAGGAACGGCAAGCAGGACGATGTCTGTCACAGATTTTTTTATGTGTGTGTGCTTTAATTTTTTTTCCGGCAAGGAGCCGTGAGGTTGTATTTGTGTGCATACCGGCCGAATTTTGAGCCCATAAGTGTTTCCGGATTGTATTTCCGAGGTAAGTGTTTTTCCGGATTGTATTTCCGATGTAAGTGTTTCCGGATGGTATTCCGAGGTAAGTGTTTCCGGACAGCGTAGTCCGAAGTAATTAGTATGCACACAAAGTACGTTTTGGTTCATCATGTTTGTTTTGTGTACGCACACACGCGATGTGTTTTTTTCCCCACAGGTTGGAGGAGTGCTGACGTCTCTGGTTTTTGTTGCGCAGCCCTGGTCTGATGTAAAATGTATTTAAAACCCTGTAAATGTCACAAATCGTAGCATAGCCACTAAGGCGGTTTTAGTAAGAGACCACATTTTAGAATGTGAAGTCAATCTGTCCAGCTCGTGGAAGCGTGCTCGCTACCCATGGGGAGTGTCACCCCGGCTGGTTGGTCAAGGTCGATTAGTTTATCAACACACGGAAGATTGAAGTTAGATTTTAGATAGGAGAGGGGGTTTGTTTATTAGTAGTTAGGCATGCTGGCATTTTCTCTGTTTAAGTGAGCCATTGTTGGGCTATTTTCTTTATGTAGTTTCTGGTTCGAACCCAGAATGTTTTGTGTTGCATTTGGTGTAGTTACGCCCCTGTCAATTTGCGTTATCTCGTTTGCCCCGATATTTTCTATATTATTGTCCACCCGATAGGCTGAACGACCAAATGTCAGATGCCTATCAGAAAGAATACTCTCACACTACGTCCAAGTGTATTTACAGATGTGTGTGCCAGTAAGAGGAATCAGAATATTTTATTTTAGTATTTTAAGGGCAACTGCATTTTGTTTGAGACCCTGAATTTGTCGTAGCAGTTGACATTCACAGTAATAACTTTGCCACCCCTGGCAGTCAGCTGTTAACGTAGTGATGTAATCTTTGTTTGCACACAGCTGAATCAGAATATTCTATTTTAGTATTTTAAGGGCAACTGCATTTTGTTTGAGACCCTGAATTTGTCGTAGCAGTTGACATTCACAGTAATAACTTTGCCACCCCTGGCAGTCAGCTGTTAACGTAGTGATGTAATCTTTGTTTGCACACAGCTGAATCAGAATATTCTATTTTAGTATTTTAAGGGCAACTGCATTTTGTTTGAGACCCTGAATTTGTCGTAGCAGTTGACATTCACCGTAGTAACTTTGCCACCCCTGGCAGTCAGCTGTTAACGTAGTGATGTAATCTTTGCTTGCTCACAGCTGGATCCAATTAATGTATTTTATTTTTCGTTTCTTTTAAGCTGTATTTGAGGCCGATGATGAGCTCTGGGAGAGCCGTGTTTTTCTTTTACTATTTTGATTTTGTTATTTTAAACCTATTTTGTTTTTCTCTTCTTATTTGGGTTTAATTTTGTAACGTTATTGTAACTTGTTTTGCTGTTGCATTTATTTTTTTGTTCTTTTGAGTTAATGTAATTTTTCAAACCGGATTTTTGAGTTCAATAAATTAGATTTTACCTGTTAACTAGTGTACGCCATTTCAGTAGTTTAGCGAACCTGTTTCCTGTTGACCTAGGCCATTAGTGATCATTTAACGAACGTACCGCACCCGAGATTATTATTATTATTATTATTATTTTTATTTAATTTTTAGGCCTAGAGATACCCGATCGGGTACAATACATACAAACACCTCCACTTATAAATTCATCAACTTCATTAACATTACTGTGGGAATCTCCTTCATTTATTCAAGGGCATTATTCATCAGCGACTTTTACACGTCCACTGAACTAACGATTATACATCCATTGTTCCTCTTTAAAAATTCTTATATTCATCAATTGTATTAATGACTGTTATTATTTAACCTTCGTGGGTTCCATTCATGAATCGATATAAAGTAAAAATTTGCCAATCACAAATAAATTTAATAGCAAATACGATTAGACACTCCTCCCTGGTCTATCAAAATTGAGATTAATATCTTCAAAGTAACGCAGTATAAAAATACTATCTTCAATCAAAGTTCATCTAATCTGCATAAATAGTCGAATAGAATACAATTAGATTGTGGAATGCAAACATTATTATTCCAATCTAAAATTGGGAAAAACTCCTATCAAATGTTCATTACTATAGTGTATTCAATAAATCGTAATCAAAGTTCATATTTCATAAAATTGTCTATAATGCAATCATGTTCATAAGACGACTAGTATTTCCAAGATCGTCGATAACGTAATAGATTTTAACGCTCTAAAATCATTTAATCATTCTTCTTTCTTGAGGATGACAGAAAATTGGTCAAAGTAATTTACTGAATAGAATTACTTTAATAAAATGACACGCTGTCTGAATTCAAATCTGCCATAGAAAATCGTTAACTTTACAGTTAAATCGTGACTACAAAAATATGCAAATTACTGAAAGAATCTAAATTATCAGTCTCAACTGATCCAAAATTATTTAAGTATGCCAATGACATAACAATGTCTCAAAAACTCGTAGAAAAAGGCATCAATCAACGAAGTGTACTGAGTACAGAAATATCAAGCAAGAAAATGGGGCAAAAATATATAGGACAGAAAATATGGTTGCTCAGATATCGCTACATGACTCAAATAATACAAGAAACGTTCACGACTACCTTATCTGTTGATTGAAGTTCTAGAGGAAAGTTTTCAAAGAAAACTGCTGTTGGTTCCATTTCACCAACGTGAAGATGTGCTCCAACCTCGAACCTGGAATCAGCGCCCTCGGAGAATCGAACTGCTTCCTCCTCTGGAAATTGCACTGCTCCCTGTATACGAAAGACATCCTTCTGGCAAAACTCTTCTTTGTGAGCCGGGTCCACCCTGGCCTCTCTTGAAAGTTCCCTGAAGTTCTGGTCTCAATTCGCCATGAAGTTTATTGCATTTATTTCCGCAGAAATATTCATAATCATGGAGTATGAAAATATTTCCACTGTCATTTGATATAATTCAGCGATGGATTCACGATGCATGAGTGTAGTTGGATGTTCACTACATGCTCGCTCTTGTAGAATGACGATTAACGAAGTTCCATGCTGTTACTTCACTCCATCGATATATGTCCCAATTGCATTAAAGCCTTAGCCTTCCATCTCAACTTCTGTTATAATCATTGAAAGCACTGCCAGATTATAATGTTCCATAATAGAATGTATCGTTGTATCACCAAAAGTATTCTTCAATATCACGGTTGCGATACATGTGTCAGCCGTAGTGTATAATGTGGAAATATAAAAGTGCTTCTCAGGTGGCGAGAAAATCACTTTTGTCTGCAGTCTTAAAATGCCAATATCTTCCAAATTATAATCGTGAGATTGTTCAAATCTTCTACACACCTCAATGTTGTACTGCCCAATTGAATTATAATAAAGGCAGAAGCCAACTCTTGATATATTATCTGGTGGAAACGTTAATGTGTGCGTTTCAACTTCGCCTAGTTTCAAACACCGTAAAATGGAACTGCTCCGTGTTCGTTCGATGCGGCGGGCTTTAACCACACGCTAAAGACGACTTGCTTCACTTATTCACTCGAAAATGACTATATGACATCAGAAATATATATGCGGTATGAGCGGTATGAGAGCTCTTCTCTCCTGTGCACGACCTTTTATCAACTTCTTAAGGGGCGTATCCATCCCTTCCATAGCCTGTTGCTCCGTCATTGCTAGAAGTTTTAACTTTGGCTATACTTGACGGATTTTCAAATTTCAAAAACTCAAAATTAATTTCTTCAAAATTCCAAATCAATGCCATAACTGAAAATAGTTTTCCACAATTCTGCATGCCAAAAGTAATTAAATATCGTAGTTTCAGCAATCTCCGTCTTCCTTCCAAACTATCGTTCATTGGTTCGAGCCTTTCCTCCAATAGCATAACTTCTTCCTTAGCACAATACCTTGTTTCCTGCGACTGCGTCGTAAATCTCAGATCTTTCTCGAACAAAATCATGACGTCACCAAGAATCTCAGCTCAACCAGCCTACTTGCATGAAGTCTACGTCATCCGTGCCTACGTCATGAATATACACGTCACAACTATGACAGCCATAACTTTATTCACTTATGCCAATACAGCCATCGTGGTCTCAATATAATTCAATTTACGGGGGCAGTACCTTCTTCAAGGCCATGGCCGCCTCCTTCCCTCTTCCTTGCCTATCCATCCTGACCATCCATTACCTTCCCTCATGAGGCCCCTGTTCGCTTTGCAGGTGAGGCCGCCTGGGCGAGGTGCCAATCACACCTCACCAGTTGTATCCACTCTGATTAGATGTTCCCAGCTCTAGGACACTGCCCGTAGAGGCGGTAGTGGTGAGTTCCCTCGCTGAGTCCGTGGGTTCCACCAACCTGGAGGGTAAACGACTAAGAAAGAAAGAAAGAAAGAAAGAACTATTGGTTACTATACCCGATTTTGCTGGGACTGAATCATTCCGTGGTTGAGTAATCTTTGAGGAATTAACAATGCATGCCACATAATTATGATTTCGAGTGGCCACCATGTTGATTTCATAGTTTCCACCATTTTGACAAATACACCAGTGAGCTTTCATTATAACCCTCAGTGACTGGATTCCTGTGGAGACAACGCATCGACAGAAGCACTCCATAATCAGGTAAGTTTGTGGCAGTTGTAAACAGTTTTCTATTTGATTGAGTCACACAGATTCATTTCAGAATGTTTAGCACTATCAAGAAGAGCACATTTACAGAATAGTATGGGCAGGTCATGACTGTTCGTGCATGAAATTGTAAATAACTAACAGTGACAAGTTAGCAAAACCAATTGTATCATCCTTTATTTCAGTCGAGTGGAGTAATTGGGCTATGAGTGAAGAGCAATCTTACAAAAAATAATCCTCTATTATCATAAATATTTTCATGTTGATTGCTGTATTAGTTTCAGAGATACTGAATGATGGCAAAATAATTCGCATGGCCATCATCTCGAATTGGTTCAAGTTAGAGAAATAAATAACACATGTTTGGAGTCCGAACGTTGTTCAATCACAAAGTTTTTAGGGATTATTTCATAGTATGCGACCCAAGAATGCTGGCTTGAAGGTCGAGCGACTCCCTGCTTTGCATCACCGTACCTACATCTCTTGCCCAGCGCTGGTTGCATATTTAGTTGCTTGATTCATCTAGACATGATGATGTGATGATAATTGTTGTTTTAAGTGGCCTAACATCTAGGTTATTGGCCCCTAATGATCTGGATGATAGTGAAAATGACAATGAAGTGAAAACCAGAATGAAAATTAAGTGAGAAGGAAAATAATTACAAAAAGGAACTCAGATTTCAACTATTCACAATTTGGAGAGCGGTAATACTTACAAAAGGGAATTTAGAACGAAAACCCTCACAAAAGGAATAGATTGAAAAATATGCACAAAATGTAGGTTAGGTGCAAAATATGTACAAAATGCAATGTAGAGTCGAAAGACTTTACTTACAAAATGCAAGTGAAATTCAAAATACTTACAAAATGCAAATGAGAGTGAAAATACGAGAAAAAAATGCAATTGAGGTTCGAAATACTTACAAAATGCAATTGAAATTGAAAATACATAATGCAATTAAGATTGAAAAATGCGCATTTCAGATTCCAAAATATCACAAAGTGCAATTGAAATTCATAATACTTACAAAATGCAATTTAAATTGGAAATGCTTACAAAATGCACGGTAGATTCAAAATACTCAATTGGATGGACAATACTTACAAAATGCAATTTAGATTGAAAATACTAACAAAATGTAATTTAGATTCAAAATACCCACAAAATGCAATTGAGAATCAAAATACTTGCAAAATGCCCACCATACAAAATGCAATTTAGATTGAAAATACTTGCAAAAAGCGGTTTAGGTTGAAAATACAAAATGCAATTGAAATTCAAAATACTCACAAATGTCCCATCCCTTATATTGAAAGACTTGCTAAAAAGCGATTTAGATTGTCAATCCTTACAATACGCAATTGAGGTTGAAAACACTCGCAAAATGTGATTTACTGTAGATCGAAAAGACTTACAAAATGCAACGTAGACTGATAACACCTACAAAATGGAGTGTAGATGCAAAAGAATCGCTAAATGGAATTTAGATAGACGGGGAGCCAATTAACAAAAAATAGTGTGGAAATCTTAAAGAGAAAAGGAAAGATAATGAAAAGAAAACGAGAGGGCTGATCCCTCGAGGAAGGAGGGATCAGGAAAGATGAGACAAGGGCCAATTAAGGCGGGAAAGTGAAAAGACTCCCTAGGCCTTGGATACCTTAATACCGTCGGGGTCGGAAAAGAACAAGAGTTGACCAAGGGAGGTGGACAGGAAAGAAGACGGAGAGGAGCCTGGCACAAGTAAGTGGAAGCAATGCCGAACTCAGCTGGGGTCCCGTGGTCGCCAACCCACGTCTCACTAGATGTGAGCCCCTGGGGGAAAATTCATCTAGACACAATTGTGATAATGTGAAGCTATTATGTTGCGGCGATCAATGGGGAAAGATGCGCGGTTCAACTCCAATCACTAATTTATCTGTTTCTCAACATCACATTAGCTTCTAAGAAGTTGCATAATATTTTGTATGTATACATAGGCTACATAGAAGTATTCGAGTGTACACAGATTATAAAATAAATATGAGTTACAGGTTGTGTACAGGACGTTATTACGTAGCGTGTCATAATAGCTGATTATGTCAATCTGGTGCTCAATCATTTTGTTTACAGCTGATTGTTTCTTTCTAATCTTTTTTTTTTCTGTGGGGTATAATTTCCTAGCAAACCATTAAAGAAAAGAGGAAGCAGCACCCTGTTGTTACTGTTGTTTTAATTTTCTTACAAAATCATGGTCATCAGCCCTGCATAGTTGGGTATGTGAGTATAATCTGTCCAACAACCTGCATTATTGTAGAGCATGTACTAGTGTGTGTATTTGTAATAAGGGCTAAGATAGGGGAGGAGGTGGCCATGGTCCCAAGTTAGGTACCATCCCAGCATTTACCTGGGAAACTACAAAAAACTACTTCTAGGATGGTTCAGGTGGGATTCAAAACCCATCTTCAATTGTCATCACAAGGCTGAGTGTACTGCATTACAGCAGAGATAAGCAGTATCTAAACCAAGCATTGAAGAAGAATTGCACTCTAGATTTGTGCTAAACCCACATTACCTAATGAAAAATTTGATTGCAAGAACTCCACGATGCTAGATTAGCCTGGTAAATAAAGGAACATGTATTTAAACATTTTAGGCATTAATTCTTTCAAATTGTATTACCAAGGAGGAAAAAAATATCTCAGCATTTCTTTCAGGGAATAAATTTTACTATATTGTAAGTCAGTCTGGAACAAATATGATCCATTTCTTGTTCTTTTATTCAGCTTACCTAAGTTGGAGTTGCCTTCTGTTGATCCATAGAACTCTCCAATCTCAGCAACATGGAATCTATCGACAAAAGACTTCCATATTTGTGGTCTCAATCCATTTCCAAACATGAGTCTCACTGAATGAAGAGTTTCTTCTTTTTTTTCAGGGACAGAAAGAAGGTACCGGCAGATCTCTCCGATATATTGGGCAACCTTGAAATAGCAAAACATTGGGGGTTTCACTCAAATGTGCAAAATATCTCTTTCTATGTTGGAGAACAACAGGGAGTTATAGTATTCTGATGATGATGCAATTGTACCTCAGTCAGAGGAAGAACTTGTACTAATTTTAAATGCCATGACCACTGCACATAAGATCAGTCTCATACTGAAAACCAGTATAATAATAATAATAATAATAATAATAATAATAATAATAATAATATCGTATGGCCTCGGATACCGGGTGCAAGCTTTGTTATTTGCACCCAGAGGGCAGCTTGCATGTCAAATTTTGTTGTTCCTTGGAGCACTATGATATTATCTAAGCTCCTTGACACTGTAGCGTATTCTAGCAGAGAAAGGAGGAACTTTTTGTGTTGGAGGAAAATCTCGAGATTAATTTTGCCATTATGAACACGGCGTACTGAATTCAAATGGGTTCTTTGACAGGCCAACATCGTATGACATGCGTGTCGTATTTTTGACGCCTTTCAAAAATCACTTACCATGGCCAGGAGCGAACCTGCAAGCTTGGGGTTAGTAGACCGACAGGTAAACCACTCACCCACCGTGTCAAGCACTGTAAACCAGTAAAACACAGGTACATTCTCCAACCTGCCCCTGGAGAAGGATCAGAGTCACCATCAGATCTTTAAACACATTGGTTGGTTCGTTCCTCAGTTTAGGGGCTGAGACAATGTGGCCATGTAGCCCCGTGTACTTTCGATGTGTGTAGAATCTGTACGATAACCGGTGTTAATTGTGATGGTTGTATTAGTGTGTGTTATCTGTAATTCAGGTAAGGACTGCAGACATTCAAGTTTCAAGTAGTTCCTACTTTTGCTATCAAACGCCACCATCAACGACAACTAGTTCTGAACTTGGTTACTAGATGCCACCGCAGTCCTGGTGACGAACGTTGGAAACTAAGAGCGTTAGTCAAATCTAACTTATAATTTAGCTTCACAAAAGTGTACTTAGGGGAAGGTTCTTTTACATGCCATAAATCTATGACATGGGCCCGCCGGCTTTACTTCTTCCCCTCCGAAGGAAGGCATACCGACGGATTTTTAACACTCTTAAAATCCGATGACTTTGGTTGGGTCTGAACCCGCGATCATGAGCATAGAAGCTCAGCATGCTACCAACTACGCCACCGAAGTAAATAAATACTATTTCATATGTTGTAGTTATAGCTTTTTACAATCATCACAGCTTAGTACCTGTAGGTCATTCCACATATTAGTTAACAATATTCTACAGTAGTTTTAGGGCTTATTGTGTAAGTGTATCACAGCAATAGTCGCTACACCTTCCTAGATTAGTTGGGGGAGGAAGACTGTTTTTTTGATGGGATCGTTCTGCAACATTAAAATAAATAGTTCCGTTTTCAAGTGCTTAATGCCTTAGTATTTATCAGTAATAATTACCACACTTACCAAGTTTTGTGATGTTTTTGTTTGTTTGTTTTTTGAGGGCAGATACTGTCTGTGGGTGTCACTGTAGGTTTGCTAGTGTTTTGCAGGGCTAGTCTTACAGATTTGGTTCTGATGATACTTGCTTGACGCGTGAAACATGTCATCCTTTAGTTTCCTCCTTCTTCAATGGTCCATAACAATATACAATCACATGTTATTTATTTCAGGTTATTTTTTCGCATATTTTAGTAATTGAAATTATTTTGTGTTGACCAACAAAGTTACAATACCAATTTTCTCATGAGGTAAGCATCAGGAAGGGCATCAAGCCATAAAATCCATCTGAAAATGAAAATCCAGAGCCTGCTTCCAGTCTCCGACCGGGTCAGGAATGGAATGAATGAAGCCCCCATCTAGCGGCGAGCATATGAACTGTGCCGGCTGCCGAGGCCTGACGCACTCTTCTGGGGCAATGATTAAATGAATGACAGATGAAATGAAATGATAGTGGAGAGTGTTGCTGGAATGAAATGGGGGGCGTGGTGGCTCAGCGGTCTAGCTGTATGCCTCTCACCAAAGCGGTCCGGGTTCGATTCCCGGTCAATGCATGTGAGATTTTTGAAGTGAAATGCCATGTCCTGTGGTTCGGATTCCACGTAAAAAGGAGGTCCCGTGGCTCATAATCACAAGATTCACGGTCACATAAAACTACAATCTTCCTTCCTTCCTTTTGGAATGAAATGTTGATAGGGAAAACCGGAGTACCCGGAGAAAAAACTGTCTGCCTCCGTTTTGTCCAGCACAGATCTCACATGGAGTGACCGGGATTTGAACCATGGACCCAGCGGTGAGAGGCCGGATTGCTGCTGCCTAAGCCACGGAGGCTTCTTGTGCTTTGTAAATGAATGAATGAAAATCCACAGCCTGCTTCCAGTCTCCGACCGGGTCAGGAATGGAATGAATGAAGCCCCCATCTAGCGGCGAGGATATGAGCTGTGCTGGCTGCCGAGGCCTGACGCACTCCTCTGGGGCAATGATTAAATGAATGACAGATGAAATGAATGACAGATGAAATGAAATGATAGTGGAGGGTATTGCTGGAATGAAATTTTGACAGGGAAAACCGGAGTACCCGGAGAAAAACCTGTCTGCCTCCGTTTTGTCCAGCACAGATCTCACATGGAGTGACCGGGATTTGAACCATGGACCCAGCGGTGAGAGGCCGGATTGCTGCTGCCTAAGCCACGGAGGCTTCTTGTGCTTTGTAAATGAATGAATGAAAATCCACAGCCTGCTTCCAGTCTCCGACCGGGTCAGGAATGGAATGAATGAAGCCCCCATCTAGCGGCGAGGATATGAGCTGTGCCGGCTGCCGAGGCCTGACGCACTCTTCTGGGGCAATGATTAAATGAATGACAGATGAAATGAAATGATAGTGGAGAGTGTTGCTGGAATGAAATGGGGGGCGTGGTGGCTCAGCGGTCTAGCTGTATGCCTCTCACCAAGGCGGTCCGGGTTCGATTCCCGGTCAATGCACGTGAGATTTTCGAAGTGAAATGCCATGTCCTGTGGTTCGGATTCCACGTAAAAAGGAGGTCCCGTGGCTCATAATCACAAGATTCACGGTCACGTAAAACTACAATCTTCCATCCTTCCTTTTGGAATGAAATGTTGATAGGGAAAACTGGAGTACCCGGAGAAAAACCTGTCTGCCTCCGTTTTGTCCAGCACAGATCTCACATGGAGTGACCGGGATTTGAACCACGGACCCAGCGGTGAGAGGCCGGCGTGCTGCCTCCTAAGCTACGGAGGCTCGTGCTTTGTAAATAATAAACGTAATTCTAAAATCCACTACTTGGATGGAAATTGAACCATCTACCTTCCAGTAACAAACAAGAAGTTCCGTGACGAACTAAAGAGCCTACTTTTCTTAAAATTTAAGATTCAGGCCAATGATTAATCTATATGGATCTCTATCTAGAATAATGACGAAATTTAGTTGGTAATATCGAAATTTCTAATTAGTTCGAAGTACTGTATACATGGCATATTGTAGCCTAATAGAGAACTACAGTTGGCAGCCCTGGTGACTGAATACATTCTTAGTTCCATCTCTTGACGTACAGAATACAAAATTTGGTTGAAGTCCAATGGATAGCATGGACGTTACATGCAGTTAAACATTGGATCTAACAGCGCGCGTAAAATCATGTTGGCAACAATGACATACATGTATTGGTCAGAAATAATCTGAAATAATATGCTCTATTGTTGTGTTAATTTTGAATGAAATCCATTAGTTAGTATAGAAGTTACATGCATTTTAAAATTGGACCTATCAGCAGGCTTAGAATCATGTTGGCAGCACTACATATATTAGTTACTCCAAATTAATCTAGAATGCCAGGTACTATACGTGTGCAAAGCTTGGAGCTATTGGCTTGCATACTTTCTGATATATTGATATTAGGGTAACAAAAATAGAGACAGTATTTATTGACAGTTGGCAGCCCTGGTTACCCTTAAGAATCGGCATTGACATTTCTGTTGTGGTACACATAGCACACACGAAATTTGGTTGAAATACAATTGATAGTGTAGAAGTTATATGCATTTAAAATTTGGACCTATCAGCAGGCTTATAATAATTTTGGCAACACTGCGATGTATGGCCTCCTGGAAATTAAACTGCAATATTATTATCTATACGTGTGCCAATTTTGAAATAGCTCCCATTCATACCTTCCAAGTTATCCAACATGGAGCTCAAATTCAATTGCGATTTTTCAGCAGTTGGTAGCACTGACACCATTTTTAAATATGGCCGTGAGATATTCAGGTACAGATCTTTACTCCTACCAAATTTTGTTTCGATTGCTGCAGCCGTTTAGGAGTTGAAAGGGAGGGGGGGACGACGACGACACACACACAGCCAGCCAGACAGACAGAAGGACAGACAGACAGACAGACACACATTTGCCCGATCTCATAAGTCTACTTTTTCTTCATTTTTGCAAAATGTGAAAAGTAGGCTAAAAAATATAATTAGTAACACAAACTGCTGTATTACTATCGTAAATACTCGATTATCTGTGGACTTGAGATCACATGAATAACTGAAAAATACGAATGACAAGCCCATGCGGAGTAAAATCTTACCTGTAAATGACACTTTTATTTACTAAGCATTCAACATATGAAAAGCAAAATCTATTTCTTATAACATTTCTCATGTTCTAAATCAGGGTGGTCCAACCTTTAGTTACCCGAGGGCCAATCAAACTATAGGAATGTGAGGGCCAGAGACATTCCATAAAGAAAATGTATTACATATTTTAGTCAAAAACATTTATTAAAATTTATTTTAAAAGAAGTTTAATATTACTAGTTTAATATAATTACCACTTCATTTTACAGTCGAGAAATCAACTTGATGATTGGCACTGATTTCCTGATACAAGTGTATCAATGTCCACTGTAAGTTCAGTAAGGCTAAGTCTCAGGCTCCATTCCAGTGAAGCACTTTCAATTCGTTTTCTCGTTTATGATTTAATTTGTTTGAGAGCAGAAAAAGCACTTTCGCACTCAATAGTAATGCCAAACAGCGATAACACTTGCAGAGAGAATTTAAGCAGTTTAGGAAAACGTTCTTTAGAAATCAGTTTCCAGAAATTTTCAGGGACATCACACTTTTTAGTATGGTAGAATGGGTCTGCCTGAAGATCACAAATTTCCATTTGAAGGTCGCTGGGCTCCTCACTCACTTCAGTATCCATGGGGTTGTTGAACAGTGCAAGTTTTGGTTTTAGGGAGTCAAAATCCTGGAATCTGTTCTTGAACTCTTTCTTGATATCTATTATTATTTCATGAAACACACTAAAATTTATGTCACTTTTTTCTTCTTTCTACTGCTGACAAGATGGGAAGTGTGCCATATTATTTGCCTTCAATGCAATTTGCATTACATCAAGTTTTTTGCGGAAGCCCTCAATATGTCCATAAAGCTGGGAGATATTTTGTTTTCTGCCTTGTAGTTTCAAGTTTAATGCATTTAGATGGGATGTTAAATCTGTCAGAAAAGCAAGATTATTTAAAAACTGAATTTCTTCCAGTTTTTCTTGATAATCATGCGCAATGTTTTCATTTTTGAGAAAAACAAGAATTTCATTCCTCAACCCCCCCCCCAAAAAAACCTGTTGCAAGCAATTTCCAGCTCTTAACCAACGCACTTCACAGTAGAATGAAATGTCACCATACTCTGCTTCCAAATTGTCCAGGAATGCAATAAATACTCTGTCTACAGGCTTTACTGCCTTCCCTTATTCAATTTACAGTATTTACAACAGTTTTCATTGTCTCACTGAGCCTTATTATTTTTCCACAAAGAGCCTCCTGGTGGATAATGCAGTGGAAAAACAAAATTTTCAATCCTTTTTCTTTTCACAGTCCTACTAAACCAATGTTAGGTCCAACCATTGCTTTAGCTCCATCTGCTGCAATACCAGAGCACTTCACAAAACCTCCATATTTAGAAACGACATCATCCAGTGCGATGAATATGTCAATACCTTTTTTACTGGATTCTATTGATCTTAATTCCAACAGTTCTTCATGAATTTCAAATTCTTCGTTTATTGTTCTGACAAAGATAAGAAGCTGGCCAATGTCAGCTATATCTGTGCTCTCATCTAGAGCTAGAGAGTAAAATTCACATTTTTCCAAAATGCTCTTGAGAGAACCTGAAACTCTCTCTTCTTCTTTTCCCGGTTCCAGTGATCTGGGTCGGGGCGTGAATCAAGGACCTCCATCCGAGGCCTCGACTCGCACACTATCATATTTAGGCTATTTGTACGATGGGTTCGCCACACCCAAAGGTAGAACCTGTAACTCCACCAGCCATATCACTAATTCTTCTACTAACTGTCTGATGAGACAAGGAAACTGTTTCAAATTTTTTTAGCCATCCTATTATCTCCAAATGAAGATGCAATTTTTACAGCACATCTCTTTATGAGCTCACCATCCCTACTAGACTTTTTACTTTTAGCTAGCTCTAAACACACCTCATAAGATGTCTTTAAACCGGCAGTGTTTGATGGTTGCTGAAATATATTCTTCTGTCTTGTCAGTTTCAGCTTCAAATCATAAAACACACAACTTCTAGCACTTCCCTGTTATTGATCGTATTTTGATTTATGCAAGCTGGTATAGTGTCTATTCACGTTATACTCCTTCGAGACACCTAGGACTTGAGAACAGATAACACACTGTGGTTTTCCATTATGTTCAACAAAAATGTAACTTTCCAGCCACTTTAACTGAAATTGTCGTTTCTCATCTTCAACACGCCGTTGATTGAGTCCCGCCATATTAGGTACCGCTCTCGCAACAACGATGACAACAAACTCTCGTCGTACTATATCTCTCGAACAACCTCTCTCGTCAAAAACAACCTCTTCCAAAAGCCTTGCACTCCCTTTTATGCGGAAATCCGCCGCAGCACACGAACGATCGCGAACTTATCGGCAGCCAATCTCTGGCAGCCAACCAGTTGTCGCCTGGAGGCGGGGCCGCTTCTCGTGCCGTACGTGTACGTGTTCGTGATTACTGGCGTATTTTTGGGGATCTTTCCTTACCCACCTGGCTCCTTCGTAACATTACTGAATGAAAGTGAAAATTAAAGTAGGCACGCCACGGATTATAGCAGTCAAAGAGTGAAGGGCAGGAGGAAGGGCAAGGGCCAACAAAAATGAACAGGCGGGCCGCGGGTTGGACCACACTGTTCTAAGGCATTGAAAGGTCAGTGTAGTTTAGTATTGCCATGAACTCTAACAATATAGTAAATCAACTCTGCCTAGTCATTACACATAAATATTATTTCTTATTATAACATTTTTTATCACATGTACAGGTTTTAGGCCCCTCTTTCAAGGCCACTCTTCACCATTTGGTCAATTTAAGTTTAATTAACAACAACAAATATTTTCCTTCCACAAAAACATTAAAAAACTTCAACAACATTAGAATAGACTTAATTTGAACGTTTGGTGTACACTAAATTCTGGGACACCCGGTGTGGAGGTTGCAGCCGGGGGGACAAGCACTGACGAAAATGAGGATGGTGAAAAAGAAGAATGAGGTAATGCAGAACAAAAGGATAAAACGATTTATTACAGTCAAGGATTGAGTGAGTACATTGGATATGGCAGTAACCTGCCGGAGGCAATCGCAATGCAGGTGTTGATTTTTCGTCGATGGCAAGATCTCGCAGCAAGAAAATATGAATCGGCAGGAAGCAGACATTGTTAACAAGTTTCTTATCTTAAGGCATTTGGAGCGTTTTTGTTCAATACTGCATGTACAATTGAATTGATAATTCTGTAAATAGATTACCATAAAACATGTCATTGTATTAGTAATACAGTATAGCCTACCTATTTGTTTTAGTTAATTTTCAAAGTTATTCTGTATATGGAAGAGGGCATGCAGGAGCAAACTGAGGATGACGTTATCATAATGGGTGATTCTATGATACGATGGAGTGCGAATATCTCGAGGAAATCAGATACGAAATGCGGTGTTATCCGGGGTTTAAAATTGACCAGCTTGCCCAGCAAGTGGAAGAAGCAAATGTAGTGGACTGTGAAAAAGTTAAAGTGTTGTTGCTCCATGTTGGGACAAACAATTTGAAGAAGAGGGCTACAGCTGATTACATCATGGGGGAGCTCTACGAACTAGGCAGAAAAACTAAAAGCAAGTTTAGAAATGCAAAAATTATAATGAGTGGCATTGTTCGGCGGGGAGATGTTCCGTTAAGGCGAGTTAAGACTGTAAATGACCGCATGGACTGGGTTTGTGCACAACTGGGATTAGTGTACGCAGATGCAGACTGCTGGATTGGTGGCCGTGACTTCGCCCAAGACGGGCTGCATCTAAATCGATGGGGCGCTTTCAACCTAGGGAGCCTACATGACAGGGTCATCGGTTCGTGCCGGCTTTTGTGAGGAGGAGCCGGTCCAGAGGTTGCCAGCCGACGGGAACAGAAGGAGCTATTTCAAGATATTTGCTGCGGAGGTAAGACTCTAAGATTACTGCAGGTTAATTTGTCAGAGTTTAGGAAATAAATTAATTGCTTCTTATTTTTATATATATATATATATTAATGCAGCCAATGGCCATGTACTTTTCTTTTCAGGACGGGTCAGGGAAGGGATATTGAAAGGAAATCAGCCATGGACCTATTGAAAGGAACCGTCCCGGCATTTGCCTGGTGGTGAAAATGGGAAACCACGGAAACCATTTTCAGGATGGCCGAGGTGGGAATCGAACCCACGCTCTCCCGATGCCAGCGAGGCATGAGGTAGCGCTTTAGCTCTCTCGGCCACCGCGGCCGGTATTAATTGAATTTTGGAATCTTGTAGAGACGTATTCTCCGGACATCGTCATTGCTACTGAATCTTGGTTATATGAGGATATAGTAGCGAAATAATTCAAGGGACCTACGAAATGTACAGAAGGGATCGGGGGAAGCGAGGTGGTGGGCTATTTATTTGTGTGCGCAGAAATATAGCTAGTTTCTTAAAGTGGGCTGATACGGATCATGAAATGTTATTTGTACAAATTTCGGATGAAGGAAATAAATTCCCTCTTCAGGTGATAGGGGCGTATAGAGCACAGAAAGATAACTTTTCGCTCCTCGACACACCGTATGATAAAACTTATACGGGTAATGCTATGAAAAAGAGCATAATAATTGCTGGAGATTTAAACCTCCCCAAAGTAGATTGGTCTGGTGAGTCAACTAGCTGTGGTCAAGCTCAGAGTGCTGCAAACAAATTCTTAAGGAAGGGGGGATATTCCCAAGTAGAGGACTTCCCTACTAGAGGCAATAATACCTTAGATGTTTATCTCGTAAGGCCTGTAGAGCTGTATATTAACTGTCCGAAAGTACCAGGAATTAGTGACCATCCTGGGGTTGAATTAAATATTAGATACGGTGACATTACAAAATCAGGCTCTGATGTAGCAAAAAAGATCATATTCCAGTATCGCAGGGTGGATCAGGGCAAATTTCAGGGGTATTTGAATGAGCTATTTGTAGGATGGGCATCACAGGGAAATCACATTAATATCCTGTGGACTAACTTTTTGAAAATTTTAAATAACGCTATTGATAAATTTGTCCCATTTAAATTACTGAAACAAAACCCAGATCCTGAGTATTACACACAAGAAATCAGGAGTCTAAAACGGAAAATTAGGAAACTATACAGTAAAAGTCATGATAGTGAAATGTTGAAATTAAAGTCCTTATCAAGAGAGCTCGTCTTAAAAAGAAGAGGGCTGCTCATGACAATTATATGCAAGGTTTACTTGGTTCGGGAGGCAATGGGTGGAAAAATTTTTACAGTTATGTTAGGAGAAGAAAGGGAAATTCAAATAATTTGTCGATGATAATGTCCGGTGACGGTAAATTAATTACTGATAAACAGGCCATTGCTAATGAATTAAATGCCTTTTACAGTAGTGTGTTCAATAAATCCAATAGCTATGTGTTGGACCTTATGGTGAATCAGGGGCTCCCCTTTTCCAAATAAACCAGTCAGCAATCGTAAAGCTAATACAAAAACTACGTTACAATATATCGGGGTCCTGATAATATTGTTAGTGAAGTACTTAAACTAGGAGGTAGGGCCGTGGCACGATATTTGGAGGTGATGTTTAATGTGTCCATAAACAATGCGCAAATCCCAGATGACTGGAAAAGAGCTACTGTAGTCCCAATATTTAAGGGAGGGAGCAGACTTGAATTGGGCAACTACAGGCCGGTTAGTCTTACGTCCATCGTTTGCAAACAGATGGAGCATCTCATCTGCGACTACTTGAGGGAACAGTGGGAAACATTATTGTTACGTGCAAGAGCCCGTCCCATCGTTTTAAAATCCATCTCCCCTATATACTTATGTTCCCTGCCATTTAAAGCGCTCGCCTGATGGCTTAGTTCCGCTTATGAACAAGAGATGGCAGTATCTATCGGACTTCGGCGCCTCTAGCCGTGGTTGTATCTTCCACCGCTAGAGTGTGTTTGTGGTGTCTTCTGATCTCATCCTAATCGAGACATATTTGAAGGGTATTGTATTCTACGTCATTGAACAAAAGACTATATATACATCATACCGCCAAAAATAATTACATAATATGCACATTGTTACTTGATGTGTCAAGCTGTGATTGGTCAGTTACTATTAACATGAATGCAGTGTGGTATTTGACTTTGGATTCTCCGCCATTTTGTGATCTAGATAGTCTGTCGTCAAGAAAACAACAAGCCGGCTGCTGGTCAAAGAGTATCTCTCCGGGTGCTGGGAGCTTGGGCCCCTAACCGCTACGAAATGTGGATAAATGCTAAAAGAAATTGCCTGCGCTCTTAACGCTGTATTTTCGCCATTTCACATTGAAGATGAAGAAGGGAAAAATAAGAATCGCAACTAGCTGCAAACAGGAGTGCTTGTTTCCAAAACGGCGCATGTGCGTGTTAGCCATTTTAAGGCCATATAGTGCCGTATAATATTTTTTTTAAATTGTGTGTTAATTATTTTATTATTATTATTGTGTCTCCACAGAGAAGTTTTAAGGTACGTAATTATTTAAAATTTTATATATTGTTATGGAGCTCCGATATTGGCCTTATATTAATGTTGTAATTCTGTATTATGTTTCGCCTGGTAGGCCTAATTTTTCTGTTTTGCTAATGTTACCAGTTATGTAAATTTCATTGTTTTCCTTCGTACCTTCTGGAGACACGTTTCTAGTTTATTTTACGTTGTAAATTTTTATTTATTTAGTTTTTGGTAATCCTTTGAATTGCCCTATTATTAATTTATTTTACGATCCGTTGCAGTCTAAAAAGCCTCATGTCAATAGTGTTAAGGCGTAATTCTTTCCTCCCTTTCTGTTCTCTCTGGTGATTTTAAATTTAATTGTATGCTAATTGTTTGCCGTAATTCGATTGGACATGCGGTCGTCTATTTGGTGGCCATGTTTGTTTTTGTTTTGCCCAAGTGCATTCTGGTCTTGAGAGTGGATTCTCTAGGCATCGAGCGGGAGACTCAAACGTGTTGTGGTGCTCGCTTAGTATGTTTTTGTTAATCTTGTTGGTTTAACGTTGTGTTTTTGTGAGTGTTCCCGAGTTTTTCTCCGTCATGAAAATTGTGGATTTGTTAATTGATCCTATTTCATACCTGCCAACCTCTCAAAGTGAAAAATCGGGAGATTCGACGCGGCGACGGGGAGGGGGGGGGGGGGGGGGGGGGGGGGCGAGGACGCTACATAATACATACATAGGCTAAGACATTGCAGCAAATATGTATCGAAGATCATATTATTGGTCGTTGTTGCAGGTGACTGAGGCTGATTTTGCCCTCTTCAAAAAGGTCTTGCTATATTCTTGCTCAAAACACTTCTCTTTCTGAATCGACTTCAGAGTTGTAAGTTTGTCCAAAGTCTTGTCAGAGAGAGATGACCTGAACATCCTCTCACACTCTGCATTACTATGCGGAATGGTCAGAATGGAAAGCATAACTTGAGTACCCCACCACTACATATCATTTGGCCTACCAGTGCCCACTTCACATCAATTCTCTCTTCTTCTTCAATAGATGTCACATCCTCAAGTTGGAAGTTACAAAATTGGGAATGTAAAGCATCCATTTCCTCATTAAAATTGACTTGAGTGTCTGTTAACATGCTAGGAAATGTATTTACAAAAAACTTAATTTTGGAAAATGAAATGTCCCCCTTTCCAATATGCGAGATACTGAAATCACACCTACAGACACTACAAAATGCAAATGTTGCGCCTCTTCCTGACTCAGTTATATGCGGAATCAGGGTGTCTACTGTTAAGGATGAAGTAAAAACTAGTTACTTTTTAGCTACCTTTTAGTTAATTTTAGTTACCTTTGAATTCAAGATACGTCTGCGGTCTGCAAGCAAATGGGCTCATCACGCGGTGGAGAAAGAGAGCAATGAACTGTGTTTAAAGCGGTAAATACAATTCACTTAGGGAGTTACAACAATTTCAAAAATAATAAATAAATACTAGAAATTTATTATCAAATGAGTTGTTTCAGCTAATATGTCGTCTTGTGCACAAGGCGTTTTTATAATTGCCAAGAGGTTGCTCTGCTCTTCTCTTGACCGTGGCGAGATTTCCTTTGTCCCCGCGGTAGATCACGACGAAATTTATGGGACGTTACATGATTGTAACCGAATTCTGTCTTCACAGTCAAGTACGGCGAAATTTCAAGATGTTACACGATCGGCGCTGGTCTCACCCGTTTGTCAAGATTCCCGTTGTTTTCGCGATAGAACACTGATAAATATCGCGATTTAATAATCGGTGTCACTTTTAGTCGTTCGACGAGATTTCCATTGTCTTTGAGGTCGGGCGCGAGGAAATATAGCATTATTATGCAATCGGCGCCACTTGCTGTCCGTTTGACAAAAATACAGTTGTTCTCGTCATTGAATGCGGAGAAATATCGCGATGTATCGCAATCGCTGCCGCTCTCAGCCGTTTTACGAGATTCAAGTTGTCCTCGCGATATTATGCATACCGCGCCGCACCCGGCCGTTGAACGATTGTTTATTCGTCCTCACAGATTGGTGGATGCAAGCTCAGGGTTGGGCATGGTTAAAATTCACGAGTAGTTATGGACAAGTTGTATGGCCGGCGCCGTGATTCCCGCTGTCCCTATGCTGTGGTTGGGAGCTCATCAGTTCAGGGTAGATCACGAGGAGAAATTAGTATCGCGACGCTACGTAGGCTGTCATTTCTAAGTGGGTAGATGCACTTCTCGCTCCCCGTACGCTTTTAAGTATACGGTCATGGGAAAAGTAGCGAGTAGGTTTCGGAATGTTTCGTGATTGGTGCCCAATCATCTTTGACGGGATTCCCGCAGACATCGTGGTCACAAGTTCACGATAGGGGACGGGTTTTTTGATTTTACGCTACTGACGTCGATCTCGGTCCATTTGACGAGATTCCCGCAGGCAAGTCGTGCGGTCAGCCGGCCGTCTTGAGTATGAATGTTCGAAGTAGGTATCAAATATTAAGAATTATTCGGAGAGGATTACACGAATAATACGACTAGAGGACACGTTTTCTTTCAAATCCGAATCACGAATTATAAAAGTTATACAAGTTTTCGAAATAACCGGTTAGATTATAATATATCCGATGGAACCCAAGTTAGAAGGAAAAATCGACATATAACGGAATTTCGAATTAACCATACTGGATGTCGCAAATTTACGAGACAGATTTTTAAAATAAGTTACAGCCTACGTATTTCGAATCTTTTTCAAAACGGTAACATTTCGCAAGATCGCGACATTAAATTATTTAGCGTTATTTCTGGACTTCAATTTAATAGTCTCCAAATAAATGCGAAAAATGCGAGGTTTCTGAAGAATTTCAGAAGTTTTCACGAATAAACGTCTCGCGAAAAGTCAGGCTTCCTAATATAACACATAATTATTTCACACAAAACTAAAAGTCATCTTGATGCCGACGATATACGCTGAACGATGTATACCACTAAGGGTATCCTCAGTATGCATTTCCTCGAGGTCGGGAACGGGGAAATATAGCTTATGCAATTGGCGCCGCTTGCGTGAAACTCGCTCCATCGCAATCTCTGAGCTTAGAGGCGCAAGTTTAAATGATTCAATCCGCCTTCGGAAAATTTTCGTTACCCGTATGTAAAATTCGTTACTTTTCCGTTACCCATTTGTAAAATTCGTTACTTCCGTTACCGGTAGACACCCTGGGAATGTGATCTTTGTACACACTTTTAAATGTCACATATCATTTCGCCTTATTACCGACGAACCGACGCAATCACTCAGTTCGAAAAATCACAATAACCTACCGGCATATTAACGCCAACAACATCAAACTAAGTTATACACAAATCATATAATTTCACGTGTGAAACAGATACAATATTCCGCAGCGTACAACTACCTATCACCCACTGGTCATTATGCAACACATCTAGGAACAAGCGCTGAATTAACCTTCGACGATTTCAAACGAAGACTTATTCGAAGCCGATTTCAAACGAAGACTTATTCGAAGCCAACTTTTTATAACAGCAGGACGCGACGCGGGAGTTAGTACGCAGTTGTCGATTATCGATACAAAGCGAAACTGCGGTATCGAGATATAACTTCAAAACACGTAAAGTCGATCCGTTCGATAGACGACATATTAAATCCGAAATTACGCGTGGGTTTTTTGAAAAATCGGGAGATTTAATACGTTAAGCGGGAGGGCGGGAGAAATGGTCTGAAATCGGGAGTCTCCCGCCTAAATCGGGAGAGTTGGCAGGTATGCTATTTTTATTTTATTAATTTAATTTTAATTTTTAAATTTTTTTCATTTCATCGTGGCCTTGATGTCTGCATGTCGGGTCGGTATTGCATACCTTAGTTAATTATCAAGTCCTTTCTCATTTGGTAATACCTGTATTCTTTTTTATCTTTTGGGCGTTCTTATTTTAATTTTAAATTAAATGTTTTTCTTTTCGCTCAGCAAGCATGTTAAACCGTCTCTTGCCTACTTATGTAAATAACTTATGTTGGCCTTAGCCATATGCATCACCAGAGAGAGGGTGTTATGGCCATAGAGTTTCTTCTTTGTTTTAATGATTTTGTTAAATTTTTATTTTTCCTTGCCCCTTTTGGTAATTAAATTTTCTTTTAAATGTTTAAGCAACTGGTGTGGCATTATTTCGTCGGCGACAATTCTATTAGTTATCGGATCCACCCTGGCCATCCCCGGTGTCATTTTGGTAGCAGATCGCGCTCGTGTTCGCTTCTGCAACTATCCCCTCCCCCATACCCATACCCGCAGGCTCGTTTTATGGACCCTTCTGATGCTGGTAGAGCGGTTGCTGATGGGATGTGTCATGTCAGTGCACTTGTTGTTATTTAATGCTAATCCTTGTCGTTTGTTTGATTTCATGTTTGCCTCTGAATATCCATGTGGTGATATGTAAGTGACCTGTTCCAAGCGAGGTTTGTGTGCTGAATTTTTATCCTGTTTGTGATGCAACATTCCCGGTGAAAATTGAAGCTTGGTAAGTGACTGGCATGTGTTCTTGGTATGGGAAATGTGGGTTTCTTGATTTTCTGATAGCCTACATGCTACAAGTGAAGACATCGTAGATCCCTGTCTGAAGCTGTTCGCCATGTGGTTTGTGGCAATTTTTGTAATTTAGCTTCCTGTTCTCGAGCCAAGCAAGCGATGACGTCTGCAGTTCTGGGCAGCATTGTGCATGATTTTGTATAGTATTGTGGCTATGTTCGAGTGTCAACCTTATCTATGGTGTTGGTAATTGGTAGTTATGGTATTGTTGTGAAATTGTAAACTGTCCTCGTAATTCCTAAAATTTGTTTCTTTCTGTATTGTCTGCCTGCATTCTGTGTTTTTCAAAATGGCCGACAATAATAGTGCTTTTGATTTAATTGACTTAAGGGATAACCTTGTGAATTTGGAGAGTTCTTCTGGGGTTGAACGTGAATCACCTCTGTTTACTAGGTCTGAGGGTTTGGGATCGATTACTAGTAGTGGTTTGCCTGCCCCTCTATTGCCTGGTTCTGGCTCGTCCAGACCACTTAACCCTGGATACGGTCATTCTTCTCATGTTAGGTCACCTAATGATTTCCTGGGTCCTGCCGACCCATTGCATCCCAGTTTTTTCTCTGGCATTTCAACCTAGATGACGTTACCCAGGTGGTCCTATTTTTAAAGCAAGTGGTCGAATTGGGTAACCATGCCTCAATTTTTGGGATGTCGGAAAATCAGATTTTCCAACTGTTGTATCCTGTTGCATCCGGTATGCTGCGCGATAAGCTGATTGAAGCTATCCACCTCCGCATGTCTTTAGCCATGTTCATTAGGGAAGTGTTGTGGTTTTTTGTCCCTGCGAGTGCCCTTAGTACTCTCGAGCAAAGGTTCTTATATCGTGTCCAAAGGTTGGACGAGTCACTTAGCGACTATGTCAGTGACATTAAGGTATACGCCCAGGTATTTGCGTCCCTTTTAACTGAACGACAGTTGGTGTCATCTATTGTAAATGGGTCTTCGCCTCAATATAGGTCATACATGACTATGTGTACCAGGCCTTCGTCATTTGTCGAGCTAAAACAGGTCGTTATAGAGGCTATGGCTGTGAAACATGCAGATTCCCTTCGTGTAGCTAATGTTCCTCCTCCTTCCTTGATGTCTCGTCCCCCTCCTTCCTTGGTGTCTCGTCCCCCTCCTAAGGTTATGTTTCATCCAAGACCCAATGTTAAGTGCCACACGTGCGGTGGCGTGGGACATGTTAAGAAGGTGTGTCCGAATAACCAGGTTGTGTATTGCCAATGACGGGATATTTTGGAGACCAATTTGGGTGTTACTTCTAAGGATATTTCTGTGCATGAGAATTTGGGAAAACCCTGTGAAGTTTCTGGTCGCCCTACTAATGAAAATCTTGGTAACTCTTTGAAAACTAATTCATCACGTGCTAATTCTGCTTATAGGTTATGAACATTCCCGAATGGGAATATGATGTTATTTCCGTTTGATCAGATAAATTATCAATTAATATGATAAAATGTTTGATCTAGCCGGACCAATTTTATCATATTAATTGATAATTCTGCTTATGTCGCTGACCTAACTAACCTGTCGGTGAGCAATGTCGTGGCAAGTCAGCCTAATTCTAAACATGATGTGAAACCTGTGGTGCGGGTGTCCTCGTCATCTAATTGTAATCGTTTTAGAGTGAGTAAATATTCTCTGAATGGGAACTGCGCAGTGCGCTTGCACTGTGCAGGGATACGGCTCCTGGACCGGATAACATACATAATCAAATGTTAAAGCATCTGTGCGAATCCAGTATAAAACAACTGTTGATCCTCTTTAATCGTATATGGATTGAAGGGGAGATTCCATCTCAATGGCGAGAGGGGATCGTGATACCGATTCCTAAGGCTGGAAAGGATCCCAAGTTTGTAAGCAGCTATAGGCCCATTTGTTTGACAAATGGCCTATGTAAGCTGCTCGAAAAGATGGTGAACCGTCGATTGGTGTGGTTCTTGGAGGATAAAGGTCTCCTGTCTAAGTACCAATGTGGATTTCGCTCTCATAGGTCCACCACTGACCATCTGGTGCGACTTGAGAGCGCCATACAGGAGGCTTTTTTCCGAAAGCAGCACCTAGTCACGGTTTTCTTTGACCTCGAGAAAGCCTACGACACCACATGGCGCTACGGGATCCTTTCCACCCTTCACAAGTGGGGACTCCGTGGTAACTTACCGACTTTCATTGCGAATTTCATGTCCGTCCGACTCTTCCGTGTAAGGGTCGGTAGGACATTATCGCAATACTATACCCTAGAAAATGGAGTTCCTCAGGGTTCAGTGCTGAGCGTCACCTTGTTCGCGATTGCCATTAATGGCATTGTTGCCGCCGCCGGGTCCGCGGTAGTTCCATCGCTGTATGTAGACGATTTAGCTCTGCATTACAGCTCTGGAAGTATGGCAGTCGTGGAACGGCAATTGCAGCTAGCTATCAACCGGGTCGACAGGTGGGCTCACGACCGGGGTTTTCGTTTTTCAGCAGCGAAAACCTCCGTCGTCCATTTTTGTCGGCTCCGGAGGCTACATTTACACCCTGAACTACATCTCAGGGATGCTGCGATGCCGTTGGTTGACACTTATCGCTTCCTGGGGCTCCATTTTGACAGCAAGTTAACGTGGCAGCACCATATACGGCAATTGAAAATGACATGTCTCAGGAAACTGAACATGCTCAGGTTTCTTAGTGGCACTACGTGGGGGGCTGACCGTGCGGTGCTGCTACGGTTCTACCAAGCCCTCGTGTTGTCCCGGCTAGACTATGGTTCTGCGGCATACGGTTCAGCAAGGCCGGCAACCTTGAAAATGCTGGACAGTATCCACCATAGTGGCGTTAGGCTGGCTACCGGTGCCTTCCGGACCAGCCCGATACCCAGCCTACTCGCCGAATCGGGTGTTCCACCTTTAAATTATAGACGCCAACATATGCTTTTAGCATATGCTGCCAATGTGCGTCAAATGCCGCAACACCCGACCTATCAAGCTCTCTTCGGTACCCAAAACCACCAGGGTTACGCCAACCTGCCTCGTGCCACTCGGCCGGTTGGTATTAGACTTGATAGCTCGTGTACTGAAATAGGAGTGACTGTAGGTCCCTGTATGATCCGGACATCTAGCGAGGTGCCTCCGTGGCAAGTCCGCGCCCGGAAATTCGGTTAGATCTGCACCGAGGTCCTAAGGTGAACACGGATGCCTCCGTTTACCGGAGGCAGTTCCACAGCATAGTTCACCAATTTCCGGACGCTGGCATTCTATACACGGATGGTTCGAAGGTGGACGAGAAGGTGGGTTGTGCTTACGTTATTGATGGTGCAAATACCAAGATCTCTTTGCCTGAGGCCTGTAGTGTGTTTACTGCGGAGCTCGTTGCCATCTATGAAGCTCTGCAGTTTGCACTACAGGATGCTCGAATCCACTTTCTCGTGTGTACCGACTCTTTGAGTTCGTTGCAGTCAATTGCTACATGTTTCCCGCAACACCCCCTAGTGCAGCGAATCCACGACCTACTAGCCGGGCTGTGCCACGCTGACACTCGAATCACCTTTCTGTGGCTTCCAAGCCACATGGGAATTGCGGGAAATGAGTTAGCAGATAAAGCTGCAAAAGAGGCGGTATCACTACCACCTCGACCAATGGAGGTACCCGCTAGAGATATTCGCTCTCAGTTACGCCTACAAGTTCTGGCTTTTTGGGAGAGTCAGTGGCTAGCTGACCCACTGCCCAGTAAACTGAGAGCGATCAAGGGAACTACTCGCGTGTGGCGGAGCTCCTTCCGGCCCCGGAGAGAGTCCGTCATTTTGTATACAAGATCCACCCACTCGTACCTAATGAGAAGGGAAGACCCCCCACTTTGTACCTGTGGAGCCGTATTCACCGTGGCCCACATTTTTACCGAGTGTGTGGATCTTGCTGACTTACGAAGAAACCTTGGTTTGCAGACGACACTCAGACTTATATTAGCCGATGACGCGGTGGCTGCTGATCGCGTTATCCACTTTATAAGTGAGAGTGGGTTAGGGCCAGCAATCTAAATTTTCCAGTGAACATTGACTCAACGACTTGTTCGTTTTTGAATGATAATGTTTTGTTTTTTCCGTAATTTTTGTTTATTTTTATAATTTTTATTTTTTATTTAATTGTTTGTTTTTGTTTTATTAATTTTTGGTCTTTTTAAATTTAGATGTCCACTTCAAAATGTTAAATTCAATTCAAAATTTGTAATCTTTAATCTGTTAAGAGGGGCAGATGACCTCGTAGTTCCGCCCCTTAAAACAACAATAACTAACTAACTAACTAACTAACTAACTAACTAGAGTGAGTAATGATTTTGGAATTTCTCCTGTGGCTAAAGGAATATCCCCGTTTATTGAAATTTGTGTTAATGACGAGCCCGTTTCTGCATTGCTTGATTCTGGTAGTGTCGCATCCTTTATAAGCGAGGTCTGGTTTTTATCTATGAAGAGTGTTTGCAAATTACCTGAGTTAGAGCCTAACAATGAATCTTTTATTTCGGCAAATTGTTCAAACTTAAATATTTTGGGTAGTGTGACAGTCAAAATCCATATTCTAAATTTTTCTTGGAAGTTTAAATTTTTTGTTGCCAGAAATCTTTCTTGTTCTGTGGTCATTGGAGCTAATTTCATGTCCCACGTTGGTATGCTTCTTGATTTTGGTGCTCGCAACTTATGGTTTAAGTTTAATCCGCAAATTAAATTATCATTTAACCCGGTTTTATCTTCTCCTGCTCTCAATTCAGTTAGTGAACCTGTGACTATTGAGGATCTCGATCTGGAAAATTTAACGAGTCTTCAAAAGGATGCCATTAAGAGGTTATGTCAGGAGTATAGTGATGTATTTACTGACAAGTTGGGTGTAACCCATTTGATGGAATACAAGGAACGCTGACAAGGTGGCTGCCGCGTATGTAGACAAAGTATACCGCTCTCTTAAAGATATCGAAAATGTAGACGAGGACAGTTCCGTAATTAACGCCAGTGATAAAATATCGTGTAGGAAGACACCTAGTATGTGTGGCATTGATAGTAAACCACCAGAGGTACATTTAGGTGTAAATACGAGTGATATACTGTGCACGCTGTGTGGCAAGGCATCGAGTGAGAGTGTGAAATCTCTACAGTTAATCATCGACATTTTGAATAGGGACCTTAAGCACACCCAAGAAGAACTATCTAAATTAAAAGCCGAAAACAGTGTACTCAGACATAACGTAAACGACCGCAACAATCCCCCGTCATCGCCGGACTCGTGGAATGTGGTGGTGGCAAATCGCGGACGCCAATGTAGGCCTAAACCACGTGTGCGGGAAACAGTTAGCCAAGCTGTTCCCACAAAAAATATGTACGATGTTCTTGCTGAAACTGAATCCGTCTCAGAAGAAACGATGTAGCGAAAAACGAAGCGAATGATGCAATACAAACCTACAAAGATAAGCTCCCACTACTTTCAGGTACAAATGTTATACTCTTAGGCATCCCACACAGACATGATCTAATGGAAGAATCGTGTGTCAACAAGGAGGTAAAGAGGACGAACAAAAAGCTTAGAGCACTATCCAGACTATATCAGCATGTTCACTTTCTTGATATTGATGTACCAAGAGAACTGTTTACCCGACATGGTCTTCACTTAAACACCAAAGGAAAGCAACAGATCTGTTCACAAGTAGCGGAGGAAATCAACAAAAAGTTCCACTCCCACGGACCAGTCATCCCACTACCTCATACTGCAAGTCCGACTACTGTAGAATCAGTGAATTCACTCGGTGGCGAGAGTTTTTTAGAACAGAGGTAAGTGCTCCTGCAAGAACTATAATCCCCAAGCTTAACAACAGTACAAATGCACAGAGTTCCTCAATCAGAATATTTCACCAAAATGTACAGTCACTTAATAATAAACTAGTTCATATCGATATGCTTCTACAAACATCACTCAAAGATATCCACATCCTGTGCTTGTCTGAACACTGGATGAAACCTGAACAAATCAATCATGCTGTCATACCAGGGTTTACTTTAGCTAGCTACTACTGTAGATCAACATCAGAGCATGGAGGTGTATGTATCTATATCAAAGGAAACATAGAATTTAAACCTATACCAATTCCCGATGACTTATGCATAGATAAACATTTTGAGGCAACAGCTATTTCTATCCTAAAAGAAAATTTAATTCTCATCTGTATATATCGTTCACCAGGAAATAGTGCAAAGTTATTTCTGAATAAACTAGAAGTGATAATAAATAAAATAAATAAATTTAATAAAAAAATAGTTTTTTGTGGAGATTTCAATATTAACTTTTTAGAGGAAAGTACGGAGAGAAGGGAATTGCTAAATTTGTTAAGCTCCCATCATCTAATTCACACAGTAACAGTACCCACAAGAATAACAAAAACTAGTGCAACCACACTTGACCAGATAATAATTAATGACAATGTGAACTGCAACTCTCTCGAAGTAATCAACACAGGTTTCAGTGACCACCGAGCTCAAATAATAACTCTAAATATTTCAAACCCAGTTTACAATGCTCAGTTTGATAAATGTCGAAGCTTTAGTCAGCACAATATAAACTATTTCAACAACTTGTTAAAAGGAGAAACTTGGGAAGGTGTGTACAAGTCAATAGATACAAACAAAAAATTCCAGGAATTCATTAATATTTTCCTGTATTATTTTGATATTGCATTTCCTTTGAAGAGTATCAGACTGAAAGTTTCTTCTCCATCAAAACAATGGCTTACTCTTGGAATAATTACTTCATGCAAAAGAAAGCGTTTCCTCCACGATTTTCAAAGTACGCACGAAACCTCCAATGAATTTAACATGTATTTCAAGACCTATAAGACCATACTTAACAAAGTTATAAAATTAGCAAAGAGAATGTCAAATGATAATTATATCCTGGAATCTAAAAATAAAACTAAGGCTATGTGGAATATCATAAAAAATGAAACCAGGCAAACAAAACCGGCAGTAAATAACATAACGTTATCAGAAGACTCCAAGAAGATCAATGACCCACAAAATGTCTCAAGAATTTTTAATGAGCATTTTGCTACCATAGCTGAAAAACTACTAAATGTAAACAATATACAAGCAATAAAATCAACACTCGCGAATATAACATTTAATGGAAAATCAATGTTTGTTGAAAATGTTACAGAAGCAGAAATCCTCAATATTGTAAAGAACCTACAGAATAAACATTGCTCAGGAGTTGATAACATTCCTGATATACTAATTAAAAAATGTATCCAAAATATAATTACCCCCTTAACACACCTCTGTAACCAATCTCTCATGTCAGGAATATTTCCAGATATCTTTAAAATTGCAAAAGTAATTCCATTATTTAAAGGGGGAGATAGAGAAAACGTAACCAATTATAGACCTATTTCTTTATTGTCGATATTTTCAAAAATTTTAGAGAAGATAATGTACAACCGTCTAATTAGCTTCATAAACAAATATAAATTGTTAACTGACTCTCAACATGGCTTTAGAGAAGGAAAATCAACAATGTCCGCAATTTATGAATTTTTAAATCCTGCTTTTGAGTCACTTGATGAAAGGAAGAGAGTATGTGGCCTGTTTTTGGACCTGTCTAAAGCTTTTGATGTGATAAATCATCAGATACTAATTGATAAACTCCATCAATATGGTATCAGGGGTATCGCTAGTAAGTGGTTTCAGTCATATTTAAATAATCGCCAACAGATCGTCGAACAAAAAAGTTTAGAAAATACCACAAACATATTTAAATATTACCACTCAGATCCTATGTTTTTGAAGTATGGCATTCCGCAGGGGTCCGTTCTAGGGCCACTACTTTTTCTCCTTTACGTAAATGACTTGCCATCTCAGATACCTGCATTTAAAACTGTACTATTCGCAGATGATACAAGTGTTTTGATGAGGGGTGAAAATGACACTGAACTTCAAAAATCAGTAGAGGAAGTAACAGGTCAGCTGTCCTTATGGTTCAACAATAATGGATTCCTTATCAACACTAGTAAAACAGTGGTTCTTAACTTTCACACAGCTCAGAATAAAAGTATTAATTCTCCCTCCATAATCTTAAATGACCTTAAAATTGGTAACGCCTCTTCTACTAAATTCTTAGGCCTTTGGTTGCAGGATGATCTAAAATGGAACTCGCATACCACTAAACTTGCCAAGAAACTAAGCTCAAGTTGTTATGCATTGAGAGTATTAAGACAATCGACTAGCTGGAGAACTGTTCTTAGTACTTATTTTGCTTATTGCTATTCGCTTATGAAATATGGAATCATATTTTGGGGAAATTCACCTGCTGCTCACCAAATCTTTATTATCCAGAAAAGAATAATTAGAACAATGAAAGGAACTACTAGATTGCATACATGTAAGCCTCTGTTTAAACAACTGAAAATTTTACCTTTGCCATGTATTTACATCTTTGAACTTCTATTATTTGTCAAACAAAGCTTAGGAAATGAGGATATCTTTGAGATGAATTCAAATATACATAACTACCAGACCAGACAAAAGAACAATCTTCATGTACATGCTGCAAATACAACACTATGTAAAAATGGTGTATTCCATGCAGCTATAACGCTGTATAATCATTTGCCAAATAATATTAAAAGTACAGCAAATTACATAAAGTTCAAAGTAAAAACTAAAGAGTTCTTGCTGGAGCACTGCTTCTACTCAGTTAAAGAGTTTTTAGAATATCAATAGTTATGTTTATGTATTCATAGGACTAAATGATGTAAGGTTATCCTTGTGTAGGCCCATATTATTATTGTGATTGTAAATTAGTATAATTTGTGAATTGACGTGTCCTATATCATTGTACAATGTACATTATATGATTGAATGGATGAATAAAAAATACAATACAATACAATACAATACAAGATTGAGCTAACCGATTCTGTGCCGGTGCGTTCCAGCCCGTATCGCCTTGCCCCACCCAAGATGGCTGAACTTCGGAAGATTATCGACAAGATGTTGGAAAAAGGTGTAATCCAACCTTCTATCTCGGCCTACTCATCCCCTGTATTCCTTGTGCCAAAACCTAATGGTGGTTTTCGGCCGGTGGTCGACTATAGGGCTCTTAATCAAAAGGTTGTATTACAATCCATCCCTTTGCCGGACCTTCACACATGTTTTAGTTGGTTTCGCAACGCGAAGGTGTTCACGATCCTCGATTTAAGTTCTTCTTACTTCCAAATTCCCCTCTCTCCGGAATCCAGGCATGTTACTGCTTTTTCCACTGACTGGAACCTGTTTGAGTATGCCCGTGTCCCGTTTGTCCTATCCACCGGAGCCGCTGTGTTGAGCAGACTTCTGGACAAGGTGTTTTCAGAAATTAAATTCAAATTTGTGTACCACTATCTTAACGATGTGGTGAACTATTCAGAGTCCTTCGAGGAACACGTTGATCATCTGAAAGTTGTACTTGATCGGTTGAGTGACGCTGGCCTTACCGTCAAATTGTCCAAGGTTTCCTTTGCCAAGCCCAAAATTTCCTTCTTGGGTCATATTGTTTCCGCATCTGGTAACTCCGTGGACCAGTCTCGTACGCAGGCCATCAGAGATTTTAAACCACCCAAGAACGCCAAGGGTGTTGCTCGTTATATTGGTATGGTGAACTTCTTTCGTAAGTTCATCAGTAACTTTGCCGACCGTGCTGCTCCTCTAAATCAATTACGCAAAAAGGCTGTGAAGTTTGAGTGGGGTCACTCTCAGCAGGCAGCCTTCGAAGATCTTAAGCTTGCACTCTCTAACGCCCCTGTATTAGCCATTCCGGATTTTGGAAAGCAGTTCATTGTGCAGACTGATGCGTCTTGTCGTGGTGTTGGTTGTGTCCTACTGCAAGAGTCTGATCTGGGTAGGCAACCCATTGCATACGCTTCTCGTACCTTAACGGACGCAGAGAGGAAGTATTCCATATGCGAACTTGAGGGTTTAGCTGTGTTGTTCGCCCTGGAAAAATTCCGTATGTATCTTGAACACACTAAGTTTCTCCTCGAGACCGATAACCAGGCCTTGAGCTGGGTGTTAGGGAAACCCCGTAAAACTGGTAGGATTGCCAGATGGGCAACTAGGATTCTGTCATTCCAGTTCACCGTCCACCACATTCGTGGATCCGAAAATGCGATAGCTGATTCATTAAGCCGTATGTATGAGGAAACATCCGAAGAGGAAATTCAAAATTGTGAACCCGTAAACCTTGTATCACCTGTAAATTATGTCAATGTCATTCTTAGCAATTCCCCTGTGCTTTTTGAAGATGTGAGGCGATTCCAGAAAGAAGATCCCTCCTTATCTAGCCTAATTGACCGAATCAATTCTGGTGAAGTGATCAAGCCCTACTCTCTAAAAGATGGTGTATTGTGCTGTTCGTCTCGTCATGACCGTCTACCCAAAATTGTGCACCCGTCGGTCCTCATTCCGGAAATCTGTCGTTACTATCACAAATCTCCTATTGGTGGCCACCTAGGAGTATTCAAGACCCGAGCCAAGATCAGACAGTTCTTCATTTGGCAAAGTATGGATGGCGACATCAGGAGGCTCATTAGAAATTGTGCTTCATGTAGTATTAGCAAACCTCCGGTTTCTACTAAGGTTGGCCTGTTGTCATCTGAACCGTCATCTAGACCCATGGAGAGGCTTTTTATGGACCATGTTGGCCCGTTCCCTCGTTCTGGTCGGGGAAACCAATTTGCGCTTGTTTGCACTGACGGTTTCACCCGGTTTAGTTGGATATTCCCCACCAGACAGGCTACGACCAGTTCCGTCATAAAGTGTCTTAATTCCATCTTTTCATCTTTCGGGCCATGTCAGTTCCTGGTGTCAGATAATGCCAAGTGCTTTGTATCACATCAGTTCCGTCAATTCTTATTTGATTATGCTATTTCGCATGTAACCACCACTCCCTATTTTCCTAACCCGTCTCTCGCTGAGCGAGTCAATCGTAATCTCCGTTCCGCTCTGATTGCTTTCCACCACGACGACCATTCCAAGTGGGATTCTAATTTGCATTGGCTCAATTTTGCTTTCAACACCGGCGTGCATGAGAGCACGCAAGCCACCCCTTTTGCGTTAATGTTTTCGTTTATGGCTAATTCTCCGTTGTCTAATCTGTGGAACCTGCACGATCTCCTTCCAGACAGTTTCACGCCCGAGGATATGAGGGCGAAATTCGACAAGGCTAGAGAGAGTATTAAGGTATCACATGACGAACTTGCCAAGCGACACAATGCCTGTCGCAAGCCAACTGATTTGGAAATTGGAGATGTTGTGTACGTCCGCAATTTCGAGCCCAAGGGCGTCAGTAATCTAGTTTCTAGCAAGTTGACCCCTCGTTTCAAAGGCCCCTGTTATGTAGAGGCATTCTTGACTCCCGTTACTCTTCTTATTCGAAACCCTAAGGCCAACAAAATATCTAGAGTGCATCTCTCGCACATAAAATGAGGTGGAGAGGTTTGTAATGAGGAAATGCTACCATAAATTTTGTAAACTGATTTTTGTAAAATGTAGAGTAACCCTAACCTTCATTGAAGCCTTCAGGCATCTGTTCCTTCTGGAATTTTGAATTGGGTTTAAAAACTCTACTGGGATACAGCCTGTAACTGTTGGGTAATTCCCATTTTATGGTAAAATTGTAAAATTGTAACTAATTTTGATGTTCTCGTAGAAGATACTAGCATGTAAGTTGGACTCGGTGGGAGACCTAACTCATGGTGATGTTATATACCTGTTTCCTTGGGAATTTGAGTGGTCGTTCCTCTACCGTAGCTCCTTCTAAATGTATAGTCATTCAACTCTTGAATTATCGAAAGGTACATCTAGTCTGTAAAAACGTGAACTTGGTAATGAACTTTACTTCGGTAAACCTTGTTATTTAATTAACTATTGTGAGCACGGATCTAGGGCATGGTCAGAAATATTTTCTTCATATAAATTCAACTTTGTTTCTCTTTTATAAAATGTAGTAAGAATTAGTAATTTCTGTAAACTTTTATTTTTTTAAATTAGATTAACTTCTGTTTTGTAAATGGCTGCCCACTCGTCGCATGATATCTTGCACATTGCTTCCACCTACTTCGTCTAAAGCTAACAACATTGGACTAATTGAAAATTTGCCTAACGTGTCTCGGACTCTGAAAGCACTGCAGGTGCTGGTGTTCCACGTTTCTGAGGACTTATGGACACAGGGAAGCTGTTAACTAAGTGGTTTGCGAGGTGATCAATTATCCCTTCCCTGATAATCTGACCCTGCACTCTTCCTAACCAAAACGATGCGGTTTTATCCATCAATTGGAGTTAACTGGTGAACATTATCTTCTGGAAACATGCTTGGTGAATCGACTAGTTATGGAGTTCTGCCTAAGCCTAGGCATATTCGTGAACGGTGTTCACGCTTAAGGGAGGGAGACTGTTACGTGCAAGAGTCCGTCCCATTGTTTTTCAAATCCATCTCCCCTATATACTTGTGTTCCCTGCCATTTAAAGCGCTCGCCTGATGGCTTGGTTCCGCTTATGAACACGAGATGGCAGTATCTATCGGACTTCGACGCCTCTAGCCGTGGTTGTTTCTTCCACCGCTAGAGTGTGTTTGTGGTGTCTTCTGATCTCATCCTAATCGAGACATATTTGAAGGGTATTGTATTCTACGTCATTGAACAAAAGACTATATATACATCATACCTCCAAAAATAATTACATAATATGCACATTGTTACTTGATGTGTCAAGCTGTGATTGGTCAGTTACTATTAACATGAATGCAGTGCGGTATTTGACTTTGGATCCTCCACCATCTTGTGATCTAGATAGTCTGTCGTCAAGAAAACAACAAGCCGGCTGCTGGTCAAAGAGTATCTCTCCGGGAGCTGGGGGCTTGGGCCCCTAGCCGCTACGAAATGTGGATAAATGCTAAAAGAAATTGCCTGCGCTCTTAACGCTGTATTTTCGCCATTTCGCATTGAAGATGAAGAAGGGAAAAATAAGAATCGCAACTAGCTGCAAACAGGAGTGCTTGTTTCCAAAACGGCGCATGTGCGTGTTAGCCATTTTAAGGCCATATAGTGCCGTATAATTTTTTTTTTTTAATTGTGTGTTAATTATTTTATTATTATTGTGTCTCCACAGAGAAGTTTTAAGGTACGTAATTATTTAAAATTTTATATATTGTTATGGAGCTCCGATATTGGCCTTATATTAATGTTGTAATTCTGTATTATGTTTCGCCTGGTAGGCCTAATTTTTCTGTTTTGCTAATATTACCAGTTATATAAATTTTATTGTTTTCCTTCGTACCTTCTGGAGACACGTTTCTAGTTTATTTTACGCTGTAAATTTTTATTTATTTAGTTTTTGGTAATCCTTTGAATTGCCCTATTATTAATTTATTTTACGATCCGTTGCAGTCTAAAAAGCCTCATGTCAATAGTGTTAAGGCGTAATTCTTTCCTCCCTTTCTGTTCTCTCTGGTAATTTTAAATTTAATTGTATGCTAATTGTTTGCCGTAATTCGATTGGACATGCGGTCGTCTATTTGGTGGCCATGTTTGTTTTTGTTTTGCCCAAGTGCATTCTGGTCTTGAGAGTGGATTCTCTAGGCATCGAGCGGGAGACTCAAACGTGTTGTGGTGCTCGCTTAGTATGTTTTTGTTAATCTTGTTGGTTTAACGTTGTGTTTTTGTGAGTGTTCCCGAGTTTTTCTCCGTCATGAAAATTGTGGATTTGTTAATTGATCATATTTTTATTTTATTAGTTTAATTTTAATTTTTAAATTTTTTTCATTTCATCGTGGCCTTGATGTCTGCATGTCGGGTCGGTATTGCATACCTTAGTTAATTATCAGTCCTTTCTCATTTGGTAATACCTGTATTCTTTTTTATCTTTTGGGCGTTCTTATTTTAATTTTAAATTAAATGTTTTTCTTTTCGCTCAGCAAGCATGTTAAACCGTCTCTTGCCTACTTATGTAAATAACTTATGTTGGCCTTAGCCATATGCATCACCAGAGAGAGGGTGTTATGGCCATAGAGTTTCTTCTTTTTTTTAATGATTTAGTTAAATTTTTATTTTTCCTTGCCCCTTTTGGTAATTAAATTTTCTTTTAAATTTTTAAGCAACTGGTGTGGCATTATTTAGTCGGCGACAATTCTATTAGTTATGGGAGGTGTCTGTAGACGAGCCTGTGCGTTTCCCCCCTCTTCTCCACCTTCCTTCCTCCCCTTAGGTGTTCTTCTGTTGCGGCATGTCATCTGGCGGTGATTTTGCTGAAAGCGATGCGGACCTCTCAGAAAGGTAAGTAGGCCCGGCCCATCCACCCTGGCCATCCCCGGTGTCAATTATCATGGTTTAATGATAGGCAACGTGGATTTCGGAAGGGTTACTCATGCGAGAGTCAGATGCTATCACTTTTTCAAGATATTAGCGAATCGTTAGACCATGGAGTTTCAGTCGACGCCGTAGTTATAGATTTTGCGAAGGCATTTGATGTTGTATCGCATGACATGCTACTCCATAAATTAGCTTTGATGAAGATTGATAGAAGAGTAATTCTATGGATCCAAGAATTTTTGACGGGTCGTTCCCAGAAAGTGAAAGTCGAAGGCAAATTCTAGGATGAAATAACCGTAACGTCGGGTGTCCCTCAGGGCAGCGTAATCAGAACTTTGTTATTTTTGTCATTTATAAATGACTTGCCAAATGGGATTCGCAGTAACGGTTGATTGTTTGCGGATGATTGTGTAATATATCGAAAGATACACGACTCACGAGACAACGCAGTACTTCAAGATGACCTGAACCTGGTCTATAACTGGGCGATTGGAAATAAAATGAAAATAAACACAAGAAAATGCAGTCTCTTAAAAATAGGGAAAGTGCAAAGGCAAGATTTTCAATATAACATTGGCTCGGAAATACTTGTAGAAGAAGATTCTTGCAAATATTTGGGCGTTCAAGTAAGGAATGATATGAAATGGAGTAGTCATGTAGGATGTATAGTTTCTGAAGCTTACATATCCCTGCACTTTGTAATGAGGGTATTAAAAGTAAGTAGTACCTCTGCTAAAGAATTAGGCTATTTGTCACTTGTAAGACCTATCCTGGAATATGCCTCAGCGGTTTGGGATCCATATCAAGTAGGGCTCATAAATGAGTTGGAAATGATACAAAGAAAGGCCGCTAGATTTGTGCTCAGTGACTTTAATCCCAGGAGCAGTGTGAGCCGTATGTTAAAGAAACTTGGGTGGGAATCACTTGAGGCTAGGAGGATGAAATCTAGACTCTGCGCTATGTACAACACGTATACAAATCAACCAGCCTGGGGTAAGCTTAGCAAACGTATGGGAAAGCCCACTTACATAGGTATGAGCGAGCATCCTTTCCAAGTTAGGGGCCGACCACAGCGAACAAATTATGGTAAATATTCTTTTGTAAACCGTACCATTGATAACTGGAACTCTCTACCTGCCGCAGTCTTAGAGCCCTTTACCAAACATATAGGTGTGTTTAAGAAAAGACTGACTATTTGTGTAAATACTCCAGTTAAATTGTTATTGAATTGTTCTGTATAATTATTTATGCGTTATGTATATCCAATTTGCCACTGGGGGACACACCCCCAATTGCAAATGAATGAATGAATGAATGAATCTGACATTTTCGATGATTCGACGTACTCCAGGTCTAGTTTAGGTCGGAAATCCGAGACTCTACTGTACGCTTTTTCTACTGTATCTTGCCACTAGTAATTTTACTTACAATAAGCTGTTACTTGATGATGATGATGAAGCACTATGATACTGAAGAGCCTATGGAACAACAACTGACCACACAATTGACAGATTGCCTGAGGCATGGTAAATATGATTAACGGCGGCTTCGGTGGCGTAGTCGGTAGCATACTGAACTGCTATCCCCAAGATCGCGGGTTCAAACCCGGCCTAAGTCGTCGGGTTTTTAAGAGCGTTAAAATCCAGTATGCCTTCCTTCAGAGGAGAAGTAAAGCCGGCGGGCCCATGTCATAGATTTATGGCATAAAAAGAACCTACCATTACAATTGGTAGTGTGTAGCTGAATTTGTAAGTTATTTGGTGAGAAACGTTCTTATCAAATTCTAATGTTCACTGCTGGGTAACAGTGGTAGCCAAAGTTGGAACTACTTGAAATCGAACTTTCATTCATCTTCATTCATTTCATCTCTCGTTAACTCCTCTTGTGAGGTTGGCGTCAGGAAGGGCATCCGGCCGTAGAAACCATCAGCCACGTGGAATTCCATCGCATCTCACCCCCGACCCCGTTGGAAAGGGGATAATAATAATAATATAATAATATCGTATGGCCTCGGGTTCCGGGTGCAAGCTTAGTTATTTGACACCCAGAGGGTAGCTTGCATGTCGAATTTCGTTGTTCCCTGAAGCACAATGAAAGTCAGGGAGGTTAGATATCTAAGCTCCTTGAACACTATAGCGCTTTCTAGTAGAGAAATGAGGAACTTTGTGTTGACGGAAACTCCCAAGATTAATTTTACCATTATGAACTCTGCCTAATGAATTCAAATGGGTTCTTTGACATGCCAACATCGCATGACATGCGTGTCGTATTATTGCCGCCTTTCAAAAATCACTTACCACGCCAGGAGCGAACCTGCAAGCTTGGGGTTAGTAGACCGACACGATAACCACTCACCCACCATGACAAGGGGATTAATAAGGGGTAGACATGTAGATAGATGGTAAATATGATTAAAAATGCATTCCTATCAGCGCCACTGAACTGTAAGTCTTCGCCAGGCAGGATTTTAAAAAACAATTAGCACAGGACAGGAGTTCTTATTTCTTTTGCCAAACTATGCATAGATAATCTGCAAAGTAGATATTCCATGGCCAGATAATCGAGAGTTTATCATGTTAACGAGTAATATATGTTTCACTTACGGTACACTTGAATGCAATGCAGTCTGACCAGAAATTAGAAGCAGAAAACTTGCGGCGGATGGCAACTGTGGAACCCATTAGTAGTGCTTGCCCAACACCGATCATTCCTCCAGCAGTGTGGTAGAGCGGTAAGGGGTCATAGACTGTGTCGTCTGGGGTGATGCTCAGCATACGGTTTACACCCACCACCATGAACATGTACCTATTTGATGACAAGCAAACAGTACATTAATGTAGTCTTAACTTTTAAATAATAATTGTCAACCAGGATTCTTAAAAGAAAGAAAAAACAAATCTTTGAAGAAAATTTGTTAAGCAGGATTCATAAAAAAATTAGTGATTTATTCTTTGTAGAAAATTTGTCTTTGAATACAAGTTGTCAACCAGGATACATACAATAAAAAAAATCTTCAAAGAAAATTTGCCAACCAGGATACTTAAAAGAAAAAAGATTTTTATTCTTTGAAGAAAATTTGTTTAGGATACTTAAAAAGAAAATAAAAAAATACTCTTTGAAGAAATTTTGTCAACCAGGATAATTAAAAAAGAAAAAGAAAGAAAAATCTTTGAAGAAAATGTGCCAACCAGGATTTACTTTAAAAAATGAGCGATTTATTCTTTGTAGAAAATTTGTCTTTGAATAAAAATTGTCAACCAGGATACATAAAAGAAAAAAAATCTTTGTAGGAAATTTATTAACCAGGATACATAAAAGAAAAAAAGTAATTCATTCTTTGAAGAAAATTGGTCAACCAGAATAGTTAGGCTGTGCAGTCAAAAATTGAAATTTTATTTTTATTTTTACTCTTAATCTCTAATGTAGGTCTTTGTGAGATATTATATGCGTTATGAAGAAAATAACGATGGCTCGTTTGCTGACAACATGGCTTCAAAGTGGCTATTTTGAGCGTTAAAGGTACAATCACCACGACGAAACTAATAATCGGAAGACACCGAAATTTCTGTACAACAACCCCTGTAGTAGTACCTGCAATAGGAACAATTCTTATTACATAATTCAAATTTTGTATTAAACTCTTCAGATTTGAATACCATTTTTAGTGATAAAAATTGTTATATTAACTTCAAAGTTATATTAATTTGAAGTGGCTCTTATTCTGAGCAGTAGGAAAGTTCGATAAAGAAAATTGGTTCAGCAATATACCCGTGGTGCATATACCTTTCAGACTCTAAAAAACGCAGGTTGAATCAGTCACACACACAAACACACACGCGCGCACACACACAGCGGTAAGACAAGGTCTTTGGCAAGAGCGCGCTCGGGCACCTGCCTACCCCTCTCCTTCAACACCTTTGCTATCGCAGCTTCCGCCGCCCTCCCTCCTTGACTCATCCTGCCAGTCTACACGACCACAGTCTAGAGCAGAGTTTCCCAACCTTTTGAAGTTCACGGCACCCTTGGGAATAACATTAAACACTAGGGGCACCCTTCCTTGAATAAAAAAAGAATTATGTTTCATATGTAAATTTATTGAAATATTTTATAATAAGTAACGTACACCATAACATAGCACAGTCAACTTTACTCCAGTCAGTGAGTAAAAATACATCAATAATTTTGTTCGATAAATCATTAATGTGAAACTTGTGATTGATTCTTAGAGCTCAGATACGTGATATCGGGCCTTGCAGTTGACAATGAAACACGCAAATCATCCTCAAGGTTATTCAGTCAATTTCTTGCTTTGGATTTTATTGTCACCAGAGCAGAGAAGGCTTGCTCGCATAGATAGGATTTTGGAAAGGGCGAAAGTGTGTTAATTGCTTTCTTCATTAGGTTAGGATACTACTCTCTCCGCTGAAGCCCAAAAGTAGCCACCGACGCCTCACTCTTGCTGAACATCGGCACAAAGATCAATAAATTCATCTCGTTCGCAACCAGTGAAATCTATTTCCTCCGCACTATCTATGAAATCAAATGCTGAGACAACCCAGTCGACATTCATAGTGAAAATAGATGGAAAGTATGTATCTATTGCATCTTGCAATCTTGTTACGTGATCACAAATGCGGTCTTTCAGCTTCCCCAGATCGTTATCTACTGCCAGATGAAGAAAGTTTGAAAGATCTCCTTTCTGAACTGCAGACTTCCAACAACTAAGTTTTCTTTTAAAATATTTTATTTCATTGGTTGAGGAAATTCTTGTTTCCTGTCGACCCTGCATTGAAACATTCAGTTAATTCAGTTTATGAAAAATATCTGCCAGATACGACAGTTCCAAGCACCAAGAATTAGTTAGTAACAGCTCATAAAATGTATCTTGATTTTCATCCTTAAAAAGAGTTCAAGAAACTGCTTCAATACACGACCTGCGACAACCACCTTACTTCTGTATGAAGTAACAAAGAGGTATGAGGTGCATCCGTTGCGAGACATAACTGTTTAAAAATCTTGCACATTAAAGGTCGAGACTTGATGTAGTTCACCATTTTCACAACTACGATAAACACTGCAGCAAAATCTTGAGCCCTGGCAGTAAAAACCTTTAAATTTCCCAGATTGTGCACCATCTGTACATATACCACAACAGTCTTTCCATGCCGGCCAAAGTCGTCGGATTTTTTAAGAGCGTTAAAAATCCCTCAGTATGCCTTCCTTCGGAGGGGAAGTAAAGCGGGCGGTCCTATATCATAGATTTAGGGCATGTTAAAGAACCTTCCACTAATTACACCTGTGTGAAGCTAAATTGTATAGGTTAAGAATGTAAACAACGCTCTTCGGTTCCTACGTTCGTTGCCAAGAGCCGACTGCGGTGGCGTCTGGTAGCTAAGTTCTGAACTAGTAGTCATTGACTGTGGCGTTTGGCAGCAAAAGTAGGAACTATTTGAAAAATTCAAAAGACTGCAGTCCTTACTTGAATTAAAAACAGATAACACACACTAATACAGTCATCACAATTAACACCGGTTATCAGACAGATTCTACACACACCAAAGTACACGGGTCTACATGACCGCGTTGTCGCAGCCCCTAAACTTAAGAACCAACCAGTCTTTCCATGAAAGATCTTGGTCATTGAGAAAGGAATTAATAGAAAGGAAAATATCATGGCCTGAGGTTGTAGTCTCCAGCGGTCTACAGAACAGAAACTGCTCATTAATATCTTTATCATCAATATATCTGGTAAAGCCAAGGAGTTGCAGTTTGTCACCACTATCGATACTCTCATCTACTTGCAAAGCAAATGCTCTATCAGTTTTTATTTTCCCAACGACTTGTTCGTTGATATTGCAAACATTTCAGATATCCTGCGACTGATTGTGTTGTTGGAAAGAGTAAATTTCGAAATTTGATTAGCAGCTCCTTCACCAAGTATTGTTGAAACTATAACTTTCCATGCACGACCTATGATTTCCTCTCCAAGACTATGAGGTGTGTTTTTTTCTTTTTTGCTATCAGTTCAGCGACTTAAAACGAGGCTTCAAGAGCAGTATCACTTATGGTCATTCTCTTTACCATTCGCACAGCTGTTTTTTTCTCCCCTTCTAGTACACGTGAAAAATACATTACACTCTTCCCTGACCCACTAGGATGCTTAATTGTGAGATGCCGCTTCAGTTTGCTAGGTACCATGGCCTCGTGTTTCGCCACAAACTAAACACACAGGGATAGGGTTTTCCTCGTTCTTATTCCGCATAAATCCACACACTACGTAACTGTCCTGGTATGTTCTTTTCTTTCGTTTGTCTTCTTTATGTTGAATTCGACGGTTCGGGAGTAGGAGCCGACTGCTCACTTTCACTCTCCAGGCGTTTACGGTTAACAATGAACTTGTCTATAGCTAAACACTGCTAATCAACGCCAAGAAAACAAGTTAAAGTGGCGTAAGAACGCGTACACTTTTATATAAGTGACTGATGTGAAACAGCTTTCGTCAAAACATTTCGGCCCTGAGTGGCACAACAGAGAGGATCTAGGCTTCTCCTGAGACTTGGTACCATGTGGCGAAAACATAGCTCGACAAAATGTATCTGATGAAGAAGAAGACGACGACCCCATGGAACATGGCGTTGCTGTGCAGTCCAATGGACTCTATTTCGCCTAGTTTGAAAAGCTGTGAGCATATTGTGAATGGAAATTTGAGGTTGAAAGGTTACTTTTATTGTATACTGGGTAGTTTCTTAGAGAACTTTAAAATATAGCAATAATTTTCATTTCACATAGAAACCATAATTACTGACTTAATGAAACTAATCCAAAACTACTTAAGTTCTAGATCCTGTATCAAAACTGCTTAAGTGCAATATATTTTCTATTATTACGTAAAAACTGCTTTTACTGTATTTTTTTTTTAAACATACATAAAATGAAAACTAATCGTCTTTTGTAACTATTATACAAACTGTTTCTATTTAAACGCGCACGGATAACTCACCTCAGTTTTTTTTTTTTTGCCCTTTCTCACAAATTTCATGAAATTGACTTAGGTAGTTCTGGAATTGGACGACTCATATACATATCTTTATAACTTCTGTTATTTATTTTATTATTTAATTTCCAATGAAATGCCCATGTCGGAACTGATAGAAGAGGTTTTGAGGAAGTGATTGGTGGTGAAGGATGGGGAAACAGGAATAAGGAAGGAGAGAGATTGTTGGAACTGTGCAAGATAAATGGACTAATGGTTGGAAACACATGGTACAAGAAGAGAGAGAGCCATAAAATTACTTGGTACAGCAGGGATTTGACTAGGAAATCAGTGGTGGACTATATTCTATGCGGGAAGGAGACAAAGAAGAGTATCACGGATATAAGGGTAATACCTTCAGAAGCCCTGGACAGTGACCACCGTCTGCTGGTCGCCAAGGTGAGAGGACTGAAGGAAAAGAGGAGAACTGAGAACCAAGAAAGAGGAATAAGGACATGGAAGCTGAAGGAGGATGGAAATAAGGAGAAGTTCCAGATATTAGTGAGGAACAAATTACCGAAGGATGATCCGAAAAAAGGTGAAGAAGAATGGAATAGGTTCAAGGACGTGTTGGTAGAAGCAGCGGAAGTCGTGTGTGGCAGAACTAGTGGAAAGAAAAGGTGGAAGGAAACACCATGGTGGAACCCCAGAACTAAGGAAGCAGCGAGAAAGAAAAATGAAGCATTCAGGAAATGGTTCCAACAGAGGACAGACAGAACAAGAGAAGAATACCAAGAGCGGAAGAAAGAAGCAGGAGTAGTGAAGGAAGAGAAAAAGAAATGGCTGGAGAAATGGACAGAAATGATGGAGGAGGACTGTGATGGCAGTAAGAAAGTGTTGTATGGAATGATAAAGGCAAAGAGAAGAGATACAGGGGAAAATGTCAGAATGGTGGACAGGAATGGAAAGGAGGTCGAAAATATGGAAGAAGTAAAGGTTATCTGGAGAGAATACTTCAAGGAACTCCTAAATCCAACTAAAACCAGAGTAGTGGACATTGTGGAGGAAGAAACAGACAGTGACCAAGACATTTCAGAGAAGGAATTGACATGGAAAGAAGTGGAGGAAGCATTAAAGAAGATGAAAGGGGGAAAGGCACCGGGAATAGACGAAGTGAGTGTGGAGATGGTGAGAGCAGCAGGGGTGATAGGAACACAGTGGCTCTTTCGAGTAATGAAAGTGATATGGAGGGAGAAGAAAATATCAGAGGACTGGAAAAGAGGGATAATAATACCCATATTTAAAAAGGGAAGTAGGAAGGAATGCAAGAACTACAGGGGAATTACACTCATGTGCCACTGCGCCAAAATATTTGAGAAGGTACTGGAGAGAAGAATTCGGACAGAAGTTGAAGATGGGCTGAGGGAAGAACAGTATGGATTCAGGCCAGGAAGGTCAACAGTTGACCTCATCTTTGCAGTAAGACAGCTACAAGAACACCATTATGAATATGGGAAAGATCTGGTGATGACCTTCTTGGATATTGAGAAAGCATTATTATTATTATTATTAATCTTGATTGGTCACATTGGACCACTTGAGTCGTTCCACAATCACTTCTTCTTTGAAGGTAGTACTGCTTGGTTCTTGCGCTCTTTCCAGTACTTTTTCATTCTTTCAGATCGGGATTTTCTCAACTCATCTGAAATCTCCATAGGCTTTCTGTGTGTCATTTCTGCAGAAAATTTGTGAGTTTTAAGTATGGTGTTAATTTTATTTTTCTCCTCGGCATCTGTTATCTTGAGTCCAACTGCTTTGAGATCTTGTTGGATTTCTTGGATCCATTTACCTCCAGTTTTCTTTCCTAGATTTCTCATCACCAGTTGGCGTACAATTCTGTTTTCTGGAAGCCGTAAGATGTGAAAAAAATATGAAATTCTTTTCTTCTTCATTGTGCTGGTGATTGGATCAATCTCACGATAGACAGTTTCATTTGGGAGAATCCTCCAGACTCCCTCAACCTGATACTTTTTATTTATGCACGTTCTAATGATTCTTCTTTCCGTTTTGAGGAGCTGATCAGTTCTTTGTTCATTTTTAATTTGGAACAGTGTTTCACAAGCATAAGTGGCTTCAGGGAGAGTTACAGTTTTATAATGTTGGATCTTAGTAGCTATTGATAGGCATTTTTTATTATATGTTGACCAGGTTAGAGATTGTGCCTTTTTCATTTTATTTGTTCTATTTATCCAAGTTACTTTTTCGTTTAAGTTATGTGTTATAATTTCTCCAAGATACTTAAATTGAGGAACTAGGTTAATTTTATGATCATTTATATAGACTTCATTTATATCTAAGGGTTTCATAGGCATGATCTCAGTTTTTTCAAAGGATATCTGTAATCCTATCCCTTGAGCAATTTCTTGGAGACTAGTGATCTGAGTACAAACCTCTTCCTTGTCTAGTGCTAAAAGAGCCAAGTCATCTGCAAATCCTAAGCAGTTTATTTTTATTGATGGTTTTGTTCCAATTTTGATCTTAGGAGGGTTTTCCTTTTGCCAAACCTTCATGATATAATCAAGAGCCACATTGAAAAGCAGAGGGGATAATCCATCACCTTGTCTGAGACCAGTTTTTACTGTGAAAGCTGTTGATATTTCTCCCCTAAATTTAACTTTCGAATTTGTGTTTGATAATGTTAATTGAATGATTTTTATCAATTTAGGATGGAGACCGTATGATCTGAGGATTTTTAGCAGTGTCAGTCTATGAATACTATCATAGGCTTTCTTGAAATCTATAAAAGTGATAAAGAGTTGCTTATTTCTGTTTTTGTAATATTCCATTATTAATTTCAGGCTAAGGATTTGGTCTGGACAACTTCTGTAAGGGCGAAATCCTCCTTGATATTCTCCAAGTTGTGGTTCCAGAATGTTTTTGATCCTGTTGTAAATTATACGAGAGAAAATTTTATATGTGCAGTCCAGAAGGGTAATTCCTCTGTAGTTATCTGGGTTCGTTTTGTCTCCTTTCTTAAATAATGGATGGATTATTCCTGTGGTCCAGTGTGCAGGAATTTCTTCAGTAATCCACATTTTAATTAGATGTTGATGAAGATTTATAATGCATATGAGAAAGCATATGATAGTATTAATAGAAACAAGGTATGGGAAGCAATGAGAGCAAAAGCAGTGAACAAGGAGACAGTGGCAAGAGTGAAAGCAATGTACGAGGGAAGCAAAAGCTGTGTAAAGGTGGGAAGAGAGAGAACGGAATGGTTTCAACTGGAGAGTGGTCTGAAACAGGGAAGTGCCCTCTCACCCCTGTTATTTATAGTGGTGATGGATGAAATCATACGAAAAGTGGTAAATAGCATTGGGGAAAGGAAAATGAAGGCAATGTTGTTTGCTGATGACCTTCTGGTATGGGGAGAGGATGAGGAAGAAGTACAAGAGCAATTAGATGAGTGGGAGAAGGTAGTGTTATCATATGGGATGAAGTTCTCAGCACAAAAGAGTGAAGTAGTCATCACAACGAGGAAGAAGAACAGACTGGATATGGGCATAACACTTGGAGGACAGCAGTTGCAGAAAGTAGAATGCTTCAAGTACTTGGGAAGCATAATTGAAGAAAAGGGAGGCAATAGGATGGAAATAAATGAGAGGGGAAGGTGCGCAGATGGATTTTTCAAGAGTGTTAGGGGGATGATATGGAATAAAGATGTACCACAAAAATGTAAAGGAATCATCTACAAGACCTACTTTGTGCCAATTTTGACATATGGTTCAGAAACATGGGTGATGAAGGAAAGGGACAAGAATAAAATACGAGCAGTGGAGATGAAGTTCCAGAGGAGTAGGGTAGGAGTGACAAGAATGGACAGAGTAAGGAATGAGAGAGTCAGGGAGATGGTAAGAGAGGAACCATTGCAAAATAGAATAGAGCGATCTAGGCTACAATGGTATGGACATGAGAGGAGGATGCAAGAGGAGAGGATACCGAAGAAGATGTTTGGAATGGAAATGACGGGAAGGAGGCCAAGGGGAAGACCAAGGGACAGATGGACAAAAGGAGTTAAGAAGAGTGTGGAGGAAAGAGGAGTGTGCTGGGACACAGTAAATGACGAGAGATGGTGGATGGACAGGAAACGATGGAGAGGCTTATGTTCCAAGCAGACCCGACCAGCGGTTGGAAACTGCTCAAGATGATGATGATGAATTTCCAATGAATTTGTTATTATTAAGTCCCTTTTTTTGTGTTAAATTTTATTGTTGTTTTCTTACTGTCAATACTTTATATTGCTATACAGTCAGTGTAAAATGGTGTACTTCGTACCTGTATCAGATTATTACTAAAAAAAAGGTGTTTCAATATAGAACAATATGATATGTAAATGATTTTTCAAAATCTGAAATAATAAAATTTATTTTCATGAGAATATTTGCTCATAATAAAATATGTGTGTGTTTCGTTTACAGAATGTTAAAAATAATTTATGAGTTACTTTATAAAATTCTGTAAGTTATATTCGCAGAATAAAACATGTTTAAGATCAATAGAACTTTATAGGCCAGGCGACAGGTCGAAAAAAAGCCTCAATAAGGAAATAATTAGTGGAAAGCTGGAAATTGTTTTAATCTCTTTATTTTGACCCAGACTCTCCCAAGTTTTTCCCCTCGAGCGAAGTCGGCGTTGGCCTTTCTGGCTCTAAGAAGGTACCATTTTTTTTTTTTTCAAATATCTCCCAAACCATCAACTTTATCGACAAAAGGCCTAGTATAAAAATAAACTAGAGTAAATTTTCTACAAAAATGTTCCCTACCTTTTGTCTACCGTTACGATGCTACGACCATTCAAATTGGAGCTCTTTTTGATTCTTGCGGAAAAGCTATGGAAATGATATGCCATATCAAAGTTTGTACAAATTATAAAATATTTGTCAGCATTCCAGGTGCACAAGCTGTTAACTTGTTACAAGTATAACAGCTTTTCAATGTAAACAGCTGTGGCCTCAATTTCACCGTCATCGCTTTCATCGTCTGTATCGGTATATTTGTCCGACGTCACAGGGCGCTGAAGATTAACATCGATGTCTCCATCACAATCATCCATGTCATCTTCCTCGGCAGCATTTGTACATGACCGTCATATACAATTCATGCAGATTCTGGAGCATCGGAGGCCCGTTTACCTGCAATCACACACTGCGTTACATCCTTTCGAACATTTGCTGGACACTGGGTTTAAAAGCGTTTGTGGCGCAGGATCCCTCGTTGAAGGTATGGGGGCCAAACCACATTGAGAATTTTTCCAGCCCCAATCCAGTGGATTTTTATAATTTCCATACCATGTTTGGATTTGATGATATGTTCTTAAAGAGTGTTCACGTGCCGCTGATTCGGTGGGAGGTAAGCTTGCGAGATTAAATCGATGTTTGCTTAGAGATTTTGCAAACTGTTGGAACCGCAACTCATTCAGGGTATTTCGCGCGTGGTTTTGATGTCATAAAGCCCAGCCAAAACCAACTGACCCGCTTTGTCAATTTCATCGGGGTTTGCGTTCACGTCTCGGAAAACCCTAACAGCTGTCTGCAGTTCCTCATTACTCTTCAGCAGTGTTACGAATTTCATTTTGCCCTGCCTGTGAAACGAAGACGTTAAAAATAATTTATGAGTTTTCTTGCACACATGGCGGGAGATTGAAACTTGTTGTGCAAAATAGTTGTTGTTTGGTTGAACCTTGGCCAGGTTTCATAAAATATATTTTCGTGGAGGGTGGCACACAAGCCGCCAAGATGACCAGGATATCTACGGTATATCTTAAGCCACTATAATGACTGAATTGTCGGGCCGAGATAACTCGAGTAGGGTGGTAACGATGAGCACATCGGCATCTTCTGGAGCTTGTCTGGTTTCGATTCCTTCGCTTCCGAATTTGACGCGCAACAAGTCTATCAATCTTCGTTTGTTTGTGTCATTAGACAAAAAGGTTGCTTGTGGCATAGGTGCCGTCATGGACTCATTAAAAAAAACATTAGCAGCATCATGCTTGTGCGATCGTCGAAGACGTTTAACGGACTTGGTACTGCGAGCTGCTGGGTCGTCAGGATACCCATCGAAAATAATGACACTGTTTTTGAAGTATCTTTTAACGTAATTCACATATTTGGCTCTAATGTTGACAAAAGTATCGGTTTGGTGCCAAATTACACGGTGCAGAAGATATCCTCCGTCGAGAACATGATGTAGGTCCTCAAATATGGGCTCATCGGTAACAGGATCGAATAATTTATAGAACACAGACTTTTGCGTCTACGCATTCCCGCTTCATCAAAGATCGCAACCGGATATGGAGCTAGTTCAAACTGGAAATATTGTTTCAATTGTGCATCGGATTTCTTTGCAAGGCAAATGCTTTGGAAAAGCACAAGAGGATCAACAGGAATATCAGTGTTGCGGATTTTTATTTTCGAATTTACCGCGCGGAGAGGCATCACGCGATTTTTTCTAAGGAACTTCAAATCGTGAAAATTGTTGCCGGTTATGCCTTTTTGTGCTGCTATTCCAATTTCACAGGCCATATGACAAGTGATTTGTCCATCCCCGACAACTCCTGTGTTTAACGAAACAACGTGTTGTCCACGAGGAAAGGGATCGTGAGTTGATAACCATCCAACAAATTTTCTCAAGTCCGCATCATCCCGCGAGACCCGCGCGCACCGTGCATCCACATGCTGTTCAGTAGTCGAAAACTCAATATTGCAAAATGATACTAATGGTAGGTACTTTGCCACAGCTGTTTACATTGAAAAGCTGTTATACTTGTAACAAGTTAACAGCTTATGCAGCTGGAATGCTGACAAATATTAAAACATGTAGAAACGTTGATATGGCATATCATTTCCATAGCTTTTCAGCAAGAATCAAAAAGGGCTCCACTTTGAATGGTCGTAGCATCGTAACGGTTCACATTAGAGACAAAAGGTAGGGAACATTTTTGTAGGAAATTTACTCTAGATAATTTTTTATAATAGGTATTTTGTTGATAAACTTGAAGGTTTGGGAGATATTTGCAAAAAATTGAAAAATGGTACCTTCTTAGGGCCAGAAGGGCCAACGCCGACTTCGCTCGAGAGGGAAAACTTGGGAGAGTAATATCTGGGTCCAAATAAAGCGATTAAAGCAATTTCCAGCTTTCCACTAATTATTTCCTTATCGAACTACCTGTCACCTGGCCTATTATGCGAGTTGTAATCTTCAATATATATCAAAATAATATATATATATTACAATTTGCCTTTCGTCGCACCGACACAGATAGTGTAGGTCTTATGGCGACGATGGGATAGGAAAGACTAGCAGTGGGAAGGAAGCGGCTGTGGCCTTAATTAAGGTACAGCGCCTATTTGCCTGGTGTGAAAATGAGAAACCAGGGAAAACCATCTCCAGGGCTACCGACAGGGGGGTTCGAACCCACTATTTCCGGAATGAAAGCTCACAGCTGCACAACCCTAACCACAACCTCACTCCGTGAATCATATCATACTATATCAAAATATAATCATAATAGGCCTATATCATAATATAATCTATTTTATTGGGCTGGACGGAGGGAGAATGTCTATAGTCCACAAATTGGCAATACGGCTCGGAGAGCAAGTCTGGTTTGTTTTTCAGATGCAAAGCAACGCTATCAGTGAGAGAGAGAGAGAAGACATTGAGTGACGAGGAGAAGCGGTGGGAGTAGGGGCGGAAGGAGGTGATAAGTGAAGGGTATAGACACGTCACTAACACAAATGCAGCGGCTGCCATCGGTAATACAGTAGTGCTGCCATCTCTTGCCTTGCGATTGACGGTGGTGCTGATCGCACAGCCTTAAAAGGAAAAATAATGTTCTTTGAAGATTTTTTTTCTTAAAAGAAAAAAAGTTATTTATTTTTTGAATAAAAACTGTCAAATCAACATTATAAAACAGTAGTCTTACCTGCAGCCTTCTATGCAGCAGACACACTTAATTTACAACATAAAACACTGAGAAATCAATTAGAATTTAAGGAACGCAAAATCATACGAAATATTTTGGGACCAAGAATCAAAGATGGAATTCACCTTCCAAAACCTAATGCTGACGTCTATTTGTGAATTACTAAAATCACAGACACAATCATGGGACATTTGGACAGAATGGACCCTACTAGGTTAACACACAAAATCTATACGTTTTTGCAGAAAAAGGCAACAAGGTCCAATTGGTAGAAACAGGCGGAAAAGAACTAGGCTGAATTAGGTTTTCCCAATCTCAAGGAATGAGAGGAAATCAGGAAAATCGCTCATACACAGGGCTTTGAGGGAGAAGAGAGAAGCCCTACCGGACACGTCTGGTAGCAGAAATGAAGACTCGCTCAATCGTTGCGCATGAAGAGTTGTTAGGCAAACATCAAGGCCAATAAGTGTTGATTCCACGAGGTCCTAGAACACCCATTCGTGAAGAAGAAGAAGAAGAAGGAGAAGAACTGTCAACCAGGATAGTTAATCGTTTACTTGTGAGGTGCGGTCAAGGAGATATTTTAGTGTTATTTTTATCCCTTGTATTGTTACTTCCTACCTTTTCTTTTGTGTACATTCCGAGCAAATGGCCTTGAGTCACTGCTTAGCTCAGTGCAGCTCTAGCTACTGTTACGTGCGGGCGATTGCGTTGTAAGGTTTTCGAACGGTATCAGTGACAGCACCTCAGAGTTACCATTTGCAGGCGGGAGATACACTTTAAGCTGAAGAAAAATGTTTTGCTGTTTCATTGTGTCAACCATGTATATTTGTTCCTAAATACCGTAATTTGTATAATGATTTGCATATTAAGGCTTTCACGGCCCGGATTATTATATAAACAATTCATGCTTTTGGGCTAATGCCGTGTGTATTTTTAATTTAAACCATACGTTTCGGAGAAACCTTGCCTCCTTTTTCAATGGAAATAAACAATGTGGCCAAAGAAAGTATATCAATGAGATTACAAATAAATTCCTCTGTTCGTCACCAGAGAGCAGCTGCCAGAAATTACTGTATGGACCATGGTGGAACGGCGGACAAAGTAGTAAGTAACCAGAAGGTAAAGGGGTCGGTGTGAAAATATAGAAACTCCTCGAAGAATGAGGAGGGGGGGGGGGAGGTGGGGGGGTTAGATGGATATAAGGAAACATAAACAAAAGGGAAGTGTATCTGAACAATACCTAACGTCATACAGTCAACGGCGAAAAAACAGATGGAAACTCCTCCAGTGACGAACAAAGGAGATCAAATCCAGGCTCTGAGCCCTAGAGGGAAAATGTACAATTTTAAATATGTGAAGAACAGAGAGACTGAGAGGAACTATCTCCCTAGATCCTTAATAACTGGTAGCCAAGTGTCACTTAGCTGATATCCAGTGTCTCTGTTAAAATTATTGGGATTTTTACGAATTTCAACTGCCTCCCTTATAATTCTAGACCAGTTGTGCTTAACAAGGGCAAGCGCATGAGCATCCTTGAAACATACATCGTGCCCTGAAGACAGGGCATGTTCAGCTATAGCTGATTTGTCAGGTTGGTTTAGACGGATGTTCCTTTGATGCTCTTTTATGCGAGTTGCAATGGAACGTTTTGTTTGTCCAATGTAGACTTTTCCGCAAGTACAAGGGACTTCATACACCCCAGGTTGTAGTATTGGAGACAATTTATCTTTGTTTAATGCTAAACGTTGACCAATTTTCGTCATAGTGCCGAAAACTGTTTTTATCTTGTGCTTGCGGAGAATCTTAGCAACGTGGTCAGTGGTGTTGTGAATATAAGGGAGGTAAGCAGTTCCTCTCACGTCGGAGCTCTGAGAAGGTTGTCTATCCCTCCTTCTGGGATGTAGGGACCTATATATAGTGGATTCATTATAGCCATTACCCTTAAACATGGTTTGTAAGGCATGTAACTCTTCCTGAAGAGTTGATGCCTCACAAATACGTTCCGCTCTTTTGGCTAGAGTTGTTATAATTCCTTGTTTTTGTGCTGGGTGGTGGTGGGAGTCCGCATGTAAATAACGGTTAGTGTGAGTTGGCTTACGGTAGACGCTGTGCATCATGGAGCCATCCACTTTCCTCCTCACAAGAACATCCAAAAAAGGTAAGCATCCACCTGACTCTAGCTCCATTGTGAAGTGGATTGAAGGATGCAGCTGATTTAGGTGGTTCAGAAAGTGGTTCAGTTTCTCAGAACCCTCCTCTCACACCACGAACGTATCATCCACATACCTCCACCAAATCACAGGTTTGAAAGACGCCGAAGATATAGCCTCCCACTCAAAATGTTCCATGAAAAAATTTGCCACGACAGGCGAGAGTGGACTTCCCATGGCCACACCATCAGTCTGCTCGTAATATTTACCATCCCACAAGAAATAACTGGAACACAAGCAGTGGTGGAATAATCGGGCAATGTCCTCAGGAAACAAATCCTTGATGAGTGACATGACCGAGTCCACCGGCACTCTGGTAAACAAGGACTCGACATCAAAACTCACCAAAATCTCATTGATATACTTTCTTTGGCCACATTGTTTATTTCCATTGAAAAAGGAGGCAAGGTTTCTCCGAAACGTATGGTTTAAATTAAAAATACACACGGCATTAGCCCAAAAGCATGAATTGTTTGTATAATGATATTTTGTGAAGTTTTCATTTTTTAAATTAATTGAATCTAATGATCAGAGAAAACTTTTATTTCTTCGCATTACAAACGTAATATGAGTACGAAAGACCTATACTTTGATTTTAAGAAATGTTTGTATTTGTATAGTTTGATATAGTTTAAGTACTGGCTCCCGAAAATTGAATTATTCAGGGACAAAATGAGAGTATTTTCCGTCCCCATGATAAAATTCAACTAGCAAATATAATTTCTGGAAGTGTGACACAAGAGGGTTGTGTTACAAGCTCGAGACTGTGGGAGAGCCCAATCACGTGATAGATTGCACAATGGACGCTTCTAGAAGGCTATTCTTAGCATAGCAACAGCGAGTTTGGAAATTAATATTATAAATATTGTTATAAATTATGCTATTGGATCCCAGTCCACAGCCAATGAGGAGAGGTCTTATTGAAGACGGGATCAACTTTAATTACACAACATGAGGAAATTATGCATTTAGGCCCTTAGAAGAAGATTTTCTTATTCGGTAATGAAGAGAATATTAAGAGAAATTATGTCTGATACTTTAAAAACCGCAGATTGGTTAATCTGCGCAGTAATAAGCATTAGTAATCTACGCGCTAAATTTATGGTGGGAGATTGATATGGCCGCCAAAAATACGACTTGGAGAGGGAGATCCAAGGATCGAGGTTCTTATTCCAGCAGTCTTTGAAGAGTGAGGAAGTGATTTTACTGGGTTAACGGAGATCCCAAAGCTTAGTCCGAGTGCGACGACTGTCGACTTGTGGAGACGCGAGTATAGCTAGGTGGAACAGTAGAGATCACCGCACTTCCATTCTGTGTGAAGTTGCGAGGAACATAGTATTGATTATATTTCATACAATATTGAGATTTGAAGTTAAATAACTGAACATTTATCAAGAACAGGTCGCCTATTATATATTGTGAAAAGTCGAGCGCTTAAATATTCACCGTTTCGACAATATCAGCCTGTCAAGTTAGATTTCCAAATGTGTTGGAAATAGAGCTGACTATTATTATTCTTCAAACATTATCATTCAACTTAATTTACATTGTTGATATGAGGGACTAAACAGTCATGCGCCAGAGACATATTCAATAACAGGAGTTAAGATACAACGATGGAGCTTCGTTAGACAACGTATTCTTGAATACAGACGTAGTGTACGGTCCATCTTGCGCATTTTCGTCAGTCTACGAACACTAATATAACATCAATTAGCAATGGAAACATTTCATTCACTATATATATGAATATTTCCATAATTGTATTCCAATGATGAAGCCGATACATATTTACGACGGAGAATGGAGACTCTGCAGGAGAGATTTGTCAGGATGCTAGGGAAGGTAATCCAGCAACCCAGAAGAATTTGCCAGAAGGATGTCGTTCGAGCCCAGCCGAATGTTGGTGAATTCCAGAGAGAGACGTTTCTTATCTCTGAGGTCGCAGATCCGAGGTTCGAATGCACATCCATATCAGTGTCTTGTACTGAGGAAACATCTAAAGTATTGTGGCAATACTTACATTGATCTTCAAGTTTTCGTCTAAATAAGGTATTAGTGTATCTCAATTGTTATATAGAGCTTGATTAGTGACATTCTGAGCCAGCGATCTTATTCCATATGTTCGGCGATTTTATTACATATTTCTATATTTTCACATTTCATGTATTTCAGTGCTTTTTGTATTTTACACTTCAGATGTGTGTTGAGATTTTTATGCTGCAAGATTATTTAGAAGATGATTGCATTTCATCTCTTTTTCAATTTTATTCTACGGATCAGTTGTGGAACTGACATTAAAATTTTGTTTGAGGAATAATATTGCCTCATAGGAGACTAGTCGTTTCGACTCTCGAATTTTAATGATTTCATTTAAACCAAGTATTCTGACACTGTGTCATAGCTTCAAATTGGGGGTGAAGCTGATTCCTGCCCGTGGTGCCCCTGCTAAGGTAGTTGGAATTATATTTCCATTACCGAACTGAACGTCAGCAATCCAGAAGCAAATCAAAGAATGGTGAAAATTAATATAAACCGGCCCTTTTCAGCGCCAAAACTGACAATCATCTCTGTCAATATTGAAGGTCTTTCATCCACCAAGGAAGAGTTATTAAGCCAGATATGCCATGATCAGAAATGTGATTTACTATGTATTCAGGAAACCCACCGAGACTTGACTCTCCACCGTCCAAAAATCAAGGGTATGAGCCTAATAGTTGAACATCCTCATCGACATTATGGCAGCATTATCTTTGCCAAACCTAATATTCAGATCGTCTCCACAGGAATTTCCATTGTAGATGACACCGAAATTCTTACAGTAGAGCTTAGCAACTGTTTTGTAACATCAGTTTATAAGCCCCCAGGTACTGTATTTAAATTTGTAGAACCCAGCAACTTCCAGCATCAATCTGTGAAGTTTGTTGTTGGTGATTTCAACAGCCGTAACACAATATGGGGTTACTCAACTACCGATGAAAGTGGTGAGGCCGTGGCTGAATGGGCAGACTCATATGATCTCAACTTATTGCATGATAACAAACTTCCAGCATCTTTCAACAGTGCAAGATGGAGGCGTGGATATAATCCCGATATGATATTTGTGAGTGAAAACATATCTCATTTATCAATAAAATCAGTGGGTCAAGCTATTCCTCACACGCAACACCGGCCTATTATATGCCAGATTTATGCTGCCATTCGACCACAGTCAGTTCCTTTCCGACGTAGATACAATTTTAAGAAGGCTGATTGGGAGAAATTTACCATTTCTCTAGATGAGAATATTCTAAATATTGAGCCAGTTCCTGAATTATATGACGACTTTGTAAACATCGTGAAGTATTGTTCCCGTGTTTCAATTCCCCGAGGCTGCAGAGCACAATATATAAAAGGTCTGACTTCGGAAACTGAGGAACTTTTGAAAAACTATCTTGACCTCTTTGATAATGACCCATTTGGTAACGATACCCTTCAAGCTGGGGAAGATCTTTTAACAGCGATTTCCAAGAACAGGAACGATGCATGGTGCCAATTGATGGAGGAGACGGATCTAAGTAAGAGTAGTCAGAAAGCCTGGAGACTCCTTAAGTACCTGAGTTGTGATCCAACAACAAAAGAGGGACACAAAAATATAACAGCTAATCAGATTGCTCGTCAGCTCGTGGAAAATGGTAAATCTGACCATCCATTACGCAGGTCAGATCATAAAATTGCTCGGTCAGAAGAACTCGAGACTAGTCAACTTATGCAACCTTTTTGCATGGCAGAACTGACGGCAGCCATTGATAGTTGTAAGATCGGCAAGGCAGCAGGAGTAGATGATATCAGATTAGAGCAGATCAAACACTTTGGAGAACGAGCAAGAGAATGGGTCCTAGCTTTCTTCAACAACTGTTTGAAATCCTGCAATTTCCCAAAAACCTGGAGGAAATCACGAGTCATACCGATTCTGAAACCTGGTAAAATGTCAACTGAACCTCAAAACTACAGGCCAATATCCTTGTTGTGTCACCTGCTTAAAATCTTTGAACGAATGTTACTGAACCGCCTAGTTCATGTCGTAGAGCCTGCTCTCATACAACAACAAGCAGGCTTCAGACCAGGGAAAAGTTGTACATCCCAGATCCTTAACCTCACTCAATTCATTGAGGATGGCTTTGAAACACGGAATATCACGGGAGTAGCTTTTATCGATTTGACCGCTGCCTATGACACTGTCAATCATCGTGCTATGTTACAGAAGATTTATGGAATCACGAAGGATTACAGTTTCACAAAACTTATTGAAAGTTTCCTTCAAAACAGGAGATTTTATGTGGAATTCCAAGGACAGCGCAGTCGATGGAGACGTCAAAGAAATGGCTTACCTCAAGGTAGTGTTCTATCACCAATGTTGTTTAACGTCTACACTAACGACCAACCACTTCCAAGGAACACTAGAAGTTTTCTTTATGCCGACGATCTAGCATTAGCTTGTCAGGGGAACTCCTTCGAAGATGTTGAAGCTCATTTAACACAAGCATTGACTGAGTTGGATGTCTATTACTATGATAATCAACTTCGTCCAAATCCATCAAAAACTCAGTTGTGTGCATTTCATCTGAAGCACAAGCAGGCTCGTCGTGAACTTAACGTCTCTTGGCAAGGAACACGCTTAGTTAACACTCCTCATCCAAAATATCTGGGAGTTACCCTCGATCGTACTCTGACCTACAAACAGCATTGCCGGAATACCAGACTAAAGGTGGAAGCTAGGAATAACATCCTACGTAAGATCACTGGTAGCACCTGGGGCTCTCAACCATCAACCTTGAGAACGACAGCGCTTGCAACATGTTACAGTGTTGCAGAATATGCATGTCCAGTGTGGTACAAATCCACCCATGCAAATAATGTTAACAAGGCGCTTAATGAAACATGTAGGCTTATTACAGGTTGTTTGAAGCCTACACCTCTTGCAAAACTTTATCAGCTTGCAGGGATAGCTCCACCGGATATACGTCGTGAGGTAGCAGCCAATGAAGAGAGAGCTAAACAGGTTAATCAGTTTTCCCATCCGTTGTACGGTTATGTACCAGCCACCCGTAGGTTGAAGTCCAGGAGAAGTTTCCTCAACACCACTGCAGTCTTGCTAACTACACCAGCTACAGCTAGAAAACAATTGTGGACTTCTCGGCTTGGGAATAACTCTCTATGGGATCACCCTTCGGAAAGCCTTCCACCTGGACATGATCAGAAATGGATCGTGTGGAGGGCACTTAATCGTCTCCGTTCTGCTGTTGGAAGATCTAAGGATAACTTGCAGAAATGGCACTTCCCCGTCGACTCCACCAACTGCGACTGCGGTATGCCCCATACCATGGAGCATCTACTGAATTGTCCGCTGTGCCCTGCCACTTGTACAGCAGAAGATCTTTTACTAGCAACTTCCAATGCTATACAGGTTGCACATTTTTGGTTGACCGTGGTTTGAAAAGACATTGTGTGTTGTATGGTTTAATTCTCATTTTTTTTTGTTTGTAAATATGTATGTAATTTTAGTGTAATCCAGTATTTTGTTTGCTTCTGACATGAATAAATAAAATAATAGCTTCAAATTAAATTCTTATTAAATTTAATTTGAGCACTTTAATGTAACAACATATTACTTCAAGAAAAGAAGAAACATCGAATGATATTGTTATATCATTATTGTACATAAACTATCGACGATCTAAGAAATACTAGTCGTTTGATAAGACCGAAGTCTTAATTCCTATGAACATTCTTTGTGTAGAGTGGAAAAACATTAAGACATTGACAAACCTTTCTTATTATCTGTAAAGCTAAGAGCTTTGTTCATTTAATATGTTAGAGGAAATACCTTTTGATAGAAGATTATTCAAATCTTTGGCTAGGAATTCAAAGCTAGTTTATCCCGGTCAGGATTGAATTCTATCTGACACTATAAATAACATGTGTGTTATTTTATCCTATTTGTGTAACATCAAGTCATTTTGTCGACATGATATTACAACGATAAACAATTTAAAGATTGACAAGTGAGATGAAACAGGAATATTATTCTTATTACATGTATTTGCGACAGACGAGTTAACAGTTAATTATCCTGTTGTGGAGTAAACTTTAGGAGGTTAATCACGACTGTCTAATATCGTTCATTACAATTGGAAGTTTCGTTTGAAGAACTTACGTATGTATAATTGTAGTTCAGTAGTCATGTGCAATGATACTGAGGGTCATGCCAGTATTTGAGAAAAGTTCCTACATAAGATATGTTAATAACAATTAATCCCTTTTGATTATTGTTTAACATAGTAGATGATAATTGTTTATGCCATATATACTGTTATATGAGGTTTTGTAGAGCTATGGAGGGCGAGGGAATTCCGCATTTTAAGGAAGTCAAAGTATTGTTGTTCTTTGATAAAGGCATGTATCATGATAAGAGCCGTTGTATACAAATAGCCCAGTTCTTGCGAATTAACGATTTAGCTGTGTTAACAGGAGGGTTTCAGCGGAAATACAACTTGAGAAAGATTGTCTAATCACGTCTATAATACAATTATTAAATTTTATTAAACCCGAATTTATGTAATTACGTACAGCTTACCTTAATCAGTCGACTGTATTATCCCGACAGTGTACTGAAACCTATATAAGACGAGGTGTATGCAGTATATTAAAACTACAGACCGTTAGAAAAAGAGTGGTTATGTGAAAAACCAGTGTATATATTTAGTTAAGGATTATATTGTAACTGAGAAGTTAGAATCTCGAAAGTGTCGCGTTAGCAACACTAGATAATGGATATTATTATAAACATATTATATGTAAATAATTTTTGTGGAAATGATTTAATTAGTTAAATAATTTAGTAGGATTTATTAATCAATTGTTTTGGAACAGTGTGTGCTTATGAGCGGATGTTTTTAGTGTGAATGATTATTCATTGTTAAGAGCAGATGTGGAACCGTATTGGTCTAGAACAATAACGGAGTGCGAATGAAAGAGTGTATACAATTTTTAGAATGATTGGTTAAGAAACAAAGTAGTTATGTCAACTTTTGTAAGATCTAAATGTTAATTTTTACGTGTTTTATAAATGCACACAAACAGCCTCTGTGGGCTAGCAAGCATGAGTCACCGTTAGTAGTGGAGAGCGATGACATAATATTTAAGCAGGTGTAGACCAACTGCCTTCTATTTATTGTATAAACCAGTTTTGAGTACGGCGTAATGCCAGTGTTTCATTGATGAAACCAAGTTTCTGCACATGCGTTCTACTACGCAGGCTTGTGAATGAAAACATGTGTATGGAATGCCATTAAGAGGCTTCACTAAACGTTTTTATTTTTACGCAGTGCAGGCCTATAACAAGCCAAGTTTTATACTCATAATTTTTAATACAGCATTGTAATAAGATGTAGAGTTGAAAGGAGGTGTGAATGTTTCAACAAAAAAAAAAAAAAAACGTCAACCCCTGGCACTATCCAGCCCATGACGGGCTAAGGCCGACCAAGCGACCGCTACCCAGCCATTTGGCCTGCAGATATTGGGGTGACGCGTGATCAGCGCGTCGGGTCCCCTCGGCCGTTAATCTTGGTATTCGTGATCGGGGCACTGTCTCACTGTCAGACAGCTACTCAATTGTCCTCACGAAGCTGAGTACACCCCGTTCCAACCCTCACGTCAGTTTTAAAATCCCTGACGGAGCCGGGGATCGAACCCGGGGCCTCCGGGTGAGAGGCAGGCGCGCTACCCCAACACCACGGGGCCGGCCGGTGTGAATGTTTGCGTGTTTTTAATGTTAATGTTAATTGTTAAATTCATTTGTTGTTATTTTGTTTATAGTAGATTAGTTTACCTTTTTGTTAATAAATTTGTTCAGATTGTTTTCCATTGTTGTTGGAGAGTGATTCATTTTATATATAAGGAGCAGCGTATTGTGGATGTAGTGTAGGCGAAGCTGAGTCCCAGTCCCCGAGGTAAGTAAAGGTGAGTGCCCCGTGTAGTTGGTTGTTGATCCACAATATTCTGGTAACTGCTGTCTGTAAATCCATCAAGACCATGTTGGAAGCGATTTCTAATGTTGTAGTTGCCGGAGCAATTAGAAATAGGCAATCCAGCGGGGGCAATGGATATTCCAACGGGATCCTTTCCGGATTATCGGGTACAGTACCAACACGACAAATTTCAAGTAAATAATTTTATTGTGTGCGCCTATGGTCAAGCAAGATTAATCGCCAGTCACTCAGACCTCACCTCACAATGTACGTCACAGTAATTCCACTTCACAAGTAGAGAGTTAAAAGAAAAGAAAAAAAAAACCTTTGAAGAAAATTTGTCATCCAGGATTCTTAAAACAATAGTTATTTATTCCTTGAAGAAAATTAGTTAGGTGTTGCATTATAGGTTGTGTTATCTGTATTGTTATTTGGCTCTTGATGGTGATCATGGATGATGTCATAACAGACAAAAAACTACCAGCTAATGGTACCAACTTTCAAGGTACTGCCCTCGAAAATTGAATTATTCTGGGACAAAATGAGAGTATTTTCCGTCCCCATGATAAAATTTAACCAGCAAATATAAATTCTGGATGTGTGACACAGGAAGGTAGTGTTACAAGCTCGAGGCCGTGGGAGAACCCGATCACGTGACATATTGCACAATAGACGCTTCTAGAAGGCTGAAATAGGCATAGCAACAGTGAGTTTGGAAATTAACATTATAAATATCGTTATAAATTATGCTATTGGATCCCAGCCCAGAGCCAATGAGACGAGGTCTTATTGAAGACGGGATCAACTTCAACTACATAATTTGGTGAAATTATGCATTTAGGCACTTAGAAGAAGATTTTCTTATTTGGTAATGAAGAGAATAGTAAAAGAAATTATGTCATACTTTAAAAACCGCAGATCGGTTAATCTACGCAGTAATAAGCATTAGTAATCTACGCGCTAAAATTATAGTGGGAGATTGATATGTCCGCCAAAATTTCCAAGGATCGAGGTTCTTATTCCAGCAGTCTTTGAAGAGCGAGCAAGTGTTTTTATTGGGTTAACGGAGATCCCAAGTTTTGTCCGAGTGCGACGACTGTCGACTTGTGGAGACGCTAGGATAGCTAGGTAGAACGTTGGAGATTACCGCACTTCCATTTTAAGTGAAGTTGTGAGGAACATTGAAATTAGTATATCTCTTATATAATTGAGATTTGAGTTCAACTAAGTGAATATATATATAAAAAACAGGTCGAATACTACATTCTGCTGGAAGTCGAGCGTTCTAAAATTTACCGTTTCGACAATATAAGCCTGTTAAGACAGATTTTCAAATGTGTTGGAAATAAAGCTGAATATAATTTTAGATTGCAACGTGAAGTTGGCGAACGCAGTTCAAGTGAACAGTAGCGAAAAACTTTTAACATTGGCGCAGCAAATAAACATTATCATATCTTGAAGATTATTCAAATCTTTGGCTAGGAATTCAAAGCTAGTTTATCCCGGTCAGGAATGAATTCTATTTGAAACCATAAATAACATGTGTGTTATTTTACACTATTTGTGTAACATCACGTCATTATGTAGACCTGATATTACAACGATATACAATTTAAAGCTTGATAAGTGAGATGAGACAGGAGTATTATTTTTATTACATGTATTTGCGACAGACGAGTTAACAGTTAATTATCTTTTTGTGAAGTAAACTTTAGGAGGTCAATCACGACAGTCTAATATCGTTCATTACGATTGGAAGTTTCGTTCGGAGAACTTAAGTATGTATAATTGTAGATCAGTAGTCTTGTGAAACGATACTGAGGGTCATGCCTTTATTTGAGAAAAGTTCCTACAGAAGAAATGTTAATACCAATTAATCCGTTTTGGTTATTGTTTAACATAGTGGACGATAATTGTTTATGCCATATATATTGTTATATGAGGATTTGTAGAGCTATGGAGTGCTCATGCGAAGGAAGTTCCGCATTTTAAAGGAAGTCAAAGTATTATTGTTCTTTGATAAGAAAGGCATTGGATCATGATAAGAGCCGTTGTATACAAGTAGTCCAGTTCATGTGAAGTAACGTTTTAGCTGTGTTGACAGAAGGGTTTTAGCGGAAATACAATTAGAGAACGATTGTCTACTCATGTCAATGATACTATTATTATATTTTATTAAGCCTGAAGTTATGTAATTACGTACAGTTAACCTTTATCAGTCGACTGTATTAGACCGACAATGTAATGAAACCTATATAAGACGATGTGTGAGCAGTATATGAAGGCTACGGAGTGTTAGAAAATATTTATGTGAAAAAACAGTGTATATAATTAATTGAGAGTTGTATTGTAACCGAGAATCCAGAATCTCGAAAGTAACATGTTACCAACGTTAAATAGTGTTTATTATTATGAACAAATTACATGTAAATATTTTTCGGAAATGATTTAATTAGTTAAATAATTTGGTAGGATTTATTAATCGAATGTTTTGGAATAGCGTGTGTTTTGTGAGGGGATGTTTTTGTATGAATGATTGCCCTCTATTAAGAGTAATTGTTGAACCGAATTTGTCTAAAACAATTTCGGGGTGCGAATGAAAGAGTGTGTGAAATTTTCAGAATGATTGTTAAAGGAACATAGAAGTTATAAGCATTTTTGTAAGATCTGAATGATAATTTTATACGTGTATTTTAAACGCACACAAGGCAGTCTCAATGTAGGCCAGACAGAATGATTCACCGTTAGAAGCGAGGAGCTTGGTGTGACATAATGTGAACAGATGGCGACTCACAGCCTTGTATAAAAAGTAGATAGTTCCGAGTGCCATGCTGTGCTAGCGCTCATTGATAAAACGAGCCAATGCACGTGCATTTTCAGACGCGTGCCAATGAAGGTAACCTGTTCCCAGGAATGCTATGAATGTAAGAGCATCCCTTAAACGTTTTTCTTTTTACGTAGTGTAGGCCTATACCTGCCAAGGCTTTCATGCTGATATTTTTACACAGCATTGTAGTAAGATGTGTGTATGATTGTGTGGTTTTCTTTTTCTTTTGTTATTAGATTAATTTATTGTTATTTTGTTTATATTAGGTTAGTTTACCATTGTTAATAAATTTATTCAGTTCGTTATCTGTCGTTCTTGACGTGTGATTCATTTTAAATATAAGGATTAGAGTATTGTGGATGTATTGTAGGCGAAGCCGAGTTCCCAGTCCCCGAGAACGTAGGTAAAGGTAAGTGTGCCCCGTGTAGTTTGTTTTGTTGATCCACAATATTCTTGTAACTGCTGTATGTAAGTCCCTAAAGACCATGTTGGGAGCGATTTCTAATGTAGTAATTGGCCGGTGCTGTTAGAAATAGGCGATCCAGCTGGGGCAATGGATATTCCAACAGGCTACTTTCCGGATATACGGGTACAGTACATTGCAAGTGCCAATCTTGGTGCCTGCAAACATGGCAGACTTTGTAAGATGAAAGGCGACAGTGAATACAATCCTGATTCAACCCAACAGCACGAAAATTGCTATAATTCACTATGTTTAATAGTGATGGGGGACAAATGGTATGGTAAGGTTTCATCCTTTGTGACTTACTTAAGGTGACAAGGACTATACCAACTGTCTTGGTGCATCAGTGATTGAGTTTCTTTGTTGTTGAAGTTCCATGGACTTCTGCAATATCTTTGGTTATCAACCTCATGTACTTGCATGTATCCCATTTGCCTAAGTTATTGTGATGACTGTAGTGGTGGGCATAATTGTAGTTACTGTATTAGGGCATAGGATTGGGGTAGATGCCCAGGACTTGAAATAAAGAACGAAAATATACAAACTGACAATGAATTGCATTAGTTTTGGATTTTAGTTGGAAAAGAAATGCCTTCTGTCAAAAAACTCCTAGCTAATGTAAAATGGAGAAGTTTTTACTACAAAATATACAACCATAGTATGATTAAAATTATTTTTCTTATTTTTACTAAGATTTTTTTTCTTTTTTTCAAGAAATAAAATATTGCATTCATTCAGTGGAAAACAAATCATATTTTGAACTAATTTTTCAGTTGTCATGAAAACCCTGTTGTTTCATTTCAAGAGCTTGGACATTGTGGTCATTCAGCCCCATGTACTTGGGTATGTGTGGAATATGTCTGATAACCTGCTTCTTCTTCTTCAGTTCCTGTTTCCAGTTCCCTGGGTCGGGTTGCGAATCAAGGACCTCCACAGTTGTCTATCCCTCCACCATTCATTTCCTTCTTTCAATACTTCTTTTTCTTTTACTCCTCCTTTCTCTATGCCTTCCTTCACCGTATCGATCCACCTCTTTCTGGGCCTTCCTCGTGGTCAACATCCTGGTATTCTCTCCATAAATATTCTTTTTGGAACTCTATATTCTTCCATTTTCATCATATGTCCGTACCACTTCAGCTTACTGGTCTCTATCTTGTCTTGTAGTTTTGGGAACCCAGTTCTCTCCCTAATGTCCACATTTCTGACTTTATCCCTCCGTGTCTTCACAATTATTCCTCTAAGGAACTTCATCTCGGCTGCTTGGATTCGGCTTTCATCGCGTTTTGTTGTGGACCAAGTACCTGCCGCATATGGCAAAACCTGCATACAGAGGTAATCAAGTACGAAGATACAACAATCCAATGATTCTTGGGTGAATTTCACATCTACCGCTAATACTTAAAACCTTAACTCTATGAGAAAATTAGAAAAGGGATTAATGGTTAGCTGGATTATGTATGTTTGCTCACCTAAGGTTGTTGACAACGGCCGCCTTGGGCAGTCCGGTGGTGCCGGAAGTGTAGATGTAGACCAGCTTATCCCTGGGAGAGCCATTCTTCATATCGTCCAATGGTGCACTTTTGCTAGCACTATTCAGTGCTGTGTTGAGATCAATAGCTCCAGGGAGGAGTGCCTGTACAGTACTACCAACTTCTGTATATTGATATAGTGGTAACCCATCCAGGTCTCCCGACACCTCCTTCACAGCTGAAACACATCAACTCATTTTAGGGGAGCTTGTGCTCATGAGCACATAATTTCATTTAAAGAGCACTGTGGTGCTCGCGCACCAGCTTGAATATGACTCACTGAATTTTACCAGTATACTTGCTCATTAGTTATGATGTGATCATCACGAGGAACGGTATTCGGGCTTTGTTTCTCTACATTAACTAAACTTGTGGCTTCTGTACATTTTAGCCTACTTTCGATTTTTTCAAAAAATGAAAGTAGACTTATGAGATCTACACAGGGCCAAAAATTGTGTGTCTGTCTGTGTGTGTACTCTGAATGTCTGTCCCCCCCTATCAATTCGAACACGGTGAAACAGAATTGAACAAAATTTGGTACCGAGGTAGTACTAGCAAAGAGCACCTCAATGTCATGTTTTATATCGCCGCCATCTTGACGGAAACGTAATGGCGGCCACCATAATTTTCAAAACTTAAATCAAATTAGGATTAACCTAATCATCCGATCTCCACCAAATTTTGCAACTACATATATTCACTTGGCGAGCGTCTTTTGACTAAACTACAAGGTCATCAACCCAATAGTTTGCAGATGGTGGCCATGTACGTGTGCAAATCGATCCCCCCTATCAATTCAAACACGGTGGAAACTAATTGTACGAAATTTGGTACAGAGGTAGCACTAGCAAAGGGCACCTCAGTGTCATGTTTTATATCGCCGCCATCTTGGCGGAAACGTAATGGTGGCCACCCAAATGTAAAAAGCTTAAATCAAATTACGACCAACCTAATCATCTGGTCTCTACCGAATTTTGCAACAACATGCCTTATTGTGGGAAGCATCGTTTGACTGAACTACAAGGTCATCAGCCCAATAGTTTGCAGATAGCGGCCATTAATGTGCCAAATCGATTCCCCATATCAATTCAAACACGGTGAAACCGAATTGAATGAAATTTTTTACAGAGGTAGCCAAGGCCACCTCATATTCATGTTTAATATCCGTATAGCACGCTGTATTTGAACAAGCTACTACAACCAACATTCAATTATACTCCTTGAAAAGGACAAAGAGTTATAACAATACCCATGCATTTAGGAGAAAGTAGGCTGTATGTTCTTTACAAAACATCTTGTTAGGTGTTGATTTGGAAGAGACAATATTGGAGCATTACAAATAATATGCTGTAACTGATAATTGAAGTTAATCTTTTGTGATGAGAAAAGTAGTATTTTCAACAGAACCGACTTTACATTTAAAAAATAACTTTACTTTGATGCTTTGATGATAATAATAGAAAACAATATTTTCATCTTCAATCATGTTTACAACAATACAGAAATACAATTCTATTAAATCGACCATAGCTGTTCTCTATATTACTAAGGAGTAGGGTAGCCAGTAACAGTACTATGCAGCCTGTTGTAGAGTAATGATGATGATGATGATGATGATGATGATGATAATTGTTGTTTTAAGGGGCCTAACATCTAGGTTATCGGCCCCTAATGGTCTGGGTAACAGCAAAAATGACAATGAAATAAAAACCATAACGAAAAGTTAGTGAGACTGAAAATACTTACAAAATGGAACCCAGATTGAAACGACTCACAAAAAGTAGAGTGGAAATACTTACAAAAGGTAATTTAGAATCAAAATACTCACAAAAGGAATAGATTGAAAAATACGCACAAAATGTAGTTTTCAAAATACGTACAAAATGCAATGTAGATTCGACATACTTACAAAATGCAATTTAGATTGAAAATACTTACAAAATGTAATTTAGATTCAAAATACTCACAAAATGCAATTGAGAATCAAAATCCTTACAAAATGCCCACCACACAAAATGCAATTTAGATTGAAAATACTTGAAAAATGCAATTTAGGTTGAAAATACAGTACTTACAAAATGCAATTGAAATTCAAAATACTCACAAAAGTGCCTCCACCTACATTGAATAACTTACTAAAAAGCAAGTTAGATTGTCAATCCTTACAAAATGCAATTGAGGTTGAAAATACTCGTAAAATGCAAATTAGATCGAAAATACTTACAAAATGGGATTTAGTGTGAAAATACGCAAAAAATAGAATTTATATTCAAAATACTCACAAAAAGGCAAGTTAGATTTAAATACTTACAAGATGCAATTTAGATTCATAATACTTACAAAACGCAATTTAGGTTGAAAATACTTACAAAATGCAATTGAAATTCAAAATACCCAGTAAATGCAATTTAGATTCAAAATGCCGGCAAAATGCAATTGGGGTTGAAAATACTTACAAAATGCAATTGAAATTCAAAATACTTATAAAATGCAAGTGAAAATCAAAATGCTTCCAAAATGCAATTTAGATTGAAAGTACGTGCTAATGCAATTTAGGTTGAAAAAACAACAACTCACAAAACGGAAAAGACGTACAAAAAGTAATAGGAAGCGAAAAAACATACAAAATGTAAAAGAAAAAGAAGGAAAGGAAAGAAGGAAGCTTGTAGTTTAACGTGACCGTTAATCTAGAGATCATGAGCCACGGGACCTCCCTTTAACGTGGAATCCGAACCACAGGACGTGGCATTTCACTTCGAAAATCTCACATGCATTGACCGGGAATCGAACCCGGACCGCCTAGGTGAGAGGCATACAGCTAGACCGCTGAGCCACCACGCCCCAGAAAAAGAAGGCGGAAACCTCGAAGAATGAGGGATCCGGAAAGATGAGAGAAGGGTCAAGGTAAGGAAGGAACAAACTCTCTAGGCCTCTGATACCCTAATACCGTCGGGGTCGGAAGAGAACAAGAGTTGACCAAGGGAGGCCAACTGGAAAGATAACAGAGAGGAGCTCGGCACAAGTAAGTGGAAGCAATGCCGGACTCAGCTGGGGTCCCGTGGTCGCCAACCCACATCCCACGTCCCCTGGGGGGAGCTGTACAGTAACATTTATACACCATGTTCCCTAGAGAAAGACCACCAATGTTGTATACAAGGAGGCACTTGGCTGAAAGGGTTCTTAACATATTCTCTGCAACTATACCACAACGAGTACAAATGCTGCTATAAACTAAACTAACCACCTACCATCTTTTAGCTCGGAGCCGACGATGATGCCCTTGCTGTTAGCAGCTTTGATGGAGTGTATGAGAGGGCCCTGGCGCAGGTTAAAATTGACGAGAGCAGCGACCACACCGATCTTGGACAGTCCCAGCCAGAGACACACGTACTCGGGTTTGGACTCCATGATGAGCGCGATGGTGTCATCCCGCTTGTAGCCCTGAGACTTGAAGTATTGAGCTATCTGGTTACTCAGCTCATCTACCTGCAACAAGTTAGCTATATTAATAACATTGCTTACAGTCAGAAAAGTTGATTTTAGCCTACTTTCTATTTTTTCAAAAAATGAAAGTAGACTTATGAAATCTACATGGGCCAAATGTCAAACATAATGAAACCGAAATGAACCAAATTTGGAACAGAGGTAGCACTACCAAAGGACACCTTAGTGTCATGTTTCAAAACTTTAGATAACAAATATACCACATCATCATATCGTATCGTATGGCCTCGGGTGCCTGGTGCAAGCTTTGTTAATTGAGACCCAGAGGGTAGCTTGCATGTCGAATTTCGTCGTTCCTTTGAACGCTATGAGAGTCAAGGAGGTTAGTAAACTCCTTGACACTACAGCGCTTTCAAGTAGAGAATGGAGAAACTTTGTGTTGGCGGAAAATCCCGAGATTAATTTTGCCATTGAACACGGCCTACTGAATTCAAATGGGTTCTTTAACATGCCAACAACGTATGACATGAGTGTCGTGATTTTTGTCGCCTTCAAAAATCACTTACCACGGCCAGGGGCGAACCTGCAATCTTGGGGTTGGTAGTCCGACACTATAACCACTCACCCACCGTGGCAAGCTAATATACCCCATTAACAGAGGTTAACAGACAAATTATACATGCACCCAAGTACATGGTGCTAAATGATCAAGATGTCCAACATCAACATTGTGCCATTTGAGGGGCTTGGACATTGTGATCACTTGTTTGTTGTTGTTGTTAAGAATGTAGAGGATTGCGTTGGTTGTCTAGATGTCAGATGCATGCTAGCGCATCATATACGAACGCCTGGACACAATTTCATTAAAATAGAATTTACGTCGAAGTCAATTAGAGCAAGGATCTTCGCTGGATTTTTTTTTCTGTCGTAAGGCAAAGGAGAGAGGGGTTTCGAGTGAACTTACATAATTTGGGGTTTGGACTTTAACTTCATAACGATTAGTTTAATGAAAAATAAAAGTGTATAATATTTTGTTTTAATGTGCTATTTTCTAATAGAACAACAAATAAAGGAGTTATGATGTTAAAAGCTGGAAAAATGGCCGGCCACTGTTGTGTCTAACACTTCGTTGATTCCTGCTCGACTAGTGTAGCCAGGAAATTGGTTCTGTATGAAAAGAGCTAATAAAATTACTGTAGTTTTATGGTGTCTCATTACAGTAGTTCCCTTGTTAGTCCATTATGTTGCCTTGCTAACATGGTTACTTCATATACAGTGATGGCCCTCCCTATAGAACGGAGCTTTCCAAAGGCCGTGCCGCGGCCCGTCGCAATGACTCTCCGTCACATTATAGCAGGTGCCGATTACAACAGCGCGCCGTGAAGCCCTGGATGCTGCCATAGCATTTATTACATACTAGGCTGGCAGGATACCTTAGTTGTGATAATTAAGACTTGTTGTATAGTACTGTAGCCTACCTTGTATCAAGTGAACACGGTTAGGTATAGAACAAAACATCGAATTTTCCTAGTGGAAACGTATCTTCTCAAGAAGAAGACGTTTCAGCGCCATGCGATTTTTACCTTTGGGGGAACCTCAAACAAAAGGTATACAGAAACAATCCGCGTACTCTGGAGGCTCGCGAGAACGAAATATCAGTCAGGATGGATTACAGCGAGATTAGGGCTACCAAAACTTCCTACGTCGGTGCAATGTGTGTTTAGAAATTGAAGGACAGCATTTCCAGCAACTACGATTATTAAATACATTAAAAGTGTAAATGTGGTAAACTAGTTGGGCGCTACGCTGCTTCGCCAGTGTCTTGCTCAACACGCGGCTAGCCACATCGCCTCAGCCGTCAGGCAGCATCTGCGAGTCTATAAGGAGGGCCCTCAAATAAAACTAAGGCTTTGTGTGTACGAGACTGCCACTCACCAGTTTATTACTTTTTACCGGCCTCCTCAATCCTTTAGAATTTGTCGAAAAGAGATTATTGTTTTTCTGCTTACATACATTTCTGTAGTTATGGTGTCCAGATAATATATGATAGAAATTATTTCGTTTGTACACATGGCCGAAACCGAGCATCTCTGAGTGCACTTATGCCCTTAAACTAGTCAAAATATGGCGTCGCATGTGTATAAACCAACTGCCCCGCTTTATTTGTAAGCGGGCTCAACGCGACACAGTTCTGGCAGGGGCTATCGTCTTGTTTATTTGTTGTTATACTGTAAACAAACACATATTTCCGTTGACTTTGCAAGAAATGCAAGATTTTTCCAGTACTATTGAAACGATTTGGAAGATTTTGGTACAAACCGCACCTTCCAACTCCCTCTGGTTTAAGAGCTTGAGTTTTGTGGAACATAGACCTTAGCGTTTTATTGAAGTACACCCCCCCCCCCCCCGCCATTTTTGTACATAAAAGCGTCTCAATTTAATGTTTTTCAGTCGGTCAACACAATTGACTGAAAACATCAAATTTCGATTACTAAGGCAACACTGAAAATGGCTTCAAACACCATAACATAAAAGCGTGTTATTTTGTAATAATATATTATTTGTTTCAGGTTAGGGCATATAAACATTTTTTTTTTCGCCTAATGTAATTGGACACAATTTGTGTTGACCGACTGAAAAGCTTTCTTTAATTAGAGTTTTAAATATATGATGATAATGATGATGATCAGGGCCCGGATAAGTATGTGCTTAACTTTTCAGAAATATGTATTTATTTATGTGCTTGGAAATATGTGATTAAGTTTCCAAAATATGTTCATACATTTCTATCATATTTATATCTCCTAGATACACGAAAGATAGTTGAAACGTCCAGCTGCTTGAATAATCCATAATCCTGCCTACAATACAAATATTCCCCCTTAATAGGCAGATGCACGATACGAAATAATTCATGTGCTGTTTTCGAATTTCATTCTGAAGAGCAGAAGAAAAGATCCCTTCAAAAACTTTCATAGCACTCTTGTCAATACCCACAAGTTTCGGAGACCACTGTATTCAAGTCAAATTTCCTGTCATGGTAAGGACATTTCTTTTTTGATCATGTGATCTCCTGAGAGGCCGAGTGCAGGACCTGCGCGTCGGGATGAGAGATGGAATGGATGAAGAATGATTGAAACTGGAGAAGGATGTGGAAGGAATCGTGGCCGTGGCCGTGGTACCGTCCCAGCATTTGCCTGATGTTGAAAATGGGAATCCACGGAAAACCATTTCAAGGACGGCCGACGGTGGGGCTCGAACCCACGCGTCTACCGAGTCAGCAGAGAGCTTGGCCCCATGACCTAACGCTGCGCTTTAGCCAGCGTAGCCACTGCTGTCGGTATGGTAAGGACTAATGGAGGCTTAATGAGACTGTTGACCCCAGCCCCCCCCCCCCCCCCCTGCTATACTTAATGGCCGATGAATTCCTGTCTTCAAATACTACTACAATACAGAGACAAGGGTGCATTCACGAAATAAAGAAGCAAATTACTGGAATTGCCAAGGGTCGAAAATTTGGGCAGCAGTTATCTAAGCAGTACAGCATACCACCAAATATAGGAAATACTAGCAGAAGTACCCGTTCTTCGAACGGTGTTATATATTAACACCAGACATTATCAATTGAGCTACTGTTGCAATGGTTAGCGGTTTGTCATTCCTTCATAAGTTTATCAGAACGAAGTTAGTTTTCTGGGAATATCACACACACTGTTAATTTAAGGGCCTTAAAATGTGATTTTTGAGACCCCTTATAGACTCGCGAATTTTGTTTCTCACGATGAGAAGCGCAACATATGCTTTGATCGTCCTTCTAGGATAATTTTTATATTTCGCCTATTTTAGCATGTATTTTGAGATGTTTTTGCCTATATCCACCCTTCTACTGTATGAAAAGTACGGTGAAGAGTTTTATAAATGAATGGCGTCTTGACTCATGTTTACCATACCTAATTTTACGATGCACCAAGCATCCGAACACGATTTATAGGCGTACGTAAAGATACACAGAAAGACAGACAGACAATTCTATTGTCGTCATTTAGACTTTCACGGCCCGTGTTACTATTCATAATGTTGAATTTTGGGCTTATGCCGTGTTTATTATATTAAAATTTAAAATTCAAAAATTCAAAATTACTTAAGAAGATTGTCTAAATCGAATAGAGTACAGAAAAAAAATTTTTGGTCTCAAAATTCTTGTCGGGGAGAAGAAAAATCTCAACAGAGGAGAATGGACTGCTGAAAGAAGAGCTGCACAGTCGACCAGGATGAAAGACTTCTGGAAGAGAAAGAAGGAAACTAGACCTATAAAGAAGTGATATTTGCGTGGTCCTTGTTGGCCTGTCCGCGGTGTATATATATAAACACGGCATAAGCCCAAAATTCAACATTATGAATAATTCTATTGTCTACAACATATCACCCAGATATCCAAATATGGGTATATCTACCATACAGTATCAAACAAAACCATCCTTACGATGAACCCGTATGTCGACAAAAAAAAAAAAAAAAGTTAAAATTTGCTCTCAAACTAAATTCACCTAACGTGTACTTCCTGACGTGAAATAGATTTGAAAGCCTTGTAGACGAAACGCAATACACCTCACATAAAAAATGACCCTCTACGTTGTGTTAGGTCCCCATACACAGGAAGACCTCTTTCATAAATTATAAAGGCATGAAAACTCAGGTTCTTTAGCCTCAAATGGCCCAAATTCCTAAAAGCCGCAAAAAATGCTGATTCAATTCAGGAATTTTTGAAAATAATGTTGCTGTTTGGAGATATAATAGACTTTCTGTACTATATGTCGCACGTGAAATTGCATGAAAAAATTCTAGGTTACCCCTTGACCCCCTTAATTGCATTGACGAATTATACAGTCTACGTTGGTTCCGTGATAACCTTATAGCCATTTGCAAACTTTCACAGAAATGTAATAAATGGAGTAGCCTAATAATAATATCGTATGGCGTCGGCTGCCGGGTGCAAGCTTCGTAATTTGACACCCAGACGGTAGCTTGCATGTCAAAATTTCGTTGTTCCTTGAATCACTATGAAAGTCAAGGAAGGTAGATATCTAAGCTCCTTGAACACTATAGCACTTTCTAGTAGAGAAATGAGGAATTTTGTGTTGGCGGAATGAGATTAATTTTGCCATTATGAACACGGCCTACTGAATTCAAATGGGTTCTTTGACATACCAACATCGTATGGCATGCGAGTCGTATTTTTGCCACCTTTCAAAAATCACTTACCACAGCCAGGAGTGAATCTGCAATCTTGGGGTTAGTAGACCGACACGCTATCCACTCACCCACCGTGGCAAGGTATAAATGGAGTGACATTGCTTCTTACAGAAATAGAAGGAAAGTTGGATGCCACCCCTTGAGATAATGTTATCATGGTTACCGAATTCCATTCCTTCATTAGTTTTTTAAATTAAATAAAATTAGTTTTCTGGGAATATATCAGATACTGTTGGATTTAGAGCCTTATAATGTAGTTTTCGAGGCCCCCGAGTTTTGTTTCTGGCACCGAGGGGCTTTGTCTCCTCGTTGTACGCCATTTTTTCTATTTATCTACGCCATAATATAATACTAATAATAATAATATAATATAGGGATAGGAATATAATAGACCTGCCGTACCACACCCGCAGGTGTAAATCGCGTGAAAAAAATCTAGTGTACCCCTTGACCCCCTTAAGCGCATTATACGTATTGATGAATTTTACAGCTTAATTTCTTTCCGTGATAACTTTCTAGCCGTTTGCAAACTTTCACACCAATGTAATTAATGGAATTGCATTGCGTCTTACAGCAATAGATGGACATCTGGGAATCTGTTGCCATGGTTACCGGCTTGAATTCGTTCATTAGTTTATTAAATGAAATTAGTTTTCAGGGAATATCTAAAAAACGGTTGGTTTTAGGGCCTTAAAATGTGGATTTCGGGGACTCTTTAGGGCCCCGAGTTTTGTCTCTCACATTGAGTGGCTGAAAATGATCTTTGTCTCGTCCTTCTACTCCTATTTCAGCATGTATTTTAAGGGGGTAGGCCCTCTTTTATGAGAGGTACGGAGAAGGGTTACATCAATGAATAGTGTCGTGCCTCTGATGGATATCTGTACCAAATTTTACCTTCATACACCCAGCCGTTCTAAAGTTATAAGGGAACAAAATTGTCCACAGACAAACAAACAGACAGACAGACCAAAAAATTATTTTCGCGCGCATCCATAATAAAACAGTCTGAAACGCGTAAATAACTCAAATTTCCGTAGAAATTGCGAAAAAAAACATACAAACTTTAATTTTTATGTATGTAGAGATATACTGCACCGCTCGGTGTTGACCGTGTTTTGTTGCACAAATTTAGGTTTTACTCGCTAACCGTTGGAGATACACGAAAAGTGATCAGGACCTTTTGGATAGCAAATTAAATGATAATCTTGTGTATGCATCAAAAGTTTGATATTTTTTAGCGTTCCCTTTTTATTTGATATGGAAATATGAAATTTTGAAACCAAAGGGTGTAGTAACGTCACTAAAATGGTCGCCATTTTTTAATAGTGCAAAATATCGAAATTAAAAGTATCCTATATGTAAACATGGTAAATCAGTTACATCCATGCAAAATTTCATTTAAATCGGACCAGTGGTTCTTGCGTTATTGAGTAACACACAGACAGACAGACAGATAGATAGAAAGACAGACACACACCATCTCATTTTTATATATTAGTATGATGTACTTAAGAATAAATACGCCTGAATATGTATGTATTTATAAGAACGGAAAAAATATGTAAATAAATAGAAAATATTTAGTTAAATAAAAAATATTTATGTACATAACTATCCGGGCCTTAATGATGATTAGGGGCCGATAACCTAGACGTTAAGCCCCTTAAAACAACAATTATTATCATCTTAATGATCATGATGATTGGCTTTTACTGCCAAGTAATAAACATCTGTATTGAATTTTCAGCGTATGGACTAAAATTATGCTGGACAGGAAGTAACATTATGAAAAATCTACCAGAACAAAACATTTTTTTTTTCATACATTAAAAAGTTATCAGATTGGCATATGGAAGAGATTTATCAATGATACGATTTGACATTTGACGCCTTTCATATCTTTACAGATACTGTACATCTACACCCCTACCAACAGTCGCGAACAGGGCAAATGAGCATAAATGTCAAACACGCCGGTGTGGACCTGGGGGCTGGAGTCATTAGTGCAAGGAGGAACTACACTGAATGCATGGCCAGAGCTCTTGCTGGCTGACTTCGACAATACTATGGAAGTACCCGAGGATCTTACCTCTCGGAAGGTGAGTTGGCGCTTCTCAAAGTAGAAGGCCACCTTGTTGGGATGCCTCTTCATCTCCCTGATGAACTGTTGGGCCACGGTGTAGTGTCGAGTCTCCCACCACCATAGTAGCACATTCACCTGAAGGAAGCGGTACAGCGCCCTGGAACAATGTTACATCCTCCCTTGAGAAAACAGCACGGAACACAATTCGTCACCATAGCAGATCATTAACTTGAAATTATATCTTCTCTTATGAAAACAACACGAAACAATTCGTCACCATACTAGAGCATTCACTTGAAGTTATACCTTCTCTTGCGAAAACAGCAAGAAATAATTCTTCACCATAGCAGAGCATTCACTTGAAGTTGTGCATTCCCTTGAGAAAGCAAGGGACAACATTCGTAATTTTCTATGAAAGGTTGTGGGTTACAACTAATATTTGTATTCATTAAATTGTATCATTTACCCTAAGTTTAAATATTACTTAGAACTGTACGAATTGCATAATATTTTACAAGAAATGTTGAGAACTGTCTACTTCTTGCTTCAGATCCATATACAGTACATGTGTTAATAATATCTTAACTTGTATAGTAGTGTAACAGTCTCGGTCACTTCACGCGAGAAAATGGGAAGTAAAGACAAATAAACAAGGATTACTTTATTTTTTCTGAACCGAAAGCGCAGCGCTAAGCCATGGGGCCAAACTACCTGCGGACTCGCTAGACGTGGTTTTTCTTGGTCCCCCCCCCCCCCCATTTTCAACTCCAGGCAAATGCTGGGACGGTACCTTCTGATAGGCCACGTCCACTTACTTCCACATCCTTGCCCAGTTTCATTCATCTTCATCCATTTCATCACTTATTAACTCCTATCATAAGGTTAGCATCAGGAAGGACATCCGACCGTAAAAACCATCTGCCGCATAGAATTTCATCGCATCTCATCCCCGACCCCGTTGGAAACGAGAATAATAAGGGGTAAACATACATATTTCATTTTTTCTGAAATTGTATCACACTACTACATCCCTGAGACTTGTTAATATCCCATTTGGTCATTAGCCTTATATACTTGAATGTGGATTGGATTTGTCTGTTAATTTGTGCTGACAGCAGTTGTGTGAGAAAAGTCTATGTTTTCAAAGGGAACTAGAATTTTTACAAACCGATAGAGATTATTAATATTAATTTAGAAGAATTATTGCTTCTCAGATATCTGAATCTAGTGCAGTTGCCAGCTTTGGAAGATATACATTTTTTGAAATCTCGTGGCTCAGTGTGTGGCAGTGGTCTTCTCAGTGTGCACTAGCCAGAGTCTTGGTGAGGTGAATCATATTAACTCAAGAGTTCAATGGTACATTGGGGCGAACGCTGGCACCCGGATGGACATGTCTATCAAGGTACCAAACTATGAAGCTGACACGGGTCAGCGTCATATATTATTGCCAAATGAGAATTACCAAGTCCCTCAATAGCTCATTGGTCAAAGCATCGGGCTACAAAGCCAGAAGTCACGGGTTCAAATCCCGTATGGGTCGGACATTGTACAGTGCTCACGCTGTAACTCTGTAATTATTATTATTATTGTTATTATTATTTACATCACCATTTCGAGTTCAATTATTCTCCTTACCTAATTTTGTAATTTTACTGATGTATGATTGGGTTCTATACCTGCCAACCTCGCAAACTGAAAAATCAGGAGGTTCTGAAGACGATCTATGTCTCATCATATTTCTTCGCCATAGCCTATTACAGAGGAACCGACAAAATCGCTCAAATCAAAAAATCACAAAATCCCACCGGCATATTAATGCCAACATCTAAGTTATAGGCTACACAAATAATTTCACGTGTTAAACAAATACTATCTTCCGCAACCTACAACTACATCTCATCCACAGACTATTATGAAAACTTCTAGGAATACACGCTGAATTAACCATCGACTATTCCAAACGAAGAGATATTCAAATCGAACTGTGGGACGCGTAGTCATGGAGAATAACGGCATCTATAAATTATCGATACGAAGCGAAACTGCGGTATCGAAACACACTCAACACCTGTTCGATGAATGACTGAAGTTTTGTCATCTCGCACTTTTAGTCCGAAAATTACGTGCGAGATATTTGAAAAATCGGGAGTCTCCCGCCTAAATCGGGACAGTTGGCAGATATGCGGGGTTCTTATACTGGATATTCCTCTTTCTAGAGAACCTCACACTGCCTCAAACATTCCAAAGGAGAAGCGTAACGTCTGTTTTCGCATAAACTATAATAGTGCTATGGATTTGTCGCTATTTGTCTGTCGCTATATTATGTGGATTATATTATGTGGATTATCAGGTCAACGTACTATGTTAGGAAATATTACATTTACTATAGTATCTACGACTTTAGTAACAGTTCTGCAAATAGTTGATTTTGATGTCCCATGCATTGCTGCTATACCGTGCAGCTGGGCACAATTTCCTAACCAATGTAAGCATATAAGAACTTGTTCTTCTTCGGAGAGAGATAGACTTCTTTTTGTTGCAGGTATTTCAAGAATATAGTCAGCTTGTATTGGGGTAACACGTAAACACTCACGAAATTCCGCGGAAGTGAGGTTATGAAAATTCATCCAGTCTTTGTACGTCCTCTTGCTGGATTCTTCATCACTATCCTCACTGGATGATAACAAAAGCTCTCGTCATAATATATTTATAACACTAAACCACATTCTGCGCTGAGAAACTAGTGTCAAGACTTGTTCATTAACAGCTTAAAAGGGAATCGTCTCTTTGCAAAGATTTCTGGAAACTTTTCACTTCATTCCTTTGGACATTGCAATTCTGCATAAATGGAGGAACAAAACAGGCTTAAAAAGTGAAAAGATTCCTAACTTTTCACTTTGCAAGACAAATCTGAAAAGTGATGGTAGAACAAAATCTGAACTGAAAAGTGCAAGGTGGAAAATTGCGAAGTTCATTCGTGGAACAGGCCCCTGCTCTAAAAGAAGCTGTGAACCTTTGTTTCAAACGTTACCACAGGAAGTTTGCGTTTTATAGCACGCTAAAATAACCCTTGTCAAAGTGTTAGACGGTACTATTTTAGACTTTGTTTGCTTATCAATGCTGTGATTTCCTAATTATAAGTAGTACAATTGTGACACAGCACAGTATATACGGTATATGTATATCACATCAATTCGTCCATAATTATCATAGATATGATAGTTTGAGTCTGTTCAGCCGAGGAATATAGGAATGTTTGGAGCCTCTAGCGGTAGTTATCGTGTCCAAAAGAAAGTGATTATATAGCCTAGATAGCTAGATTATACAGGGTGTCATTTATGTACTTGAGTACCCTTAAGGGGCGTGTAGGGGATGGGTATAGGATCAATTTGAGATAGGGAACCTGGGGTCGTAACGGCATCCTAACCCAAGAAAACAGGTTTGTTTCAGACCCTCCGCCCCTGTAAATTAGGCAAGCGCGCCATATGTTACTCTGAGGTCAGGCACTCTTTCGCTGTCAACGGTCTTGGCGCGACCACCGCTCAACGTTGCGTTAGCCGAGAGGATAGCGGCGAGGTGCGTTTACCTGGTGGTTCCGGGTTCGTTTCTCCTGGGGTGCCATGGCTTCATTTTTTCTTTTTCTTTATTTTTAGAGGGGACGTAGTCACAGTGCGTGTTTATTCTGTGTTGATTTTTTCAGAACTATCGTTGATTCTGTAAATTAATTGCCTTTTGATTATTTGTATCATTAAGTTACGTGTGTTTCTGTAGTAGTTACAGACGACTGAACTATCGATTGGCAAGAGAAATGCAGCTTTATTTAGTACAAACTTCGTAAGCTTACCTAAAACTCTTGAAACCAATGTAATTCAGTCAATAAATTTTCTTCACTGTCATCAAAATGTAACGAAAAACAAATTAAAGCTCAACAACCAAACGTACTCCGTCCAAAAATGGCTTTCAGCAAAATTGAAAACAGGAAATTAAAAGCTTAACAACAAACATAATAATTAGTCAAAAATAAAAATGTCTTGATTGGCCATCAAAAACGAAAACATGACTAAAAGTCAAACCTGTTTTCTGGGTTTAGGAGGCCGTTACGACCCAAGGTTCCCTCTCTTAAATTGATCCTATACCCATCCCCTACACGCCCCTTAAGGGTACTCAAGTACATAAATGACACCCTGTATATAAACTTTTGAACTGACGGTGATTTTGGAGTCTGGGGGATGTGAAACGCGAATATAGCCTATGTCGAATTTTTCCAGAAGTCGAAACATGGTGTCCATTGCAATAGGTAGCTTTTTATTGAGCAGCTTCGGTGGCGTAGTTGGTAGCATGCTGAGCTTCTATGCCCAAGGTTGCGGGTTCTACCCGGCCGAAGTCGTCGGATTCTTTAAGGACGTTAAAACCGGCGGTCCCATGTCATAGGTTTATGGCATGTACAAGAACCTTCCACTAAGCTAAATTATAGGTTAGATTTGACTAACGCTCTTAGGTTCCAACGACGTTCGCCGCCAGGAGCCGACTGTGGTGGCATCTAATAACCAAGTTCAGAACTAGTTGTCGTTGACTGTATAATAATAATAATAATAATAATAATAATAATAATAATATCGTATGGCCTCGGGTGCCAGGTGCAAGCTTTGTAATATGACACCCTGAGGGTAGCTTGCATGTCGAATTTCGTTGTTCCTTGAATCACTATGGAAGTCAAGGAGATTAGATATCTAAGCTCCTTGAACACTATAGCGCTTTCTAGTAGAGAAATGGGGAACTTTGTGTTGACGGAAACTCCCGACATTAATTTTGCCATTATGAACACGGCCTACTGAATTCATATGGGTTCTTTCACATGCCAACATCGTATGACATGCGTGTCGTATTTTTGCCGCCTTTTTGACGGTGGCGTTTGGTAAAAAAGTAGGAACTACTTGAAAATTGAATGTCTACAGTCCTTAATTGAATTAAAAACAGATAACACACACTAATACAGCCATCACAATTAACACCGGTTATCAGACAGATTCTTCACACACCCAAAGTACACGGGGCTACATGGCTACGTTGTCGCAGCCCCTAAACTGAGGAACCAACCAACCAACCAGCTTTCTAATGAAATCTACCTAAAAGCACCACAGAACTACGGTCATACACTGGCAATAGTGCTGTAAGCACTTGCAAGTGTGCAGCGTTCACTAGACTAATTGGATCGTCAGTAATGTCACGTGAATATGAGTAGAGAAGTTGGCCCTTCGAATTCTCAGAAATGCAACGATCACTAAGCGGTCGAGTTATAATAATACGAGGACAGTAATTCTCTATCTTCCATCTACAAGGTCAGCATTATATTTGCATTGCACGACCTAACAGCTTAAAGACTTTATTTGGCACAGTTAGAATACTTGTCCAAACACTTTTTCCAACGGTACAACAAGGCACTGATGCCTAAATGAAAGAAATCTGCATCCAGTCCTTGAAGCTACGTTGAAGAAACACCTTGGAGGTGTGTAGTAATAACTGGAAGAATTCACTGTCACTCCCTTGGTGAGGAAATCGATCAGAAACACGTCGTACTGATCTCAAAAGAGCGTCACCATAACTTCCTTTGTGGACGGAGTTGTTCCGACAATATCTTGTGAGGTGGGTACGGGGGCTAGTGTCCATGATATGAATACTCGCTTCATCTCCGGTGTTACATGATCCACCCACGTTTCATCTCCTGTGTGAAGTGTGACGATAGTATCGTGGGCGCAGCCACCTTTCAATTTACATTGCGAGGGCCTGTCGCAACATATGCACTTTCTACGGCTGTATGATAATACTGTGGTCCTCTGCCTCAGCCCTACTGGAATATTCGAACACGAGGGGGAAATACGCCAACCATGGGAGCTTTTCTTAAAGCTTCCTAGTATTCGTAATACACACTGGTCAGAGTTTGACGAATCTGTCAGTGGAAAAATAATGCTCACAGCAGGCGAAGCATGGCGGAATATTATGTATAGCATTTCGTGATGGGTCACGACGTTCGGAATCGAACCACGACCAAGAAGAAGCATAGTAAGGATGGTCGAACACAAATTGGATGTGTTGTACGGTATTAGCGGGGAGATTCACTCCACACTTCAAGGATACCAACGCCTGTTACGTTATGCAAGCAATGTGCGCAGCACTCGTGGTGAACAAGTTACATACACTACATTTCGCAGGTGAGTAGTAGGTTCAAGATTATGATAATGGTTGTTTTAAGGGGCCTAACATGGAGCTTATCGGCCCCAAGTACCTCTTTATTGTCTCATAAATTATCTGTATGTAGCTGGGGCGACTACAAAGACGATCAGAGGTAAATTATGACCCAGTAAAAAAAAACACATCTTATATATAAAAGTGAAAGTCTGTATGTATGTATGTGGGTGGGTGGGTTGGTTCCGTATACAAATCTACACCGTTCCACCAATCTCAACCAAATTTTGCATACACATAGTTTAGGACCCAGAAGGAACCGCTGGCTACATGCATTTTCGATAGTCTTTCTCATTCTTCTGATTTCTTCCCTTTTGCACTCGAGCAAAGCTAATAAATTCATAAAATATACTCATGAAGGAATGGCAACGCAGATAGTTTCCATGGCAACATAGCTCAAGTCGAGACACGGCCAACTGGATGCCATTTGCGCTCTGCACTACCGGTATAGAAAATGAGGAGCTTTATTGAAATCCCGTTAGTTACTCAACTGCTCACACAGCACTGTCAACCGAGTATAGCATAACAAAGACTTGATACTATCTACTAGATATTTGTCAAATACCACTCACTCACTCACTCACACATTCATCACGAAATCTCAGGAACCACCCAACGGATTGGAATGAAATTTGGTATGCAGCTTCCTCAAGGGCCGCAAATGCCCACTAAGAAAGGATTTTCGGATATTCAGGTTCTAAAGGGGTGTTAAGGGGGTAGACCTGCATTTCATTGAATAGCAATATCTCCTGATTGGTTTCATTGGGGGATGTGATACTCGGCATATAAACTCATCATTAAAAATAAGAAGACACATGTCTGAGGGTTTTTCGATGTGGTGTATATTATGAGGTGAAAGGGGTGAAAAGTGGGGGTTTAAAGATTCCTAACGGAGCCTGTATCCCTTAAACGACATAGGCGAGGTGTTTGAAACTCAGCGGGAAAAAATCAGCATAAAAATAAGTAAATAGGTGTTTGACCGTCTTTTATAAATCGAATTTAAGGGGCCCATGGGGAGGGGTGATACTGAAAGAAAAAAAAACAGGAAAGAAAGTGTCCTAACCGATTGACTCACTCGCTCTTCAAACTCAGTGGGAAAAACTGCTTAAAAATAAGTAAGTATGTATTCGACAGTTTTTTTTGATAAATCAAATTTAAGGGGTTCATCGGGAGGGGTGAAATTCTGAAGAAGAAAAAATTGAAAGAAAATGTCCTGACTCACTCACTCATCATCGCCCAGCCAAAAATATTGAAGTTGGAAACATGGCATTTTCGGGATATGTTCGTTGTGTGTCAAAACCATACACTAAGGGAGGATTTTTGAATATTCAGGTTCTAAAGGGGTCTTAAGGGGGTTAAACCTGCATTTCATTGAATAACAATATCCCACGAGTGGTTTCATTTATGGATGTGATACTCGGCATATAAACTAATCATTAAAAATAAGCAGACATGTGTCTAAGGGTCTTTCGATGTGGTGTATTATTATGAGGTGAAAGGGGTGACGAGTGGGGGTTGAAGGATTCCTAACGAAGCGTTTAGGCCTATCTCTTAAACGACATAGGCGAGAAATTTGAAACTCAGCGAAAAAAAAAATCAGCTTAAAAATAAGTAAATCGGTGTTCCACCGTTTTTTCATAAATTAATTTAAGGGGCCAATGGGGTGGGGTCAAATTCAGGGGGGGGGAAAGGAGAGAAAGTGTCCTAACTGACTGACTAACTCACTCACTCATCAAACTCAGGGGAAAAAGACAGCTTAAAAAATAAGTTAATAGGTGTTCAAGCATTTTTTCATCAATCCAATTTAAGGGGCCCATGGGGAGGGGTGAAATTCTGGTAAAAATAATTGAAAGAAAAAGTCCTGTCTGACTCACTCACTCATCACGCCCAGCAAAAACTATTAAAGTTACAAACATGAAATTTTTGGAATAAGTTCACTGTATGTCAAAGACGTCAACTAAGTAATGATTTTTGTTTATTCGGGTTTTAAAGAGGTGTTAAGGGGGTAAACGCGCATTTCATTGAATATCGATATGTCATGAGTTGTTTCTTTGGGGATGTAATATTCGGTATATAAACTAATCATTAAAATAATCAGACATATGTCTAAGGGTTTATCGATGTGGTGTATATTATGAGGTGAAAGGGGTGAAAATTGGGGGTTGAGGGATTCTTAACGGAGCGTGTATCTCTTAAACGACATAGGCGAGAAGTTTGAAATTCGGCGGAAAAAAAAAACAGCTTAAAATATAAGTAAATAGGTGTTCGACCGTTTTTTAATAAATCCAATTTAAGGGGCCCTTGGAGAGGGGTGAAATTCTGGGGGATAAAAAAGGAAAGAAAGTGACCTAACTCACTCACTCATCAAACTGAGGGGGGAAGAACAGCTCAAAAATAAGTAAATAGGTGTTCGACCGTTTTTTTCATAAATCCAATTTAAGGGGTTCATGAGAGGGGTGAAATTCTGAAAAATAATTGAAAGAAAATGTCCTGACTTACTCACTCATCATCGCCCAGCCAAAATTATTGAAGTTAGACACATGACATTTTGGGGCTATGTTCGTTGTATATCGAAAACTTCCACTAAGGAAGGAATTTTGGATATTCAGGTTCTAAAGGGGTGTTAAGGGGGTAGACTTGCATTTAATTGAATAACAATATCTCCCGATTGGTTTCCTTTGGGATGGGATACTCGGAATATAAACTCATCATTAAGAATAAGAAGACACATGTCTGAGGGTTTTTCGATGTGGTGTATATTATGAGGTATATGTGTGAAACGTGAGTGTTGAAGGATTCTTAACGGAGCAAGTATCTCTTAAAAGACAGGCAAAAAGTATGAATCTCAGGGAGAAAAATAAGCTTGAAAAAGTAGTAAATAGGTGTTCGATCGTTTTTTTTTTTCATAAATCCAATTTAAGGGGCTCATGGGGAGGGGTGAAATTCTGGGGAAAGAAGTCCACTAAGGAAGGATTTTTGGATATTCACTCATCATCCCCCAGCAAACCTATTGCAGTTAGAAACTTGAAATTTTGGGGATATGTTCGTTGTATGACGAAAAAGACCACTAAGGATGGATTTTTGGATATTCATGTTGCATTTCATTGAATAAGAATATCTCACGAGATGTTTCTTTTGGGGATGTGATATTCGGCATATAAACTAATCATTCAAAATAAGCAGAAATATGTCTAAGGGTTTATCGATATGGTGTATATTATGAGGTGAAAGGGGAGAAAATTGGGGGTTGAAGGATTCTTAACGGAGCATGTACTGTATCGCTTATTCAACATAGGCGATAAGTTTGAAATTCAGCGGAAAAACCAGCTTAAAAAATAAGTAAATAGGTGTTCGACCATTTCTTCATAAATCCAATTTAAGGTCCCCATAGGGAGGGGTGAAATTCGGGGGGGGGGGGGGGGTGGAAACAGGAAAGAAAGTGTCCTAACTGATTGACTCACTTACTCATCAAACTCAGGGGGAAAAACAGCTTTAAATAAATAAATAAATAAATAGGTGTCCGACCGTTTTTTTTTTCATAAATCCAATTTAAGGGGTTCATAGGGAGGGGTGAAATTCTCAAAAATAAATGAAAGAAAATGTCCTGACTCACTCACTCACTCATCGTCGCCCTGCCAAAATTATTGATGTTAGAAACATGAAATTTTGGGGATATGTTCGTTGAATGTCGAAAACGTCCACTAAGGAAAGAGTTTTGGATATTCAGGTTCTAAAGGGGTGTTAACGGGGTTAAACCTGCATTTCATTGAATAACAATATGACGCGAGCGAAGCGAGGCTAAAAATGAGATGGTGTGTGTCTGTGTATTACTCAATCACGCAAGAACCACTGGTCCGATTTACATGAATTTTACATGGAAGTAGCTGATTTACCTGATTAACATATAGGCTACTTTTGATTTCAATACTTTGCGCTATTTAAAGATGGCGACCATTTTAGTGACGTCACTACACCCTTTGGTTTCAAACTTTCATATTTCAATTTCAAATAAAAAGTGAACGCTAAGAAATAGCAAACTTTTGATGGCATATACGAGGTTTAAAATTACATTTTCTAACCGAAAGGTATCTCCAACGGTTAGCGAGTAAAACCTAAAGTTGTGCTATAAAACACGGTCAACGCCGAACGGTGTAGTTGGACAAAATGTTCCATCCTTAATCTCCCTCTGCGCAGACCCTCGCCTATCCCCTGATTTAACTGTCACCTTCACATTTTACTTTATCTATGACGCGTAGCGAAGCACGGGTACTTCAGCTAGTAGAGTATAAAACACAAAGAAATGTACTGACAGTTTCAGTCGTCTTGAACTAGCTGTATGTACCCGTCTTTAATGGTTAAGTACTGAACAACGTATCGAACCGATATAATATTATGTGTACATAAGCGTGCCTCATTAACCTGAAGGACACGCAAATGATCACTCAAGTCTGCACTATATACCTTGCCTGCACAGAGCGAAGAGTTGCTCGTAAACTTCACCTAATTTATTAGCCTACTTTTCACATTTTGCAAAAATGAGGAAAAAGTAGACTTATGAGATCGATCCGGGCAAATGTCTGTCTGTCTGTCTGTCTGTGTGTGTCCCTCCCTAAATCAACTCCTAAACGGCTGAAGCAATTAAAACCAAATTTGGTATGAGTAAAGATATATACCTGAATATCTCAAGGCCGTATTTGAAGATGATGTCAGTGCTACCAACTGCTGAAAACCCGCAACTGAAATTTGAGCTCTATGTTGGATATCTTGGAAGGTATGCATGGGAGCTATTCCAAATTTGGCACACATACAGATAACAATATTTCAGTGTAATTTCCAGGAGGCTATACATGACAGTGCTGCCAAAATGATTCTAAGCCTGCTAATAGGTCCAATTTTTAAATGCATATAACTTCTACACTATCAATTAACCAAATTTTGTATGTACTATGTGTACATAAATAGATATGACTGAGCGTATTTTTAAGAGCCACCAAGGCTGTCAACTGTTTATAAATGCTCTATTTTTTAAAATCCAAATACCAATATATCAGAAAGTATTCAAGCCGACAGCTTTAAACTATGCACACATATAGTACCCGACATTCTAGATTAATTTGGAGTTAACTAATATACGTCAGTGCTACGACCAATTTTTAAATACTTGTAACTTCTATACTATCAATTGGATTTAAACCAAATTTCGTATGTACTATGTGAACATAAATAGATACGACTATGGGTATTCTTAAGAACAACCAGGGCTGCCAATTATTAATAAATGCTGTCTCTATTATTTTACCCTAATATCAATATATCAGAAAGTATGCAAGCCAACAGCTCTCAACTTTGCACACGTATAGTACATGACATCCTAGATTCATTTGGTGTAACTAATATACGCCAGTGCTGCCAACATGATTCTAATTCTGCTGATAGGCCCAATTTTAAAATACATGTAACTTCTATACTAACAAAGGGATTTCATTCAAAATTGTCACAACAATAGATCATAATATTTCGGATTATTTCTGACCAACACATGCAAGACATTGTTGCCAACATGATTTTACACGCACTGAGAGATCCAATGCCTAACTGCATGTAACGTCCATGCTATCCATCGGACTTCAGCAAATTTTGTATTCTGTACCTTAAGAGATGGAACTAAGAATACATTCAGTCACCAGGGCTGCCAACTGTAGTGCTCTATTGGGCTACATTATACCAGGTATATTTCGAACTAATTAGAAGTTTCTATATTAGCAACTTAATTTCGTCATTATTCTAGGTAGGTTGGTTGGTTCTTTATGTTTAGGGGCTGCGACAATGCGGTCATGTAGCCCCGTGTACTTTGGGTGTGTGTAGAATCTGTCTGATAACCGGTGTTAATTGTGATGACTGTATTAGTGTGTGTTATCTGTTTTTTAATTTAAGTAGTGCAACTTAGAATTTTCAAATAGTTCCTACTTTTGCCGCCAAACGCCACCGTCAACGACTACTAGGCCAAGTTCAGAACTTAGCTACTAGAGACACCGCAGTCGGCTCTTGGCAACGAACGTAGAAACCTAAGAGCGTTGTTTACATTCTTAACCTATCCAATTTAGCTTCACACAGGTGCAATTAGTGGAAGGTTCTTTAACATGCCATAAATCTATGACATGGGACCGCCTGCTTTACTTCCCCTCCGAAGGAAGGCATACTGAGGGATTTTTAACGCTCTTAAAAAATCCGACGGCTTCGGCCGGATTTGAACCCGCTATCTTGGGCATAGAAGCTCAGCATGCTACCGACTACGCCACCGAAGCCGCCATTATTCTAGATAGGTCCATATAGATTAATCATTGGCAGGAATCTTAAATTTTAAGAAAAGTAGGCTCTTTAGTTCGTCACGGAACTTCTTGTTTTCTCACTTGATGAGTACATGAATCGCGCACTTCACATTTACCACGAAATGCTCAACTAATCGAAACCTCTTTTTGAGACTGTAAATAGTTTCTAACTCTTCTTGAAGACCACCCTACCGCTTAATGAAAACCGCATTCCTAATAATTTTGTTACTGAGCTAAAAGCAAACAAAAAATAAAACTTGTTCGACAAAGCGCACTCGTAAATGATAGGTTGATATTGTACAGTGGCGTATCATATCAGTAATGGATGTGTCTAATACTAATACGAGTACATTGTACGATTATTTTTTGATATGTATTCTAAAGCCCGGTAATAATTCTCTATTTCCACACTCTTGTACCAACAATGTTGAGCAACTTTATTTCTCCGTTTTAAGTGTTTTGAATCAGGTTATCAAGTTGGTTATCAGGAGAGTAATTTCTTAATCGTGGGTAACTAATATTTCACTGCTTTCCTTTACTCTCATGAAGTACCATAAGTTCTTATTAGCTTGCTGTTTAAAACGTATCCTATTATTATTATTATTATTATTATTATTATTTTAAGTTTTTTTTTTTTTACTTTACTTTTCATTCATTTCTTTGTGGGGTTTTGATCGTCCTTTAGATTTTGCTGCTCATCAACACATAAGAAATGAGGGTCGTCGTAGGTTGAGATGAACCGAGATGGATGATTAAGCTGAATTGAAATTATGAAATCCTGAAAGGAATATTTAAGAGTTTAATAAGAAATTGAAACATATCTAATAAGAACTGAAATTTATAGGATCCCCAATCTTTGTTCCTGATAAGCCAACAACAACAACAACAACAACAACAACAACCACCCCTGGCACTATACAGCCTATGACGGGCTAAGGCCGACAAAGCGACCGCTGACCAGCCATTTGGCCTGCAGATATTGGGGTGACGCATGATCAGCGCGTCGGGTCCCCTCGGCCGTTAATCTTGGTTTTCATAATCGGGGCGCTGTCTCACTGTCAGGCAGCTACTCAATTGTCCTCACGCGGCTGAGTGCACCCCGTTCCAACCCTCATGTCAGTTTTAAAATCCCTGACGGAGCCGGGGATCGTATCCGGGGCCTCCGGGTGAGAGGCAGGCGCGCTACCTCAACACCACGGGGCAGGCTCTTTGTTCCTGTTAGATAATATTAATTATGAAATAATAAGATGATTCCTGAAGATGTGTCAGGTGTTGAAGGACACTGTTCATCCAACTATCTGGAGGTAATTAATACCAACTAATGATCATTAGTTTCTCTTAGATTATAGTACAGGTAGTTCTTAAGTATTCTTTTAGGAGCATATGACCTCGCTGATCTACCCTTAAAAACAACAACGAACTACGTTTTCTTTTACAGATTGCAATTCGAGTATTGTCTAATAAAAGTGATCGTGTGAAAGTACTATCTTTCATTGCTTCGAAGGGCAGATTAGAAGAGAACTAAAATTGACCAAGGGAGGTCGACAGAAATGAATAGATAAACCACACCATAAATCGTGGGAGCATTGTCGGACTCAGCGGAAATTCCGAGTTCGCTTTCCCACGTCCCATATGTTGTAAATCCCTAAGGAAAACGAGGTTATTATTACTACAAACTTAACGTTCATCCACCTCGCGGCACAGTGGCTAGCATTTTTGCCTGTGACCCCGGAGGTTCGGGTTCGAATCCAAGCCCTGCCAAGAAATTTAATTCTGATCTGAGGACTGGAACGGGGTAGGCCTACACTCTGACTCGTGAGGTAGAGCTTAGAAGTGGGGGAGGGGATAGGGTTCGTCAACCTCCTCAGGCAGCCTGGAAGTGATTTCCCGTGGTTTCCCATTTCTACTCCAGGCAAACGTCGTGATGGTTCCTAACTTAAGGCCTCGGTCTACTTCCCAATCCTAGCCTCAATTACAAATATTTACACTCCTACAGACACCACACTAAAACAGATTACCAGACAACATTTATATACAGGAAAGAATTCATGATGAAAACTAATAAATGTAAAACAAAAATATTGGAATACAGATGAAAGAAATCAGAAACTCCTATGGATGTCGAATTAGCAGGTGTAAAGCTAAAGGAAGTAGGAGATTTCTGTTACTTAGGAAGCAAAATAACCAGTGATGGATGAATAGGTTAGCACAGGCAAGGAAAGCATTTCTACAGAAAAGGAATCTGTTTACATCGAATATAGATTTAGGTATTAGAAAGTCATTTTTGAAGGCCTTTGTCTGGGGCGTGGCACTCTATGGAAGTGAAACTTGAACTGTTGGAGCAGCAGAAAATAGGAGAATTGAATCGTTTGAAATGTGGTGTTACAGGAGAATGATGATCAGTTGGGTGGACAGGGTTACGAATGAAGAGGTAATAATAATAATAATAATAATAATAATAATAATATCGTATGGCCTCGGGTGCCGGGTGCAAGCTTTGTTAATTGACACCCAGAGGGCAGCTTTCATGTCGAATTTCGTCGTTCCTTTGAACGCTATGAAAGTCAAGGAGGTTAGATATCTAAGCTCCTTGACACTACAGCGCTTTCTAGTAGAGAATGCAAGAACTTTGTGTTGGCGGAAAATCCCGAGATTAATTTTTCCATTGAACACGGCCTACTGAATTCAAACGGGTTCTTTAACATGCCAACAATTTATGACATCCATGTCGTGATTTTTGTCGCCTTTCAAAAATCACTTACCACGGCCAGGGGCGAGCCTGCAAGCTTGGGGTTGGTAGTCCGACACGTTAACCACTCACCCACCGTGGCAAGCTGTTGTGAGGTATTAAGACGAGTGGGAGAGGAGAGGTGTTTCTGGCGACTGCTAATGAAGAGAAGAGATTGGTTGGTAGGACACACACTTAGACACGCAGGAATAGCAAACTTAGTTATAGAAGGATGGGTCGAGGATAAGAACTGTAGGGGTACACCAAGGTTAGAATATGCTAAACAGATTACCTCGGATGTAGGGTGTGGTAGCTATGTAGAGATGAAACGATTAGCTCAGGACAGAGAAGCATGGAGAGCTGCATCAAACCAGTCGAAACACAGAAGACTCAAACAACAACACATACCCAAGTACACGGGGCTGAAATGACCACGATATAAGAACTCTTAAGTGAAACTACAACGACTACATAACGTTACAATCGTCTCAATGAAGCAAGAAACTGTGTAATAGAGCATTCATTTCAGAATCTGGTGTTGTAATGAAGAGGCTGGTCAATTGGTTACGTCCTCCATTTGAGGCGTTTGTCGTCAGCTCTGTAATAGTGTAGGCCTAATTACAGACATTCTCGAGAGGATGAGTGCCTTGAAATCACAACCAGCAGCATTCATACTCAAAGTGTATAGCAACAGTATGGTGACAGCTGTTCGAAGTGGTGGTTAGAAAACAAACATGCCATTATTTCAGTGTTGATTGTTATTTTAAAGTGCTAGGTCATCTGCCCCTACACACTAACACTGCTGCACCCAATATACAATAAGTGAGGATAGTGGAGGACACATTGTTTGGTCCAAATAATTTGTTCTTATGGATTTCCATTTGATTTTATATTTGTGACGTCACACCATCTCTATAATAATAATGTTATTGGTTTTACGTCCCTTTTAACTACACTGGCTTTTAGAGACGCCGGGGTGCCGGAATTTTGCCCCGAAGGGGATCTTTAACGTGCCAGTAAATCTACGGACACGGCTCCCTCGCATTTGCGCACCCTCAAATGCCAGCTGACTGCGCCAGGATACGAACCTGCAACCTCGGGCCCAGCAAGCGAGAACGTTACCCCTACACCATCTCTGTATTTATAACTAACTCCACACCTGCCAACTATCGGTAATCAAAAATAGGAAGATTTTTAAATGACTGATTTCATCGCGCATAGGAAAAAAAAAACAAAGAATAGTCACGATAGACTTTGCACCAGCAGCGTCCAGAGTGCCTCACACTGTACAAAGTTGCACAGCTGAACACCTGTGAATGCACAATGCAGAGTCGTGGTAGGCGTGGTGCCTGGTCGGTCACGGTAGACAACGCTCCGTGCACATTATGGGAGGGACGTATCCTGCAATGCTACTCGTGTCTTTCATTATCAATTCGTAATCAGAACTTGACGTTACAGACAGTTAGGAACGGGGCTCCGAGTGAAAGCCGAAGTTAAACGATTGACTTCGCGTCATCACATGGTAGCTTTACGATTGGTTACAAAGTGAGAAGCTTATTATCCTCTCTGTTTCAAAATAAATCATGTGATTGTGCCAGAACTTATCTATACTTACGACACTTTACTAAATATAAAATACTGTAGTGTAATATTCAACATATCATATTCTCAGAATACATCACATTGAAGTACCTCCATTTTCTGTACAATGCACATCGCACTGTTGGTCTAGGGGTGTGATTCCTGCTTTGAGTGCGAGAGGTGCCGGGTTCAAACCCCGGCAGTGCCTTGCAATTTTATTACTTTTGTTTTTATCTTTTGAAACGATTCAAAAAGTATGTAAAAGAACCTTAGGAACGTTCTTTTTTTCGGGCGAGACTTCCGGTAATTTAAATACATAGGTTGAGGTAAACGCTTCTTTTTTCCCCGTTGGTTTACCCTCCAGGTTGGCTTTTCCCTCGGACTTAGGTTGGTTGGTTGGTTGGTTGGTTGGTTCCTCAGTTTAGGGGCTGTGACAACGCGGTCATGTAGCCCCGTGTACTTTGGGTGGGTGTAGAATCTGTCTGATAACCGGTGTTAATTGTGATGGCTGTATTAGTGTGTGTTATCTGTTTTTAATTCAAGTAAGGACTGCAGACATTGATTTTTTGAAGTAGTTCCTACTTTTGCCGCCAAACGCCACCATCAACAACTACTAGTTCAGAACTTGGTTACTAGACGCCACCGCAGTCGGCTCCTGGCAACGAACGTTCTTCGTTAAAGAACGAAGGTTCTTTAACATGCCAACAATCTATGACATGGGACTGCCGGCTTTACTTCCCCTCCGAAGAAAGACATACTGAGGGATTTTTAACGACGGCTTCGGCCGGGTTTGAACCCGCGATCTTGGGCATAGAAGAACAGCATGTACCAACTACGCCACCAAAACCGCTACCCTTCCTTGGACTCAGCGAGGGATCCCACCATAACCACCGTAAGGGCAGTGTCCTGGAGCTTGAAACACCTGGTTGGGGGATACCACTGGGGAGGTGGGGCCACCCTCCTTGCCTCTTCCTTACCTATCCCTCCCAATCTTCCCCTCACTTTTCATCCCTCATGAGGCCCATGTTCGCTTTGCAGGTGAGGCCGCCTGGGCGAGGTGCTGGTCCCACCTCCCCAGTTTTATCCTTCGTCCAGGTGTTTCAAGCTCCAGGACACCGCCCTGGTGGCGGTAATGGTGGGATCCCCGCAGAATCCGAGGGAAAAGCCAACCTGTAGGGTAAAGCGACTAAAATAAAAAAAAAATGCGTATGACCTCAAACTATGTATTTATATTACTGGCACACAGGAAGTGCAAGTCTCGCATGAAAAAAAAAGTTCGTAAGGTTCTTTTATATAGTTTTTGAATATTTTCAAGAGATAAAACAATAGTAAAAATGCTGGGCACTTCCGGGATTTGAACCCGGGACCTCGCGCACTCAAAGCAGGAATCATACCCCTAGACCGACAGGGCGACGTACAGACGTCAGAAAATGGAGGTACTTCAATGTAATGTATTCTGAGAATATGATATGTTGAATTTTACACTACAGTATTTTACATTTAGTAAAGTGTCGTAAATATAGATAAGCTCTGGTACAATCACATGATTTATTTTGAAACAGAGAGGATAATAAGCTTCTCACTTCGTAACCAATCGTCAAGCTACCATGTGGTGACGCGAAGTCAATCGTTTAACTTCGGCTTTCACTCGGAGCCCCGTTCCTAACTGTCTGTAACGTCAAGTGTAATCAGACCACCCCCTTCCACACCTGCTATTCCGAGACGCACACTCTGCATAGTGCGACTCGACCTTGAACGGTGCTGCTTTACAGCCTGAGCTATACCGTAGAGCAGGGGTCTCCAAACTTTTTAGCCTAAGGGCCACACTCACTCCTCCACTAAGCCCCAAGGGCAAAGACCTAGCTATACCTCTAGTCACCTCAAGACCTAAGCGGTCCCTTTGGTGTTCTGGTCTGTAAAGAAGCTTACGCGCCAGGAAAGAGTTCCCACTCTTTTTGCTTGTTTTTGGCGCACAAGATTTCCCATCACATTTGCGATGTTTCTGTAAGCTGGCTACATTACCTTTTTGAATTTCCTTTGTAAAAAAATCTGTGAATAAAATTTTCATTTTCACGTTAATCGCGAGCTTTGCCAATTTTGCTTTTCATGTGATGAATTATATTTGTGTGAATATTTGTATTTGGAACGATAGACAGAGTAATTCAGTATGAATTTGATATTATATTACATTTTGCTGTGTACAGTATATAGACAATGTGTTCAAACTGCAGCTCTAAAGCTTGAATCACCAATAAAATACATCAAAGGTAATAATAGCGGAGAGAAGTTGAGTAAAAAGTGCAAACAAATGATTTTAAATGTATGGTCTATAGTAGGCTGAGGGATGACAATGTAGAGTTTCCATGCCGGAAACACAAGAACGGAGAGAGAGGAAATGCGCGGAGGGATATTTTCCTCAGGACTTGAAATGACGTTTGGTATAGCTCATCATACCAACACACTGTTGTTTTGAATTACGTGCAAATTTTAGTTTCGGGGCTCGCTGGCGAGTGAGACATCTATGACGCAGGGCGTGGGGGGTGGAGGACTCCACTCCGTTTGTACGTGTTTTTTTTTTCAGCTTTCGGCACTACTTATCTGTGTAAAAAATATTCTCCAAAATGAAGTATACAAAAAATAAATATTTACAAATCCAAATTTACTGATGAGGATTTGAAGTCGCTGCTGATAATTTCCACTAGTAAACTTGATCCACAACTGCAAAAAATTGTCAGAGGAAAGTAGCTACAAAAATCTCAATAATCATAATGTTCAATTACATTATGTGAATCACCTATGTCGTTCAGTGAGCTTTCAGGATAAATCTCATATCATTAACTAGCAACCCGCCCCGGTTTCACCCGGGAACAGTTATGAATGCATTACGTGATAAGCGCTTTTCTTTTTCGATGTCAATGAACTACGACCAATATCCGTTTTACGTCTCGGCATGATGGGTTAAAATCACTGACTGGACAATTAGTTATATTATCATGGAGATAGCATGTGCAACGAATTCTTGTCAGACGTAATTTAAGAATGGCGAGGTGCATGAAACACAAATCGCCCTTCCATCCAATCTTAACTTGACTGTATATTTTGTGGAACGAGAAGTTCACAGGCGAAATGAAGAAAAGCCGAGTTGCACTTCCAGGGAAACTTCAAACACAACCACTCTTCTCTGAAGTCTTAACTCAAGATGACTCGACAGTTTGCTGCTGGCTGTATCTGGGGTGATAGGCTCGCCCCTAGCTAGCTCGTAAACTGTCGCCTCAGTAATTGAATTGAGATTGTTGGAAGAAATGAAAACGTAAAAACACTTATAGTGGGCGATGCATTGAAGATAGAGATATGCTCTCGCGGATTTTTGTAGAACTATTCATGCTGAACAATTCTTACACTCAAAGTACATAGATATTTTTAACAGTTTACCCAGCGTAAGCTTAAAAAGCGCATGGACGCCAATTTTTTTTCGACTTTTTCACTGAATTCGTTACTGCTTGGCTTCCTTTCATCATAAATTATTTTCTACAGAAAGTTGTAGGTTATATTTGATTAATGCTCTATTAAGTCCCAACGTTCACCGCCAGGTGCACGTTGCGGTGGCATCTAGTTGCCAAGTTCGCGGCTAGGTGCCAGTCCATTCTGTGAATACCATTCTCCTGTAGAAATGCATTGAGAATGTCAGCTCTGTGTGGGCGAGAGTTATCGTCACGAATGTGAAATTTGGACCGAAATTGTCAGCATACCCTTTCACTACAGGTGCCAGGATAGTATCCCTGTAACTTATGCCAGTCATATGCCCTTGGATGTACACACGAGGGATTCGGCGACCATACATGATGCCACCCCAAAACATTGCACCAACTCCTCCCTGTTGGTATCGGTCTCGGATGTATTGGTCGTGCATACGTTCACCGGGTCGTCTCCACACTCGCGCAGATCTATCCTCATTGACACAGGCGAGTATACACTGCCGATATACACGCACGCAAGAACAACTACTGGTCAGAAATATGCAAACCTTGTTTTGATATGTGCGTGTATATACTGTAGATCAGAGCCATCCACACAGCGCTCCCCGAGCGCTAGCGCTCCGGCCGAGCTCTAAGCCAGTGCTCCGAGCGCTTTGGTGGAAGATAGTTTCGGTAGTGGTGGGAGGAGCTTGGCTGGTTGAACGCGCTGTCTGCCCGCCGCGCCGAAGTGAGCAATGTTTGGCTCAACGTACATTTGTGAGAGTTTCTTTTCGGTTCTTAAGCTTACAAAAAGTAAACATCGTGCAACGATGAGTGATAGAAACTTGCGCAATTGTTTACGAATAGCTGTGTCCAGAAATATTGTACTCAATTTGGAGAAGATTGTTTCCTCCAAAACTAAAAGCTCGTAAAAACGACGGAGCGAAAGTCACTCAAGGTCTGTACTATCTGTTCATATTTGGTAAAATGTTGTTGAATTTTTCTCTTTAATATGTTCACATTTCAGATTGGAATAAATCACAATATTCTTTACGTAACACTTGCGTTCGTTTCCTGCACATTCCATACATCAGAGTACCATTCGATTTGTATATGCGGTATATTTTTATGGCAAAACAGCCCTATCAATATGATGTCAACAATCCCACGAAGGCCGTCGGCTGCACGACTGTACTAGTCACCGCGGTCGGAACAACGTCTGTGTCTGGTCTCCTCGCTGCCACAGTGTAGTGGTGGTAGGGGAAGTGCCGCTAGTCTGACTGCCTAGTGCTCCCCGAGCGCGCCCGCGCTCCCTGAGCTCAATGACTGGATGGCCCTGCTGTAGATATATAAATTATACATAAACTTTTGAACTGACGGTGGTTTTGGCGTCTGGGGGATGTGAAACGTGCAGATATGTCGAATTTTCCGGAAGTCGATGCATGGTGCCCATTGCAATAAGTAGCTTCCTCATGAAATCTATCGAAAACCACGCCCAACTTATCTAATTATGATGTGGTGATAATGTGGGTGATCTTGAGATTGTTTACTAATTTAGTGAGGAACTTGTACGCGACTTTGCTGTCTTCAAAAATTCACTGTCATACTGCTGCTCGTAACAATTTCACCATTTTATGCACAAAATACAACCAATCAGCAGCGGCAGGATGATCCGCCGTCCCGAGTTCCCAGCTCAGTGAGGAATGACGGCAAACATAACAATAACTTACACACGAAACCAAGAAACAATTATCATATTCTCCTTGAGAATGGAAATTATTTGCAGTGCCTATTTTTTGACAATATACCACCGGGGGAGGGGGGGATGAAAATTCGGAGGAAATAATAGTAACTAAGAAGATATGAAGAAGAGATGAAAATTCAAAAGGATTGGCAGGTATGTAACTCTATTAAGAGTTGTACAGTGATAGCCTTCTCTACAGAACGGAACCTCGCAGGCGCCGTGTGACGGCGAGGGCACTGTGGCAAGCTGCCTGTCGAGCAAAGCAGCGTAGCGCCCAACTAGTTCAACACATTTACACTTTATAACAGATTTAATATTCATCATTACTTACATGAATTTCAGAGTAGTTAATGGAAATGCTGTCATTCAACAAGTTGCACCGACGTAGGAAGTTGTGGTACACTCGCTGTGATTCATCCTCACTGATATTTCGTATCATTACGGTACAGTTATTTCGTTCTTGAGAACCTCCAGAGTACGCGGATTGAATTTTTGTATACCTTTTGTTTGAGGTTCTCCCACAATTAAAAATCACACGGCGCTGGAACTTACAAACAAATCTACTGCAAGACTTCTTCATGAGAAGATGTTTTGCTCTATACCTAACCATGTTTACGGGATACGAGATAGACTACAGTACTTCACCACAAGTCTTAATTATCTCAACTAAGGTATCTTACCAGCTGCGTATGTAATAAATGTTATGACATAATCCTGGGCTTCCCGACCCGCTGTTGTAATCGGTACTACATGCTATAAATCTAGCGCTGACTCATTGCGACCTGTCCGTCACACGGCCTCTGCGAGGCTCCGTTCTGTAGAGGCGGCTCTCACTGTAGTTGTTAAATTATTTCAAGGACTTGAGACATGTTGGTCATCAGCCCCATGCACTTGTTGTCTGAGGAATATCCTGAGGATATGGTGGCCACATATCATTTCCAATTTAAGAACTATGGAACAGAACTAAACAAACACCTATTGACATTGAGATGCGTCGCAGGAAGTGGAGATGGTACGGGCACATCGCCAGACAAGCACTGGACTGGAACCCACAAGGCACTAGAAGAAGAGGCAGGCCGAGAAACACCTGGAGGTGGAGGGCATTGAGAATGGTGGGAAGACCTGGACGGAGATCTAGACCTTGGTGCAGAACATAGTCCGATGGCGGAAATTCATTGATGCCCTATGCTCCATTTAGGTGTTACAGGAAATAAGTCAGGAAGTAAATCCATGTAGGCTACTTGGGTGTGTGAGTTGAATTAGTCAGATAATCTGTTTTTCTGTGAAGACTGCAGTAGTGTGGTAGGAGGCCCGTGGCTTGAAATACCCCAGGGGGAAAACCAACCACACCCAGGATGGTCCTTGTCAGCGTCGCGATTCGAACCTTGTATCTGCGTACATGCTGCGGCTCCCCATCGCACTGCGATGATCGCAGTAATGATGTCCAAGTAAGGAGCCTGTGTTGAAAAAATTACACCCGTCGTGACGTGGCCTTCGCATGGTATTTTGTCATCGTTCATCAGATGTCTCGCGCTAAGGGGTCTGCTAGTATTTTGAATCTGCCCGAGTCAAAATTAATGTCTGTATACACATAAGTGCAAGCCTCCGTGGCTTAGGCGGCAGCACGCCGGCCTCTCACCGCTGGGTCCGTGGTTCAAAACCCGGTCACTCCATGTGATATCTGTGCTGGACAAAACGGAGGCAGACAGGTTTTTCTCCGGGTACTCCGGTTTTCCCTGTCAAAATTTCATTCCAGCAACACTCTCCACTTCATATGTCATTCATTTAATCATTGCCCCAGAGGAGTGCGTCAGGCCTCGGCAGCCGGCACAGTTCATATCCTCACCGTTAGATGGGGGCTTCATTCATTCCATTCCTGACCCAGTCGGAGACTGGAAGCAGGCTGTGGATTTTCATTCATACACATAAGTGGATCACATGTAACCGGGTGAGCTATTTTAAGCAGATAGGGTGAATTGGGGAGAGGATACAGGAGTGTCGAGCCCCAGTTTGCGACCATGACCTAGGTTCACCGCCCGTCCTTCACCAGTTAATACAGTTGCACGTTTATGGGCTTCGCTCGCATTTGCGAGGGAAAATAGCTGTTCTCGCAAAAAGTGCTTTCCTCAGTCTGGCTCGCTCAGGTGTTGATGGGAGCTCACTTGTTGGAGAGTGCGGGGTGAGACGGAAAGCCTCCGGAAGGGGCTCCCTACACTCAGCCTTCCTTTCGTCGCTATGGCAACCTGCTTACTACTTGGCAGAATATATCGGCCCTTTGCGCACTCAGTATGACGAGTCGACACTGCTCGGTAGTTACGGCGCAATGTTTCTGGTTGGTTGGTTCCTTAGTTTAGGGGCTGCGACAACACGGTCATGTAGCCCCGTGTACTTTGGGTGTGTGTAGAATTTGTCTGATAACCGGTGTTAATTGTGATGGCTGAATTAGTGGTTTATCTGTAATTCAGGTAAGGACTGCAGACGATCAATTTTAAGTAGTTCCTACTTTTGCTACCAAATGCTACCGTCCACGACACCTAGCTGCGGACTTGGTTACTAGATACCGTCGCAGTCAGCACCTGGCGGCGAACGTTGGAACTAATATAGCATTATCAAATAATCTAACATACAAATTTTGGCTTCACACAAGTGTAGTTAGTGGAAGGCTCTTTTTCATGCCATAAATGTATGGACATGGGACCGCCGGCGGCTTTACTTCCCGTATGCAGCGATTACCGATGCGGTCAAGGGCAGTCTGTATACAGCACCCTCGTTCAGACCAGGGGAGATGCAATTAGCCATTTAAGTTGGCCCACTGAGCGTCAGCTCCACACCACGTGATCGCCTGACAGAGCGACACACTACCGCCATGTCATCAGCACTTCCCACGATCAGACCCAGTACCGGATCAACTATGTCTATGTGTGAACTATGTTCACATGATTCAAATCTAGAAGTACTGAAGCTTCGGGAACTAAAGGCCATCCCTAGAAATAAGAGTATCAGGGGAAGGAAGGGGGGGGGGGGGGGGGGGGGGACCACGAGTAATTTTGAAAAATTATAGGCGTAATGAAATCCCTTCCCCCCATTCTCTCTCTCTCTCTCTCTCACGCCGTAGACAGCTGTTGGGGATTGGTTTAAGTAATGCGATATGTCAGAGAAGATACGAGAACTCAACGTATGCACCCATCAGGGCCGTTCCAAAGCTCGCGTCCATATTCAGACAAGTTTAATTTTGCACCCTTTAGGGATGGCTCAAATGACTTTGGGGACGAAATACCTTCATAGATGTTTTTATGCGACCCGACCAGCATGTAAGCAAAGTTCGGAAGATTGCCATTCGCGGTGTTCCCTTTTTTCCCCCCGATTTTTATGGTAGCTGGCCGCACAACGATCGAGTTCCTATTATTTTTAATAATAAATATCATCAACTAGCCGTTTCGCCTGGCGAGGCTCTGGTGACCATTTAATATGTAACAGAAAGACACGTGCTCTATCAATGTGTTATAAATAGATGAAGGATCATAACTCACCTCACATAAAAATGTATCTACTACAGGAAGTCTACTACCAGAGTGAATAAGTGTCGTTCACTACCATAATATAAGAAAGTAAGTCCACTGCGATTTTTGTTTGACCCATTATTTTATTAGTCTACTAAATATAGCTTCATAGTGGGCTGTATAAAGTTATTTGTAACATGGTATGCTATTTTAGACAATAAATAAATAAGCACTACATCGGATGGGAAGTTGAATGAATTCCTGTGAGCTGGCATTGCCATGGTAACAGCTGGCCATTTGTATGTTTACCCGAATGGGAATGGTGTTTTGCATTTATCTCGAAAACGGTTGGTTGGTTACTCAGTTTAGGGGCTGCGACAACGCGGTCATGTAGCCATGTGTAATTTGTGTGTGTGTGTGTAGAATCTGTCTGATAACCGGTGTTAATTGTGATGACTGTATTAGTGTGTGCTATCTATAATTCATGTATGGACTGCGGACAGTCAATTTTCAAGTAGTTCCTACTTTTTCTACCTAACGCCACCGTCAACGACAACTAGTTCTGAACTTGGTTACTAGATGCCACCACAGTCGGCTCCTGGCGACGAACGTTGGAACGTAAGAGCTTTAGTCAAATCTAACCTCTAATTTAGTTTCACACAAGTGTAATTAGTGGGAGTTTCTTTTACATGCCATAAATCTATGACATGGGACCGCCGGCTTTACTTCCCCTCCGAAGGAAGGCATACTGAGGGATTTTTAACTCTCTTAAAAAATTGGAAGACTTCGGCCGGGTTTTCGAAAACTGTTGGTTCTAGGGATTGGACACATTGTTATTGGAGTTTCTTTAGGACCTGTCGAGATTCGTTTCTCGCTTCGTGAGGCTTATAATAAGCTTTGGTCCTTCTACGACAAATTCAACTATATTAGCCTATGTTTACGTGCCAAAGGGCCTAAATCTAAGAATGGAGAGGACTGTCCAAATTTAAAGTAAGCAGTGTTACCCGCAGGTTTCCAAAAGGCACGTATGCAAAATTTGATTCAAATCGGTGAAAAGGTGTAGAAAAGGGGACAGACAGACAGACAGACAGACAGACAGACAAACAAACAAACAAACAAACCACAAACAGACTTCCAGATTATCTGTTTTTGTACAATAGTCCTGGCCCCCAATATTTGAAAAAAGTGGCCGTTTCTGTGTAAGTGAGGTGTGGCTGTATTCAACGAAAGAATCCATAACATCCCAAAACTTACCCAATCCAGTATTCTTTTTTTACCCCCAGTGTTGTACCTCTGCCTATTCTTATTGAGTGTGTTGAATATACCGGAACACAATCAATCAGGAATAAGCAAGGTCAGTGAGTTACGTGAAGTGTCATCTCACTTGGTGAGAGGCCTCGCCAGCAATTAAGAAGGTTATTTACGTAATATGCTGAACTAGCGTGCGCGCTAAGTTACTTGAGGGCGTAGCAAGATAGCCTTGGGACACTTCACTTCCTTTCAAATTAGTGTCGACTAATTTACCTTGATCCTGAATATTACGCATTTGTTTTTCCTTCTCTAAACGAATCAATCCGAAGTAGAAAATACCTGTCTTTACTGCTGAACATGACATAAGTTGCTCTAAGCAGGGGGTCTTCAAACATCGGACCGCATGTTGTAGCCCTCCCAGCTATAGTCTTCGATCAAAATCATCACAAAACACAGATGTAAACTTATACTATACAGTGCTCAAAAATTAACACATGCCTACAATTGATTCAAAATGCGTCGAAAGGAACAATCTTAAAGATATTTGATCTTATATAACAACTTAGACTTTGCTTGCCACGTGAAAGAGTGGTTAACGTGTCGGTCTACTAACCCCCAAGCTTGCAGGTTCGCTCCTGGCCATGGTAAGTGATTTTTGAAAGGCGGCAAAAATTACGACACGCATGTCATACGATGTTGGCATGTCAAAGAACCCATTTGAATTCAGTAGGCCCTGATCATAGTGGAAAAATTAATCTCGGGAGTTTCCGCCAACACAAAGTTCCTCATTTCTCTACCAGAAAGAGCTATAGTGTTCAAGGAGCATAGATATCTAACCTCCTTGACTTTCATAGTGCTTCAAGAAACAACGAAATTCGACATGCAAGCTACCCGCTGGGTGTCAAATAACAAAGTTTGCACCCGGCACCCGAGGCAATGCGATATTATTATTAGCTTATAACTTAGACTTTTACGGCCGGCGTTCATAAGGGGGCATCCATTAATTACGTGAAGCAATTTTGGCGATTTTTCGACCGCCTCCCCTTGGTGAGATGTCGCGAGATTTTGCTGGACCCCCTCCCCTAATCTCACGTGAGATTTTTCAAACTGCGCATTTTTAATGTAAATAACTTAATCTGTGCTTGATTGCGTTGGATTTATTAAGAAAAAACGATTTTCTTAATTCTTTTTATTTAAGACTAGTTAAGACTAGTATTTAAGACTTCTAAGAACGTAGTCTAGAATAGAAAATTGAACAATAAATTACTTAAGTAGGAACTGCTAAAATAGGTGTCTGGACGAAACCCTTCGCATTGGTCGCGCGTTTGCCTAGCAGGTGGCGGCTAAATAATCGAGGGGCTACTTTGTGGCGTTCGCATAACCGCGATAAATATTATTATATATGATTTTGCCATAATTTAATGGAGAAACATTTTTTTCGTAATTTAACCCAGTTTTCTCGCAAATTTAGACTGTTTCTTGCGGAAAAACGAAATATTTGCCATATCCCCCTTTCCCCCCACGTAAGATTGGGAGAGGTTCGGCTCGACCCCCCCCCCCCCCCTCACGTAATTAATGGACGCACCCTAGCTTATTTGATATTGTGTCTTAGTAATGTGTTCCCCCTTTACGAAGAGCCGTAGTCATTAATGTTGTTTTATTTTAGGGTCTTGGACATTATGGTCATTCAGCCCGTGTACTTGGGTGTGTGTGATATATCTTATAACCTGTGTTATTGCGATGGCTGTATTCGTGTGTGTATTTGTAATTCAGGTGGGAATTGGGAGGTGGTCATGACTTTAAGTTAGGAACCATCCCGGCATTTGTATGGAATAGAAGGGGGAAACCACACGGTAAACTCTTTCAAGATGGCTGAGGTGGGAATCGAACCCACCTCTTCTCAGTTTTGCCTTTCGAGGCTAAGAACCCCATTCCAACCCTCAGACCAGAATTAAATTTCTTGGAAGAGCCGAGAATCGAACCCGAAAGTCACATAGGTGTACTACTTGTAGTGCCCCTTTATCACCGTACAAAATTTCAGGGTGATATCAGTTATAGTTTCGGAGATATAGAATGCCAGTGAAATATTTCGCACAGCCGCCATGTTGTATTGGTGCGACGTATTACAATTTGAAGGGCACAGTCGGGGTCGGACGAAAAAGTACTATGTCTTTACCGAGTTTCATTGAAATCGCTTCAGCCGTTTAGATTTTATTACGGACACACATACGGGCAAAAGGTGATCTCATAAGCCTATATTTTCATAAATGAAAATAGGCTGGAAATAGAAAACTCAATGTAAAATTAAGACTAGAGTAGCCAGTAGACATTTTAGAAACAGTAGGAACGGATATCATCAAAGTTTACAATGACAATAGGAATTTACAGAACTATACATTGCGCAAAAGATTCGACTGAAAAAGTGAGTACACACATAACTTATTGCAATTAAAAAGAATACATAGTGGCATTAAATTGAACACACTTAAAAAAAGGACAATATAAAATTAAATAAATAATGTTATAAAATCAATCAACTAGTTGACATTTAAATAAATTCATTAACAAATATTGGAATGCCTAAATTAAATTCATTATACCCACAAGTTTACATAAGAAGGATCATATTGCCCTGGTGTCCCCTACAAAACCCATCATGTGTCCTCAAAATATTGTTTCCAAAATTTCATTATGATTGGAAGAGCCGTTTAGACGCCAATCCCGGACAGACAGACATCTAAGGTAAGCAGACAATTTTTATAGATTTAGATTAAAAAACCACACACACACGAACACTCACACGAACATCGATTCATGGATATGATTTTGTTTTTCAGGTCTAGATGATGACTGATGAGTACCTGTTAACCTTTCTAACATAGTATTGCAGTCGAGCACTTGTTTACAACACTGGTCTACAGACCAGTTTCTTTATAACGTTGTTGACACACAAAGTTAGCTATTTTTGCATTGAAGTTGCGGGGACAAGTACAAATCCAGAACAGAACAAGAAACGTCTCATAAGTTCAGCGGACGACCTATTCACGCTGAACGAGTTACTCTACAACTGCGCAATATAGTATCGAAGTATTCGTATATGCGCTTCTGGTTCTCGCCTGACCGAGGCAGCAATGAAACGCGGGTAATATTTGCGCGTCCGCTTAGGGGCAGGGTGCGCGGTAGGCCGTTACACACATGTATCACGCAAATGGGGGTCTATTGTTGCCCACGACTGTAGGTTTCACCTGAAAGTACCCTACACGTGACCACTGGGTGGTGCTAAGCGAGCAACAGCGAACAGGCGACCGGACATATCTCTCTCCCGGTCAAGATACAATAATGAACATGGAATATAACCAAAGAACCGCCAGTAACAACGCCCTCAGAACTTTATCAATTTAAATAGTTGCTTCTGTTTGGCTTTTTAAAGCAGCAAGACGCCAAAACTTCAAGTTGGAGGTTATACTTATTGGAGTGCCCTTGTGTGAATTCATGATCTTTAAATATAAATTTAAGCAATATATGTTTGTTTTGTTGCTTTAAAATGTGTAAAACCAAATTAATAGCATAACTTGGAATACTTTGTTGGTTGTTGAAAAAGGGAAACTTCAAAAGAGATGTTTGCAAGGATATGCTATTGTGTATACTAATTATTCTGTGGAAAATTACAAATTGTATCTGTAAAGCCATTCGCTAAGTAAATAAATAAATCACGCCAATTTCGGCCAAAAACATATCCTTTAAAATAAGTTCGAGAAGATAATGAACCCAGTGCCATATGATTGCTACCCAGACGCTTGAATAGTTCGACTATGGTAACGCTCGCTCTGTCGGTGGTAGCCCACTATAACCTATAGCCTACATTGCACGACAATCTTCATGTTGTTTTCCCCAGACGATTCCATATGGTATGTACTGTTAAGATGATCTCTCTCACTACACTTTGTATCATTCAATCATTACTAATTCTCCCACCTCCGCAATAGCCAGAAAGCTTAAATTTGGTTTAGTTGAATATCAACGGGTACCTAAGAAAAATGGACAAAAATTGGGGAATCGGGGGACAGGGAAGGGGGATCTTATTTTTCAAGTGACATGAATATGCGACAATTCATTTCAAAACTATGGGCAATCTCCGTCGGAAAAAAAAAAGTTTGATTTGAGTTTAGTAAGAATTTGTAGGAACCAGAGGGATGGGGGAAGGGTATAATAATAATAATGATGATGATGATGATGATAATTGTTGTTTTAAGGGGCCTAACATCTAAGTTATCGGCCCCTATATAATAATAATAATAATAATAATAATGTTATTGGTTTTACGTCTCTTTTATAACTGCGGCTTTTAGAGACGCCGAGATGCCAGAATTTTTCCCCGAAGGGGATCTTTAACGTGCCAGTAAATCTACTGACACGGCTCCCTCGCATTTGCGCACCCTCAAATGCCAACTGGCTGCGCCAGGATTCGATCCTGCAACCTTGGGGACAGCAGCCGAGAAAGTTACCGCTGAGCCACGCAGCCAACCGGGGGGGGGGGGGGGGGGGGGGTGTATAATAAACGAATCGGGAATTATGGGAGCAAAAGCACTGAATCATCACTGACGGCCCTAATTTACCATTACTTTCAGCCTATTGGTATTGATAAACATCAGGAGGTATGTTGGAAAGAAATAAGTATAACGGTCCCAAAATAGTTTCGGAGTTGGGGGTATTGGAGGGGAGTATTTTTCGTGAAACTAATAATAATGATAATTACAAAAACAAAGTAAATACACTGTTATAGTTATTGTTGTTTCAAGGGGCACAACAGCGAGTTCATCTGCCCCTAAATATAATTCATTAATGCTATAGGTTTAACGTTCCTTTTTTAACTGATGTGGGTTTAGAGACCTCAGGGACTTAGAATTTTGCCTAGAAAACTACCTTTAAAACATGCGAGTAAATTTGATGGCACGAACACACTCAAATGCCATCAGACTGAGCAGGGATTGAACCAGCAATTTTCGGTTTTGATGTTATTGCTTCTATTTCAGGACTGGAACAACTTGGGCCATTAGTCCCGTTTATTTGTGCGAGGAATTGTAATTATTAGGACCTAGGATTCAGGTAGAAGACCCGAGACTTGAAATAAGGTATGCCATTAATAGGGCCCGGATGTTGATGACATGTCACCTTTTTACTGAGCTGTCTAAAACAATGCTGAAGTACATAGAAACTCCGGACGGGCCACCCCGTCTTCAAACATGTCATTTTTATTTTGCATCTTTTGGCATTTCTTTGCTATTTTTCCATTTTAATTTTTTTTAAGTTTGGTAGATTTTTTTGGTCATATTATTAGAGAAATCAGCCTTTTAAGGTCATTTTTTCCCCCAATTTAGTCATGTCACAGCTTTATATGAGGGAGTTACGTCTCTCAGAGTTAAGAAGAAGCTAGTAGCTATGAACATACTGTAAACCTTTTGTTAAGTGCTAGAAATCTATATTGATTGACTTTTCGGTTTGAGCTTCAGATGTAATTTTTGAAATATTGGTGAGTTTATTATTATAAGATCATTTTCTCCATTTTATAGTGCATTTTTCGATTTATAGGTCATTTATTACAGTAATTTTTGAAAATTTTAAATGCATTTTTTAACTTTTTACATAATTAATATCCAGGCCCTAGCCATTAAATACGGATATTTTAATTTTAAATAAGTATATACTGTATATATATATTGTTTCCTCCCCTTATAAAATGGCGGCTCCAAACCTGATGTTAGCTACGAAACAGAACAAATATTATGTTCCATTTCCTGGCAAAAGGAGCACTACTGACAAGGAGCTAATTGGCTACCTCTTGATCAACAGTGTTGTCTGGCATTTTTCACAACTTTCACGTCTTACGTAAACAATGTTAGTACATCATTACAAAACTAATCACAGATCCTATAAGGAGTTTCACACCTTTTTAAAGCATCAATAATTCTTTCTAACGTAAGTAGTTAAGTTACTTAACATCACAAGGATCTTGCCAGTGTCACCATTGCGGTTTCAAACTTCACAAAAAAATAAATTTTAAAAAATAACGGTAACATGAGTATTTAGTAACTTCTTTAGTTTTCTTTTGTTGAAAAGTACTGTAATAAATACTCAGTTTTGGTTTATTTGCAGCAATGAACACACGCAGGAAAAATTCATGATGTTTTCTTTATGAACGAGGATTTGAAAAAAGAAGAGTCGTACTGCTATCAAAATGTGTTGTTATACAACAACTATACAAACCAGAATTTTGCCGCATAACTGAAGAGATTCTCGAAATGAAAGGTCTTGTCCCTGAGGTTTCGATTCTGTGTAAAGCTGTAGGTTGCTCGGCTTATGATCTCTAGCCCAACACTCACGAACAACTTCAAGCTACTCGACTGCTGCTCATAATTCGTATGAGATCATCCAATATTGAAAAAATATACAATATTGCTAAACCACGGTCTTGGTAAGTAATACATCGATATGATGTTGGCAATGAAGCTCTTAATAATTTTAGTACATTAACAACTAAAATTTTCTAACAATTACAATTTTCATGTTCAGACACAAAGAACGTGTATGAAAACACATTTGTAATTTTTGCATGACCCCTGAAAGTTACGACCATATCAGTTACTCATAGATCCATATAAGAGATTGCAATAATCTCTGGAACAAAACTACGATCAGCTTTAAGATTTCATATATATACAGTACAATTAGGAAAAAGATGTAACACGTTTTTAAAACACACTGTGTAGCCTACATACGTTTTATTTTCAAGTTTCAGATACGAGCAGGGCCGGATTTAAGAGTATGCCGCCTATAGGCTAAAGTCCATTGCTTAATACATTCGTTTTATACAACAAAAGGATAGAGTTCATTGATGTTTTCATCTTTTTAACATAAAGTTCATTTAGTTTAGATAAAACTACAAATTTAATGGCCTACATAATAAATGTTATAATGAAATTAGTTATCCTACACGGTGAAAATGTAGTCAATTACTGGTTTATTTGTTGAAAAATATACAAACTTCTCTAAAACAACTCACCCCACAAATTGACATAGGTTTCCTAATGGCAAACTCGTTAATAATGTCTCTCATATGAAAGTGATTTTGTTGCATTTACCTCAATACAAAGTAATGAAAGTGAGTTTAACCGTATTTCAGAAATATTAGCTCGTAGATAGTTCTTAACTCTTCTAAGACAGGAATAACTGTATAAGGACTAAAACATATTTTTAAGTAACTTGTATTCTTAAATTCGTACGGAAAATATTATTACCGTGTGAAATACTTAATGTTAGCTTTCGAATGAATTGCCAAACTGCCGCCCCTGAAAATTTGCCGCTCTAGGCTGCAGCCTACTTAGCCTATTTAGAAATACGGCCCTGGATAAGAGTAAAGTGAAAGTGCGCAAAAATATTTTCGTGTCTTTCCTTCAGTCTGTAGTCTTTGGTGTAACGTGTCTACGTTCTTGTATTAAATGCAGTCAAATTTTGATTCGGTCAACACGATTTTACCCAATTTTAATGGGTGGTTCCCTAATACTGAAAAAAAAACATTGAAAAACATCAAATTTCGATTACTAAGGCAACACTGAAAAATGGCTTCAATACCACAATTAAATGCAGTTATGAGGCGGTGGTCATTGTTATTTAAAGGGACAATCATCGAGGTAATCTTACCCTTCAATACAAAGACGTGGCCAAATTGTTAGAATTAAAATAAAATTTCCTAATTCATTAACAATATTTGAACCAAGAGGTAAAAGGCTAGTAGGAAGACCACGAAGTTCCTGGAAAAATGAAATCTCCAAACTGTGTAGACATCTGAATGTGGACAACTGGCAAGAACTCGCCCGAAACAGTTCAGTGGAGGCATTTTGTGAGATCGGCGCGGGATCTTCGTGTCCCATAGAAGCCTTCTGAGTGAGTGAGTATTAACAATTTGTAACTATAATTAAGAATAAGACCTGTGTTTTAATAAAGTCAATTTTAATTACTGATGAGTAGAATATTATGCAAATATTCTGAACCAAATAAATTATTTCTACCCCATTGTTTTGTGAATAAATATCAAACTTCTTCCTCTAAAGTCTATAAATAATTTTATTAAAAATAACCACTCAAATATATAATTGTCCAGAAAGAAGCAGATGTATAAAATATTTCAATATATAAGTTACATATAAACTTTTAAAACTCCAGTAACAACAACAATATTATTTTGAGCGATTTACTGACAGAACCATCTTAATTTCTAATAACGAACAAAGAAATACACTGAAGAAAATGGGAATTGCAACACCATGAAGGCATTGGTCGTTTGTGTTGATTTTCAAGATATGGAACGATGCCATGTAGGTATGTAAACGATCAAAGTTTCAGACCCATTGGATTGTTGCTACAGGTCTCACCACGTGATTGGTCGCGGAGGAATCAACTCCAGTATACGGACTCTGGTGTAGCGTAGTTGTCTTGCAGTCTGCAGTGAAGTGTTCCCCGTCAAACATGCCTCGACGAAAGAGAAGAGCACGCTATCAACAGCTGTCGCCGTTTGAGAGGGCTCGGATAATTGGGCTGTGTGAGGCTGGATTATCGCTAAGGACTGTCGCTGCACGTGTTGGCCGACAGGCATCTACGGTACAACGTGTATGGTAGCAGTGGTCAAATTAAGGTACCCACACTCGTAGACCTGGCATAGGCCCAGCGCGGCAGACAACTATGAGAGAGGATCACCGCATCATTCGGATGGCCCGGATGGAACCCCATGCAACAGCAGCGCAAATTCGAGCAGCTGTGGCACCCCACGTTACACAACAAACAGTTGGTAATCGCCTGCGTGCAGCTGGCTTACGATCCCGTGACCCTGCAGAAGGTGTTCCAACAGCGACGTGTAAGGCTGGCCTGGTATCGAGAACGATCGACGTGGGTCGACGAATGGCATAGGGTCGTCTTTAGTGATGAATCGCGCTTCTGTCTTGCCCGCAGTGATCGCCGGAATCGTGTGCGCCGACGTACCGGGGAGAGGGGCCGCCCAGACCAAGCATTATGGTCTGGGGAGCTATTGGATTTAATGTGAAATCACAATTGGTGCTTGTTGAGGTCACTATGACTACTCGACAGTACGTTGATAGGGTACTCAATACAGTGGTTGTCCCTATGATGGCGAACATTGCTAATGGGATGTTTTAGCAGGACAATGCTCGGGTTCACACTGCACGCATCTCCAGAGAAGCTCTCCACGACATCACAACCTTAGAATGGCCCGCCAGATCTCCGGACCTCAGTCCTATTGAGCATGTGTGGGACATGATGGGTCGACAACTGGCCAACCGTCCTCAGCCACCCACAACTCTGGAACAACTGACCCGTGCAGTGCAGCAAGCATGGACCACAATTCCTCAGGAAGCGATCCAGGGCCTTATTGACTCCATGCCTCGCCGAATTCATCAATGTATTGCAGCTCGTGGTGTATTGATTGTTGTCCAAACTTGCGGTCAGAGGGACCTGAAAGTGTAATCATCGAATCAAAACCGAACACTCGTCCTGCATGTTCAATTGCAGCAATGTAGCACCACTCCTTCTGGGTGTTGCAATTTCCATTTTCTTCACTGTATTTAAAATACATACATATACAGTAGATATGTAGCGATGACTCCAACATTTTGTATCCCTGGACCTTAGCGACATCGTGGTCATGTAGCCCCGTGTGCTTGGGTGTATGTGGAATTAGTCTGATAACCTATGTTATTGAGGAGGCTGTATTCATGTATGCAGTTGTAATTCAGATGAGGATTAGGAAGGAGACGGCCGTTAGCTTCATTATGAAATCATCCCGGCATTCGCCTGAAGTAAAAATGGGGAACCACGGAAATCCACTTCCAGGATGGCTGAGGTGAGAACTGAACCCGTCTATTCTCAGTTTTGCCTCACGAGGCTGAGTGCACCCCATTCAAACCCTCAAACCAGAACTAAAATTTCTTGGCAGAGCAGGGAATCAAACCCGGGCCTCCGCGGTGACAGCCAAAAGATGCTAGCCACTACGCAACGAGGTGGACTAGACTTTTAAAGAGGCACATTCAGAAAGATCAATAAAACTTCCAAATTGATTTCTTTTCATTTCCATAATTATCCAAACTTCGACTATCCGAATCGCTTTCAGAAAATAACAAAAATAAAAAATAAAATAAAAACATGGAAACGTACTGCGATTCACAAAATAATGGTTGGTTGGTCCCTCAGTTTAGGGGTTGCGACAACACGGATCATTTTAGCCCCGTGTACTTTGGGTGTGTGTAGAATCTGTCTGATAACCGGTGTTAATTGTGATGGCTGTATTAGTGTGTGTTATCTGTTTTTAATTCAAGTAAGGACTGCAGACATTCAATTTTTTAAGTAGTTCCTACTTTTGCTACAAACTGCACCGTCAACGACAACTAGTTCTGAACTTTGTTACTAGATGCCACCACAGTCGGCTCCTGGTGACGAACGTTGGAACCTAAGAGCGTTAGTCAAAGCTAACCTATAATTTAGCTTCACACAAGTGTAATTAGTGGAAGGTTCTTTTGCATGCCATAAATCTATGATATGGGACCGCCGGTTTTACTTCCCCTCCGACGGAAGGCATACTGAAGAATTTTTAACGCTCTTTAAAAAATCCGCCGATTTCAGCCGGGTTTGAACCCACGACCTTGGGCATATAAGCTCAGCATGCTACCGACTACACCACCGAAGCCACCGACACAAAATAATGATTCTGTGTACGCGCGCTATTGTTCTTCCATCCATAAAGCTAGTGTAGGCGCAGCGCGAACATTATTGGGATGATGAGCTTACTTTGACCGAGATGTTCGGCAAACAATAACTTTCATTTACTACTATTGTACAGCACTTTTAAGTACGAACGCTATATAACATGTACAAGCGTCGCTTTTTCATTTAATTACATAATTAAAATGTATACAGTACCGAAAATAAGCTATTTTTATTTAAAATACATGTATATCCGAATTTTTGAATATCCGAATGGAGTCCGGTCCCAATTGATTCGGATAATTGGAGTTCTACTGGACGTTGATTTTACTGATTCATCATTCAGTAATCTGATCTATTTGAAAACATTATTAATTTTAATAAAGATTGCACAAAGCCTAATGAACTCCAGTAAATCTATGCTGGGGATTTTAAACACTTGTCAGTGAAAACCACTGTCACCAAAGCCTAATGATGTTGCTCTTTTAGGTGGAATAGATGGGGACTTGATATTAATTTAAGAAACATCAGTGCTTGTACGACCACATCGTCAAGTTCTAATTCTCGAGATAACGTTTATAGCGTGGAATGTAACTGGGCTTTAAAACTACACACTACGCAATTATGAATTATTCTGAAACGAGCATCAATTGCAGTCGTACTACGTATGAATAATGCATAGTTGAACTCCGTGGTACGAATCGTGTGGAATGTAGCTGTTATCTACCTGATGTACCACGGGTCACATGCAGCCTTTGAGAACTCGGGCTGTGTTAGACAAATTAATTACGAACCAGGGGCGTACCATATTGTTTTACACTTAAATTTGTTCTACCCAAATGAAATAAATTACACATCAGTTGTTACGTCCACCTTCTCAACATAATCTCCTTGTAGTTTTATGTACTTTCGCCAACGATGTGTCAGTCTCTCCAGACCTTCCTGAAACCATTATTTTGGAGTGCTGCGTACCCATGCCTTGACAGCTGTGACCAGTTCTGCAAAATCCGCAAAACGGCGACCATGCAATGGAAGCATAGAGGCAGTCCACCGCAAAGAAATTGTGAACAGTGCCATCATTTGGCAAGCGAATGGTGACAGTGTTCTGGGACACAAAGGACATCATCCTCATCGGCTGTCTGGAATTGGGGGACACGATTAACAGTGCAGCATATGTGGCAACCCTTACGTCGTGCCATTCAAACTAAGCGGCCAGGAAAATGGGCTAAAGGTTTTCTTCTGCAACATGACAATGCCCGCCCTCACCCTGGCGAGAGACCACCGCTGCCATTGATCAAATGGGGTTCACGGTGCTGCCACACCCACTATACTCTCCTGACTTGGCACCAAGTGATTATCACCTGTTCGGGAACATGAAGAAATCTCTGCACACAGCTGTCAAGGCATGGGTACGCTGCACTCCGAAATAATGGTTCCGGGAAGGTCTGGAGAGACTGACACATCGATGGCAAAAGTGCAAATAGTTACAAGGAGATTATGTTGACAAGGTGGACGTAACAACTGATGTGTAATGATCTTCATTTGGGTAGGAAAAATAAAATGTAAAACAATATAGTAACTTACGCCCCTCATGACGGGTTAATTTGCACAACTTGTATTGTTGTAATAGCCAATAATATGCCACCAATGACCACTGACAAGAGGAAGAGTGCTTAATGCCTACACTCCCTGTCTGGCTACCATAGCAAGCATGCTGAGGAACTGATCTTACCTTCACGCACGTTTGTACTGTAGTATATTCTATTACTGTATTTAAATTACTCGTGATAGTTCCGTATTGATGTACTTAAATGCAGTGAGTCCGGGAATGTTCTCCGCAGCGCCTACATGCGTCTGCGAGAGCTAGCTACAGCAGTTACGTTGGTAGCACGACTGCCGCTTGCATCATCTCTATCTCTACTTAGTACAAAAAAGTCCCCGATTCTTGGATGTTACGGGTAAACTCGAGAACCACTGGATGGATTTTGATGCGGGTTTCACCATTCTGTAAAGGATATATCGAGTATGATTTCTGTAGAAAATAATTTATTTATGATCAAAGCAAGCCGAGCAGTAACGATTTTAGTGGAAAAGTCGATAAAAAAAACCTGGCGTCCGAGCGCTTTGTAAGCTTACGCTGGGCAAACCGTTAAAAATATCTAAATACTATGAGTGTAAGAATTGTTCAGCATGAAAAGTTGTACAAAAAAGTCCGCGAGAGCATATGTCTATCTTCCATACATCGCCCACTATAAGGGAACAACTGAAGCTTGTCTCTTACAGCTTTATGTGCTGTCGACTTAGAGATTCCTGTTTGTTGAGCTAATGTTCGTGTTGATTTACTTGGACTACGCAGCATTATATCGGAGATTTCATCAATTTTTGTTGTTGTTAGTAGCGTAGGCCTGCCTGTTCCCGGTACATCGTACACTGAGCCAGTCACACGAAATTTACTTACCAAATCCCGAACGGTATCACGGTTTGGACACTTGGAATTAGGAAACCGCGCCTGAAATCTTAATTTTATATTTTCTGTAAACCGATCGCCTTCCCGAAAAACGTATTCCACCAAAAAACTCTCTTTTCAGGAGTAAACATTACCGCCTGTATACTGTTGCACTCTTCCAATAATAATCTATCTGAACGCTCGCTGACTAATACACGCTGAAGACACACCGACAGCTCACACCGGGAAGTCCCGCTTTGAAGGACACAGTGCAGTGCAGCCAACTAAAACGCATGACTCAACCACTCACAGCTGCACGTACCCACTGCGGAGAACATTCTCGGGCGCCCTGTAGTTTTTAATGAGAATTACATAACCGCTTTAATCAATACATAAATGAAAATAATAATTATTAAAGTTGTTCTTTGTACATGTTTCAGAGATTAATCAACAACATTTTTTATCCCCTTCATCAACCAATTGTAAAGCTACGCTGCATCATAATTTTCATTATGCTTTACAATTGGCTAATGAAGGGGATAACGAATGTTGTTGATTAATCCCTGAAACATGTACCAAGAACAACTTTAATAATAATTCATCTTCATTTATGTATTGATTAAGGCGGTTATATAATTCTTATTAAAAACCGTAGTATATGCCAAGAATAAACCGTTAAGAAAGTTCCTCTCGGCACGCCGGAAGGCGGAGGTAGATTTCACCGCTCCAAGAAAAATATTTCGAATTCACTAAATTAGACAATTGTCGTATACCTACAAAACTCCCACATGTTTAGCATAATTCCAAAACATTTTGCTCATCCCTTGGCGTAACGGTGGGTCATATCAAAAGTTCTTTCAGACAAAAATTTGAGGTAATTTTTAGAGGTCTATTGACCGTTCTTGACGGCTTTGATATTGTGCCTATTAAGTGAGGTATGATATTTTTTCCATCAAAACTATTTTTCCCCACCCCTTTGGTCAATGGTTGGTGTTATCAAAACAATTTACTGAAATACGTTTTTAACCCTTATCCAAAGAATAGTATGAACTTTGAATTGATTCGATTTATCACAAGCCTATTAAGAAAGTTATAATGATATTTTACTTTTTTGACGCCTTCCTTTGGAGGGGAAGTAAAGCCGTCGGACACATGCCATAAACCGTCCACTAACTAAACTTATGTGAAGGAAAATATCTAGGTTAGGTTTGATTAATGCTCTTAAGTTCCAACGTTCGTCACCGGGCGCTGGTTGCGATGGCATCTAGTAGTAACCAAGTTCACAGCTAGGTGTCGTGGACGGTAGCATTTGGTAGCGAAAGTAGGAACTACTTGAAATTATCGTCTGCAGTCCTTACTTGGAAACAGATAGTTTTATTTTTGCGGTTGCCTTCTACTTACGAATTTTTATTTGCTCCAGTAGTTTTGACGCAAATCCATAACAAACACCTCATCCGTGATAAAGACAATGTTTTAGCAAAAAATTCTCAATGTTCAGAAAGAAATGTTACTTTATAATGATAGATAAGTTGCAGGGATAATTGAGCAATTACGCAAATGTTTATGAATATGGAGTGAATTGCTTGCTTTAATAATTACTCGCGATTTTCATCCATTTTATTAACCGATATGGGATGTTATTTCATTTATAGAATAGACTATAGTTGCTGTAAGTTTAATTAACATGTACAAATGAACAAGTAGCCTAACTGATTGAGGTTTTGAACTCAAGTCATACATATCGCACGGTTCATGAGTGAGAGTAATAAGATGTACTTGATTGAATCCCACCATGGCAGTTTGTATTTCAAGACTTCGCGATCCACTTTCACCTCTATGCGGTAAATATAAACAACATTGCCATAAACAACTTCAATTGTCATTTCAGTAACAGGCATAGTCTGTGTTAGGTAAGCAGCTGTTGCGAAGCCAGTAGCGGCTCTTGCTTCAGTCTTAGCGTAGACTCATCATTCTTAAAATGTGGACTTAACTCACAGAATACAAATAGGGAATAAATTAATAATTAATTCAGCTTATAAAGAGACACCAGTTAACGGTTGATTGGTTCCTCAGTTAAGGGGCTGCGACAACGCGGTCATGTAGCCTCGTGTACTTTGGGTGTGTGTAGAATCTGTCTGATAACCGGTGTTAATTATGATGGCTGTATTAGTGTGTGTTATCTGTAATTCAGGTAAGGACTGCAGACGATCAATTTCAAGTAGTTACTACTTTTACTACCAAATGCTACCGTCAACGACATCTAGCTGTGAACTTGGCTACTAGATGTCACGCAACCGGCATCTGGCGACGAACGTTGGAACTTATAGAGCGTTAATCAAATCTAACCTACAAATTTAGCTTCACAGGATTGTAGTTAGCGGAAGGTTCTCTTACATGCCACAAATCTATGACATGGAGCCGCCTGCTTTACTTCTCATCCGAAGGAAGGCATACTGAGGGATTTTTAACGCTCTTAAAAACTCCGACGACTGCGGCCGGGCTTGAACCCGCGATCTTGGGCATAGAAGGTCATCATGCTTGCAACTAGGCCAGCGAAGACGCCACACCTGTTAATACAACAATGTATAATGAAATATGTTTTCAACCCATCATTGGGGTCTTCATCAGCATTGGTTGTATTACGATAACATACTTATACACTAAATAGGTTATTTTCTATGAAAAATAGTATAATAAATAAAATTAAACTCTAACAAGTAGTTCCGTGACGAACTAAAGAATCTACTTTTCTTAAAATGTAAGATTCATGCCATTGATTTCGTCTAGAACAGCGGTTCCCAACCTTTTTTTTTCCTCCCGTACCCCTTTATACATATTTATCTAAAATAGTACCCCTAAAACTGAAACTTTTAAAACGTTCAATATTTTACGGGCAATATGTACATAACTTAATAAAAACATTAATAATAAAAAATAACTTACAGCTATTTATAACTTATTTTTTGAATACCGTATAACTAATATTTTTAATTTATTATTTGTTTGCTGTTAGTATGCATTTCATTTCAATAAAATGCTAAATATAATTTTTCAATTTTACTTTCATTTACTTGCGGAAATGAAGATGTATAAACATTTAGCTGAGGAAAATAAACAATACAGTACAGTACATAACATCTTTTTGTTTTTGATTTTATTGGAAGCTAATTAATTCTAGCGATTAGTTTGGCAAAACTAGACAAATCAAGACAATAGCAGTGGGTCGGTGAAAGTGGCTGGGGATGGGTTAGGGTGGGAACATTGATCTTGACGTGCGTGAATAAGACGGCACTGCGCGCCGGTACATTACGACTGAAACGTACGATGTCTAATTGCATGTACCGTCCATATTGTTCATTGGACTTCAAACAAATTTTGTATGTGTATTTTGTATCTTAAGAGAAGAAACTAAAGAATATACAGTATTCAGAGTCACCAGGGCTGCCAACTGCAATGGCGCCCGCCATTACCGTTTAATTTTGGAGTACCCCTAAGCGATTCGTTGCATACCACTAAGGGGTACGCGTACCCCAGGTTGGGAACCACTTGTCTAGAATAATGCCAAAATTAAGTTGATAATACTGACATTTCTAATTAGTTCGAAATATACCTGAAATATTGTAGCCTAATTGAGCACTACAGTTGGCAGCCCTGGTGACTCTGAATACTGTATATTCTTTAGTTTCTTCTCTTAAGATACAAAATACACATACAAATTTTTTTTGAAGTCCAATAAACAATATGGACGGTACATGCAATTAGACATTGGATCTATCAAGCGCGTAAAATCATGTTGGCAACAATATCATGTAAGTTTTGCTTAGATTTAAACTGAAATATTATTATATATTATTGTGCCAATTTTGGATGAAATCCATTTGTTAGTATAGAAGATACATGTATTCAAACATTGGACCTTTTAGCTGGTTTAGAATCATATTGGCAGCACTGACGTAAATCAGTTGCTCCAAATTAATCTAGAATGTCAACTACTCTATGTGTGCAAAGTTTAGAGCTGTTGGCTTCCATACTTTCTGATATATTGATATTGGGATTGAAAAATTAGAGAGAGCATTTATTAACAGTTGGCAGCTCTGGTGGCTCTTAAGAATATGCATAGTCATATCTGTTAAGGCATACAAAATACGAAATTAGGTTGAAATCCATTTGTTAAGATAGAAGTTATATGCATTTAAAAATTGGACCTATAAGTAGCTTTAGAATCATGTTGGCAGCACTGACATATATCACTTAATCCAAATTAATCTAGAATGTCAGGTAAAATACGTGTACAAAGTGGTGGTTTGCATACTTTCTTATATATTGATATTAGGTTAAAAAAATAGACAGAGCATTTATTAACAGTTGGCAGACCTGGTGGCTCTGAAGAATACAGTCATATATGTTATGGTAAACATAGAACATACAAAATTTGGTTGAAATCCAATTTATAGTATAGAAGTTAAATGCATTTAAAAATTGGACCTATCGGCAGGCTTAGAGTCATGTTGACAACACTGTCATGTATGAACTCCTGAAACTTAATCTGTATTATCTATGTGTGTGCCAATTTCGGAATAGTTTGCATGCATAATTTCAGAGATATTCAACATAGAGCTCAAATTTCAATTGTGATTTTTCAGCAGTAGGTAGCACGGACGTCATTTTAGATTATGGCCGTGAGATATTCAGGAATAGATCTTTACTCATACCAAATTTAGTTTCGATAGCTGCAGCCGTTTAGGAATTGATGGGGAATGGGGAGGGGGTAGGAGGACACACACAGGCAGAAGGACAGACAGACGGACAGAAGGACAGACACACATCTGCCCTGGTGATCTCATAAGACTACCTTTTCATCATCCTTGCAAAATGTGAAAAGTAGGCTAAAAATCAAATTTTGAATATGCTAGAAATGGACGTTCATACAAAAGGATTTCAGAAAATAGTTAAACATGTTTGAGATCGAATAAAGGCTATTAATAGGAAACCTTTATCAAATATACTGAACTAAAAATGTGTATTATTTAATTTTTGGATCGTGACATTTTCCTGTAGTGTCAACTAGTACTTTTAGGTCGTAAAACAGACTTGGTTTTATTGTCAATCAAATCCGCTATTTTATGAAATCTATTATTTCAGATTCGAGTTGTTGATTATCACGTTGTCTTGTCTATAGTATTCGTAGCTCATATTACAGTTCAGAATTTATCTGGTCTTATCTTATAAATTTTGAATCTTTAGAGTTGAATTTTATTTAAATTATTATTATTATTATTATTATTATTATTATTATTATTATTATTATTATTATAGTGCTCTTGACTCTACCAAATACCCACCATTTATGACGATTGAGAAGACTTTCTGGCACAATGAGTTAGCAATATACAGTAAAGTACTGTACCGTACCGTGCAAAGCTATAAAACCGTACACGATGGAATCCGAGATTAAATACCAGGAAATAACTGCCAGATAAGCAGCACACAATTGTAGCACTGCAAGCCCCGAAAGACCTGCAAATATACGGTCGGATCAATGTGTATAGTCTACATAATATAAAAAGTCTCAATTACAAATTTATATTAAAACAACAATTTTGTTTGAAAAGAGCGTTGGAACGTTTTCTTACGCAATGTTTTTCTCAGTTTTGACTTTAGTGCACGAATTTATTGAGGAATTCTAGGAGTTACGCTTTTGCTTACAGGTAACCTCAAGATAACGTGCCGTTCTACCTCAGGAATTTTAGCCTAAAACCAGCTTTGACTTCGAAAAAGATACTGTAAAGCTGGAAAGGGGTTCGACTAACGTCCAATGCATGTGGTATTTTGCGGTGGTCAGCGAGAGCTTCGGGTGTTGGGGGTCCGCGGGACATGAGGGGCCGGCAGCACACATTAAAAAAAAAAAGGTGCCAATAAATGGGGAATTTGAAAGCGATGTGTATTGAACGTGAATGATCTGAATGTATCAGTGCCGATGACTATCAGCTGTTGCGTTAAATATCTTTTAAATAATTATTATTAGAATGGCATTTGTGCAGAGAACCTCCACCGGTGGGGATTGGCGATATCCTCCCAATGTGACTGCGGCAGTGAAAATCAGACCATCAAACACATTGTAACATGCTGGAGCAGACGAGCTTATTCTGGGAGTCCAGAAGATTTCTTTGAAATGACGGCTTCAGCCCTTCAATGGATTGAAAACTTAAGACATTAACTTGTAGATTTAGTATTTCTAATTTTATACAATTTGTAAACAATGTATATTAGTTGTTCTTCAGTTGTCATACCTAAATAAATAAATAAATAAATTGGAATATGATACAAAATAATGTTCATAACTAATGTTAAAATGTGGCAAATATACTTTCAGGGCAGGGAGCAGGGATTCTCGACTCTATTGCTGAGTGATTAAAAACAAAGAAATCGGGTTGGTGCAGGCAGTGATATGAGGTTAGCTCTGAGCAACTACATTTAGAGATTCTCTCTTTGTCTGCATCATGATTCAGGTCTGAGAATTCCTCAGCTTGTCAAAGAAACTCATGCATTAAAGTCAAACTGAGAAAACACATTAGTCCGAAAAATTCCAACGTCCCTTTTAAACAAAATTGAGTCGAACATAAATTTGTAATTCAGACTTTTTATATTATGCAGGGTATGCATGGAGATCCATAATATCAAAATAAAAACAAGTCCAAACATTCATTTACCTCGGCCAGAAAATAACTGAAGATGGAAGGTCTATGACAGAGATAAAGAGCCGTATTGCCCAAGGTAAGATCGCTCTTATGCAGAAGAGAAAGAAGAAGAAATTATGTAGCAATAAACTTAATCAATCCCTTCGTATAAGGTTCCTACATGCATTTGTTTGAACTGTGCTATTGTACGCCTCAGAAACATGGACACGAGCAAGTGCTGTGTATAGTCTCTTGAAGCCTTCGAAATGTGGTGTTTCCGCAGGATGCTTAAGGTTTCGTGGTTGGATAGGGTGACTGCACTCAGTAAATCAAGAGGTGATTCGCAAAATACCCCTTTCTTGGTCGGGTTTTACCTTACGCCACACTCAGCTGATGTCATTTATTGTTTAAGGATTCGTTAATGGGAAGAGACCTAGAGGACGACCAAGACATACATGTCTCAAGCAAATCCAAGAAGTTACCAGACTGAAAAACCACGTAACAATGAAAAGAGCAGCAACAAACCGTTCTGCTTGGTATCATTTGTGACAACATTATAAAAAATATTTAGATTTATTACATAATTTGTAATTAAGTTGTGATGATGATGATGATCTGGTGCCATCAAGTCGGTGTCGACTCCTAGCGACTGCATGGGTGGACTGTCTCCATATGATTCGGTCTTCAGCCATATACTTCAGATCTTTCAGTGACATATTGATGTTGGATTTGATGGAGTCGATGCATCTCAATGCTGGCCGCCCTCGTCTCCGAGACCCTTCCACCTTTCCAAGCATAATTGCCTTTCCCAACGAATCAGAACGTCTCATAATGTGTCCAAAATATGATAGCTGTATCTTGATATCAGTGCTTCAAGGGACAGATCTGGTTTGATTTTTTGAATTACCCATACATTTGTCTTCTTGGCTGTCCAAGGAATACTCGTATCCTTCTCCAACACCAGAGCTCAAAAGCATCAATATACTTCCTATCTCGTTTCCTTATGGTCCAGCTTTCGCAACCATATTTAGCTATGGGAAAGATTAGTGCCTTAACCAATCTGATTTTAGTAGGGAAAGATACATCTGAATACTTGAAGATCTTATCTAGGGAAAGGCGCTGAGGAAGGGTTACAACTGATAAGATTCAATTTCAGGCTGAATGGTCCGCAGACTTCTAAGGGTTGAGAACCACTGATTTAGGGGCTTGGCCATCGTCATTATAGGTTCTATATGGATCTGTGCAGAATTGGTCTGATAACCTGTGATATTTTAGTGTCTATCGTAGTGTGTGTATTTGTAATTAGGTCACGATTAGGAAGGAGGCAGCCGTGGCCCTTGTTAGGTAATATCCTGAGATTTTCTGGAGTAGGACGGGAAAACCACGGAGAATGACTACGGTACTAGTATGGTTGACGTGGGAATCGAGCCAGTCTCTTCTCAATTCTGGTTCACAAGGCTGAGAGTACTCCGTTTCAGCCCTCAGACCAGTAGTATAGTGCAGAGCCTGGAATCACAACAAGGACCTTAGGGACCAGATTTTCAAAACATACCCCGAGACCATAAGGGTTTTAAAAATGAAAAATCATGTCTAGTGGTTAGGATCCCATGTCAAACCACAAGCTTGCCTTTACGGTACACTTACCATTTAGATAGGCGAAAAGGAGGTGGGGCAGTGGCACCAACTTTTAAAAAATATTTAATGAGACCAATGCAGAACTGACTTAAGTTTTAAAATAATAATAACAATACTATAAGTTGGTCCGTTTCGGTAATAATATGAATAATTGCTTATATAATCATCCAGAATAAGATAAAACACACAGCAATATATATTAATCAAATTTCTAGGTTAATCGAATTACTTTTGCCGAGGAAAATAAGAAAGTAAAAATAGTCACCAAAATAGTTCGCAAGAACGGGCTGAATTCCAAACAAAGTTGACAAATCTTCATTCAACCTAACCACTATGAAACTCTTTACACCTAGTATAGTACAAAAAAAAAAAAAAAAGAGGAGAAAATGGCTTGGTTTCACCACGTCCCCTAGTGTGCAATCCGAAAAGAATTTAACTATAGTTACCGTCGGTAGTAGGTATATACAGTGAAACCTCTCTTTACGGACACTTCTGTGATGCCCGCACACTCCCTAGATAGGGACAGAATTTTATGTCCCGAATTAAATTAAATATAACTGCTAATAAAACGAACTCTCTTTTACGGACACGGACAGCTCTTTAAGGCCAAAAAGGCTGCTTAACCACCATTATTCGAATAAAATCATTCGGGTTTCAAACGTAAAATTTGCGAAATGAGAAAATCTCTACTTTGAAGACTGTACTGTACTCCCTTACATATCATTAAGAAGCAAAGACTCAAGACTGCATACAGTAGACTATCTCCCAGGTCAGTAAGCTGCAAGAACAATTGATAAGGGTTGGTGGGCTGTTACTGTTTACACCTCCTTCAACAGGGATTTACTCATGCAAAGTTCACTCGACAAACCACACTGCCTGATTTACTTAAGAAATCATCATAAAATTGTAAGTACTATAGGCTACTGTACTGCATTACGGCTTTTATATACAGTAATTGGAGATGTGGACAACCTAACTATAGTCAAAGCCCTGCGCGGATATCCCAAAAAATTTTCGCCATGCGGATATAGTTTGCATGGTTGTGCGGATAGCGGATAAGCTGTGGATAATGTTTGGAGAAAATTTTTAGAAAACAAACTGAACTTGTTTAATACCATTATTAGGACCCAGATGTTTATGCCATATCAAATTTTTCCGTTACCATATGTTTTTTTAATGATAAATCTAATCTCATTCAAATTATATCATTAAGCATAATTAACACTTCGTACTGAAAGGGGTTGCAATTCTGGCTGTATAACATTCATTATAAACATAGCACACGACATACATAGCCTAAGAGAACGACGTTTTCCTCAAATGTCTAAATGTGTGCTTTAGTAATTTATGCTTTATCTACCTAATTACAAATATTATTGTAATGCCAGTCGATTCGGATAACAAACGTCCGAATGCGGGAAAAGTCGTGCGGATGCGGATAACGTATTGTTTATCCGCCCAGGGCTCTTTAACTATTGTACAGTTTTGTATTTTGTTCAGTATGTAATGTACATATTAAATTTGTATTTCTATCTTGACCCAATGTCGTTTTTAAAATGTGACTCCTCCTATTTAAGGACTCCTCCCAGATACGGACAAATTATTTCGTCCGATTAGTGTCCGTAATTGAGAGGTTTCACTGTAATGCTATTACATTGCAAGCATGTGATTTATTCTATAATGATAATAATAGCGCGTGGCTTCTGGAGAGGCCTGACGCAGGCCTTTCGATTTAACGCCCGTCGACAACCTGCGCGTCGTGATGAGGATGATATGACTGATGAAGCCGTCACTAACACCCAATACCCTAGCTAAGGGAATTAACCAAACGAAGACAAAATCCCATGACTTGCCAGGGAATCAAACCCGAGTTTTGGACCTCACACACCAAAGTTAAAATCTCGATCCACTTAGCCAAGAAGCCGAACGTTCTAGAAAGATAATAAATTTAGTAGGGCCCACCGGCCCATTCACTTATTATAAAAACTCAGTAATTTATTAGTAGGTGGGCCTAAGTCCCACGGGCCTATATAAGTTGGCGCCTATGGGGTGGGATGTCCGCTCATTACGTCACTGGCGACTACAGGGCATCTGTCCTAATAACAACTCACATCAATGTTGCAAATGAGCGTCAGACCACTGCATCACGCCATGCGTGGACATCAATTTACGACGTCACTCATCGTTCTGTTTATGGCATCGGGTGATACAAACAAATATATGCACTAATTCAAATCAAGTGTAGAGATGCACATAAGTGGGTTAGGTGACCAGAAATCCCGCTTTTGACAGGATTGTTCTTCTCTTGTCGCGATAAAACTTATACGGGATATTTCACAAAACAGAAAACAAAAGAAAAAACTAAACCAACAAGAACAAAATCCAAACACAAAAGAAAAACAAACCAAATACAAAGCCAAACCACACCAAAACACAATAAACAAAACAAAAACCAAAACCTAAACAAGACACAACCAAACCAAACTAAACCAAAACCTAAACAAAGCACAAAACAACCAATCCAAACCAAACAAATCCAAACCAAAAAAAAACCTAAACAAAGCACAATCAATCCAAAACCAAAACAAAACCAAACTAAACCAATCCAAACCAAAAACCAAAACCAAACAAAACAAACAAGAACAAAAACCAATCACAAAACAAAAAACGAAACACAAAACTAAACAAAACAAACAAGGAAAAAATCAAACAAACAACAAAAACCAAACACAAAACAAACCAAGACTCAAAACAGACAAAACAAAACCAAAACCAAACCAAACAAAACCGAAATAAACTAACCCAAACCAAAACAAAAAACAAAGGATATATTTGCATGTCCATGTAAATGACCTGGCTTCTTGTGTCTTGCACAAAACTACCAAACTACCACTGACTCACATAAATCAAAATATCAAATCACAAGCTAACTTGTAAATTAGTTTCTGTGAGGTATTTCACACTAAATCAAGGAAATCAGATGCGGCTGCTAAACTTTCAAAACCATTTATGGGAAAGAGCGCAGTTGCTATTCAACCAAATTCCACGATCTACGAGAAATACAAATTGACAGCCAAAGTGGTTCTTCCTGTGTTGTTAATTGCAAAATACAGTTTGTTGAGGTTCGAGAAAGGTGTTAATAAAACATGTAATATTTCAGGTATTAGGATGTTAAAATGATTTGTTACTCCCCGCCTAATCATGTTGACCGACTGAAAAGCATTCCTGTAAATAGATTACTTAGGCAAAACTGAAAATGGTTTTTAGAACTTCAATATTTATTCATTTCATCTTACTAACTCCTCTTGTGAAGTTGGCGTCAGGAAGGACATCCGGCTGTAAAATCACCAGCCACATAGAAAGTCATTGCATCTCAATCCCGACCCCGTGAAAACAGGAATAATAATGAATAGATATGCATACACTACTGTCGACCAAAGTATTAGTGCACTCGAGTTTGATGTTTTTTTGTTAAGTAAGCAATAGACTTACATAAAATCCAATAACATCATCATTTCCGTCGTTCTATTTTACGTTAGTTCATGTAGGTTTAGAATTTTAATTTATATTTTAATATTTTTTATCGCAGTTGGAACACAAAAAGTGCACGTTTTTAAGCGTGTTTCAACCATGCGTCACATTTAAGAATTATTATCTCAAAAACCCGTCATCAGATCGAATACAAATTTTAACACAATATACATTGGAATGTTGTATAACTGGTTTATGAAGTTCAAAATGTTGTGTGCCCAAGAAACAGAGTTGTTATAATTTTTGTAAGGTAACTTTATCTCGGCTCGGGGTGGTTGGAAAATGTAGTTCTTGGTCGCGTTGTAATCCTTATACATCAAAAAGTTATGCTGTATGACTGAAGTACGTACATTAATTCACTTATTTTATAACGGTTTGTATGTGTATTACTCGCGTAATATCCGAGTAGTGACGCGCTCTACACTGCAAGGCCGTGAAACCAGGCGAGCAAGTTCCAACTCCACCATTGGCCATCCTTAAAACGGTTTTCGGCGCCAGCCCATTTTCAAATACTGTACTGGAATGGTCCCTTCTATAAGCAGCTTCTAATAGTTTTTAATTCATTTCATATTTCTAACACTCTAGGTATAGACAAGGCCTACCTGTCGTTGTTGTTGCTGCTTATTTTAGTGGCTGCGACATCTCCGTTAAGTGACACAAAATATTTTTTTATAAGTCAACATTTATGGGGAGCCTACCACTTAATTCAAAACAGTACGAAGAGAAAGGAAGCTGTGGCAAATTAGTGAGGCTCTATTTGAACGGCCACCTCCGTAAACTAAAAATCTATCGAAATTTTACACAGACTAAAAATAGCAAAGTTTGTTGTAACATACGCGTATTTGAAATTTTAAATAGATGGTCTCCTGAAAAGGGGGCTTGTGCACTATGAAATATTCTCTTCAGTCCAATACTTCACAAGACAAGTTAAGATTGATAAACGTTGCTAACGATTAGAAATAAAAAGTCAAAAACTGATTTTATTGCGTGGTGAATGGCGCTGCTTTAAATGCACCATGGGGGAACAATGAACTACCATTCCATTCACGAATCTCGTCGGCCGTTTCCTTCAAAGGATTGTTGGTTGGTTGGTTCTCAAGTTTAGGGGCTGCGACAACGCGGTCATGTAGCCCCGTGTACTTTGAGTGTGTGTAGAATCTGTCTGATAACCGGTGCTAATTGTGATGACTGTATTAGTGTGTGTTATCTGTTTCTTAATTTAAGTACTGCAACTTAGAATTTTTCAAATAGTTCCTACTTTTGCCACCAAGCGCCACCGTCAACGACTACTAGGTCAAGTTCGAACTTAGCTACTAGACGCCACCACAGTTGGCTCTTGGCAACGAACGTAGAAACCTAAGAGCGTTGTTTACATTCTTAACCTATCCAATTTAGCTTCACACAGGTGCAATTAGTGGAAGGTTCTTTAACATGCCATAAATCTATGACATGGGACCGCCGGCTTTACTTCCCCTCCGAAGGAAGGCGTACTGAGGAATTTTTAACGCTCCTAAAAATCCGACGGCTTCGGCCGGGTTTGAACCCGCTATCTTGGGCATAGAAGCTCAGCATGCTACCGACTACGCCACCGAAGCCGCTTCAAAGGATTGTCAAGTTGTTTATAGATTAGAGATTGATCTTATTTCATTGCAAGGCCTTCAAAGATTTCCCAAGAATTTAGTTGTTTCATTTTAGGGCTTGGACATCACGGTCATTTCAACCCGTGCACGCGCGCGCGCGTGTGTGAGTAGAATTTGTTTCATAACCACGGTTAGGCCTAGTATTTTAGGGGCAATATTTTACGAGAAAAAAGGAAGGTAAATGACACTAAAGAAAAAAGAAGTGCTATCTTGCTTAACTACGGTATTTCAACTGATGTTCTCTGATTTTATCGACATAAACTATTCCCATACAAAATGTCTCTATATTCAATAATACAGGTCACGTACAAGTAGGCCTATCATTCACCAGCGGAAGGAAAAAAAAACATGAAGTGGTTGTACAGCTCAACGTTAAGCATTGCCTAGTACGTAAAAGTAAGTTTTTGTCTCTTTGGGGATAACATAAAGATGTCAAAGCGTCTTTCCACATCTACATAAAACGAGGAAAACTTTGTATTCACTTGGAATTGCAACTTTATTGACGTGGGAAATTCCTGTAAGTTTCTCCTTGGAAAATACCAATTAGCTCGTAAGATGGTCCCTAGCGGATGCTACGTTGTTTTTCCTTTTAGACATTACTGTTCCAAGCTGCTGATGTTAGGTGCCGCAATACCGTAGCCGAGGACACAAAATAATTCTCTCTGCAAGTCATATATTTCCTCCGGTAGCATAATTTGTTGTACCTTGGAAATTGCACCATCGTGTGTTGGATCCAGAGAAAGCACAAACTCCTTCATCTTGTCAAAATAGTCATCCATGAAAGAGCCAAGATCCCTAAAGACTAATAATTGAAAACTGAAAGAGGCAGATCTGTGATTTCTTCGTAGTCTCCAGTGTGACTTGGGGCTTTCAGCGGAATTTTCTTCACGGCAGAGATGAATTGATTTGCAATGTCGCATTCATCCCTAATGGATCTACAAACCCTTCTCAGTTTATACTGTACATTTAAAATAAGGAATCAAAAGCTCCACTGTCGGAAGCATGTACCATGTAGCCTAATCCGTAATAACTCATTTCTGTACCGGCAGTGGTTTCCTCCAGCTCGTACATCTTCACTAAATTATTGGGTGCAACTTTCTCACTTGCTAGGGAAAAATCAAAATGCCCAAGACAGATCGATTCAATGAGTTGCGGTTTCATTCAGAATGATTAACTACATTGCAATGAAGACACTTTCTCTAATTCCATCTTCCCTCTTGGGTAACGGTTGGCCCGAAGGGATCGTTCCTAACCTTAATTCACAGCATCTTCATAACCTCAACAACAGGTACACATATTATCAATTTATTGTCTTTAATCGGTCAACACGCTTTTTCCCAATTAGATTAGGCGGGGTTACTATATGTACGCATATAACAAGGCTATCTTCCTAAATAAAAATACATCTATTAATGTTATTCATGTATGGAAATCCCAGTTCCAGGAATATAACCTCAACATCAGCGAGACCAAGACAGTGGTGATGTCAGTCAACAGAGTAGGACGTCCAGCAAGTGTTAAACTAGGATACCACTAGCTGGAGTGTGTGGACAGTTTTCCTTACGTTGGAAGTGTAATCTCCAGTGATAATTTGGCCAGTCAAGAGATTACCAGCAGAGTGCAAAAGGGATCAGAATTCTACCAACAAGTAAGGACACTTTTATATGGGATGACAAGATTCCAAAACCAGCTAAACCGGCGATGTTTTACAGCTACTTTATACCAATATCGACCTATGGTATTGAAACATGCACCCTTACAAAGAGAGATGCATCAAGACTGCAAGCATCAAAGATGAAATTTCTTAGATCCACCATCCAGAAGACCAAGATGGACAAGTTAAAGAACGAGGAGGTGAGGAAACAAGCTGGAATAAAGACATCCCTATTAGACTGAGTCAGCACATCTAGACTACGGTGGTACGGGCACGTAATGAGGATGGAGCCTACAGTAAAGCCCTGCGTGGATGCGGATATCCGCGGATAAACACGCGGATGTAATTTGCATGGCTGTGCGGATAGCGGATACGCTGCGGATAATGTTTGGAGTAAATTTACGGATATTTTTAGAATATAATGTGGAACTTACAGTACGATAATATTACACATTTGATATGCCAAGCTTCATGCTTAAAAGAGGAATACTCCTATATTGCGTACGAAATATTCAGGCACGTTTTTCACTTATACACGAGAAGATTATTTTACCATATGCTTTCAAGTATATTTTATTAATTACCGTATGTTTGTAGTAGATGGTCTTGACATCTCATCAATTATCGCTGCCATTATTACTACACAATGTACGAGATATAATGCTGTCAATGAGCTTGTTAGTTCATCGTGGTGACATCATTACCATTCCACAAGTCAGCTATACTTCGCAGTCTAAGCTATCCTGGAAGCTCTGTAGATTTATTTCCAACTTGGCACTGAAACACGTGGGCTGTGATATTGCAACGGGGAGAGTAACATCAACTATGCGAACATGGATGGATCAAGAGGCAGAAGGATGATTATGATGACTGACTTGGAATTTCCGGCCGAATGTCAATCCCTTTCTCCAAGCGTAAAGAGAAGTTCACTTAGTTAATGTTACTGCGACCGGGAGTTTGAACATCATTTCACCAACATGGATAAAATCTCTACTAAAATAAATTAAGGCGCATATTCTACAGTGCGTGAATCAAACCTCAGATGGCAGACATTTGGTTACGTTTTCAATGGAAACGAAAAGGTGAACGATATACAGCAGTAGGATGTTTTACCTGTAAAAACGTGTATTCATACTCAGGACACAAATCAGGCACATCAAACCTACTGCGGCACATGTGCATTCCTGGAAAATAATCAACTAGAAGATGTTGCACCAAATCGTATATAGCCTACAAAACAAAAAGTTTTAGTTATTAATGTGCGATATGTATATTTTTATATTATGTGTAAATAAGAAGTAGTTCTAGCATCTGAAATTGTTGAATATCATTATTAGGACCCGGATATTTATGACATATCATAATTTTCCGTTATATTTCTTCCATAAAAAATGTAAGATGATGGTTTAAGCTAATCTCATTCGAATCAAGTCATTAAGCATAATTAACAGTCCGAACTGAAAAGGGTTGCAATTCTGGCTGTATAACATTCATTTTAAACATGGCACAGGGGAACGACTTTCTCCTCAAATGTCTAAATGTGTTGGTTTAATACTTTATGCTTTAACTAATAAATTAAAAATAATATTGAAATATCAGCGGATTTGGATAAAATGCACGCGGATGCGGATAACAGTCATGCGGATGCGGGGCGGATGCGGATAACAGTCGCGCGGATGCGGGGCGGGTGCGGATAATGTTTTGTTTATCCGCGCAGGGCTCTAAAGATCAGCCGGAATAAATTTGGAAAGACAGGGGGATGGAAAAAGACTTGTAGGAAGACCTAGAACCCGATGGATGGACATGATCAAGATTGATCTAGCGACCAGAGGATGGACAGTGGATGATGTTTTCCATGAAAAGTTGTATACGGTCAGGTTGAAGTGGAAGAGGCTCATAAACAGTACCCGGGAAACTGAAACTGTACAATGATGATGAATATTATTCACTGATAAAGGGAGAATTTTAGGATTACGCGTTTCGACCGTCAAGCGGTCATCATCAGATCCTGATAACTAGGGTTGAAGTTTATAATGATACAAGTATTTAAGGAATATGTTTTGCTATGCTTTGTATATCTTGTCTAGTTAATGTTAGAATTTATGATTCGCAGTGAATTTCGTTATTTGAAGAGGTTAGTTTATCTATGAAATGAAAATGAAAATCCACAGCCTGATTCCAGTCTCCGACCGGGTCAGGAATGGAATGAATGAAGCCCCCATCTAGCGGCGAGGATATGAAATGTGCCGGCTGCCGAAGCCTGTCGCACTCCTCTGGGGCAATGATTAAATGAATGACAGATGAAATGAAATGGTAGTGGAGAGTGCTGCTGGAATGAAATTGTGACAGGGAAAACCGGAATACCCGGAGAAAAACCTGTCTGCCTCCGTTTTGTCCAGCACAGATCTCACATGGAGTGACCGGGATTTGAACCACGGACCCAGCGGTGAGAGGCCGGCGTGCTGCCGCCTAAGCCACGGAGGCTCAGATTATCTATGATGTTTTATTATATGTTTGCAATACACGTATGAATATTATGCTCGTGTAAATAGTCAATCTACACAACATAATAAAATGAGAGCATGCACACTCATTTTTACTTAGACCTAAGGTTATGAGTACTTATCCGTTAGAGTATCCTATTCAAGCGCAGTCGTCGCACAGGTGCTCACACTTGACTAACTTGCACCTGACCAGGAAAGTGTGTTATGTATAGTTGAGAAAAAGCGTGCTGACCGACTGAAAATCATAAATTGATAGTTTGTACAGGCAATACTGAAACAAATGCTTCCAAAACTTCACATAAGTACACACATTTCAACAAACACCTCTATCAGATCATTAGATAAATCCACAATCACCCAACCGAAGTGCACGGGGTTGATTACCACGATACACAAGCCCATAAATGAAACAACAACAACAACAACCAATAATAATTTGTATCCTCACAACACTTAAATTATATCCATCCATTTTCAGTTGATGAGAACCGGGTGAGTTAGCCGTGGTCGTTACGGTATGGCTGCTGGCACTCGCTCACATCCGGGAGGCGAGGAGGTTCGAATCCCCCCGCCGGCAACCTTGAAGATGGTCTTCTGTGGTTTCCCATCTTCCTTCCAGGCAAATGCCGGGGTTAGTCCCTAACTATAGGCCACAGCCGCTACCCTCCAATTCCTCGTCCTGACATTCAAACTTTCCTCCCCAGACAACACTCCACACGCGACGGTACTTGTAGCTCACCCAAAGGGTGTCCGCTTAGAAGCAGGTACAAATAGGCGAGCCGAACATGTCCTCGGACACTCCCGGCACTAAAAAGCAATACGCTATTTTTTTTTAAGTCGATGAGTATAATCTAACAGGCAGACAGACAGAAATCGAACAGACTGTCGTTTTGGCAGTGCTGTTAATTGAACGAAAATGTCCTCAGTTCTACGGAACGTATGTTGCATACATTATTATAATTATATAAGGTAAAAAAAAAAATAGATTACGCTAGGACGTGTTTGCAGGTGGGTGAGCTCCCAAGCGTTGTGCGGCCTTGAACGACGGAAGTCAACAACGACAGATAATCTAGTGCTGACTGATATGGATAATAAAGTTCGGTCCAAGGATAACTCACAGAGCAAATCTCAGAGAATCAAATACGGAGCTTTACAGCGATTCAGAAGCAAACTACAGAGAATGATCTTAGATTCAAAATATCCATCTAATAATGTACAAAGTTTGTATTTTCTCCTCATACAGTTTTAAGCATCACCGGAGACATGAACCAAATATCGTATACTGTATAAGATCCAGCCCACACTTCTGGCATCATAGTGTTTATAATACCCACTCCTTTCCCTGGAATGAATCCCCTTGACACATATGACACAGCATATCAGCCGCGGAGGCTAACGTGCTACCTCGCTGGCATCGGGAGGGCATCGGTTCGGAAGGAAGGAAGCTTGTAGTTTAACGTGACCGTTTAATCTTGAGATCATGAGCCACGGGACCTCCTTTTAACGTGGAATCCGAACCACAGGACATGGCATTTCACATAGAAAATCTAACATGCATTTGACCGGGAATCGAACCCGGTCCACCTTGGTGAGAGGCCAACAGTTTGACCGCTGCAGCACCACGCCCCATAGAGCATCGGTTCGAATCCCACCTCGGCCATCCTGAAAATGGTTTTCGTGGTTTCCCATGCCGGGACAGTTCGTTTCAATAGGTCCACGGCAGATTTCCTTCCAAAATCCCTTCCCTGACCCGTCCTGAAAAAGAAATAAAGTCATTGGTTGCATTAATAAAATTAAATGAGACAACATGAGCCACAAGAAAATGGTCCATGTTGCTACAGTGACTTATAAAACTCGACGGTGTGTGTGTGTAATTGGGGCATGAGGAGATGTCCGAGTCACTAAAAGCACGCGATTTATTCTGTCAAACAAGAGTAAAAAAAGTACAAACAAAATAAAATCCAAGTTAATCGCTAATTAAATACCACCATAATTTACTCGTACAGGTCACGGAACATGAAGATACATGCTAAAAACCACATGGTAATTATAATATCGTATGGCCTCGGGTGTTGGGTGCAAGCTTCGTTTAATTGACGCCCAGAGGGCAACTTGCATGTCGAATTTTATCGCTCCTTGAAGCGCTATTAAAGTCAAGGAGGTTAGATATCTAAGCGCTTTCTAGTAGAGAAATGAGGAACTTTGTGTTGGCGGAAAATCCCGAGATCAATTTTGCCATTATGAACACGGCCTACTGAATTCAAATGGGTTCTTTAACATGCCAACATCATATGGCATGCGTATCGTGATTTTTGTCGCCTTTCAGAAATCACGTACAACGGCCAGGAGCGAACCTGCAAGCTTGGGGTTGGCAGTCCGACACGATAACCACTCACACACCGTGGCAAGCTGCTAAAAACCACAAACCCTATTCATTACATTTATTCCACATAATTTTAAAAAAATCACATAAATAACAAATCTTGCGCTAATTTACAACAACTGCTGCAAGTAAATAAGTGTAGACTATCTTCTTCTAAATAAAAAAAAAAGTCCTCTCGGCACGCCGGAAGGCGGAGGTAGATTTCACCGGACAAACTTGCGGATAGGCGAAAATAGGCAGAATATGCACGTTTTCGTAGAAGGATCAGACCTCATTTATTGCGAGAAAGTATTTTATAACTGGAGATTAATTAACTTTGTTTTTCGTCATTTTATGCATATTTTAAACATTTTATTGTCTTATGATGACGGTAACCTTCTTGTCATTTGGGGTCCATTTTTATACTTGTGGTCACACTGTCCTTATGCAAGGTTTCGACACTGATGTGCAACTATGTAACGGTCTGTTACTTCTTCACGCAAAATTATATCTCCCGCAGAGATTTTGGTTGGTTCTTCAGTTTAGAGACTGCGACAACGCGGTCATATAACCCCGTGTACTTTGGGTGAGTGTAGAATCTGTCTGATGAACAGTGTGAATTGTGATGGCTGTATTAGTCTGTAATTCAGGTAAGGACTGCAGACGGTCAATTTCAAGCAGTAGTTCCTAATGTTGCTACCAGATACTACCGTCAGCGACACCTAGCTGTGAACTTGGCTACTAGATGCCACCGCAACCAGCAACTCGCAACGTACGTTGGAACTTCCCCTCCAAAGGAAAGCATACTGAGGGATTTTTAGCGCTCTTAGAAAATCCGACGACTTCGGCCGGCTTTGAACCCGCGACCTTGGGCATAGAAGTTACGTCACCGAAACCGTTTCACACTTAGATGGAATCTGAATCTGATCTCGTGCAAGTGCGTTGTCATGGCAACGTCTGATGGCTCATCCCTCATCAATTTAGTAGTGTTGGCATGGCAACCTCTGATAGCTCTTGGCATTTTCTTATAATTCCGAAATCATTTTTCTCATCCCTTGGCGTAATGGAGGGTCATATCAAAAATTCTTTCAGACAAAAGTTTTAGGTAATTATTAGGGGAATATTGTCCATTTTGTACGGTTTTGATACTGTGCCTATTAAGAGAGATATGATTAATGTTTCCCGAAAAACCCACCTTTTCCCTCCCCTTTGGTCAATGGTTGGTGCTATAAAAAAACTCTTCAAACATAAATTTTTGGGCTTTATCCGACACATAGTATGAACTTTGAACGGATTCGATATTTCACATATTAAGAGAGTTATAGCAATATTTCTCTTTTTCAAAAAGAAAAAAAAAGCTCCCCCCCATTTTCACCCCCTTTGACCGATTTAGCCCAGTAACGAACTCGACCGAGATTTTATAGGTATACATATTCGGTAAAAAATTCAAAGTGATTGGTGCAAAATTACGCCAGTTATCGTGTCCACAAGAAACTGATATACATATATATATAAACTTTTGAACTGACGGTGGTTTTGGGGTCTGGGGGATGTGAAACGCGAAGATATGTCGAAATTTTCCGGAAGTCGAAACATGGTACCCATTGCAATAGTTAGCTTTCTAATGAAATCTACCTAACTCAATGTCACGTGATAGTCTGTCTCTCTCCTATGCGTTCATATACCATTCATCCGTTTGCGATGACATTTGGGTGAGTTGTTGTGTGCACTCCAGGGAAGGTTTCTGGCTACAAATTATTTATGTAACATAAAAGGGCGAAGGACTTAACAGGAGGCCTTAAATCCCACAGTAACCCAATTACACAATCTGTATACTTATTATGAAACCGCAATGCCATGTGTGAGAATAATGGCTTGCTGATTCATCGCGAGGTGACATGTTGTCTCACCACAGCTCTGGTATTTACAATAGGCAGATCACGAGTAGAAGTTTGCCGAATTAGAAAATCCATTTTACAATAAAAGGCGTGCGAGTCGTTTCAACAAATGAACTTTGGTGAACGTTTGTGCATGCCCCAATGTACAGTATTTGGTATGTTACTACGTAAGGACCGGGAACCCCACATGTCTGTCATCATAGGCTATATCGTCATCCTGCGATCCACATTCCTCTCAGATTCACGGGGCTGGGACCCGAGCAGTACGCCAACAGCTCATTCTCTAGATGCAACGAGTATCGGTCTGAGCCAGCAAATAAAGATGAGACTAGGAAGATATCAAAGGTAGAAATCTGAATTACCTATATCAGTTTTAAAATTTGACCATGTTCCTTTAGTAATCGTTTCCTTGTTCATTGGCCTATTATTAACATTAAGGGCAAATGACCTGGATGTTACGAAATTACAATTCAAATCCTTCCTTTTATTATTTCTTTCTTGGGTTGGCTGCGTGGCTCAGGACCAAGGTCGCAGGATCGAAACCTGGCGGAGACAGTTGGCATTTGAGGGTGCGCAAATGCGAGATTTACTAGCACGTTAAAGATCCCCTTCGGTCCAAAATTCCGTCACCCCGGCGACTCTAAAATCCGCAATTGTTAAAAGGAACGTAATAATTTTATTATTATCTTTCTTTCTTTCTTTCTATCTTTGATTGGCATTGCAACGCATGCCGGGTATAGATAGTATATTGCTACGGCTGCACGGTTGCTTCATCACCTCGCTGCGTGATTCACAGTCCGCCCCGGGCTACCCCCCTTCCCCTGTGTTAACCAGCGGTTTGAGTAACCAGAAGACAGGCAGTAACAAAGAGACCGTCTCGAACCACCCGGTAATGGAATTCTCGAGTAACCGTGAATCCTGGTCTGCTCTGGAAACATCCATTGAGTCACCAGCCCAGCTATATAAAGCGACCTGGCCAGCGAGGGGCGGACTGAGTTTTGAGGAGTGTGTTCTTACCAGTGCGATAGAGGTGTTACGGTGACGTGCGAATTGAGAAAAAGTGTGTATTCAAGAACAGTGAGTGACAGACTGTGGCTTGTGTACTTGAGGAAGAGGTGTTGTTATTTCTAGCGAGGACACCGGTCTCATTAGTGAGGGATTAACTGCGTGAGCAAGTGAAAGGGTGAGTGTCCTCCATAAAGGAGCAAACTTGAAAAAGACAGCTAATTGTTTCTATTTGCTTATTGTGTGGTGTGACTTTCTGACCTGCAATAAAGCTAATATTCCTTTTAAAGGACCATTTGTGTTGTGCTTTACCTACTTTGATCCAATTAACGAACTTGCTACTAGGGGTAGCACGTGTCAATATTATAAATGGCATCACCCACATACTTGTAGACATAAGTGTAAAGGATCTGATGGTGATCACTTGACGATCGAAACTGGTCATCCAAGTGTATTTATTATTCTCATGTATTTTATTTTTCAGGATTAGGGAAATACCCATTACAATTGGGTAGAATCGTGTTGACCGACTGAAAAACATTACATTTCGATTACTAAGGCAACACTGAAAAACGGCTTAGAAAACGATATAAAATTAATTTTAGCTAACTGTTCTTACGACGGTGTAAATCTCCAAATTATCTAAAATTTGTTTATTTAGAAAGAAAAACAAGTAGTTCCGTGAAGAACTATACAGCCTATTTTCATATATCCTACTTATGTTAATTGCCACTATCAACATACACAATTTCTGTTTGATTGCTGTAATAGATTCGTAGATATTAAGAACCGACTAAATATTTCGGATGGTCGCCATGTTGGATTTTATATATGTAGGTCCTAGAGTTATGTACTGTTACATGCAGATTATTGTGAACGTGTAGTATTCAAATTTCAATCGCATAATTAGAACACAAGAAAAAACAAGGAGATTTTAAAATTTTTCACAGCTGCCATCTTGAGGTTATGGAAACAATTGAAATAAATTAGATGCCAGTGGATTAACAATCGTATAAGGATTTACTGTACCAAGTTTCACTGCACTCGGATGGTTAAATTGCGAGAAACGTCCATGTGAATATTTATAATTCGCGTCACCGCCATGTTGGATTTGTGATCACCAGGTTATTTAAAGTCCTATAGGTGAACTTAAGTTCATAGCCCCTATGAACATTAAAAAATGCAGTTTGATTGCTAAAATAGATTCGTAGATATTCAGTATCGTCTAAATATTTCGGATGGTCGCCATGTTGGATTGTTAAATGTATAGGCCATAGAGTCATGTACCATTAAAGGAAAATTATTGCGAAGGTTCATTATTCAAACTTTCACTTCGATCGCATGACTACATCACAAGAAATAAAAAACTTAATTTTAAAATTCGCACTGCCGCCATCTTGAGGTTATGTAAACAATTGAACTAAATTAGATACCAGAGGATTACAATGTGTATAAATATTTCCTGTACCTGGTTTCAGTGCGCTTGGAACATTAAATCGCGAGAAAGGTCTATTTAAAATTTTCAAATTCGCTTGGCCGCCATGTTCGTTTTGTAGTCAACCGGTTTTTGAAAGTCTTATAGATGGACTTCCAGTAGTGCCCTTTATCTCCGTACAAAATTTTAGGGAGATACCGCTAATAGTTTCAGAGATATAGAATGCCGGTGAAATATTTCGCACATCCGCCATCTTGTGATTATGTAAACAATTGAACGAAGTTAGATGTCGGTGCATTACAATGTATATAAACATATACTGTACCAAGTTTCATTGCGTTTGGTTGGTCAAATCACGAGAAACGTCCATTTAAAAGTCGCAAATTCGCTTGGCCTCCATGTTGGTTTTGTAGTTACCAGGTTTTCAAAGGTCACATAAGTGAACTTATAGTAGTTCCCTCTATCACCATAGAAAATGTCAGGGTAATATCGGTGATAGTTTCGGAGATATTGAATGCTGGTGAAATATTTCGCACAGCCGCCATGTTGGATTGGTGAGTCGTAACAAAATTTGAAAGGCACGGTCGAGGTCGCCGGGAATAGTGCTATGAACTTTCCGAGTTTCATTGAAATCGCTCCTGCCGTTTAGATTTTATTAGGGGGGGACACACACACGAATCACACACACACACACACACACACACACACACACACACGCGCGCGCGCGCGCGCACACACGCACACACACACGGACAAAAGGTGATCTCATAAGCCTATTTTTTCAAAATTGAAAATAGGATAAAAATCGCCGAAATCTAATAATTTCTCATTTTATCGCGAATTAAATACCGCCATAATTTACTCGTACAGGTCACGGAACATGGAGATACATGATAAATACCACACACCCTATTTATTACATATAATTATGAAGAATTAATAATTCCCCCTGATGGTTGTTCAATCGATAAGACTGCCAGGTTTTGTCGATGTTGTTGTATGTTACTTCATTCAAGGCTAAGTTTATCTGGTCCGTATATGCCTGAGAGTGCGAATTCTGCGATGTCGGGAAATCCATGTGATTGAAACGTATGTACTAGCAGTAGCAAAGCATGACCTAATAATTATCCTTTGAGTGGGAGGGTACTAACAACTTCCGTTCACAGGTGATTTAGAGAAAGGCGCAGCGTTAATGATTTCTCTAATTAACCGGAACTAATGGTACAAGAGAATATATGAATTCCCGAATCCTTGAAACATCAATGTTATGTTCTGTTCGTTCCTGTATGGGAACGATTAGACTAAACATCTATTTCAAATAGACCGCGACATATTTTAAAATTTAACTACTCAAAACACTGCATCACACATCCTTTTCTTTGTAAAATGCGAAAACATTAGCCATTAAAATCCGTATTGATAGAAGTTAATCAATTATAGGCAAATCAATACCCAATTTATATATAATTCTATATAATTCTATGTATATAGAATTATATATAAATTGAGTATTGATTTGGCGTATTAGTTGAATATTTGATTTCCTTTTCTTTGTTAATAAAATCGCACTATAAACCAAGTACCGATTAACTAATACTTATGTACATTACGCCTCGTGGTGAAGACGCCAGCATAGTTGGCTATGAAACCGGAGGCTCGGGTTCGATTCAAGGCTCTGTCAAGAAACTTAATTCTGGTTTGAGGTACCAGAAAAGTATCGCAGACATGAGAGTTACCTGCAAGATGTCAATTTCAAAGATTTAAAGCAAGACAGCAGGTTACACAAATCTATATTTTTAACCTACATTCGATTTTTGCAAAAAGTGAAAGTAGACTTATGAGATCTACACAGGGCCAAAAATTGTGTGTGTGTCTGTCTGTGTGTGTATGTATACTCTGAATGTCTTACTGTTGAATTTCAGCAAGGCCCGGCCTCGCCAAATCTGTTTATCGTACAGAGGGTGGTTTAAACTGTATTCAATTCGAACACGGTGAAACAGAATTGAACGAAATTTGGTACAGAGGTAGAACTAGCAAAGGGCACCTCAGTGTCATGTTTTATATCGCCGCCATCTTGACGGAAACAAATGGCGGCCACCCAAATGTTCAAATCTTAAATCAAATTACGACTAACCTAATCACCCGATCTCTACCAAATTTTGCAACAACATATATCTATATGGCGAGCGTCTTTTGACTAAACTACAAGGTCATCAGCCCAAAAATTTGAGGATGGTGGCCATGTTTGGGTGCAAATCGATTCCCCCTATCTATTCAAACACGGTGAAACCGAATTGAACGAAATTCAGTACAGAGGTAGCACTAGCAAAGGGCACCTAAGTGTCTTGTTTTATATCGCCGCCATCTTGACGGAAACGTAATGGCGGCCACCCAAATGTTAAAAGCTTAAATAACAATACGACCAACCTAATCATCTGATCTCTACCAAAATTTTCAGCATTATACCTTTAAGTACGAAGAACAGACCGAACTAAAACGTCATCAGCCCAATAATTTGCGGTCGGCGGCCATGTATGTGTGCAAATCGATTCCCCCTATCTATTCAAACACGGTGAAAACGAATTGAACGAAATTTGGTAAAGAGGTAGTACTAGCAAAGGGCACCTCAGTGTCATGTTTTATATTGCCGCCATCTTTACGGAAACGTAATGGCGGACACACAAATGTTAAAAGCTTACATCAAATTACGACCAACCTAATCATCTGATCTCTACTGAATTTTGCAACAATATACCTTTATGTAATACGCATCTTTTGACCAAACGACAAGGTCATCAGCCCAATGATTTGCAGATAGCGGACATGTATGTGTACAAATTTATTCACCATATCAATTCACACACGGTGAAACCGAATTGAATGAAATTTTGTACAGAGGTAGCACTAGCAAAGGGCACCTCATATTCATGTTTAATATCCGTATAACACGTTGTATTTCAACAAGCTACTACAACCAACATTCAATTATACTCCTTGAAAAGGACTAAGAGTTATAACAATACCCATGCATTTAGGAGAAAGTAGGCAATATGTTCTTTACTGAACATCTTGTTACTAATAATTACTGATGGGGAAATAACTGTTAAGCCCAGTTCAACGAACATACAATTAACAAGATGTTCAGTAAAGATCACATATAACCTGCTCTCTCCCAAATGCATGGGTATTGTTATAACTCATTGTCCTTTTCAAGGAGTATAATTGAATGTTGGTTGTAGTAGCTTGTTGAATAACAACGTGCTGTATTATATATTGATTGATTAAATCCTCACCTAAAATATGAACTAGCGAGCAAACAATTTTGACCCAACGGGACGGCACGGCCCAGCACGATACGGCACGGTCGGCCTGAACTGTTAGTCACTGCTATTGTATAATATTTATATTGTAAGATGTTAATATCCTACGGGTCATCTCCTTGAATTCAGTTTAAACCACCCTCTGTACGATAAACAGATTTGGCGAGGCCGGGCCTTGCTGAAATTCAACAGTAAGTAATTGTTAGGCTATAATACTTGCATGATTCATACGTCCGCCTTGTAGTTTAGACAAAAGACACTTCCCACATTAAGGTACATTTTTGTAAAATTTGGTAGAGATCAGATGATTAGGTTAGTCGTAATTTGATTTAAACTTTGAGCATTTGGGTGGCCGCCATTACGTTTCCGTCAAGATGGCGGCGATATAAAACTTGACACTGAGGCGTCCTTTGCTACTGCTACCTCTGTACCAAATTTAGTTCAATTTAGTTCGTCGTGTTTGAATTGATAGAGGGGGGGGGGACAGGACAGATATACACTCACACGCGCGATTTGCACACATACACGGCCGCCATCTTCAAACTATTTAGCTGATGACCTTGTAATTTGGTCAAAAAACGCTTCCTACATAAAGGTATGTTGTTGCAAAATTTGGTAGAGATCAAATGATTAGGTTAGTCGTAATTTGATTTAAGCTTTGAACATTTGGGTGGCCACCTTTATGTTTCCGTCAAGATGGTGGCGATATAAAACATGACACTGAGGTGACATTTGCTAGTGCTACCTCTGTACCAAAATTCGAAAGTAGGCTGAACATTTCACGATGCAACACAACTTATCAATTATTTAAATTTTTACTTCATATACTGCACTTCAAGTGATCGAGAAGTCTTTCTAAATAAGCTAATTTTAATGTCTCGTAGCTAAATCTTCAGTGTTTGTTGCTTCACAGTTGTTGTTGATTCTTTTAGGGAATCCGCGACATTGTGGTCATGTAGCCGCATGTACTTGGATATGTGTAGAATTTGTCTGATAACCTGTATCACTGTGATAAAATTTCTTGGTATAGCCAGGAATCGAACCCGGGCTTCCGCAGTGACAGCCAATAATGCTAGCCACTATTATCAGAAAACTTCTACACACATCCAAAAGTACACGGAGCTACATGAACACTAAGTCGTAGAGCCCCTAATATAATTAAAAACAACAACAACTGTAAAGCAATATAGGCTACACTCAGGATTTAGCTAGGAAATATTAAACAACTAGCGGACCCGTGCGAGAAATCTCGCATTTTCATACAACACACTTTCCCCAATAGGTTTATAATGAGAGACTTAAGGAGAAAGGTTATGTTTTTATTTCAACCAAATGATTATAGAACACTATTTACATTTCAGTTAGATTTCCAAGTTCTACATTCCCCAACTTAAGAAGGCAATCACTGAAAATTGGATCAAAACAATCACCGGTTATTCGATATTTATGAAATTATACGACTTGAGTACTCATTCCTTTGATTTACTGTTTCTGAAATCCATGCAAAATTGGTAAAATGACATGAAACAGGCGTCACAGCGGCCGAAATATGAAGTGGACAGCAATTATGGAGCGTATTTTCCTGCAGCAACAGTATCTGAAAATCGCACACTTCGTACATTTTTAAAGTCATTTTTTAAAGTAATTATAGATATTAATAAAATTAGAGTTCAATTCGTCACTGCTAATGTCTATTCGCTTTCATTTGAATGCTCATTTGTCACGATCGGTCGCTTGTGAGCGCCGCAGGAGGGATCTATACTACTGAAATAATATATATGATGATAATAATAATAATAATAATAATAATAATAATGGTGGCAATTATTACATTAAGGGGAAGAACACTGAGATTATGATCCTTCACATGTGAGGAGTGCGGATATTGTATTGTAGCTGTGCGAGTGGTATATCCGGAACTAAACGTTCTGAATTAACTTCAACCACTCTGGCCAATGAGTAGGTCAGCCTCTCAGCGTAACACTTCAGTCGCACAACATTGCTTTCTCCGGTAATGTACCGAACCTTCTCTTAACTCCAAAGTCTAAAACGTTCAATACTTTCTCCAGCTAGAGGAAGAAGAAGAAGAGACTGGGTCGTCCAAGATTTCTCAAACGGCGAAGGAAATTATTCATAAATTCCAGCAGGCCCGTTCGAAATTTTAACGTGATCGCTAATCTCATGATCATGAGCTACGGGACCTCATTTTTAGCCTACTTTCGATTTTTGCAAAAAAAATGAAAGTAGACTTATGAGATCAACACAGGGCGAAAAAAAGTGTGTCTGTCTGTGTGTATGTGTGTGTGTGTGTGTGTGTGTGAGTCTGTGTGAGTCTGTATGTGTGTGTGTGTGTGTGTGTGTGTGTACTCTGAATGTCTGTCCCCCCTATCAATTCGAACACGGTGAAACCGAATTGAACGAAATTTGGTACAGAGGTAGCACTAGCAAAGGCCACCTCAGTGTCATGTTTTATATTGCCGCCATCTTGACAAAAACGTAATGGCGGCCACCCAAATGTGCAAAGCTTAAATCAAATTACGACCAACCTAATCTTCTGATCTCTGCCGATTTTTTCAAAGCAATATACCTTTATGTATGTAGAATCGTTTGACCAATCTATAAGGTCATCAGCCCAATAGTTTGCGGATGACGGCCATGTTTGTGTGCAAATCAATTCCCCTATTAATTCAAACACGGTGAAACCGAATGGAACGAAATTTGGTACAGAGGTAGCACTAGCAAAGGGCACCTCAGCGTCATGTTTTAAATCACCGCCATCTTGACGAAAACGTAATGGCGGCCACCCAAATGTGCAAAGCTTAAATCAAATTATAACCAACCTAATCATCTGATCTCTACCGATTTTTGCAACAATATACCTTTATGTATGCAGAATCGTTTGACCAAACTATAAGGTCATCAGCTTAATAATTCGCGGATGGCGACCATGTATGCGTGCAAATCGATTCCCCCCATCTATTCAAACACGGTGAAAATGAATTGAACGAAATTTGGTACAGAGGTAGCACTAGCAAAGGGCACTTGAGGAGTGTCATGTTTTATATCGCCGCCATCTTGACGGAAACGTAATGGCGCCCACCCAAATGTTAAAAGTTTAAATCAAGTTACGACCAACCTAATCATCTGATCTCTACTGAATTTTGCAACAACATACCTTTATAATTATGGTAAGCATCTTTTGACCAAACGACAAGGTAATCAGCCCAATAGTTTGCTGATAGCGGCCATGTATGTGTGAAAATCGATTCCCCCTCTCAATTCAAACACGGTGAAACCGAATTGAACGAAATTTTGTACAGAGGTCGCACTTGCAAAAGGCAACTCAATGTAATGTTTTATTTCGTCGGCATCTTGATGGAAATGTGATGGCGGCCACCCAAATGTTAAAAGCTTAAATCAAATTACGACCAACCTAATCATCTGATCTCTACCAAATTTTACAACAGCATACCTGTATGCTAGAGGCGTTCTTTGACCAAGCTACAAGGTCGTCAGTTCAATAGTTTGCATATGGCGGCCATGTATGTGTGCAAATCGATTCACCATATCAATTCAAAACGGTGAAACCGAAATGAATGTAATTTTGTACAGAGGTAGCACTAGCAAATGGCACCTCATATTCATGTTTAATATCCGTATAACACGTTGTATTTCAACAAGCTACTACAACTCCTTGAAAAGGACAAAGAGTTATAACAATACCCATGCATTTAGGAGAAAGTAGGCTATATGTTCTTTACTGAACATCTTGTTTTAAAATGTCTCTTTATTTTTTATTTGATTTATTAGGACGTGACATTTCACTTCGAAAATCTCACAAGCATTAGCCGGGAATCGAATCAGGTCCACCTAGGTGAAAGGCAAGCAGCATAACGACTGCGCATCACGTTCCTAACTTCCATGTTGAATAATATGTTGGTTGTTGTATATTCCTTTGCATCATAATCCACCAATGTTAGGTTAAATTTCACACTCACAGCATTGCTTTACAATTTTTTGTTGAAAATGAAAATACGAGGCACGTGTTCTTTTCAAAAAATGGCAACATTTTATAATTTACACATCTGAGGGTATACAATGTTTTGGATTGTATCATTGCACCCATATTCATCAACACTAACACATAATATGTTGATATTATCAACATTAAGTTAAACAGACTGTTGTTGGTTCGATTAGGGGACTGGAACATCATCCATCAGTTCCGTAAACTTATGTGAGTTATCTGTGTTGTGGTGACTGAAGAAGTGTGAGCAAGTGTTACAGTCCGGACGTAAGATTGAGGAAGGCCAGGAGAGTTCAACTGCGGTATCCTGCCGATAGGCGTAGTTTATGGCCAGCGAGTGAGAATCTGGAATTGAGCGAAATGTCTGCTGCCAGATAGAGTCTGGCCTCGGCCATGGGTATAGCCTACGCGTTGTCCTTAACCAGTCTACTTGTCTTCCCTCAACATCGGGTCACATGCTATTCAATCTAAATACACAAGTTAAGATGAATGCACATAATACAATTTAAAGACCTAAACTGGAACTGGCTGCATGGTCATATGAGACCGAAAGCCAAAAAATATTAAAAAATTACAGTCCGTCTGAAAGACTAGACGTTATATCATTTCAAATGACGTATACTGCAAATGTTACACATGTTAGAAAGGCTCAGGACTCTTTCAACAGACTCCATTACCCATTAACTTAGACTTCCCGCGCGGGCACCTCTTTAAGGGTCACCCTGTATTTGAATTGAATCTAACATACTGTACACCTCGTTAAGTGTCACCCTGTATTTTGCTCTGACATCCTGCACACCACTTTAGAAAGCACCCTGTATTCTTATCTGGCATCTTGTATATCTCTTTAGAAGTCATCCTGTATTCTTGTGTGACATCTTGTACACCACTTTAGGAATCACCCTGTATTCTTGTCTGACATCTTGTGCACCTCTTTAAGAGTCACCTTGTATTCTTATCTGGCATCTTGTATATCTCTTTAGGAGTCACCCTGTATTCTTATCTGGCATCTTGTACACCTCTTTAGGAGTCACCCTGTATTAATTTCGCTTCGCTCTAAGTCCCAGGTCGCTCGACGTCCCAGGACTCTTTCAACAGACTCCATTACCCATTAACTTAGGCTTCCCGCGTGGCTGCATGACGTCACGCACTCGCCGTCCATTACCCATTAACTTAGGCTTCCCGCGCGGCTGCACGACGTCAAAGTCGACAAGATCATTTGAAATGATAAAAACAAGATGGTCAGTAAAGAACACATAGCCTACTTTCTGCTAAATGTGTGAGTATAGTTATAACTCTTTGTCTTTATCAAGGAGTATAATAGCATCATTTCTTGGTTGAAGACCTTGGAAACTATTTACCTCTACCAAACACCAGAACCTCGAAAAAGCTACCACCACCAATGAAAAAAGAAAGAGAAGATATATCTCAAGAATTTTATGGAACTGGAGACATGATAGACCGGACGTGGGCAACATCCAACTTAGAGTTAAGGCATGTGTATACACGTCTGGCTGTCCATGGGTTTCATCACCTTAATTGCATTAACAAATCTTTCCATGGCCCTACAGTGACGTGTATATGCCAACTATGTGGACAAGCATGTGAGCGCTACCACTTAGAGCTCTGTAGTAAAAGAAAACCAATCAAAGACTATGCAATTCAAATCCCCAGAACGCAATTTCAGTGTACATGTTCATTCCTTATTTTCGATTGCTATTTGGCTGGAATATAAGTATTAATTAATATCCTGAACTAGCACCAACAGATAGAGTACATATACTATGTGAGATCGTTCTGTTCTTTAGTTCAAATAACACACAATAGGCCGTTACAAACGCTTTAAAATAATATTGTATCGTATTATCAACTTGCCATTTTTCAAATTCGATGCGTATAGAATGCCAACGGTAGTCTAACCAATGGAGTCCCACATACTGTAGACCAGTCATGACATCTGGCGGAAAAGTTTCGCATAAGATAATCCTAATAGGGAGAGTGCATTCGAGCGGCCATAAAAGGAAATTTTTAAATTAGAGCTGTTCCAATGTGCAGATCGGTGCGCAGCTCGCAACCAGTTGGCCTTGATAGTTCATCTGGTCGCTGTTAGATGTCTCGTGCAGATCCAATGGCGAATGTTGTTTTAATTAAATATATATTTTCCATTGTAATATGCACAATGTAACGCTTAATTTTATAATTACAAAACAATAAATATACAAAAATTAAAAAAAACTACTCTGTTACGTTTTGAACCCAAATCAAACGGGTAAAAGACTAACGCTCTAACCACACAACCAAACATGTCCACAGAAATTCACCGTTATCAATTGGCTTTCATACAACGTCTTAGCAAATAATGATTTGGACTAAACGATTTCTTCAGTGGAGTATACAGTATTCTTTATAAATATATAGCATTTCATACAAAGTTTATATTATTTCAAACAGACTATATTGCATGCAATACTCAAACTGAAATATAGGTCAGGCACAAGATATCAACTGCCATCTTGTCTTGTAACCGAGACGGCTCAGCTTTTTAGAGACACTGCTACCATGTAATATTATAATATGAACTTAAAATATCGAACGGGCCACGTCCTTCAGGACAGATTAAACCATTCTCGGTTCGATAATCGGAACTAATGGGTTCAAAGTTATTAATTATAATGCATGTATAATTCACACGGCCACTATCCTTCAATAGCACGGATGATGACCTTGTAATTTGGGCGCTAGACGCGTCCTATATGAAGGTATGTGGTTACCAAATTTGGTAGAGATCGGATGATTAGTTTAGTCGTAATTTGATTTTACGTTTTGAACGTTTGAGTGGTCGCCATTCAGGTTTGGTCAAGATGGCAGCGATATAAAACATGACACTGGGGTGCCCTTTGCTAGTGCTACTTCTGTACCAAATTTCGTTCAATTCGGTTTCACCATGCTTGAATGGATAGGGGCGGACATACATACAGAGCACACACACACACACACACATACACACTCACACACAGAAAGAGACATTTTTTGGCCCTTTGTAGATCTCCTAAGTCTAATTTCATTTTTTGCAAAAATCGAAAGTAGGCTAATAATAATGTACCGTATAGATAATGGCGTGTACTCACAGACAGCAGATAACCAGTACTCACCTGAAAAAGAAAGACAACATTATTAGCATTTCGAAATGAACCTCATACGCTTTGATTTAACAATGGGATAGGAAGCATTAACCTTGGGATTCGAAACCAATCCTCTCCACCTCTGGGGGTACGCATTGAAACTCGTGTCTCAAATGTCCTGGGTTCAATTTCCGACACTGCCAAGACATAATTTTGCACTGAGGGCTGGAACGGGGTAAACTTAGCCTCGTGAGGCAAAACTGAGAAGAGTTGGGTTCGATTCCCACTCCAGCCACTCTAGCAGTGGTATTCCGTGGTTTCCCCTGGGAAATGCTGGATCGGTGCCTAACTTGAGGCCACGGCCGCCTCCAACACAATCCCAGCCCCACTTAGAAATACACATACAATAACACAGTCTGGCTGCGTGGCTCAGCGGTAACGTTCTCGCCTGCCGTTCCCAAGTTTGCAGGATCGAATCCTGGCAATGTCAGCTGGCATTCGAGGGTGCGCAAATACGATGGAGCCGTCTCAGTAGACTTACTGTCAGGTTATAGAACCCCTTCAGGTCAAAATTCCGGCACCCCGGCGTCTCTAAAAGTCACAGTAGTTAAAAGGGATGTAAGACCAATAACATTATTATTGCAGCCGAGTCCCGCTCAACCAACCTTCGCTTATCCGGCATTCCATGTTATCCGTAAAGCCCTGCTTGGATAGCGGATAAGTTGCGGATAATGTTTGGAGTACATTTGCGGATAGATTTTAGGATACAACCCGAACTTGTTGAATACCATTACTAGGACCGGGGTGTTTACCGTTATGTTTTATTCCATGACAAATGTAAAATGATGATTTAAGCTTATCACATTAAAATGATGTCATTAAGTATAATTAACACTCCGAACTGAGAAGGGTTACAATTCAGGCTTTATATCATTCATTTTAAACATAGCACATGACTTACAGTACATAGCCTAAAGGAACGACTCTCTCCTCAAATGTCTAAATGTGTTGCTCGCCATTTTGGATTGTTATATGTTTAGTCCATATAGTTACGTACTGTCCCCGTTTACCTGGATAGTAGGCTGTCAGATATCCGCCCCCTCAATCGGATTGCCAACTATCAATCGCACCGGCACAGTTACATCAATGAAAATGGCACTGACAGATACTATCGAGATAAGAGCACAGAAGTTCACAGGAAATCATTGTGGAACACACCAAAATAGACGGGGGTTCATACTTACCGTTACTTACCTCTTAATTATCTCGGGGTTTGAGTTGACAACAGGATCACTAAAAGTCTGTTCACACAATAACCTCCACCATGACATTTTAAAATGAACCAGAACGAAGACGAGAACTTTGAACTGTACAAAAGCTTTATTTCTAATAAAGGGTATGATTTTACTAACACAACAAAATCAACGTGGCTATCAGTAGCCCAAGTCAATCTGACTACGTCCTCCAGTAGGACTTGCAAAAATTATCATACAACATGATGTAAAACATTTTAGCTCTCAAGAGCTCCAAATAACGTAATATTCATAACACTATTGGATTGGAAAAGAACGTCAGGGTGTGACATATATAGAGCATTTGGTTTCCTTTTAATAAACATGAGAATGGTATTTATAGTCGCAAGGCCAAAGTGTGTACGACCTCACTCTCTGAGAACCATATGTTGGCACAGCTGCGGGCTACCTTCCAGCCTGTTGCATACTGGTCAAATGCACTCCCTTCTCACATGCTATGTTACGTAAGAATACAGCCTGCACTCTCAAGCTTTTAAATGTCTATAAGACAACTCACATTATATTTACGCAAATCTTTCAAGTACTTTGCTCACATCCTATTGGATCATTATATTAATTTCTTAAACTTGTTAACTTCAATCCAAATGTTTAATTAGCTCTTAAATGTTTATAACAAAATCACATAAATTATTTATAACAATTCGAAATTGTTTATAATATTTGTCAAAGACAATAAAAATATTATAAGCACGCCTTTAACATCACTCTCGTTCCATATTATTTTCAAAAATATTTACAACAATTATTTACAATATTAACATTTAAATTGTTTAAATTATTAATTTAATAAATACATTAACCACATGTTCATTCGGTTGGTAATTTTATAATCCTGTTTAATATAATCGACCAATGAAGGTTAGTTATACATATTAATGTCACAATCTAGTTTAATAAAGTTTTTAATAATGATTTGTGACGGCAACCTTCATTCAAAATCTTATCTCAAATTCTTTCAAAACTCGTGTTAATTATAACAGTAACTCACTTGATTAATTTTCAACGAACTATAATAATCTTACTCCAGCGGAAAATCCTTCGCTAACAAGTTAATGCACAATCTGCATTAAAAATATGCCCAAAATCATCATATATTAATCTATATGGCATTTAAAACTTCCACATAACTTACAAAACTTCCACAAATAATTCTTTAACATTTATTCCTGTGGGAACTTCCTTCATATTCAAGGGCATTATACCTCAGCGACTTTCAACACGCGCTGCACTAGCGATTATACATTCATAGTTCCACTTAAAAATTTTTATAATCATTAATTGTTTCAAAACTGTTTTTCTATTTAACCTTCGTGGATTTCATTCATGAACAGAAATGAAGTCAAAACTTGCCAATCACAAACAAATTTAATAGTGAATACGCTTATATACGCCTGTCTGGTCTATCAAAATTCAAGATTAACATCTTAAAAGAAATTGTAGTATGAAAATACTATCTTCAAATAAAGTGCGACTAAAATGCAAAGTAGTCGAATAGAATCCATTTAGACTGGGGAATGCAAACATCGTTATATAAATCTCTAATTGAGAAAAACTCCTAACAAAAGTACTTGACTTTAATGCATTCAATAATTCAATATTAAAGTTACTCTTTCACAAAAGTGTCTATGATGCAATGTTCATTCATAACTGACGATAAATGTCTGTGTTGCAATCAATTCAAATAACGACTAGTATTTCCAAGATCGTCGACAACGTAAGAGATTTTAACGCTCTAAAATCATTTAAATGTTCTTCATTCTTGATGATGACAGAAAATTGGTCAAAGTAATTAAACTGGGGTTGAATTACTTTAATAAAAAGACACGCTGTCTGAATTTAAATCTGCCATAAAAATCATTAACTTACAGTCAAATCGTGACTACAAAAATATTAATTACTGAAAAATCTAAATATCAGTCTCAACTGATTCAAAATCGTTAACTATGCCCATGACATCACAATGTCTTAATAAATCGTCGAAAAATGCAAAACTCATCAAGGTGTACTGAGAATAAGAATCTCAACAAGAAAATAGGGCAAAATACATGAGGATAAAAATATGGGAAAAATGGTTGCTCAAACATTATTAGTAAACTCAAATACAATAAACGTTCACGACTACCTTATCTGCCGATTGACGTTCCAGAGGAAAATTCCCCAAAGAAGACTGCTGATGGATCCATTTCACCACGTTAAAGCTGAGCTCCATCCTCGAAATAGTAAATAGCACCCTCGGAGAATCGAACTGCTTCCTTCTCCGTGAATCGCTCTGCTCCTCGAAGACGAATAGACATCCTTCCGGCAATAATCTTCTTTGTGAGTCGGGATATCCCTGACCTCTCTTGAAAAATTCCCTGAAGTTCCAGTAGACAATCATCATGAAGTTTTGTAGAAATTTCCGAAGAAATTATTCATATTCAGAGTATGAAATTGTTTCTATGGCTGTTCGATGGTATTCAGCCTTTAATTACGAAACATGGGTGTAGATGGTATTCACCGCATGTTCGCTTGTGTGGAATAGCAATTAGCGAAGTTCCATGTCGCTATCGTACTCCATTGAAGTATGTCCCAATTGCAATAAGCCCTCTTAGCCTTCCATCTGCTCTTCGGTTGTAGTGTCAGAAGAACAAACTGCCGTATTCAATTGCTCCATTATACTGTATCGTTCTGTAACCAAGCAATCTGAAGTCTTTCTACTCCACTCGCAGCGTCAGCCTTGCGTTGATTCTGGCTATACAAAAGTGTTTCTCTAGTGGCGAGATAATCACTTTTGTCAGTCGTATAAAACTGCTAATATCTTTTAAACTAATCGGTCGAAATTGTTCAGCCTTTCTCTATAACTGCATGTAGCACTGCACAATGCAATTGGCTTATCGGTGACCGCTAACTGTTCGAAGCTAAACTTGTAGAAGCTTTCTAAGGTCCGTTTCAACTTCACCTAGTTTGACCTGGATCTCGTTAATATAGTGGCCTCGCCACGCGTTATAAAGACGATTCTTTTCACTGCTGTTCACTTCGACGTCTCACTATAATGAATGAATAAGAAAAGAACTTTCACAAATATACTTCGATGATCTGAGAATGAGATCTCAGAATGATCAGAGAACGAAAGAGGCTCCTCTCTTCTGCGCAAGCCCTTTTATTAACTTCATGAGGGGCGTTTCCATCCCTTCCAAAGCGTGGTACTACGTCATCGCTAGAAGTTCCAACTTCGTTAATACATGACGGATTTTCAAAATTCAAAAACTGAAAATAAATTTCACCAAAATTCCAAATCAATGCTTCTACTGCAGATGGATTTCCACAATTCTGCATTCCAAAAGTAATAAAAATACCATAGTTTCAGCAATCTCCGTCTTCCTTTAAACTATCGTTCATTGGTTCATGCCTCTCCTCCAATAGCATAGTTTCTTCCTCAGCAGAATTCCTCGTTTCCTGCGACTGCGTCGTAAATCTTGGAACATTCTGGACTAAAAACTGACGTCACTGAGAATCTCAGCTCAAGTAGCCTGCTGGCCTAACATTTACGTCATCCGTGCTTACGTCATGACTACCCACGTCATAACTATGACAGCCATAACTCTCCTTATAATTTCAAATATAGCCACCGTGGTCTCTACATAATTCAATTACGGGGGCAGTACCATTAAAGGAAAAATATTGCGTAGCTTCATTATTCAAACTTTCACTTCGATCGCATGATTACGACACAAGAAATAAAAAAATAATTTTAAAATTTCGCACAGCCGCCATCTTGAGTTTATGTATGTCTACCCCTTATTATTCCCGTTGTCCAACGGTGTCGGGGATGACATGGCGATTTGTGGCGGATGTTTTTTACGACCAGATGAAGTGTGTTGCTTTAATACTTTATTTAATTAAAAATATTAATGAAATGCCAGTAGATTCGAATAACAAACTTGTGGATGCGGGGCGGATGCGGATAACAGTCGTACGGATGCGGGGCGGATGCGGATAACAGTCGTACGGATGCGGGGCGGATGCGGATAACAGTCGTGCGGATGCGGGGCGGATGCGGATAACAGTCGTGCGGATGCGTATAACAGTCGTACGGATGCGGGGCGGATAACAGTCGTGCGGATGCGGGGCGGATGCGGATAACAGTCGTGCGGATGCGGGGCGGATGCGGATAACAGTCGTGCGGATGCGGGGCGGATGCGGATAACAGTCGTGCGGATGCGGGGCGGATGCGTATAACAGTCGTACGGATGCGGGGCGGATGCGGATAACAGTCGTGCGGATGCGGGTCGGATGCGGATAACAGTCGTGCGGAAGCTGGGCGGATGCGAATAACAGTCGTGCGGATGCGGGGCGGATGCGGATAACAGTCGTGCGGATGCGGGGCGGATATGGATAACAGTCGTGCGGATGCGGGGCGGATATGGATAACAGTCGTGCGGATGCGGGGCGGATATGGATAACAGTCGTGCGGATGCGGGGCGGATGCGGATAACAGTCGTACGGATGCGGGGCGGATGCTGATAACAGTCGTACGGATGCGGGGCGGATGCTGATAACAGTCGTGCGGATGCGGATAGCAGTCGTGCGGATGCGGGGCAGATGCGGATAACAGTCGTGCGGATGCGGTGCAGATGCGGATAGCAGTCGTGCGGATGCGGGGCGGATGCGGATAACAGTCGTGCGGATGCGGGGTGGATGTGGATAACGTTTTCCCTATCCACGCAGGGCTCTAGTTATCCGACATTGTTCCCTTCCTGAATTGCATTCCTGGCTGAGAGGATACTACGACTCTAGATGTGAGTAAGTGGTGTGCACAAGATCAGCTGTTTGAACTAACTGACCCTGATATTATTGATTTCGTGAATGCAAACGAAAATGAAGGAGAAGGAGAAGGAGAAGAAGAAAAGAACCAGGTATTGCAGAACAAGAGGATAAAACTATGTCTCACAGTGAAGGGTTAGGTGCATTGGACATGGCGTAAACGTAACCTAAGCGGATCAACAGCCGGAGGCAATGGCAACGGAGGTGTTAATTTTTGGTCCATGACGAGATCTCGCAGCAAGAAAACTTGAATCAGCAGGCAAGCAGACCTTGTTAACAAGTTCTTTTCTTAAGGTATTTGAAATGTTTTTGTTCAATACTGTATGTACAGTGAATTAATGATTCAGTAAATAGTGTACCGTAAAACATGGCATTGTTTGAGTAATACATTATAGTCTACCTATTTGTTTTAGATCATTTTTAAAGTCATTCTGTATTATCAGACATTTTCGGTGATCCAACGTACTCCAGATCCAGTTTAGGTCGGATAATTGACACCACGGTATTACAAAGAAAAAGTTGATCAGACACATTTCCAAACATACTCATATACACAGGCTACATGACCACGATGTTGCTAAGCTCTTAAATGAAACAACAGCAAGAACAACAAAACTTTCACCATCAGCTGATGATGATGATGATGATGATGATAATTGTTGTTTTAAGGGGCCTAACATCTAGGTTATCGGCCCCTAATGGTTTGGCTGATAGCGAAAATAACAATGCAATTGAAACCATAACGAAAACTAAGATAGATTGAAAATACTTACAAAATGTAGAGTGGAAATGCTTAGAAAAGGTAATTTAGATTGAAAAAGACTCATCAGGGATCAGGAAGATGAGAGAAGGGCCAATTGAGACGGGAAAGGAAGAGACTCCCTAGGCCTCGGATACCCTAATACCGTCGGCGTCGGAAGAAAACATCAGTTGACAAAGAGAGGTCGGCAGGAAAGAAGACGGAGAGGAGCCTGGCACAAGTAAGTGGAAGCAATGCCGGACTCACCTGGGGTCCCGTGGTCGCCAACCCACGCCCCACTAGATGTGAGCCCCTGGGGGGTTCACCGTCAGACACCTGTATTCAATTTCATCAGTTTTCCAGCGTATGCTTACGAAACTGGTCTTGGATATGCTGCTTTCATATTTGTATTCGAACTGGCTTTTAATACGATACTACAGATTTTCGTGCCAAGTGATGTGACGTCAGGAGTGTCTTTTGCAAGTGGGGTGTCGTTTGGCTTTCGGAAATGCAAGATCCGAATATCCGCGCTCATAGCCGACACACACACATACTCTCACTCATATCTCATACACTTACCAGTGGCGTAACTAGATTTTGCTTTTGGAGGGGGATGAGCAGAGTCAAATCTGAACTAATAAGCCAAGTATATAGATAGGCCTACCCTTTATATAACAGAAGTCTTTTATTCAAATGTTTTCTTTTGTTTTTTTTCTCTCTCTCCTTCGTTTAAAGTTTAGATTTTTATTTAGGTTGTATGCCATTTTTTGTGTTTTTTTGCTTTTATTTTTTGATATTGTTATTTTGCTTTGTTTTTTGATGTTTTTGCTTTTAATTTGTTTTTGTTTATGGTTTCATGTTGTTTTCTGCTTTGGCTTTAGTTTTTGCTTTGCATTTTGCTTTGTGTTTTCTTTTGTTTTGGTTTCGTAGTTGTTTTCTATTTTTGGATTTTGCTTTGTGTTTCTGTTTTTTTTTCTTTCGTTTTGGATTTTTTGTTTTTGTTTTAATCAGAAGAAGATAAGTTTTATATAAAATAAACATTTCATCGAAATACGTATTTTAGCCTATTTTCATTTATGAAAAAAAAAAAAGGCATATGAGATCACCTTTTGACCGCGTGTGTGTGTATTTGTGTGTTCCCACCTGATAAAATCTAACCGGCTGGAGTGATTTCAATGAAACTTGGAAAGGTCATAGTACTATTTCGTCCGACCCCAACCGTGCCCTTCAAATTTTATTTCATCTCACGAATCCAACATGGCGACTGTGCGAAATATTTGCAATTTACAAAAATCTCCGGAACTATTACTGATATCACCCTGAAATTTTGTAGGCTGATAAAGGGCACAACTATAAGTTCACATATGTAAATTTCAGAAACCTATTAAGTACAGAACGAACATGGCGGCCGAGCGAAGTTGAAACATTTAAATCGACTTTTCTCGCGTAGGCCTATTAACCACCCGAGTGCAGTGAAACATGGTACAGCAACTTTTTATACACATTGTAATGCACTGATATGCAATATAGTTCAATTATTTACATAAAGTCAAGATGGAGACTGTGCGAAATTTTAAAACTAAGTTTTTATTTCTTGTGTCCTAATCATGCGATTGAAGTTTGAATAATAAATAATCTTCATATAATAGTACATAACTCTATGGCCTACATATAACTTATAAAAATCCAGGGCCGATAGCCTAGATGTTAGGCCCCTTAAAACAACAATTATCATCATTATTATTATTATAAAAATCCAACATGGCGGCCATCCAAATTATTTAGACGGTGTATTTGTTAATCTCGAGTGATATTTTTCTTTTGGGAAAAATCGTGTTGACCGACTGAAAAGCATCAAACTTTCGTTTTCTAAGGCAACACTGAAAATGGCTTCAAACACCACAATGTTACTTCTAATTGTAGTCTATTTTTGTAGCAATTATTTAAAATCTAGGCAATATTTTTCGATGACCCTGTATCTGTAACAGGATTTGTTGGAGATAATGTATACCTAGGTAATATGACTAATGTAGAATGTCTGAACATCCCCAGTTCCGCACACCCCTGACTTCTTTAATTCGGCAGGAGGGGTTGAATAGACAGGAAGGTTCCGTGTCTCATTCATGCCTAGTGTTCTGAATGAGAAGGAAGAGTATGATTCAATAAAAGAACGGTTCGTTTAAAAGCTCAAGGTTACAAACCAAGTGAAGCTTTATGCCTGTGCCACATGCGAAAAGAAATTTACTCAAAAGCATTCCATTAAAACGCACCTGTACCTTCACACTGGTGAAAAGCCTCACACATGTAATACATGCGGAGTAAAGTTTTCCCGTACAGCAGATTTGAACAAACATTACAAGTGGCTATTATTGCCAAGTTAACCGAATACACGCACACATAATATAGCCTCCGTGCGTATACAGAAGTGCTGCTGTAAGCGGACGTTCCGAGAAGCTGCTACATACGCGATCAGCTGAGTATTATTAATGTACAGCGAAAACGTGCGAGCATTTATTTTATCATTTTATACAGTAACGATGTCAAAACGTTGTGTAGTATTGGTGGTTGCAATAATAGATATTGTAACACAGAACAATGTAATATTCTACATAGTTTCCCTTCACGAACTCACAAAATTGATTTGAAAACACGGTGGATATTGACGGTGAATCGCAAGCAGTAAGTTTAAATTGTGCATTTGGGATTAAATCACCCATCTCTAACTAGGTTTGTTGATGTTAAAAGTTAGTTTGGACTTTCAGCAAACGTTTGAGCTCACGAAAACTATAGGGTCATCGCTTTGGAAAACAAGTTAACCCATGGGTGAAAATGCGCTTGCGTACTTACGCCGAACTGCTTTTGAAACCCAATTTTAAAGCTCATCAGCTTGGCCCCCTAGCATAACTTTTAGATATTTAAGATATTTCCAGGGATCTCGGGGACATCAGCTTCTCTGGTACCTAGTTTTTAAGTATTAGGATACCTGGAAGTGCTGCATTAATTCATGTCTAATTTCATTTTTGTATTATACATCGTTACACCACGACATTACCTCGTTAATATCTCGGAAATTTTCGTCAACACTTCCTCGGAATTTATGATAAAAGTTAGTTTGGGCATTCAGGAAACGTTTGAGTTCCCAAAAACTATAGGTCATTGCTTTAGAAAAAGGTTGACAAAAATGCGTGTTTACATCGTTTTTCTCCTAAGCCGTCATTCAAATCGCTCCAACTCGGTCCCGTCGAAATATTTGGAATATTTTAGGCTCATATAGCGATCTTGTGAGTATCAACTTCACTGGTACTAAGTTTAATGTTTCTAGAATGTCAGGAAATCCCTCATTGATACATGTTTATTTTCAGAATTTACCTACACATCGCACCATCTCGGTCATGGTAACATCACGGCCGACTGAATGCGCTCATACCGGCCTAGACAATGAGACCTTTTTCATGAAATCTTGTTAGTTACTCAACTGCTCACACAGCGCTGTTCACCAAGCATTGCACGACTAAGACTTATCTCTACTTAGTGTAAAACGAAGTCCCCGATTCTTGGATATCACGGGTAATCTCGAGAACCACTGGATGGATTTTGATGCGGCTTTCACCATTCTGTACAGGTAATATCGAGGAAGATTTCTGTAGAAAATAATTTATTTATGATCAAAGGGAGCCAAGCAGTAACGATTTTAGATTTCAGTGAATAGGTCGAAGAAAGAACTTGACGTCCGTGCGCTTTTTAAGCTTACGCTGGACAAACCGTTAAAAATATCAATATACTATGAGTGTAAGAATTGTTCAGCATGAAAAATTGTACAAAAAAGTCCGCGTGAGCATATCTCTATCTTCGATACATCGCCCACTATAAGTGTTTTTAGTGTGGACGGGAGGGGCATTTGGCTTGCACCTCGCCATTCTTAAATTACGTCTGACAGGAATTCCTTGCACATTCATAACTGTTCCCGGGCGAAGCCGGGGCGGGTTGCTAGTGACACTATTATATTATCATTATAATTCCCACAATATCAAAATTAAAATTATATCACAAAATAAAATAGCGTGCTAATAAATCTAAGAGAAATTAGACATACCTTGCACCTCGTTACAGTTGAATTAGATCAGAATCACTCGGTTTTCATTAAAGTTTATGCATTTTTCTGCTGAACGGTTTGGAAGTTCGGCAACAGGAAACTAGGACTGTTATTTACTTAAAATATTCATTTTTGTATTTTTGTTCTATTTGTGTTCATGATTTCATTACATTGTCAGAATTACCGACAGTAGTGGCTTCGCTGGCTAAAGCGCAGCGTTAGGCCATGGGGCCAAGCTCTCTGCTGACTCGGTAGACGCGTGTGTTCGAGCCCCACCGTCGGCCGTCCTTGAAATGATTTTCCGTGGTTTCCCATTTTTCAACACCAGGCAAATGCTGGGACGGTACCTTCTAACAGGCCACGGCCGCTTCCTTCCACATCCTTGCCCAGTTTCATTATCTTCATCCATTCCATCTCTCATCCTGACGCGCAGGTCGCCCACGGGCGTCGACTAGAAAGACCTGCACTCGGCCTCTCAGGAGGCCACACGAAAACAAATTCAGAATTAATGCTTTAATTAGTAGGGTATACTATTCAGTGACCTATTATAAATAAAAACCGTGAGGTTCCTCACCTCCCCATATTACGAAACCCGGTTGCCTAATACGAGGAAAGTGCACTTTTAAAGTTAACAATAATATCAGAGGGTATTACAACACCAAACGTGCCCATATTTGAAATATACATAGTATATCGCCTGAGGTTTACATTGGTGAGAAAACCAAAATTATTCCTTTCCTTCTTATGTCTAATGTAAGCCCTATAAAAAAAACTCCCCATATTTGGCGACTTTCCTCTACCCATTTTTAGAAGATACCTTATGCACTGGACAGCTGAATCCGTGATTAATTGTATAGGTAGCTTCGTAAGTCTCAGAACTCAGGAAGTCCTTTCTAGCAGTGTTACTAGCAGCTTTCAAAGTTTCAAGGTAAGAAAGAAAATATTCCTCTAGCCAGTTTAGGCGACTGACATTTAATGAGAAAAAATGCCCTTTATCTGGATTTCTAGACTGAATATGATGATATATGATGCTTACGTCATGCATAGCGAACCATTTATTAACGTTTAAAAAAAAAATGGTTGCTTCTTCGTCCATGAATGTGTACGCTTCCGGGTGCATGCCTATATTTTCTTTTAGTGTACTAATGGCACCAATAACTTCTGACGAGAACACTTCCTTGGCACGCCGAACATTCATTTTTTCAAATTTAGTGGGTTCGATGTGTTTTTTAGTGAGGTGTCTGGCCGGTTTGACGATCTTACCCTTTTGCATTGTGTATAGTAATGACAAGTATTTCCCTGAAATTATTCCAGTACCATCAGTCATCTCTCGTTACAGAAACTGCGTTCTAATGGTTTTTTTTTTAGAATGTGACAATGATCAAAACTAGGGAATACATTCCTAGACTCGTCGTATGGGTGATTGACCATTGGTTGCAAATTCCCTCCCCCTAAATGCCTCATCATTGTAGTGTTAGTTTTGTGATTATCAGAGACAGTTATTATAATTATGAAACCGCATTGTTCAACCTCGAGAATAACGTCCAGCAGGAGTTTATGTAAGTCCCGTCCTGACAGCTGCTTCGTGAAAAAGAAGGCACACGGTATCTGATAATTTGTCGAAAGATCTCTTAGCACAAAACACAACACACGATTAGCTGCTACTTGTTCCCGGCTGTAATTTTGATCCTCTCTTTCCTTTTAATGAGACGGTGTTGGAGTAGTGTCCTTGTACCCGAAGAAGGTGCAAGGTATGTCTAATTTCTCTTAGATTTATTAGCACGCTATTTTATTTTGTGATATAATTTTAATTTTGATAATGCGGAAATTATAATGATAATAATTATATAGTGTCACTAGCAACCCGCCCCGGCTTCGCCCGGGAACAGTTATGAATGTGCAAGGAATTCCTGTCAGACGTAATTTAAGAATGGCGAGGTGCAAGCCAAATGCCCCTCCCGTCCAAACTAAAAACACTTATAGTGGGCGATGTATCGAAGATAGAGATATGCTCTCGCGGACTTTTTTGTAGAATTTCTCACGCTGAACAATTCTTACACTCATAATATAATGATATTTTTAACGGTTCGCCCAGCGTAAGCTTAAAAAGCGCACGGACGCCAGGCTATTTTTTCGACCTTTTCACTGAAATCGTTACTGCTTGGCTCCCTTTGGTCATAAATAAATTATTTTCTACACAAATCTTCCTCGAGATCACCTTTACAGAATGGTGAAAGCAGCATCAAAATCCATCCAGTGGTTCTTGAGATTACACATTTAATATACGTACTGTACAGCTGATTCCTTATCGCGCCTATAATCGGAGGGGAGTGCGCTCTACCGGCAACGAGTAGAAACTTTCCAATTACATGTTATACATGGGTTCTGACTGGGAATGTCAAGGCCGGTATAGAGCGCAGCTCGTATTCAGTCGGCCGTGGTAACATATACTCGAGCTTATAGATTTGGCCACTCAACGCGGCGGTGCATTTTACACCCCAGTGCACGGAGCCTTATTATCGTGTGCATTTTGTACAACACATGATATAAAAGCTGAACGCATCCTAGGTCATCAGTTTGATCATGAAAAACCCATCCTTGAAGACCACCTCGTGGTGTAGCGACTAGCATTCTTTGCTGTCACCCCGAAGGTCCGAGTTCGATTCTTCACTCTGCCAAGACATTTAATTCTCCTCTGAGGGCAGGAACGGGGTACACTCAGCCTCGTGAGCCAAAACTGAGAAGAGGGTTCGATTCCCACACCAGCCATCCTGGAAGTGGATTTCCAATTCTACTCCAGGTGACTGCCGGGATGATTTATAACTTAAGGCCACGGCCGTATCCTTCCCAACCCTAGTCTGAATTACAAATATACACACTAATACAGGCATCACAATAACACAGGTTATCAGACAAATTCCTCCCCCCCCCCCACACACACACACACACAAGTAAGTTACAAGAAGATTATGTTGAGAAGGTGTTTTACACTTTTATTTTCTTCTTCAGTTGTAACAACTGATGTGTAATGTACTTCATTTGGGTAGAAACAAATAAAGTGTAAAACAATATGTAGTACGCCCCTCGTATAATCGAGTCAGAAGCAAACAAATTACAAGGCTTACAAAACAAAATTACATAATTACAACCAAACGAAAACACAATGTCGATTCACACCACGGTCGACCAAAAACATGCAATATGTATAGCATTTGGTGTTGCGAGAAGGAGATCTTCCGTTGTACAAGTAGCCCAGGCATTTAAGTCAAAATATCGCCCTAACCTAAAAAAAATGTTATAAAGCTATTTTTTTTAGAATACATTAATTCGACCCTAGGGAACAACATATCAAAATACTCGGCCGTACATGTACCGGCTTCCTTGATTTCCAGGCCTAAAAACCTGGAATTCCAGGAATATTTCATCGCTGTCCTGGAACGCTCGTAAAAACCGAACGACTCGGCCTAGGTAGACAAAAGTGGTGTCAAATGAAAGAGAAAAGCACGCAGACTACATATATAATGCTTTGGGCAATGTTTTTTCTCATTTCGGAGTAGATTGTAGCTAAAAAAAACGCGCGAAATTCAAACTTTTTGTAAGTCTGAATTCATTTGCACGTTTATTAGAGACTAAGACGGCAGCTCATGCAAACAAATCCACCTGAAATAAGAAATAGGATCGTTTTAGCTTTACAGATGTGGTCTTATTTTAGTTTTACGTCTAATGACGAAACAACTTTAACCCGAAGGTAAGTTGGTATTACCGGACCGAGTAAACACCAAACAACTCTGAGTAGGTAAACAAAAGTGTTATCAAATGAACAATAAAAGCATGCAGATTCCATTTCAAGAATGGCTTGAAATGCATTCCCCGTTCCTAGCTTCAGAAAATCTCCATTCTCTCGGTACTGGCGTCGCTGCAGATAACAATGTAAACTGCAACATAGCGCTCGAAGTCGGCGAAACAGGAGTTAGCAACATGATTGACAAGTCTTTCGCTGAAGTGAAAATTTCCAGGAAGTCAAAGGTTGTCCCTCTATCAGCTATGAACGGTACAGTGACGATCAGAAATGAAGTAACGCCCGTAAACTCGAGTCAGCTATTTATGAGAATAGTGTGTTTTAAAAAACGAAACTGAAAAAGTGGAGTACTTTCATTATGAGCTTGCGCCAACTCCACCCTCTCTTTTTGACGTATGTTCAATGCGCAAAACGGACAAATCAGCGTTTGAGTCTCTATTTAAGCACTCAGAAATTGGCGATCAACTTTGTCCAGAGACCACGTATGTCATTGACGGAGGCTATCTCATGTACGCTGTTAGTTGGTCTCGACTGGCAACATACGGAGACAATTGCGACCTTTATGTCGGACACGTTATGCCTCGATACCGATCTGCAGTTGTTTTCATCGGATACAATGGCCAGTCAACTACGAAAGAAGCGGAGCAAAGGCGACGCGCTGCAAGAAGGAACTGTTTTGATATCGACTTTACCGAACATTCGTCATCGACAGCATCACAGGCAGACTTTCTGACGAACAGGAGAAACAAATCTCGACTTATTGAAGTTCTTGTTTCACGATTTGAAGCTATAAAAGTTCGAGTATACCAGGCAACTGGGGATGCCGATCCTCTCATCGTGCACGCAGCTTTGGAGAGAGAGAGCTTGGGGAAGTCTGTAGTTGTAGTCGGCAACGATACCAATCTCCTGGCAATGCTCATTGCTAGGCGTCAGACGGGATATGTCTTCATGCTGCACCCAGGGACTTCCAAGTGCCCTGGAAAGCTGTACGATATTGGTGCTATTCAAGATGAAAAAGGTGACATGAAGAACTGCGTGCTGTACTCCCATGCTGTCTCAGGTGGTGATAAAACATCTGCAATCTACGGGAAGGGGAAGTAGAAGGCTTACAAATTGCTTCAAAATGTGTGGATCTTCGGGAAGAAATTGTCAAAACATACACAAATCCATCTGCGAGTCGCGAAGAAGTTTGCACTGTTGGAGAAAAGTTCATAAGGGCACTGTATCCTGGAGGAAATGAATTGGAGAATATTGATTATCTTCGACATCGTCTGTACCAGATGACCATTGCGGGCCAAGCTCTGACTTCTCAGTTTGAACTTGCGACTCTTCCTCCAACAACGGAAGCTCTACGGCAGCACTCAATGCGGACTTACTTGCAGGTAACTTTCATTGTTTTTCTTTACACTACACGTATACAATATTTTTCTAGTATTTCTCAGGAGAGTTAAATATGTTGAGTTTGATTTTAGGTTCAAGAATGGCTGGGAAGAAACCTCAATCCAACAGAGTGGGGCTGGCAAGCCATTGACAACTCTCTTTTGCCCGTTCCCATAACCTTGCAACCAGCTTTTGACTCTCTTCTCCACCTCTTTGCCTGCGATTGCAAGACGGACTGCGGAGTGCGTTGTGGATGTAGACGATCCGGCCAAGAGTGCTCAGATGTGTGCTCTCAATGACACAGACAAAATTGTGATAACGCAGTACATCGTTATGAAACAGATCAGGATCTAGATACACCCGATGTCACTTAAACTACCAGTTTCCTGTATTACACCTTTTCATCCAATGCCTTTTACCTATGATTTCGAAGGCTTAACTCATACTTAATTATTATGTGTGTAAGTAAAAATTCCATCTTGTGTTGATTTCCGCAGAAAAAAAAATCATTAGCTCAACCTTTACTTTCCAGGTAGTAACCGAATAGGCTAAACCCCCGACGATACAACGCAATCCTGCACTGTCAACTGACAGCTACTACACGTTTAATTTTCGCTATAACTTTTCAATAATAAGCGAAAGCAAACATGACAGATGGTCTGAAAAGCTAAAAACGTGGTCTTTGTTATATAACGCATGATTTTTTGGTATATACTTCATTTTCAGTCATTGCTGTACCTGCAGCAAAAATGAAACCTCAAAAAGTTTGAATTTCGCAGTTTTTTGTTACAATCTACCCCGAAAAGAGAAAAACATTGGCTAAAGTCTTATATATGGAATCTGCATGCTTTTGTCTTTCATTAGATACTACTTTTGTCTACCTACGCCGAGTCATTCGGTTTTTACGGGCGTTCCAGGACGGCGATGAGGAATTCCTGGAATTCCAGGTTTCCAGGCCTGGAAATCAAGGAAGCCGGCACATATACGCCCGAGTATTTTGATATGTTGTTCCCTAGGGTCGAATTAATGGGTTTTGAAAAAATTAGCTTTATACTATTTTTTTGGACCTAAAAACCATATTTTGCTGGGCTAAAGTGCGGGGCTGATGACCTCGTAGTTCCGCCCTTAAAACAACAATAACTAACTAACGTTATACAAGAGGCAGGGCACAGCAGGCAATGGTCTGGAGCAGGGGTCTCCAAACTTTCCAGCCTTAGGGCCATACTGATTACTCCAGTAAGTTCCGAGGGCCAAAACCATATTATCATTGTTGCCGGTGGTAAAAAGTGAAATAGTCCACTGATGAAAAAAAAGTCCGAAAAAGTACGCAACGTTGAAAAAAGGCTGCAAATCGGACTAAAGTCCGCAAAACGGCAACACTGCATATTATTAATTTTCCTGTCATTATCTGTAATTTCTAGATTAGTCGTAGAGTACGAGCCATGAGGAGTAACGTGACACGACATCTGGTGGACACAAGCGGAAATAGGTAGTACCTTCTATCGCTAACAGATGGCGCTAATAGCACGTACAGAGTAATCTCGTTGGTTCGAGAGAGTTCTGGTGTCTTCCACTCACTTCTAGATGGCAGTAATTGGAATATATAAGAAGGCTAGTTGCGCAACCACAAGTCAGTTCCTATGACACTGTTGTGAAATAAAATAGTGCGTACCTCCTTAAAACGTGTTTGTGCGTGTTTAAGTTTAAGACATCTTTGTAACAGTATTTTGATTTTAATTGTTGCTTTTGTGTGTGATTTAGTAGTATGGAAAAGAAGCGAAAAATTGATAGTGAATGCAGAAAATTCAAAGATGAGTGGAACATTCAGTATTTCGTAATTGAGTCCAGTAACAAGGCGCTATGTTTGATTTGCAATGAAAGCATAGCCGTTCTCAAGGAATATAACATTAAACGTCATTATGAAACAAAACATTTTCAAAATTACTCAAAATATACAGGAAGTTTGCGGACAGAAAAATTCGAAGCTATGAAGCGCGGATTGAAATCGCAGCAATCTTCATTTACAAAATTCAAAACCGAACAAGAGGCTGCAACTCGTGCCAGCTTTCGTGTGGCTCTTGAAATTGCAAAACGTGGAAAACCATTCACCGATGGAGAAATGATCAAAGAATGCATAATTGCAGCAGCCGAAGAAATGTGCCCTGAAAAGGTAAATTTATTAAAAACTGTCAGTATGCCAGCAAACACTGTGGCTCGAAGGGTAGAAAACATCGCTGAAAATATATCCTCTCAACTGTTCGACAAAAATGGAGATGTTGAGTGGTTTTCTTTGGCCTTGGATGAGTCAACGGATGTGTCAGATACTGCTCAGGTATTGATTTATATTCGAGGAGTAGATAAAAGCTATGAAGTGCATGAAGAACTTCTTGATATGTATAGTATTCATGGCACAACTACTGGTACAGATATTTTTAAAGGAGTTGAAATGGCCATTAATCAAAAGAACCTTCGATGGAAAAACTTGAAATGTATTACAACTGATGGAGGCAAAAACATGAGTGGGAAAGATAAAGGAGTGGTCGCTCTTGTGTCAAAGGCTGTAGAAAATGACGGTGGCTCAAAACCATTAGTCTTACATTGTATCATTCAACAACAGTCTTTGTGCGGAAAATGTTGGGATATGTCTGAAGTTCTGAAACCAGTCATATAAACTGTTAATTTTTATGAGATCTTTTGGGCTGAATCACCGACAATTCCGACAATTTATTGAAGAGATTGGAGAAAATGACTTACCTTATCATACTGCCGTACGTTGGCTTAGTTGTGGGAAAGTCCTTCAGCGCTTTTTTGAACTTCGAGCAGTGATCGAAAATTTTTTGAATGAAAAGCATCGCCCTCTTACTGAATTACAAAACAACGCATGGCTGTGGAAGTTAGCATTCTATGTTGATTTGACAAAACATGTGAACGAACTGAATTTGAGATTGCAAGGAGAAAACCAGCATCTTCCTGATTTATACACTAATATCAAATCATTCCGGAAGAGATGGATACTGTTTCAATCACAATTACGAAGTAAATGTTTTTCACATTTTAAAACATGTGAAATATTCAGCCACACCACTGAGACTGAGTTTCCTATCGATTTTGCAATCGAAACTTTGAGTGCTTTGAAAATAAATTTTGATACTCGTTTCTCGGACTTCGATGCCTTTGCGAATCAAATTAAGATTTTTCAGGATCCTTTTGATACTGACATTGAAACCCTAGCCCCGGAACTTCAAATGGAAATGATTGAACTACAGTGCAGTGATATAATTAAGAACAAATATCAAAACTCATCTTTGTTGGAATTTTATAAGAGTCTTCCACTGACACAATTTGATAATTTGCATAAATTTGCTCGTGGGCTGTTTTCTGTTTTTGGTACTACTTATTTGTGTGAGAAGACCTTCTCCAAAATGAAGTACACAAAAAATGTTTACAGATCTAAATTAACTGATGAGCATCTTAAATCTCTTTTAATAATTGGTACAAGTAAAATTAGTCCACAACTACAAACTATTGTCAGTGGAAAATCTCAATTACATAAATCTCATTAGTATTTCATATGTCTGCATGTTATACATGTCTTGACTCATTACAATTCTGTGTTTCTTTATCCAACTTATCACAAAAACAATAACAATAAGCCTACAACAATGTTATGAGTAGTTAGCCCATGCCCATATCAATGCAGATGTCATATTAATAATTATTCAACATAAAATTAGAATACTTCAGTAAACTAAATTTAATTTGCTATAAAAAAATATGTTCTCTAAAAGGAGTTTTCAAGTATGCTAGCTCTCCGCGGGCCGGACAAAATCTGTCCGCGGGCCGGATGTGGCCCCCGGGCCGTAGTTTGGAGACCCCTGGTCTGGAGCATGCCGCAGTCACAGTTGGTGGTGTCGACGGGGAAGTGCCATTTCTGCACATTTGTTCTTTGATCTTCCAACTCCAGAACGCAGACGATTAAGTACCCTCCACACGATACATTTCTGGTCATGGCCAGGTGGAAGGCTTTCCGAAGGATGACACCATAGAGAGTTACTCCCAAGCCGAGAAACCCACAATTCTTTTCCTGCTGTAGCTGGTGTGGATTGCAAGACTGCAGTGGTTTTAAGGAAACTTCTCCTGGACTTCAACCTAGGGAAGGCTGGTCTGTCTGTTAGGTAGACCATATAGCGGGTGGGAATGCTGATGAAACTGTTTAACTCTCTCTGCATTGGCAGCTACCTCACGACGAATATCTGATGGTGCTAGCCCTGCAAGCGGGTCAAGTTTTACAAGGATGTAAACCTCAAAACAACCTGCAATAAGCCTACATGCTTCATTAAGCGCCTTGTCAACTTGATTTGCTCATCACACCAACATACTGTACTATAGTTTTATTAACACTTTGCTATCGTTGCAAATGTATTTGCATTCTATACTATAGTTTAATTACGCGCAAAGTTTCGTTTCGGGACTGGATGGCGAGTGAGATATATGGTTGGATCCTTAGTTTAGGGGCTGCGACAACGTGGTCATGTAGCCCCGTTTACTTTGGGTGTTCCCGTGGCTCATGATCTCGAGATTAACGGTCACGTTAAACTACAAGCTTCCTTCCTTTCTTACTTTGGGTGTGTGTAGAATCTGTCTGATAACCGGTGTTAATTGTGATGGCTGTATTAGTGTGCGTTATCTGTAATTCAGGTAAGGACTGCAGACGATCAATTTGAAGTAGTTACTACTTTTGCTACTAAGTGCTACCGTCAACGACACCTAGCTGTAAACTTGGTTACTAGATGCAACCGCAACCGGCACCTCGCGGCGAACGTTGGAACTTAATGAGCGTGCATATTCTGCAGCACTGTAACAGGGGTCTCCAAACTACAGCCCGCGGGCCAACACCGACCCACAAGCACCACCAATCCATCCGCCAGACATGCCTGGTATCCAGCCCGCCATAGCTTATTTTGATTATTTACAATGAAAGTAAACCATACAAATTATAATGAGATGTTTTTATTTAACGACCAATGAACACAATAACTGACATGAAATTGAACATTTTTACTGTAATTAATGATACTAGGGGACCTGTGCGAGAAATCTCACATGCTCATTAACCACCCGCCCGGCTTTACTGTTACGCTTATTTCTTTAATTTACGCACTTTTTAAACAATATGTATGAAATCATAGTGCAATTCGTCACTGTTGCGGGTAATTCTGTTTGAATATTCCTTTCAATGCACAATGGGTTGTGTGCGCCCCGTGTGTACAGACTACCCACCCGGCTTTAGTGTTATGCGGGCTGGACGCGACACAGTTCTGCCAGGGGCTATCGTCTCGTTTATTTGTTTAAACACACTTTTTAAACAAATATATTTCCGTTGACTTTTCAAGGAATGCGAGATTTTTCCTATACTATTGAGACGATTTGGAAGATTTTGGCACAAAACACACCTTTAAACTCCTTCTGGTTCAGTAGCTTGAGTTTTTTGTCGGATGAACTGAGCGTATTATATAGATTTCTCCTAAAATCTTAATTAACGTGACATACGAATATAGCTAATTCACATAATGAAATTAATCATTATTATTATTATTACTATTATTAATGAGATTTATGTACACTACGCCAGCTGTCACTGTCCACTGACAATTGCTTGCAGTTGTGGCTCAAGTTTACTGTGGAAATTATCAACAGCGAATTCAAATGCTCATCAGTTAATTTGGATCTGTAAATATTGTTTGTATATTTCATTTTGGAGAATGTTTTTTTCACACACATAAGTAAGTAGTGCCGAAAGCTGGAAATAACCACGAACACATTTATGCAACTGTGTTAGGGAAAGACTCCTAAAATTCCATCAATTATGACTCTATGGAAGTGAAACTTGGACTATTGGGGCAGCAGAAAAGATGAGAATTGAAGCGTTTGAAATGTGGTGTTACAGGAGAATGATGAAGATCAGATGGGTTGATAGGGTTCAAACGAAGAGGTAATAAGACGAGTAGGAGAGGGGAGATGTTTCTGGGGACTGCTAATGAAGAGAAGAGAGAGGTTGGTAGGACACATATTAAGACACCGAGGACTAGCAAGCTTAGTTGTGGAAGGAAGGGTCGAGGACGAGAACTGTAGGGAGACCAAGGTTAAATATGTTAAACAGATTGCCTCGGGTGTAGGGTGTGGTAGCTATGTAGAGATGAAACAATTATCTCAGGACAGGGAGGAAAGGAGGGCTGCATCAAACTAGTCAAGAGACTGAAGACTCAAACAACAACATTTGTCTTCAAAATATCGCTTCATTGCGATTGCGCCATATCCGACTGGCGGCTACGGTAGCGTAGTTTGTAGCATGCTGCGCTTCTATGCCCAAGATCGCAGGTTCAAACCCGGCCAAACTCGTCGATTTTTTAAGAGCGTTAAAATCCCTCAGTATGCATTCCTTCGTAGGTGAATTAAAGCCGGCGGCCCCATGTCATACTGTATATTTATGGCATGTTAAAGAACCTTCCACTAACTACAATTGTGTGAAGCTAAATTTGCAGGTTAGATTTGATTCACGCTCATTAAGTTCCAACGTTCGCCGCGAGGTGCCGGTTGCGGTTGCATCTAGTAACCAAGTTTACAGCTAGGTGTCGTTGACGGTAGCACTTGGTAGCAAAAGTAGTAACTACTTCAAATTGATCGTCTGCAGTCCTTACCTGAATTACAGATAACACACACTAATACAGCCATCACAATTAACACCGGTTATCAGACAGATTCTACACACACCCAAAGTAAGGAAGGAAGGAAGCGTGTAGTTTAACGTGACCGTTAATCTCGAGATCATGAGCCACGGGAACACCCAAAGTAAACGGGGCTACATGACCACGTTGTCGCAGCCCCTAAACTACGGATCCAACCATATATCTCACTCGCCATCCAGTCCCGAAACGAAACTTTGCGCGTAATTAAACTATAGTATAGAATGCAAATACATTTGCCACGATATCAAAGTGTTAATAAAACTATAGTACAGTATGTTGGTGTGATGAGCTAGCTAGGTCTTGATCCTTGGGACTTAGCGGAAAAGTCAGTGTGGCCTTTAGGCTAAATAGTTTGGAAATCCTTGCCTTAACCTATGGCAGTAACTTTTGAGGATCCACTGAGGCTCAGGGCTGATAACAGGAAATCAAAACATGCATAGTAGCTTCTCACACCTTTAGCACTCCTCGTAAAAGGGGGAATTGTACACAAGCCAACTTTCACTTAGTTGTCAAGAATACTGTTTCGCCGTGGGGCTTTTCAAAGTCAGTCTCAGCAAATAAACACAGGAAATAAGTGCTAAAAGCCAATATGAATAGAAAGACGAATCGTAAACTAACCATGTGCTATTTGTTTGTCTGTTCATTAATTTTTAAGTCACATTTATAGTTCATAGTAGGACCTATAAAATTACCAAAAGCTGTATGAAACAACAAAGCGCATCTCGACACTTTTCGAACTTTCTTGATTCACTAATTTCATTCGCAAATATGTAGCCTAAGTTGAGCGAGCCCCTTACATTCGGAGTGTTTACAAAACGAATGCCCGAAGAGATAATCTCGTACAATGTAATTGTGTGGTAATATGTCAGTTTTAAGGGGTCAGATTCACCCCTTCTTAAGTCCATTGAACATTCAATCTGTTCTCTTTGAATAACACATTTTCAAACAATCACTTAAATTAATGTGAGAAATTATAAATAAAATAAGGAGCAACGATTCAATCTCTGTTACTTCCACGTAATCTCGTTCTTTGTTTTATTTAGAGAAAATGTTCGGAATATCTCGCTCCTATATCACTTTAGAGGGTGATAGGTGAAATACATATAGGGAGAAACAGTGACAAGTTTCATCTGTCTTAGGTTTGATCTTTCTTTTCTTACCACAATAAACACAATTGGGTAACCGTGTAACAAAATGGTTAGGGCCTATCTAAATAAATAGAAACCAAATGTTCAAAACAAACGATTTCCTATTAATTTTCAGTTTTCCTTATTTTAGTAAGATTTATTTAAAAGTACATATTTCACATATTTACCCTATCAAGAACTACTCACACAAGAAAACACACACATAATAAATTTTACTGTTTCTCTTGCTATTAATTTGCATTGCAGTAGATAACTATATTTTATTAAAATAATTACGCACAATGTGCATTAGATTTGTTTAGTAAAATCACGCAATGATTTTGAACTCTTTTTTTGCAAAATTGCAAGTGGTATTTGCCACACCGAACATCACACAGTTCACACACACACGAATCACTCGGTTCATGAACTCTCTTATTAGAGTAGATAACTATTTCTTCAAGAATAAAACTACGCCACTACAGGACTTTATCACGAAGCCTGTCACTACAATTGCCATTCTTCATGAATGACACACTTCATATCATCATTGACAATATTAGAGACGACGAACATGGAAGAAGATCTCCAATGAGACCGTACGCTGCAAACAGAACGAGGGACGATGTCTACCCATTCCATGTTCAGCAGTTGTTGAGTTCCCGTGGAGATGCTGACGAGAATATGAGAACTATAATCCAAGGGCTAGTCAGAACTACAATCATCATTTTATAACTCTTCTGAACCAGTAACAATATCCCAAGCTGTCAGTTCAAGTTTCTTTTAGCTTTGTTTAAATGATTTTTGTAACTTCCATTTCTTGATCGATGTTTTACTTTCAATCAATTCTGGATAATAGTAATACACTTTTAACTTCAATGTTTTCTTTTGGGTTTAAATACCAAAATCACAGACCCAACCATACAGATACACGTATTGATTAGTAGTCCGTCACCCCACGACGCGAGATTACTCAATGTGCTCCATATTTTATTATTATTATCATCATTAGTATTACTTGTCTACCGACAGTAGTGGCTACGCTGGCTAACGCGCAGCATTAGGTCATGGGGCCAAGCTCTCTGCTGACTCGGTAGACGCGTGGGTTCGAGCCCCACCGTCGGCCGTCCTTGAAATGGTTTTCCGTGGTTTCCCATTTTCAACACCAGACAAATGCTGGGACGGTACCTTCTGACAGGCCACGGCCGCTTCCTTCAACATCCTAGCCCAGTTTCATTCACCATCATTCATTTCATCTCTCATTAACTCCTCTCATGAGGTTGGCGTCAGGAAGGGCATCCGGCCGTAAAAACCATCGCCACAAAGACTTCCATCGCATCTCATCCCCGACCCCGTTGGAAAACGGGAATAATAACGGGTAGACATACACATACAGTATTACTTGTCTATACGGATTTCCCCTAAGACTGGCCCCCATTACCGAGCTTTTACTCATTATATTTATCAAAAGAACTTGTGCCACGTGTCATCACGAGTGAAGGACGTTAAACATTGCATTTGGCAGCCCACCTGTGGAGCTGGTATTCCGGAGCACTTATAACCTTTACAAACCATTTGCCTGGAATATAAGTAAAATATCGCCCGCCCACCCCATGGTGTTGGAGGGCTAGCCTACCACTCACCCGGAGGTCCCGGGTTCGATCCCCGTCTCCGTCAGGAATTTTAGAAACTGACGTGAGGGCTGGAACGGTGTGTACTCAGCCTCGTGAGGACAATTGAATAGCTGTCTGACTGTGTGGCGGCGACCCGGTCACGAAAACCAAGATTAACGGCCGAGCTGACCACGCGTCACTCCACAATCTGCAGGCCAAATGGCTGAGCAGCGGTCGCTTGGTAGGCCTAGGCCCTTCATGAGCGTTTTTTTTTTAATATTATAAGTGAGAAATCGCTGGAAACTACTTTCAGGATGGCTGAGATAGGAATCGAGCCTACCTCTTCTCAGTTTTGACCGGCTGCATGGTTCAGCAGTAACGTTCACGCCAGCTGATCCCAAGATTGCGGGATCGAATGACGGCGCAGTCAGCTGGCATATTTGGCGGTGCTTAAATGTGAGGGAGCTGTGTCGGTAAATATACTGGCACGATAAAGATCCCCTTCGGGGCACAATTCAAGCACCCCGGAGTCTCTAATAGCCGAAGTAGTTAAAGGGACGTAACACCCATAACATTATTATTATTATATCTCCTCAGTTTTGCCTCACGAGGCTGAGTGTACCCCTTGCCAACCCCCAGACCAGAATTACGAGTAAAGTTCAGGGATGCCAACCAAGAATGCAAGCCATTGCGCCACGAGGCGGGCAGCTATCTAACGAGCGAACCTAATAATTAGTATGGTATCGAGATAGATCTTTGGACTGAGGCTATCAACCACTTAATGACCGGAACGTGAATGGTATTGACGTCAGAAAAGTTGGATGGCGCAGCCACGCGGCAGAATGTTGAAGCTGTAACATTGTGACTGGTGAGATTTATTTAGATGGTGAAGCATTGACGTCGTGATGGAAACAGAAAGAAATTTGTCAAATTCGAGGAGGTACTGCTCTGTATACGGTTGCAAATCGTATAAAACGGCTACGAAATATCTTCACTACTTTCCTGTACAAAAAGTTCCGAGAGAAAGATGGGCTTCGGCACTGTCAATTGGAAAACGTGTTACATGTTACATGACAGTGTGCAGTCTGCATTTTTGTGAAGACGACTTCTTTCCACCGGTACTGTTGATTATTGATAGTTGTTGTCTCTAATTTGTATGCACATGGATTTACCTACATCAAAAATACTGATAAACTTATAGCCTATTACTTCTGTGCTGTACAAAGAATGTAATCCGCTCTTCGTAAACTTATTTTAGGGGTTCTTCCGATTGACAATAGCCGAATGGTTAGAAAACTTAAGAAAAATGCTGTTCCTAGCCTTAATTTGCCAGAGAATTTATATTCTTGCCTTTGAACAGCAAGTATGTAGGTCATTGAATTATGATTTGGCTTGGATTGTGTTTTTGGCTATGATCTCCCTACTGTTGAATTTAGTTAATTAAAATGTAAAATCTTAGTTTTAAGTACCGGTTTGGTGACCCATCATCCCAGGCAGGCCGGCAACACCTATACTACTCAGGCAGATAGGTCACTTAGCCGTAATTCTGAAGTTATAGTGATGTTAAGTATACATATGCGGTAATGTAGCAGGAGACCGGATCGGCCTAGGCTATTCTAACTTGAATTAGTTCCCATTTCAGGGTTTTACAGTTTTGAGTGCGAATAGTTGGTTTGAAAGTTGTACAACAGTAAGGAGAGTATGTTTTGTATAGGTTTTAATTGGTATTATGGTTTATGTCGAGCTGAGGAGTGAATTTGGGTTGGCTTAAAGTGTAGTTTTTGATCTGTTCCGTTTGCTTATGACAAGTTCAAATGGAGACTTCAGCTTTGTTAAATATCTGCATTTTAAATATTTACTTAAATATATTGATTAAGAGGATGTCTCCATTTTAACTTGCCTGTGGCAAGAGATTAAAAAATTAACATTCTTGTCTTTGAACAGCAAGTATGTAGGGCCTAGGTCAATATTTGCAATATTGAAGTATGATTTGAGCATCCCAAGTAACGCTTCTTTGAACCCAAAACATTCATGCAAATTCAGGGTTGCTTGATTCAATTTATTATCGTCCTTTGTGTTATGTGAGATATATATATTGTGAAATTAATAAAAACATCGATACCGCTAGGCTCCCAAGTACAGGCTTCATATATGTAACAGCAGACAGTAAATTAACTATCTACATGTGGGTAATATTTTTAACTGGTAGTAATTAGGCACTGCATTTAAATTGATTATAAAAATATATCTATCAATGAAAGGAAATATGTAGTATTTTACCATCATAAATTTGAAGCCATAACAAACGCACACCCAATTACTTCACGTCACTATATCGCCGCCATATTGCAAACAGCTGATCGTAAGCTCCTCCCCCGTTTCGAACGTCAATAGCGTGGTGCTGAGATTAGATAGACTCTAATGAATGACTTGCGAGATGTTGTCGAGTTACAGCTCCATTTGTTAACCCATGACCTGCATTCTATATACGGATATCAGCAGTGGCAACATACAAACAGATGAAGAGCGGGTCGTGCCATCATGTCAACTAGCAATTCAAGAGGGTCATTCCAAAACGCACTTAGTGACAAGTTTTGCACCTTTCGAGGTAGTGCCGGATTTACAGCTGTCACATGGTTCATTTTATGTTTTTATTTATCTATCTATATAGAAATTAGCAATCCGCTCCGGCTTCGTCCGGGAACAGTTATGAATGCATTATGTGATAAGCGCTTTTCTTTTCGATGTCAATGAACTACGACCTATATCAGTTTCACGTCTCGGCATGATGGGTTAAAATCACTGACTGGACTATTAATTATATTATCATGGAGATGCATGTGCAACGAATTCTTGTCAGACGTAATTTAAGAATGCCGAGGTGCATGAAACACAAATCCCCCTTCCGTCCAATCTTAACTTGACTGTGTATTTTGAGGAACGAAAAGTTCACAGGCGAAATGAAGGAAAGCCGAGTTGCGCTTCCAGGGAAACTCCAAACACAACCACTCTTCTCCGAAGTCTTAACTCAACACGACTCAACAGTTTGCTGCTGGCAGTATCTGGGATAATAAGGTCGCCAGCTAGCTAGCTCGTAAACTGTCACCTCAATAATTGAATGGAGATTGTTGGAAGAAATGAAAACGTAAAAACACCAATAGTGGGCGATGTATGATATAAGCTCTCGCGGATGTTTTTGTAGAACTTTTCATGCTGAACAATTCTTACACTCATAGTATATTTATATTCTTAACGATTTGCCCAGCGTAAGATTGAAAAGCGCACGGACGCCAGTTTTTAGCCTACTTGAAAGTAGACTTATGAGATCTACGCAGGGCCAAAAATTGTGTGTCTGTCTGTGTGTGTGTGTGTGTGTGTGTGTGTGTATACTCTGAATGTCTGCCCCTCCCCCTCCCCCTATCAATTCGAACACGGTGAAACCGAATTGAACGAAATTTGTTACAGAAGTAGCACTAGCAAAGGGCACCTCAGTGTAATGTTTTATATCACCGCCATCTTGACGGAAACGGAATCGCGGCCACCCAAATGTAAAAAGCTTAAATCAAATTACGACCAAACTAATCATTTGATCCCTACCAAATTGGGTTGTGTATTCACTGTTGCTACATCTGTTTCGAAGTCACCTTGGTTGTAGACCATTTGCAGGCACTCAACCTGGCTCTTATAATGTAACTTGAAAGTTAGTTAGTTAGTTAGTTAGTTAGTTAGTTATTGTTTTAAGGGGTGGAACAGCGAGGTCATCTGCCCTTACCTTGAAAGTTGGCATCTTGAGGTGATCGGCGAAAGTCTAGTGTGACGTCAATCAGATTTACACACGGCCAACGAGGACAGGACATGACGCGTAAAGAAAATCCTTTTGTGACGTAGGCAATGTAGAGTGTTTATTACGTTAGGTCGAGTGCAATGTATCTGCAGTTAGTTTGTGATATTTTTAGCCTACTTTTCAAATTTTGTAAAAATGAGGAAAAAGTAGACTTTTGAGATCGATGCGGGTAAATGTGTGTGTCTGTGCCCCGCCCCCTATCAACTTCTAAACGGCTGCAGCTATCGAAACCAAATTTGGTATGATGAAATATCTATATCTGAATATTTCACGGCCATATTGAAAAGAACACCAGTGCTACCAACTGCTGAAAAATCGCAATTGAAATTTGAGCTCTATGTTGGATATCTCAGAAGTTATGCATGCGAACAGTTCCAAAATTGGCACACACATAGATAATAACAATCGAGATTAATTTTCACGAGCTCATACATGACAAAGGTGCCAACATGATTTTAAGCCTGTCGATATGTCCATTTTTTAAATACATTTAACTTCAATAGGCCTACTATCGATTGGATTTTAGACAAATTTCGTATGTGCTATGTGTACTATAAGAGATATGACTGTACGTATTCTCAAGAGCCACCAGGGCTGCCAACTGTTAATAAATGCTCTCTCTATTTTTATCCTAATACCAACATCAGAAAGTATGCAAGCCAACAACTCTAAACTTTGCACACGTATAGTACCTAACATTTTAAGAGTAATTAGGAGGAACTACTATACGTCAGTACTGTCAACATGATTTTAAGCCCGCTGATAGGTCCAATTTTTAAATGCCTGTAACTGCTGTACTAACAAATGGATTTCAACCAAATTTCGTATGTGCTTTGTGTACCATAACAGTTATGACTATGCGTATTCCTAAGAACTAGCAGGGCTGCCATCTGTTAATAAATGCTCTCTCTATTTGTTTAATCGTAATATCAATATATCAGAAAGTTTGCAAGTTAACAGATCTAAGCTTTGCACACGTATAGTAACTTACCTGATATTCTAGATTAATTTTGAGTACCTGATATACGTCAGTGCTGCCAACATGATTCTAAGCCTGCTGATAGGTTCATTTTTTAAATACGCGTAACTTCTATACTAACAAATGGATTTCATCTAAAATTGGCACTACAATAGACCGTAATATTTCAGATGCATTCTGAGCAACACATACATGACATTGTTGCCAACATGATTTTACTCGCACTGATAGATCCAATATCTAACAGCATGTAACGTCCATACTATCCTTTAGACTTCAATCAAATTTCGTATGTGCATTCTGAGATGGAACTAAGAATATACTCAGAGCCGCCAGGGCTGCCAACTGTAGTGCTGTATTAGGCTACACTATTTCACGTGTATTTACAACTAATTAGAAATGTAAGTATTGCCAAACGAATTTCGTCATTATTCTAGATAGGTCTATACAGATTAATCATTGCCATGAATCTTACATTTTAAGAGAAGTATGCACTTTGGTTCGTCACGGAACTACTTGTTACAACACTGTTCGTGAACGTAAGCATTTTAGACGTATGTTGCCGTGTTCTAAGTGTTTTAAAATGTGTTAAATTATACCGGTTTACAAAACTGCGTTAATTGAAATTAATGCGTGCCAGTTGGTCAACACGATTATACCCAAATGTAATGGGCGTTTCCCTAAACCTGAAAAACAACAACATGAGATTAATAAATAAATGCATTTGCTAATCTCATGTAACTTATACATTTATTTAGCCTATTAATCTCATGTAATTTGTTTCAGGTTTAGGGAAACCATCCATTCCAATTGGGTTTATTTACTATTTATTTACGCCACGACATGCACCATATTGTCAGCTTACAAGTTACACATACTGTCAGAGAACAAGTTCATGAAGGAATGAACTGTACGCTGTGGGGATACTTAAGGCTTATCTGCACAAGAACGTGATCTCTACTTAATGTGTTTCACTTGTAAGCCGACGATATATGACGATAAGTTACAAATGAATACCAAAGTTCATACAATGCTAAATAATGTATCAAATGTGGTGCGGTACAGTCAGGCCCGACGAGAGGGAGGGTCAAACGGGGCTGTAGCCCTGGAGCCCAGGCATATTAAAGGGGCCCGGAGCCACTGAAAAAGAAAATCGGACAACTGAACTGTTTTAATTCTCCTTCCGTGTAAAATATAACCAAAAATAAATGTAAAATATTAAATATGTCTGCAATCCTACTTGGAAAAGATTCATAACGTTTCATATTGCATTATCAAACATTTTGAAATTGTCTTTATGAAGATTTTTTTTGAACATACTATCCACCAAGAAAACCTTATTCCAAAATCTTTCACATCTTTTATCGTCGATGCAAGTGGCCTGTTCAGAGGAACAACTCTCTGAACTATTAATTCGTTTCAATATCGTACTCTAGACCTTATGAATAAAATTACATATAGGCCTACAGGTAATAATGCGCTTTAAATTCAAATATGCGAGATGGGGATAGAAGTTTGGAAACAAAGAACCGCCGAGTTCTTAATACACAGCATTCAGCAAAACTATTCTTTTAATTTATTTTTAGGGTCTTAAACGATTACCTTTAATTTTTCTAGACGACCGAGAGAAACAACATTAGAGGGGCCAGAGAATCGAAGTCCCAGAGCCCGGCCCCGCTCTCCACGGCCCTGGGTACAGTGTAGTGATATAGAAAAGATGACAACCAAAGTACCGTGGAAAATATTTGTGCATATCTATCAATTATAAAAACGATCAAAAACCAGTGTATTGTTAGCCTATCCTTGCATATATTTTAATTGTTTTCAGTAAATACTGTTCATGCAGACGTTTTCCGGTGCACTGCATAGTTCTTATAAGCTTCTTGAGCACTTTCTAACCATCAAGGAACTCTGCACTATCAATAAGGAATCAAAGAGGAAATACAACTGTAGTCATTTATCAGCCCATTCTTTATACTTTTTTATATTAAAGATAACAGTTTTAGCGATTGTACACAGTGAAGGAATGACTATTATCTTCTCTGTTTTGTTTTACTAGAAGCTACCCAAAGCTAAGCGAATGTTGCTTAAGTTTGTATAGAGTCAATGCTTATTTACAGCGTGTTTTATGCTATAATATGGGTGAAGTACGATGTTAAAATTCTGGATGGAATTAGGCAACATGACTTTCATGAATAAATGTTATTGCATTATGCATTTAATTTATTCAGAGTTGATTTTACGGGCCTTAATATTCCATGTACACACATCAAAAAAAGTTTTGCATCACCTCGGTTCCCAGATCTCCGGCATATAGACGTTGACTGTGTATATTGTATCCAAGATACAGTCCCTTTGACTGTTCATAGATGTCACTAAAACTGCTCAAAGATGTAAACAACCATGCATGAGCAGGGCCTATTAGACGGAGGGGGTACGACAGCCGATCAGTTCCAGTCATTCCACCAGGACGAAGGTACGCTGCTCATGTTGTCTGTAGTTCTACCATGCCTAGGAGGTCAATACCGCAGTTCGATCGCGGCCGCATTGTTACTTTGTGTCAAGAAGGGCTCTCAACAAGGGAAGTTTCCAGGCGTCTCAGAGTGAACCAAAGCGATGTTGTTCGGACATGGAGGAGGTACAGAGATACAGGAACTGTCGATGACAGGCCTCGCTCAGGCCGCCCAAGGGCTACTACTGTAGTGGATGACCGCTACTTACGGATTGCCGCTCGGAGGAACCCTGACAGCAATGCCACCATGTTGAATAATGCGTTTCGTTCAGCCACAGGACGTCGTGTTTCAACTCAAACTGTGCGCAATAGGCTGCATGATGCGCAACTTCACTCCCGACGTCCGTGGCGAGGTCCAGCTTTGCAACCCCGACACCATGCAGCGCGGTACAGATGGGCCCAACAACATGCTGAATGGACCCCACGGAATTGGCATCACGTTCTCTTCACCGATGAGTGTCGCATATGCCTTCAACCAGACAATCGTCGGAGACGTGTTTGGAGGCACCCTGGTCAGGCTGAACGTCTTAGACACACTGTCCAGCGAGTGCAGCAAGGTAGTGGTTCCCTGATGTTTTGGGGTGGCATTATGTGGGGCCGACGTACGCCACTGGTGGTCATGGAAGGCTCCGAAACGGCTTTACGATACCTGAATGACATCCTCCGACCCATAGTGCAACCATATCGGCAGAATATTGGAGAGGCATTTGTCTTCATGGACGACAATTCTCGACCTCATCGTGCACATCTTGTGAATGCGTTCCTTCAAGATAACGACATCGCTCGACTACAGTGGCCAGCATGTTCGCCAGACATGAACCCTATCGAACATGCCTGGGATATGTTGAAAAGGGCTGTTTATGGACGTCTTGACCCACCAACCACTCTGAGAGATTTACGCCGAATTGTCGTTGAGGAGTGGGACAATTTGGACCAACAGTGTCTTGATGAACTTGTGGATAGTATGCCACGGCGAATACAGGCATGCATCAATGCAAGAGGACGTGCTACTGGGTATTAGAGGTAGTGGTGTGTACTGCAATCTGGACCACAAATGCTGAAAGTCTAGCTGTATGATGGTACAACATGCAATGTGTGGGTCTCATGAGCAATAAAACGAGCTGAAATGTTGTTTGTGTTGATCTCTATTCCCTTTGTATTTAACGGTTCCGGAACTCTTGGAACCGAGGTGATGCAAAACTTTTTTTGATGTGTGTATAATTCTACGGGAAGTGGTGCAACACATCTGTAATACGAACGTCACAAATCTGCATCAGGGGTAGTTGAAACTTAATTATTAAAGTACCGACACCTCGCTAGCGATAGCCTGACTGCTGTGAGGAGCAATTCATGCGCCTGGTGTTTAATGAATGCCTCTTCGTTTCAGTAAAACTATCGGAATCAAATTACACCAAAATGTGTACACTAATCATTAGGGCTCGGATTTTTAGGTGCCTAAAATTAGAAAAATATTTATTTTTTATGTATTAAAAATACCAGAAATATGTGACAAAAAGTAAAAATATGCAATTATAATTTAGTTCATTAATGTGAATATAAACAATATGCAGTACTCACGAATGCAAATTATGCTATGTCTCAATGACCGACGATTATCGCGAAACACTTCTTCTGAAGGCGCGAATCTGCGGCAATATGTTCCTTGCCCTTGAGGTGTTGTGTAACTTCAGATGGCTTCCACAGTGAGTGGCACGGGGCGACAAGTTAAGAATAACACAGATGCAAGCTGACATACGCTCTGCATGAAGATTAGGTAACTCTCAGGTTCTTCCCCGTAGAAGTAACACGGAACAAAAATGCAATAAACTCAATGATCTAGCATTCTGATTTAAAAAATGTAAATATTATGTATTTTTATGTGCTAATAAGTGAAAAGCAGGAATTTATGTATTTATAGAATAAACCTTAAGATATGTATTTACATAAAAAATATTTATTTACCTAAAAATCCGCTAAAGAATTATATTTAACTTATAGGACCAAACTTCGATAGAAGAGGTAGACATTTCTAATGACCAAGCTTCAGATAGTTATGCACTTAGTTTGTCTCAATATGCACTAAAAGTTCCATAATATGCATTATAAACCCGACACGTATTACATCAATTAGTAGTGCATAACCTACGAAATGAATGTTCCACTTTAAACAAAGCCAAAATAACAAAAAATTACATAGGCCTACTGCATAACAATAAAATGCTCCAGTTTGTCAATGAAATTCACAAATCTCCATTACACTTAACCAAACCATGGTGTAACAGGTGCTGAGAATACAAACTTGCGCTTATTTCCACTTAAAATGATTTTGTACTCAGAAAACATTCTGGTTGGTTGCTTCCTCAGTTTAGGGGCTGCGACAACGCGGTCATGTAGCCCCGTGTACTTTGGGTGTATGTAGATTCTGTCTGATAACCGGTGTTAATTGTGATGGCTGTATTAGTGTGTGTTATCTGTAATTCAGGCAAGGACTGCAGACGATCAAATTCAAGGAGTTCCTACTTTTGCTAACAAATGCTACTGTCAACGACACCTAGCCAAGAACTTGGCTACTAGATGCCACCGCAACCGGCACCTGGCAGCGAACGTTGGAACTTAATAGAGCATTAATCAAATCTAACCTACAAATTTAGCTTCACACAATTGCAGTTAGTGGAGAGTTCTTTTACATGCCATAAATTTCTGAGATGGGCCCGCCGCGCCGGCTTTACTTTCCCTCCGAAGGAAGGCATACTGAGGGATTTTTAACGCTCTTAAAAGTCCGACGACTTCGGCTGGGTTTGAACCCGCGATCTTGGGCATAGAAGCTCAGCATGCTACCAACTACTCCACCGAAGCCGCCCAGAAAACATTCTCTCCACATCACATGACACAATATTGGAGCATATTTCAACTTACGAAAACAAGAGACATTTAGTATCGATGCACAGCCAATTTTTTATTTTGTCTTGGATAACACCAGGAATTTTAAAGTTTGATGAGATCTTTGATCGACGTCCATTGTTTCGTCTAGCGAGACCCAAATATATTTTCTCAGCCATTTCCCTTAGTTTACCTAACGTCATTTTATACGGCTCAGGAACGTAATTTCGAGTATTTGCCGAGACAAACCCTCTACAGAAGACTTCATGGAATTTGGTTCGTGTTGGTCCAGATTTAACTAAAGCTGTGGTTGCAACAACAGGCTAGTGCGTTTGCCTCAAATTTACCCGTTTTAATTTACTGTGAATCGTCGTTTGAGGATGATGTTGAAATTGATACTGTACTTCTTATGTTATTGTTGTTGTTACACTTGAAGGTCTTTTAGCCTCGTGTAAATGTTGTCTAATAACATGTGTTATTGTGATGACTGAATTAGCGTGAATATTTGTAATGCGCGAGGATTGAGAAGGAGGCGGCCGTGGCCTAAGTTAGGAACCCACGGAAAACCACTTCCAAGATGACTGAGGTGGGAATCAAACCCACCTCTTCCTCAGTTTTGCCTCATGAGACTGCCCTCAGACCAGAATTAAATTTCTTGAAAGAGCTGGGAATCGAACCCGGACCTACGGAACGACAGCCAAGAATGCTAGCCGCTACACCAGGAAGTGGACAGTAGACAATGGAGTGAAGTGTTCACTTCAGAGTTCAGTAGTTGACAGTACAAATATAATTTGAAGGTATCGAAACAACAAATTAAGACTAATTAAATACATAATAAGTTATGTATTTTTATAATTTTTATGTTCGACCCTCACTATTATGTGTCAGATAACTGTATCATAATGATGGTCATTATAACACTGTTTTCCATTATGATACAGTTTCTCCAGCCAATCAGAGCTCGTTCATTGACCAATTAGGTAACGATAACTTCGAGCATGCGCTCAAAATCCAACATGTCGGACATAAACACAACATCGAACTATAATAAATTACCGACATGAAATACCCACCGTCCATATGTTCGCGTAAATAAACTGGCGAATATGAGACAAGAAATAGCACTGTACCTTAAAATCACCAACACTAATTTCTACACAGCGCATTGTCTTCAAATGACTGCGGTGACAATATTACTGAGGGACGGCTGATGTAAACATATGGCTGCATATGGCATTGCAAGCCCACAGAGCGCATGCGTCGGTCGTTCAAAGCTCTTGAAAGACAAAGATATAACACCCAACGCTCGCTCTGCGATCACAAAATTCCAGTAGCTGACTCTCAACAGATATTTATGAATATTTATGTTAAAACATATAATAAAGTTATAATTATCGTCGAACATAAACAGTCGTATGCAACTCGCCTATAATGGTAATTAAGACACTCGTATGGAAATTATAAAACTCGCATACGCTCGTTTTATAAAAAATACTCGTGTCTTAATTATAGCCATTATAGGCTCGTTGCATAATGTACTATTATATGTTCAAATGGTGTGTTTTTCTATTCGTGCTTGTACTGTATATACAGTAGGGACTGGCTACAAAAACTAAGGAAGACGGACGAGTACAATATGGAGCGAGACGAGAGTGATAGAAACCCGCTAAGTGTACCTCATCTGCTGCGGTCCAGACAATGACCTCTCGCTTAATGGAACCGACTGCGACTGTTGGCCAACTCAATTTTAGACACACCGCAGTGGCAGTCATACTCTGAAAACTGTGTACAGCACACTTTCGGTTATGACTAATCTTCGTATGGTTAATTGAAATGATTTTACTTTTTCTACACATATAATTTCTTGAGGATTTCAATTACATGGTTTATTACAGAAATAAGATTTCATTTTTTTAAATTCCTTGCTACGTAAATAAGCATGCTCAACTCATGACGTAGTGGCTAACACTCTTGGCTGTCACAGCGGAGGTCCACGTTCGATCTCTGCCAGAGATTTACTTATGGTCTGAGAGCTGGAAAGAGATACACTCAGCCTGCGAGACAAAACTGAGAAGAGGAGAGGTAGATTCCCGTATCAGCCATCCTAGAAGTGGTTTTTCGTGGTTTACCACTTTGTTTGGTAGTGAGACCTGGACAACAGGGAAGTCAGAAGAGAAGAAGTTGATGGTGCTGGAGAAGAATGCTTAAGATCAGTTGGATGCAACATAAGACAAATGAAGAGGTATTCAGAAGAGCAGGAGAAAGTAGAAGCTTTATGAAGAGTCTGAAGACAAGACGAGCGAATATGTTGGGACATCTTCTCAGACATAATAGCTTGCTAGCAAGAGTCATCTAAGGGGCGTTAGAAGGGAAAAACACGAGAGGAAGACCACCACTTGCATACATCACACAGATAATGACAGACACGAACACAAAATCATATCACGAGGATGGCGGAGAATAGAGAAGATTGGCGAGTTGCTGCAAACCGGCCCCAGGGCTGTTAACTTAAGAGAGAGACCACTCATACTCCAACAAAATGCCTATCCTAGCCCGTATTACAGTGGAACTTAGATAATTCGAACCTCAAGGGACCAGTAAAAAAAATCGAATTATCCAAAAATTCGAATTAACAAAGTTGCTGTGAAAAGGATAAAGAAAATATTCAAATTTTAGATTTTTATCCAAGAGCCTTTATTAAACATAATATTACATAGTTTCTTAACAAGTAAAGTGCTTATATGCTATGTACAGTATTACGTTTACATATTGATTGACGTTCAACAAAGCAGATTAACAGACAACGGTGCTGTATAATGACTGTATCGTGAATAACCCCAAAAGTTTCAAATGATAAAATAAAACCAAAATGTACAATTCACCTATTTAACGACAGTAGTAATCCAGCATTCTAGTTAAGTCTTAGAGAAATCTACTGTTTTTCAAAAAGGTTCGAGATTTTTACCTGTATCTTGCAATTAAGTCTCGCGGCCATCACAAAAGAATCAACAAATTTAAAGAACGGGAAACAGAATCACTTACGTCATTTCTACTTTCAAAAAAGCGCCTTAGCTCTGTGATGTGGTTTGTTGCTTGGGCTGCACTCGGAACAGGTTTTCCGGGAACTCCCTCCCTCCACGAGTTCATCGCCAGATGCATCGTCACCATCTCTTTTTTCGAAGTCATGAAGGCAAAACAATCGAGTAGGGGCCGCATGCCAATGATACAACGTCGTTTTTCGGGAATTCCTGACCCAACTGTTTGGCTTCCGATCGGCTTTTTACACGTAAAAACTTTGAATTATCCAAAATATAATTCGAATTAACCACGATTTTTTTTAGCATTGATTGGTATATAAAATGCTAGGGACCAAGAGAAAAATCGAATTAAAGAAGATTTCGAATTATAGAAGTTCGAATTAGCCACGTTCCACTGTACTAATACAGACACTAGTACAGCCATCGCTATAACATAATTATCAGACAGATTCTACACACACTCAAGTACACGGGGCTAAACGACCACCGTGTCGTTGTTGTAGCCAATTCGTTAGGGACTAGGGACAACTTTAGTCATCATACTTGGGTGTGTTTTTGTTGAATTTGTCTGGTAACCTGTATTTTTGCGGAGACTGTAGTAATTGTAATTATATTATTGTCAGAGATGAGATAGGTGCCCCGGGACTTGAAATATGGTACTATCCCGGCATTTTCCGGCAGGAAGTGTGAAAAAGAAATCGGCGGATTAACCACACTCAGGATAGCTTTGTCAGCGCCGGATTTCGAACCTCTGATTTCACTACAGCTCCTCATCGTGGTCGTGGTGAGTGATTTAAAGCAAATAAACTCATTAATCCGTCTTCTTTAATATTATCCACCTCATGGCGTGTTGACTAGTATTTTTACGGTCGCAGCGGAGGTCCAGGTTCGAATCTCGGCTATGCCAAGATATTTAATTCTGTGGGCTGGAACGGGGTTCACTCAGCCTCGTGAGGTAGAACTGAGAGTGGGTGGATTCAATTCCCACCTCATCCATCCTAAAAGTGGTTTCCCCATTTCTATTTCAGGCAAATGCCGGGATGGTACCTAAATTAAGGCCACGACTGCCACTTAGCCAAATCCTAGACCCAATAATTATCAATTATTGCAAATACTATACAGACATTAGTACAGCCATCACAATGACACAGGCTAACACACAGATTCTGTTGGAATGTCTTATTATCATAAAGATCAATTGTTCTGTACAACTTTAGTTTTTAATTTTAGTTAGTAAGTATGCTGATAATGCATGCTTGCCATTATGTTTATTTACAATATCTTCGTGATGAGCAGGCTGTAACTCCCTGTTCCTGGAGGTGGGGAGGCGTGGTGGCGCAGCGGTCAAGCTGTTGGCCTCTCACCAATGTAGGCCGGGTTCTATTCCCGGTCAATGCATGTGAGATTTTCGAAATGAAATGCCATGTCCTGTGGTTCTTATTCCACGTAAAAAGGAGGTTCCGTAGCTCATGATCGCATGCTTAACGGTTACGTAAAACTAAAAGCTTCCTTTCTTTTCCTGTTCCTGTATGTATTCTTTGGTCAACATGTATGTTCTGACCTTTGTAAATGTGTCAAAATACTTCTAGTATTCAAATATCAATCCGTGTGCCATTTAACTGGTAACTAACAGATTCAACACACACATTATAGGCTACACCCAAGTTCACGCAAAACAACAACAACTCATTAATATTGTCATGGGCCCGTACTGGAACATTTGCGAGTTAACTGAAGCATCAGGTGGGTGACCTACCCAGTGTGAAGGACTCAGTAAGCCAGGCGGAAACCAGCACACTATGGATATAACTGTAAGCCCCACTTCACTCCAAGCGGCGCATCCGATAGCCCAGCTGGCCTTCGGCATGGGTTATCAATCACCCACTGTACCAGTACAAGTCCATAGCGAGTTTTTTAAGGGGTGGAACATCGAAGTCATCTGCACCTCTATCATTAGTGAGAGTAACAATTATAAGACTATTATTATTGATGTGTAACATCTTTCCGCTCGGTTGCTGGATAGTTTTGTGGGAGTGATTTTGAAAATTGGGGACGGAAGTGGATCGGGCGGAAGTGGATCGAACGGAAGTGGATCGGACGGAAGTGAAGACGCACTGCCAGCTGGATGTACAATTGAAAATGTGTGTATTGGAAACTAGGCAGTGTGTGCTCTGTAGCGCGAGAATGTTATGGCAATACAGGAGGCAGTGCATTTAGCAGGCACTGGTTTGACGAGCAGAGTGGCAAATGTTTCACCGACTTTTATTTGTCTTTGAGCAGTTTATGAAGCTTCACGTTCAAGGTTGAATATCACATGGGGTAGGACAAAGACGACAAATGACATTTAAGTAAGCGGCATTATTGTCAAGCTGTGGGTGAGTAGTCAAATATTAAATGCATAACAGAATGTTGTTATATGAGTGGAATAAAAGCTATACTTTCATCATATGTGATACTAGGTCATTTCATGATTGTAGGAAGCCATGTTTTGATTGTTTACGACGAACTGTATGAGAGCCTTGAGAATAATGAATGGTATAGTTACTGAGGAATGTGCTCACAGTATTTGAGAGTACTGTCGACGTTGTGTCACGTTGTTATTATAAATTATTAATGTAAAAGGAAGGAAGGAAGCTTGTAGTTTTGCGTGTCCGTTAATCTCACGATCATGATCCACGGTACCTCCCTTTTACGTGGAATGCGAACCATAGGACATGGCATTTCAATTCGTAAATCTCACACGTATTGACCGGGAATCAAACCCGGTCTACCTTGGTGAGAGACTAACAGCTTGACCGCTGCGCCACAAATGTGACAGTAGCATATCTCCAATTCAATCTATACATTCATCATAGTACCAGTATGAAAATGGAGTGTAAATTAACATTTTAAGAATGTCCAAGCTGTGTAGTATACGAGTAGGATAACATGTCAGATGTAACACATCATATGCGACTACTGTAAGGCTCGTATCTTTTTATTTATTTATTATCATTATTTATCTATTTATTTCTAAACTCTTAAGATTTCCGTTTTTACGGGATCGAGGGTGACGTGGGATTTGTGATCTACGAATTATTGTTGTTTCACTTACCATACGGCCTTGGACTTCGTGATCATCAGCATCGTGTACTTGAATGTTAGATATACAGTAGGCTACCTGCTAACCAGAGTTATTGAGGTATTTGCAGCAGGGCTGGTCTGGCATGCGAAACGAAATGCATGGCTGTGGGGGCGAAAATATTTGAATTTCGCCATGAGCGTGATACTCGGGAGCGAAATAATGATTTTCGGCGCGAAATTAAATCAAAGCGAAACTTAATTCGAAGCGAAATAACGTAGCGAAATCGACGCGAAACTTAATAGCATCGCGGAATTACATTGTGCAATTGTATAAAATTTACCGACTTTTAATTTCGATCCTGGCGCGAAATAAAATTCGTTACAGACTTTTAATTTTGCTCCAGGAGCGACATAAAATTCTCAAACGGTATTTTCTTTCAGCACCCGACGAGAATTTTAAATGCATGGAACATGTCATTTCGTTGTTGAAATTAAAATATATTCGTTTCGAGAGTTAAATTATGGTCGGTGCTCGGGGCGGATCTAGGACAGGGCGAGGAGGGCGACCGCCCAGGGCCCCGCGGTCCGGGGGGCACCGCGCCATGGATTTTTTTAAATTTGATTAATTAATTAATTATACTTTTCAAACTAATTTATAATTCAGATTCCTTTTTTCAGTGCAGCTATGACCTCCCGTGACCGTTTAGCAAGTTAAATTTCAGTGAAATAATAGAAGATTCAGCCGGGGAAAAAGTCGCAAAGTAATATTTTAATATTTCATAGTTTATATAATCTTCTTCAAGGGACTTATAGGTTTCTTTCAAATTATTAAAATATTGTACTGTAGTGTATTCAGTAACTATTCTTTATTTTATTATTATTATTACCAAATTATTTTCAATTTGATGTGATATTTCTTTATTTCCTATTGTTGAGGGTCCCACATTATCATATCGCCCAGGGCCCCACAAGGCCTGGATCCGCTACTGGTCGGTGCGATGTTCAAAGTCCCGACGTTGACAACAGTAGTCGATTAGCGTTGACCGCCTCCACAATCTGCTGGGCCGCAACAGAAACGTTAGCTGACAACTGTCCCCATGAGTCATTCATTGGTCATCACTAGACCTGGGATTTTAGGCTCTAAAAAAATTAATTTTAGGCGCCTAAAATAGGCTTTTAAAACAAGTAAATAGACTTTTTAAAACAAGTAAATAGGCTTTTAAAAGAGAAATTAGGCACTTAAAATATGTTTTCAAAATGTGTGGATAGGCAGGAAATAGACTTTAAAATATTACAATATACACTTAAACTGTAACGTGATACTTTATTTCTTTAACAAACGTGGTATCCCTATTCTTAACCGAAATAACTGCAAAATTAAGACAGAATAAAAAAGACATTTATGAAAAACAATATAAAAAGTAATGTGTCAAAAAATGTTTTGGATTATATGATACACACATCAAAAAAAGTTTTGCATCACCTCGGTTCCCAGATCTCCGGCATATAGACGTTGACTGTGTATATTGTATCAAAGATACAGTCCCTTTGACTGTTCATAGATGTCACTAAAACTGCTCAAAGATGTAAACAACCATGCATGAGCAGGGCCTATTAGACGGAGGGGGTACGACAGCCGATCAGTTCCAGTCATTCCACCAGGACGAAGGTACGCTGCTCATGTTGTCTGTAGTTCTACCATGCCTAGAAGGTCAATACCGCAGTTCGATCGCGTCCGCATTGTTACTTTGTGTCAAGAAGGGCTCTCAACAAGGGAAGTTTCCAGGCGTCTCAGAGTGAACCAAAGCGATGTTGTTCGGACATGGAGGAGGTACAGAGATACAGGAACTGTCGATGACAGGCCTCGCTCAGGCCGCCCAAGGGCTACTACTGTAGTGGATGACCGCTACTTACGGATTGCCGCTCGGAGGAACCCTGACAGCAATGCCACCATGTTGAATAATGCGTTTCGTTCAGCCACAGGACGTCGTGTTTCAACTCAAACTGTGCGCAATAGGCTGCATGATGCGCAACTTCACTCCCGACGTCCATGGCGAGGTCCAGCTTTGCAACCCCGACACCATGCAGCGCGGTACAGATGGGCCCAACAACATGCTGAATGGACCCCACAGAATTGGCATCACGTTCTCTTCACCGATGAGTGTCGCATATGCCTTCAACCAGACAATCGTCGGAGACGTGTTTGGAGGCACCCTGGTCAGGCTGAACGTCTTAGACACACTGTCCAGCGAGTGCAGCAAGGTGGTGGTTCCCTGATGTTTTGGGGTGGCATTATGTGGGGCCGACGTACGCCACTGGTGGTCATGGAAGGCTCCGAAACGGCTTTACGATACCTGAATGACATCCTCCGACCCATAGTGCACCCATATCGGCAGAATATTGGAGAGGCATTTGTCTTGATGGACGACAATTCTCGACCTCATCGTGCACATCTTGTGAATGCGTTCCTTCAAGATAACGACATCGCTCGACTACAGTGGCCAGCATGTTCGCCAGACATGAACCCTATCGAACATGCCTTGGATATGTTGAAAAGGGCTGTTTATGGACTTCTTGACCCACCAACCACTCTGAGAGATTTACGCCGAATTGTCGTTGAGGAGTGGGACAATTTGGACCAACAGTGTCTTGATGAACTTGTGGATAGTATGCCACGACGAATACAGGCATGCATCAATGCAAGAGGACGTGCTACTGGGTATTAGAGGTAGTGGTGTGTACTGCAATCTGGACCACAAATGCTGAAAGTCTAGCTGTATGATGGTACAACATGCAATGTGTGGGTCTCATGAGCAATAAAACGAGCTGAAATGTTGTTTGTGTTGATCTCTATTCCCTTTGTATTTAAAGGTTCCGGAACTCTTGGAACCGAGGTGATGCAAAACTTTTTTTGATGTGTGTATATCATACTGATCTAAAACCTTAATACTAAAATCACTGTACACAATTACAGCACTGTAGGCATCCAATAACGGTGGAAACGCGAATGGAGTATGTGTTTATTTATTTGTGAGGAACATTCCTACAGTACTTTCATTCGTAGTTTGCTTTACAGTACATAACAATAATCTTCTCCAAATTTTCCACAGTCAGGCTGTGTCTTTTGTCTGTTAAAATCATTTTGAAAGCAGAAAAAGAGCGCTCCACACTCACAGATGTTAGAGGGGCATAGGAAAATTTACCTACATTTTTCAATTCAATTTCACTTGGTAAGTCTACCTTTTCCCCATCCATTACCTGATGTACCCTTTTCAGCATTGAATAACCTGGGTTCTTCAGCAGTACACTAGACCACTTGTCTCTTATTTTATCTCCTACCTTGCCCCTAGCACTTTGTATGTTATTCTCAGTTTCTTCAATTACAGAAAATTGCTGTTTGAGACTGTTTCCTTTTTCCATCATTTTTGTAATGGTGACTGGAAGAAATGAAAAATTTGCCTGAATATAAGCAATGTCTCTCTGAACACTGGAACAATCATTTAACAGTTCTTTGACAGACGACACACATGCAGAGTTGTCCGTTAAAGGCACATTGTCTATCACAGTCTTGATTTCCTCAAGATGTTCTGCATAATACAGGGCAGCTTCCATCCAGGAACCCCAACGGGTGATGATTGGCTGTGGTGGAAGGGGAATAGAGGGGAGTTTCTCTCGAAAGATGGCTATTCTTGATGGAGCCTTACAGAACACTTTCTTCATTGTTGAAATGAGAGTATTTACTGCAGGAAACTCGGCCCTAACTGTTTCTGCGAGTCTATGCAAGGCATGGGCCATGCAAGTAACATGAATTAAAGAAGGATAGAAAGTTTTGAGGAGAGGTGCAGTGGCAATCATGTAGGAAGCAGCATCGGAGACAAGGAGAAGGTCTTTAGAATCATCAACACCCCCAGGATACAACAATTGCAACCCCTTGTTAATGAAGTATGCAATGCTTCGACTATTGACTTTCTCAAGCTGTTTAGAGCAAAGAAGGTGAGCGGTAGATGCCTGATTGGGTTCCAGTTTTCCTACTATAAGGTTAGCAATGTACCTGCCCACAGAGTCGGTGGTTTCGTCCACACACAACCATATGCAAGACTCCCCAATATCCTCCCTGATTGACAAAATGACCTCATTGTAACAAATATCTAAGTAGTTTTTCTTTAATGTAGATGCTGATGGGATGTGCTGCTTGGTGTATTTTTGTAAAAAATCTCTGAAAACCGGATTATGCACAGCATTCCAGGGGATATTTGCTGCAACTAGGGCTCTACACATATCAGCATAGAAACCATTATGAGTTGTAGGAGATATAGTTTGTGTGAGCAGAGTCTGTCTAATGTTACTTTTCATGGCTGCTTTCGCTTTGTGACTGGCACTATCTGCATGCTGCTGAAGGTGGCATTTTTTAGCCTACTTTTCACATTTTGCAAAAATGAGGAAAAAGTAGTCTTATGAGATCGATCCGGGAAAATGTGTGTCTGTCTGTCTGTCCTTCTGTCTGTCTGTCTGGCTGTGTGTGTGTCCCCCCCTATCAACTCTTAAACGGCTGCAGCAATCAAAACCAAATTTAGTATGAGTAAAGATGTGCACCGGAATAGCTCACGTCCATATTTGAAAATGATGTCAGTGCTACCAACTGCTGAAAAAATGCACTAGAAATTTGAGCTCCATGTTTGATATCCTGCAAGGTATGCATGGGAGCTATTCCAAAATTGGCACACATGTAGATAATACTATTTCAGTTTAATTTCCAGGAGGCCAACCATGACAGTGTTGCCAAAATAATTTTAAGCCTTCTGATAGGTCCAATGTTTGAATGCATATAACTTCTACACTATCAACTGGATTTCAACCAAATTTTGTATGTAATATCTGTACATAAACAGATATGACTGAGCGTATTCTTAAGAGCCACCAGGGCTGCCAGCTGTTAATAATTGCTCTCTCTATTTTTAAAAATCCAAATACCAATATATCAGAAAGTATGCAAGCCAACAGCTTTAAGCTATGCACACGTATATTCTGACATTTTAGATTAATTTGGAGTAACTTATATACGTCAGTTCTACCAACATGATTATAAGCCTGCTGATAGTACCAATTTTTAAATACATGTAACTTCTATACTATCAGTTGGATTTCAACCAAATTTCGTATGTGCTATGTGTACAATAACAGATATGACTATAAGTATTGTTAAGAGCAATCAGGGCTGCCAACTGTTAATAAATGCTGTCTATATTCTTTTTACCCTAATATCAATATATCAGAAAGTATGCAAGCCAACAGCTCTATACTTTGCACACGTATGGCACCTGACATTCTAGATTAATTTGGAGTAATGAATAAAAGGCGGTGCTGCCAACATGATTCTATGCCTGCTGATATGTCCAATTTTAAAATACATGTAACTTCTATACTAACAAATGGATTTCATCCAAAATTGGCACAACAAGATATCATAATAATTCAGATTATTTCTGACCAGCACACGCATGGTATTGTTGGCAACATGCTTTTACGCGTGCTGATAGATCCAGTGTCTAACTGCATGTAACGTCCATTGGACTTCAACCAAATTTTGTATTCTGTACCTTAAGAGGTGGAACTAAGAATTTTATTTATTTAGCGTATGCCTACAAACATCACTAAAAATACTATTTACAATGATAACAAATTACAAATTAATGTCCAGGCCACGAATATAGTCTATTGATCCCTCCGTCATCACCAGGAACTCTGTTGGATCGCCAGGAAAAGCTCTCAGAGGACATTCTGAAATTACATGCTGAACAGTCTGCTTTTCAGCACCACAGTCACAACATGGAGAAGCTATTTTCTTCCACTTGAACAAAGAATCGGCACACCTGCCAGTGTTGGTTCTTATGCGGTTAAGAACCGACCAGATCTTGCGTGGTAAATCAAAACCAGGTGGTTTGGTCGATATACATGGCATCTTCAGTTGTTCTGTAGTAGTATTACTCTGCCATGTGTGTCTCCAGCAGTCATTGATATTAAAGCCGTTGTTAACTAGCATCCTTCCAGTTTCTAAAGGTGGATTGCGAGAACGAAGCCTTCCTTTACCGATGGTTGGGATGTCTGCATGAACAGGGAGGTTAGGATTTTTCTGTAGATGTTTGTATTCACGGACAAGTGCACTCTCCCGTCGCAGAGATGGAGGTGGTATGTGGCTAAGTATGGGTAGCCAAAAAGTAGGTGTAGGTCTGATTGTACCAGTTATAAGACGCATGGTATGGTTGAGCTGAGTGTCAACAAGTCTTGTGTGAGTGCTATTCATCCAAGCTGGGGAGCTGTATTCCGCAACAGGGTAGACCAATCCCAGAGCTGAAGTACGAAGTGTTGATGCAGAGGAGCCCCATGACGTTCCACATAGCTTCTGGAGGATGTTATTCCGAGTTTTGATTTTGGCAGCTGTTCTTAATAGGTGCTGTTTGTAACTGAGCGTTCTATCAAGTGTGAACCCTAGGTATTTCGGGTTTCTGTTGTGCTTGAGTAGCCTTCCTTCAAAGTAGACCTTGAGCTCTTTGTTGGCCAATTTACTGTTTAGGTGAAACGATGAGACTTCTGTCTTATCCACACTTGGCAGCAACCTCCATTTGCGGAAATAATCACCAATAACTGACAAATCATTGGTCAATATGGACTCTGTAACTTCAAGATCTCTGTGCTTCACTGCGAGTGCCCAGTCGTCGGCATACCCAAACTTTCTTGATATGGTTTCAGGCATGTCTGATATGTACAAGCTGAAGAGAAGAGGGGCGAAAACAGATCCTTGTGGCAGCCCATTATTCAGCTTCATTTGTGAACTCATCTTGTTGCCCATTAGCACTTGGAAACATCGGTTACGGAGCATTTCATTGATGAGATTGGCAATTTTTAGGCATGGAATTACTTGTAGAAGTTTTAATATGACACCTTGTCTCCAGACAGTATCATATGCAGCTGTCAAATCAATGAATACGACTGACGACTTCTCTTGATTCTGGAAGCTAGCTTCTATGAAGCTTGTTAAGGAGAGGACTTGATCTGTGCAGCTGCGGTTAGGTCTGAAACCTGCTTGTTCAACCGGTACATGTTCAAAGATCTTGTGGCACGTTCTGTTGTACACCAATCTTTCGAGGAGCTTATATAGTATACTAAGTAAAGCTATGGGTCTATAACTTTCTGGTTTGTCATTTGGTTTACCAGGTTTCAGTAAGGCTATGACTTTTGCTCGTTTCATTTCAGATGGTATGTTGCCCGTTTGTAGAATGTTTGTGTAGAACATAGCAAGCCACTTTTTCACATATTTGCCACAGTGCAAAAGGAATTCTGCATGAATACCATCAAATCCTGGGGCTTTCCCTGGTTTCATTTCTTTTATGGCAGTCGTTACTTCTTCGATGCTGAATGGTAGAGAATATTCCGTTTCGGTTGTGCAGGCTGATTTGAGTGCCTTTAATTTCTTCTTAGCAGCAATAGTATGTGCTCTAACTTGAGGAGTTCTGGAAGTGGACACGATGTTGGCTGCAACTTGGTTGGGGGTAACAGCATCATACGTGCGGTCACGTGGGGTAGCACCACCTAGTTTTCTGAGCAAAGACCAAGCTTTTCTACTTGATGTACGGAAGTCCATGGATTCAACAGTCTCATTCCACTTTAAACGTCTAGCTGCGTCGATGTTACTCAGCAACTCATCTGCTATGTCATGATCGTTGCTTTCACAAAATTCTTTGTATAGGTTTTCGCACTCTTCTGTCCAGCCAGGAATATATGCCTTACGGAAACCTCGTGGAATACACTTCTTTGCTGTGCTAATTACAGCTCCAACGAACCGCTGGTAGTTTGAGCTAGTTGGTGGGATCCATCCTACACATTTATCCAGATTTACTGAGAAAGTGTCCCAATCCGCCTTTTGAAAATTCCATCTGGGCCTAGGAAATGCTCTTATTAAAGGGATACTAATCCCAAATTGAAGGCAAATTGGGCGGTGTTGGCTGTGTGGGAAGTCTCCAAGGACTTTTCTTGATACTGGAAGAGGTTGACTTTTATAATCAGACGAGACAAAGCAAAGATCAGGATTGTGATCCGTTTTCCAGGCACCTGATCTGAAAGTGCTCCGATCCTTAGCATCAAAGATGAGATAAATATCATGGTCTTCGGCCCAGTTCACCAAAGCGTTTCCATATTCATTGCTGTGCCTGTATTTCCACAGTTCATGATGACTGTTGAAGTCGCCCAGATATGTTGTAGGGTGAGTGTGAGTTCTAAGCACTTTAGAAGGCCAATTGATGCCGGGAGGTTTATAAACATTGACTATAGTCATTTCTCCTATTCTTATGACAACTTCTTGAATACCATCGGCATAGCTTACAGAGATAAGATGTGCATTTTCTATATCTTGTCTGACATATGTTGCCACACCATAAACATTATCATAAGTGGCACCGAGTAAGTCATATCCAGGTATTTTTCCTCTTGAAGTAAGTTGAGCTTCGTTTGCTGCGTGGGTTTCCTGGATTGCAACTAAATCAATTTTGTTGTCAGCTAAGATCTTATGCAGCACTTGGCATTTTGCTCTACTAATGCCTTCAATATTCAACTGACAAACTCTTACACAATGTCCTAGCTTTCTAGAGGGATAGTCCTCAGAAGGACCATTTATGGACTCATTCATGTTCTGATACGTGATGTAATATTTACCAGGAGATCACGAGGATTGTCTGGTTGCCAGTATTTTGTTGCTCGTTTAGCACCACCCAGGGGACACGTGCAGGGTAATTAAAAGGTTAAACCTGCGGACGTGAGCAACAGCCATCCCCCGGAACTAAGAATATATTCAGTCACCAGGGCTGCCAACTGTAGTGCTCTATTAGGCTACATTACACCAGGTATATTTTGAACTAATTAGATATTTCGATATTACCAACTTAATTTCGTCATTATTCTAGATAGGTTCATATACTGTAGAATAATCATTGGCATGAAAAGTAGGCTGTATAGTTCTTCACGGAACTTCTTGTTCTCATGTGAAATCTAAAACACAATAAAGTGATGTCAATTAGAGACTAAGATGAGGAATAGAAAAGGTGAGCTATTGAATAGAACTATTTAAATTAAGCCATTATTACTCTAAAGTTAATTAAGAACACTACAGTCCCCGAAGGGCCTTGGCTTTCAATAACGGTTGCTGCCCAGCTCATGGCCTGCAGATATTGGGTGGCGTGTGGTCAGCACGATACATCCCTCAGCCGTATTGCCTTGCCTCCGTGACCCCTGCCCACCGTAGTTTCTCAATTGTCCTCACGATGCTGGGTCAACACCCTTCCAGACCTCATAGATTTCTAAATTACTGCCGGTACTGGAAATCGAACCCAGGTCGCCTGGACTACTGTCGGCGCAGAAAGTATCTGCAGTCGAGTTTAAACGCTAATAAAATTTGGACCAGTCCACCAATCTAAAATGCAATCACTCCATCGTAAAGCTTGTTTTATTCTGCATTCTTTGCTGGTACATGCATATTTTTATTATGTTTCCTGTGAAAGTTATGTTAGGTGGAATGCAAAAAGTACCTATTTTCTTGCCCGTTTTTTGTAAACAACAACTTTGTAGTACCGTTACATGAAAACGTACTGTTCGACTTTCATGAAATTTAGGTGGATTATGGAATGCACTATTATAAATATATTTATGAAGTTTAATTACTCTACACACGTTGGAAAAAAGTTATTGTTTTTGTAAAAGACTGTCCGTTTGATACTGGGTGGTCTTCCGAAATCGAGACTGAGGTCTGAAGGTTTTTGTTTCAAATCGTTGTATACCGAAAACTTACAATGCTTTCTGTATTTTATACCGATTTTTATTTGAAATCGAGCGACAGGCTCTCCGTTTTCATGTAATTAAACTACAAAGTTGTTGTTTACAAAAAACGGACAAGAAAATAGGTATTTTTTTTGCATTCCGCCTAATATATCTTTCACCAGAAACACAATAGAAATATGCATGTAACAGGAGATAACGCAGAATAAAACACGCTTTACGATGGTGTATTTATATTTTAGATTGGTGGACTGGTTCAAATTGTATTAGCGTTTAAACTCGACTGCACATACTTTCTGCGCCGACAGTAGGTCTCTACAATTAATTAGAGAAGCCAATATCAAAACCTTAATTTTAGATTAATATGAAATTTAAGATATAGGCACATACCTGTTTATTGCAGTATTGGCAGAAAATAATCTTGCCATCAAAAGTCATCCCTGGAAATTGTACAAGCCATTGTTGTATAAGCGCACTCTTAGATGATTTCGTTTTAGGCATGATGAACTATATTCACTTAAACAGATGTTCTTTCACTGGCGACTTGACACAGTATGTCGCTTCTTACTGCCTGCTCCTTGTTCTTCCTAGATAATCCTCCCCCTCACCCCGTCACTCGACACAGTACGTCCTTGACTACCTGCTCTTTGTTCTTCTGAGCTAATCCTCCACATCCACCCTTTACTCAGCATTCCTTTGGTGACAGTTGTCTGGGAAGAGCACATTTCTGTGAAAAAAACACCCTCTGCTGTTCTGCTCGTTCCAGGGATGTCCATTGTGTGATTGTAAAAATTACAGAAGTTGAATTTTATTTTAAATGTAGAAAATAGGTATTTTTAGGCACTAAAATAGTAAAATAGGCTCTAAAGGTCCAAATAGGCATGTTAGGGCACTGTAAAACTCTATTAATGTAAGGGATTTATCATGAAACGTCAAGATATTTTTAAAAAATCATGTTATTTCGTAAGGAACGAAATAGGCATTTGCCTTAAAATCCCAGGTCTAGTCATCACTCATCAGTGTAGGAGAAAGTCACTGCTATGGCATCAAAATCATCATCGTCGACTGCACCCGTCGCTGCCTATATAACATATTAGGCAAATTAGTGTTGACCGACTGAAGAGTTACAAATGACAGTAAATCGTCTGTGATAGTACCAGTGACGTAGCATATATAGAGTTCTGTTTCTTACACTTCCGGATAATTCGGGGGAGAGGTTGACTCCCAACACCTATGCACGCCACTGGATAGAACTATTGCCGGTGAAATGCATGACTCTCGGAAATGTTCCCTGGTTCCCAGCTACCTCGAAGTATCGGAGAAGCTTGGCATTACTTACTACTTCTTTCTTACCCTTAGACACGAAATTAATGAAATGAAATGTTCCATGTATTCGGACTAATACCAGGAGCGGAATTAACAGTCGTTAACAAATTTTATTTTGCGCCGGGAGCAAAATTAAAAGACTAAGGAATTTAATTCCGCGCCAGAAGCGAAATTGAAAGTCTGTAACCAATTTTATTTCGCGCCGGGAGCGAAATTAAAATTCTCTAATGAATTTTATGGCAGCTTCGGTGGCGTAGTCGGTAGCATGCTGAGCTTCTATGCCCAAGATCGCGGGTTCAAATCCGGCCGAAGTCGTCGGATTTTTTAAGAGCGTTAAAAATCCCTCATTATGCCTTCCTTCGGAGGGGAAGTAAAGCCTGCGGTCCCATGTCATAGATTTATGGCATGTTAAAGAACCTTCCACTAATCACCTGTGTGAAGCTAAATTGTGTAGGTTAAGAATGTAAACAACGCTCTTAGGTTCCTTCGTTCGTTGCCAAGAGCCGATTGCAGTGACGTCTGGTAGCTAAGTTCTGAACTAGTAGTCGTTGACGGTGGCGTTTGGCGGCAAAAGTAGGAACTACTTGGAAATTGATCGTCTGCAGTCCTTACTTGAATTAAAACAGATACACACACTACTACAGTCATCACAATTAACACTGGTTATCAGACTGATTCTACACACACCTAAAGTACACAGGGCTACATGACCGCGTTGTCGCAGCCCCTAAACTTAAGAACCAACCAACGAATTTTATTTCGCACCATGAGTACAATTTTATTCCACTGAACAATTTCATTTCGCGACGCTAATTTAAATTGAAAATACATTTTGTTTCGCATGCCAGCGCTAATTTGCAGTGGTGGGTGTATAAATGTAATTGATGCTAGGATAGGAAAGGAGAGTACATAAATTGGGAACCACCCCAGTATTTCCCTGGCGTAGAAGTGGGGAAGCACTTAAACCCACTTCAGATGGCTGAGGAGAGAATCGAATCCAACTCTTCTCAGTTCTGGCTCAGAAGGCTAAGTGTGCCTCGTTTTAACAATCAAATCACCCAGGAACTGAACTCAGGGCCTTTGAGATCGGAATTTCAATACTTCGAGATCACAGACGGTGGCCGTTCTCTACGGGGAGGATGATTTTTATGGCCAGTTGCTCTTCGGTTGGTTGGTTGGTTGGTTGGTTGGTTGGTTGGTTCTTAAGTTTAGGGGCTGCGACAACGCGGTCATGTAGCTCCGTGTACTTTGGGTGTGTGTAGAATCTGTCTGATAACCGGTGTTAATTGTGATGACTGTGTTAGTGTGTGTTATCTGTTTTTTTTTTTAATTTAAGTACTGCAAATTAGAATTTTTCTAATAGTTCCTACTTTTGCGGCCAAGCGCCACCGTCAACGACTACTAGGCGAAGTTCAGAACTTAGCTACTAGACGTCACCGCAGTCGGCTCTTGGCAACGAACGTAGGGACCTAAGAGCGTTGTTTACATTCTTAACCTATCCAATTTAGCTTCACATAGGTGCAATTAGTGGAATATTCTTTAATATGCCATAAATCTATGACATGGGTCCGCCGGCTTTACTTCCCCTCCGAAGGAAGGCATAATGAGGGATTTTTAACGCTCTTTCTGACATTAAACTGATCAGAGGACTTATTGAACGAAGGAAGTTTGTAGTTTTACATTATTGCGATCATAAGCCACAGGACCTCCAATTTTACGTGGAATCCAAACCACAGGACATGATATTTCACGTTGAAAATCTCACATGCAAAAAATAAAAAAATAAGGGACGGGACAGATTTCAACCTAAACCTGTTGAGAGTCTGCTTGTAAGAGCATTCCGAAAAGAATTCCGTGATAAAAGGAAAAAAAATGGTCATTTTGAGAAAGACTTTAAAAGGAAACCACCCTCGAGATTCGACCTTATTTCTTGCATCTGGGTGGTTGCACCTACCGTACACCTCAGCGGTCTACGCCCAAAGACAACTCTTTACCAAGTCTTAGATAAAAATAAAGATCTTGAAGAACAATCTACTGAAAATTGCCGAACTATCTGTGATCTCGATTGGCGAAACCAGCTTACTCTCTGAACCATGTCCTTGACCATACGCCATTGAGGTACAAATAGAAAGTGTACATATCCGAAATAAGCCTCCGTGGCTTAGGCGGCAGCACGCCGGTCTCTCACCGCTGGGTCCGTGGTTCAAATCCCGGTCACTCTATGTGAGATCTGTGCTGGACAAAACGGAGACAGACAGGTTTTTCCCCGGGTACTCCGGTTTCCCGTCAAAATTTAATTCCAGCAACACTCTCCAATATCATTTCATTTGTCATTCATTTAATCATTGCCCCAGAGGAGTGCGTCAGGCCTCGGCTGCCGGCACAGTCCATATCCTCGCCGCTAGATGGGGGCTTCATTCATTCCATTCCTGACCCGGTCGGAGACTGGAAGCAGGTTGTGGATTTTCATATTTACATCCGAAATGCAAGAGATGCGGGTTTTCACCCCAAGGGCGACGTCATTTTCAACTCATACTCTCGAGATGATTAATTCTAACGTCCCTTTCAACTGTTATTGTTTGCAAGACTCCGCTGACGCACGCTGGCGTGCCTGAACTTTGGCATAGAAGATTATATTGCGAGCTCCAGCATATTTTGTTGCGGGATAGTTTGTGAAATGCACACCAGCGACAAAACGTACGAGACAAAAGTGAGTCTGGATTATGGCGACAGCTGGTGTCATTTTTGTCGCCAGACTGTCGGTCACCAGTGTTAAAGCATTCGACACCGCACACAGGGGACAGAAGTGTCGCACACCACTCGATATCCACAGTCGTGCACGGCTTTCCAAATCACAGACCTGAATGTACAATATTCGGTTCAGGTAGCGCAAATCTATTGATGAACCCATGGGATCTGGGACCATATGTTCCATCTCTGCATACAGATGGCAGACTCCAGATATCCAGTGAACGGAAAAACCAGTTGTACCGGTGTAATTATTATTAGCCTACTTTCGATTTTTTTCAAAAAATGAAAGTAGACTTATGAGATCTACACAGGGCCAAAAATTGTGTCTGTGTGTGTGTGTGTGTGTGTGTGAGTGTGTGTACTCTGAATGTCTGCCCCCCCCCCCTATTAATTCGAACACGGTGAAACCGAATTAAACGAAATTTGGCACAGAGGTAGAACTAGCAAAGGGCACCTCAGTGTCTTGTTTTATATCGCCGCCATCTTGACGAATACGTAATGGCAGCCAACCAAATATTAAAAGCTTAAATCAAATTACGACCAACCTAATCATCTGATCTCTACCAAATTTTTCCACATAATACCTTTATGTATGAAAAAAAAATCTTTTGACCAAACTATAAGGTCATCAGCCCAATACTTCGCGGATGGCGGCCATGCATGTGTGCAAATCGATTCCCCCTGTCTATTCAAACACGGTGAAACCGAATTGAACAACATTTGGTACAGAGGTAGCACTAGGAAAGGGTACCTCAGTGTCATGTTTTAAATTGCCGCCATCTTGACGGAAACGTAATGACGGCCACCCAAATGTTAAAAGCTTAAATAAAATTACGACCAACCTGATCATTTGATCTCTACCAAATTTTGCAACAACATACCTTCTTGTTGGAAGCATCGTTTGACTGAACTACAAGGTCATCAGCCCAATAGTTTGCAAATAGCGGCCATGAATGTGTGCAAATCGATTCCCCACATCAATTCAAACACGGTGAAACCGAATTGAACGAAATTTGGTACAGAGGTAGCACTAGCAAAGGGCACCTCATATTCATGTTTAATATCCCTATAGCACGTTGTATTTCAACAAGCTACTACAACCAACATTCAATTATACTCCTTGAAAAGGACAAAGAGTTATAACAATACCCATGCATTTAGGGGAAAGTAGGCTATATGTTATTTACTGAACATATTGTTTTCAATTTCAAATGCGAACACATTAATACGAAAATATGACCACAGTTTTGTTGGACGGTCACGAAGTTCTTCGTATCAAGTACAAAACGTACTTTTTAGTAATCATGAACTGTCATTTGGATGGACCCAATACTGTCTCCTTCGCAACCGAATAACAAGCACATAAATAACAGGAGTTTCCAATAAATTCATCTTCTCAAATAAAACGTGTAAAGACAGGGCACTACTAGAGAATCCCAATGGAACATTGCAACTTAACTGTTTGAGGTGTGCGCAGGTAGCCTACTGCGACAAAACAGTCCTGTCCGTAAGCTGCCTCACGCAGCGGCAGACTTCTCATGGCAAATTGTCGCTCACCACTCGTGATCGGAAAATGGAAAGGAGGATACTTCATGACTCATTGAGAGATAGAATACGGAACGAAGATTTAAGAAGGAGAACCGGCATGAAATACGCTATGACATCAGCAGACCAGCTCAAATGGAGATGGGGTGGACATGTAGCGAGATTAGATCCTAACCGATGGACGTACAAAATGACGATTTGGGACCCAAGAACAGGAAGACGAAACGTTGGGAGACAAAGAATCAGATGGGCAGACTGGTTCGTAAAATGGGGAGGAAAACAATGGACAAGAACAGCGAAGATGAGGCAGGAGTGGAAAGACCTAGGGAGACTCGCATGCAGTGACCAATAAAACAATGCATCAACTAGAAAGACACCGTTCAGTGGACATTCAGCAAAGCGGTACATATCTCTCGTGTGCAATAAAGGCTTCTCACAGAGCGGTGACCTCAAGAAGCACACTGTTGTTCATACTGGAGTAAAGTAATACACTTGTAGCACATGTGAGAAGTCATTTGCACGGCGGACAGAGCTAATGGAACATTTTGTCGTTCACTCAGGGATGAGACCGCATTGTCTCGCACTCTAATTTGAGGAAACATCATCGTGTTCACTAGGGAAAATAACCTTACTGCATCACCTGTTACAAGGAATTCAAAAGGTTCGACTATCCTGCGAAACACTTGTTAATTCGTTCCGGGACCACATGTGCACAACATAGTGAATGATTTGTGGGATGTTAAAGAACGTGTTTAGGTATCTGCATCCAAACTAGATGTTAAAACTCCACCGGTAAGGTTTTGTATTGCATTTTAAAAAGACCTATTTGAAACGGTTCAATATACGTAGATTTTACCGAAGAGTGAAGACTTGGCAGTTCCTGTCATTGTTCAAGTGCTTAGACAGGGTAAGCTTTGTGCTTAGTGGCAATGGGAAGCTCCCAGATATTGCTTGATGGCTATTATGATTTCCGTAATACTAATGGATATTTGATGCCTTGATATCGCCAGACTCAGAAATGAAGATTGTTGTAGCGAATGTTATGCCAGCGTAATATAAGTTACTTAATCTTTAAACAGCTGCACATCTATATAGAAGGCCCAATCAGAAAGAATAACCCCGAATGCTCCTCAGGACTTGCTCACCTGATGAGTTAAAACTGAGCAATTCCCTGCAAAGCAGGAGGCCATAGCCCTTATGGGATTTGTAAGGCTATTTATTATTATTATTATTATTATTATTATTATTATTATTATTACTCGTGATCCACAGTTGTGCATGGCTTCCAAACCACAAAACTGCATGGTCAGTGTGCAAGAGCTAAAAATGTAGCAGATAATTTACTAGAGATGGCTCACGCGAATTTGGGAACTTAATTCCACCACACAATTATGCTTTCATCGTGGTTTTACTAACATGTTTAATATGTTTCGTTGATGATGATTAATTTAGGGGCTTTGCGGCACCGTATTCATGTAGCCCCATATACTTGGGCGTGTATGTGAAATCTATAGAAAGCTTTGGTGCCATTTTCAGTGTTGCCTTATTGACATATTATTGATATTGCAACTTTTCAGTCGATCACACAATGTCGATAGGATCGTCATTACTCAGTCATGCAACATTGTAGATATTAAAATGAACAGTTCTTTTTACGGGTGCTTAATGCTTTAGTATTTATCAGCAGTAGTTGCCATACTTTCTAAGTTTTGCAGTGCTTTTTGTTCTTGGAGGGCAGAGACAGGTTGTGTGTGTCATTGCCGGTTGGTAGTGTTTTGTAGAGCTATTTTGTCTTGTATATTTTGATCTGATAATGCTCATAGTTTTCTCCCTTTTCTGTAGTCCATAACAAATATAGATAGTCTATATTTTTAATCGCATGTAATTTTTTTCAGATTGTTTTTTCGCATAAACCTTTAAATCCCTGGCCACGCAATTGTGTGAGTACGTATTTTATTTTTATTTTCTGGGCCCCAGACTGGTCTGCATAGATTGTGTGGGTTAGACTTACTGGCTACATGAAACTCCAATATGAAGCTTCTCTTTTATTCCATGAAGTTGTGAGATCTGTTTGTTTTCGTCTATGGACAACATGGCTGCCAGCAAACAAACGACCTCGAGGTAAATATTAGCAATTAGCTTCGTATGAGCATTATATACGTGAACTAACGTACTAAAATGTGAGTATTTACTTTATATCCTGACTATCAATTTACTGCTACAGTAATTACGAATCCAATTACTATAATTCAGTGCTATTTTTTAAACAAAATTTAAGGGGTACTCTCAGTTGTAGTCGAAAAAATATGCAATTTTCGGCAATTTGCAGAGTCCGGTTATTACTTGATGGGCTGACTTGTTAAATGAAAGGTTGAATTGGGTCAATGTATTAACTCATTAATTTATTAACTTTCAGCTTTTTCGATGCCTGGGTGGATGTAAAACAGTTCGTTATTTTATTTATCCTTCAAAACTAACCACACACACACAACCTAACAACCTACCCCGCATCCAAACATTAGCCTGCGTGCTTAGAAGAACAGAACTTCCTTTTCACGATTGGTTGGTTCCTCAGTTTAGGGGCTGCGACAACGCGGTCATGTAGCCCCGTGTGTAGAATCTGTGTATCTGTTTTTTAATTCAAGTAAGGACTGCAACTTTGAATTTTTCAAATAGTTCCTACTTTAGCCGCCAAACGCCACCGTCAACGACTACTCAGGCCTAGTTCAGAACCTAGCTACTATACTCTGAATTACCAATAATGATCGCTGACAGCTGTCACAGCTAGCACGTGGGGAAATGCTGCGTTGCCACTGAGGCAGATCATGACTCATAACATTCCAAGAGGCTTGCAGGAAGACACAATACTGGGGAAGTTCGCCCCCTGCCTGGCGGGCTAATGATCGTGACGGGTAGAGACACAGTGGAACACTGAGTCAAACCATGTGCTCAGAGCTGTGTCGGCATACATTGCAACATTGCTGGATGTTGCTATGGAGACCATTACCCCGCTCGTCTCCACTCCTCACCTCAACCTTCATGCGTATGACAGCGTTCACGGAGCATCTTTTGTAAATCAGAGTATAGACGCCACCGCAGTCGGTTCTTGACAACGAACGTAGAAACCTAAGAGCGTTGTTTACATTCCTAACCTATACAATTTAGCCTCACAGAGGTGTAATTAGTGGAAGGTTCTTTAACATGCCATAAATCTATGACATGGGACCGCCGGCTTTACTTCCCTCCAAAGGAAGGCATACTGAGGGATTTTTAACGCTCTTAAAAATCCGAAGACTTCGGCCGGGTTTGAACCCGCTATTTTGGGCATAGAAGCTCAGTATGCTACCAACTACGCCACCGAAGCTGCCACTTTTCACGATTGTTAAGAGTATGTAACTCATTGTTGCCTAAACAAGTAAATTTCTTCGAATAAGGCAGCGATTACACAAAGCTTTGGTCGATCAGAAAATAATATGGGTTATTGTTTCGATTATGCTGATGAGTGCCGACTTGCCGACCTAAAGAATCTGATTCAATAGATCGATTTAAATCGAGGATTACTCGAAATCTCCTCCAGCTGTTGTGAACAGCGTGTTGAAACCAGCTGATCGATTAACTTTCAAGTCAGAAGTTATATTTTCCGGACTAGATACAAATGTAGACTACCAATATTTATTCTTAAACAGTTTTCAAATATTTAAGGGGTACGCGTATCCCCACGTTCCCCCTGATAAAATGCCCTGCGAGTAATATTTACCTCGAAGTCGGTGTTTGCTACCAGCCATGTTGTCTATAGACGAAAAGCAAACAGATCTCACAACTTCATGGAATACATAAGGTGCTTCTTATTGGACTTCCATGTAGCCATTAACGACACAATCGATGCAGGCCGGCCTGGAGCCCAAAAGCGATCTTAACTAAGAAATAAAAATATTACAGTCAGTCTGAAAGACTAGACGTTATATAATTTCAAATGACACATGCTACACATGTTAGAAAGGCTCAGGAGGGCTTCTCGCTTCGCTCGAAGCCCCAGGACTCTTTCAACAGACTCCATTAACCATTAACTTAGGCTTTCCGCGTGGCTGCATGACGTCACGCACTCGCCGTCCATTATCCATTAACTTAGGCTTCCCGCGCGGCTGCATGACGTCACCGTCTCCGTCTCCGTAACGCATAATTTTTGACTCAAGTATAACGATGGAGTCGACAAGATCATTTGAAATGATAAAATTATGTACCCATACAATTGTGTGGCCAGATAAAACGAAAATGCTTGGGACTGAAAGGGATATGGTATCCTAGCAATTGGGATTATATTGTGTTGACTCACTGAGAAGTAGCAATATCAATTATGAGAAATACAGTATGTCTGAAAACCTGTGTCATGTCAAATGTTTCAGCGAGATCCAGGAATTCCTGTCCGCAAAGTTCCCTTGAAAGACAAGTCAGGCGAACGTTCCACGGACCATGACAGTGGTACTGTAGCGGTCTGTTGAATCCCAACGCAACGGTGTGAACACGGCAATGCGGTTTCATGTTGATTGCACAACTGTAATAGTGCGTCTACAAGGTAAAGAGCCTGCTTCATGCTCGCTTGCGTATCCTCTATTCCTCTTGATATGCATCAGGCGGTAGAAGGAAGCTTCGTTTTACGAAATACGAAAGTGGGAATCGAATACACCTCCTTTGAGCTTTGCCTCACGAGGCTCAAACCAGAATTAACTTTCTTGGCAGAGACCGGTATCGAACTCGGACCTCAAAGATGACAGGCAAGAATGCTAGCCCCTACACCACGAGGTGGTAGGGACCCACAAGTTCAGGCATTTCACAAGAGCTAGATGTGCTCAAATCCATTCAGAAGTTCAGGTTGGTTGGTTAGTTGGTTGGTTGGTTGGTTGGTTCCTCAGTTTAGGGGCTACGACAACGCGGTCATGTAGCCCCGTGTACTTTGGGTGTGTGTAGAATATGTCTGATAACCGGTGTTAATTGTGATGGCTGTATTAGTGTGTGTATCTGTTTTTTAATTTATGTAAGTACAAACTGCAACTTAGAATTTTACAAATAGTAACTACTTTTGCCACCAAACGTCAACGACTAGGCTTAGTTCAGAACTTAGCTACTAGAGGCCACCGCAGTCGGCGATGGCAACGAACGAAGAAACCTAAGAGCGTTGTTTACATTCTTAACCTATCCAATTTAGCTTCACACAGGTAATTAGTGGAAGGTTCTTTAACATGCCATAAATCTATGACATGGGACCGCCGGCATTACTTCAGGGAAGCACTAAACCCGATCATCACTCTGGTAGGCTTTTAAGTAATTAACTAAGGACCACCGAAATATAATGGGTACTGTACGAGCCAACAGTCAGGCGTTCTTGCTTGCTATAGAAGATGCTGTTCTTGTTAAATCGTTTAGGGCAGGCTGTTCCAGCCAAGCTGCTCGCCATTGTGGAGTGGAGTACTCGCCGCCTTGCGTGAGTAAACCTGCAACATCCAATACAGCTCTGCTGTGGGGGATGCCGTCACTGCGCGGTGGATACATCACGACTGGCAGGAAGCACATGGAATTGTGCTCTGACCTTCCCCCAGTGACGTATTGGATATCAACCCCAGTTCCTCTCCAACCGTGCTCTGAGCATCACTGCTGAGTACTCGCGTGTACGCATACTCAAACTCCTGGATTTGGAACAGCCTGGTTTAGGGGCTTTGCGACATGGTAGCCATGCAGCCCCGTGTACTTGTGTGTGTGTGTGTAATTTTTCTGATCACCTGTGCTGTTGTGATGGCTCTATTAGTGTGTGTAGTTGTAATTCAGATGAGGATTGGGAAGGAGGTGGCCGTGGCCTTTATTTAGGAACAATCCCGGTATTCACCTCGAGTAGAAGTGGAAAACCACGGAAAACCACTTCCAGAATGGCTGAGGTGGGAATCGAACCCACCTGTTCTCAGTTTTGCCCCCTCGAGGTTGAATCTACCCCTTTCCAGCCCTCAGACGAGAATTAAATTCCTTGGCAGCGCCGGAAAACGAACCCGGGCTCCGCGGAGACAGTCAAGAGTGCTAGCCACTACGCTATATCTTGGAGATGACTTCCGTAGCAGGTCATGTACAGGAGTTAGTGACAGAATCATTCGTCGAGAGGCGGTAGAGCTCGGTTTTCTTCATAGTGCTGCAGCCCATAAACTACCGATCAAAGGCACGAATTCACGATGTCGCCTCGAGTGGTGCAAACAACGCGCTCATTGGTCTGTGGAACAGTGGAATAAGGTTTAATGAAGTGATGAGTCACAATATACGATGTGGAACTGAGATGGACGTATGAGGACCTGGCGAACGGTATTTACCCGAGTGTGTTGTGTCGACGGTGAAATTCGGTGGAGGTGCTGTGATGGTCTGGGGCTCTATTTCCAGGTGTAGGCTCGAACCGTTAGTTTTGGTCTATGGCATAGTGAACTTAGGTGTTTATGAAAACATTTTACAAAATGTTAAATGCTTTTCAGTCGGTCAACACGATTGTATCCAATTGTAATGGGCGTTAATCCCTAAACCTGAACAACAACAACAACAACAACAACAACAAAAATACCAGAGATGAAAAAATCACTTCGATCGTCAAGCGATCATCAGCATATCCCCTACACTCAGGCTTAAAATCTATGATTATGTACGTGAGATATTTGCAATATATGACAGAATCCTAGAGAAATACCACCAATACAGCTGTTAAAAAATCGAAGCGCTAAGACACAGTAAAAAGAATATTTTTACCTCTGTACTTCTTTTCGTCGACCTCACTTGGTCAACTCTTGTTCTCTTCCAACCCCGACGGTATTAGGGTATCCGAGGCCTAGGGAGTCTCTTCCTTTCCCGCCTTAATTGGTCCTTGTCTCATCTTTTCTGATACCCTCCTTCTGCGAGGGTCAGCCTTCTTTTTCTTTTCATGTTCTCTCCTGCCTTCTGCTCAAGGCCCTCAAGGAGGCAGGGTGTATGTAGCTCCACCACGTCTGGTGCACCCTGGATGATGCTACACCCTCAGGGGCTCACGGCTGGTGAGTTCGGGAGTTTGCGACCCCGAGGGATTCCTGAGCTGGGTCCGGTTTCCCCTTTTTGTCCCTTACCTGTGGGACGGACCCTCTCCTCTTTCACTCTCCTATCTGCTTTTTCATGGCTCTCCTTCCTTCCAAGTCCCTCAATCCGCATTCTTCGAGGGTTGAGGGCATTTCTTTTCTTCCTGTCCTTTATTTGCCTTATTCTCCTTTTGTTTTCCATTTCTTCTTCTAGTATATAAGTTAGTAGTTAGTTTTAGTTATAGTTTACATTTCATCTTCATCTTCTTCACTATCACCCAAACCATTAGGGGCCGATAACCTAGATGTTAGGCCCCTTAAAACAACAATTATCATCATAATTTAGAATAATTTTATTAATATCAACAGGGCTGTTAGACTAAAAAATTACAAATCTACTCGTAAACGATAACCCTCCTTCCTCCAAACTAATCAACGAAGGCTCGGCTACAACTACTGAGAAACACCCAAAGTAACAAGCCCCCAGATTCTCTCTATATAAAGTACGCTAAGTTCAACCGACAAAAAACTCCAGCTCTTGAACCAAAGAGACAAATAAAGTTGGCCGATAACCTAGATGTTAGGCCCCTTAAAACAACAACAACAACAACAACAACAACAACAACAACAAACAAATAAAGTTGAATCTGTCGCTAGGCGACAACGACTAACTCTGTATCATGATAGTCGAAGCACAGTATAGATATGATTACTATGCTGTGGTCGACGCCGCACCTATACTGTACTGAACCCAGTCGGCCGTGACTGAACCTAACTTGATGGAGAGATTGGCCGTCTTAAAGATTGTCGCTAGGCGACAACGACTTACTCTGTATCATGATAGTTCAGTAAAAATTGCTAAAGGACATTGCCCATCTTAAAGATGGTTGACTTAGGCAACGCGGTGAATAGAAAGTAGAGCGCACATCTTCATCGTAGATTCAGCGACCCTTTCTAATCCATTTCAAATACTTACGCTGTTGGCAATAAATTTTATCTGTGTGTTTCCCTTCACAACCAGCACAATTGTGGGAGAAATACAAAGACTACAAGGCCGCAGATATTCTGCGCAGAAGGCGTCAAGAAGCACAAAATCATGGCTTGCATTTCAAAAGGAAGCTTTTAGTTTTAAGTGACCGTTAATCATGCGATCATGAGCCACGGGGGCTTGGATTTCACTGAAGAAATATACAATGAAGCTCTAATCCTCATTGAGGATCTTAGACTTGCAATGTGCGGCAAGTTTTTCGCACAATTGGGAATTACAGCGCCAAATTGGTCCATCAATGCAACATTCAACAGAGAACAATCATACAACATAAATGACTTACAGCTGTTCGTCACAGAAAATAGGCGGCTTCGGTGGCGTAGCCACGTCATAGATTTATGGCATGAAAAAGAACCTTCCACTAACTACACTTGTGTGAAGCTAACATTTGTAGGTTAGAATTGATAAATCTATATTAGTTCCAAGGTTCGCCACCAGGTGCTGACTGCGATGACATTTAGTAGCCAAGTCCACAAGCTAGGTGTCGTAGACGGTAGCATTTGGTAGCAAAAGTAGGAACTACATTTAAATTATCGTCTGCAGTCCTTACTTTAATTAAAACAGATAACACACTAATACAGTCATCACAATTGACACCGGTTATCAGACAGATTCTACACCACACCCAAAGTACACGGGGCTACATGACCGCGTTGTCGCAGCCCCTAAACTAAAGAACCAACGAACCTCCAAGAAAATACACCAAAACTCCTTCCAGAACAAAAAATAGCATTTGATACCATCATACAAGTTGTGGATTGTACTTTTTGGACGCTCCAGGTGGAACTGGAAGAACGTTCTTAATTTCTTTGATCCTGGCTACAATCCGTTCAAAGGGCCATATTGCGTTAGGTCTTGCTTCTTCAGGCTTTGCTGCCACGTTGATGGAAGGAGGGAGAACGGCACATTCAGCTCTCGAACTGTCAATGCAATTCTCAGAAAACCCAACCAGTTAGCCTACATTTCAAAAACATCTGGAATGGAAAAGGTTCTTCAGGCGTGTCAAATTATTGTATGGGATGAGTGTACAATGTCTCACAAGAAGTGACCATACGTTGAAAGACTTGCGAAATAATCAGGTTCCATTTGGTGGAGCATTGGTGTTTCTATCCGGTGATTTCCGGCAAACGCTTCCAGTTATACCTCGCTCAACATCAGCTGATGAATTGCATGCCTGCTTAAAATATTCAACTGTCAAAACAATGCATTTAACAAGATATATGAGTTCAACTTAAAAACGACTCAAGAGCTGACATATTTTCAACACAATTACTCGAGCTCGGTAACGGCACTGCACCTAAAAATCCATAAGCAGGGAACGTTAACTTCCCATCTCATTTCTGCAACATTATGAATTGAAAAGAAGAATTAGTAGACAAGGTTTTCCAAAGCAGAGCGGAAGAGCCATTCTAGCGGCTAAAAATGCAGACATTAACAGTATGAACATCGTCATTCTAAACAGAATTGCAGGTGAAACAGTAACATACAAATCCATTAACTCCGTGATGAACCAAAGTCAAATAGTGAATTTTCCAGCGGAATTGCTTAATTCTCAAAAATTCCCGGATTACCGTCACACATTCTGAATGTGAAAATTGGAGTGCCAATTATATTAATGCGAAACATCAATCAGCGAAAGTCATTTATTGGCACGCGATTAGTAGTTAAAAAATTGTTGAACAATCTCATTGAAGCGACTATTCTCATAGTCACACATAAAGGTTAAGACGTACTACTTGCTCGGATACCACTATCCCGACCGACATGGCGTTCCAGTACGAACGACTTCAATTTTCAATACGCCTTGCATTCGCTATGACTATCAATAAAGCACAAGTACAATCTTTGTAAGTGTGCGGTTTGCATTTAGAAGACAATTGTTTCTCTTATGGGCAATTATACGCCGCATGCTCCAGAGTCGGTAAACAATCTGAACTTTATGTTTATGCAGAAAACCGTCAAACAAAGAATGTAGTCAATCCACCAGCTTTACAATAACAAATGATTTCATGTGAAAAACATAGTTTTTTTCCTTTCCTTTCATTCCACGGCATAGACACAGCAACGCAAGGCAGGATATTACATTGAATTACGTGTTTTCTTGATGAATCTATGTTCGCTACAATACTTTCATTTACTTACCCATTTCAGATCAGACTGAGCCACAGCGAAGCGTGGCCGGGTTAAGCTGGTAGAATTATAAATGAATAAGTAAAAATCTATAACTGTGTTGAAAAGTTGATTTTACCTGAATGTATTTTTGTATCATTAACTCCAACAAATCTTTGAATGTTTATGTCGAGTCAGATAAATGGTAGTAACCAACATAAAAGTGGGTAAGGTCATGCTAAACACGGCAACAACTGTCAGCAAGTAAGTTATGACCAGGAAAACGTAAGTGCTGGGCATGCAAACGAGCGTATCGGTATTACATTATTCATAGTCCTCGGTTAATGACCCGCGAGTGTCGTCACCGGAACAAGATACAGCCCATCCCAAACTAATGACGAATAGGCTACTCAGAGTCGATAAATCTTACTAACTTACTGGTGAATTTACAGGAACTCCGATTCACAACCACTTCAATTTCTTTTTTTCAAAATGTTGTTGCGTATTTTAGCGGCTGCGCCTTTACGGTTATATAACCCCGTGTATTTTGGGCGTGTGTGTGATAACCTGTGTTATTGTAATGGTTGTGTGTATTTGTAATTCAATAATAATGTTATTGGTTTTACGTACCTTTTAACTACTGCAGCTTTTAGAGACGCCGGGGTGCCGGAATTTTGTCTCAAAGGGGATCTTTATCGTGCCAGTAAATCTAGTGGCACGGCTCCCTCATATATGCGCACCCTCAAATGCCAGCCGACTGCGCCAGGATCCGATTCTGCAACTTTGGGATTAGCAGGCGAGAACGTTACCGCTGAGCCACGCAGCCAATTTGTCATTTGTCATTCAGTCGAGGAATGGGAAGGAGGCAGCTGCGGCTTCTAATTAAGAACCGTTCCTGCATTTATCTGGAGTAGAAGTGGGGAAACCGCGGAAAACCACTTCCAGGATGGCTGAGGTGGGAATCGAACCCTCCTTTACTCAGTTTCACCTCACGAGGCTGAGTGAACCCCGTTCCAGCCCTCACGCCAGAATTGAAATTCCTTGGCAGAGGCGGGAATCGCACGCGGACCTTCGGGGCGACTGCCAAGAACACTAGAAGCAACACCAAGAGTTAAACATTTTTTTATCAAGTCGTGGTATCATCACAAATAATTGTTAATTTATTTTAGGCAATTGGACATCATCTTCGACTGGCTGCGTGGCACGACGTTCTCGCCTGCTGTACCCAAGGTTGCACGATCGAATCCTGGCGCAGTCAGTTGTCATTTGATGGTGCGCAAATGCGAGGGAGCCGTGTCAGTAGATTTACTGGCACGTTAAAAATCCCCTTCAGGGCGAAATCCCGGCACCCCGGCGTCCCGCAGTAGTTAGAAGGGACGCAGCATTAATTACTTAGTGCAGTTTTAAGGAGCGAAACTACGAGGTCATCTGCCCCTAACATTCATCAATAACAACAAACAACATTGGGACATCTTTGATTTCTTGATAACTTGTGTTCCTGTGAAGAATGTAAAAGCGTAACTGAAATTGTTAGAGTCAGGGACTGGAACTTGATATTAGCTACCATCCCGACCGACATTTGGCTGGTGGGAGTGTGGAAAAACACAATCAGAATGACAGCTGTCAGGACCGGGATTCAAACCACCTATCTCCGGACTTTATGAAGTTCTCCATCGCAGTCATGGTGCGCCACTAAACACCCACGACTACGCCGCGGGGTGTGGTATCAACAGTATCATACATGGTGGCCACTCAAATCGGTCAACGATTTTCCAGGAATTTTCCAGGAGTAATTCTTATTTTCCAGACTTAAAAATAAGCGCGAGTCCGTGGGGGGGGGGGGGCTTTATTGGTTGCCTACTTCAAGACCAAAATAAAGCAGTTTTGTTTGGTTTACTTATACCATGACGAATAGAAGGAGAAAGTGAGAAGACTCCTGAAGTTCAAGCGCGCCCCGCCAGGCAGCGCTAGAGTGGACAAGCTCCACACAGCCGGGGTCAGCTGGTCTTAGGGATGGTGCTAAGGGAAACTAATTACTTTGTAACTAATACTCTTTTAAAAAGTAATTAGCGGTTACAATTAAAATAGCATGGCAAGGCACATCGGAAAATATAATTCACGGAAATAAGAACTACGGTCTTCATTACATGTTACGGAACACACAGATTCCTGGAATATACAGTCGGAGAAAGTCCAGATCTTTCTCGTAACATCTGCAGGATTAAGGATGTGAGGTTGTAGAGAGCTTGTCTTGCCACTGACTCCTAACGAATTCCTGGCCTTTTTATTTGATTGACTACCATCACAAGTAAAGCCAGCCACCCTCGCCCCAGCCTCTTCTAACTGCAAAATCACCTAGACTTAGAATTTTTGCTAGAATGTCCCCTGGAGTAGCATTTCCGCTTGCATAAACAGCAACTGGCTGCACCCAATATATGCATGAAAGGTACGAACATGAACACTAGAGCGTGATTTGCAAGTAGGCTACGTTATTCTGGAGGTCAGGTGTGTGTTCACCTAAATCAACTAATCCATCTACTTTATCAGAAAAGCTATTTAACTCGATTTCTTCTCTTAGCTTCTCTTCTTCGAAAATTACAACACCGTAACGTGAATTATCATTCTTTTCTTCCTTAAAATAGTCTGAAATAGCATTTATACTATGCGCATTAACTCCATAAGGCCACTTTAGTCCTTTACAAAGTTTTCTCAAGTGACTTTCTGAAGGCAGAGGCAAGAGATTATGTCGCCGACAATGACGGAATCCTTTCGGTGATTTTATTCTCAACAATAAACACACTAAAATGAATTCATTGCTGTACCTCATTCCATTGCGAGATTTTTCCTGGCATTTCTTGAGCATAGTGTCTATTATCATCTTTTCCTTCTTGCTAAGGTGTTCGTTATCAGGGGCGGATCCAGGAGAGGGCGAGGAGGGCGACCGCCCAGGGCTCCGCGGTCCTAGGGGCCCCGCGCCATGGATTTTTCTACATTTAATTAATTAAGTATACTTTTCAAACTAATTTATAATTCATATTCCTTTCCTCAGTGTAGCTATGACCTCTCGTGACCGTTTAGCAAGTTAAGATTTCAGTGAAATAATAGAAGACTTCAGCCGGGAAAAAAGTCGCAAAGTAATATTTTAATATTTCATTGTTTACATAATCTTATTCAAAGGGGCATAAAGGTTTCTTTCATATTATTAAAACAATGTACTGTAGTGTATTCAAAATATTGTAACTATTCTTTATATTATTATTATTATTATTATTATTATTATTATCAAACTATTTTCCATTTGATTCGATTTTTTTTTCTATTGTTGTGGGCCCCACCTTATCATATCGCCCAGGGCCTCGCAAGGCCTGGATCCGCCACTGTAATCGTTATCTTTGTAATTAAATGCCTGTGAATTTCGAACCTGCTTCTCCAGCAATTTAATTCTCGATTTTGCTGAGTTAAGGCAGGATCTAACGCGAATCAAATTACGGTTAGCATTCTTACGGCGCCTTTTGAACAATATTATAGTCTTTTCAGCATCAGTAGGTACACTAGAATGACCCAAATTCTTATCAACACTGGATTGACCTTTTAATGCCTCATTCGTTGCTCCACTCCCATCTTCAATCTTCTTTCTTCTTTTACTGGTGGTGTCGAGATTCTTTTTCCTGTTGGGAGCTTTACGGGACTTATTCTCACTACTTCGGTAAATTAGGGGGAAAATGAGGCACTGCTCCAGGTCGTAACTTCCACCACACACGAGAGATTTCCATTTCTTCACCATTCACTATAAAATTACCTGATTTTAATATCAAATCATCAGAGAAATTAATTTGAAGAATTCTAATACTTCGCGTTAACTCCGTATCCTTTCGTGGAATAGCTCTGGCCCATTTTTCAAATTTATTTGTATTCTACGGTGGTGAAAAAGATCGTATATCGTCAACTACTCTACCATATCCTGACTTACAGCCAGGCAAAAACCAGTACGGCATCTTGAACTATTAAATTAACAAAGCCGCATAAGAAATATGTTTGAAGTTCACAACACAAAACGCTGATGTACACAAGACACAATGAACTGAATTTAAGACCTGAATGCAAAGAAAATTCAATTTAATTCACACAAATATCTCACACAGTAACTTCTCGCGCACTTTTCTAAGACCCGGCTCGACCCAACAACGGGACACGTTGTTGGACATTATCGCTTGCAGTGCTTGTAGCGGCGGGACCACAAACTACCGTGCTATAATGGCGGAGTCCTCACACTAGGTCCTTCTATTCGTCATGCTTATACAGATGTTGACAAAAATTAGTGGTGATTGCGTTATTGATACGCAAGCCTACACACAAATGATTTAATTGTTGTTTTAAAAAAGCCTTTGTGACTGAAATATCCGCTTTAAAAAAAGAGAAAAGATGATGATGATAATTGTTGTTTTAAGGGGCCTAACATCGAGGTTATCGGTCCCTGAAGAGAAAAGAATTCCGCCTGAAATTTTATTGCGGTGAAGTTGTCTATACTCAATATGTTTTACAAAAGTACTATCGCGTGTTCTCACACACAGAAACAGGTAGCCTGAGGAAATTTATTTCGTTAATGATAGAGTGCTCACCCAAAACCGCAGCGGGAGTATGATTTAAGATGGAAAGATTTTTATAATTAATTAACAGTGGCTATTTTCCATGAGTTTTCATTTTTTGGTAATTTTTCCAGGAGTTTTCCAGACCTAATAAAATCCAGGAGTTTTCTAGGATTTCCAGGTTTTCCAGGAGTAGTGGCCACCATGTATCAACCTAAAGTTTAATATCACTTGTCTTTTTCACATAACGATTCTGCCTGCAGTCCTCCACTTTGAAACATATTGTACAATACCTAACCGTGTACCAATTACGAAATTTGTAAAGGAAATGAAAGCTTGTAATTTTACGCGAAACTTAATTTTGCGAACATGAGCCACAGGACCTCCTTTTTACGTTTCGAAGCACAAAGCGTGACATTTCACTTCGAAAATATGACATGCATTAACCGGGAATCAAACCCGGTCCGTCTTGCAGAGAGGCAAGCAGCTTGAACACTGCACAATCACGCACCACCACTACGAAAATTCTAGGGACGGGAAACTTGTACAGGCCGGACGTTTGTTTTAGACGAGTGCAAAATCTTAATGGAAGCCTGGAGGCAAGTTACTACAGTACCTGTGTTGTTATCAGCTGCCCCAAGCGGTCCGATGATTGACAAAGCTGTCTCACACTCCTACTGAAGTACAGTCATTGGCAAATATAATGACGTTCTGTTCGTAACTACGTAACATGTACTTCGACGTGGACTGTACTGTCTGCTCAAGTCTGGAATTCCATTACATCAGATCGGTGGTGACAAGTGTGAAGCGATAGGGTGAGAGTGTGAGTGTGTGTAGGCTCACCCGCAGGCTTCAAGGTCAAGGGCAATCGTCTAAAACAAACGTCCGACTTTTATAAAATTGACTGCGCCAGCGTTTGTTGATAATACGCAACTGGATCCTTGCAGGACGAGCAGGAGGACATAGCGATGACGGAGTGTAAACTGCTCGTAAGTTTAACAGAAGCACATGTCACCATGTAGAGGAGCTATTGGAGCTGAGTCATTTCCTACCCGCGCCACTGTACCTGTCAACCAAGCATGTTGACAACGTGACACAAGTAAACAAAGAATAGTTCCCACCTCGGCCATCGGCAATCGTGTCTTGAAAGGCTAATTAATACCTGGAGTTGGGGGCAGTTTTGCTTCTTTTTAACAATGTCTACATTATCTACTTCAAACGTTTAACCCTGGAACCGCTAAACGTCGCTATCGCGATCCATTTCTGCTCAGCTCCAGCGCTAAAGTCGCGATCGCGATGCATTACGTCAGCGCTTACTAAACTCGTCTTCGCGCCTTTATTGTTTGTTTATTTATCACATATTATACATAATTTAAAAGAGGATAGGTGTATCCACATGTATATCTTTGGTTTTAAGAATTTTAGAGTAATGGAGACAGTTGGCACGCCTGAGAAAAACTATAACGTTTTGCAGTTGCTCAGCGTGATGTATATGGCGCGCTCTGTTGTGGTTGTCACACGTGTTCCAGCTTTTGTGTTAGTTTAGTCGTCCAAAATGAGTGAATTATCGGGTAGCAGTGAGATACGTGATTGTTTATTTGATTTAGAAAGTGAAGGAGATAGTGATGTGCTTATAGAAGAAGGAGATGACGATCTATCTACATCTAGTGGTGACTTGTTCGAGCCTGGACTAAGTGATGTAGACAGTGATACTGATGATGATTTAGGACAAACTGAACCACACAATACAGTGAATTCTGATGGAAGCGATACTGATGGTGATGATGATAACGTAGTCTTGCCTAGTGAACCTATGTGGACAAGGGCTTACCCTCCTGAGCCGGAAATAAAAGTGGAAGAGAGATTCAAGGTTAGAAACGCAGGTATACAGAACTGCCCGCCCAGAAACAGTCCTCCATTGTTATACTTCTATTTGTTCTTCACCAGTGCTGTTTGGAATCTTTTAGTGAGGGAAACCAATAAATACGCGCGTGAAAATATTCAAAACAAAAGGGATTCAGGTACTATGGGCCCTTATTCACGACTGCAAAGGTGGACAGATGTGACTGTGTCGGAAATGAAAAAGTTCATTTCTTTGGTGATAAATATGGGACTGAATCACAAGAACAACATTGAAAGATATTGGAGCACGTATAAATCACAAAACATTCCCTTTTTTTCAGGTGTCATGTCACTAAACCGATTTCAAATTATAAACTCTATGTTACATATCAGTTCAAAACAGTACATTCCTCCTGGACAACAGGGACATGACCCATGGTATAAAGTAAGAACATTCCTGGACTCAATGAATAGCTCATTCAAAAAGCACTTTATACCCTACCAGAACTTGTCTATTGATGAATCTATGATAGGCATGAAGAATAGATTCGTACATATTATGTATATGCCAAATAAGAGACATGCTAGGTTCGGAATAAAGAAGTTTGAAGTAGTGGACAGCAAACATAACTATATAATCCACACAGAATTGTACAGTGGGAAGAATTTTTTAGCAGATTGGACTGATCCATTCACAGAAAAGGTTGTTGTGCACTTGTTGAGAGTGTCAAATCTTTTCAATAAGGGGTATCATGTTTTTACTGATAACTTCTATACTAAAATTCCCTTAGCAAAACGACTGTTTGCAAGTGATACATTTCTTACTGGAACGATAAATAAAAACTCTAAAGATCTATCTAAATTAGTTCTAAACACAAAACTTGCCCCCCGGACTTCAGTATATTTCAGGAAAAGAGAAATACTTTTAGTAGGATACAAGGAAAAACCTTCTCGAAAACCAGTTTATCTCATAACAACTGGGTGTCATGCTGAGGATAAAGTTATTCGAAGCAAAAGTGGAAAGGAAAATAACAAACCAGTTCTGATCCACAAGTACAATTTACATATGGGGAGAGTAGACTGCAAAGACAAGTCTGTGTATCATGTGACATGTGACAGAGCAACCAGGAGGTATTGGAAAAAAATATTTTTCAACCTGCTGGATATGGCAATGTTTGATGCTTATATCCTCTACAGATTGAACACTGACAGACCCCTAGAAAGAGATATATTTATGGTAAGCATTATTGAAGGCGTTGTCGATGAAGAAACTCTACAAAATAATCAACCTGGACCATCAGGAGGAGACTTGGGACATCAGCTGACACGGCTCCCATGTAAGAAATTGCGGTTGTGTCCTGTCTGTTCAACCTCGGAGAAGAAATCCCGTAGCCACTTTTGGTGTCCAGGATGTAATTGTGGTGTCCATCAACAATGTTATCACAAATTACAACATTACTGGAGGCCTATGAAGGCAGGAAGAAAGAGAACCCATGAAGATGCTGAGGATGTGTCTGACTAAACACTCAGGCGTTGGAATGCTGTGTACATAATAATATATTTGGTAATTTTGTACATTTGCAGTAGTGACAAATAATGAAAAGTGTATATAATTAGAATCAGCATAAAATTGTGGAGATTTTATACATTACAACTAACACTGGGAAACCGATATTTTTGAACTTTTTTTTGCCTAGAACTTTGAATTTTTTTACAATTTTTGTGTGCGTGTGTGTTTCTTTATCAATACTGCCTTACACTGCTGCATTGGTGAGTTTAATTTTTTATTGTTATATTCTTTGACTTTTTCTGAATAAAATGATGTATAACACTTCATTATTAGTGAACAGAACACATTGTTTATGATTTTATGAAATTTTTTTGACAAAGCTCCCAGAAATTCTTAGCAGTTGAGGGTAATATAGTCAGCGGTTGCAGGGTTAAGAAACATAGGACTTTTCCTTACTTTATGAAAAGTTCCTTTAATTTCTTTATTTTTTTTTCTTCTGGAAATTTACATACTGTCGTAAAAACAACCGCTTGCAAGGATTTTAGTTAAAAGTAAACTGAGGTGGAAACCAAAGTTTAATTCGGTGCTAAGGCATGGGTCAATCATCCAAGGCTAGGAAACACAGAGTTAACATTAATGTTACTTGGTGCAATATGGTTAACAATCGCGATGGGCTCGTGCTCTGTTAGGTTATAAGAAGACTCCCCGGTCAATGAAATGTTTCTCCACCTCAATCTCAGTGGCAAGCTCTACACTGTTATATCGGTAACAGTTCTTTGTGAGAGATCATAGTGAAGTCCCTTAAAAATTTGAGGATGAGCTGTGTGAGTGACAAGATGGAATCTATTGGTGCGTAAATTACATAAAAATTACATTATTTTTATAACTTTATGGATGAATTGTCGGTTATAATTCTGAAAGTGACTCCCATTTAAATTTGAAAATATCCTTTTACTGTATTTTCTGAGTGGCCATCTCCTTTTGGTTCAACAAGGGTTGGCAACATTGGGCTGGGGCTATCACTGAGAGGATGAAGGATGAACTATACAGTGCATAGTTGCAAAGACATATGCGCGACCACAGTTCTCGCTGACTATTAATATACAGTACCAGTAAAGTTCATGCCCTTTTTCTATGTCCATATTGCATTATCACACTTTAAACTTGAGTCCTTATCAATCTCAGCACCGAAGCCTTGATATGGGGAGACATTCACTCAAAAGTGACCCCCAAGATTTAATTTTCATTCAATCACCATAGCCAGCTGTAATTGACTGACCAGAAATCTAATTAATGCATTAACGTCAACTCATTCGAGAAGCAGTAACTGCCGTTGCTTGAATTCTGGCCAATTTAAACTTCGCTGTTGACTGTTTTCAAGGTTGCGCGATCGAATATCGGTGCAGTCAGTTGGTATTCGAAGGTGCTAAAATGCAAAGGAGCCGTGTCTATGCATTAACTGACACGTTCAATATCTCCTTCAGGACGAAATTGCGACATCCCGGCGTCCATAAAAGTCACAGTAATTGCTGATTTCATTTGAGGGGCTTGGACATCGTGGTCATTCATCCCCGTGTACTTCGAATTTTGTCTGATAACCTGTGCCATTGTGATGGCTGTACTAGGATGTGCATTTATTATTCAGGTGAGGATTGGGAAGGAGGTGGCCGTGACCTTACGTTAAGAACCATCCTGGCATTTGCTTGGTATAGAAGTGGGAAAACCACTTCGAAGATGGCTGAGGAGGAAATCGAACCTTACTCTTCTCAGTTTTGCCTCACGAGGCTGAATGTACCCCGTTCCAGCCCTCAGACCAGAATTAACATTTTGGCAGCGCCGGGAACCAAACGCGGACCTCCGGGGCGACAGCCAAGAATGCTAGCCACCTCACTACGAGGTGGTCATGCCACAGTACCGCTATTTAAAAGGTTTGTAAAATCCACAACATTATTGAATAACATAATAACTGGTTATTATTAATAATAATAATAATAATAATAATAATAATAATAATAACCTACTGTCACAATGCGGAAGCGAAGGTTGAAATTCTACGGACATTTGGTGAGAATGGACGAGAACCGACTGACCAAGAGGATATTCAAGTATATTACAGAGCTGAAGGCTACAACTAAGTGGGTAGAAGAGGTTAAAAGAGACGCCAAGGAAAGTGGACTCACAGTGGATGTGATCCACAACAGAAAAGAGTTTAGAAACCGAATTGACAACATCAAGATGTTCGAGGAGAAAACACCTAAAATTAGAGCCAAATTGGTAATATCCGAGGAGGAGCGAAAGATCAGAAGTGAACGAATGAAGAGGTTTTGGGAAGAGAAGAGGAGATTAACCAGAAAGCCTTAGGTTCCATGCGGTCCACAGGCGGCCAAATTCGGAAGAAAATAATAATAATAATAATAACCAATGTACCGACCAGGTTAGATGCGTGCGCTGAAGCACAATGTCATGGCGCTAAGCTGTTCCGGCCTCTGCAGATAAATGGGTTCGAACCCCATCGTCGGCCGTCCTTCAAATGGTTTTCCGTTATTTCCCATTTTCAACTCCAGGCAAATGCCGGGATGATACTGTCCAACAGGTCGCGGCCGTTTCCTTTTAACTGCTAGCCATCTTCATACATCATTATTCATTTCATCTCAGATCTACTTCTCTCGTGAGGTTGAAGGCAGAAAGGACATCCGGATGTGAAAACCAGGGGCGTAAAAATCCTCGCAAACTTGGGGGATGGGTCAAATTATATCATTTCAAATGATCTTGTCGACTTCATCGTTATGCTTTGGTCTACCGTTATGCGATACGGTTACGGCGTGTATGACGTCATCATGTTGTTCAGTGCATATGCACCGAGTCTGAGTTTACTCCTGGGGTCTGGCGTTAAGCGATACGGAGACGGCGAGTGCGTGACGTCATGCAGCAGAGTGCACCTCCCGCTCTCCGTTCCCCGCGCGGGAAGCCTAAGTTAATGGGTAATGGAGTCTGTTGAAAGAGTCTTGGGGCTTCGAGCGAAGCGAGAAGCCCTCCTGAGCCTCTCGTAGCATTTGTAGCATGCGTCATTATATAAAGTCTAGTCTCTCAGACCGACTGTATCTTTTTCTTTAGGTTCTGGCTTTAAAGTTTGAAATAACACGGTAATGTAGGCCTAATGTTATATAAAAAAAGATTATTTTTATCCATTAATCTAATTAAAATACAAAATAAGATCAAAATATGAATACAGAACATTTGTCAACACCTAGCAAAAGACCCGAACACTGACACTTTGTTTACAAACTGTTGAGCGAGAAGCAAGGCGCATGCGCAGGTATGCCTAAAACGCGAGATGTGCGAGGGAAGAGTCGTGTTACTTTATCTTGTTTATTTCGAAAACCAATTACGTGCGCACTGTTGTTTCCCGGCAGGAGTAATGGTTGTGTGTGTTGTCAGAGTATCTTACCTCAGTTTTAAACCGGGGCTCAGATATAATAATTCGAAAATGCACCTTTTCGGATCGTCGTGGTAAGGGGACAAAGCTCAAAAAGCCTTAGCTCAGTTCTCGCAGTGAAGAGGCGCAGATGCGCTTCATAAAAATGGAGGTACCGCAGTTCACTACTCCTGTGGGGGTCCGGGCGGCGAGATTGCAATTTCTAGTTCACTATTAGCATTGGAGAAGGACACGGCTTCCTAATTGGCTATTCTGACGAAACACGAGTGCAGCAAGGGCTGTGATTAGTCAGCGACGTTATAGGGTGGAGTCTATCATCGGTGTTGTTCCAGGTTTGAAAAAAAAAAAAAAACCATGTAGAACTACCGCTATTTTAACTTCGTATTTTCTAGGTACCGTACCCGTATAAATTGTAAAGCACCAAGCAATAGTTGCATGATCATGTAAGTGTTTCCGTATCTTCTTAAGGCAAGAAGAATCATTAGGTACCAGAATGTTTTTCATCTATTAGCTCATTTACTCTGTACGAACGCGGAAGTAGCTTATCATCCACTACCGATCAAGAATTGTATGTGCATGCAAGGTGGCTCAAAATATTTCATGTCCGATGGCCTGAATGAATGGCATGAATGGCAACCGCGGGGCCGAAATATGAGCTTGCAACTCACCGCACTTCTTGACTTAAGAAGATACGGAAACACTTATGGCCTAGGAACAATGATCATGCAACTATTGTTTGGCGGATTACAATTTACAGCCCTTGCTGCAGCCGTGTTTCGGCGGAACAGCCAATCAAGAAGCCGTATCGCTCCCTAATGCTAAAAGTGAACTAGAAAATGCAATCTCGCGTCCGGGCGGGGACACCAAAAGCCCGCTGATGAGCCATCTTGGTGTCCTAGGCGAAACCCCACACAAGACACGGCACAAACCTATAAAAATTGCTGAGAAAGTTAAAAAATAACAAAATACATAAATAAAAAATATAAAATAAATTATTTACATCGTTTACAGGGGATGTCTCATAAGACGTAATGCCGTTTGTTTTTAAGAACAATTTATTTGAAAAGTTTTCTGACAAGAATTTAAACTATTCTTCAAAGTAGAGACCATCAGAGTCCAAGGTCTTGAGCCATCTTTCAGCGAGGTTTCTTATCCCGCGACGGTACCAGTCTCTGGGTTTTGATGCAAAGAATTCGGCGAGACCCACTTCCACAGTCTCTATGTTTTCGAAATTTCTTCCACGCAAGAAATGGGCCATGGATCGAAAAAGATTGTACCGGCTTCGGTGGCGTAGTCGGTAGCATGCTGAGCTTCTATGCCCAAGATAGCGGGTTCAAACCCGGCCGAAGCCGTCGGATTTTTTAAGAGCGTTAAAAATCCCTCAGTATGCCTTCCTTCGGAGGGGAAGTAAAGCCGGCGGTCCCTTTCACTAATTACACCTGTGTGAAGCTAAATTGGATAGGTTAAGAATGTAAACAACGCTCTTAGGTTTCTACGTTCGTTGCCAAGAGCCGACTGCGGTGGCGTCTAGTAGCTAAGTTCTGAACTTGGCCTAGTAGTCGTTGACGGTGGCGCTTGGCGGCAAAAGTAGGAACTATTTGAAAAATTCTAAGTTGCAGTCTGCACGTAAATTAAAAAACTGATACCACACACTAATACAGTCATCACAATTAACACCGGTTATCAGACAGATTTTACACACACCCAAAGTACACGGGGCTACATGACAGCGTTGTCGCAGCCCCTAAACTTAAGAATCAACCAACCAATCTGAAGGCGCAAGATAAGGTCTGTATGCTGGATGTGGTATTAGTTCGACTCCTCCCAATTCCTGAATTTTTGCCAGGGTTGTTCGTGCAGTACAGTATGAGGTCTCGCATTGTCCTGCTACAAGAGAACTCTATTTCGGTTAACTAATGCTGGGTATCTCCGTCTCAAAATTTCATGAACTCGTTCCAGTTGTTGAGAATGAAGATACGTATTGTTACGGCTCTGAGTTTGTGTCATCACTCGCCGCATGAGTCACAACTGCCCCAGGGCTGGGCTGTGGCCTGCCTCCTGTATTGCGTGTGCCTTATGCAACAGGGCTACTAGGACAAAGGGGTAGTCCAGAATATTCGTGACTGGACCAGCGATGGAAACCTCGAGAAGCCGTGAACCCTGGATGGATCTAGAAGCATTTATTGAGTCACCGGCCTGCTATATACACACATCAAAAAAAGTTTTGCATCACCTCGGTTCCCAGATCTCCGGCATATAGATGTTGACTGTGTATATTGTATCCAAGATACAGTCCCTTTGACTGTTCATAGATGTCACTAAAACTGCTCAAAGATGTAAACAACCATGCATGAGCAGGGCCTATTAGACGGAGGGGGTACGACAGCCGATCAGTTCCAGTCATTCCACCAGGACGAAGGTACGCTGCTCATGTTGTCTGTAGTTCTACCATGCCTAGAAGGTCAATACCGCAGTTCGATCGCGTCCGCATTGTTACTTTGTGTCAAGAAGGGCTCTCAACAAGGGAAGTTTCCAGGCGTCTCAGAGTGAACCAAAGCGATGTTGTTCGGACATGGAGGAGGTACAGAGATACAGGAACTGTCGATGACAGGCCTCGCTCAGGCCGCCCAAGGGCTACTACTGTAGTGGATGACCGCTACTTACGGATTGCCGCTCGGAGGAACCCTGACAGCAATGCCACCATGTTGAATAATGCGTTTCGTTCAGCCACAGGACGTCGTGTTTCAACTCAAACTGTGCGCAATAGGCTGCATGATGCGCAACTTCACTCCCGACGTCCATGGCGAGGTCCAGCTTTGCAACCCCGACACCATGCAGCGCGGTACAGATGGGCCCAACAACATGCTGAATGGACCCCACGGAATTGGCATCACGTTCTCTTCACCGATGAGTGTCGCATATGCCTTCAACCAGACAATCGTCGGAGACGTGTTTGGAGGCACCCTGGTCAGGCTGAACGTCTTAGACACACTGTCCAGCGAGTGCAGCAAGGTGGTGGTTCCCTGATGTTTTGGGGTGGCATTATGTGGGGCCGACGTACGCCACTGGTGGTCATGGAAGGCTCCGAAACGGCTTTACGATACCTGAATGACATCCTCCGACCCATAGTGCAACCATATCGGCAGAATATTGGAGAGGCATTTGTCTTCATGGACGACAATTCTCGACCTCATCGTGCACATCTTGTGAATGCGTTCCTTCAAGATAACGACATCGCTCGACTACAGTGGCCAGCTTGTTCGCCAGACATGAACCCTACCGAACATGCCTGGGATATGTTGAAAAGGGCTGTTTATGGACGTCTTGACCCACCAACCACTCTGAGAGATTTACGCCGAATTGTCGTTGAGGAGTGGGACAATTTGGACCAACAGTGTCTTGATGAACTTGTGGATAGTATGCCACGGCGAATACAGGCATGCATCAATGCAAGAGGACGTGCTACTGGGTATTAGAGGTAGTGGTGTGTACTGCAATCTGGACCACAAATGCTGAAAGTCTAGCTGTATGATGGTACAACATGCAATGTGTGGGTCTCATGAGCAATAAAACGAGCTGAAATGTTGTTTGTGTTGATCTCTATTCCCTTTGTATTTAACGGTTCCGGAACTCTTGGAACCGAGGTGATGCAAAACTTTTTTTGATGTGTGTAAGTGCGACCTGTCTAGCAGTTGTTGTTGTTGTGTTTTACGAGCTAGTGCGAGCGATTATCTTGTGCGACAGAAGTGTGGTGACGAAGTGCTGTGCGAGTTACGAAATCCAGTGACATTGTTTCTCCAGCTGTGGACAGCGAAATAGCCTGCAGCAAGTGATCGTAAGTAATTGTGGTCGGTGAACATAAAGGAGAGGAGCAGGTAGTTTCTGTCAAGGCCACCGTACTCATTAGGACGGATTAACTTCTGTGATCTGTTGACAAGTGGAAGGGCCAAGAGCGCTCAAGGAAGGGACTTGAGGAAACTGGAGTAAGGCTCCTAATTGCTTGTATTTGCTGATTAGTATAATTTTCTGGCCACAATAAAGTTAATTATTTCTTTAAGCAGTAATTGGTGTTGTGCTTTGTACCCCCACCGTAATCCAGTTAACAAAGGTGCCACGAGGGGGTGGCACGTAACAGTATTGACTGCACGCTCGTTGACAACAATCTACCAGTGAATCACTCTTTCAAAATTCCACCACACACACATCACTTTGGGGCCGAACCGATCCTTTTTAACGATAACTTGGGCAGGTTGAAGGGGACTGAGCCACTGTTTCTAGGCGTCACCGTTGCGGTAATAGACCCATTTTTCATCATCATCAGCATAATCATGATCAACACATGTGACAAATCTCCTGATAACATGGGGTTACAGATAAGGTGACGACAGATATCCACTCTACGATGAGCCTGTTCAGGGGTCATTTTATTAGGTGCAGTTCTGCAGCTTCTGTTTGATTTTCCACGTTTCTTAATCTGGGGATGTATGGTATCTTTTGATGATACGGGAGATATGGAACTGCGCCCATTATCAGTGGTATTTCCAGATCCTTTTAATTAGACAGATTGAACTGCGCCCATAGTCAAGTCGTCTGTTAACCCAAGGTCGGTTTAAGGGGAAGTGACGGACTGTCTCCCACCACTAGCTTCTGCACTGCTGAGAATAAGAGGTAGTCCCCCGTCCCGATAAGCAGCTGTACTACGGGCCTCCGGGGGTGGTAGCTAATCAAACTAACCACTACATCACAGAGGCGAATAATAATAATAATAATTATAATGAAAATCCACAGCCTTTTTCCAGTCATTGGACCGGGTCAGGGTTGGAATGAATGAAGCCCCCATCTAGCGGCGAGGATAGGCATTGTTCCGGCTTCCGAAGCCTGTCGCACTCCTCTGGGACAATGATTAATGAATGCGATGAAATGAAATGATATTGGAGAGTGTTGCGGGAATGAAAGATGACAGGGAAAACCGGAGCACCCGGAGAAAAACCTGTCCCGCCTCTGCTTTGCCCAGCACAAATCTCACATGGAGTGACAAGGATTTGAAGCACGGAACCCAGCGGTGAGAGGCCGGCGCGCTGCTGCCTAAGCCACGGAGGCTACACTAATAATGATAATTATAAAAATAAAACTCTCTCTAATCCACCATAAATAACTACCCCTCTAGTTTTGTTATACAATAAGAAAATATAATAATCTTCTAAATGGTAAGATTACCTCAAACTAGATTATTAAACATTTGCAATAACAAATCTATTTTTAAAATATGGTTAGATTGTCGAAAACATCCCAATGTACCAGTTAATGCTAATATTGCTAGAACAAAAATTAAATAATAGTCTGTTTTGAAAACTGTACCTGCTTCATGTATCCCAGGCCAACACTAACCCCTTGTCCGCAATCTGGACAGGGTATATTTAGTTGTTCGCAATCTGGACGGTTTTTGACTTGTTCGCAATCAAGACACAACCAATTTGAAATGAGTCACTTGAAATTCACACCACTCGACACAACATAATTCGGTAGGGGGGTGGAGGGAGGGATCTACCTGACCGCTCTCAATGGGCGCAGTTCCACTGCCACTTTTAAAAGGTTGATGCTAATGACCAGGGTTATTAGTGAAGCTTGGGCGCAGTTCCATACAACCCGATGATACATTCTCGCAATATACGCAATTCCATTCATGGCTTCCTGTAAAATAGCATTGGCGAACCAAAGATAACCAATTCTATCGTATAAAACATCAAACTTAAAAAGCGACATTACTTATGAGTAGGGATCGGATTTTTAGCCTATTTTCATTTTATGAAAAAAAAAAAAAAGCCTTTGTTCACCCGGATGCCCCGGGTTCGATCCCCGGCTCCGTCAGGGATTTTAAAACTGACGTGAAGGGTTGGAACGGGGTACACTCAGCCTCGTGAGGACAATTGAGTAGCTGTCTGACAGTGAGACAGCGCCCCAATCACGAATACCAAGATTAACGGCCGAGGGGACCCGACGCGCTGATCACGCGTCACCCCAATATCTGCAGGCCAAATGGCTGGGCAGCGGTCGCTTGGTCGGCCTTAGCCCGTCATGGGCTGTCTAGTGCCAGGGGTTGACTTTTTTTTTAAACACCTTTTGTCCATGTGTGTGTGCGTGCGTGTGAGAGGTGTGTGTGTGTCCTCCTAATAACTTCTAAACGGCTGGAGCGATTGCAATGAAACTTGGTAAGATCATAGCACTATTCTGGCCGACCCCGACTATGCCCTTCAAATTGTATTGTCTCTCACCAATCCAACATGGCGGCTGTGCGAAATATTTCACCAGCATTCAGTGTCTCCGAAACTATTACCGATATCGCCCTGAAATTGAGTACGGTGATAAAGGGCACTACTAGAAGTTCACCTATGAGACTTTCAAAAACCTGGTGACTTCAAAACCAACATGGCGGACAAGCGAAGTTGAGACTTTTAAATAGACTTTTCTCGCGATTTAACTATCCAAACGTAATGAAACTTGGTACAGCAAATGTTTATACACATTGTAATGCACTGGAGTCTAATTTAGTTCAATTGTTTACATAACCTCAAAATGGCGGCTGTGCGAACATTTCACTGACATTCTATATCTCCTATACTATTACAGATATCACCCTGAAAATTTGTACGGTGATAAAGGGTACTGATACAAGTTTATCTATGTAACTTTCATAAACCTGTAATGTACAAAACGAACATGTCGGCCAAGCGAAGTTGAAATATTTTAATAGACTTTTCTCGTGATTTAATTCTCTGAGCGCTGTGAAATGTGGTACAGTAAATGATTTTCCATATTGTAATGCACTGGCATCTAATTTAGTTCAATTGTTTACATAACCTCAAGATGGCGGCTGTGCGAAATTTTAAAATGAAGTTTTTATTGTGTCGTAATCATGCGATCGAAGTGAAAGTTTGAATAATGAACCTAGGCAATAATTGTCCTTGAATGGTACATAACTCTATGGCCTATACATATAAAAATCCAAAATGGCGAGCATCCGAAATATTTAGACGGTTCTCAATATCTATGAATCTTTTACAGCAATCAAACTGAAATTATTTATGTTCATAGAGGCTATGAACATATGTTCACCTATAGGACTTTCAGTAACCTGGTGAGCACAATCCAACATGGCGGCGACGCGAAGTATAAATATTTAAATGGACGTTTCTCGCGAATTAACTATCCGAGTGCAGTGAAACGTTGCCACGTTAAATGCTTATACAAATGTTAATCCACTGACATCTAATTTATTTCAATTGTTTGCATAATCACAAGATGACAGCTGTGCGAAATTTTGAAATCTCGTTTTAACTTCTTGTGTTCTAATCATGCGATTGAAGTTTGAATACCACACGTACACAATTATCTAAATGTAATAGTACAAAAATAAAAATCCAACCTGGCGACCATCAGAAATATTTAGACGGTTCTCAATATCCACGGATCTATCATAACCTTCAAACTGAAATTTTGTATGTTGATAGAGGTAATTAACATGAGTGGGATATATGAAAATAGGCTGTGTAGTTCTTCACGGAACTACTTGTTTGAAAATGCATTTGCCTCATATTCTGAGTATAACAGCATATTTTAGCATATACTGAGTCTTTCTCTTTGCTTGGCAGGGCGATTCCGCTCAACCTTTGCTAGCGGTCCCCGGCATGTTAAAGGTTGGCGCGCGCGGTCTCCGACCGTATTCCCACGCTCTTGCTGCGGTAGACGTGTGAGCTCAGAGCTAATTGGGTGTTATATAAAGCTACTGTGTACTGTATATCGTATTGTATAGTGTTATATTGTGATTGTGTATAGTGCTGTAATGCCTTGTGTGAGATATTCGTCACGTGAACGTGAATTATCTGCAGAATATGTACATAAAGTGCAGGAAATCGTGCGCTAGAACAGGACAGTATCGAGTGAAATTTCCAGGGGGACCCATTCCTATAAATCGGACAATAAAACAACTGGCTAAGAGATTCAAACGTCCAGGTTCAGTAAACAATGAAAATAGACGTCGTTTTTCCTTACTGAAGCTAAATTGAGTAACCAGAAACTTCATAAGGAGATGCCGATTATGTTTGGCAGCGGATGGGGAAGATTTTCGTAATCTACTGTAAACCTGGTGAGTAAAAATGCATGGTACTGATTTTAAGCACCGTATTCTGCCGTACGTAGGTAAGCCTCCGTGGCTTAGGCGGCAGCACGCCGGCCTCTCACCGCTGGGTCTGTGGTTCAAATCCCGGTCACTCCATGTGAGATCTGTGCTGGACAAAACGGAGGCAGACAGGTTTTTCTCCGGGTACTCCAGTTTTCCCTGTCAAAATTTCATTCCAGCAACACTCTCCACTATCATTTCATTTCATCTGTCATTCATTTAATCATTGCCCCAGAGGAGTGCGTCAGGCTTCGGCAGCCGGCACAGTTCATATCCTCGCCGCTAGATGGGGGCTTCATTCATTCCATTCCTGACCCGGTCGGAGACTGGAAGCAGGCTGTGGATTTTTTCATTCTGCCGTACGTATGCACGCGCGGTCGCTGGCAACTGAGCCGTCACTGGCGGACCGCGTGAGCGAGAATGTCCTTGCCAAGCAAATATGAAGACCCTGTACATTTGAAATTAGGCCTAAGTATAATTTAAAATATCTTGAACAAAATCGGTTTTACTTGCGTGTTGGACATCCCTTGTAAGAAACTTTCTGAGCAACATATAACGAGATAACAGTTTTTTAAACGTGACCATTTCAAGAAGGGAATGGGTTGGGACATTTATTTCACGATCCCGGCAGCCAGTAGCCTGGGGCTAGTTTTGTGAGGTGTTTCTTCAGTGTTACTTTATCCTTAGTCTGCATATACGTTGCTCAAAATGCTTAAAAGCAGCAGAAAGTATTTATTAAGTCTGTGGTTGTCAGGTAATAATGATTATGGCGTTGTCGTCTATTGTCAAGTATGCTCGAAGGAGTTGAAGCGAGAATAGATTGAAAAAGTGCATATTTTTCAATTTTAATGCATATTTTCTACATCTTTAGAGCATAATTGCTAATTCCATGCATATTTTAATAATTTTTAGTGCATGAATGTCCGGTCCCTACTTATGAGATATCCTACTACCAACCCCAAGCTTGCAGGTTCGCTCCTGGTCGTTGTAAGTGATTTTTGAAAAGCGACAAATCACGACATGCATGTCATACGTTGTTGGCATGTTAAATAACCCATTTGAATTCAGCAGGCCGTGTTCATAATGACAAAATTAATCTCGGCATTTTCCGCCAAACACAAAGTTCCTCCATTCTCTACTAGAAAGCGCTCTAGTGTCAAGGAGCTTAGATGTCTAACCTCCTTGACTTTAATGGCGTTCCAAGGAACGACGAAATTCGACATGCAAGCTGCCCTCTGGGTGTCAAATAACAAAGCTTGCACCCGGCCCCGAGGCCGTACGATATTATTATTATTATCCTATAGTTTAGAATGAGAATGACCCCGCGGTGTAGCTGTGCTCGTTAAAAGAGCACCACGACCGCCTGGGCAGCTGCAGCAAGTCCAGAGATCGTAGGATCGAATCACGGCACTTACAGCGGCTAACCTGCGTGTGTATTTCCCCGCGTTTTTCCACACACCCCTCTGGCAAAAGCCGGGATAGTACCTTATTACAAGTCCTAGGCCATCTACCAGATCCTTGTCGCTAATACAGCTACACACACTATTGCAGTCATAACACACATACAGATTATCAGACAACTACACGGGCCTGATCGCCAAGATGTCTCAAGCCTCTAAACTGAATTAACAAGAACAACAGAATGAGAATGATAACTTCCCAGGAAAGACTGACGAAAAGTGTCATGTCATGTCTGACTCCGCAGTTTCGGTGACGAGACTTCACTCTGTCCTGTTCTAAAGTAATACTAGACGAGTGCTATCTGTGGAATGGTACTTTCCGCGCCAACGTTATGCGATACGTCAGACATGAGTAAATGTTAGACTTTGTACTTTGAATGAACTCGGTCGAAGTTCATGGCAATAGGAATAGGCTTATCTAGGCAAATTCCTTTTGGCAGCAGCTTATCTCGGAAAATAATAACAATCAAAGTACGATCGTGAGCAGTGTTGCCGGATCACGGACACCATTTATTTCCAATATTCTCAGATATTTAAGTGTTTAACATATTCGTTGGTTGCGTAACAATTTTGTAGATCAAACAAAAGACTTAACAGGATCTGCACATCATTACGCTAAAAGTGGTAATTTTAAAGATACCAACAGAAGATCTGCACTCCATTTTGCAACAATTGCCGATTGAACGGTGTATTATACCCAATGACATGGCGAACATATGAAAACAATAATAATAATGGCGAACATATGAAAACAATAATACTAATAATAATAATAATAATAACATAAGGTAATCCGTTGACTCCCCGCTACTGACCGAATCCACTAGTTGAGATTACATGACCTCGAAGTTCAAAATATCCGTCAATCCAGAATCCTGCAAACCTTCAGATTATTTCTTTACATTACTAGTCCCCTCGTTATCACATATATTTAAACAAATTTATTACTAGGGCCCGGATGTTTATGCCGTAAAAAAGATTAAAAATGCACTTAAACTTTTCAAAAATGACTGTAATAAATGACCTAAAAATTTGAAAAATGCACTATAAAATGGAGAAAATGATCTTATAATAATAAACTCGCCAATATTTCAAAAATTCAAAAAATGCACTATAAAATAGAGAAAGTAGCAATGAACGATATCTCTCGCCGTGAACTATGCGGAACTGAGACAAGAATATACACCCCTTCCCCTTTCTACCCCGCCATAGCTGACCTTGGTCAACAGATCAGATAACATTCCATTCCGTTAATAACTGGTTTCCGACGAAAACGGTACCCTTCTTTTGCGTCCAATAGCAATACTGAAATATTTTATTTCAAAAATTTAAATTATCTTGTATCAGCTCCTAGCTTCTTCTTAACTCGGAGAGACGTAAATCTCTCATATAAAGCTGTGATATGACTAAATTGGAAGAAAATGACCTTAAAAGGCCGATTTCTCTAAATTATGACCATTTTTTTACCAAACTTAAAAAAATGCTCTTAAAATGGAAAAATAGCAAAAAATGCAAAAAGATGCAAAATAAAAATAACATATTTGAAGACGGGGTGGCCCGTCCGGAGTTTCTATTCCATAACATTCAATTTTACTCATTCTCTTGTTTACATTTATTCTTCTATTTATATTTGTTTTAAACAGCTCAGTAAAAAGATGACATGTCATCAACATCCGGGCCTTATTTATTACGCTCAATGTGCAAAAACATCAGGCTCAAGAATCCGAGCAAAATTCGGTCAAAGAGACCGCTCTCTTCTTGCACTCCATTGCGTGATATATATCACACTGTTCTCCACACAAAACAAATACGATGAAGGAAACTGTGCATCGCAAAGTGCGTCATCAGGTGTCTAGGCTCGTATTCTTCTTTCATCCAATCTTTGTTTATCAATGCCTCTGTTGTGTAGAAGATTTCTTCGATCGAGTCCCTTTTTTCCTCGCAGCTCTTGTAATAGTTCTTCATATGCTGAAGTGTGCTGCAGATGCATTTGAAGTCTTACAAGGGGACCCTACGGCAATCGGATTTTTGTAATTTTTCCCGCTTCGGGTACGTAAAGTTCAGACCTCGAACAATAAATTCCCAAAGCCGTTAGATGCCATATTCATAAATGCTCGAGAGAATCGACTTCCAAGTTTTCCGAGCGCTTCATCTCCAGTCAATATGTTACCGAGTTCGAGCAGCACGCGTAGCTCACCCGGCAACGTTCGGGCCCAGTAATCGCCGGGACGCTAGTTCGAGTCTCACTTCAGGTGCTGTATATATTTTTTTTTTCAATTCATATACACGATACACGCAGAACTGTTATTCGGAATAATGACAAATATCGAAGAAACCACCATATTCAAATATTCCATCACATTCAATTTTACTCATTCTCTTGTTTACATTTATTCTTCTATTTATATTTGTATTAATATACAAGGTGTGAATATTATTGATGGATATTATTTTTGTCCCTTATTCGCAATTTCAAATAAGAGATAATTAGAAATGAGACGTGCGTTTTTTTCATTCGAAATTATAATTGCATGTCTGTGAATTACGACAGACTTGATGATTTTTATATTTCAATCACATTAGCAGTAAATGAATTGCAAGAAGAAAATAAAAAAATATAGCACCCGAATTGAGACTCGAACTAGCGTTCTGGAGATTACCGGGCCCGAACGTTACCGGATGAGCCATGCGTCCTGCTCGAACTCGGTATCATTACTGGATATGAAGCGCTCGGAAAACTTGGAAGTCGATTTTCTCGAGAATTTATGAATATGGCATCGAACGGCTTTGGGAATTTATTGTTCGAGGTCTGAGCTTGACGCACCCGAAGCGGAAAAAAATACAAAAGTCCGATTTCCGTAGGGTCCCCTTGTTAGGCCTTCTACCAAAAAGGTTCCCCGGGCTAAGACATACGCGAATCAGGATCGAGCAAATTTTGATACCCCTAGAATTTTTTTGAGGTACATGTTTGTATTTCTGGTATGACAAAATTTTGCTGGTATTGCATACATCTAAACCTGTTGATTATCTACTTATAGCGGAGGCCATGATAGGGCACCGGTTAAGCTGCTTGTCTCTCACCAAGGCGGATTGGGTTCGATTCCACGATGATGTGAAATGAAGGCTTTAAACTATTAGGTCGTGTCTTCAATGTACAAATAGTAAGAGCCATATAATGGAAGTTAGTGAATAAAAATGCCGGACCCCCGCGGGAAACGAACCCGCAACCTACGGCTTTGTACGCCGGTGCTCTGACCACTGGGCTATAGGGGAACACTTTAATTCTCACTCGGCAATGATACATCTATAACGCAGGCCTATCGTACTGTGAATTGTTGCCGCCATGGGCTACCAATAAATTTAAAGTTTTTTTTACGACCGTAATGATGAGAAATGAAGGCTTTAAGCAACAAAATTAACAAATGCATTTATATTTTGCTGGCTGAATGGTTTTCAAGGCATGATTGGTTCCTCAGTTTAGGGGCTGCGACAACGAGGTCAAGTACTTTGTGTGTGTGCAGAATCGGTCCGATAACAAGTGTTAATTGTGATGGCTGTATTAATGTGTGTTATCTGTAATTCAGGTAAGGAATGCAGACGATCAATTTCAAATAGTTTCTACTTTTGCTACCAAATGCTACCGTCAACGGCAACTAGCTGTGAACTTGACTGATAGATGCCACCGCAACAGGTACCTAGCGGCGAACGTTGGAACTTAATAAAGCTTTAATCAAATCTACCCTACACATTTAGCTTCACACAATTGTAGTTAGTGAAAGGTTCTTTTACATGCCGTAAATCTATGACATGGGGCCGCCGGCTTAACTTCCCCTCCGAAGGGAGGCGTACTGACGAATTTTAACGCTCTTAAAAAATCCGACGACTTCGGCCGGGTTTGAACCTGCGATCTTGGGCATAGAAGCTCAGCCTGCTACCAACTACGCCACCGAAGCCACTCAAATTTTCAAGACAGAAGCCATAAAAAAGTGGGAGGGGAATTATTTAATTTCGGAATAGTTTCATATGAACGTTTACACGCTGAATACACTCGTGCACTTGATGGAATCACACACTACTCTTCTATTTACCTTGGGAATCACAGAACTGATGGGTGCGCGAGGAAGCTACGGTAGTGGTCTAGCTAGAGCCAGCCAGACCAAGTCGTGGCCGTGACTTGCAATCATCACTCAATGAGCATGACGAGCAAACTATTGTCAGCAGACACATTGTCAGGTGCTTGGAAAATAAGTCAGATCCATTACATGCTTCCGGGACTCTCCAGGCACAAGGACAACTAGGCTAATCCACAATCAGACCAAAATAGTCTTCATACAGTGCCAGATCAACACAGCCAGCGCCCTCCTGCCAATTAATTCTGCACCCCAATACTTGAGGAAAAACAGCAGTAAACTTCATCATCATTTCAGTATTTCAGCCTTTCGACTGGTTTGGTTCTACAATGAGTCTCCATTCAGTTCGGCCCTTCGCAGTATGTTTGACATCTTGATACCTCCGCAGCTCTGCATTGTAAAGAAAGGTCCTTTTCTGGTTTTTCTCTTCTAGTTATTCATGAATGGGAAAGGAAGCCACAGAATTAAAGTACCTAAAATACACCAAGAGGTCCACGCGCAAAGGTGTGATCTTACACTCCCATTCGAGATATTAGAACTAAACAAGACTATCAAGGAGAGCAAATCTGGTAAAGCACCAGGTTTAGATGACATCCGTAAGGAACAAATTAAAAATTTTGGGTCAGCGACAATAAAGTGGATCGTGCAGCACGAGCAAGTCCCAAATTCCAAGGATCTGGCGAAAGGGCAGGGTGATAGCCCTTCTCAAACCTGGTACGGAAGCAAACCATCCTAAGAATTTCAGGCCAATTAGTCTTCTGAGCCATCTCTATAAACTATTTGAAGGTATGATTTTGAATAGAATTATATGTGTAATCCACCCTCTTCTCATACCTGAACAAGCAGGATTTCGACCAAATAAAAGCTGCACAGGACAACTTTTAAACCTTACTCAGATTATAGAGGATGGGTTTGAAACTCGGCAGGTAACAGGCATGGTCTCTTTGGATTTTTCAGCAGCATACGACACTGTCCATCATAGGTTACTCCATGCCAAGTTGTACAGTATGACCAAGGGTTTCCATCTAGTTAGACTTATCAGCACTCTCCTTCAAAACCGTAGGTTTTTTGTTGACTCCCAGGGGCAACGCAGTCGTTGGAGAGTACAGAAAAATGGCCTACCTCAGGGAAGTGTCGTGACTCCAATTCTTTTCAACATCTATACCAACGATCAGCCACTGTCCCCAGACACAAGAAGCTTCTTGTATGCAGACGACCTAGCCCTTGCTGCACAGAGCGCAAGTTTTGAATCAGTGGAAAGAAATCTGACATCTGCCATGAGAAATCTATCTACAGTTGGAACCAACTCAGACAAAATCCATCTAACACACAAGTATGTGCCTTCCACATCCCCAACAGATAAGCTGTATTACCTGGCTTGAATAGCACCACCTTGTATACGCAGAGAGGTGGCTGCCAACAGGGAGAGGCTGAGAGTGGAAGAGAACAGCGCCCACCCACTGCATGTATATAATCCTCCTCAACAACGGCTGAGTCCAGAAAGAGCTTCCTGAGGACATCTGAGATGCTTACCGTCTCACCGGAGAAGGCAAGGCTGAATTTATGGAAGAATACGACTCCTCGCCCCTGCGGTTGGATGCCTGAAGCTGAAGAACTACCACCTGGACACAACGAAAGCTGGTTGGTGTTGAAGTCCTTAAACAGGTTACGACCAAGAGTTGGAAGATCCCGAGACAATCTGAGGAGAAAGGGCCTCAGTACAGGTGACACGTCTTGCGAATGTGGACAAGAACAAACCACAAAACACACATGCTCCATTGCCCTCTGTGTCCTTCATCTTGTGCAGAGAAAGATCTCCTGCAAGCCACTCCGAGCGCCTTGGATGTTGCTCAGTATTGGGCACGTGCTATATAAATAGACAATTTTACTCTTATATGTATAGCAACTGTACATTTGTATGTTTCCGACTCGAGAAATAAATAAATAACTCTCTCCTGGGATAGAATAAGGTACATTTGTAATTTTTAGAATATAGGAACTTATTTTACCAAATGAATGGTTTCTGCGAATACTTTCGCACTGTCAGTGATGCCTCTGAAGTGTTTTTCTGCCTCATATCTCTTGACAGTTTAAAGATGGTAACATGAGATATCGTCTGCAGAGCTGTAGACAAACCCACATCCTTATTTTACTCTGCAAAGCCTCGGACAAGTTGTAAGTTATAGACAACATTTTACGTAATAAAATGTAGCTACAATAATTAGTGTAAAATTACCTTTTCATGGTTGTATCTAATAATTATTAAATAAATAAAAAAATAAAAAACTAACTTGCACCACTGACAGACCCTCATTGCTTACGGGCTCCTATGCATTTGCTCCCCTTGGCCCACCCTCTCAACGGCCATGGGTAGAGTGTTCCAGTTATCAATGGCACGGTTTACGAAATAATATTTCTCATACTTTGTACGGTGTGGTCGGCCCTTAACTTTGAAATAATGATCAACCCTCTGTAAGTGGGCTTTCCCATACGTTTGCTAAGCTCACCCCCATGCTGGTTGATTTGTATATGTGTTGTGCATAGCCTCTAGTGATTCCTACCTAAGCTTCTTCAGGATACGGGACACACTGTTCCTGGGATTAAAGTCACTGCGCACAAATCTAGCGGCATTTATCCATACCATTCCCATCTCATTGGTGAGCCCTATTTGATATTGGTTCCAAACCGCTGAGGCGTATTCCAGAATAGGTCTTACAAGTGACAAAAAATATCCTAATTCTTTGGCAGGAGTATTACTGTACTTCCTTATATACTCTCTTACAAAGTGCAGAGATTTGTGAGCTTTAGAAACTACACATTCTACACGACTACTCCATTTCAGATCACCCTTTACGCGAGCGCCCTAATACTGTAAGACTACAGGATTTAGAGTTTCTTTTCATACAAAGTCTATTTCCTGGAGTAACACCAGTTCAGCAGTATGCAACAAAGCGGGAAAAATCCTACTTTTAACGTCATAACCCTTTAACAAATAAAACATAAAAGGATAATTTCAAGTCCAAAAATTATTGTCATGTTCAATTACTTCATAAAAATCAATCGGTCCGAAGATGTTGAAAATAATACAAAATGATCCTTCCCCAACTCCCTTTGTCTTTGCACTCGCACTAATAAAATGATTTTTTCGCCTAGATTTCCGCCTTAATGACCTAGGACGTAAATACTAACATTCATGACATTTATATGCAGCCATTCGCATGTGATGCACGAATACACAGATAGGCCTATATAGACATAAATTGAAATATTACAATGTAACTCTATTAACACCCAACTACACCAGGACTATCACCTTGAGACCATCTGCCAAAGGATCAGGGCCGGATTTAAAATTTATGCGCTCCTAGGCCCGTGGGTTTTTGCCGCCCCCTCTTCATATCATCGTGAAGGAGGGGGAATTTAGACCTCAGAAAGGTTTTTGTGAAGGTAATTTTTATTTTATTCTAATGTATCGAGAAGTAAAATCAATTAAATAAATTAAAATAATGAGAGACTGAACTGTTTCTAAATTTGTTTATATAAACTATAAATAAATAGCCCAACGAGATATTGAAAAATTAATTTAAACCATTTAACTTAAGACTCATTATACAATTACAGATATTCAGATATAGACTTCAGTATATAACACACTACATCATACAACCTACAACTATGCATAACGAATTATTCACATTAAACTGATATTGATATTCAAGACTTAATTTTTCTTTCTCATAATAAATCATAGGCTAAAACATTCCTGTTTTAAAGCTTAAGTTGAAAAATCTGCTGTTGCAAAACATTTGTTGGACGTAGACGTGTATTGTAGTCTATAACATTCTATGGACATTTTCTAACAAATAGAAATTGCGGATTAATTTTGCGCCCCTCTGCATGGTGCGCCCCTAGGGTAGGCCAATGGGGCCTATTGGTAAATCCAGCCCTGCAGAGGATTAAGAAGCAGGCAGCCAACCTATAAAAAATCAAGTACGCGCAGCACCAACCCTCTCATTAACAGGTTGGGTGATTACCACGCCACGGGGTGCCACCATGGGTGCCCCCCCCCCCCCCTTAATAGAATAAGCTCTCTTCTTCTCCATCACAACTACTATAGCTAATTAAAATATCTTCCTTTCATTCTTATAAACTCAAAAATTCACTTTTATTTTTACTTTCATATTAAGTACTTCGCAGTGTCTTAGCGCACCAAGCCACATCTTGGCTAATTACGAATTCTAAATGGCAATCACCCAACACCGAAGCCTCCGTGGCTTAGGCGGCAGCACGCCAGCCTCTCACCGCTGGGTCCGTGGTTCAAATCCCGGTCACTCCATGTGAGATCTGTGCTGGACAAAGCGGAGGCAGACAGGTTTTTATCCGGGTACTCCGGTTTTCCCTGTCAAAATTTCATTCCAGCAACACTCTCCACTATCATTTCATTTCATCTGTCATTCATTTAATCATTGCCCCAGAGGAGTGCGTCAGGCCTCGGCAGCCGGCACAGTTCATATCCTCGCCGCTAGATGGGGGCTTCATTCATTCCATTCCTGACCCGGTCGGAGACTGGAAGCAGGCTGTGGATTTTCATTCAATCACCCAACACCCCAAAACCAAATGCTGTCAGGTCACTCGAATTAGGGATATGGCTCTAAAGGCCCCAGGCCCGAAAGGCTATAATTTTCTTTGCGCACCGGGTACGATACGATATTTTGGGATGTAACGCATACAGAATATAAAATTGCTTGATTCTGAACAAGGTTCAGACAGACAAAATATTAATTTATATATCTTTAGTACTGTTTAAACGACAGAAATTATATTTTCTCTGTTGGTAACATAGGAATAACTTGCGTTATTTCAATAAATGTAAGCACCATCTCTCAGGCAATTTCCCCGTTAACGTGCGCGCGGAGAAGAGGAAAAATACTCAGTATGACTTACTGGTTTTCACCGTGACTGGGATATGAATCATTCGAAGTTTAGTAATGGTAACGTGCGCTGCTATTCAGGTTGGGCGTGCAACAGCTATAGGGCATTGCATAAATTCATTTCAGCGATTGTGAAACATATCAGCTGATCCGTTCACCACAATGAAGAGTTAAGTGTTGCGTAGTTACGCACATCTCCCTTCCAAGGTCAGGGATCGCCTCCATCTCTCCATGAATTGCGAGTGAGGAGAATTTCATCCCACAATTATTCGTGAAGGATTGAATCAACTTATGAAAGACCATACACATGTCCGGAAGTGATGCAGATGGCGCACTTATCCCCCACCCCGTAGATTATGCCATGGACGATCACTTGTGAATATGGGCAAGCAATTGGCGCAGTTGGGCTTGAACTACAGTCCAGCCGCTGACTGTCCGGTTCCGACATTTGGTGATGGTGGGAGAAGAGGGGGTAAAGAGAACAATATAGGCAACTTACGGCAGTGCGAAGCTGTTAATAGAACCTTGAAACTTGCCATCATTGTAATTCTTCTCTAGCGTCGTCACTATGTAACGTGGAAGTCCCACAGCGCATTTGCAATTTTATGCATCATTTTGTTATTCCGATATTTTGCGGTTACAAAACCTAAATTCTTCAATCGCAGTGGAATTCTGCCTATGTTGGCGATGTCGCTTACTGCCATGAAGAATGTTGTCACCTGCGCCAATCAGCGGTTTTCCCGGTAAGCCGGTCTTTAAATTTAGCTGGATGTTGCCAAGGCTCTCTTCTGTTGCTCTTTGTGTTAGTGCAGGTTTGTTGTTTCATTGTCTTGTGTGTGCACAATTACCGGTTAACTATGTGTAAGTATATTACGTTAATAATATGGTCAGCGGTTCGTCAGAATTCATTTAATAACATGTGAACTATTTTATATAGTCCACGTTGTTTTATATTTCGCAGTACAGAACCGGCAACGCTGTCTCCCTCTCTCATGAGACATGTCAGAGCCGGACACGCGCGGCTGGACTGTAGGCTATTTTATCACCATACTCGTATGTTCCTGGCATCTTTTCAACAGCAAAAGTCTAAAGCACTTTTCCTTTAGCTGCATTTCTCATTGGACAAGGGAAATGGCATGTTTAATAACTAAAACATTTAATACATTTCAAGAGTATTCCCAACACGACCCTCCCTCATATCATCGCACCATTAATATTGTACTGGTAGCTTACTGTAGTGATGCATGATTTGAAACTTCCTATCGGGATTGTTCCCGAGTTACTGAAAAAACATCAGAAAAACTAAGGAATATTTAAATGTACGTAGCCTATATGTTTAGATTAAATGATTTATTACACAAATCATACAGTATTAGCCTTTCAAGATACGATTGCCGGTGGCCGAGGTGGAATCTATTGTTACGTGCCACCCCCCTAGTGGCACTTTTGTTAACTGGATTACGGTGGCTTGAAGCACAACACAGATTGTTCCTTTAAAGAAATAATTAACTTTATTGCGGCCAGAAAGATACACCACTCAACAGCAAATACAAGCAATTAGAACCTTACTCCAGTTTCCTGAAGTCTCTTCCTTGAGCGCTCTTGCCCCTTTCACTTGTCAACAAACCACAAAAGTTAAACCGTCTTAATGAGTCCGGTGGCCTTGACAGAAGCTACCTGCACCTCTTCCTCATGTACACAAACTACAGTTACTTACGATAACCTGCTACACGCTGTTTCGCTGTCCACAAGCTGGGGAAACAATGTCACTGGATTTCGTAACTCGCACGGCACTTCGTCACCACACTTCTGTCGCTCAGTGAAATCACACTCGCTCAAAAACACTGTCCTCAAAAACTCGGTCCCCTTACTGTTGAGGCCGCTTATATAGCAGGCTGGTGACTCAATGAATTCTAGAACCGTCCAAACACACGGCTTCTCGAGATTTCCTTCACTGGCTGGGTTACGAATAATCTGGACCATCCCTTTCACTTCGCAGCCCGTTCCGTAACGCGCACGTAATACACTGAGGCAGAGCACACACAGCCCGGGGCAGCTGTGACTCAACGCGGCGAGGCGACAAAAAGAACTCGCAGCCGTAACACTATTCTTAAACAAGTAGTTCCGTGAAGAACTATACAGTCTATTTTCATATATCCTACTTATGTTAACTGCCACTATCAACATACAACATTTCAGTTTGACTGCTGTAATAGATTCGTAGATATTGGGAACCGACTAAATATTTCGAATGGTCTCCATGTTGATTTTTATGTAGGTCCTAGGGTTATGTACTGTTACATGAAGATAATTTTGTTAATGTAGCATTCAAACTTCAATCGCATGATTTGGACACAAGAAGTAACAAGGAGCATTTAAAATTTCGCACAGCTGCCATCTTGTGGTTAAGGACACAATTGAAATAAATTAGATGCCAGTGGATTAACATTTGTATAAGCATTTAACCTGTTTGCCATATCTTGATGAATGCAGTACATTTGCATTTGTCTGTTGGCACAGGCTAGAGTAAAATGTGGCTTTTCACCGATGTCTCAGTCTCATTCATGGCTGTGATTATATGGAAGCTACTGAGGTATGGGTGGTGCTTAGTAATGACATCCAGGCCACAGTCGGTGCCTGTGGATGCTGTGAAAGGTTCTACTCCTAGGGTTAGTACTGCTGTTCTGACTCAGTGAGGAAAGCAATGGCAAACTACCTCACTCCTCCTCTTGCTTAGTACGCCTCAATATAGCACTGCCTTGGGTTTTTGTGGGTATCTACCCACATAACCTAACGGCGGTGCTTTTTGAGGATCCAACCAGCCTTCGGGCTGACTACCTAACAGACATAAGCATTTAACGTGCAAAGTTTCACTGCGCTCGGATGGTTAAATCACGAGGAACGTCCATTTAAATATTTATATTTCGCGTCGCCGCCATGTTGGATTTGTGCTCACCAGGTTATTTTAAGTCCTATAGGTGAACTTAAGTTCATAGCCCCTATGAACATAAAAAATTCAGTTTGATTGCTATAATAGATTCGTAGATATTCAGAGCCGTCTAAATATTTTGGATGGTCGCCATGTTAAGATTGTTAAATGTATAGGCCATAGAGTCATGTACCATTAAAGGAAAATTATTGCGTAGGTTCATTATTCAAACTTTCACTTCGATCGCATGATTAAGACACAAGAAATAAAAACTTAATTTTAAAATTTGCACAGCCGCCATCTTGAGGTTATGTAAACAATTGAACTAAATTAGATACCAGTGCATTACAATGTGTATAAACATTTCCTGTACCAGATTTCATTGCGTTTGGAACATTAAATCGTGAGAAAGGTCTATTTAACATTTTCAAATTCGCTTGGCGGCCATGTTCGTTTTGTAGTTAACCGGTTTTAAGTCTTATAGATGAACTTCCAGTAGTGTCCTTTATCACCGTACAAAATTTCAGGGTGATACCGCTAATAGTTTCAGAGATACAGAATGCCGGTGAAATATTTCGCACATCCGCCATCTTGTGGTTATGTAAACAATTGAACGAAGTTAGATGCCGGTGCATTAAAATGGGTATAAACATATATTGTACCAAGTTTTATTGCGTTTAGTTGGTTAAATCGCGAGAAACGTCTATTTAAAAGTCGCGAATTCGCGTGGCCGCCATGTTGGTTTTGTAGTTACCAGTTTCTCAAAAGTCACATAGGTGAAGTTCTAGTAGCTCCCTTTATCACCGTAATAAATTCCAGGGTGATATCGGTAATAGTTTCGGAGATATTGAATGCTGGTGAAATATTTCGCACAGCCGCCATGTTGGATTGGTGAGACGTAACAAAATTTGAAGGGCACGGTCGGGGTCGCCCGAAATAGTGCTATGAACTTACCGAGTTTCCTTGAAATCTAGCCAGCCGTTTAAAAGTTATTACGGGGGACACGCACACGCACACGCACACACGGACAAAAGGTGATCTCATAAGCCTATTTTTTCAAAATTGAAAATAGGCTAAAAATGTCATGCTGTCAGCTTGCTTAGTTGCTTAGTAGCCTTTCATCGTTTTACTCGCCGTGGAGACATGAACTCTTATTAAGCTTAGCTGACATTTAAGGGTGCGCAAATGCGAGGGAGCCGTGTCAGTAGATTTACTGGCACGTTAAAGATCCCCTTCCGGGGCAAAATTCCGGCACCCCAGCATCTCTAAAAGCCGCAGATGTTAAAAGGGACGTAAAACAAATAGCCTAACATTATTACAACAAGTAGCGCGCGCAATGCTCCTTGACCTATGTGCAGACTGCACTCTGTTATCAATGCCCCCCCCCTGTTCGTCCCACAAGGCTCCAGCTTCTATTATCAACAAACGCTGGCGTAGCCAAGCTCAGCGGCAGTCGCATCTTGAAAGGATAATAATATAAATCTTTCTGTTTTAGTGCGTCAATTTTGTATTTTTAAGGTATATACCCTCTCCCTCCAAGGAAGGAATGCTTCTTCACAGAGGGAAAACTAACCATGCAGCGCCTATAGTTCACCCTATGTCTACCGTATTGCCGATTATATGTGGTCGGATGAGATGCCATGAATTTTGACGTGACGGGTGGATTTTACGACCAGATGCCCTTCCTGACATCAACATCATCAGAGGTTTCAACTAGAGATGAAATGAATGAAGATGAACAAAAGTTGGCAAGGGGTTGGACTAAAGCGGCCGTTGACTATTAACTTAGTAGTTACCGTCTCGGCATTTCCCTGAAGTTGAAAATGGGAAACCACGGAAAACCATTCCAAGGACGGCCGACGGTGGGGTTCGAGCCTACTCGTTCACCCAGCCCAGAGTAGCCTGGCCTCATTATCTTGCACCTTAGTTCGAGTAGCTACCGGGTTCGGTCGCCCATTGCTCACACTACTTTGCAAATTATTTCCCTCTGTAGGCTTCAGGGGGTTATTTAATGGGTTTGACAGTATCTCTATTCTTAACTCGACTTTCAATCTTCCGAGTACAATACATAGGCTACACAGTGAGTGTATTGCTGAGACTGGCTGCGTTGCGCAGCGGTAACGTTCTCGCCTGCTGTACCCTAAAGGTAACTTAATACTATTCGTAGATAATGAGAATCGTCAAAATATTTCGGATGATTGCCATGTTGGATTATTCTACTGTATATGTCCGCCATAGAATTATTTACCATTATATGAAGATTATTGCGTAAGCTCATTATTCAAACGTTCACTTCGATTGTATGATTAGGACACAAGAAATAAAAATAATAATTTTAAAATTTCGCACAGCCACCATCTTGCTTTTATGAGAACAATTAGAATTGAATTAGATGCCAGTACAGGGTCTTTCACATAAAGTAAGAACGGCAAGCGGCAGTTTTGTTATTCGCTACTGCAGTGGCCTTGTCCGAGCTTGTGGCGCGCCATGGCCCCCCTACTGTATTATTGAAAGCGCACGCATACGAGGGCTGTTTTTAGCCTACTTTCGATTTTTGCAAAAAATGAAAGTAGACTTATGAGATCACTACAGGGCCAAAAATTGTGTGTCTGTCTGTGTGTGTGTGTGTATGTGTGTGTGTGAGTCTGTGTGTGTGTGTGTGTGCGAGTGTGTGTACTCTGAATGTCTGTCCCCCCCTATCAATTCGAACACGGTGAAACCGAATTGAACGAAATTTGGTACAGAGGTAGAACAAGCAAAGGGCACCTCAGTGTCATGTTTTATATCGCCGCCATCTTTACCAAAACTGAATGGCGGCCACTCAAACGTTCAAAACGTAAAATCAAACAGCGACTAACCAAATTATCCGATCTCTACCAAATTTGGTAACAACATACCTTCATATAGGACGCGTCTTGTGACCAAACTACAAGGTCCTCCGCCGTACCATTTCAGGATGGCGGCCGTGCGAATTATGCAAACTTTATAATCCATATCATGGGACCCACCAGTTCCGATTATCGAGCCGAGAATCGATTTAACTGTTCTAAAGGAAGAGGCGCGTTCGAAATTAAAAGTTTATTTTGTAATACTATAGTGCAGAAGTGATTTTAAAAAGCTGAGCCGTCTCGGTAAGAAGACAGGATGGCAGCGGATATCTTGTGCCTGACTTATATTTCACTAATTTGAGTATTGCATGCAATATAGCGTACTGATACAAAATAAATAAACTTTGTATGAAATGCTTTATAAATAAATAATATAAGTTACTCCACTGATGAAATCGTTTAGTCTAAATCATTATTTGCTAACAAGTTATATGTAAGTCATTTTATATAGAACGATGTTCGTTGGCCCAAATGGCTCCGTGGTAAAGCGTTGGCCTATCGCTCATATGCCTATGGTTCAAACCCCATCAGAGTTTTTTTTATTGAAATTTGATATATTTATTGTTTTGTAATGATTCAGAAGTTTTAAAATTAAGAGTTATATTGTGCATATTACGGGGGAAAATATATATTTAATTAAAACATTATTTACCAGCATTTTTTTTTTAGCGTATGGCTTTTAGTGCCGGGAGTGTCCGAGGACATGTTCGGCTCGCCAGTTTTGTAGCTGCTTCGAGACGGACACCCAATGGGTGAGCTACAAGTACCGTTGGGGAGGGAAGGAGGGAAGTTGGAATGTAAGGACGAGGAGTTGGAAGGTAGCGGCTGTGGCCTATAGTTAGGGACCAACCCCGGCATTTGCCTGGAAGGAAGATGGGAAACCACAGAAGACCATCTTCAAGGTTGCCGGCAGGGGGATTCGAACCTCCTCGCCTCCCGGATGTGAGCGACTGCCATCAGTCATGCCGTAACCACCACGGCTAACTCACCCGGTATTTACCAGCATATTTGCTCGAGACATCAAGCGGCCAAAAAGATAACTGCACGCCGGCCTACTTATTAACTTCAAGATTTTATTGAAAAGTTTCTTCTTATGGCCACTAGAATGCACTCGTCCTGTTAGGGTTATATTGTTCGATACTTCTCCACTAGATGTCACGACTGATCTACGTGGGACTCCATTGGTTAGTACCGTATACCATTGGCATTCTATGCGCATCGAAATTGAAGAATGGCAAGATGATACTACGATAAATTTTTACTTTTCATTTTAAAGGGTTTGTAACAGCCTATTGTGCGTTATTTGAAAATGTTATTTGAAGTAAAGAACAAAACGATTTCACATAGTAACTGAATTCTAGCCGTTGGTGCTTGTTCAGGTTATTAATTAATACTTTTATTTCAGGCAAATAGCAATCGAAAATATCCACATAGTTTGTATACACACGTCTCTGTAGGGTCATGGGAAAGATTTGTTAATTCAATTAGGGTTGTGAAAGCCATGCACAACCAGACGTGTAAAGACATGCCTCAACTCAAAGTTGGATGTTGCCCACGGCAGGTCGATTATGTAATAATAACAATAATAATAATGTTATTTGTTTTACGTCCCTTTTAACTACTGCTGCTTTTAGATACGCCGGGGTGCCGGAATTTTGGCCCGAAGGGGATCTTTAACGTGCCAGTAAATCTACTGACACGGCTCCCTCACATTTGTGCACCCTCAAATGCCAGCTGACTGCGCCAGGATACGAACCTGCAACTTAGGGCCCAGCAAGCGAGAACGTTACCGCTGAGCCACGCAGCCAGTCCGGTCGATTATGTCTCCAGATCCATAACATTCTTGAGATACTTCTTATCTATCTTTCTTCAATGATGGTAGTAGTTTTTTTCTAGGTTGTGGCGTTTGGTAGAGGTAAATAGTTTCTAAGGTCTTCAACCAAGAAATGATTCTATTATACTCTTTGATAATAACAACGAGTTATAACTATACTCATACATTTAGGAGAAACTAGGCTATATGTTCTTTACTGAACATCTTGTTTTTTTCCAAGTTCTGATGGACTGTATAAAAGTAACAGATTGACATACCAAACTGATTTTACTACTAAATGTTTGCTTGTTTTACTTTTATGTCTCAACATAATCGCCAAAACAATTGAAATATTTGTCGTATCGTTACACCAGCTTTCCAATGCCCTCGGTAAAATATTCTGCCACCACTGAGGTGGGTACGTCTGGAGAGTCTCCTGGAGTTTTTCCATTTTGGCGAGGCGTTGCTGTCCAACCATACATTTTATTCTCGAAAAATGTCAAAACCATTCAGTGCTGGTTTGGACTAAACGGCAGTTCAAAACTTCACACTTGAATTCTTTGTAAAAGTCTATCGTAACTTTGGTACAGTGTGGCCGTGAATGATTTTCAGCTTTTTCGAGAATTGAAGGTATGGTTGGGCGGATGAAGCTCTGCAGTTTGCACTACAGGATGCACGAATACACTTTCTCGTGTGTACGGAGTCTTTGAGTTCGTTGCAGTCAATTGCTACATGTTTCCCGCAACCCCCCCTAGTGCAGCGAATCCACGACCTACTAGCCGGGCTGTGCCACGCTGACACTCGAATCACCTTTCTGTGGCTTCCAAGCCACATGGGAATTGCGGGAAATGAGTTAGCAGATCAAGCTGCAAAAGAGGCGGTATCACTACCACCTCGACCAATGGAGGTACCCGCTAGAGATATTCGCTCTCAGTTACGCCTACAAGTTCTGGCTTTTTTGGGAGAGTCAGTGGCTAGCTGACCCACTGCCCAGTAAACTGAGAGCGATCAAGGGAACTACTCGCGTGTGGCGGAGTTCCTTCCGGGCCCGGAGAGAGTCCGTCATTTTGTGTAGGCTAAGGATAGGTCATACAAGATCCACCCACTCGAACCTAATGAGAAGGGAAGACCCCCCACTTTGTACCTGTGGAGCCGTATTCACCGTGGCCCACATTTTCACCGAGTGTGTGGATCTTGCTGACTTACGAAGAAACCGTGGTTTGCAGACGACACTCAAACTTATATTAGCCGATGACGCGGTGGCTGCTGATCGCGTTATCCATTTTATAAGTGAGAGTGGGTTAGGGCCAGCAAGCTAAATTTTCCAGTGAACTTTGACTCAACGACTTGTTCGTTTTTGAATGATAATGTTTTGTTTTTTCCGTAATTTTTGTTTATTTTTATGATTTTGATTTTTATTTAATTTCTTTTTGTTTTTGTTTTATTAATTTTTGGTCTTTTCAAATTTACATGTCCACCTAAAAATTTTAAATTCAATTCAAAATTTGTATTCTTTAATCTGTGTTAAGAGGGGCAGATGACCTCGTAGTTCCGCCCCTTAAAACAACAATAACTAACTAACTAACCATGGTTGGGCGGCAAGCCTCGCCAAAAAGGAAACACTTCAGGGGTATACAATGCCGGTGAAATATTTCGCGCGGCCGCCATGTTGGATTGATGAAGCGTATTTAAATTTGAAGGGCACGGTCGGGGTTGGGCAAAATAGTACTATGTCCTTACTAAGTTTCATTGAAATCGCTCCAACCGTTTAGATGTTATTAGGGACACACAATATTGTAATTTGTAGCTCTTGAGTCGGTCAACACGATTATGCCCAATGAATGGCGGGGTACAAAATATAAATATAAAAATACACTCCTGAAAAAAAAAAAACATGTATTAGTTAATTATATCACAATTAAATGGGGCAATTTAGGATTACGCGTTTCGACCCTCAAGTGGCCATCACTAGATCCTGATCACTGTGTTGAGGTTTACATTTTCTCAAATGTAAATGTTCTGCTATTGTACAGTAGCTTGTCTTAGGTGATTATAATACGGTTCGCAATTTGAATCTGAATTTAAATACGTTAGGTTTGTTATCTGAATTTGAATACGTTAGGTTTGTTTTGACTTGCTGGTAACGGTTTTGTGAATTACGTGAGTAAAAGGTGTATATGCACTTGTAGGGTTTACAATTTAGAATAATAATAATAATAATAATAATAAATGAAATGTGAGTAGCAGTGAGCCTGGCGACAAGACAACACTGCCGTGGGGAGTACTTTACCAAGTTAAGTAAACATTATAATTACATTTTTCCAGTGCTTGCTCAATTTTTTAATTCATTTATTATTATTACAATGTGTTATTCTAAATTGTATACACGTGCATATACACCGTTACTCACGTAATTCACAAAACCTTTAAGACAAAACAAACCTAACGTATTCAAATTCAGATTCAAATTGCAAATCGTATTATAATCACTTAAGACAAGCTCCTGTACAATAAGAGAACATTTACATTAGTGAAAATGTAAACCTCAACATAGTGATCAAGATCTGATGATGGCCACTTGAGGGTTGAAACGTGTAATCCTAAATTACCCCATTTAATTGTGATAATTAACAAATGAAAATCCACAGCCTGCTTACAGTCGACCGACCGGGTCAGGGAATGGAATGAATGAAGCCCCCATCTAGCGGTGAGGATATGAACTGTGCCGGCTGCCGAAGCCTGTCGCACTCCCCTGGGGTAATGATTAAATGAATGACAGAATAAATTACATTTGTGACAGGGAAAACAGGAGTACCCGGAGAAAAACCTGCCTGCCGCCGCTTTGTCCAGCACAAATCTCACATGGAGATAATTAACTAATACATACAATATTTTTCCAGGAGTGTATTTTTATATTTATATTTTGCACCCCGGCCATTCATTGGGCATAATCGTGTTGACCGACTGAAGAACTACAAATGGCAATTTTGTATAGGCTACACTGAAAGAATGGCTTCAAATCTCTACATTTTAGGGACACACACACAGACAAAAGGTGATCTCATATGCCTATTTTTAATATAATGAAATTAGGCTAAAATTGTTATTATTCATATGTTTTTCAGAAATTTTAACCTCTTTTCATTATCTTTGTCTATTTTAAATTGCTAATTTTGCAGTTAGCCCCCTATATTCCCATCTACAAATACTGTAAATGTATACTGTAAACAAGAGTTTAGTGCTTTTCAGTCGGTCAACACGAATGTACCCAAAAGAGATGGGTTATGCCCTAATCCTGAAATAAATTACATGAGATTACCTGTAACTTATATCTATGGTTCATCTATAGTTCCATTCTATTAGTGTAATACGTAAATACGTTTCCACAGTATGTTCATGCAAATCAGAATACAGGCATTAGACAGAAAGTGCGCCAGACGCTCTGACATGAAAAATTTTAATATCCCAAAAAGTAGGCTACTCGTCGGATTTGCAAAATAAGCACATCACTGAACTTGTCGCTTGAATCTTGATATTAGGTCTTCTATTGAGTGACATTAATATAGTCCCATTAAAAGAACAAAAAGTTGCTACCGGTTTCTCGGTAAATATGTATATGATGGAGACGAAGACTTGTAAGACCTATTCTGGAATACGCCTCGGCGGTTTTGGATCCATATCAAGTAGGGCTCATAAATGAGTTGGAAATGGTACAAAGAAAGGCCGCTAGATTTGTGCTCAGTGACTTTAATCCCAGGAGCAGTGTGAGCCGTATGTTAAAGAAACTTGGGTGGGAATCGCTTGAGGCTAGGAGGATGAAATCTAGACTCTGCGCTATGTACAACACGTATACAAATCAATCAGCATGAGGTGAGCTTAGCAAACGTATGGAAAAGCCTACTTACATGGGTAGGAGCGATCATCCTTTCAAAGTTAAGGGCCGACCACAGCGAACAAATTATGGTAAATATTCTTTCGTAAATCGTGCCATTGATAATTGGAACTCTCTACCTGCCGCAGTCTTAGAGCCTTTTCCCAAACATATAGGTGTGTTTAAGAAAAGACTGACTATTTGTGTAAATACTCCAGTTTAATTGTTAGTGAATTGTTATGTACAGTTATTTATTTGTTATGTATATCTAATTTGCCACCGGGGAACACACCCCCAATTGCAAATAAACGAATGAATGAATGGCCGGAATTGGATAGTATTTTATGAGCCCCTTAATAGAATTTGAATACATGCATATCTATATCTTCAACGGATCAGTAGATATTTGAGGTTGACAACTCAGCTGAATAACTCTGTATAATACCACCAACATCCAATCCGTGTGGAGCGGACAGATGTGCGCATACCGGTACCTTTCTCACTATCCTATTATAGGATTATTATTATTTCTTTTCCCATCATTCCAAAACGAAATTTTAAAAATCCTCTGTTACTGTTACGTATAGGCCTACACAATAATATTTTGGGAAATATCCCGAGACGTAGACGTGCTTGTTAAATCGTTCATCACGACCGCGATGTACCGCTGTAGCAAGACCGGAGATCTGTGGTTCGAATACCAGCGCTGACAGCGGCTATCCTGACAGTGGTTGTTCCCCGGAATTTTCACACTCCCTCCAGGTAAATGCCGGAATAGTACTGTACTTTAATTCAAGTCCCGGAGCACCTACCTTATTCACGATCCTAATAATTAGTTACACACACTTCAGTCACCACAGAAGCACAGGTTATCAGACAAATTGAACGCACACCCAAGTAAACGAGCTTGATGACCAAGAATTCCCAAGTTCTTAAAACAAATTAACAGCAGAATATTTTACAGTAGAAGCAGAGACTGCAGATTAGTACCGTAGCGCAGGACTGTCCAACCTACAGCCCGCAGGCCGGATACGGCCCGCGAGTCTATTTTGTCCGGCCCGCCCACCGCACCGCGCCTGCGCCGTGTCGCCAAAACTTTGAAACAACTAAAGCCAACTGGACAAAGCAGTGCGCGCGCACCCCTACCCAAAGCAATTCGAGTCGTCGTACTAAACTTAATTATCATGAACTTTTATTTCATAATTTGATTCATAATTTTGTAAAATGAACATAAATACTCACTCCTTGTCATTCATGCTGTACGATTGTATTGAATATCATCGTACTTCTATCTTAAATGTATTCATTAAAAATATGTAAAAAGGAAGATTGTAGTTTTACGTGACCGTGAATCTTGTGATTATGAGCCACGGGACCTCCTTTTTACGTGGAATCCGAACCACAGGACATGGCATTTCACTTCGAAAATCTCACATGCATTGACCGGGAATCGAACCCGGACCGCCTTGGTGAGAGGCATACAGCTAGACCGCTGAGCCACCACGCCCCTAAAAATATGCAAATTTATTTTTAGTGTTTTATTTTTTTATCAACTACAAATAAATACGGTATAGAAAACGGTAACGATACTGAGATAACTAAGCTCTGACAGCCACGAAACTCACCATATTGCACCTATATTAAAAAAAAAAAAATCCACATCCCCACCCCACAAACACCCCGGAATGTTATTGGCACGCAAGGTCACCCAACTATTTACAATATGGCCCTTAGTAAAAAAAAAGGTTAGGTACCCCTGCCGTAGCGTATCAGTCGAGAAAGTTTATCAGAAAGGCGTTTAACTGACATAAAAGTTAATAGGAAAGGTTAGGCACTTTGAAAATATTAAGTACCCTGTACGCAGGCCCGACGAGAGGGGGGGACAGGCAGGGCTGGTGCCCCGAGGCCCGACCCTCCCAGGGGGGCCCGGCGTCCTAGGAGGATGTGCAAAGCACTTATTTTTCAGGACGCGAAGAGATATTTACCTTGCGAATCAAGCCCTTTCGTGATACGCTTTAACGTCTCAGTACCATTAAATATAACATTAATTGCCCTCTTTATCTACGACTTAGAAATGACCCCGGTTCCTGACGAAGCCGCGGCAGGAATGCAGGATTAGGCTGCCCGACTGCGGTGTTATTCGTAGTCTTACTCAGCAGTTAATAAAAAGGCCTGTTTGTAGTTACAGATGTTAATTCATTTAGGGTCTTGCAACATTCAACCCGTGTACTTGGTAGATAGTAGGTCTAGTATCACTGGCGGGCAATGAGCACTTGGCGCTCGGTTGGGGATGGTTTGCATCAAATAGTACTGTAGATATAATTCAGTATTTGCTGACGCGTTAGTTTTACGGTTTGTTTCTGAAGGCCTCCACGTATTTGAATCAAGTTGACTGTATAGCAGTAGTTTTCACAAATATTAATGAAGCGATCAAAATAGAAAACCAAAGAATGTGCGAATTGTGTAGATTGGATCGGAGGCTAGTGTTTGTTGTATAATAAGTGAGGTGTATTGGCAACATTGTTGTAACAATTTGTCTTGGAGAGTAAAAACTTAGACCCTCTTAAAACCATCAAATGCTGGGTGAAAAGCGGGGTATACACTGTGCTGTGCTATGGCCTCTGTGACATGATAAATCGCATGTCGTATTCTTAGTTGCCGACTGGGAATGCGTTGGCCGTCGTGACTATTACTGTAATTATTAGGGCTAAGAGTAAAGCCTCCGTGGCTCAGGCGGCAGCACGCCGGCCTCTCACCGCTGGGCCCGTGGTTCAAATCCCGGTCACTCCATGTGAGATTTGTGCTGGACAAAACGGAGGCAGACAGGTTTTTCTCCGGGTACTCCGGTTTTCCCTGTCAAAGTTCATTCCAGCAACACTCTCCACTATCATTTCATTTCCTCTGTCATTCATGTCATCATTGCCCCAGAGGAGTGCGTCAGGCCTCGGCAGCCGGCACAGTTCCTATCCTCGCCGCTAGATGGGGACTTCATTCATTCCATTCCTGACCCGGTCGGAGACTGGAAGCAGGCTGTGGATTTTCATTTTCATTAGGGCTAAGAGTAGGGTAGGTATCCCTGGACTTGAAATAAGGTACTGCCCCGGCATTGGTTGGAGGAAGTGTGAAAAACCACACTCAGGATAGCCGCTGTCAGCGCCCGGATTCGAACCTCCGATCTGTAGACTTGCTGTAGGCCCCAATCACGATCATTGGTGAGCTACACCGCGGGGTCTTACTTGAAGATGTGAGAGCTTTTACTTCAATATCAGAGAGTCTTTTCTATAGCCACTATATGTCAATGGTCACCAAATTTTTACTCCAAAATATCCCAAAAATAATCACCCAAATGGTCTATCCTATAACTCAATAATTTGGACCTAATTTTTGCAAACTTTTCCGGAGGAGGGACCCCGGACCCCACTCTGAGCTTGGTGTTATTCCATACCCCAAGATTCCCGGGGTGTCCATTCCCCCATAATCTTGGCTTAAATCCGCCCATGATGGTCACCAGTCGTAGATAGGATTCAGGATTTTTAGGAGAACCTGGCTCTAGTTTTGCTTACTGCAGAGCAATATTACATTGTAAGAAATCCACTGACTGCCAATTACAAAATATAGTTAAAATTCACAGTTTCTTCTTTTGTGAAAACAATCACTGATCAGCTGCAATCTACTGATAGCACATAATAACTTGAGTTATGTATGAGTACTGTACACCTGTGGTTAATTATGAGAATATATTTTGCTTTGATTAATGTACAAAGATGTCTGATCGCCGTTCAAACAAAACACTTACCTATCAGTGTTTAAAGGAAGGAAGATTGTAGTTTTACGTGACCTTGAATCTTGTGATTATGAGCCACGGGACCTCCTTTTTACGTGGAATCCGAACCACAGGACATGGCATTTCACTTCGAAAATCTCACATGCATTGACCGGGAATCGAACCCGGACCGCCTTGGTGAGAGGCACACAGCTAGACCGCTGAGCAACCACGCCCCCTAATATCAGTGTTTAGGCTTAGACCCAAGGGCGTGACTCTTCAAGGGCAGCAAATTTTAAGAATGTCAACATAAAAACACTATATGTAAAATGTATTTTAAAATACGTCTTGACTTTTTATAAAATCATGTTTTCATTATGAAAAGAGATTACGTCATATGTCACAGAGGTCGTAGTACCGCACAGTGTACAGTATACCCTTTCCACCTCTTTTAACATGCAGTTCAGTGAGATGAACTTCCTGTTGATTAATGGGTCTTATGACGTAGGGATGGAATTGAGGAGGAAATGAATGTACGGGTTAAAACGATGAATCATGGAAAATAAGCATAGAATCACCGACGGTGGAATTCTAACCCACCTGTTTCCGAGTTAATGGACAACAGCTTTTTTCGATGTGAGTATTTTCCCAAAGTTAAATACTGTAAAAGCCATGCAATTACTGGTCCGGTAGATGCAACTTTTTTAAAATTTGTGTACGACAAACGAGCATATTGCTTTTACGAGTATCACTGAAGTTCTAAAGTTATTGATATCAAATAGGATCTGCAGAACTTTAAATCTGAACATTGTGTATGCTTACAGTGTTACCTCAACGAGACAAATTTAGATTTGTCAAACGCCAAAACAGTATAGCGAATTTAATGAAAATTATGACTTAGTTTTCGATGGTTTTAATCTATTATTTTTTGTTAATTGAAAATAATGCATTAGTACGCGCTTGTCAGGTATAAACATTGAATTTGCAAATAATTTTGGATGCATTCCTCCACTTTCAATGTTGTAAATTTTACATACCAGCATTAACTTATTTATATTGATAGTAATTCACGCTCTGCTTATGTATGATAATAAATATAGCCTGGATTTAGTGGAATATATCATTGAAATATTATTATTATATATGAATTGCAGCCAAAGGTCATATCAGAACATTTCAGTTGAACGCCCGAAGGCTACCCAACAAGTTCAATTTCAAGTAGTACCAACTTTGACTACCAGACGCCACTGTCACTGACACCCAGCGGGGAACGTTGGAACTTGATAGAGCGTTTCTAACCAAATAACCTACACATTTTGGCTACACACTACCAATTGTAGTGGTAGGTTCTCTTACATTCCATACATCTATGACATGGACCCGCCGGCTTTACTTCTCCTCCGAATAAAGGCATACAGGTGGATTTCAACGCTCTTAAAAATCCGACGACTTCGGCCGGGTTTAAACCCGCGATCTTGGGCATTGTAGTTCAGCATGATACAATAATAATAATAATAATAATAATAATAATAATTATTATTATTATTATTATTACTGTTAATTGTTTGCTGGCTCTTTATGCTCTTGTAATTGATTTCGTGATGAACATTTAGTGCAAATAAAAAAAATTGCAAAATCAGTTTGTGCAAATTTGCGAGGATTTTACAGAATTTGGTTTTAGAGGGGGGCCCGGGAGATTCCAGCCCCAGGGCTCGTCGTCGCTCTCCACGGCCCTGCCTGTACGTGCAAAAAAACATATTAAACTTAATGACCGACATATACTGTATGTGAGGTTTGACTGTACCTTAGTTATTTCCCCATGACAGGAAATATCTGAACATCATCGTGTTTCAGTAAGTAGACTTTAATTAGCATTTAACAAATACTGTCCACGAGTGATCTTCTTGTCAATCTGTAAGCTACAGTAATTATGCGTAAGGACATTAGTAATTTGTTATGAAACCGTCAGGGATTGGATCAACAGATTAACATTCAAGCAGTCAATTAAATAAAATGGCAATTACCGTAGCGAATAAAATGATGCCACAAGTCCCCTACAGAAATATCAACATTGTTTTTATGATAATTAGTAGCATGAAAGGCCTTCATTAAGATGCATAAACACACATATTTGAGATCACAAAGAACAATATTAGCATTAGGTTTTGCATCATCATAAGCAGCGGTGCCAAATTTGTCGAGTCACTGGATCTAGCGACATAGGCCTACAGTACAGTATATTTGAGCGACATAACACAATGTTAAAACTCTATGTTTAAATAAGAATTAAAAAGGAAGCTTATAGTTTTACGTGACCGTTGATCTCGCGATCATGAACCACGGGTCCTCCATTTTTACGTGGAATCCGAACCACAGGACACGAAATTTCACTTAGAAATTCCCACATGCATTGATCGGGAATCAAACCAGGTTAGCTTTTGTCAGAGGCAAGCAGCTTACCTACTTAAGTAAGAATTAACTTACGGACAGCATTTTTAGATGCTGAGCATCCTGAAGGATTATGATATCGAGGGAAGGCTGCTACAGGCAATCAAATGCATTTATGTTGACACTCAAGCTGTAGTGCGAGTTGATAGTACCGTAGAATGAGTTCGCATGCTAGACTTTGGCTTAAAGGGTCCCAGGTTCGGTTTGGGACAGGTCATGGAGATTTTAATCTACTGGGTTCAATTCCCCTGGATGGGAGGCTGGTGCATGTGTTGGGCGCAGCCCAATTGGGCCAGTTAATTACACTGATAAAATCGGACAGACTTTTCACGCCACCGTTATAATTCATAGTCCGAATGGGCCTGTGATAGCTCATTAGCAAACTCCCGTCTCTTCCCCCACTCTACAGCCAACATAAACAGTCATTCTGGGTAACTTTGAACCACCCTCACTTTTATGTGTTATTTCTTTTTTAAAGACAATATAATAGTAAGTATCGCACTCTGGAGATATAATTTGAAAGCTTAATTTTTACTTTATTTTCCGAGAAGATAAATTGGCAGAACTGAAGTTGTATCACCTTTCTATCAGCTAATTTGTAACTTGGTGTGTTGATGACCTATTTTGTGAGCTGTTTTCAAGTTGATCACTCACCATAAAATACTGCCCATATTGTGATTTCATATATTCTTCACATCTACTACAACGTTATAAAATATTGGCTTGAACATGAATTATCCAGCATGTAGCTTAATTTTTCTGCTGGTTTGATGTTATTCTAACTGCTAACTTGATTAAAATAATGTATTTAATGTGGAATTTTGTACAGAGGTTCAAAGTTACCCCGAATGTAAGTGTAACTTTGCACCGTGGTAAAATCTAGTTTTGTCCATATATAATTATTATTTTATGTATTCTTAATTGAAATAAACTATAATCTAGGACTAGTTCTTTCATTTTAATACATTTCCCTTGTATATAACATTACAATACAAGAGGGGAAAATATAATTTCTAATTCTGTGGTTCAAAGTTACCCCGAATGACTGTACGATATTGTACACACGTTACAACCTTTCCTCATAAACTGTTGAAGGGGAGGTGACTCTCAGTTTGACGGTCCCAGTGGTATCAATTAAGTTACTATAAAGTCACATATGCATGATCCAGCGTTCAGGATATGGTGACAACTATGTGGAGAAGCTTTATACAAAGATTACGGTATGTCCTCAATAGTTTCACAAATTCGGACATCCATGAGATTGTGTTCGACAAACTGACAGCGTTAATAATAACCTAAGTGTAAGTTCTAAAATTTTACCCAATCTTCATTGCATTGAACCTATTAGATGTAATTAAAACATATTTAATACCAGTAATCATTTGTTAGCCTATTATAATATATGAAAAAAAGAATAGGCTTATGAGATCACCTTTCGTCCGTGTGTCTGTCTGAGTGTGCGTGTGTGTCCCTCCTAATAAAATCTAAACGGCTGGAGCGATTTCAATGAAACTTGGTAAGTTCATAGCATTATTCCGGACGACTCCGACCGTGCCCTTCAAATTTTGTTACGTCTCACCAATCCAACATGGCGGCTGTGCGAAATATTTCACCAGCATTCAATATCTCCGAAACTATTACCGATATCACCCTGGAATTTTGTACGGTGATAAAGGGAACTACTAGACGTTCACCTAAGTGACTTGAAAACCTGATAACTACAAAACCAACATGGCGGCCAAGCAAAGTTGCGACTTTTAAATAGACGTTTCTCGCGATTTAACCAACCAAACGCAATGCAACTTGGTACAGTATATGTTTATACACATTGTAATGCACCGACATTAACTTCGTTCAATTGTTTACATAACCTCAAGATGGCAGCAGTGCACATTTTAAAATTAAGTTTTTTATTTATTATGTCGTAATCATGCGATCGAAGTGAAAGTTTGAATAATGAACCTACGCAATAATTTTCCTTTAATGGTACATGACTATGGCCTATACATATAACAATCCAACATGGCGACCATCCGAAATATTTAGACGGATCTCAATATCTACGAATCTAGTACAGCAATCAAACTGAATTCTCATGGACGTTTCTCGCAATTTAACCATCGGAGTGCAGTGAAACTTGGTACAGTAAATCCTTAATCCACGGGCATCTAATTTATTTCAATTGTTTCCATAACCACAAGATGGCAGCTGTGCGAAATTTTACAATCTCGTTTTTACTTCTTGTGTCCTAATCATGCGATTGAAGTTTGAATACTACACGTACACAATAATCTAGCCTAACTCTAAGACCTACATATATAAAAATCCAACATGGCGACCATCCACAATATTTAGTTTGTTCTCAATATCTACGAATCTATTACAGCAATCAAACTGAAATTTTATATGTTGATAGTGGCAAATAACATAAGTAAGATATTTAGGCTTTAGTTCTTCACGGAACTACTTGTTGGATATTAATTTTAGGGGCTGGGGAAGCTTGGCAATCAGTCCCGTGTACTGAATTTTTAATTGGTGTGAATTACATATTTATAGTCTATAATAACCAAGGGTCACAATATTATTTAGCAATTATATTTCGACCACGCAGCCAGCCTGAATTACTTTTCCGTACTTTCCTATTTACAACTAACTTATACACAAATAGGTACAATAACTATCCTTTCTAATAGGCCACGGCTGCTTCCTTCTAACTCCTTACTTAGGTTCATTAATTTCTTCTCTCATTAGCACCGTTTCGAGGTCGACTCCAGGAAGGGCATCCGACCGTCAAAAATATCCGCCGCATAGAAATTTATGGCATCTCATTCCCATCGAGAAAAGGGTAGGTATCCCAGGTATACCTTAGAAATCCTCTCAGTGATGACTAGAGGGCAGATGCTGTTGAAATGTCATATGTTTTCTTTTCAAATTACAGTAATATGACTCCCATTGCTACAGAAATCATTTCTACGCAATGACGAAGGGGAATAATACATGCACAATTCAACATTATTTTATATTTTTACCATTTTATGTTTCATGCTTTTTAGACAATTTTACGACCGTATTTAGGCTACCAATATGATAATCTTTCACATAATTTTAATGCATTGTTTAATCTCATACGATGAAATATGTTCAAAATATTCTTCTTAGGAAAGTAAAGCGACTTGTTAGGGGAATGTACAGTAGTTGGTTTTGTAAATCATTGTATAAAATAATCATATGGCTGACAACGAGTAAACGAGTTGTTTTAAGATAAACGAGAGAAATGTTCTACGTGATTTAAATTAATTCCAAAGTACTGCTGTATTAAATTACTCAAGCGAATCGTTTTCTTGTCCATCCGGGAAGTTTGGTTTATTGAGATTTTAATAAATATGGCTCTAAAATCATTAGGGCGTCTCTAAAAGCCGTAGTAGTTAAATGGGACGTAAAACCAATAACATTATTATTTATAAAAAAACATTAGGATTAACAATAACATTTTAACTGCCATCTCCATGTTAAATTCAAGTACAGTACGGTACGGTACGTATATTTTAATGAGAGTAGGTAATTGAGTAGTGAATAAAACAGGATTGCTTCTACAGTATGAATCCTCTGTAAAACTGTCGCCATATTTCAGTTTGATCGAATAGTTTTCTTTAGTAATTGTTAGTCATTTTTTCAGATTACATATCATTGAGCATTACATGTCCGCCTCATTGCGTAGTGGCTGTCACCGCGGAGGTCCAGGTTCGACTCCCAACTCTGCTAAGACATTTACTTCTGGTATGAGGGCTGGAACATAAACTCAGCCTCGTGAGGTAAAACTGAGAAGAGGTGGGTTCTATTCTAATCCCTGCCATCCTGGAAGTAGTTTTCCGTGGTTTCCCACTTCTACTCCAAGCAAATGCCGAATTCGCTCCTAACTAAAGGCCATGGCCGCCTCCTTCCCAATCCTCATCTGAATTACACTCGGCATAAACACAACAATGCAGCCATCACAATAACACAGGTTATCAGACAAATTCTACACACGCACACACAAGTACACAGGGCTACATAACCACGATGTCGCAAAGCCTCTCAATGAATCAACAACAACATTGACTATTAGGCAACAGGTGAATTTTCAAGGCATCTACATCCACTCTCAGGCGATGACCATTCACATCATGTACTACAGTATATGTACGTTCGTATATGCTCAGTTCTATTATATTAGAAGGGGCTTTTAGCCGGCTCTGCCGTTTCCAAGGTACACCACGAGGAGGTAGACTCTGATTTACAAAAGATGCTCGGTGAAAGCTGTCAACCGCTTGAAGGGTGAGGTGAGGAGTGGGGACGAGAGGGGTAACGGTCTCCATAGTAGCAGCAAGCAATGTTGCAATGTATGCCGACACAGCAGTAAGCACTTGGTTTGACTCAGTGTGTCTTCCCTCGTCACGGTCATTAGAGCGCCAGGCAGAGGGGCTAACTTCCCCAGTATTTGTCTTTTCCTGCAAGCCTCTTGGAATGTTATGAGTCATGATCTGCCTCAGTAGCAACGCAGCATTTCCCCACATGCTAGCTATGACAACTGTCAGCGATCATTATTGGTGATTCAGAGTCTAGTTTCTCATAGAAATAATAATATCGTATGGCCTCGGTGCCGGGTGCAAGCTTTGTTAATTACGCCCAGAGGGCAGCTTGCATGTCGAATTTGATCGCTCCTCGGAGCGCTATGAAAGTCAAGGTTAGATATCGAAGCTCCTTGACACTATAGCGCTTTCTAGTAGAGAAACGAGGAACTTTTAGTGTTGGCGGAAAATCCCGAGATTAATATTGCCATTATGAACACGGCCTACTGAATTCAAATGGGTTCTTTAACATGCCAACATCGTATGACATGCGTACTGTGATGTTTGTCGCCTTTTAAAAATCACTTACCCCTCGACTGGGAGCACCCTAACATCAAGCCGACTGCAACCCAGCTCATAGCCTATAAAATTGTAGGGGACGAATAGCCTGCGCAACGACACCCTTAGCCGCATCACCTTGATTTTAGGTCATGGGAAGCTACTTCTCATATCAAGCTGGTATTTAATTGTCCTCACGAGGCTGAGTGTATACCTTTCCTTCTACTGATGCAGAATTGAGAAGAGGCGGGTTCGATTCCTACCTCAGCCATCATTTCTACTCTAGGCAGAAATGCCGAGGTTGTACCTAATTAAGGCCACGGCCCCCTTCTAACCTTATCCTAGCCCAATTACAAGTACACAATAGTACGCTACAGCAGTTACAAATAGCACAGATTTTCAGACAGATTCCACATTCACCAAAGTAGGCCTACTACATGATCGCAAAGCCTTCAGAATGAATAAACGACAAAAAGTACCCCTTTCCAGCCCTCAAGTAAAACTACTGACACGGCTCCATCGCATTTATGCACCATCAAATGCCAATTGACTGCGCCAGGATTCAATCCTGCAGCCTTGGGTACAGCAGGCGAGAACGTTACCACTGAGCAACACAGCCAGTCATGCCTGAAGCTCGCCAACTGTCCTCGGTACGACTGCGCAACCGGGGCTGACCGGCTAAAAACTGTGACGTTAGGCTAACTGTACAAAAACTTACCAATTGGCCTTACAGGAAAACAAACGAGTGATTCAGATCATAATATTCTTATTACACTTAACAGGTTCACTCCCCTCCCCTAAGAAGTACGAGGAAGTTCGTCGAATCAAATCTACGGCCCCTTCACGCTATAATTAGAGCGAAGGGAGAATTTAAAACACCAGACACATCCTCTTTTCAGTTCTTTGTCGAGAAACATAACATGTACAAGTACTTTTGACAAGAATGATCTGTATATTTAGTGCAGCGTACTGTACTTCGGCAGCTTACAACAAGGCTACATCACACAGATTATGTAAGAAATAGGTATATGAATACTTATGGCAGTCACGGTACCTACCTAGTACATCAATCATAAAGAACGTTATTTTTATTATGCTGCAAAGTACAAGAATTTGCTCGCGTACTTTATTTCCGGTACAATGAACTTACGAAAGGGGCGTGGTAGGTTAGTGCCTTCCCATTTGATACATATTTGGCATGCAGAATTTATCAAGGAGAATCTTTATCGACCCAAGAAGAACTTAATGCTTTATTTTTAAATTTAAAGTGTTGTCGCTTTCAAATATTTCAGCATGGAGTGTGTTGAGTAGTTTAACTCCTGTTATTTGGTATACAGCCGGTATTTTTTTCCAACCTCTTCCATTTGTGGCAAAAGATTGCTGCTGGACAAGGAATATAATAATAATTATGAGGATGTCACACAATGTGCATTAATTAAGACAGAATTTCGTTAAATACATCTTACGTTCACTGAAAATTAACACATGATATCTTCCACAAAGTATCTCACACACGCAGTTCGAATCCGGCTGAAGGATCAGCTGAACAAGGTGTACTTTACTTTCCACTCGACTTCAAGTTTGTTAAGCCAGCTGATTTACTTCAAAGTGGGATATGAAACCAGGAACAGGTCGGGCAACGGGTGGCGCCAACTTCCACTTCAAGAAAAGAAAGAAAGAAAGAACAAAAGGGGGGAGTGGGCTTATTACTTCGAACGTCCCTCTCCTCGCAGCTATTATTATTTCTAGACGATAAATAATACTGTCATCACAGATTTCCCACTACCGCTAATGTTACATGGTGCAGCTACAATTTCCGAAAGTGTTGTAGACTTCCCCAAGACAAAGTTGAGTAATTAGGCTACAAATTCGCACTGAAATAAGTGGCATTACACCAGGCTAGCAACGAACCCGCATATTATATCGTTCGAGATCCTTACGGGAAATTATTGAAGCGAGTTTACTGACTGCAGCTCGAATATTAAAGAGCACTTTCAATGTTGATGAAATATAGTAGAACAGAAGCAGAGTGATTTTAATTTTTAGAATCCATTTCGCAGCTTCCCGCCCTTCATTCAGGGGTTGCTGTTAATGGAAACACGCCTGCAAAAAAAGTTATTTCATTTATTAGGAGCATGACATCGTGTGGATATGCGTAAAATTTGCCTTATAAACGGTGCTATTGTGGTGTTTGTAGTAGTGTGTGTATTTGAAACAGATACTAAGGTTTTAAGGAAGGAGGCCACCGTGGCATTCTGGCATTTGCAGGAGTAGAAGTGAGAAACCACGGAAAATCACTCCTAGGATGGCTGAGGTGGGAATCGGACCCGCTTCTAAGTCCTGCCTCGCGTCATATCTACGCCTACCACCACCAAAAAATTAACACCCGCAACATATTGCAATGTCATGACTTGAGAAAATAATACGTCTCTCGCATAAACACAGTGAGAGATACGGTACGCATTTGTCTTCGTCTCACTCCAAGCATTAGCCTAGATACAATAAAATAATTTTCATTCATTAATACCGTCCACCCATTCATGGGCACTACGAATAGTACACTAACACATAAAAGAAAAAGGTAAATAAAAGCTTACTTACTTTAAATCACGTGGCAGAGTCTTATAAACAATGTATAGCCACTTGTACCGACCTCCGGTAGCTAACGTGATGAAAATAAATAGTAAAATCAATTGAGGAATAAGTCTGCGGCCTAAAAGAAATGAAACTGCCGCACTGCCAGTAACAAGACCCGTTATAATCCCAGGATTTTCGGGCAACATCGCAATGTTCCACGCCACTCAGAGAACACGGACACTGACGGACACTGACTTGCACTACCGTGTGCTACTAAACAAGTACTAAATGAGAAAACACGTTCCCTAAATGGCTTTGCTTAAGTCATTCTACGAATCACCAATGATCGCAGCACTTTGCTATGGTAGCCATTACAGTCATAACCATGTACACCAACACTGGTACAAATAATACAATTATATTTGATGTGTAGGCAACTGTGTATCTACCTATAAACCATTTAATAGGTTTCTTAAATTAAGGTAAAACTTACGTTTAGGTGATTTAACATATTTTACGAGATAAATTATCAAGTGGATATTTATTTCTGTGCTTCAGCGTTGGTGACAATGAACGTCACTTCATTGCAACTGTTTTGGTGGGAATTCAGTAATGCTTGTTTACAAGACTGGTGTTTATTGTACGTATCACGTTTTGTCTCAAATGTCATGCTATACAGTGTGTTGTGGTTCCTCTGTGAATTCCAATTAGGCAGATAATTTGCAAACTGATATGTTCGGACTACTATACATTTTGGCAGATGAGTATGACACGAGTCTAGAGAATGAATGACTTCTGTAGAAAGGACGAAAAACGCATTTTTCTTAAGGTTTGTCCAAAAATTTATAATTATTTTTATGGATTGCTTTTGTTTCTTATTTTAATTCTAATGTTTTTTAAATTTTAGGACTGGGATAGGCTCAAATCAGGGTTCTGTGGTCATCTAGAGCCAAAGGAAGAATATTTGAGTTCTTCAGATGACAGCGCTGTTTCGATTTCGTGGGGCTCTTCATCCAGTAACTCTGCAGATGAATTGAACAAAACGCAAAATACCCCCAAAATATCGCGACATGTTGTCACAAGACTTAATTTTGATGATTGTGTCATTCAGAAACATAAAACTCCGAGACAGAAACGGGCGAGAGTGAATCGATATATTACAAAGACCATTGCAAATAACTTTAAGGGCGGTGATGCAGTGGGTCATACTGAGTCACAAAATGAATGTGTTCATGCTCCTAATACTGTCCGGACATTTAAAGGAAGTGTAAAAAGTGTGTATGAGCATTCCACAGGTACTGATGCTATTTCAAGGATCATGGGGCATGGGGAAGTTCATACCTTAAGTAACGATGGCTTCGGGAAGCTATGTAATCAAGATTCTGTTGTGAATACTGTGCAATTCGGTCAAAACATTCAACTTCCAGTGACTGTCATTGATAACAAAGGAGCAGACTGTAAAACTCCATCAAAATTAGATAAAAGGGTGTCGTTCCACTTGTCTCCTGTTATTGGTTCAGCTAAGAGAAGCAATTCTTTAAAAAGAAAAACTTGCACTCTGTCTCCTGTGATCTTCACTCAACAGGATAATGAGGAAGCTTTGTCTCCCGTTATTGGCAGTTCATGTAAAAATATCCCCATTGGTATAAAACACGCACTTGAGACATCGCCAATATTTGACTCCATAGCTATTCGGAAAATACCTGTTGAAGATAACTGCTCACCTACAAACATTCTTAATGGTTTACCTTCTCCTGTTGTTGGTTCGTGCAAAAAACGGATAGGCAGGAAGGTATTATCATACGGTAAAAGAAAGAAATTGAAACGTATAAAACAATCTGTGGATCGTGCTTGTTATTCAAAATCCACTACACAGTCTAATAATCATCTAGGATTGTATGATAAAGATAGGGAGAACAGGGTTCAACTTCCCCATATTCTACCTTCACACATTTTTTGTGATGTTCAAGAGGAAGTTAAAGATACTGTTATAGAAAAAGTGTCAGCTCATCTTCAAGAGGAAGTTAAAGGTACTGTTATAGAAAAAGTGTCACCTCATGATAGTGAAGTGGAGTTTTGCAACATTGGAATCAGTGTTAGTCAGAAAGTAAGTTTCAGTGGCAGTACCATAGGCACTGTACTTCCTTGCTCTATTCCTCTGTCTCCTGTTTTGGAGCCCAAAAAGTTTATAAAGAAGAAACGGAAGAAAAAAAAGAACTCTTGTACCTCGTTCAGTGAAAACTTGGCATTATTAGGTCGTGGACTACCACTCTTGGGTATTGAAAAGGAATCGTGCATACCTTGTGTAAATGACAAAAATATAACCAGTAATTTTACAGATACTTTGTGCAAATTACATACTTATAACGAGGATAATGAACTCAGGATCCCTGAAGTTGGCATTGAAAATTCAATGTTATTAGGTCTTGATAACAATCAAGAGGATATTTCGAAATATAATGTACCTTGTGTTAATGGAAATCATATTGGTGATCAATTAATTGATACATCCAATAATTTACTAGATCAGCCTGCTGATAATCTGTTCAAGATTCCTTGTGCTGAAAATATATTGCATCTTTCTATGCATCAAAAGGAGATTTGCAGTATCCAGAATGAAGCTGAAGAAGTAGTGAAGTGCAATGTTGAGTTGAATACCCAACAATCGGATTTACTTCATATTTCGTTTGAGACTCAAACTTTACATATAGGTATCAAGGAAGCTCAAGTGCCTCATCAAGTCATTCAGGATTTCAATGAACAGTTTAGTTTTGCTAGTTTTTGCATACATGACGAATCTAGTATCATTGCCAGTTCTCAGACCAATGCTCCATTACCTGGAATGGTAGTGACTTTAAGTCAAAATAAGAATCAAGAGAGTACAGGAATATTACCTAGGTGTTCATCACCTTCACTCAGCATTGAGACCATATCCTCTCAAGAAAGCAATTGTAATCTTCAGCCTTCAAATGAAAAGAAGCTCTCGCAGGTAAGAACTGCAGTCTACCACAAGTTTCTTATTTGTTTATACACTGAATTGCCTAATAAGTAAGCCAACTTATAAATTGTAGTGATAATAACTGATGATTTTTTCCCCAATGTAAATAGAAAATCATGCTAAAGGAAATTCTGAAATAGGCTTCTCAAGTTAGAGATATATTCTTGAGAAGATGAGCCTGGAGTAGGGCCTATCTATGCCCACAGCTCATTTCCTTATGGATATGTTGTGTATTGCATTTCATTGGTAAGCCAACAATATAAGATATTGAATGGTGGACTTTCTTGAAGATTAGCACAGTTGACACATTTTATTTTGGGGCTTGCAACATTGTGGTCCTGATCTTCATGCACTTGGGTGTATGTCAAATCCGTCATATAATCTGTGTTATTATGTATGCATTTTGTAATTGAGGTTAGGATTGGGAAGGAGACGACTGTAACATTATGGAGTAGAAGAGGAAAATCACTTCTTGAATGGCTGAGACGTAAATTCAACCTACCTTTCCTGAGTTAGTGAGCCTTGTTCCAATCCTCAGACAAGATTTAACTTACATTTTTTGGCAGAGTTGAGAATCGAATCCAGGACCTTTGATATGGCATTTGATAAAAGGGGAAGGTACCCAGCAAAATGTGCAGTATTTAAAGATTTTCTTTAGTTTTCTTTTATTTTTTACAGCAAAATCGTATTGTATTGTATATATTGTATTCTGGCCCTTAAAAACTTTAATTGATCAACAGTAACAAGAGACCTGTGCGTACCTTTCTGTACATCTGAGGAAAGTTACTAATTACATCTTGAATTGCCTTAAAATGCAGCCAATATAGAACTCTGTATATATAGGTCTAATGAAAAAACAACTGTTTTCTTTTAACTTTCTGGTGTTCTTGAATCAATTTATGGTTTAACTACAGCTGTAGCTTGTTTATGGTGATGACAACCTTCATTCCAATAATCATTTGGAGCAGTTTTCTTTGCAGTGATTAGTGCCAAACTGTAGCTCCTTGTGTATACTAGAACGAGGTTTGTCAGGTGTGCCAGCACATGAGCTAACAGTGCAGCTCCTGCGACCCAACTCCTAAAGACTCTCTCCTAAACCAAAACGTACAGTCAAACCCCGATATCTCAAATCATTAGGGGATGTCAAAGCAAATTTGACATATTGGAAATTCGAGTTATGGAGATACATAAGTAGTCAAATGTTAAATTTGTGATATATGCTGGTTGCAAAATACTGTATGTAGGATTACAACATATAGCCTAGTTATAGTATGTAAATTTATCTAATAAAAATGGATGTTCATAATGATGACAGCTTTATTGACGTGTAACATCTTTCCGCTCGGTTGCTGGATAGTTTAGTTGGAGTGATTTTGAAAATTGGGGACGGAAGTGGATCGGAACGATCGAGCTGGCAGTGGTGGATCAAACGGAAGTATGCACTGCCTGCTCGATCGATCAAACGGAAGTGTACTAGCTGGCAGTGGTGGACAATGGAAATATGCACTGCCCGCTCGATTGATGAAACGGAAGTGTACTAGCTGGCAGTGGTGGACAACGGAAGTATGCACTGCCCGCTCGATTGATCAAACGGAAGTGTACTAGCTGGCAGTGGTGGACAACAGAAGTATGCACTGCCCGCTCGATCGAATGGAAGTGTGCCCTAGCTGGCAGTGGTGGATCGAACGGAAGTATAAGACGCACTGCCAGATCGATCGATCCAGCTGGCACTGGTAAGAGAAACAATCAGTGCGCGGTGTCGAAAATCGATACCATGATGCACTCTCGGCCATGTGGAATGTATATGACTTCATCATCATCATCATTTCCCCTTATCCAGCTCCTGCCGGGTCGGGGTATTTATGGCACTTCTCCACTTTCCTCTTTCCTTCCACAATTCTTCTTCCACGATCTTGTCCCAGTCCAGACTTCTTTTTCTCACGCTGTTCTTCACTGAATCGATCCACCTTGTTCTAGGTCTTCCCCTTGCTCTCTTACCGTTGCACTTGGCCTCCAGCATCTGTCTTGGTATTCTATTTTCCTCCATCCTCTTTACATGTCCAAACCACCTTAGTTTATTCTTCTCAATTCTCTCATTTAGTTTTCCCATCCCAACTTCCTTCCTAACATCTTCATTCCTCACTCTGTCTTTCCTTGTCTTACCTATCATACTTCTTAGGAATTTCATTTCACTGGCTTGGATTCTACTCTCTTGCCTGCTCGTCAGGGTCCAAGTCTCAGCTGCATAAGTTAATATGGGAATATAGTACATTTTATACATTACCTCCTTGCTTTTCCTTGGTACTTCCTTATCCCAAACAAGTTTTCTTACACTTTGATAGAATGCATTGCTCTGCTGTACCCTCCTGCCAATCTCCATGTCCAACCTACCAGTTTGCATCAATTCACTTCCTAGGTATTTGAACGTGTCCACAATTTCCAAACTCTGACTTCCAATTTTCACAGTGCCCTTTCCTTGTCTTTCCCCTCTTGTCATCACCATGGTCTTGCTTTTCTCTATACTGATTTTCAGGCCATACTTCTGAATATTTTCATTCAGTGCATCTAGTTGTTTTTGCACTTCTTCCGGTGTTCCTTCCCCAGACCACAATATCATCTGCAAATAACAGTAACTTCATTTCTTTATGTCCATATGCTTCCTTTGTTTCCTTTACAATTTCATCCATTACCATTATGAATAAAAGAGGTGACAGCACACTCCCCTGTCTTAGTCCAGTCTTGTTCCTAAACCAATCTGTCTTTCCAACTGGGGTCAGTACCCTGCTAACACAGTTGTTGTACATTGCTTGCACCATTTCCAACATTTCTCTTCCCAGTCTCTTCTTAACCATGGTTTCCCATACCTTCTCTCTGGGGACACTATCATATGCCTTTTCCAGATCTATGAAAGTCATGATCAAATCCTCTCCGTATTCCCAGTTCTTTTCCATCACCTGCTTCAAGCTAAAGATTGGGTCCACTGTGGATCTTCCACTCCTGAAGCCATACTGTTCCTCTTGCAACTCTCCTTCCACCTTTCTTCTCATTCTTCTTTCTAATATCCTTTCCAGTATTTTTACTATCTGTGATATGAGGGTGATCCCTCTATAGTTATCACACACTTTCTTGTCCCCTTTCTTAAACACTGGTATTATTAGCCCTTTCTCCCAGTCTTCTGGTACACATTTCCGTTTCCACACACACTTTAGCAGTCGATACAGCCATTGCATACCAACAGGTCCAGCAGCCTTTATCATTTCTACACTGATTTCATCCACCCCTGTTGCTTTTCCCATCTTCATTTTCTGTACTGCTAATTCCACCTCCAGCATTGTTATATCATCTTCTATTATAGAGTCGTCAGGCTGTGTCACTTCGATCTCACCAGTACAATTGCTCACATTCAATAGCTTATCGAAATACTCCTTCCATCGTCCCTTTATCTCTTCTGGGTGTGTTAACAACTCTCCATCTTCCTTTTTCACCAGCTTTGTAGTAACTCTTTCTTTCCTCTTACTTCTTAGAAGCCCATACAGCATCCTTTTACTGCCACTTACATCTGTTTCCATTCTTCGTGTACATTCTTCGCAACTTTTCTTCTTTTCTTCTCCTACCACTTTCTTACACCTCCGTTTGCTGTTGTGATACTTCCTTTTGATTTCTTCTGTTTGATCTCGGTTCCATTCTTTCCACGCAGACTTCTTTTCTTTCACTGCTTTCCTCACTTCCTCATTCCACCACGGTGTCTCCTTCTCTTTCACTCTTGTTGACGTCCTACCACAAGCACTCTCTGCTGCACCAGCAAATGCCTTTTTAAAGTGGGACCATTCCTCTTCTACATTTCCCACTTCAGTAACTGGGATTTGTTGCTTCAATCTCTCCTGAAAATCTTCCTGTACAGCTTTGTCTTTCGATTTCCATACTTTTATTTTACTTTCTCTGATCTCCTTTAGGTTTTCCAATTTTCCCCATCTAAATTTTGCCACCACAGCTCTATGGTCCCCATCAAATGCCTCTCCTGGTAAAGCTGTCACATCCATCAACTTTCTGCGATTTGTCCTTTCCACCAGGAAGTAGTCAATTACTGATTTTGTTCTTCTATCACCCCACCCATATCTCGTAATTTTCCTGCTGTTTTTCTTCCGAAACCATGAATTACCCACTATCAGTCCATTCCTTTCACAGAAGTTTACAAGTTCCTCTCCTTCCCGGTTCTTTTTCCCATATCCATATGGTCCAACGACTTCTTCCTTTCCTTGTCTCTCATTTCCGACTTGTGCATTCATGTCTCCCATGATTACCACTTCTACATCTGAGATTACTCTTTCTACATCCTCCAGGAATGCTTCAATATCTTCTTCTCTGTTTCCAGTCTGTGGTGCATACACTTGTATGAAGTCCATCACGTCATTCTTCATCTTCATTCTAATTTTCATTATTCTATCACTCGCACACTCTACTACTTCAACATACTCCTCCAGTTGTTTCGAGGTTATCAGTCCCACGCCATTTTTTGCCTCTTGGCCACCACTCCAGTATAATGTATATCCTTTCCTCAATTTCTTCCTGCCTTTACCTTTCCATTTCACTTCACTCAGCCCCATCATTCCAACCTTCTCCCTCTCCATGAAGTCTACCACCTCCTCCACCTTGCCTGTCAGGGTCATGACATTCATGATTCCCACTTTAATTTCGGTTACTGGTCGCCCATTTCTCACAGTTCCCCCAGTACCAAAGGAACTGCGCGTCACCTGCAGGGTACGCCCTAACCTTTTCCGAATCATTGGAAGTGCCATTTCCATTTTAGGCTATTATTACGATGGGGTCGCCACTCCCAAAGGCATTTTATGAAGCTACTGCCAGCTATTATTCAGGCCGCCCCTAACATGGAGAACAGACGCCCTTGCAGCCGCCCCTAACATGGGAAACAGACGCTGCCGATTGATGCTGTACCCATACTATTCCCTGAGTACTGGGTTGCCTCTTCCGCAATCTCCACCGTTCTGAAGTCCATCTTCTCCGCTGCAGATTCCGTTGAGGTCTTCGCACGTAACCCTGTGCACGGGGCCTATGTTATACCCCATAGGACTGGGTCCTCACCAGAACTTAGCCGGTACTGTAGTTCCATGGTATATTACAGTACCGTTGCCCACCCCCGCGACGTGGACGCGCCTGGAAAGAATTATCCATGTAGCCAATTAGGATTGACTCATGGACCGGGTTAAGGAGCTGTCTAAATCCAGCCTCCAAGGCAATGTATATGACTTACTGAACGGAAAACGCTCATTCGAACTCTGGTGTCAAGTGATTTAAACAAATGACATGGTACATGTTCGAAGTCTTCGTATCAGTATTTAAATGGTAAAATGCCTTAATATCAAACATTGTAAGTAGTCGGCATTGCATTGGCATAAGGCATTTTAAACTCAATGTCACTCGGGAACATTATCGAAACAAGCAAAATATAAATGAAACTTAATTCCGTAATGCAGTATTATTGGAACGTGGAAATAAGTCACCATCTTGTGCACAGTATTTGCGTAGTCGAAATAGCCTAGGGTTATTGCGTATGGCTGTGAATCTAGAGATCTGGGTTCGAATCCTGGGCGGGGTAGGTATTTTTGCTACCAGATTATCATTTTAAACGATATTTATCATATCAATATGACTCATTTTAACAGAATCCACATGAAATTACATGTTGGTCTGTGAATCAAGAGGACCTGTTTATAAGGAATTTAAGGTTATGAGTGGTGTCGCGTCTAAGTATTAATCTAGTTGATCCATATCGTATTCTTTATTTAGGCTAGTGCTGGTGGAAGCTACACATCATCTAATAAAATGAGTTCCGTATTATAAACTACAATATCTGTAAAACACTCCCTTTCTTCTGTATCCTCTATGCACATTGTGCACAATAAAGTTTATTATTAAAACACTCCCTTTTACAGTATATTAATATTTGTGCCAATAATACTATAAAATACCGGTGTATCAACAATTTCACGTGAGATTTCTTCTATGTCAGATGTTACACATCATATGCGACTACTGTAAGGCTCGTAATTTTTTATATTATCTAATTGAGTTAAAGTTAACGATACAAAATGCAAACGGCGTTTTATCTCATACTTTTTTGTGACTTGAAGAAATCATCATCTTCTGCTTAAATTTTCTGGGCACAATCTTCCTCCACAAAGTTTTTAAGTACCGGTACATTTAGTGATGTAAACTCAGTCACTCACTGATGATTTTCCCTGAATAAACATTCTTATAGTTACTAAGGTTTCCAGTGCCTGATGGTTGCTTCACATTTGTCAAGTCTTCATGTCCTTTAACGGCGTCTTCTCCTGCATCAGAATCTTCATGATGTGCTACTGATGCATTAATGATGTTGGCAGCTTCGGTGGTGTAGTTGGTGAGCTTTTATGCCCAAGATCGCGGGGTCAAACCCAGCCGAAGATGTCGGATTTTTTTTAAGAGTGTTAAAAATCCCTCAGTATGCCTTCCTTCGGAGGAAAAGTAAAGCCCATGTCATACATTTATGGCATGTAAAAGAACCTTCCACTAACTTCGATTGTGTGAAGAAAAATTTGTAGGTTAGATTTGATTAATGCTCTTAAGTTCCAACATTAGTCGCCAGGTGCTGGTTGCGATGGCGTCTAGTAGCCAAGTTTGCAGCTAAGTGTTGTGGACAGTAGCATTTGGTAGCAAAAGTAGAAACTACTTGAAATTATGGTGGCGCTCCAAAGTAGGAGAACCTTTGTATAAAAAATGGTAAGTAATGAAATTGGAAAAAATGCCTGTAGTAATGGTATCTGGAGATGATATAGTAATAGATGTTTACTCGTTCGCTGCCGTAGACCCACCAACCCGCCCTAATAGGAGCACGACTTATATAATTGAAATGGCTTCTCTGACAGCCAACTTTGTGAATGTTTGTGAAGGAGTTAATAATGCCAACCCCACACATTCGGTACTATATCGCATCCGGCAGATCAATGGTTTTGCCTAGACCAATATTTTCGTCCAGACCAATGGCGGTTTGATAGCACGGCCCTGTGGGCCACGTTAGCTAATAGATAACACCCCTGGTTTTTGTCACGCACAGTGGGGAAAGTCGCGCATCAATAATCTTTATCCAGGCCAATGGTTTTGCCTTTTATTTCATTATTGATGTTGGCAACGCGCCACGTGGGGTATGACGTAGTGTCCGATGTCAATGTAAAATGGCCGACCATGTTCAAATGAACACGACCAATAATGCTTTATTTACGTTAAAAGTAATTATTTCCGGTGCAGCAGTGGCAATTGAAATTGTGAAACAACTCCCAACAACTCCAAGAAAGGTATGTAAATCATAAATACTATATTTTCAATAATCTACCTGGTTAATAGTTACGAAAAGGGAGGTTCTCCTACTCTGGAGAAATTATACAGATTCTACACACACCCAAAGTACACGGAGCTACATGACCGCGTTGTCGCAGCCCCTAATCTAAGGAACCAACCATTAATGATGTTTTCATCTGAGGAGTGCCCTGCAACAATGACAGAGTCTACCTTTATATAGCCTATGCCTCGAAGTGTGTTTCCTGGCACTCAAAATTCTCCGGGAAGGTAGACCACTCTTTGGGAACTGGCGTTGCGGTATAAACTTCCTCAGCTACTCCATCTATGCACTCATTGGTAGCTTAACCAGCTTTCCGGAAGCAATTGGTTATTGTTGCAGGCTTCACTTCTTCCCAAGACATTTGCATAATGTGGATGGCATCCAGATTATCACTGACAGGTTTACTCATTTCAATGTTCTTGATGATCTTCTTTATTGCTCGTTTCTGGTGGTGATGTTTTTAAGTTCATAATCACATCTTGTTCCATTGGCTGCAGTTTTGATTTGGTATTGGGAGGAAGATAGTCAATTTTCACTTCTTTTAGATTGTGGACAGAGCATTTTTACGAGGAGGGCAATTGTTAACAAAGAGTAACACTTTATTTTTTTTCCGATAAGACTTTCTGTCAATTTTCTCTATCCGGGATGTAAAAATGAAACTTGTTGTCCAAGATCATGTGTAGTTTTCATACAGAACAGGCAAAGATTTGACACCTGCAATACAATGTGGTTAGCAGATTTACCAATAACTAACTAATGATGACGGAGGCATGTCTACTTTTACAAAAACGCCTCATATTTAGTCTCGGTCATAACTTGTGTAAGAAAGGCACTATTTTTGGACCATACCTTCCTTGCTTAACATATTACCATTTTTTATGATATTTCTAGTTATTCTCAATAATTATTTTCGATGGCAAGGGTGACATTCTTTATGGCAGGCCATCAAAAACACTTGAGAAGGCCTTATCCAGAAACTAGAACTTAGAAAATATGCTTAAAAAAAGTATTTTAACTTAGTTTGTTTTTATTTGTCTTTGACCTTATGATTCAGTCTGTGTTTAGCTTTGAGTCAGAAGATTGCAAATAAGCATTATCAATAGATTTCAAATTTTCTCAGTTTCTATTTTGAACTGGAATATCTACTAAACCTGAAATTTCCTCAGTGGGTCATGGTAGAGTGCCCACTTCATGAATCCAAGATCACAGGTTCAATTTCCGGCTGAAGAAGTAAAATTTTTGAAAGGTGGCAAAAGTCCACGTAGTATGTCAGCATGTAAAATATCTCTCATATCATATTTGGTAATTACAAGACAATAGAGTTCTGGTTTTCACTGCCAGATGGCAGTCTTAAATAGAGCATCAAAATTGGAGTGTAGATCACCTCGATGGCTTAAACTCAAAAGATCCAGACCACGGCAGCTGAGACCATATGATTTTTTTATCATCATTGGGAATTTGTAGCTTTTCATGTGCATGCAATATTATGGATGAAAACTAATGTCTAATATTTGGTGATTTAATTTTAGGAAGGCAACCTATCTCAGCTGCCGTCTTCTTCTAGAACAAGCTCATGTGAACACGGTGGTGTTATTAGCAGTGCCAATGCTTCACAGGAGAATGATAGACCTGAACTGCAATCACCTCCACAGATCTGCATGCCACTTCTTGACATGGATTCTGCTAAGAAGACGAGGAAAAGATTTAAAAAGTATGTAATTTATGGTACTTTTTGGGTGAATTAAGTGCCTACCCCACTTTACAATTAAATTTGTTGTTCAGTTGTACTCGGATAGGATTTTCAAGAAAGCCTTAGAAAGAACCCATTTAAGAGTTCGAGTGAATGGTGGTGTCCTAAATACAATTCGAAATGCTGATGATCTTTGATCTTTTGTGATAACCTTGGATAACAATTACTAACCAACATCGCACAACTTCAAATCAGTGTAAATAAGACAACATTTATGGTTTTTAGTCGTCAAACTCATGTCCAGGCTGCTTGGAACATTAGAGGTCTTCCAGTTGAGCGTGTTCACCATTTTAAATATCTAGGGAGTATCATCACTGACGATTTAAATTCTGTCGTTGAAATCAGAAGTCTCATTGAAATGGCATGCAGTGTATATAGGAAAATGCCCTCGTGCTCCAACAATGACAAATTAAATCTGAAGCTCCGACTAAGATTGGCTCGAACCTATGTCTGGTCGGCACTCTTAGTATGGAGGCTTGGACTTTGAAGGTCAACACCATGAAACGATTAGAGGCCTTAGAAATGTGGATTCATAGACGAATGCTTAAAATACCTTGGACTGATAGAGTTACTAACAGAGATGTCCTCAGAAGAGCAAAATGTGATCTTCAGATTTGTCTACCATTAAGTATCGAAAAACTGCCTATTTGGGTCATGTACTTGGAGGCCAAAAATATTAGTTGCTTCGACTAAGGCAAAATAGATGGCAGATGAGGGCTTGGCAGAAGACAGATGTCCTGGCTTCAGAATATCAAGGAGTGGTCACGGATTCGATCTGTTGAAGAATTGTTCCGGCTTGCGGTGGACAGAGGCGCCTTTTCCATGATGATCGCCAACGTTCTGGGAACCGAACATGGTACTTGAAGGAGAGAAGGGATCACTAATTATATTAATAACTTTTATGCTTATAAACACCTAATTTTTATGTAATGTATACAGGATGAACCCGAACTCCACCAACAAATTCTCAGAGGATGCTTAGGGATGTCCTCCAAGTGTTTTGGTGAGGGGACCCGTGGTCCCCAGTGGTTCGTTACAGAGTAATAAAGTAATTATGATTTATTTGGTTTGTTGCCCCAGTCATCCTTGTTTCTGTGAAAATATCTTCACAACAGTGAAAAAGCCTGTAATATGCAATGACTAAAACGTACAACACAAAACACAGAGTAATGCAACAACCCTCCAGCAAAACATGCACATAGCAAATGCAGAACTTACAGGTACTGACCCGAACAGTGCAGCAATTATTGACTACTATTCCTCGGGAAGCGATCCAGGACCTTTATTGAATTTATGCGTCAAAGAATTGAGCACTGTAATATACCTCATGGCGGGCACATCCTGTATTGTATTTTTTTTTCCACAATTGAGGTCAGAGAGTCCTAAAGTGTATTCACAGCCAACCATTCAGCCTGAATGTTTAATTGCAGCACCACTCCTTCATGGTGTTGTAATTTCCATTTTCATGAGTGCATAATTATGTTAGCCTAAGTATTAATAGTAGGGCTGTGTGATATATTGAATTTTGATTTGGGAGGCTAAAATGTCTTACCAACATTTGTACCTACCTTCTTAAATTCCCAGAAGCTCCAAATACCTCTTTACCTGACAAAAAAGTCTTTGTTCTGTCTCCAAATTCACTTTTTTACATCTGAGCTTTTACTAAACACATTGGTTTTTAGTCAAACTTATTTGTGCTTCCTTTGAGTTTGGTCGTGTGTGGTGGTCATCATCATATATTGTTGTGAGTTCGCTCTCTAGATTGAATGAGTTCTGAGTTGTGCCGTTTTGTTCATCCAGTCTAGTCGACAATGTTGTGAGGTATGCATGTAATTAAAATTAATTCCCTTGACGAAGAGTCAAACGATGGCAGGACGTCAACACCTCTAGTCTAATCTCTACCCTGTTTGGCCCTTTTTTGTTGAAAATGAAAAGGAGAACGCAAAAGAACTGCCCCTGCTTGAAGATTGTGCCGTGTATTTCAGGAAATACCTCCGGGATGATATGCCACCTGGAATTGTATCATGCCCGAGTCCACAAGGAATTTCTATTAAAGAAGGAGTGCTGGGAGAAGGAAAAGAGGAAAATGCTCTGCGTAAATCGTCCACAAAACCAGGGCAAGGTCCGGACCTCAAACAACTGAAGCTAGATTCTTTTAAAGTGGTTCCTCAGTACGCCCGCGATGACAAGAAGGATAAAGCATTACATAGGAAACTAGGAATTTGGGTTGCCTTCAAGAACAAGCCTGCATCAGTGGTGGACCACCAAGAATTTAAAGACTTTTGCAAGGAGGTGGATCCTCGCTACAATTTGCCTTGCAGGACCCCAGTTAAAAGATCAATTATTTTAACAATAAAACAATGATCTAAAGAAAAATATCACTCAAATTATTAATGATGATTTCATCCAGGAATGTGTTCAATCCCTTAGCTATACCTATGGACCTCAAGAGCAGGGGACAGCTACATAGGCATGACCCTACAATATATAATGAAAACCTTTATATATTGTAGGGTCATGCCTATGTAGCTGTCCCCTGCTCTTGAGGTCCATAGGTATAGCTAAGGGATTGAACACATTCCTGGATGAAATCATCATTAATAATTTGAATAATGAAGACCTTTACCGGCCGTGGTGGCCGAGAGCGCTACCTCGTGCCTCGCTGGCATCGGGAGAGCGTGGGTTCGAATCCCACCTCGGCCGTCCTGAAAATGGTTTCCGTGGTTTCCCGTTTTCACCACCAGGCAAATGCCGGGACGGTTCCTTTCAATAGGTCCACGGCTGATTTCCTTCCATTATCCCTTCCCTGACCCGTCCTGAAAAGAAAAGTACATGGCCATTGGCTGCATTAATAAAATTATAATGAAGACCTTTGAAGTTCAAAAATGTTGCTTGGGAAATAGGTATTTTCCACACTGCAGTCAACATAAGGGGGAAGATGCATGACATTTTGGATGAGGATGGCCTTGGTGATCAAAGTGAAGTTAGTCCAGAGAGAAATGTAGTCCATAACACATTGCACCCCCAGTGCAAGACTGCCACAAGCCAAAAAACATGAATTTTGAAGTATGTGGTACTTATAACTGTTTATGATCAAGTCCTTGTCCTGTAAAACTGCCACAACTCAGATCTTATAAATAGCAATTCTACGGCACTGAATAGAAAACTGCTGCAACTCAAAATTATTATTATTTTTGATTAAAACACATAATTATAATCCATGAAAGAACTTTGTATGTCATTGTATAGTACTAGGCAATGTTAGAAGTTAATAATACGTTACTTTCACTTTGTAAATATTTATTATGTCCTATTAGCTCAAAATCTTAAAATGCTTCTCCTGAAAAAGTGTCAATTTTGACTTGTGGCAGTCTTGCACCACGGGTGCTACATATACAGTTCATATACAGTATATTTTTAATCACTTGTAATTTTTTGCATGTCCCAGTAATTTGGATTATGTATTGTGTTGATCAACTGAAAAGTTGCACTATCAATATTGTCAATAAGGCAACACTGAAAAATGGCTTCAAAGCTATCTATACAATTGCCACAACAACACCAGGTACAAGTAGGAAAGTTACCGTATGACTCTGATTTTTAGTTGACAAAATTTTTTATAGGCCCTATGAAGGTAATTTTTTTTTTCCAACAACAATCAAAATGTTTATGAATGGATTACAACATTTCACTCAGCCAAGGAGTTTATATTCCATACAAGGATTTTCTTTCTTTACCATGGATTTTTATGTATTTTCCCAAGAATTGTGCTTAATGCCACTCAAGAATTTGTTACATTCATGTCTGTGTGTTATTGTTTGGATATTAGACTCCTCCTTCCCTCCTCCCTTTTAATGTAAACCAAAGCTCTCGAGCAGTTTTGCCTCATGTTGCTTATTATTGCTTAAGAAGTACTACCTTGTAACTGACATTCACTCTAAGGTTTAGGATCTATTATGTGTGTATTATACAGTGTTGATTAAGTAGGGATCATCCAGCAAGGACCAATAGCCTATCCCATACTTACCAAATGTAGGATACAGAATATTCCCTCTTATATGTATGGAATGTCGACAACTTGCTTCAAATAAAATATAAATTATGCTACTTAAGAAATCAATGGAAAACCTGAGACTTCTTGTGGAAAACTGGGAAGAGAATGAAATGTAGTAAATTTACGTTTAATTTCCAGTGGTTATTTTCAGGGGTGGGCTGGCAGACAGATTACAGAAACTGTTAAAACGCCAGCGGTCTAACAAGAACATGTGGCAACATGAACTGAGAAATGCTGCTTGCCGTTCCCAAAAAGAGTCCTTGTTCATAGTCAACAAAGTGTGGGTGGAGGTTGGCCGCATTCTAATTCTCTGTAGACCTTACTCAGAGGAACCTGATCAACCAAGTCAACACTCTCAAGGTATAATTTTTAATATCCCTGTTTACTTTCTCATTCTGTTACAAAATGATCGTGAGTGATTTCAGTGACAACAATTAGCCACTTTTGACCACAGAAGTAATACTGCACTATTTATTTCTTTGCAATTCCAAGTTCCAATTTTATGATGTGAGGGACTGGGGTGCTTTGTTGTGAGTGTGCTTGAGGCAGTTATTACCTCGTCTGGTTTGCTTGTTTGTCTGATTGTTCCATTAGGCTGAATGCTGGCAAACTACTTGTCACCACTATTAAACATACGCACTCTGCCCTCTCTTAGACCATGTTGGAAACCTCTCGCTACCTATGGCTAGCGGGGGCTTTATGCTTCTTCTCGTCCTTAACAGCCAATTTCCAGACATTAGAGATTTTCAAAAAATGCCATTTCCTCGAGCTGAAAGTTTTCTTGAATACATCTTGAGACAATAGGAGCTATAATTTGTACCAGAAACAATACTTACGGCGTATGACAATGCGCCTCCCAGTGTAATGCAAGTGATACTATTTGCATGTATGATATGGAGTGCATGAGTAAACTCCTTCAACTAATTACTGCATCAGGCTTCTGGTTCCTATAAGATGGTAAAAAAGTGGAAGGATATGAGTATGTTGTAGCTGGGCCTAAAGAGTTTATGAGATCAAAGATAACCCAATGGAGGGAACAGGCGAGCTCCACAAGGAAGCAAGCCTAACCAAGCCCTACATAGACTCGCGTTGCTCTATGTTCGAACACAACACTGGGGTGGTTACGGGAAAACATACACATCACCAGGTATAGAAATAAAAGAAGGAAGTAGGAGAAAAGTTGTACTTGGAACTATAAGTATATTCAAGAACCCAAAATCATCCGATGAGCAAGAGAAACACATACAGACTAACCTGAGAGAAGGCCACACTTGCAGCTCATAAGTTCAGTACCAAACATGTACTGTAACTAAATGGTGAAACAAAGATGGATAGGATGTTGACACAGCGCCTTAGGAAATACATAGCACCAGCATAGTAGTCACATGGCCTTGGGAAGATAAGAATAAAATAACAATTACCGTAGAAGTGAAATTACTCCACACCGTCGCACAGCAAGCATGTGTGTCCAACACACACGACTAACGGACAGCTACTCTTAACAGTTCATGGCCGTGTCACTAATAGATGAGATATGACAGATAAGACAAGGGAGAAGAAGGCAATGTTACCGAGTTGCATGACAAGGCAATCTCACATAAGGGAAGTCTTGAGAAATGCAGATGAGGATGCAAATGAAGTGACTTGCACAGGTCCCAAAGAGTGGGGAGGCAGCATTTGTCCAGGACTCGACCTGGCACAAATTACCTGCCGCAGCGAGAGTGCTGTATATGGCGCAGATACAAACAGAACAGGGAGCAAGGCACACACACCATGGAAGACATGGGCCTCTCAGAATGCGCGAGAAGTACATGAGTATTCCACACATGAGATCCTCAGCCATAAAAGGAAAAGGGACTCACAAGCAAGCCTAGAGGTAGCGTCCAAACACAACAGCATATTCAAATAATAATAATGTTATTGAATTTACGTCCCTGTTGCCTGCTGAGGCTTTTAGTGACACTGGGGTGCCGGAATTTTGCCCTGAAGGGGATCTTAAACATGCCAGTAAATCTACTGACACGGCTCCCTCGCATTTGCGCACTCTCAAATGCCAACTGACAGCGCCGAGATTCTATCCTGCTATCTTGGGCACAACAGGCAAGAACCAGCATATTCAGGGACTAGGCAGGTACAAGGGAACATCATAAAGTAAAGTGTATAACAGTACATAGCAGGTCCTGTCACTAAAAGGTTGATGATGATTATAATTGTTGTTTTAAGGGGCCTAACATCTAGGTTATCGACCCTTAAACTAGATAAGGAGATACACACACAAGAGAGATAGGTTTGTTCATAACTCACCTCAGTAGAGATGTGGCATCATAAAATGTGAAGAAAAAACATGCAAAAGACCAAAAATTGAATTTAAGTGCAGTATATACTCGGTTGGTGAAAGATGTAGGTATTGTGGAAGGCAAAGTCTTCCTGTTCACGACGGAGCTAGCGCCTGTTATACGTGACCACTTTACATCGCGACCGAAAGATAAGTAGACAGAGAAAGGCAGTCACATTGCCAAGTGGCGTGATACAAAAATTAAACAGGCCAATCAAGAATGGTTTAGTTGGACCAATAAAAAAATAAGTGGTAATGTGAGAATTTGGTATGAACCATGGACTGCAGGAAAACGAAGTACTTAGCAAGTAAAGATAAGCATATTTAAAAGTCAGGTCTTAATTACCGGTAGTTAAAGTTCTTAGAATAATGACAACAAATGTAATTAGTCAGATTCATCCCAATTGAACATGCTTCAACAACTAAATGATTAGTGGGTCATTGCTAAGATTTCAGTGCTGAGCACTCGTTGGGCATACTACATGCCATTGCTTGCTCCTTGCCTTCCATGCTGAGGACAGCATAGCAGTGCATTCGGAGATGTAAGGTTTAAATTCTGGAGCTGACAGAAGTCATTTCGATAGTGCTATTCTTTGGGTCTTCATCACCAACTCGAGACTAATTCTGGGATCAGATCATGAGGCATAAAGCCTAGAACAGCTACATACTCTACTACAAACACAATAATGATACAGCTTATCAGACCACTTTCACATACAGTAGAACCCCGGTAATCCGAGCCGGATGACATTGAGACGCATAGCTTACCCAAGGTCTTTGGCGGAGATGCGCGCATGCGTTGAACAGTTGTTACATCTCGTTCAGCAGCTTCCTGAGTGTGAGAATGCAGACGAAAATGAAGTGCAAGACTGTTTGTGCCAAGACGAACAATATGAAGTGACCGACAGTGCTGTTGTGGAAACTATTAACGAAGAAAGCAGAGAGAGCAGCGATGAAGGGGAAGGAGACTATTTACGCGTGGCCAAAGTGAGTCATACTGAAGGGACGGTGGCACTGGAGTTAGCTCTGCAATACATGGAACAACAGAGTGCAGCGACACCAGCTTACGTCATGCTTCTATGAAGGTGGCGGGATTATGCTGCTAAGAACAGATGTTCTTTTCAGAAATAAAAACCCATTGACTCTTTTTTTAGAAAGTAAGGTACAGTAGCCTATTACGTATTTTCAGTACTGTACATATGTACAGTATAATAAATATCGTTCTGTACTTTAAGTAAATATGTTCATATTTGCATTTCTTTTGTAGAATATTGTTTTTATTTCTGAAACAAAGCCTAATTGCAGCACATTATACGATAACTGATGAAATAATGCCGTTTACTGTAAGAATATTTAAACACAAGGTTCTTGTGCATCTAATTTTAAATTAAAGGTCTTTAAATTTCGTAACTTTGTGTAATCCGAGATTTCCCAAATTCGAGTTCCTCTTGGTCCCGATTACCTCGGATTACCGAGGTTCTACTGTACTTCTACAGACATTTCTTCTTTTTTAAAGTAATACTTACTATTTAATTAGCCCCTGTGGCTAATAACTAAATACAGTAGGACCTCACTAACTCGACACCCTGTAACTCTACAGTCCGTATAACTCGACTGGGCCAACGACAGGGCAGGGTCTGGCAGCTTGCTATTGTTTACGCAGCTGCTGGCCGCTCGTTGCATTCCTTGCCTTCCTTGTCTTGTGTCCACTCAGTTTAGCATTGGTGGTGAAAGTGATGGTTTGTGTCTGTTGAAGTCGGCTACAGTAGGGTAGTTATGTTAATGTGAGTAGATTAGAAAATTGTCAGAGAAAAAAAGGAAGCAAGTGATGGTTTCAAAGGAGCTGAAGTTAGATGCATTGAAAAGACTAGAAAAAGGTGGAAAAGTGAATAAAATAGCTTTAGAATTAAATGTTGGGTGGTCTACAGTGCTCGGGTGGAGGAACGAAAATCCAGAGATTGAATCGTGGTGTTTGAAAAGGATGTGTACAGAATCCATTAAGGAGAGAAAAACTATGAAATGTGCCGAATACGAAAATGTAAGCGTAGCTTTGTATCAGTTGTTTCGGGTACAAAGGTATCCTACAAGTCCATTTACTAAAACCCATACAAAATTCCCGTGTTCTTGATAACTCAACAACCCCCAAACTCGACATCCTCAGGGTCCACAAAGTGTCGAGTTAGTGAGGTTCTACTGTATATTTGTTGTATCTACAGTAAAAAATCAGCAACAGCAAGAACAAAAATATATCAATTTTTTCATGTGCAAAAGTTTTAACATTATCATGTGCTGAAAATGTACGATTCTGGAACTGTCTGAGAAAACTGAAACTTTGACTTGACTTAGCAAAGCTAGAAACTTGAAATTTGGCATGTAAATATGTAATAAGTGAAGGGTGATAAGCAGTGCCGGATTAAGGTAAAATGAGGCCCAAGTCTCTCAGATTTTTGGGGCCCCTTTATTTTTTCAAATAATTTTTATTTTTTAGCACCTGTACATTTTTAAAGTATATACAAGAGTTTTTTTCTCAAGATGAATAATACACTTTTTATTAAATCATAATTACAGTATATACATATAAGTTACATACATTTCAATTGAAAATATTCCAGATGATTTGATGAACAATTTAACAAATCATACTATTTTTAGCCTATTTTCAATTTTGAAAAAATAGGCTTATGAGATCACCTTTTGTCCGTGTGTGTGTGTGTGTGTGTGAGGTGTGTGTGTGGCCCCCTAATAAAATCTAAACGTCTGGAGCGATTTCAGTGAAACTCGGTAAGTTCATAGCACTATTCCCGGCGACCTCGACCGTGCCCTTCAAATTTTGTTACGTCTCACCAATCCAACATGGCGGCTGTGCGAAATATTTCACTAGCATTCAATATCTCCGAAACTATTACCGATATCGCCCTGAAATTGTGTACGGTATTAAAGGGCACTACTAGAAGTTCACCTAAGAGACTTTCAAAAACCTGGTGACTACAAAACCAACATGGCGGCCAAGCGAAGTTGAGACTTTTAAATAGACTTTTCTCGTGATTTAACTTTCGAAACGTAATGAAACTTGGTACAGCAAATGTTTATACACATTGCAATGCACTGGAGTCTAATTTAGTTCAATTGTTTACATAACCTCAAAATGGCGGCTGTGCGAAATATTTCACTGACATTCTATATCTCCGAAACTATTACAGATATCACGCTGCAATTTTGTACGGTGATAAAGGGTACTAATACAAGTTTACCTATGTATAATTCATAAACCTGTAAAGTACAAAACGAACATGGCGACCAAGCGAATTTGAAATATTTTAATAGACTTTTCTCGTGAGTTACCTCTGAGCGCAGTGAAATGTGGTACAGTAAATGATTTTGCAGATTGTAATGTACTGCCATCAAATTTAATTCAATTGTTTACATAACCTCAAGATGGCTGCTGTACGTAATTTTAAAATCTCGTTTTTACTTCTTGTGTTCTAATCATGCGATTGAAGTTTGAATACCACACGTACACAATAATCTTAATATAATAGTACAAAAATAAAAATCCAACCTGGCGACAATATGAAATATTTAGACGGTTCTCAATATCTACGAATCTGTTGCAGCAATTAAACTGAAATTTTGTATGTTGATAGAGGCAATTAACATGAGCAGGATATATGAAAATAGGCTGTATAGTTCTTCACGGAACTACTTGTTACTTCTGTAAAATGTATTCAAAAATATTTTTCTTCTGTTTTTTTTTTTCGGTTAATGAAATCTTCTACATGTCATCAAAATTAATTTTTCGCAGAACACCTGACTCGATATAAATTAAACTTAGCATGTCTAATCGTTCTTGTGACTTGGTACTTCTTTGCGCACTTTTGATCCGTTTCAATTTTTAAAACGAGCGCTGCGCAAAACAATTAGTTATCATGAGGGTCAGGAAAATGCGAAAAGCAATTTCAAAGTTCGGAAAAACAGACTCAAGCATGTCTTGAATAAGAATTTCGTAAAGTTCAGAATGAGTGAACTCAGTTTTTAAAGGACATTGTAATTTAATATAATGCTGGAACTGTCTCAGTTCTGGATAATTTTTTTCTAAATCTTCGGAATAAAATTATCTGGGGGCCCTAGGCCTGGGCCTAGTCAGGCCTAATGGGTAATCCAGCATTGGTGATAAATACAATCAAAGACCAATTAATTCTAGTTCAGGGGTAATAACCCATTTTTGTTACTTAAAGAAAAATACTAATTTGCTGATTTCAGGTGTTTCTTAACAAAAGATATAGAACTATTGGTCATTTGTCTTATTTCCTTTGTGAAACCTAACTTTCTATAAACTGTCAAGTTTGGGATTTGTATGCAAATTAGCTACCTAGTATTCACGATTTCTGTTGTTGTTGTTTCCTATGGCTAGCCCGGATTCCAATACATCAGCTTTCTTGCGTTCCAATAGAGTTGTGTGAGGTTTCCAGAAGTTCTAGCAGTCACATCAAGTTTGTTGCAATGTAGCAGGGGCCCCTTATCCATTTTACTTCTAGGTTCGTGACAAAGTGTGCATTCTTCAGATCTCAGGATGTTGATTCGTTTCAGATGAGCTGCAAGGCAGTCGTGGCCAGTGTTAAGTCTGATGAAGGCTACAGATTCTCTTCTTGGTGTTAATTTATATTGATCCCATTTAGCATCAATGTCTTTCCATAATTTGGTATCTGCTGTTTTCTTTGCCATTTCTTCATACCTGTTTTTGATAGTATTTTTCAAGATCCTTTTTGCTGACATAAAATCAGTCTGACTGACAGGTTTTTGTAGTGTGGTACCTTTTTTTGCTAATCTGTCTGCCTCTTCATTTCCTGCTATTCCAACATGAGAAGGGATCCACTGAAATGAGATCTGTTTGTGGAGTCTTTGAAGGGTTTTTATCATACAAAAATTTCTTTCAGTTCTTTATTTTGGGGCTTATAATTTGACGAGATGGCTTGGATGACTGCTTTTGAATCTGTAATGATAACACATTTTTGATAATCAATGTTTCTGCCTAATAACTGATGGAGTGCATGTGAAATTGCTCTTATCTCAGCACCAAAGTTTGTTTTGTTTTGGCCTACTGGGAAGTAGAGTGAGAAGAGAGATGAATGTATTCCTGCTCCAGTTCTATTTTCTTTGTCTTGTGAGCCATCTGTAAATATTTTTAGCTATTGATTAGATGGATATCTTTCTTCTATTTTACAGAGGGCCAGTTGTTTTAGATCTTGTGGTGAAGAGTCTTTCTTGCAGACCTCTTCCAACAAAGTAAGATCTGTAGTCACTTGTATATATTCAATGGGGTTGACTGGCATACAGAGTGGTTCAAGTTTTATTTGCAGATTGTTCTTATTGATGTATTCTTTGGCGAGACTTAAGGGATCTTTTTGTGTTTTAAGATTGGGGCTAGAAACTGGTTTTTTGATCCATGTCATTTGAGGTAATCTTTGTATACTGAGATATGCATTGGTTGTTTGATGTTTCATCTCTTCTTCTATTGGTAAGTTGTGGGTATATAATTGCAAGGTGGTTATAGGTGTGGTTTTTATTGCACCTGTTATGATTCGTAGGGCATTATTCTGACACCTCTCGAGGCGATCAATGTTTGACTGGGGTGCTGTAGAGAGTACTTCACTGCCATATTTTATGATAGGTTTGATGTAAGTATTGTAGGTTTTGTTGAGTGTGTCTTGAGTGCTCCCCCAAGTAGCTCCTGCTAGTCTCTTTTACCGTGCACATTAAATCACTCACTACGACCATGATGAGGAGTTGCAACAAGTCCAGAGATCGGAGTTTCGAATCTTGGGTTTTTCCACTCCTTGCAGGCAAATCTCGGGAATGTACCTTATTTCAAGTCCCGGAGCACCTGCCCCATCCCAGTCCCTAATACAGCTGCACACACTACTACAGTCATTAACAAAACACAGGTTCAGACAAGCCCAACATGTACCCTAGTACATGGGACTGATGGCCAAGATGACCCAAGCCCCTAAAATTAATCAACAAGAACTAGTCTTTTTTAATTTCTCTGTAATTAGTTAGTTAATGGTACTAATACAACAAGAAACTTGTAAATTGGCATCATGAAAAGTTATAAATTAAGATTGAGGAGAGTCCCGCGGCGTAGCTGAGCTCGTGATATTGTGCACCATGGCCATCAGGGCAGCTGCAGCGAGTCTGGAGATCAATGGTTCGAATCCCGGCGCTGACAGTGGCTATCCTGAGTATGGTTTTATCCTTTGTGATTGTGATTTTGTAACAGCTAATTTTTCGCAGCGGGGTGATTGGCCTCACTCGCAACCTTCTTGGGGCTGCCCCTTCCAGCCTTCCGGATTGCTGCCCATTAACATCGGGGTGGGTCCCCTAGCCTTTGTAAGCCCCCTCACTAACTGCAAGGCAGCAGGTGGCGTCTGATGGTTCCTCCGCCTTGTTCGCTGTTGGGACATTATCAGTCATTCTCTTCTGCCTTCCAAGCTGTTGACCATTCTGTGTTAATTGTGTTTGGTCCGCAAAAGCTATTTTATTTCACTCAAGTCTGACGGCAAGCCGATGAGGACTCCCCGATCCACCATGTGGGCGTATCACCTCCCCCCCTGCTATGACACCATAGTAAGTTCATAGGATTGTATGTCTACTGTGGTTTATTTTCCTATGTAGATTTATACAATCGTAGGTTGATGTTATTTCAAGATAGCCTTCATGAATGGATTATTCTGGAATGTGTGAATATGGGTATTCACTGTATGTTGTAGTTATTTTGTCATATATACAGTATATGTTCCAGCTGCTGAAATCCAGCCTGAAGGATTGTGTAGCCCTGATTCTGGGGAGGAAGAATTGGGTTCTTCTTGGATTGCAGTGTTAGATTCAGATATGCTACCTCTGGGACAACTCGGGCGAGGATCAATTATTGGGCTGTACCCACCTTGGTAAGTTTAATGCTACTGTGCTTAAGCTTTTTTCAGGGACAATGAAGGGAATTGGAGGGATGTACTGTGGTTTGTTAAAATTCAGCAATGTTATTAATAGAAGATTTTTTCAAAACCATTCAGTGTATGTTTCCCCGTGTATTTACAATCAATATTTTCTGGAGAGAAGGATGGAAACAGGAAAAATAGGATCAAACAATGTTGGGCTGAATGGTTTTGTTGTTTAAGCACTTGGCCATCTAAATCCATGATTGCAGGTTTAATCCTGGCTCAGTTGGATGTTATTTATGTATAATTAAATGTCACAATCTTGTTTCAGTATATTTATTGACATGTTAAAGATCAATAATCACAAGAAAGGAAGGATGAAAAGGTGAAAGATAAAAATAGTATTGAACTATGTCAGGCTGAATGGCGCTGTTGATTAAGCGTTAGCCATCTAAACCCAAGGTTTCATGCAAGTACCTTGGCATCTCTAATGCCACAGCAGTTAAGAGAGACATTAAACTAATAACATTATTACTGACAAATGGAGGCTTTCAACTGTTAGATCGGTTGGTTGGTTCTTAAGTTTAGGGGCTGCGACAACGCGGTCATGTAGCCCCGTGTACTTTGGGTGTGTGTAGAATCTGTCTGATAACCGGTGTTAATTGTGATGACTGTATTAGTGTGTGTTATCTGTTTGTTAATTTAAGTACTGCAACTAAGAATTTTTCAAATAGTTCCTACTTTTGCCGCCAAGCGCCACCGTCAACGACTACTAGGCCAAGTTCAGGACTGAGCTACTAGATGCCGCCGCAGTCGGCTCTTGGCAACGAACATAGAAACCTAAGAGCGTTGTTTACATTCTTAACCTATCCAATTTAGCTTCACACAGGTGCAATTAGTGGAAGGATCTTTAACATGCCATAAATCTATGACATGGGACCGCCGGCTTTACTTCCCCTCCGAAGGAAGGCATACTGAGGGATTTTTAACGCTCTTAAAAAATCCGACGGCTTCGGCCGGGTTTGAACCCGCTATCTTGGGCATAGAAGCTCAGCATGCTACCGACTACGCCACCGAAGCCGCTAAAACTGTTAGATCATGTAATGTACAAATAGTACTAGCCATGTAGATGAAGATAGAGAATTTAAAAGCCTGCTACATGTGGGATTTGAATTCAAGTGTTCAGAATTTGCCTCGGGTGCTTTACTAACCGAGCTAATGTGAAGTACTCTTTTATATCACCCACTTTGGGATTGTAAATATTAGATTTTCACAACTAGATTTGGCCAAACTGATCATGAAAATACATATTTTGGAATCTAACTTATAGCGGGTGACATTAATTTCAGAAGTTTCACAATGTTTTAACATTTTGCTTTGACAATCCAGCGCCAATATATGACTCGTCCCAATTATTTCTAATTCAAGTACCGTATTTACTCGAATACGACCCGCCCCCGAATAAGACCCGAACCCTGATTTTGAAGAACAAAATTAAAAAAAAAAAAAAAATACTCAAAATTATTTACTATCCTAACTAGAAAAACAGAATAGCATTTATCCAAAATAGTTTCCAACAGTTTTGAAGTCGTCCTAAAATAACACACATCAAACGATTAAAAATACAAATAAAAGTACACAAACACTTCATTCATCGTCATCAGAAGTACCAACTTCGGAACTTTTATCACCATCACTTTCCCAATAAATGTCGTCATCACTGCCATCCATAGCATTCGAAATACTAAATTTCTTGAAGCTCTTCCGTATGAGATCTCTAGAGATACGATTCCATGCCGTCAAAATCCACGAACACAGCAGTTGAACTTTCGGGCGCTGGATACGACCAGTTGGAGTCGGTGTGTGCTTATCGGCCGCCATCCGCTCCGTACACAGCTGTTTCAAGGCTGCTTTGAACGGGCGGTTCACGCACTTAGACGTCATCTCGCTCAATCACGAATACATGACTCGTCAATATCATATTTCCTACCGGGCACGATTTCCAATAACTTCAGCTTCCCTCACAACTTTCAATTTCTCACTCACAGTAAATGACCGCAAACGTTTCGTAGCATTCATGTTTACACTCGGAGAACGTGCGTGTGACTGTATGTACAGTAAAACTTGTTTTATACGATTCACACTTATACGTTTTCTACACTTATACGATTTTTTTCTTGGTCCCGGCAAAATCCCTATACTTTCCATGTTAATTTATTTCCGATATACGTTTTACATTTATTCGTTTTTCACGCTTATACGATCATATCTTACGTCCCCGAGAGAAAAATGCGTCGTTTATACGTTTACAACGGTTTCCCTACCTAAAATCTCTAAAAATATTGGAGCTAGAAACTTATGAGACGCACTGTACGTTTCTCGGAAACCATCCCTCGCGCGGCGCTATGTTGTGGCGAGAACGACCTTGAAGCTATGTTCAGCCGGAGTTGCGTGTGTTGCGAAATACAACATTACTTGCTTCAGTCATTGTTCTGCCTTGTTCGGTGCTTCAGTTGTGGTTAACCTTGATAGCAGTGAACATGGGTGAAAGGAAAAGGAAGTGCATTACGATTGCTGTTGTTCACTTCTTAACGGGGGCCATCGCTCGCCGCTCGCCCGCGCTGCGGGACTGTCTCCCGCCAGGCACTTTATCGTAATGCGTAGCTCGCGCGGCCTATAGCCTATACTGTAGTTCACAGCTGGTGCTGAAAATGTTCGCCATCCACTGCTCCACATCGCTGGCACCTCTTTATGAAATTGTCATTTACGTTCTGAAGTTCCTCACCACCGATTGACTGTATTTCAACTGTAATATAGTCTTTAAGCTCATTTTCGCGAAAGATTTCCTGTACTTTAAGAAGGTATTTACACACGTTCACGTAATGAAAATCGCATTGGAACATCACCTTGAGCACTAAAGACGTGAGCAATTGACTAAACTGAACCCCACACTGCTCAAGCACACTGCAAAGGAGGGAAACTTGTGGCGCCAAGAAGCGCAATACGGCCAAGTGCTTGACGGGGGACCGGCGCCGCGAGCGAGGGTCCACGTCGCATATAACACCAAGTCCCTGTATAACCCATAATGTCACATACATTTTGCAGTTTTTATTAAGCGACTTTCATTTACGCGTTTTTCACGCTTATACGTTTTTTTCATTTGGTCCCTTGAAAATCGTATAAGTGAAGTTTTTATCTTTATATACGTCAATACGGACCAGAAATGGCAATTAGTATTCCCATGACTGTATGACGCCGCGTGCTTACGGTAAAACAAAGTTATAGCCGGAAGAAGGCTAGCACCATCTAGCGGATACTCGCCACACCCGATATCGCGCGCGGCGGGCAATTTAGATCTTTCAAATTTGGATGACTCAAATAAGACCCGCACCCCAATTTTTCACGTCCGAATTTGTTTAAAAATGTGCGGGTGGTATTCGAGTATATACGGTACTATTTGCATAATATCTAATTCTAGATTTTATCAAGCTAGGAAGGAAAAAATAGAATGGAAGTGTGAATTACCTGGGAAAGTAGACAATAGATTCACACATTGCATGACGAATGAAAGAGAAAGTGAGAGGACTCCTCAAGTTCAACGCGCCCCGCCTGGCAGCGCTAGTGTGGGCAAGTTCCACGCTGCCGGTCCACTGGTCTTAGGGATAATGCCAAGGGAAACGAATTACTTTGTAACTGATACTCTTTTAAAACGTAATAATAATAATATCGTATGGCCTCGGGTGCCTGGTGCAAGCTTTGTTAATTGACACCCAGAGGGTAGCTTGCATGTCGAATTTCGTCGTTCCTTTGAACGCTATGAAAGTCAAGGAGGTTAGATATCTAAACTCCTTGACACTACAGCGCTTTCAAGTAGAGAATGTAGGAACTTTGTGTTGGCGGAAAATCCCGAGATTAATCTTGCCATTGAACACGGCCTACTGAATTCAAATGGGTTCTTTAACATGCCAACAACGTATGACATGAGTATCGTGATTTTTGTCGCCTTCAAAAATCACTTACCATGGCCAGGGGCGAACCTGCAATCTTGGGGTTGGTAGTCCGACACTATAACCACTCACCCACCGTGGCAAGCGATTACAATTAAAATAACACGGCAGGGCACAATGGAAAATATAATTCACCGAAATAAGTACTACGATCTCCATTACATGTTACGGAAAGCACAGATTCCTGGAGTAGTCTATACAGACTGTTACTTTTGTTGTTTCTTGTTGTGGCAATTTAGTTTCCTCAGATTGAGAGACTAAAGAAGGTGAATTTGTGGGTCTGAATCTAATTAATGAAAATAGGGGAATGTCAGAGCGGCTCTTGAGAACACTAGTGACAGAGTTGAGATGGCTATTCTCAGAGGGAGTGATGCCTATGTGGTGATTACCTAATTCCTCAATGAGGGAAATAAATTGTGCTATGGGATTGAGCGCGTTAATTACTGTTTGCCTGACTGATTTACAAAGGCTAATACCAATAGGTGGGTGGATAAGGACCATCGTGGTGGGTGAAGCGTACCACAGCTCTTTCTCGAAATCAAATGTCGGGAATGAGACGTGGCCCGGTGAGGGAGGGGGTGAGCTAGAGAGTGAGGAATCTGATTTTGGTGAAGCTGGTTTAAGTGGAACGAGTGTACCATCTCCTTTGTGGGTAGGCCCACTCGGAATTAGTGTTTTTGGATTGACGGGTATAATTTGGGCTTTTAGGGTCATCAGGGTCCTGAGTTATCAGGAATGTTAAGCCCTGGTACGTTAATGTGCGAGGTTTAGTGTCAGTGCACGACATGTTTGTGTTCGTGAGTGTAGACTATAAGTGCGTGTAATGAGTAAGAGGTGATGAGAGATAGTGGTCAAATACCTTGGTCGACAAGAGAATAAGGAAAGAGAAAAACAAATTTACCAGTCACTCAAAGTTATCCAGTTTAAATACAGTTGGAGCTATGACGTTGAGTGTGCTGATGAAATTTGAAGTTACTTGAAATAATTAATTAAATAATTAATTATTGGCTGCTTGGTAGGGTGAGGGGATGAGCTAAACTTGTATTAAAACTCGAGGGAGACAGGAGTTGCTTGACTAGGATGGTTACAGGGTGGGTATGGTGTTGGATATTTGAATGGTAGAGGAGTGACTTAATCTGCTCTGTTACCAAGGGGGATGCAAATTAAGCCTATAGGAACGTAGTGGAATGGCTTGAAATATCGAAGTCGAGGCGATAGCAAGGCCTAGGCTTGGTAGAAAGGCTGGCAAGGCTGGCGGATTATCGATTTCATCAATTAGCATTAGAAGACGGAGCTTGGAGCAGTGGCGTGCAGTTGCTTGGATGCTGGACTCGGAATGAGATAATCAAGCTTGTAGGCATGAGTGCATTGCCTAATAGAATGGGAACCTGGTGCTCTCAATGAGCTCCTTACGCCCCTTTATATAGTGAATTTTTTGATTTTAATGAATTGTTTTAGGTAAAATTTGTTGTTTTAAGTGATTTTACACCGTACCAATTTGATAGGTCGGCAGTGGGTGCAATGATTGATTGGATATATTGGTTTGAAATGATGTATATCATTTAATTAATTATATATATATATGAATAAGATTATCTCTCAACAGTAATTCGTCCGTTCGCTGAGGGACAAGCACAAAACAGTAATATTAACAAAGAAATAGCCTATGTTTGAAGTAGGCCTACACGAAACATAAAATGCTGATGTACACAAGACACAATGAACTGAATTTAAGAACTGAAAGCAAAGAAAATTCAATTTAATTCACACAAATATCTCACACAGTAGCTTCCCCCGCACTTTTCTATGACCCGGTTCGACGGAACAACAGGACACGTTGGACATAATCGCTTGCAGTGCTTGTAGCAGCGGGACCACGAACTACCGTTCTATAATGGCGGAGTCCTCACACTAGGTCCTTCTATTCGTCATGCACATAGTATAGCAGCACAAACCCCAAGAAAACAAACACTTTGACTAAGTCACTGTCAGTGATTGAAAGAAGAATGTACTTTAGTTAGTTATTTGAGTTTTAAGGGGCAGAACAGTGAGGTCATCTGCCCCTAGAAGAAGAATGTATTTTACCTGGTATTGTTCTTCATGAGGTGGAGATCCGGGGTGGGGGAAAATGAAGGGAGAAAGGATTCCATCACAGGTGGGGAGTATGGAAGCCACCTAATGTTTAGCCCAGGGTCACTTCTAGAATGAAGAATAAACTGGTGTGCAATCCTGAATTATCTTAGATCAGGGAAGGAGGCTGAAAGGTGGCATCTGTTGATAACTTTGACTGTGAAGCAATTCTCGAAGACCATGTTATGGGACGAGGCATGGGTGGAAATGAGGAGTTAGTTGTTGTGCTGTTTGCAAGTGCTTCTGTGGTTGTTTGTATGGATGGACAGGTGAGGCTAATACAAGGTGTCCGGGTTAAAGGTATAATAATATAAAATTTAATAACTTGAGAAGTAGGGGAGATATTCATTGGCAGTTTGTTTCTACGAATAGGGTAACTCAAAATGTTTCCTAAGATACCTAATACATCTCGATATGCGCATCATTAGTGGCGCTACAGACATCTAGTCTGTATTCCACTTCTCTCCAAATGTTCTGCAGCATTGTAGGCGTAACATTTGCAATAGCTGCACGAATGTGATGACGCAGATCTGGTAGATCACGAACTGGTGTCTGGTACACTTGATTCTTGAAAAACCCCACAGGAAAAAATCAAGTTGCGTAATGTCGGGACTTCTAGGGGGCCAAGCAATTGATGGACTACCTCTCACAATCCAGCGATGCACATGTGGTACCACCGCAAGCAAACGCAGAAAACATTTTGAGTTACCCTAGTTGTAGAAACAAACCGCCAATAAATATCTCCATTATTTCTCAAGTTATTAAATTTTATATTATACCTTTAACCCGGGACACCTTGTATAGAAAGCAGGGCAGTTCTTGCATTCTAACTGATAGATCACATTTTTGGGAGAACAGTTACTGTGACTCTGGTGGTTGTTGTTGTTGTTGTTGTTGTTGTTGTCGTTGTTTGAGTCTTCAGTCTCTTGTTTGATGAAGATCCCATGTCTCCCTGTCCTGAGCTAATCGTTTCTTCTCTACCACATCCTACATTGGAGGCAATCTGTTTAACATACTATAACCTTGGTCTACCCCTACAGTTCTTATCCTTGACCCTTCCTTCCATAACTAACTTTGCTATTCTTGGGTGTCTTAGTATGTGTCCAACCAACACATCTCTTCTCTTCATTAGCAGTCGCCAGAAACATATCCCCTTGCCCACTCGTCTTCATAACTCTTCATTTGTTGCTCTATCTACCCATCTGATCTTCATCATTCTCCTGTAACACCACATTTCAAATGCTTCTATTCTCCTCTTTTCTGCTGTGGGAACAGTCGAGTTTCACTTCCATACAGCGCCACGCTCCAGACAAAGGCTTTCAAAAATTACTTTCTAATACCTAAATCTATATTTGATGTCAATAGATTTCCTTTCTGTAGATATGCTTTCCTTGCCTGAGCCTATCTTCTTTGCTTTGTCCATCACTGGTTGTTTTGCTTCCTAAGTAGCAAAAGTCTCCTACTTTAGCTTTTCAACTGTTAATTTGATACCAATAGGAGTTTCTGACCCTGATCTCAAATCTTCTTTTCAATTTTTTTGGAAAGTAAGTTAAAATTTGAGAGGGAAAGTGCCTTACATGTGTATGTAGATGATAGTCCCACACATTGTAGAACAAAACATTAAAAAAATGAAACCTGACTTAATTCATTGTCACTGGTGAAACTTAGGTTTTACTGAACTTTTGTTTTCATGCTCTCTTTCAAACAGAGTCTTTTCATTTCAGGCTAACTATGCGGATTGAGAGAATGAATTTGAGTGTGATCATGAGTATCGCTCACGCTGTCCTGGTCTCAGCTGGTTCCCCTACAACGTTGGCTCCCCCGCCCCCGAAGATCATCTCATTGCAGGAGTTTGGCTGTCCCTGTATACAAGGTCAGTAACTATATCTAGAATATGTTAGTCTCAGTTGGTACTCCTACAACGTTAGCCCTCAGCCTCATGAGGTCATGTAACTATATGATTACATAATACTCACTCACTCAGAAGGCTTCTATGGGGCATGAAGATCCTGCCCTGATCTCACAAAATGCCTCCACTGAACTCTGCCCACATTCAGATGTTTACTAAGTTTGGAGATTTCATTTTTCTAGGAACTTCCTAGTCTTCCCTCTGGCCATTTTTTCTCTTGGTTCTTCTTTAAAGATTTGTAAGACCATCCTATTATCTCCCATCCTTAGTAAATGACCGACCCATTGAAGTCTTCTGGAGTTAATGATGTTGAGTGTTGGTGTTGGTTGTGATAGTGTATGTCTTTATTTGATATTTTTTTTCAGCTTTGAGATGTGGAGTCAAAAGAACAGAATCCATAACAATTTTTTTAATCACATGCAATATTTTTCAGTTTTTTCCTCACATTTCCCAATAAATGGGATTATATTGTGTTGACTGAGTGAAAAGTTGAAATATTAATGAGGCCCACACCAAGGACAGAGAAGAAAATGCATCCAACGTAGTACCGGAACTCTATATAACTCCTGCCATGGAACAGAAGAGTGGAGGAAAGCAAACTTCTAGCTGAGACATGTTTTCATGAGGACCGTGGCCCACGGGTTTCATCATAGAATCTGCACGCAAAGAGGATACCACACAGCCGCTGAGCAGTGCACTTGCACCCTGTGTGGACATAGATGTTGCCAGTGTCAAAATTATACTCACCTGCCAAGCTAGGACAGACTTATTTAATGTTCTATGCTAAGAATGAGAACTTCTGACAATCACCATATTGTAAAAACCTGTACTCATTGTGTTTGATAAGTATTTAGATCCTACTGTAAATGGTGTGTGTTTAACAGAAACATGGTTTGCATATACTTGTCCACTGAAATACTGCTATTTTTTAACTCCCTCACTCCAATTTGGCAACTCGATCTTAGTCGACTTGTGCACCAACTGGGTACTAACCAAGATGAGAAATTACTTGATAGAATATCAAATTAAGAAACTGAAATCTGAATTTTGAGTCCAGTACAGTACCGTATTTACTCGCCTATAAGACCCCCTCACCTATAACACCCCCCCTCAATTTTCTACTATTATTGGGGGAAAAAATGATTATAAAAAAAAAGGAATTGGGAAGGAGAAATAATCAGAAAAATATAGCAAACAAGCTGACCCGGCAGACGTTGTCCTGCCAATCAAGGAAATTGTTGTAAATTTGTTTCTTGAAGTGCTTTTGGATACACAATATTTTTTTCAATTTCTGTTAACTGCCTCTAAACTATCGTGAATTGAATTAACTAATTTAGAAACATTCGTTGGAGCGTGCACAACAACTCTCCAAAGTTTCTTCGGTAACGGATAGATGGCATTTAACGCATACGGGATTTGGTTTAAATGATTCGTGCACTGTCACTCATTTGTTGAATCTACTCGTGCTCTACCAACTGTGAAATGGATTTACTAAGTTAGAAAGCTTCACGTAAGTGTACACAACAACTCATCAAAGATTCATCGCAACCGATGAATAGTATATGAACGCATACAGGATTTTGTTGGAACGCTTCGCGTGTCGTCACTCATTTGTTACATCTACTCATGCGCTACCAATATTGTAAAATGGATTTACCAAGTTGAACACCTTCCCTGGCATGTACACAACAACTCATCAAAGTTTCATGGGAATCGGATGAATGACATATGAACGCATAAGTGAGTTTCTTTAAACGATTCGCTTGCCGTCACTCATTTGTTGAATCTACTCATGCGCTACCTATTGTAAAATAGATTTACCAAGCCTGAAACCTTCTCTGGCGTGTACTCAATGATTCACCAATGTTTGATCGCAATCGGATGAATGATATATGACCGCATACGGGACATTGTGGAAACGATTCGCGCGCCGTCGCTCATTTGTTGAATCTACTCGTACGCTACTTATTAAAAACTGGATTTACTAAGACAGAAACATTTCCTGGAGTGTACACACCAATTCACCAAAGTTTCATCGCAATCGGATAAATGGTATATGGACGTATACGGTACTTTGTTGAAATGATTCGCATGCCGTCACACATTTGTTGAATCTACTCGTGCGCTACCTATTGTAAAATGGATTTATTAAGCCAGAAACCTTCCGTAGGGTGTACACAACATCTCACCCAAGTTTCATCGTAATCGGACGAATGGTATTTGAACGCATAAGGGACCTTATTGAAACGCTTCGTGCGTCGTCGCTCATTTGTTGAATCTACTCGTGCGAAACCTCCTGTGAAATGGATTTACTAAGTTAGAAACCCTCACGTAAGTGTACACAACATCTCACCCAAGTTTCATTGCAATCGGATGAATGGTTTATGAACGCATACGGGACTTTGATTAAAAGTTCACGCGTCGTTGCTCATTTGTTGAATCTACTCGTGAGCTACCTATTGTAAAATGGATTTACTAAGTTAGAAACCCTCACGTAAGTGTAGGCCAACACAACATCTCACCCAAGTTTCATCGCTATCGGACGAATGGTATTTGAACGCATACGGGACATTGTTGAGACGCTTCGCACGTCGCCGCTCATTTGTTGAATCTACTCGTGCGCAACCTCCTGTGAAATGGATTACTAAGTTAGAAGCCTTCACTTAAGTGTACACAAAACTCATCAAAGTTTCATCTCAATCTATGAATGGAATATAAACTTATACGTGATTTTGTTGAAACGTTTCGCGCGTCGTCACTCATTTGTTGAATCTAGCCGTGCGCTACCTAATGTGAAATTGATTTACTACGCCAGAAGCATTCCCTGGAGTGTACACAACATCTCACCCAAGTCTCATCGCTACCGGACGAATGATATTTGAACGCATACGGGACCTTTTTGAAACACTTCGCACGTCGTCGCTCATTTGTTGAATCTATTCGTGCGCTATTTATTGTAAAATGGATGTACTAAGCCAAACACCTTCCATGGAGTTCGCTCAACATATCACCCAAGTTTCATGGCAATCGGATGAATGGTATATGAACGCATACGGGACTTTGAAACGCTCTAACGTGCAGAGACAAACAGTAGAATTCGACATCACTGCCACCTTTGGTATAAAACACAACTTTTCGCCACGGGCGGAGTGTATGTAATGGCGGTAGTTGCACAGGTTGCGACCAGGTGGCTCTAACGTGCAGAGACAAACCGTCCAAAGACATCAGCTTTCACGAAGGCCAAGGCTATGGGTTTCCATGACGACTGTTTTTGACTGTATATTGTGGTTCTAAAATTGTGTGTAAATTGTGGTTCTAAAATTGTGTTCATTCCACCTACCGGGTCAGATTGTGAATCTAAACCATACATGGACCCACCCTAATATACATACCAAATTCCATCAAAATCGGTTCAGTCGTTTAGGAGGAGTTCAGTCACATACACACGTGTCGAAGAATTATATATATAAAGATAGGCCTACAACATTCCAGTTAACGGTAAAACCCACACTTCTGCCTGCACCACCTGAGCGTTGTTACGACATACACCCCCTACCCTCCAGCTTAAGAGTAATGGGTCTCGCGTCCCGCGCGGCCGAGTGTAGTGTATAATTAAGAAGCGCACAGTACACAAGCAGGACTGAAGATGAGCAAGAGAACAAGTTTTACGGCATCCTTCAATTTGGAAGTGCTAGAATTTGCTGCAGAAAATGGAGTGAAAGCGTCGAGTCGTAAATACGAAGTGCAGCCGTGTATGATTCAGTATTGGCACAACCAAAAGGAAAAATTATTGGCGACGATTCCACTGAGTGATCTCGAGCACACTTGCAGAAAAAGTAAGAAGAAATAAATTTTTAATATTTCTTATTAGAGTACTTTATAAAAGTCGGTCGATATTAGAAACAAATCTTCCGTATTTCGGGTGCCGCACAACGTGGCAACAATGCATAATCTTGAACACAACACACGCACTGCTGTGTGCCGGCAGAGCTGCCTTAGTCCTGTAGCCAGTCAGCTGTGATGATGCAAGGCAGTGGCTATTTATATGGGCTATTATAACTTTGTTAGTTAGTTATTGTTGTTTTAAGGGGCGGAACTACGTGGTCATCTGCCCCTTATTATAACTTTATTGCAAATAAAGTATAGGTTACAATAACTACCGTATTTGCTCGCGTATATCTCGCCCCCGCGTATATCTCACACCCCATTTTTTTAGTTGAAATTTCAGGAAGAAAAAAGTACTCGCATATATCTCGCATTCATTTTTGACGCCGTCATATAAATGACCGTAATAACCTTGAGGTATAAACACGTTCGATTTAGCGCGCCACAACAGTCGTTATTGTCCAGGAACTTACCCGAAGCGATACTAACAGGACGAGCGAGCAACGACTAGTTGATCCGAACTTGTCCGATGCGAGCCGATTAGGGATCGAAACGCTGCACTGCCATGTATACGTTTGAATTAGCGATTAGCGCACCACAACAGTCATCCGTAGGTTCATGAAAAGAAAGGGCTTGTGTCTGCGAAGGCAAACATCTCTCTGTCAGAGAATGCCGAGTGATTTCAATGACAAAATTATCGAGTTTCATCGTCATGTGATAGCAATGCGGAAGAGGAACAATTACCTGCTATCTCAAATCGGCAATGCAGATCAGAGTCCGATAAACTTCGACATGCCATCCAACACTACCATAAACAAGAAGGGAGAACCTAGCGTCCTTGTGCGTACAACTGGGTGTGAGAAACAACGCTGCACAGTCATGCTAGCAGTAACCGCGGACGGAAGAAAATTGCCACCATATGTTATTTTTAAAAGAAAAACAATGCCTAAAGCGAAGTTTCCCAAAGGCATTCATGTTCGCGTGCAAGAGAAAGGATGGATGGATACGGCTCTTATCCAGGACTGGGTCCGTACAGTGTGGGGAGCACGGCCAGGGGCATTCCTTCGACGCCCGGCAATGCTAGTGTGGGACAGTTTCCGCGGACACTTGGTGGAAGACACGAAGAAACGTCTTCAAGAAATGAAAACGGATCTTGTTGTAATTCCTGGTGGACTCACACATTATCTTCAGCCCTTAGATGTTTCCGTCAATAAACCCTTCGAGGACAACATGTGTAAATTGTACGCCGAATGGATGGCGGGAGGGGACCACGACCTGACGCCAGCAGGCAAAATAAAGAGACCGTCCGTTGAACTCGTGTGTGATTGGGTTATATGGGCGTGGGTTATGGTGTCGCCGGACATTGTTGTGAAGAGCTTCTTGAAGACAGGCATCACAAATGCATTGGACGGAAGTCAGGATGAAGCCGTGTCGGATGATGACCAGAATGATGCACGCGAGAGTACCTCGGAGATCGGTAGCAGTGACGGCAGTGATAATGAATAGGGTGAGTACCGTATACCAGTTGCCTTGTTTCAATAATGAAAATTTTGTGTTTTTTCGGGAATACGGAGATTCCCCGCGTATATCTCTCGCCAACAAATTTCACTCATATTTTCGGCTCGCATATATCTCGCTCCCGCATATATCTCGCACCCCATTTTTTTAGTTGAAATTTCAGGGAAAAAAGTGTGAGATATACGCGAGCAAATACGGTATTTTGTTTGTTGATTTTAGGATGCTAGGTGCTCCTTTTTGTGCCTTTATACCATACCATCCTTACCTATATCAAGGGAAATTTTCACCTATTATACCCCCCCCCCCCCTATTCGGAAAAAAAGGGAGTGTTATAGGCGAGTAAATACGGTACTTATTTTTAATTCCCTTAATTTGTAGAGATTTGAAGCCATTATTTTTCAATGTTGCCTATACAAATTGACTTTTTGTAGCTTTGCAGTCGGTCAACACGATTGTGCCCAATGATGGGCGGGGTACAAGATACAAATGCAGTATATAAATACACTCCTGGAAAATATTAGTTACTATTCACAATTAAATGGGGCAATTTAGGATTACACGTTTTGACCATCGAATGGCCATCACCATCATCACTGTGCTCAATTATAAATTTTCACTAATGTAAATTCACTATTGTAGTACAGTAGCATCGTTCGGTGAATTATTATGATTCGCTTGAATCTCATCATACTTTAGGTTTTTGTGAATTACGTGAGTAACGGTGTATACAATTTAGAATAACACACTGCAATACACTGTAACAATAATAGACTGATTAACAGGTTTTGGCATGCCCTAGAAAAATAATTATAATGTTCAGTTATCTTGGTATTGGTAATCCTTACTATGATGTTAGCTTAGTGCCTTTGATATCGCTACTGTCGTGGTGCTCTATTATGCCTCCTGTCGTTCACATGTCATTTAGTGCGCTATCTGTTATGGGAATTATGTAACTGAGGTTTTGAAAAGACTAACGTTGTACCTGAACCAAACTGAATGAGGTTGGAATGACTTATGAAAGTGTATGCTATGGACTCTGGAACTGTTTCATTACTATCGTAAGACACATGTCCCTTTGGTTGCTGCCGGTCTATTAGACGGTATAGGACTCTATGAAACTACCTTTATACCTCTGTTGATAATAGGCACAATTTGCATCCTCATCCTATAACATATTTCCCAAAACCCCTTCACGTTTTCATTCCTTGCCTCATTTTTGGCCTATTTTCATTTTATGAAGAAAAAAAATAGGCTTATAAGATCACCTTTTATCCGTGTGTGTCCTCGTAATAACTTCTAAACTGCGGGAGCGATTTCAATGAAACTCGGTAAGGTCATAGTACTATTTCAGCCGACCCCAACCGTGCCCTTCAAATTTTATTAAGTTTCACTAATCCAACATGGCAGCTGTGCGAAATATTTCACCGGCATTCTATATCCCCGAAACTATTACTGATATCACCCTGAAATTTTGTACAGTGATAGAGGGCACTACGAGAAGATCACTTATGAGACTTTCAAAAACCTGTTAACGAAAAAAACGAATATGGCGGCCAAGCAAAGTTGAAACTTTTAAATTGATTGTTCTTGTGATTTAACCATCCAAACGCAATGAAACTTGGTACAGCAAATATTTATACACATTGTAATGCACTGGCATCTAATTTAGTTCAATTGTTTACATAACCTCAAGATGGGGGCTGTGCGATATTTCCATATTAAGTTTTTATTTCTTGTCTCCTAATCATGCGATCGAAGCCAACGTTTGAATAATGAACCTACGCAATAATTGTCATCTAATAGTACGTAACTCTTAAGACCTACATATATAAAAATCCAAAATGGCGACCATCCAATATATTTAGGACGGTTCTCAATATCTACAAATCTATTACAGCAATCAAACTGAAATTTTGTGTGTTTATAGAGGCAATTAACATAAGTTGGATATATGAAAATTGGCTGTTTAGTTCTTCACGGAACTACTTGTTTTTATTATTTTATTTTAGCAGTGTGGAGAGTGGTGATCTTTCTAAAAATGTGTGTTCATTCAGATTCGCTGGATTATCTTTCTTCGCTAGATATATTTCTATGGATTCTTTTATGTTGAGAGCTTTACCCTTTGCTTCGTGGTGTAGAATTTTCAAGTCTGTTTCTATGTTGGTGCTCGCATATGGCTGAACATTCGTTGTGTTTAATCACATTTTTGTGTGCTTTATATCTTGTTCTGATATTTCTACCACTTTGCCCAACGTAATTAACGTTACGTCCGTCATCTTGGCATGTGAACAAATATACACCTGATTTTGCGTGCAGGTTTTTCTTTGTTAGGTTGCTATTGTGTAGGTGTTAACCGAGCAAGTTGTTAGTTTTGAAAGCTATGTTTAGTCCATGTTTCTTGAAGATGTTTGTTATTTTATAAGTGTTTTTGTTCACGAAATTGAATCGTATGTACTTACTCTCATGCTGGGTTGGTAATCTGCCCTCTTTTTTCTTCCGTTGTTTTTCTAGTATCTGGTTTATCTTTCATAAGTCATTTCAACCTCATTCAATTTGGTTCAGGTACAACGTTAGTCTTTTCAAAACCTCAATTACATAATTCTGATAACAGATGGCGTGCAGGATGACGTGTGAACGACAGGAGGCATAATAGTGCACCATGTCAGTAGCAGTGTGAAGGGCACTAAGCCAACATCGTAGTAAGGATTAGCAATACCTAGATAAGTGAATATTATAATTATTTTTTCTAGTGCAAAACCTGTTAATTAGTCTATTATTGTTATTATTACATTGATGTCGAAGAAGTCGAGGCTGTTTGAAAGAAATGAAACCGGGGAAAGCTACTGGCCCCGACGATCTCCCAGCAGAACTCGGGAATTCTCAACAGTGGCAGGATGGTTAACACGCCTATTTCAGCAGATCATTAAAGAGGGTCGAACACTGAGGGATTGGCAGCGGAGTATCACCGTACCCATTTACAAGAGGAAGGGGAGTCCAGCTGAATGTGCTGATTACCGGCTGATCCGACTTTTGTGTCATGCGATGAAGATATTCGAATGTGTTCTTGATAACAGAATACATAAGATTGTCGAGCTTTCCAAAAACCAAGCTGGATTTGTGAAGAATTGCGGCACAACCGATGCAATCTATGCTGCACGGCTCTTGATTGAAAAGCATCGTGAGAAGAACAAGCCGATTCATCTAGCTTTCCTGGACCTTGAGAAGGCCTTTGATCGTGTACCTCATGACTTAATATGGCTAGCACTGCGAGAGCATGGAATATCTTGTCAACTGGGTTCAGCTACTTTACGTGGATCCACGGAGCTATGTTCAGGCCGCGGGAGCATCCCGTGACTTTCCCATCACCGTCGGCGTTCACCAGGGTTCAGTGCTATCACCGCTTTTGTTCATTCTAGTAATCAAACCCAGCAATGGAACAATCGGCTGCGCAATACGGCCTGCGCCTCAATAAGAAGAAAACCGAATATATGACATCTGACACACAAGCAATCGGAACCATTCAGGTGGACGGTGAAGATCTACCGCGTGTAACGAGATTCAAGTATCTTGGCTCCACGATCACTGCTGATGGCCGACTTGTCGTGGCGGTCAATGCAAGGATATCCGCAGCTTGGATGACATGGTGAACAACAACTGGAGTCATTTGCAACAGGAGGATGAAAGATCACCTCAAATCTAAAATCTATCGTACTGTTATCCGACCTGTCGCACTGTATGGTTGCGAATGTTGGCATACTACGACTGAGACGGAGCGTCGACTGGGAGTCATGGAGACCAGGATGCTGCGGTGGACAGCTGGTGTTGCTAAACTGGATCTCATCCCCAATGAATGCATCAGGAAAAGATTTGGCATTCCACCCATTCCTGAAAAAATGCTCGAGAGCCGTTTAAGATGGTTTGGACATGTGCTGAGGACAGGGGCTGACACTATAACAAAGACTGGTTACATGTTGGAAGTCTCCGGTAATAGACCAAAAGGATGACCAAAACAGCGATGGGCCGATACCCTTCACAAAGATCTGAAGAGCGTCAATCTCCACCCTGACATGGCCCAGAACAGAACTAAATGGAGACATTGAATCTATGTAGCGGACCCTGCCACCAGGCGGGACAAACGCTGAAGAACAAAAGAAGAAGAAGAAGACTATTCTAAATTGTGTACACATTACTCTCGTAATTCACAAAAACCTAAAGTACGACGAGATTCAAGCAAATCATTATAATTCACCTAATGATACTATTGTATTACAATAGTGAATTTACATTAGTGAAAATTTATAACTGAATGCAGTGATCAGGATCTGATGATAGTCACTTGAGGGTCGAAAACGCGTAATTCTAAATTGCCCCATTTAAATGTGAATAGTAACTAATACATGTAATTTCTTCCAGGAGTGTATTTATACAGGGACTTTTACTCAAAATGGGGCCCCGGCCACATGGCTGGCGCAGCACTGCAGGTAGAAGGTCGAGCTAAAGGTCAGACAAGCACATTGCAACACGGAGCTGAGAGTTGCGACGCAGGATTTGACGAGTAAAGTTGACTTCATTATTTCATTTATAGCTTATTTTAAGTTACACTTGTTATAAGTTTATATGTGTGTATGTGGTTATTGTTTAATTGTTATTGTGTTTCAACATTTTATAACGTGTTATTGCTAAGTGTTAAAGCCTATTGCTTCAATTTTTATTTATAGAGGAAATTGTAACATAAGGTTTATGCAACAAACCCTCACAGTCTAGATCACGGGTCGGCAACACGTCGATCGCGATCTACCGGTAGATCGCGAGTGGTTATTTAGAAGATCGCGTGAGTACAGAGAGTGCAGTAGAAAAATTATTGAATAAAATGGACAATTGTTTTTCGTAGCAGAGAAAATGCGTGTTTGTTCGAAACAAGTTTGTAGAACTAGTAGCAACATCTACCTTGAACCTCAGATTGTTTTTCTCGCATTAGTTCAAACAGCCGCTACTTGCGCGCCACTTGTCTCTAAACTGTTTCATTTATCTTTGTGCAATGTGTTGTATTGGTTTGGTACGTATCTGGAGAAGGCGGTGTGTAATTTGAAAGAAAGCTTCTTCCAAATTAACAGGCGGTGAGTTTCGGGCCTCGTGCTGTTTATTGTGGTTACAATATTAACTTCTTTGGTGTCGTTACTGTGAACTGCTAACTTTCGTGTTTTTATAGTGTGTGGACGAGATAGCTTGTGACTATATTCGAACGTGATCTTGTATCAAGAACATAATTGCGTAAATAGTGCAACGACACTTTAGGCATAATGAGTAGCGTATTAAAAAAACGTGAAGTTTATAATTTTCATCCCGAATGAGAACACGAGTTTTTCGTAGCGGAAAGAAATGGCACATGTATTTGTTTGTTGTGTCAAGCTACAATTGCATTCGTGAAAAAAACAAACATCGAGAGACAGTACAAAACTATACACCCATGTGTGAAGATGTAATAGTTTCATTTTTAAATATAGTTGTTTCACAGTATTAAAAAATTAAAAATGTAGCACTTACTATATTTTTAAAAGAAGTAGATCACTTTGATACGGTGGTATGAAACAGTAGATCGCGAAGGCTTTGTGGTTGCCTACCCCTGCTCTAGATGAACTCAAACTAAATATCACGAGAGAAATTGAGGCCATCTCGGTGGATGAACTAATGCGTGTGAATGAAAATTTCCTTAGAAGATGCCAGAAATGTGTAGATGCAGGTGGAGGACATTTTCAACATCTTCTGTGACATGTGACTTCGATTATGTGTTATTATATGTGCTTGTTATTTACATGCGATTCGTACGGGCGCTCTCTCGACCCCAAGCTTACTGAGTTGCCAAGTGCTCATCCGACCCTCCACGTGCCGCACAGCTCTTTGAGTAAAAGACCTTGTACTGTCTCCGTCCACCAGCTCATGGCCTTAGGGGGCTGAAGGGGAGAGGAGAGACATTCCAGCTGCGTTGATTGAGTGGACGTGCCACTGCAGGTATTGCCAACTCAGCACCGATGTTATTCACGCTATGGTTACTCACTGCTACTTTCGTTTAGTTTCAATTGTGAAATCGTACGGGTCAGTAGTAGGTTGGCACTATTGTCGTTCGCGCCATGGCCAGCTGTCACCAGCTGACTCGTTGCATTCCTGCCACGGACCTTAAGCTGGTGGACGGACAGTATATTTGTATCTTGAACCCCGCCTATTTATTGGGCACAATCGTGTTGATCGACTGAAAAGCTACAAAAAGTCAATTCCCTTAATTTACCAAGTGAGGTGACATGCACACTAAGGCACAAGATTGGAAGATGACTGGGTTCAAACCCAACCATTGGCCATCCTTGAAATGACGTTCCTGGTTTCTCATTTCCACCTTTAGGCAAATACTGGAACATTATCTATTATTAAGCCACAGCCACTTCCAACTCCTTGCCCTGTTTCTACCATACTCATTTTTTTCATCTCATTCGCTCTTCTGATGAGGTTGGCATCGTGAAGAAAACCAGCTCTAAAATCCATCTACCACATAGAAAACTAACCTCAGCTTGTCCCCAACCCTGTAAAAATGAGAATAATATATGTTAAAAACACAATTCCCTTTACTAATTTCATAAGGAACAACTCTGTAGGAAATCATATTTCAAAAGACTTTTCTTGCATTCCTCTAGGGAATACTGTGCCACAACACTGTGACTTTGAACTGCCACGCCAAGGATTGGATCTGATAGAACTTCTGTTTCCAATGCGGAAGCCCTTTGACAAGTCCAAGACAAGCAACCATCATCTCCTGGCTGTGGGAGAGGAGTCCTCAGAGCAGTATGGAACTGTGGCTGAAGCAGTCACCAAGCACAATCATGCTCTCATAGGGAACATCTGGGTACAGCTGCAAATCTTAAGGATATTCTGCTGCAGGTAAGATTTGCCATCTTTACTTTCATGTTTTGAGCCAATTGTCTGGTGTAGTTGGTAAGGCTTGCAAGGTCAGAATCTGGCCAGGCAGTTGGCATTTGAGGGTGCATTATATATATACCGTATTTGCTCGCGTATATCTCGCACTTTTTTTCCTGAAATTTCAACTAAAAAAATGGGGTGCGAGATATACGCGGGGGCGAGATATACGCGAGCCGAAAATACGAGCGAATTTTGTCGGTGCGAGATGTACGCGGGGAATTTCCGTATTCCTCTTGTATTGTTTGAGCTTTGAAGATAAGGAAATCTGTGCTATACCACTCGCACCAACATGCTCGTATGTTTCGAAGATTGCGCAAGTAGGCCTACTGTTACATCGCAGAGAAACGCAGTTCAGTCTTCTCGAATCTCAATGATTTCGTCTTTACGTATTGCGTTGCTTCAGAGCTCGGCTGTGTACAAGCATGTAAAGCGGCGCCGCGGGGGTTAGCACGCTTCAGCCGCGCTCGGCTAAGTTCGAGCTCGCTCGGGCATGTAGCGAGGAATCGATATGGAAGATATCGATCGTATCGATCGCTACGCGTCTGCGCTCTAAATTCTGCCTTGAATCATCCTTAACGAGCTCATGACGTCTTTTTCATAGGTTCTTAATGTCGCATAACCATAACACACGAACTGATGCAAACTTGCGTAAACTGACTCTATACTGTAGTGCCGCTACAAACTCGGACAGACCTCGCAAGCATGCGATGCGGCGCCGGCGTGACTGTTAGCACGCTTTAGGCCTACATTGTGTCTTCAGCCGCGGTCGGGTAAGATCGAGCTCGCTCGTACATGTAGTGAGGAATCGATATGGAAGATGATCGTATCCAATATAAATGCTGGAGTTCCTTTTCTGCCTTGAATCATCCTTAACGAGCTTATAACGTCTTTTTCAATGACGACTTGTGGCGCGCTAAATCGAACGTGTTTATACCTCAAGGTTATTACGGTCATTTATATGACGGCGTCAAAAATGAATGCGAGATATATGCGAGTACTTTTTTGCCCTGAAATTTCAACTAAAAAAATGGGGTGCGAGATATACGCGGGGGTGAGATATACGCGAGCAAATACGGTATATTTCGTATGACATACAGAGAATACAGTAATGCTACAGTACATACAATATATACAAGTAATAAATATCTAGTAACATCGAAAACAAAACCAAAAGTCACAGTTGGATGTCCAGAGCAGCAATCCACTCCACTGCATCATCAGTTGCGTTCTGCAGGTCGTCATATCCTCCTTCGAAGGACCGTGAAGGGCATTCCAACACAATATGATGGATTGTCTGCACTGAATCGCCACAATCGCTCTGAGGACTAGAAATTTTCCCCCATTTGTGGAGCCAAAAGTTACATCTTCCGTGATCGGTCCGCACTCAGTGACGTCCATATCCTTCTTGGAAGATGGAAACCAGGAGGTTTTCTGCAGGGGTCGGTGATCAATCCTAGCTGATCAGGGTTTGATGTAGCCCATTCTTCTCGCCAAGTTTCGTCCATATTGAACTTAGATTCAACAAGCATTTATATGAGAGAACTATGGCATGCTGAAAATAGCCTTCCATTAACCTGGCGTCTCTAAAATCACTAATGGGTACGATGTCGCAGTGGTCCAGCTGCATGTCTCTCTGTAAGATAGATCAGATTCAATTCCTTGTTATCGCATGTACGATTTTTGAAGGTTTAAAAGTCATGTATAGGGGTTTGGATTCCACATATGAGAGGTTGTGTGTCATTTGATCACAAGGCCAGGGGCCACACAATACTACTCGCAGTATTTACTAAATCCACTGCCATTAAAAGGAGAGTGCTTGTGCTACTCTTGTGTCATTGATTCCATTGATCTGACAATCAACAAGAACATGAGTTCCATTTAATTTGGATTGTATTTTTTAAATTGTGAATTTAATTTGTTTATTAGCCTTTTTTCAATTTTGAAAAAATAGGCTTGTGAGATCACCTTTTGTCCGTTTGTGTGTGTGTGTGTGTGTGAGGTGTGTGTCTCCCTAATAACTTCTAAACGGCTGGAGCAATTTCAATGAAACTCTGTAAGTTCATAGCACTATTCCGGACGACCCTGACCGTGCCCTTCAAATTTTGTTACGTCTCACCAATCCAACATGGCGGCAGTGCGAAATATTTCACCAGTATTCAATATCTCCGAAACTTTTCCCGATATCACCCTGGATTTTTTTTATGGTGATAAAGGGAACTACTAGAAGTTCACCCATGTGACTCTTGAAAAACTGGTAACTACAAAACCAACATGGCGGCCACACAAATTTGCGACTTTTAAATAGACGTTTCTCACGATTTAACCAACCAAACGTAATAAAACTTCGTACAGTGTATGTTTATACACATTATAATGCACCGACATCTAACTTGGTTCAATTGTTTACATAACCACAAGATGGCGGATGTGCAAAATATTTGGCCGGCATTCTATATCTCTGAAACTATTAGCGGTATCACCCTGAAATTTTGTACGGAGATAAAGGGCACTACTGAAGTTCATCTGTAAGACCTTCAACAACCGGTTAACTACAAAACGAACAAGGTGGCCAAGCAAATTTGAAATTTTAAATAGACCTTTCTCGCGATTTAATGATCGGTTGGTGGTTGGTTCTTAAGTTTAGGGGCTGCGACAACGCGGTCATGTAGCTCCGTGTACTTTGGGTGTGTGTAGAATCTGTCTGATAACCGGTGTAAATTGTGATGACTATATTAGTGTGTGTTATCTGTTTTTTAATTTAAGCACTGCAACTTAGAATTTTTCAAATAGTTCCTACTTTTGCCGCCGAGCGCCACCGTCAACGAGTACTAGGCCAAGTTCAGAACTTAGCTACTAGACGCCACCGCAGTCGGCTCTTGGCAACGAACGTAGAAACCTAAGAGCGTTGTTTACATTCTTAACCTATCCAATTTAGCTTCACACAGGTGCAATTAGTGGAAGGTTCTTTAACATGCCATAAATCTATGACATGGGACCGCCGGCTTTACTTCCCCTCCGAAGGAAGGCATACTGAGGGATTTTTAACGCTCTTAAAAAATCCGACGGCTTCGGCCGGGTTTGAACCCGCTATCTTGGGCATAGAAGCTCAGCATGCTACCGACTACACCACCGAAGTTTATTGATCTAAACGCAATTAAATCTGGTACAGGAAATGTTTATACACATTGTAATGCACTGGTATCTAATTTAGTTCAATTGTTTACATAACCTCAAGATGGCGGCTGTGCGAATGTTAAAATTAAGTTCTTATTTTTGTTGTAATCATGCGATCGAAGTGAAAGTTTGAATAATGAACCTACGCAATAATTTTCCTTTAATGGTACATGACTCTATGGCCTATACATTTAAGAATCCAACATGGCGACCATCCGAAATATTTAAACGGCTCTGAATATCTACGAATCTATTATAGCAATCAATTTTTATGTTCATAGGGGGCTATGAACTTAAGTTCACCTATAGGATTTTAAATAACCAGGTGATCACAAATCCAACATGGCGGCGACGCGAATTATAAATATTCACATGGACGTTTCTCGCAATTTAACCTTCCGAGTGCAGTGAAACTTTGCACGTTTAATGCTTATACAAATGTTAATCGACTGGCATCTAATTTATTTAAATTGTTTCCATAACCATAAGATGGCAGTTGTGCGAAATTTAAAAATCTCCTTGTTACTTCTTGTGTCCTAATCATGCGATTGAAGTTTGAATGCTACACGTACACAATAATCTTCATGTAACAGTACATAACTCTAGGACCTACATATATAAAATCCAACATGGCGACCATGCGAAATATTTCATCGGTTCTCAATATCTACGAATCTATTACAGCAATCAAACTGAAATTTTGTATGTTGATAGTGGCAATTAACATAAGTAGGATATATGATAATAGGCTGCATAGTTCTTCATGGAACTACTTGTTTTTGTAGTTTTTGTTTGTCATCATCAACATCATCGTCGTCGACATCTTTTTATTTATTACTAGCAACCTAACCCGGCTTCGCCCGGAAACTGAAGCATCATTTATATAATTTATGGAGGAATCATAATTCATAGCAGAATTCTCTTTATCGGACCACAAACCATGAATATTTCTTCCCTGTTTCATAGGAACTTTGGGGATGACTCCCTTTGTGTTTGTGAATTCTTTCTGTCTCTTGTGACAATCGAGAAATTATTTGTTGCTCAGTTTCATTGTTACGTGGTAAGCATATTTTTTTCGATTTCAATGAACTACGACCTATATCCTTTTTCTGTCTCGGCATGATGGGTTGAAATCACTGACTGGACTATTAATTATATTATTATGGAGATAGCATGTGCAACGAATTCTTGTCAGATGTAATTTAGGAATGGCAAGGTGAGTGAATCACATATCCCCCTTCCGTCCCATCTTAACTTGACTGTGTATTCTCCACTCTTCTCTGAAGTCTTGACTTAACAGTGTCTGGGGTGATAGGCCCGCTCGCCAGCCAGCTAGCTCGTAAACTGTCTCGAAGCTAGTAATTGAACGGAGATTGTTGGAAGAAAAGTAAACATAAAAATACTTATAGTGGGTGATGTATTGAAGATAGAGATATGCTGACATGGACTTTTTTGTAGAACTTTTCATGCTGAACAAGTCATACACTCATAGTATATAGATATTTTTAACGGTTTGCCAGCGTAAGCTTAAAAACCGAATGGACGCCAGTTTTTTTTTTAAATTTTGACCTTTTTACTGAAATTGTTACTGCTTGGCTTCCTTTGATCATAAATAAATAATTTTCTACAGAAACCTTCCTCGAGATATCCTTTACAGAAAACCGCATCAAGATCCTTCCAGTGGTTCTCGAGATAACCCGTAACATCCAAGAATTGGGGAGTTTGTTTTACACCAAGTAGAGATTTATATAATTTATTTCTATATTGGAATGCCACCAGCTACAGTATATCTGATGTGCTGCAGGAATGTCTGCATCATTCCACATTCAAGTTGACATTCCTCAGGGATTGACTTTGTCTTCACTTCTGTTCATTCTCTGTTGTGACACCATCAGTAAAACCCTGTGCGGATGCGGATATCCACGGATAAACCCGCGGATATCTGCAAAAATTTTCGCTGTGTGGTTAGTGGTTAAGCTGCGGATAACGTTTTGGAGTAAATTTGTGGAAGATTTTAGAATACAATCCGAACTTGTTGAATATCATTACTATGACCTGAATGTCTAGGATTTTTTTTTAAATTTGATAAAATGGTCTGGCTAGCTGAAAAACAAGTTGCCAGCGTTTCGCCCCAGTGTACCATTGGGCTCGTTAGTTGGTATGGTACACCTTACCAAGACGCGTGGCTAGCACATACTGAGAAGGCCACGGCAAGGCACAAAATACTTGTAGTATTGACGCCACGAAGAATGCCAATGTACTATGAGAGTCAAGCTCCCTTTCATAAAACAATATACCTGTAACCTTACCTAGGTATCCATATTGAAATCGAATGTGCCCGAAGGAAAACATGATGTTGATTTGATAAAATGGTCCGGCTAGCTCATCAACGGAATGATCTAAATAGATGTTCGCTATGATGCCTGATGCTGGAGAGCCCATGGCTAATCCTTCATTTTGTTTATACATTTTTTTTTTGGTTAAACATAAAAAAACATGTTCAGTGTGAACGTTAAAATGGTTATCAGTTTCTACTTTTGATAGGGTGCAATGTTTTTTCAGATTTTTCTTTATTATTTCGATGGTAGGTTTGATGGGGATGTTTGTGTACATGTCTTTGATGTCTTTATGGTGTTTGAAGACATTTTTCAGTGTTGCCTTAGTAAACAAACGTTTGGTGCTTTTCAGTTGGTCAACACGCTTGTACCCAAATGAGATGGGTTATTCCCTAATCCTGAAAAAAATTACATGAGATTAATAAATGCACTTGGATGACCAGATTCGATCGTCAAGGGATCATCATCGGATATATTACACTTAGGCTATAAAATCTATGTACCCTTCTAATTTGGTTACAATCGTGTTGACCGATTGAAAAGCACCAAACCCTTTTTGTTTTCTTTGATGTCTATTGTATGGACAGAATGGTTTTGCTCAATTTTTTTCCCCCCCTCAAAAATCCATTTTATTTTTGAAGAATTTGCTGGTTTTGAAATTGTAACTCTTACTTAGAAATTGTTGCATGAATTTGGCTGTTTTGTAAATGGGACTGTTCCTGAAGTTTACTATTGGTCTTTTTGGGATATTGTCTTTGTGGATCTTGGGTAGAGATCTGAGGGTGGGAAGGCCGGGATTCATATTAATCAATTTATTGGCTTCTTTTTCATCGATGGTAAAAATGGTGTTTTTTAGAATTTGTTTAAGTTTTCTTTGGATGGCGTTGGATCTTTTTTAACCTCTTGGAAATTGGCGTAGTTAAGGAAATGTAGTGTTTTATCTATGTAGTCATTCTTGTTTATGAGCACAGTAGTGTTCCCTTTGTCGGCTTTGGCAACAATGATGTTATTGTCGTTCATTTTTTTGCGAAGGTTTTTGATTTCTTACTTGTTCGTATTATTGCTTTTGTTCTTGATAATTCTCGTAATTTGTTTGTTAACTTCATATCTGACAGCATTTTGTTTTTCACTGGGTAGTTTCCTTATTGCTGTTTCGGTCTCTGCTATTAGTGTGGTGAGATTTTTAGTGTTGTATTCAGTTTCCCAATATTGTGTTTGGGGCCTTTTCCCAGAAATCCTGTTTCTATTTTGTTGAAGGTTACGTTAGTGAGATGTTTGATTGGTGTGTTGAATTTATAGGGTTCTTCATCTTAGGTTGGATGTACGTTTTTGTTCTTATTACTTTGAAGTTTTTCAATTTTGTTTTCTAGGGTCCATATTTTGTTCATTATTTTAGCATGTACTAAAGAATTGACATAGATCTGGTGGTTGTCCCATTCTTTTTTGTTGGATAGATTAGCTGCTTCTAAATGTGTTCGATATAATAAATTGTTTACATTGTTTTTCTTGGCATATAGGAACTTTATCTCTCGTTGAAAATTCTTTTATTAACAATGGTTTGTGTTTTATATTCGTATGGGCTTAAACGACCCTTTTTCTGATATTGTCTAATGTGACTGGGTGTTAATCCTAGATTTCTGCATTTTTTAAGAATTCAATTTCTTTAATTAGACTGGCCATTTTGGCTTTAAGACCTTTAAATTTGTACCTAGCTTTATTTGGCTTGACTTGCCTTGCTGTATTTAGGAATATTATTATTATCCATCATTGGAGCCTCCGTGGCTTAGGTGGCAGCACGCCGGCCTCTCACCGCTGGGTCCGTGGTTCAAATTCCGGTCACTCCATGTGAGATTTGCGCTGGACAAAGCGGAGGCAGACAGGTTTTTCTCCAGGTACTCCGGTTTTCCCTGTCACAAATTTCATTCCAGCAACACTCTCCACTATCATTTCATTTGATCTGTCATTCATTTAATCATTGCCCCAGGGGAGTGCGACAGGCTTTGGCAGCCGGCACAGTTTATATCCTCGCCGCTAGATGGGGGCTTCATTCATTCCATTCCCTGACCCGGTCAGTTGACTGGAAGCAGGCTGTGGATTTTCATTTTCATTGTTATCCATGATTGGTCCGTATTGACAAATTTAGTTAAAGTTAGATTGGTTAAACATTAAACGTTTTCAATACGGACCAATCATGGATGAAAATAATATTCCTACTAGTTATAGTTCTTATTCTTCTAGCCTTTGTCCCGCAGAGCAGGGTCGGCTCTTCTGCACAATTGCCTCCATCCTGCACGGTCTGCAACATCCTTCTTCTCAACATTGGCTGCTCTCATGTCCTCCTTGATTTGGTCAAGTCACCGCTTCTTTGGCCGTCCTTGTGGTTGCTTGCTTGTAGTGCTCTTTTTGCCACTGTGTCCTCGCAACTCCGCAGTACGTGTCTGTACCAACGCAGGCGAGCTGCCAGCATTTTGTCAGGGATCGGTGCGACACCAAGGGTGCCTCTTACATGGACATTGGTGACATGCTCTAGTCTTGTTAGGCCAATGGACTACTAGTGATAGTTAATTATTTCAAATTTGAACTTCAATAAGAAACTCGTGTAGTGCTGAAGGTTGCACTAAACAGCTTCTTGATAGAGGGTGTAATTCTTTTCAAGGAACACTCACCAGTTAGTGCATGGCTAACTTCACTTAATGGACTGCTTATGTTTATCCTATATGTCCTCTATCAGGCAGACTCTGAATGGAACCAACTGCTGGAATTGCTGGAGTGAGAAAGAAACCGTTGCATACATTCTAGGATACTATCTTCTTGCAAAACTGCTTAGGAATACTCGGCACATTAAGATTAGACCTTCAATAGCATCAGCCCTGGGATAAAGAAACTGTCGGTGGAAGAAAAGGTCCACAACTTGGCAGTGAATGGTTCCTCAAGGCATATTGATATGATTGCTATCCCAGCTCTCTCATGAAATGGTATCGATGCTGACCTGGAGGAAATGTGCGTCCAGTCCCTGAAGCTATGTCATGAAGGCATACTGAAGGACTGCATCATTGTTTAATTGCTTGTCACTCTGGTGCTTCTTCAATGATCTGAATAGTTGGAAATCACATTGTCATATGTAATGGACGTGCTTGGCCAGCCAGATCTTTGCTATTCTTGCACATCCATCCTGCTGTTCATCATCATCATCATCATCATCATCATCATCATCATCATCTTGTACAGTTTCCAGCCCCAGGCTGGGTCTGTTTGGAACATAAGCCTCACCACTTAGTCCTTTCTTCCCACCACCTCTCCGCTGTCACTCTGGTCCAGTCCTCGCCTCTCTTCTTGACACATTCCTCCACTCCTTTCAGCCATCTATCTCTTGGTCTTCCCCTTGGTCCTTTCTTCTGCATCTGCATCTCATGTATCCTCTTGGGAATCTTCTTCTCATCCATTCTCTTTAAGTGTCCATACCACCTCAGTCTTGATGTCTCAATCCTACCTTGCAAGGGCTCCTCTTTCACCATTTCCCTGACCTTTTCATTCCTCACTCTGTCTCTTCTTGTTACTCCGATCCTACTTCTCAGGAACTTCATTTCACCTGCCTGTATTCTGCTTATGTCTCTTTTCTTCATTGTCCACGTTTCTGAAGCATAGGTCAGTATCGGGATATAGTAGCTTCTGTATAACACTTCCTTGCTTATTTGTGGGACATCTTTATTCCACACTAAGCTCCTAATGCTTCTCAGAAATGCTTCTGCCTGTCTGCCACGTTCCGTAATCTCTTTGTCATTTCTCCCATTTTCCTCCACTATACTTCCCAAGTACTTGAGACTTTCCACCTTCTTCAGCTGTCCACCTCCAAGTGTTATCCCACTCATTGGACTGTCCTTTTTCCTGGTTGTTAACGGGATCTCACATTTACTGATGTTGAACTTCCATCCGTACTCTCCCACTGTTTCTTCCCAAGCCTTCAGTTGCTCCTGAATTTCCTCTTCCTTGTTTCCCCAGACCATGAGATCATCTGCAAACACCATTGCTTTCATCTTATCTTCTCCTATCTTTCCTGCTATCCGTGTCATTACCTCGTCCATAACCACAATAAAGAGAAGGGGTGACAGCGCACTACCCTGTTTCAGGCCACTCATTTTTCTGAACCAGTCTGTTCTTTCCCCTCCAACTTTCACACAACTCACACTTCCACAATACGTCTCCTTCACTCTGCCTACAGTCCCTTTTTCCACTCCCATGTTTTCCATTGCTTTCCAAACCTTCTCCCTACACACACTATCATAGGCCTTTTCGATGTCCAAGAAGGCCATCAACAGATCCTCTCCAAATTCGTAGTGGTGTTCCTGGAGCTGTCTCACTGAAAATATGAGATCCACTGTTGATCTCCCAGGTCTGAATCCATACTGCTCCTCTCTCAATTTTCTCTCTACTTTGGCTCGTATTCTACTTTCTAATTTCTTTTCATATATCTTGGCACAGTGAGGTATGAGTGTGACTCCCCTGTAATTTCTGCACTCCTTTCTGCTTCCTTTCTTAAATATTGGGACAATTAATCCTTTCTTCCAATCTTCTGGGGTCTTTTTCTCCTTCCATATCACCCTCATCACACGGTACAGCCACTGTTTCCCAACCTCCCCTGCTGCCTTCACCATTTCAACACTCACTTCATCCACACCCGGTGCCCTTCCTCCTTTCATCTTGTCTGTAGCCATCTCCAGTTCTCTCCAATTCAGTTCCTTTTCCATTCCTGTGTTGTCTTCTCCATCTTCCAATACATTGTCTTCCTCCCTATGACCATTTGGATTCAGCAAATCCTCAAAGTACTCTTTCCACACTGTCTTGAGTGTTTCTTTGTTGTGTACCTCATTTCCGTTTTTGTCCATCATTACCACATCCTCTTGCAGACCTCTTCTCTTATTTTTGACCATCCCATAAAGTACTTTCTTATTTCCTCTGCTGTCTTCCTCCATCATCTCTGTCCACTTTACCATCCACTTCTTCCTCTCCTCTGCGACAATCTTGTTTGCTTCTTTCTTCTTTATCATATAATCTTCCCTTGCCAGATCAGTTCTTTCCTGGAACCACACTCTGAAAGCCTTGTTCTTCCTTCCCTCAGCTTCTTTTACTCTCTCATTCCACCATGGTGTCTCTTTACACCGCTTTCTGTTGCTTGTTCTTCCACATACTGCCACTGCAGCTTCCACCATTGTGTTCTTGAATTGCTTCCATTCCTCTTCCCCTGTTTTAGGATTGTCTGTTGGCATCCTTTCCCTTATTATCTTCTGGAATTCTTCCTTGACTTCCTTTTCCTTGAGTTTCCATACTTTGATTCTCCTTTCCTGGTACTCTGTTCTCTTGCTATCCTTAACAACTCCCAGGTTCATCACAAGTATTCTGTGGTCGCTATCTAAGGCCTCTGATGGTATTACCTTTATATCTCTGACACTTCTCTTCATTTCCCAGTCGTACAGCATGTAATCTACCAAAGATTTCTTTGTTAAATCACTGCTGTACCACGTTACCTTGTGGCTTTCTTTCTTCCGGAACCAGGAGTTGCCTACCACTAAACCGTTTCTCTTGCAAAAATCCAGCAACTTTCTCCCTTCTTCATTCCTGCTACCCCATCCTTCTGCTCCCAATACATTTTCATATCCATGCCTTTCACTTCCTACATGTGCATTCAAATCTCCCATGACAATGATGCTCTGACCATTCAACTGCTGTTGTAGCTCCTCCTCAAAGTCTTCCTTCTCTTGAGCTGTACATCCAACTTGAGGGGCATATACCTGGGCTATCTCCAGGCTTCTTCCCTTTACAGTTACTCTGATCTTCTTGATCCTGTCACTTATTTCCTTTACCTCTTCCTTCATTCCATCTCTCACAACTACTCCTACTCCGCTGCTCCTTCCTTCACTGTTCCCACTCCAGTACAACCGGTACCCTTTCCTCAGTTCTCTGCGACCTTCTCCTTTCCATCTTGTTTCTGCCAAGCCCAGTATATCCAGTTCTCTTCTCTCCATGACATCTACAATCTCCTCCACCTTTCCTGTCAGTGTCTGTATGTTTAATGTCCCAACTCGTAGTTCATGAGCATATCCGGGTCGTCGTCGTTTGCATCCGTCCTTTCCGAGGCCTGTTCCTGTTTTGAAAGCAAATATAATATCCACTACTGGCTTGCTAGGCCTATCGTAGCTTCACCAGAGCCCCGTCAGCCGTCACTTTTCAGGGTTCCCATAGAGCCTTCACAGCTACCGCAGCGGTCCCGGGGCACACAAAGTTCCCACTGTACTTCACCCCTACAGGCAATCCCCTACTTCATGCCGTTGCCCGTCTCCCACCACGTGGAGGAGGGGTTGGACTTGTGGGAGACCCATCCTGCTGTTATCAAACTTATTTCACCAATGCTAAACCATTTACCATGACATAATATTCGCACTGTACACCTTAGCACGTTCTCTATGAATTTTTGATGATGATATGGCCTTCAGATGCAAACATTAAATCGCACTACAGACCAGATCTTTGCACCCGTGGGGGTTTGCCTGTTCCTCTATCGGGCGCGTCCCAGGTGGCGGATAGGGGGGCTCGCCGGACTTGTCCGGAGGGTTTGAGGGAAATAAAATACCTCTCGCGGACCAAAAACAGGCCCCTCGCCAGGGTTATGGTGAAGCTACGTTAGGCCTAGCAAGCCAGTAGTGGATATGAAACTGCTTTTAAAACGGGAACGGGCCTCGGAAAGGACAGATGTAAAGGAAGCAAACCTGGCTATGGAAATGGACTACGAATCGGAACTTTGAATATAACTTCATTGACGGGAAGAGTGGAGGAGGTTGTGGATATGATGGAGAGGAGAAAATTGGATGTACTCGGACTGGCAGAGACCAGATGGAGAGGGGAAGGAAGAAAAGAACTGAGAAATGGCTTGCAGCTATACTGGATAGGAAATGAGGAGGGGAAGAGAAATGGAGTGGGAATGGTGGTGAGAGAAGGGCTGAGGGAGGAAGTAAAGAGGGTAAGTGATAGAATAATTAGAGCCAGAATCACTGTGATAGGTAGAAACCTGGACATTCTGCAAGTCTATGCACCACAGGTGGGATGCACAGAAGGCGAGAAGGACGAGTTTGAAGAGGAGTTGCAGAAGCAGTTAGTGGGGAGAGACCTGATAGTCATGGGAGACCTAAATGCCCATGTCGGAACTGATAGAAGAGGTTTTGAGGAAGTGATTGATGGTGAAGGATGGGGAAACAGGAATAAGGAAGGAGAGAGATTGTTGGAACTGTGCAAGATAAATGGGCTAATGGTTGGAAACACATGGTACAAGAAGAGAGAGAGCCATAAAATTACTTGGTACAGCAGGGATTTGACTAGGAAATCAGTGGTAGACTATATTCTTTGCGGGAAGAAGACAAAGAAGAGTATCACGGATATAAGGGTAATACCTTCAGAAGCCCTGGACAGTGACCACCGTCTGCTGGTCGCCAAGGTGAGAGGACTGAAGGAAAAGAGGAGAACTGAGAACCAAGAAAGAAGAATAAGGACATGGAAGCTGAAGGAGGATGGAAATAAGGAGAAGTTCCAGATATTAGTGAGGAACAAATTACCGAAGGATGATCCGAAAACAGGTGAAGAAGAATGGAATAGGTTCAAGGACGTGTTGGTAGAAGCAGCGGAAGTCGTGTGTGGCAGAACTAGTGGAAAGAAAAGGTGGAAGGAAACACCATGGTGGAACCCCAGAACTAAGGAAGCAGTGAAAAAGAAAAATGAAGCATTCAAGAAATGGTTCCAACAGAGGACAGACAGAACAAGAGAAGAATACCAAGAGCGGAAGAAAGAAGCAGGAGAAGTAGTGAAGGAAGAGAAAAAGAAATGGCTGGAGAAATGGACAGAAATGATGGAGGAGGACTGTGATGGCAGTAAGAAAGTGTTGTATGGAATGATAAAGGCAAAGAGAAGAGATACAGGGGAAAATGTCAGAATGGTGGACAGGAATGGAAAGGAGGTCGAAAATATGGAAGAAGTAAAGGTTATCTGGAGAGAATACTTCAAGGAACTCCTAAATCCAACTAAAACCAGCGTAGTGGACATTGTGGAGGAAGAAACAGACAGTGACCAAGACATTTCAGAGAAGGAATTGACATGGAAAGAAGTGGAGGAAGCATTAAAAAAGATGAAAGGGGGAAAGGCACCGGGAATAGACGAAGTGAGTGTGGAGATGGTGAGAGCAGCAGGGGTGATAGGAACACAGTGGCTCTTTCGAGTAATGAAAGTGATATGGAGGGAGAAGAAAATACCAGAGGACTGGAAAAGAGGGATAATAATACCCATATTTAAAAAGGGAAGTAGGAAGGAATGCAAGAACTACAGGGGAATTACACTCATGTGCCACTGCGCCAAAATATTTGAGAAGGTACTGGAGAGAAGAATGCGGACAGAAGTTGAAGATGGGCTGAGGGAAGAACAGTATGGATTCAGGCCAGGAAGGTCAACAGTTGACCTCATCTTTGCAGTAAGACAGCTACAAGAACACCATTATGAATATGGGAAAGATCTGGTGATGACCTTCTTGGATATTGAGAAAGCATATGATAGTATTAATAGAAACAAGGTATGGGAAGCAATGAGAGCAAAATCAGTGAACAAGGAGACAGTGGCAAGAGTGAAAGCAATGTACGAGGGAAGCAAAAGCTGTGTAAAGGTGGGAAGAGAGAGAACGGAATGGTTTCAACTGGAGAGCGGTCTGAAACAGGGAAGTGCCCTCTCACCCCTGTTATTTATAGTGGTGATGGATGAAATCATACGAAAAGTGGTAAATAGCATTGGGGAAAGGAAAATGAAGGCAATGTTGTTTGCTGATGACCTTCTGGTATGGGGAGAGGATGAGGAAGAAGTACAAGAGCAATTAGATGAGTGGGAGAAGGTAGTGTTATCATATGGGATGAAGTTCTCAGCACAAAAGAGTGAGGTGGTCATCACAACGAGGAAGAAGAACAGACTGGATATGGGCATAACACTTGGAGGACAGCAGTTGCAGAAAGTAGAATGCTTCAAGTACTTGGGAAGCATAATTGAAGAAAAGGGAGGCAATAGGATGGAAATAAATGAGAGGGGAAGGTGCGCAGATGGATTTTTCAAGAGTGTTAGGGGGATGATATGGAATAAAGATGTACCACAAAAATGTAAAGGAATCATCTACAAAACCTACTTTGTGCCAATTTTGACATATGGTTCAGAAACATGGGTGATGAAGGAAAGGGACAAGAATAAAATACGAGCAGTGGAGATGAAGTTCCAGAGGAGTAGGGTAGGAGTGACAAGAATGGACAGAGTAAGGAATGAGAGAGTCAGGGAGATGGTAAGAGAGGAACCATTGCAAAATAGAATAGAGCGATCTAGGCTACAATGGTATGGACATGTGAGGAGGATGGAAGAGGAGAGGATACCGAAGAAGATGTTTGGAATGGAAATGATGGGAAGGAGGCCAAGGGGAAGACCAAGGGACAGATGGACAAAAGGAGTTAAGAAGAGTGTGGAGGAAAGAGGAGTGTGCTGGGACACAGTAAATGACGAGAGATGGTGGATGGACAGGAAACGATGGAGAGGCTTATGTTCCAAGCAGACCCGACCAGCGGTTGGAAACTGCTCAAGATGATGATGATGATGGCCTTCAGATGCAAACATTAAATCGCACTACAGACCAGATCTTTGCACTTAGGATGCTAATGGAAAAACACTGAGTGAGAGAAGAACAAACCTTTCTTTATAATATTTTTGGACGTTGAGAAAGCCTATGATAGTGTACCAAGGGAAACACTTTGGCAATGTATGAAAGAACTTCAAGTGAGAGACAGCCTCATAGACAAAGTAAAAATGTTGTACAATGGGAATAGAAGTTATATTCAAGTAGGCAGCTCATTGTCACCGCTTCTATTCATCATTGTGATGGATGTGGTAATGAAACCTATTAAAATGAAAGAACATGGAGATATTAGAGCCTTCACATTTGCAGATGATGTTGCGATCTGGAGTGAATCGGAGGAGGAACTGGGTGAGAGGCTGCAAAGCTGGAATGAGGAGTGTAAGAAATATGGTTTAAACATCTGCGAGGCAAAGACGGTGGCGATGAAAGTGTATGAGGAAGGGGTAGAACCAATAGTCATGCTAAATGAAGCCAAATTGGACAGCGTTCCAGTTTTCAAGTACTTGGGTAGCATTCTCTCAAGTGACAACCTAGCAAAACATGAGGTAAACAATCGAATTAATAAGGCAGCACAATTTTACCTCCAGGTAAGACACCTGCTGTGGGATGAGCAAATACCCATGAAAACAAAGATGACATTGTACAAGTCTTATTGTGCACCGATTCTTACATACATTCTCGAAACCACAACACTAACCAATAGAGATAACTCTAAATTCCAGGCAGCCAAAATTAAAGTCCTACGTACCATGATTCAGAAAACCAGGAAAGACAAGATCAGGAATGAGAAGATTAGAGAAGAAGTAGGAATAGATTATTCTCTCCTCAATAAGGTCCAGATCTCAAGACTGAAGTGGTTTGGTCACATGAAGAGGATGCCACCAAACAGAACTGCACGGAAGGAATTTGAGAGAAAAGTAGAAGGAAGACGACCCGTGGGAAGGCCATGAAAGAAGTGGATAGATATTCAAGAACGATATACTGCAGAGAGGTCATGATTGGGACAAGTTGGTGGAGGGGGAGTGGTACAAGGACAGGATGAAACGGAGGGGGCTCATATACCACACCCAGGCAACTGGAGTTGGTTCAGGATGATGATGATGACTATGCACTTTCATATTTTGACCATGTTGCTGTGGACAGAAACAAAAATTTTACATGGTAGGTTTTTTATTGGCTTTGTTGTGATATTTTCCTGAGTTGTGAAGAATATATTTTGTTTACAGGCCATCGGACAACAAGACTGCTTCTCAAGAAGAAAAGGCATTAACGAGCGACTTCTTTCATGGTCTTACTTGGTCGGTGTTGGGCAAGGACACCTGTGATGAGTGCTGTGAGGTAATTCTTGGTTCCCCATCTCCAGATTGCAGAGAATGGGACAACATCCTGACAGGGGCTGCAGTTGGAAGTACCTACAAATTCACTGGACTGACTGTCATCAAGAAGATCAGTGGGAGTATGTACGTGAAACTAATGTTTTGCTAACCTAAACTCTGAAATAGTTAAAATTTTGTTTATTTCATCTTATGGTAATGTATAGCCTTTTAGTATTTGAAAGGTTCATGCTGGTTCCGTATTGATGAACTAATTATTAATAATTGTGGCAAAAGTTCCGCCTAATCAATACCTTTATTTTGATAAATGAGCACTTTGTGGTCATTGGGTACATGTTTCGAGGCCTAATTGTTTTGGCCCCTTCATCAGCCGATACAGATCGAAATATCAAGGAAAACAAGTGGTTGGTAAGCTTAACACTAAAAACATTCCCATCAATAACCCTATTATGGTGCACCAGAAGGAAAGGTGGAAGATGCTTATCCCAAAGATACATTGAAAAATAAGTGACTGAATATAAGGAAAGAAAAAAAAAAGAAAGAAAAAAGGAAGAAATAGTTGAAATTTGAAAACCAAAACACAATATGAACAAACTCTAAAATGTCACCCTTTCCTGCAGATCACTGTAATGTGCACTCTTAATTTGGGAAACATTCATGTGGTCTAATTCTTCCGAAAACATGCGGCGACAATAACAAATTTGAAGACAAACGCACGCTGTATTTTGGTTTGCAGACGCCAACGAAATGGTGATGGTTCAGCTCTGTAGTAGTTCTGCCTCACTGCGATCTGCAGACGTTACCGATATATAATTTGCTCCGTGGCAGCACTCGAGATGATATCAACATGTCAAATAGAACCCACCAATGACAATGGAAATGTATTGTAAAGATTATAATACCTCACCAGGTATGTAGAGCTGTAAAAACGATGAAGCCGCAGTGCCGAAATAACATCTTACAAAGAATGCTATGGAATACGTAATTAAGAAATGTGTCACTTCAAACTTATTCAATGATGGAATACTGGTAGGCCTCTAGTCTGGATAAAAAGAAAAATGAGGAAAATTAGTTGATAAGTTGAGAAAGAATGGAGTATGTGAAAGCCGACCGCAGCGTAGAAATAAATTATAGGAAGTATTATTTCATTAATCTTGGTTTGAATAGTTGGAACTCATTTCCTGCCATAGTCGTATAGCTTTTCCCCAAACATATTGATGTGTTTAAGAGATGACTGATATTTTGTGTAAATACTTCGATGTAATAACTATAGTTTACACATCGCGACTTTTGTTCATTATGTGTGTTTGAAATTGTTGTTGGTAATTTTCTGCAAGTGTACAATTTACTGCCGGGTAACTACCCCCATTTGCAAATATATATATATTTCGTATGACATACAGAGGATACAGTAATGCTACAGTATATACAATATATATGAGTAATAAATATCTAGTAACATCGAAAACGAAACCAAAAGTCACAGTTGGATGTCCAGAGCAGCAATCCACTCCACTGCATCATCAGTTGCGTTCTGCAGGTCGTCATATCCTCCCTCGAAGTACCGTGAAGGGCATTCCGACACAATATGATGGATCGTTGCTTTATGTCCGTAGGTGTAACCTTAAAGTGCCCTACACGGGTCCCCCGGGTGGTGCTAAATAAGCAACAACATTGGCTGCTGGACCAAAAGAATTTTCTTGCGGATATCCCAGCAATTTGAGCATACAACACAATTTGCAAATAAAGTACGGTAAATGAAAGAAATGTAAATGGACAACAGGGTAAATCAAATGCACTTTGAAGAAAAGAAGAGATCAGGGAAATTCACCAAAGATTATTAGTAAAAGGTTTAAGTCCCTGCGAACAAGTATGAAAATTTATCAAAATCATGAAAAAAGTCCACAAATATTACAATTTTGATGTTTGATATTTCGAAGACCTCTGTGATTATTCCGTAGAGGTAAAACTTTATGGGCGTGCTCTTTGCTTAAGAGTAATGTTTTCAGACAGATGAATGTTATGCTATTGCTGATAAATTAGAAGGCACACATATACCGTATTTCCTCGCATAATCGTCGCACTTTTTTAACCTAAAGTTCGTGGAAAAAAGCAGGGTGCGACGATTATGCGAACAATATATAAGTTCAAAGAATATACTCTATCATTATTTGCTGCATGGGCCAGTCATCCGCGTAGCATAAGTCTGGCGTGTCATAGCCTGCAGTCAGAGACGGGCTTCTTTCTTCTAACAAGGTCACGACAGGTTAAAGCTCGCAGAATGTGCTGACGAGCTGGCCGTTCGCGTCGTGGTTCATAGCCCGTAGGCATAAATACGAGATTACTATCTCCTGACAAGATCACGCCAGATTGGGCCTATATGCTCACGGAATGTGCTATATGACGAAACTGGCCGCGCTCGCGTCACAGTTCATAGCCCGAAGGCATAAAGACGAGATTACTTTCTCCTGACAAGATCACGCCAGATTAGGCCTATAAGCTCGCGGAATGTGCGCTGGCCGCTCGTGTCACAGTTCATAGCCCGCAGGCATTAAGACGAGATTACTTTCTCCTGACAAGATCACGCCAGATTAGGCCTATAAGCTCGCGGAATGTACACTGGTCGTTCGCGTCGCGGTTCATAGCCCGCAGGCATAAAGACGAGATTACCTTCTCCTGACAAGATCCCACCAGATTAGGCCTACAAGCTCGCGGAATGTGCTAAGTGAAGAGGCTGGCCGCTCGCGTCACAGTTCATAGCCCGCAGGCATAAAGATGAGATTATTTTCTGCTAACAAGATCATGCCAGATTAGACCTATAAGCTCGCGGAATGTGCGTTGGCCGCTCGCGTCACAGTTCATAGCCTGCAGGCATAAGACGAGATTACTTTCCCCTAACAAGATCACACCAGATTAGGCCTATAAGTTCGCGGAATGTGCGCTGGCCGCTCGTGTCACAGTTCTTACCCTCAGGCATAAAGACGAGATTACTTTCTCCTGACAAGATCACGCCAGATTATACGCTTGCAGAATGTGCTAAGTGGCGAAGCTTGCCGCTCGCATCACAGTTGATAGCCCGCAAGCGTAAAGACGAGATATTTTTCTTCTGACAAAGCCGCGTCAGGTTATAAAGTTGCGGCAGCATGTGCAACTGACTGGCGCACAAATACGAATATGCTATGCGACGATTATGCGATGAAATTTTATAAACCTATTTTAGTGTTTGAAAAGTGGGGTGCGACGATTACGCGGTGGCGACGATTATGCGAGGAAATACGGTACATGTGTTCCAACAATGTGGTGGCAATGGTTTCAGTCTGTCTCTCCTGTGTAGAACTGGCCTCATTCACATCGTACTTCATATACACCTTCTTTGTAGAGGTGTAGGTTTTCTGTCATTTGCTGTACAGGTCTAGTTCTTTTGGGCCAACGCATAATATGTTGTAGATGTGTTTCTTCTTAAGTAGCTTGTCTACAATGCCAGTGACATTATTTATGTACGGTGAGTAGTCTTTGTCTTCTGTTCAACATTGCTCTCGTAAAAGTTATCAGATCACTAAAATTGGTTCTGATTGGTATGCATCTTGGACAGTATCATAAAGTGCTTACATACTCAGATGATATTGTACTCATAGGAAGAAATGAGAATGAGATGAGGAAATTGTTGGTTGAACTTGAGGAGATATCTTCAAAATTAAGCCTACGAATTAATGACCAAAAAACTCAGTACATGGTAAAGAAGAGGAATATTGACGTGTTTGGGAATCGGTTACCTCTTCTTGTTGGCAAGCATAGTTTTGAGTGGGTTGAACATTTCAAATTCCTAGGAGTCATGATTGATGAACAGAATCATACAGAAGTGGAAATTAAAGTTAGAATACAGAATAGCGGCTTCGGTGGCATAGTCGGTAGCATGCTGAGCTTCTATGTCCAAGATAGCGGGTTCAAACCCGGCCGAAGCCGTCAGATTTTTTAAGAGCGTTAAAAATCCCTCAGTCCCAGCCTCCGTGGCTTAGGCGGCAGCACGCCGGCCTCTCACCGCTGGGTCCGTGGTTCAAATCCCGATCACTCCATGTGAGATCTGTGCTGGACAGAACGGAGGCAGACAGGTTTTTCTCCGGGTACTCCGGTTTTCCCTGTCAAAATTTCATTCCAGCAACACTCTCCACATCATTTCATTTCATCGGTCATTCATTTAATCATTGCCCCAGAGGAGTGCGTCAGGCCTCGGCAGCCGGCACAGTTCATATCCTCGCCGCTAGATGGGGGCTTCATTCATTCCATTCCTGACCCGGTCGGAGACTGGAAGCAGGCTGTGGATTTTCATTTTCAAAAATCCCTCAGTATGCCTTCCTTCAGAGGGGAAGTAAAGCCGGCAGTCCCATGTCATAGATTTATGGCATGTTAAAGAACCTTCCACTAATTGCACCTGTGTGAAGCTAAATTGGATAGGTTGAGATGTAAACAACGCTCTTAGGTTTCTACGTTCGTTGCCAAGAGCCGACTGCGGTGGCGTCTGGTAGCTAAGTTCTAAGCTGGGCCTAGTAGTCGTTGACGGTGGCGCTTGGCGGCAAAAGTAGGAACTATTTCAAAAATTCTAAGTTGCAGTACTTAAATTAAAAAAACAGATAACACACACTATTACAATCATCACAATTAACACCGGTTATCAGACAGATTCTACACACACACAAAGTACACGGGGCTACATGCCCGCGTTGTCGCAGCCCCTAAACTTAAGAACCAACCAGAATACAGAATGCTAACAAAGTGTATACTCTCTGCAGTTTTTATTGGGATCCAAATTTTTGACAAGAAATACAAAACTGAAAATATGCAATACCATCATCAGGCCAGTTCTAACTTATGGTGCAGAATCATTGAGTTTAACAAAACAGGAGGAACACCAGTTGCAGGTTTTCGAAAATAAAGTGTACAGAAATATTTTTGGTCCATTATTTGACCCTGCATCTCAAAGCTGGAAAAATAGATCAAATAAAGACATACACTATCACAGCAAGCACCAATACTCTACATCATTAACTCCAGAAGACTTCAATGTGCTGGTCATTTACTAAGGATGGGAGATGATAGGATGGTCTTACAAATCTTTAAAGAAGAACCAAGAGGAAAAAGGCCAGTAGGAAGACCACGAAGTTCCTGGAAAACTGAAATCTCCAAACTTTGTAGACATCTAAATGTGGACACCTGGCAAGAACTCGCCCAAAACAGAGTTCAGTGGAGGCATTTTGTGAGATCGGCGCGGGATCTTCGTGTCCCATGGAAGCCTTCTGAGTGAGTGTGAGTGTGAGTGAGAGTAGTCTTTGTCAGTTCTGTTGTCAGTTCGCTGTGGAATGTTTTTCAGCTTAGGGTGTATGGCCATTGCTATCTTAGTTAACTCTTCATTTAGTCTTGTTTCTGACTGGAAGTACTGTACATATTGCCAGTCCCCAGATAAACAGTACTGTTAATGGATGAGTTTCCTAGTAATTTCTCATGTTGATTACCGTATTTCCTCGCATAATCGTCGCACTTTTTTTGCCAACATTTCGCGGAAAGAAGCAGGGTGCGACGATTATGCGAAGAATATTTAATTTTTGCTGCACGGGCCAGTCATTTGCGTAGCGTGAGTCTGGCGTGAGTCATAGCCCGCAGTCAGAGACAGGGTTCTTTCTTCTAACAAGGTCACGACTGGTTAACGCTCGCGGAAGGTGCTGACGAAGCTGGCAATTCGCGTCGTGGTTCATAGCCCGCAGGCATAAAGACGAGATTACTTTCTGCTGACAAGATAACGCCAGATTAGGCCTATAAACTCGCGGAATGTGCGCTGGCCGTTCGCGTCACAGTTTATAGCCCGCAGGCATAAAGACAAGAGTACTTTCTGCTGACAAGATCACGCCAGATTAGGCCTATAAGCTCGCGGAATGTGCGCTGACCATTCGCGTCGCGGTTCATAGCCCGCAGGCATAAATACGATATTACTTTCTCCTGACAAGATCACGCCAGATTAGGCCTATACGCTCGCGGAATGTGCACTGGCCGCTCGCGTCACAGTTCATAGGCCGCAGGTCTAAAGATGAGATTACTTTTTGCTGACATGATCACGCCAGATTAGGCCTCTAAGCTCGCGAAATGTGCGCTGACCATTCGCGTCGCGGTTCATAGCCCGCAGGCATAAATACGATATTACTTTCTCCTGACAAGATCACGCCAGATTAGGCCTATACGCTCGCGGAATGTGCACTGGCCGCTCGCGTCACAGTTCATAGGCCGCAGGTCTAAAGATGAGATTACTTTTCGCTGACATGATCACGCCAGATTAGGCCTATAAGGTCGAGAAATGTGCGCTGACCATTCGCGTCGCGGTTCATAGCCCGCAGGCATAAATACGATATTACTTTCTCCTGACAAGATTACGCCAGATTAGGCCTATACGCTCGCGGAATGTGCGCTGGCCGCTCGCGTCACAGTTCATAGGCCGCAGGTCTAAAGATGAGATTACTTTTTGCTGACATGATCACGCCAGATTAGGCCTATAAGCTCGCGGAATGTGCGTTGGCCGTTCGCGTCGCGGTTCATAGCCGGCAGGCTTAAAGATGAGGTTACTTTCTCCTGACAAGACCATGCCAGATTAGGCCTATAAGCTCGCCGACCGTTCGCATCGCGGTTCATAACCGGCAGGCATAAAGACAAGATCACGCCAGATTATACGCTCGCGGAATGTGCTAAGTGACGAAGCTTGCCGCTCGCGTCACAGTTCATTGCCCGCAAGCATAAAGACGAGATATTTTTCGTCTGACAAAGTCGCGCCAGGTTATAAAGTCGCGGCAGCGTATGCAACTGACTGGCGCATAAATACGAACATGCTATGCGACGATTATGCGATGAAATTTTATAAACCTATTTAATGTTTGAAAAGTGGGGTGCGACGATTACGCGGTGGCGACGATTATGCGAGGAAATTCGGTATTAGATCTGTGAATCTCTGAGTGAGCTTCTAACAATTTGTACTGTTATTTAACAGAGCGACAGGGCTGCTAAGTGTGGAGGAAGGACGTAAAAAGAACCCATCCCAGATGTTCCTGTATGTACTGTCCGTGGCCAGCAAGCAGTGGGAGATGTTGTGTCTCAAGTCAGGAACTACTCCATTACTGCAGAGTTCTGCTCTGTCAGGCATACGGCCATTATCAGAAGCCACAAAGGAGGTAAGGCTTTTGCCTTCTGTATATCTGTCATAGCCTTTACATGTATAATTGGAGTTTCTGTCTGATTTTTTATTTAATTTTTAGAGGCTGGGCGTCCTGTAATAGCTATGGGTAAAGGTACGAGAAAATAGCGTTTTGAAATTGATTTTGTAGCACTTTCATTTTGAAAAATAGCATTTTGGAGCATTTTGAAATTTAAAAATTAGCATTTTGTAGCATTTACAATTTCGGCACCAGGTACAATAAAACTTGAAGTTAACAGGTTCAAAATAATATGCACGGAAACTAATTTAAACATGTGCAGGATTGGAAATATGGGTGTTTCTGATAAACGGCATGAGCATTTAATATAATAATGTGAATCATACATTTACTTAACTTTAGGTAAATACCATACAATGGATAATTAACTAAATAATAAAATGTTTACTCCCTCATTATTTCCTTTTCAATGAGGGCCATGGATAAGCGGCATTGAATTTCTATTTGCCGGTGGTTTAATGGTCAAATGGCACTTCTTGAATCCAACCTCATAAGGTAAGTTATTAAAAGAAATGAATGGAACTTGGCAAGGAGTTAGTAGGAAAACCACACAAAAGGACTTCATAGACATCCACAGAATTTGAACCAATTCGTCCACAGAGTCCAGGAGAGCCCGGTATTGTCGTCATTCCACTTGCTACACAGTAAACTTCATAAGACAAGCATTGTCGCCTGACCACAGCTCGCTTTATTCTAACAATTGGCACCTTGGTACCTGTGAACTAATACAACTCTCTGCCGGCCCTCTATATTTGAGTTTCTGCAAACCACCTGATATTGTTGATTGCATAATGAGAACATGACTTTTGGATCTTTTGAGCATAGCTCAGGTACCCTCGTCTCACGTCATACAACCAACCGACAGCACTTGAACTCAATCTTGCCAAATGTATGATGTCAAGTTTCTACATTTCTTTAATACTGATATTAGGATTTTAATACTTCTAACACTCCCTTAGTAAAAATAAAAACTACACACACAACAGGAGACTTAACACTCCTGCCAATGGAACTTGTATAGACTAATGCTGACAGTCCTGTGAACTTTATTGTGCATCTTTCATATCTACTCCAAAGATTTAATTGATCACATCTTATCAATCTCAAAGGCGAGCCGAACATGTCCTCGGACACTCCCGGCACTAAAAGCCATACGATAAATAAAATAATCTCGAAGGTTTTCTTAAGTTAAACAGAATATGCAAACACGCAATTACTGATATACCTTTTTGCGACTCTTGACTGACAATCTGTAAAACAGTATCCGAATTCACGGAGAAATCGCCGGATGACATGTAACCTAACCTATAAGTCACAGATTGTAGAGAATACTTTCATCATATTATACAACATTCCCCAAAGCAAAGAGAACGCCTAACAAACATTGTCTATTCATATCACGATATGTACTTTACAGTTTTATTACAATGGTCAAATACAAGAAATGAGGGCCGGCGAGATATAAACCTATATAAGCATAACCTTATTGCTCTAATTTTTTTAAAGAATCGGCACAAATGATTGGAATATTCCTTTTATTAGCACAACCAAATGAAACTACGAAATAATTTCTCCAAAAACATCGTTTTACTGGCGATAAACAGTGGATATTATGCGGCAATAAAGCCAGCAATTTTCTAATTGATTTTTTACCGTAATCGATTGTTTTCACGACAATAATCGATGTTCGTACATATCGATTAGTACTCGTAAATATTGATTATTTAGCCGATGTTTTCATTGCTGAGAACTCTCAAATTTCAAAGTTGCGGCGCGAAAATGTAAAAAACATAATATTCAACTTTAGTCAGTTAATTCGGCACTTTTCTCATTTATCGCATTTATGGGAATAATTCGCAAGAACCCTTCGTTATCGCAATTTGTCGCACATCCATTTTCGCAAATTTTGGGTATACATAGTCATATTAGTTACCAGGTAGTTGAAAAAAACAAGAAAAAAGTAAAATTCGCATTTATCGCAATTGCGATTTTCCCGTATCTCTAGCTATGGGGTGTTTATATTAAGTGTGCCTACCTGACTAGCCAACAGAAAGAGAAGGGTTTAATCAAGAAGAGAGTAAGCAGAGCTCAGCATGTAACTAAGTGATAAGCAACATCATTAATCCTGCCCAAGGCAATTAAACAAATAACGAAAACAAATAAAATTGTACTTTCCTTTTACAGTGAAACCCCCTTTGAACATTTGCCCCAGGACCTGTAATTGTGAGACTTAAATTGAGGCAAACTTTAAATCGAGGTTTTGTGACACACTGCCTGTTTATGATTAGTTAAATACCTAGAGAGCCTACTACTGTATTGACATAATTATAGACAAGTTTAATTTGTAACTCTTATTACTTAGTAAAACAAAATTTTGAAAATAATATGTTAAATAATAACTTTTAAAACATTATTGCTAGATAAGACAAATACATATTTCTGTCACTAAGATTCTTGAAATTCCTATTTAAATATTTTTTTAAAACTGTTGGTAGAACATTACTTAATACTTTGCAAGTACATACTGGATGTTTGATTAGGATTTACTAGTATGGTTGTTATTAATGCACATATACATATACAATTATTAATGCACATGCTCCTACTAATCAAAAAAACAACACCATTAAGGACAGAGAAGAAGTACAAAAATTCTGGGATCTTTTGGATCAAACTTTAATAAACAACCCTTCATCAAACATCAAAATTCTTCTTGGTGATTTCAATGCGCAACTTGGACAAGAAAGAAGATATAGAGATATCATTGGAAAATGGACAGCACATAAACGAACCAATAAAAATGGTCAAAGATTAGTCGAAATTTGTAGAAACCACAAATTAATCTCTAAATCAACATGTTTTAAAAGACAGCCCCATAAATTGAAAACTTGGAAACATCCTGATTTCAGAAGGGGTGAATGGCAGTTGGATCACGTTTGCATGGATAAATTTCACCATCACGAAATTCACAATGTCAAGGTTCTAAGGGGAGTTGACTCGGGATCAGACCACTATGTGGTAAAGATAAAAATAAAATTAACTCCAATGGCCAAGGAAAAACCTAATAATAACAATAGGAGGAAATTTGATCCATCTACCTTAATAAAAAATATAGAGTACTGAGAAAGAACAGGAGAAGAATCTCTCAACACTAAAACATTGGATGAATGAATCACTAAATTAAAATCAATAGCAGAGGAGTTAGCACCAATAAATCCAAGGATAAAACATGAATGGTGGAATGTAGATTGTGATCAAGCAATAGAGAAAAGACACCAAGCATGGATAAAACATCAAGTTCTAAAGTCAGAAGAATCAAATTTAGAACTAACAAGAGAAAGAAAATTAACCCATAAAATCATCAGACGAACGAAACGTAATCATCTTAAAAATACACTGGAAAAGATAGAAGACGATTTCAAGAAAAAGCAATCTCGAGATTATTACAAAACATTTGGTAAATATCTAAAAAAGTTTGAAGCTCCAACATTCATCATCATCATCTTGAGCAGTTTCCAACCGCTGGTCGGGTCTGCTTGGAACATAAGCCTCTCCATCGTTTCCTGTCCATCCACCATCTCTCGTCATTTACTGTGTCCCAGCACACTCCTCTTTCCTCCACACTCTTCTTAACTCCTTTTGTCCATCTGTCCCTTGGTCTTCCCCTTGGCCTCCTTCCCGTCATTTCCATTCCAAACATCTTCTTCGGTATCCTCTCCTCTTGCATCCTCCTCAAATGTCCATACCATTGTAGCCTAGATCGCTCTATTCTATTTTGCAATGGTTCCTCTCTTACCATCTCCCTGACTCTCTCATTCCTTACTCTGTCCATTCTTGTCACTCCTACCCTACTCCTCTGGAACTTCATCTCCACTGCTCGTATTTTATTCTTGTCCCTTTCCTTCATCACCCATGTTTCTGAACCATATGTCAAAATTGGCACAAAGTAGGTCTTGTAGATGATTCCTTTACATTTTTGTGGTACATCTTTATTCCATATCATCCACCTAACACTCTTGAAAAATCCATCTGCGCACCTTCCCCTCTCATTTATTTCCATCCTATTGCCTCCCTTTTCTTCAATTATGCTTCCCAAGTACTTGAAGCATTCTACTTTCCGCAACTGCTGTCCTCCAAGTGTTATGCCCATATCCAGTCTGTTCTTCTTCCTCGTGATGACCACTTCACTCTTTTGTGCTGAGAACTTCATCCCATATGATAACACTACCTTCTCCCACTCATCTAATTGCTCTTGTACTTCTTGCTCATCCTCTCCCCATACCAGAAGGTCATCAGCAAACAACATTGCCTTCATTTTCCTTTCCCCAATGCTATTTACCACTTTACGTATGATTTCATCCATCACCACTATAAATAACAGGGGTGAGAGGGCACTTCCCTGTTTCAGACCACTCTCCAGTTGAAACCATTCCGTTCTCTCTCTTCCCACCTTTACACAGCTTTTGCTTCTCTCGTACATTGCTTTCACTCTTGCCACTGTCTCCTTGTTCACTGCTTTTGCTCTCATTGCTTCCCATACCTTGTTTCTATTAATACTATCATATGCTTTCTCAATATCCAAGAAGGTCATCACCAGATCTTTCCCATATTCATAATGGTGTTCTTGTAGCTGTCTTACTGCAAAGATGAGGTCAACTGTTGATCTTCCTGGCCTGAATCCATACTGTTCTTCCCTCAGCCCATCTTCAACTTCTGTCCGAATTCTTCTCTCCAGTACCTTCTCAAATATTTTGGCGCAGTGGCACATGAGTGTAATTCCCCTGTAGTTCTTGCATTCCTTCCTACTTCCCTTTTTAAATATGGGTATTATTATCCCTCTTTTCCAGTCCTCTGGTATTTTCTTCTCCCTCCATATCACTTTCATTACTCGAAAGAGCCACTGGGTTCCTATCACCCCTGCTGCTCTCACCATCTCCACACTCACTTCGTCTATTCCCGGTGCCTTTCCCCCTTTCATCTTCCTTAATGCTTCCTCCACTTCTTTCCATGTCAATTCCTTCTCTGAAATGTCTTGGTCACTGTCTGTTTCTTCCTCCACAATGTCCACTACGCTGGTTTTAGTTGGATTTAGGAGTTCCTTGAAGTATTCTCTCCAGATAACCTTTACTTCTTCCATATTTTCGACCTCCTTTCCATTCCTGTCCACCATTCTGACATTTTCCCCTGTATCTCTTCTCCTTGCCTTTATCATTCCATACAACACTTTCTTACTGCCATCACAGTCCTCCTCCATCATTTCTGTCCATTTCTCCAGCCAATTCTTTTTCTCTTCCTTCACTACTTCTCCTGCTTCTTTCTTCCGCTCTTGGTATTCTTCTCTTGTTCTGTCTGTCCTCTGTTGGAACCATTTCCTGAATGCTTCATTTTTCTTTTTCACTGCTTCCTTAGTTCTGGGGTTCCACCATGGTGTTTCCTTCCACCTTTTCTTTCCACTAGTTCTGCCACACACGACTTCCGCTGCTTCTACCAACACGTCCTTGAACCTATTCCATTCTTCTTCACCTGTTTTCGGATCATCCTTCGGTAATTTGTTCCTCACTAATATCTGGAACTTCTCCTTATTTCCATCCTCCTTCAGCTTCCATGTCCTTATTCTTCTTTCTTGGTTCTCAGTTCTCCTCTTTTCCTTCAGTCCTCTCACCTTGGCGACCAGCAGACGGTGGTCACTGTCCAGGGCTTCTGAAGGTATTACCCTTATATCCGTGATACTCTTCTTTGTCTCCTTCCCGCATAGAATATAGTCCACCACTGATTTCCTAGTCAAATCCCTGCTGTACCAAGTAATTTTATGGCTCTCTCTCTTCTTGTACCATGTGTTTCCAACCATTAGCCCATTTATCTTGCACAGTTCCAACAATCTCTCTCCTTCCTTATTCCTGTTTCCCCATCCTTCACCACCAATCACTTCCTCAAAACCTCTTCTATCAGTTCCGACATGGGCATTTAGGTCTCCCATGACTATCAGGTCTCTCCCCGCTAACTGCTTCTGCAACTCCTCTTCAAACTCGTCCTTCTCGCCTTCTGTGCATCCCACCTGTGGTGCATAGACTTGCAGAATGTCCAGGTTTCTACCTTTCACTGTGATTCTGGCTCTAATTATTCTATCACTTACCCTCTTTACTTCCTCCCTCAGCCCTTCTCTCACCACCATTCCCACTCCATTTCTCTTCCCCTCCTCATTTCCTACCCAGTATAGCTGCAAGCCATTTCTCAGTTCTTTTCTTCCTTCCCCTCTCCATCTAGTCTCTGCCAGTCCGAGTACATCCAGTTTTCTCCTCTCCATCATATCCACAATCTCCTCCACTCTTCCCGTCAATGTTGTTATATTCAAAGTTCCGATTCGTAGTCCATTTCCATAGCCAGGTCTGCTTCCTTTAGATCTGTCCTTTCCGAGGCCCGTTCCCGTTTTAAAAGCAGTTTCATATCCACTACTGGCTTGCTAGGCCTAACGTAGCTTCACCATAACCCTGGCAAGGGGCCTGTTTTTGGTCCGCGAGAGGTATTTTATTTCCCTCAAACCCTCCGGACAAGTCCGGCGAGCCCCCCTATCCGCCACCTGGGACGCGCCCGATAGAGGAACAGGCAAACCCCCACGGGAAGCTCCAACATTAATGTTGAAAAATCAAACAGGAAAATTAGCACATTCTAACCAAGAAAATACAGAGATCCTTGTAGAAGCATTTGGGAAACTGTTCAATTGTGCTGATCCACTGGAAACCCTATAAGCAAACACTGATACATCTATTTTAACTTCACCTGATTTAATAAATCCTCCAAACATCAATGAAGTAGAACTCGCAATTAAAGAAAGAAAAAAAAAATTACAAAACTTGTGGCGAAGACTTAGTCTTTGCTGAAATCTGGAAAACTGCTGGTAAACCTGCGATTATAAATCTTCATCAACATCTAGTTAAAATGTGGATTACTGAAGAAATTCCTGCACACTGGACCATAGGAATAATCCATCCATTATTTAAGAAAGGAGACAAAACGAACCCAGATAACTACAGAGGAATTACCCTCCTGGACTGCACATATAAAATTTTCTCTCGCATAATTTACAACAGGACCGATATACGACGCGGCTCCATCCTGTAAGCCTAGATGATAAACTAGACACCGGCCGCGAAAGCCTATGATCTAAACATTATTATTTATTAGAGATATCAACTGGCATCAAATCCAGGAACCAGAGTTATGGATGGACAGGACAAATTGGAGACGGCTCATATATAACCGCACCCGGCTTGCTGGAGTGAAGAAACGATGATGATGATGAGTTGATACCTCATTTAATCGCTAGTTCGCGTGCTTTGAAATGTAACATTCGTGCGAGATAGTAAATCCATCATTTCCCAACTCTGTAATGTAATGAAGTAACTCGTCTTTCAGCTCAGGTAACTTACCAGATTTCAACCCTCTGAATGCCTTACATGTTCGGTTGGTGGTTTTAAGTGCAACTTTCTGTTTACGCCAGTAGCGAACATTAAATTCAGTCACAATGAATTCTCGACTGGCAGCTCTATTACCATGTTCTTCTGCATATTTTATCACTTTGATTTTAAACCCAGCTGCATAACTTTCCTGTTTCTCCATAACTTCAAGATCCATCTAAACAAGGAAACAATCATACAACTGAGAAACAACAATGACCGACGTAAACTCTTTACCCTATTTTATGTGTTTACGGTCTGTACAAGTAAAGAATGGAGATCTTCCTTCCTTTTGAATCAACAACAACGTTTTTTGAATGTTATCAAGAGAGTTGATGTAACGTGTACAAAATTTTAATTCATGTTTATAATGTAAAATCAGTCTCCTATCTTCATGATCGATGTTTGATGTTTTACTCTGCAATTATTAATGTGTTAATTTTAATTGTCTTACTATTTATTGGTAATATGATGGGTACTGCATGTTTGATTATGTTTTGTGATTTTGATGGTTAGTTGAGTCAAAGAAGGCTGAAGAAGAGCCTATGAGGACCTGAAACATGTCCCCCATATATATTAATTGAGCCGGTACAATTTTAAGATCCGTTCGACGTTATTTCCATCTAGCGGTCTCTAGTAATACATCTAAGAGATCGTAATTTCCGCACGTCTGAAAAAGGAATGCGCCCACATTGGAGAACTAATCCTGGTAGTGGCAGTTATAACGGCAGACGATCATCAAATTCTCCTCGCGATAACAATTCAGGCGGGATAACAATCGCCGAAGGCGTGTTTCTTAGTCAAGGATTAGTTCTCAAACGCGGGCGCATTCCTTTTTCAGACGTGCGGAAATTACGATCTCTTAGATGTATTACTAGAGACCGCTAGATGGAAATAACGTCGAACGGATCTTAAAATTGTACCGACTCATTAATCTTCACTGAATATAATGTATTGATTGATGGAAATTGTTTTCGGCCTATTGTTTTTTTCATATAATAATGATAATAATAATAATATCGTATGGCCTCGGGTGCCGGATGCAAGCTTTGTAATATGACACCCAGAGGGTAGCTTGCATGTCGAATTTCGTTTATCCTTGAATCACTATGAAAGTCAAGGAGGTTAGATATCTAAGCTCCTTGAACACTATAGCGCTTTCTAGTAGAGAAATGAGGAACTTTGTGTTGGCGGAAACTCCCGAGATTAATTTTGCCATTATGAACACGGCCTATTGAATTCAAATGGGTTCTTTGACATGCCAACATCGTATGACATGAGTGTCGTATTTTTGCCGCCTTTCAAAAAAATCACTTACCACGGCCAGGAGTGAACCTGCAACCTTGGGGTTAGTAAACCGGCACGCTATCCACTCACCCACCGTGGCAAGCTGTTTTTTCATATAAACAACAATGACACGTGAAGACAGATCACTGGTACTCTTTGACAATGCAACAGATGGACAACAAATGCTGCGGAAGAAAGGAAAGCACCACCACCAAAATGAATAATAATATCACAAGCAATATGTGTGATGTCCAGTGGTTGGGGGCTCTAACTTAAAATTACTATGATCATCTTTATGATGGCATCAGAAAGGAATGCAAGATATGTGCAAGAATTTTTTGTGCTGCAATTTCAAATTAAAATAAAAAAGGGGTGCGAGTTATATGCAAGCAAATATGGTACTGTTTCTTGAATATTAATGCACTGGTTCCCTTTGCCTTCCACATCCTATACCATTGACCTCCAATAGGTTCATCCGTTTGTTCAGGAGATTTCTCACTCAAGGGCAGAAGGGTGTCTTGGAACTTCTATTTGCTCATCCACCTTCATGAAAAACTGTTGGCATGTGTTGGAGGGGGATCACTTGCACTTGTGGTCACTCGACTAATCACTGTGAATGACAAGAAGTAGTATATTTCATGAGAATGTCATTCCTATTGTCATTAAATTGAAATAACATAGTGTTAATGTAATATTATTGGAGATTGTTTCAGTGTACTGAACGATTTATTATATTGTCATTAATTGAAATGCAATTTCACTATTTAGAGTTTGATGTTCACAGATGAAATGTCTTTCTCCATGTCAATCCAGGTTGATGGAACTGGTTCTACACGACATACTGTGCTTGTTAAGCTTCTAGCTGATATTGATAATCGTCTTTATGTCACTGACTCTTCTCTCTGCTCTGCTGACTCCATCTGTAAAGCTCCTGTATATATGACCGTGGTTGTGAAGCCTGCTTGCTACATTCCAGTCAAAGTTTCTTCAAGGATAGCAAATGTGGTTTACTTGCGAGATTTACTGCTTTACAATGGTAAGGTATTACAATCATATGCTTATTCCAGGTACATAAAATTGTAATAAGAAGGGAAAATGAATAATAAAAATAACAAGAAGTTCCGTTAAGAACTATACAGCCTACTTTTCATGCCAATGATTATTCTACAGAATATGAACCTATGTAGAATAATGACGAAATTAAGTTGGTAATATCGAAATATCTAATTAGTTCAAAATATACCTGGTATAATGTAGCCTAATAGAGCACTACAGTTGGCAGCCCTGGTGACTGAATATATTCTTAGTTCCATCTCTTAAGGTACAGAATACAAAATTTGGTTGAAGTCCAATGGACGTTACATGCAGTTAGACATTGGATCTATCAGCACGCGTAAAAGCATGTTGACAACAATGTCATGCGTGTGCTGGTCAGAAATAATCTGAAATATTATGATATCTTTTTGTGCCAATTTTGGATGAAATACACACATTTGTTAGTATAGAAGTTACATGTATTTTAAAATTGGACATATCAGCAGGCATAGAATCATGTTGGCAGCACTGTCTTGTATTAATTACTCCAAATTAATCTAGAATGTCAGGTGCTATACGTGTGCAAAGTATAGAGCTGTTGGCTTGCATACTTTCTGATATATTGATATTAGGGTAAAAAAATAGACAGCATTTATTAACAGTTGGCAGCCCTGATTGCTCTTAACAATACTAATAGTAATATCTGTTATGGTACACATAGCACATATGAAATTTGGTTGAAATCCAAGTGATAGTATAGAAGTTACAAGTATTTAAAAATTGGTACTATCAGCAGGTTTATAATCATGTTGGTAGAACTGACGTATATAAGTTACTCCAAATTAATCTAAAATGTCAGAATATACGTGTGCATAGTTTAAAGCTGTTGGCTTGCATACTTCCTGATATATAGGTATTTGGATGAAAAAAATAGAGAGAGCAATTATTAACAGTTGGCAGCCCTGGTGGCCTTAAGAATACGCTCAGTCATATCTGTTTATGTACAGATATTACATACAAAATTTGGTTGAAATCCAATTGATAGTGTACAAGTTATATGCATTTAAACATTGGACCTATCAGAAAGCTTAACATTATTTTGGCAACACTGTCATGGTTGAGCTCCTGGAAATTAAACTGAAATAGTCATATCTACATGTGTGCCAATTTTGGAATAGCTCCCATGCATACCTTGCAAGATATCCAACATGGAGCTAAAATGTCTAGTGCGTTTTTTCAGCAGTTGGTAGCACTGACATCATTTTCAAATATGGACGTGATATATTCCGGTGCACATCTTTACTCATACTAAATTTGGTTTTGATTGCTGCAGCCGTTTAGGAGTTGATAGGGGGGGACACACACACAGCCAGCCAGCCAGACAGACAGACAGACAGACAGACGGACGGACGGACGGACGGACGGACGGACGGACAGACGGACAGACAGTATCTTACAATTACGATTTATCCTTAGCCAAAATGAATAGTACAAAATCTTAACTAGTAAACGAGAGCACACGAATGCCCAGAACTAAACATGAAATGCCACGGCGAAATGGTTGTGCAATATCGACATAATTTTTCAAGTAACACCCGGAATGGAAATAAGTTACCAACATACATACCAACGCGTCCGGAATTACGTAAGAGGAAAAGAAAACTAAATCAAATGAGAACTACATTACAAATGACTAACTCCCGAAAAACGGAGCGGACAGTCTCACACTACCATCATGGGACCAGACGCGAACTCGACTCACAATGGCAGACACATAACGGGACGCCAATGCTGGTTGCACCATAAGGGCGCTACTCCCAAAATTTGGGATTTGAACCAATCCCATAGGTTAAGCAGAAATACAGCGATTAGAAATTCAAAAGGGAAACGCACAAGGGCGTAAGGGAGGAAAACCAAAGCAAAACGTCACATAACCTATAACTTGCACGTGGACATAAGGTGACGCAACATTAGGAACAGGGCCCCCATAAAACTTAAATAATAATACTCTACATGAGAAAATTCCAGGAAGCGTGATCATTAGGGAAACAGAATGAATAAATTTGGAATCCAAATTAGGGACGCACACGGCTCCACAATACAGGATAACTTGCCCGAAAAACATGAAAATTCCCCACACTTCAAAGAACTCCCGAAGAAGGAAAATTGATAAACAATTCAGCACTTACAGTAGGGAACATCAACCCATAGATCGGCCGAACATCAACCAGTGCGCAGTACCCACGAGGTACGCAAATCCACGTCGCAATAACACGGTAAATAAAAAACAAAGCCCCAAATAAATGGGCAGACAAGCAAAATAAATATCACACTTCCTGGAACTTACCTTGCATACCACATATTAAACTAAAACTATGACTAAAGCCAACCCCATTTAGGGTGGCGGTACCTGTTTTACATTCCCGGGACGATCCGAGTCCCCGGGAGATGTCTCCTTTATGAAAGTCAGGAACCGAGAGAGAGTTACCGACGCTAGAACCCAGTACATATATCAGACACTCAGATTTTTGACAAAGCAAGTTGTTGTAGCCACACACGCACACACGAATCCCCCGACTTCTTGAACGTAGTTCATAAGACAATTCCGTGTTCGCTTCCGTGAGAGTTGGCATCCCTGGACGATCGCCATACGCACGTCACTTGTCATCTACGGCTGTCGATACATCGGGTGATGGTTAGAGTTTGGAACAATCGATACAGGCAATGTTGACATATTTTAAATACGTAAATCCAATGTTTATTTTTGAGGTTAGGGAACACATTAATTCCATAACCAGTGCACATCAGGTCGAGAGTGTACCTCGCGTGTTTGGACTGCGAGAGTGATGTTGCAGACATGAAGATTCATTTCACAAGGTCTTCACAGGTCGAAATTGCGACTGTCAGCACAGGCCATAACTTTCTTCAGATTTTGGGTAAGTGAAGGAATTTATGAGGCGTTCGCCTCAACAGGAGAAACAGGGACGGGTGAAATTTGGCAGGAAGGAATATCTTAGGTTAGGTATACTTTTATGTCAGCTCAGTGGCGTAAAATACGTCACATCCTCCCCCCCCCAAAGCAAACTGCGGGGCAGACAGCATTTGCGTAATGTTGAAGTGACAGATTAGGAGAGGATCACCTCTTATGTACGGCTGCAGATTTACATATGTCCCAACATGTTTGAAGGAATTTTGGGCATAACTTCATTGAATGGCAGGCAGAATGTTCAAGGTATGATTTCACACAGCGACGAGCTGAGTGGATGGCACTGTCTCGGTGATAGTTCCGCTGCTCATGTTGGCTGGAAGGGTCTAGGTAGAAATGTCCTGACGACCCAGTTACAGATGGAGAACGGGCGATGACGAGCCCAGGTCCCCGCCAGCAGTTTCCCAGTCACGCCACCATCCACATGTCCACCAGGGCATCTTGGACGCCCCGAACTGCACAGGATCCCGCGGAGAAACAGCACAGTCCGATACATCCTCAGGGAGCTCCACTTCCAACGGGCCAAGCACTGAAATGCTAAGCACACGAGTAGCAGGACATACCGAGAGAGACAGATAGTTCATGGTGCGACAACTAGTTGACAGAAGCGCAGTTAAGTTCATTTCATGGTTATTTAAGTTGTCATAATTATCAGACGTGGTGCATCACAAATTTGATTTAGAAAAAATGAAACATACAATTTTATTGCCTTTATAAGCGGCCCCCCCTTCCCCCCCCCCCCCCCCCCCCCCCCCCCGTTACTAAATAAATCACCTTATGTCTCCAAACGGGAAGTTACCATATCCAACGGCATCCTAAATCCTAGGCCTCACATATATTGCCTCGACAAAGCAGGCATAACTACATACCACCTCCACATCGAGGTCACCTTAGCTTCAAATATGTAACACAGAGTTCTACTATTAACTAAGTCTTACCAATCTTGGGAAAAGCCTGTCACACATCATAAAGGCCGATAAACGATCTGTTTGTTCATACGAGGTGCAACACGCTTCTCACAACATCTTGGGTAATCAACGCCTCCAGAGACGCAAGTTCTCTGTAGATTTGGGGAGGAAGTTTAACAAAGATAACATTGCCAGTTATGAAAGAAAAAGGGCAAGAAATAAAACAAAGATACCACCAGTTTAGTTGTCGACTACCCCGAGACTCGCTTGGGCGTCTCGTGCGCGGGCTTGCACTGTGAGAGGTGAGTCCTGAAGATCCTCTTCCTTTCAGGGTCGCTCACCAGCACTGAAACAGGACTGACAAAGGATAAAATCTTAAATGGACCGCGGTATCGCGGCCGCAATTTTCCTGACACTTTGTTTCCTAGAAGCTTAGGTGAATGGTCCTGAACATATATCATGTCTCCCACGTTGAGGTTGACGGGCTTCCGTCCCTGATTGTACCTTTGAGCTAGTCGCTCATGAGAAACCTGAATGGACTTGCGGGCCTCCTTCCAGATCTGCTTCACCTTGTCGGCAGACGGTTGATCAGGCAACAGGTCATGAATTGACCACAAGTTCGTCAACGGAGAATTAGGTACATAAGCAAACATCAGAGAGAACGGAGTAATGTTATGTGTTTCGTGGACAGCAGTGTTGAACGCAAAAGCTAGCCAATGGACCGATGAATCCCACTTGGCGTGTTCATCATGGTGGTAAGCGATCAATGTGGAACGCAAGTTCCGATTGACACGCTCGGCCAACGACGGGTTGGGATAATATGGACTCGTGGTCACATGGGAGATACCGTAGTCGAAACAAAACTTACGGAACAGCAAAATTAATAAAACACTTTGAAGGTTTGCTTGGTTTGCCTGCATAATGCAAATGATTATAGGCTCCCGCACATACCATATTTCCTCGCATAATCGTCGCACTATCTTAGCCTAAAATTCGTGGAAAAAAGCAGGGTGCGACGATTATGCGAAGAATATTTCAGTTCAAAGAATATGCTGTATCATTATTTGTTGCACGGGCCAGTCATTCGCCTAGCGTGAGTCATAGCCTGCAGTCAGAGACAGGCTTTGTTCTTCAAACGAGGTCACGACAGGTTAAAGCTCGTGCAATGTGCTGACGAAGCTGGCCGTTCGTGTCGCGGTTCTTAGCCCGCAGGAATAAAGACGAGATTACTTTCTCCTGACAAGATCATGCCAGATTAGGCCTAGAAGCTCGCGGAATGTGCTAAGTGACGAAACTGGCTGCTCGCATCACAGTTCATAGCCCGCAGACATAAAGACGAGATTACTTTCTGCTAACAAGATCACGCGAGATTAGGCCTATAAGCTCGCGGATGTGTGCTGGCCGCTTGCGTCACAGTTCATAGCCTGCAGGCATAGAGATGAGATTACTTTCTCCTGTCAAGATCACGCCAGATTAGGCCTATAAACTCGTGGAATATGTGCTGGCCGTTCTTGTCGCGGTTCATAGCCCGCAGACATAAAGACGAGATTACTTTCTCCTGACAAGATCACACCAGATTAGGCCTATAAGCTCGCGGAATGTGCTAAGTGATGAGGCTGGTCGCTCGCGTCACAGTTCATGGCCCGCAGGCATAAAAACGAGATTATTTTCTGCTGACAAGATCACGCCAGATTAGGTCTATAAGCTCACGGAATGTGCGCTGGTCGCTCGCGTCACAGTTTATAGCCCGCAGGCATAAAGACGAGATTACTTTCTCCTGACAAGATCACGCCAGATTTGGCCTTTAAGCTCGCGTAATGTGCGCTGGTCGCTCGCGTCACAGTTTATAGCCCGCAGGCATAAAGACGAGATTACTTTCTCCTGACAAGATCACGCCAGATTAGGCCTATAAGCTCGCGGAATGTGTTATGTGATGAGGCTGGCCGCTCGCGTCACAGTTCATAGCCCACAGGCGTAATTACAAGATTACTTTCTGCTGACAAGATCACGCCAGATTAGGCCTATAAGCTCGCGTAATGTGCGCTGGTCGCTCGCGTTACAGTTCATAGCCCACAGGCATAATACGAGATTACTTTCTGCTGACAAGATCACGCCAGATTAGGCCTATAAGCTCGCGGAATGTACGCTGGTCGCTCGCATTACAGTTCATATTAACAAATTCACAAAGAAATTGGATAAAATGGTCCGGCTAGCTCAAAACAGTTGCCAGCGTTTCGCCCCAGTGTACCAATGGGCTCTTAAGTTCAGTTCATAGCCCACAGGCATAATACGAGATTACTTTCTGCTGACAAGATCACATCAGATTAGGCCTATAAGCTCGCGTAATGTGCGCTGGTCGCTCGCGTCACAGTTCATAGCCCGCAGGCATAAAGACGAGAGTACTTTCTGCTGACAAGATCACGCCAGATTTGGCCTATAAGCTCGCGGAATGTGTTAAGTGATGAGGCTGGCCGCTCGCGTCACAGTTCATAGCCCGCTGGCATAAATACGAGATAACTTTCTGCTGACAAGATCATGCCAGATTAGGCCTATAAGCTCGCGTAATGTGCTAAGTGATGAGGCTGGCCGCTCGCGTCACAGTTCATAGCCCGCAGGCATAAATACGAGATTATTTTCTGCTGACAAGATCACGCCAGATCAGGCCTATAAGCTCGCGGAATGTGCGCTGATCGCTCGCGTTACAGTTCATAGCCCACAGGCATAAATACGAGATTACTTTCTACTGAAAAGATCATGCCAGATTAGGCCTATAATCTCGCGGAATGTGCGCTGGTCGCTCGCGTTACAGTTCATAGCTCACAGGCATAAATACGAGATTACTTTCTGCTGACAAGATCACGCCAGATTAGGCCTATAAGCTCGCGGAATGTGCGCTGGCCGCTCGCGTCACAGGCATAAAGACAAGTTTACTTTCTCCTGACAAGATCACGTCAGATTATATGCTCGCGGAATGTGCTAGGAGACGAAGCTTTCCGCTCGTGTCATAGTTCATAGCCCGCGAGCATAAAGACGAGATATTTATCCTCTGACAAAGTCGCGGCAGAATGTACAACTGACTGACTCACAAATACGAATGTACTATGCGACGATTATGCGATGACATTTTAAAAACCTATTTTACTGTTTGAAAAGTGGAGTGCGACTTTTACGCGGTGGCGACGATTATGCGAGGAATTACGGTATCTTCATGTGTGAAAGCTGTACTGTGTTCAACTGGTGGAACGCTAGTAGGTAACGGGTAGAGCCCTGCGCGGATAGACAAAACGTTATCCGGATCCACACGACTGTTATCCACATTTACAATTAATATGATAAAAATGGTCCGGCCAGATCAAACCTAAAATGCCAGCGTTTCGCCCCAGTGTGCCGTTGGGCTCGTCAGTTGGTACAGACATACCTCACCAATACGCATGGCCAGCACATACTGAGAAGGCCATCACAAGACACAAAATACAAGTAGTATTGACGTCACGAGTGTTGCCAATGTGCCACGGAAGACAAGCTCCCTTTCATAAAACAAAAACCTTACCTTGGCAATCCAAATAGGTTATGAATATTCCCAAATGAGAATATGATGTAATTTCCGTTTGATCAGATAAATTGGCTCCTGACGTCTTGGTTTCTGGCATAATTTGCATTTTGCTCTTCGCCGTTCCCGCTACCCAAAGTATCAAACGTCCCTAATAATTTCTCGAGTTCCTGTATACTTCCGACTTTTTGAATACAGGCCGCCTCCTTCACCCTATAAGGAAAGTGTCGCAACAACAACCTGACCACACCTCCTTCCCTCGGTAACCCGTCCAATTGCTTACATACCAACACCTGGCTCAGAAAGTATTCGGTCATATTTTGGCTCCCCCTTGCATTGTATCTCCCGCACGCCACTGCCTCTCTGTGTTGTGACTGAATGGCTTCATTCCAAAACTTTTCGTGAAATTTAGCTTTGAAGTCGTCTAAGCTTTCTCAATCTCGGTTACGTTCTTATTTTTAAGCATAATGTTTTGGTAAAGTACATGCCACAGATAAAATCAAAGTCTAGAAGCTTTTTGTGCAATCCTGACGCAAAAGTTCGGGTTTTATTGTCAAATTCAGAAACGAATGAGGTTTTCATTGTTTTCAATGCTGTGACAATCTCTTCATGAGACGTAGAAACAGCTCTCACCGATTCGGCGCGCGCAGTGTTTTTGATAAATTCTTAAGTTGAAGTGAATTTTCTATTTTATCCAGCTCTTCTTGCAAGCTTAAATGTCGTTTCGTGTACCCGAAAAAAAAGTGCAAAGTTTCAAGAGTGTCAAAAAACTCTCGGATAAGCCCGCTAGCATTACAAGCTGTCTCTACGAAAATGTTTTACATGTGAGCTTGGCATGGAACGTACGGAATATCTATTTTGCACTTCTCTGATAGCTATTTCTGAGTGCCGTTTTATATGTCAGACTTGTTACTAGCAATGTCGTACGATTGAAACGCTAGTTTATCGAGTGGAAGTAAAAGTTCTTCTGAATTTAAAATTTAAAATATTTTTTCAGCCAACTTCTCTCAGGTCTTTATTTTTGTTAAAACAGCGTCTATTTTTAAAAGACGCTTCACGGGAACGAACTCTTCATCTTTTTCGACGACGTAACGGATATTCAACGCGACGCGGTCTTTATGTGGCATATCGGGAGTAGTATCTGCTATAACGGAGAACATACCGGCGTGCTTGATCTCTTCTGGAATTATTTCACGAGTTTTCTCTCCAAGTAAATGGAGTTCAAGTGGGAAGTGGTGCAATTCTACGTGAAATCGTACGGCGTAGAACCACATAGAGCCAGGTGACTGACAACAGCACGTTCCGCGACATTGAAGACTTGTGATATCATGGACGCAATCTTCGGGTCATCAACGTCCCAGGACATAAGCGGAGGCGGTGTGCCGCTGAATTGTGTGTAAGCAGTGTCTGCACTGCATTTTGTAAATGTAATGTGGGACTGTGCATATCATGCTTCTTGCCGTTCCACACCATGTAACTAGTCACTTGACTATATGATCGAAGGTTCAAAGGTGTCATAATACTTGCTCAGTGCTTTTTAAAGTGTAATATTATCAAGATAAGTATTTAGCAACAAATATGAAATAGATACATTATTGTATTTATAAATCGCCATTCAAATAACAGTACAGTAAGTATGTAGTTAGTTTTAGTTGTAAGTAGGTAGTTAGTTTGTCTATTAGATATATGTCATTGTTCTATTAGACTGTGATGTGTGAGGGTGCATGTGAGTGTGCCTGGTGACAGACTGTTTTAGTGGTAGTATTTGTTGTTGGTGGAAATTTAGTATTTTTTGTTTGTTAGTAGAATATTGGTATTTAATTGTTAGTACGGTAGAAGGTTAGTATTTTTGTTAGTAGAATTGCTCTTTACTTATTCTGAAAGGGAGTAGCAGCCTTTCAGAATAAATCAATTCTTTACTAGTCTTATAGACGGTTAAGATATTGATAATATAAGCCAAATAATGGCTACACTGCGTCCTGCTGCACGGCTGAAAGCAACGGGAAACTACAGCCGTATGCTTTGCCCGAGGATATGCACCTCTCTATGCATAATTACATGTGATGATGGCCTCCTCCCTTGTAAAATTTCAATCCGGAGGTAAACTAGTCCCCCGTTCGGATCTCCGGGTGGGGACTACTCGAGAGGGGGTTAACATCACAAAAGTGACAAAGAGGAAATCTGACATTCTACGGATCGGAGCGTGGAATGTTAGAAGTCTGCTAGGAAGTGGAAAGTTAGAAAACTTAGAACGGGAAATGGATAGGTTGAGGTTGGATTTGGTTGGGATTAGTGAAATGCGCTGGCAGGAAGAAAAGGACGTTTGGTCAGGAGACTATAGGGTCATTAGCACTAAATCAAACAATGGCCAAGCAGGGGTTGGTCTCATATTGAGTAGGAAACTTGGACAGAGGGTGGAATATTATGAGCAATACAGTGAACGGATTATTGTAGCAAAAATCAATACTAAACCTACGTGCACCACAGTGGTACAAGTCTATATGCCTACCAGTCAAGCTGATGATGAGGATGTTGAAAAGGTCTACGAAGAAATAGATGACATTCTGAGGTATATCAAAGGTGATGAAAATGTTATAGTAATGGGAGATTGGAATGCTGTGGTAGGAAAAGGGAGAGAAGGGAAGATAGTAGGAGATTTCGGATTAGGTGAAAGGAATGATCGAGGAAGCAGGCTGATGGAATTCTGCACCGAACATGAGTTGTTCATAGCTAACACCTTATTCAATAACCACAATAGAAGAATATACACATGGATGAGACCAGGAGATACAGGGCGTTACCAAATCGACTTCATTATGGTCAAGCAGAGGTTTCGAAACCAGATTTTGGATTGTAAAACATATCCTGGTGCTGACATAAACTCTGACCACAATCTGGTTGTAATGAAATGCAGATTAAAGTTGAAGAAACAGAAGAAAAGTCAAAAGCCAAAAAGGTGGGCAATAGACGGACTGAAAGTAAAGGATGTAAACGAAAGGTTCAAGAAGAGTATAACGGAAGGACTAATAAAAAATCCTAAACGGACTTCAATTGCAGACGAATGGGCACTTTTGAAGAATGAAATAACAAAATCCGCAGAAGAAAACATTGGTAGGAAAGAAAGAATAGGTAGAAAACCGTGGATCACTCAGGATATACTAGAATTGATGGATGAAAGGCGGAAACACAAGAATCTAAGAGATGAAAAGGGGAAAGCAGAATACAGACGTCTGAGAAATGAGGTTAACAAGAAGTGCAATGAAGCGAAAGAAGAATGGTTGAAAGAGGAATGTGCAGGTATAGAAAATTGTCTGAAATTAGGAAAAGTAGACACAGCTTATCGAAGGATTAAGAATACTTTTGGGGAAAAGAAGACTAAGTGCTGTAATATTAAGGACACAAATGGAAAGCCTTTAACAGATAGGGAAGAAAAGGTTGAGAGATGGAAAGCTTACATAGAGTGCTTGTATAAGGGAAAGGAGATTGAGAATCATGTAATGGAAAGGGAGGAGGAAATTGATGAGGATGCAAAAGGAGATTTAATATTGAGATCAGAATTTGACAGAGCATTAGAGGACTTAGGCAGGAACAAAGCACCAGGCATAGATGATATACCGATTGAGTTGCTACGCTGCATAGGAGATGAAGGTCTGATCAGGTTATTTCACTTGGTGTGTAGGATTTATGAGACAGGTGAGGTACCCCCTGATTTCAAGAAGAATGTTATCATCCCTATACCAAAGAAAGTGGGAGCTGACAGATGTGAAGATTACCGTACAATCAGCTTGATTACTCATGCTTCAAAGATCCTGTCTAGAATAATTTACAAGAGGATTGAAAGCCAGATAGAAACGGAGTTGGGTGAAGACCAGTTTGGTTTCAGGAGAAATGTAGGAACAAGGGAAGCTGTACTAAGGCTGATTTTGGAAGGTAGAATAAGGAAAGGTAAGAGAACGTTCATGGCATTTGTAGACTTAGAAAAGGCTTTTGATAATGTTGGACTAAATTGTTTGACATTTTGAAATCTATTGGAATAAAGTACAGGGATAGGAGGGTGATATACAATCTATACAGAAACCAGACAGCAGTCATTCGAGCTGAAGGACATGAGAGAGAAGCTGGTATTCAGAAAGGTGTAAGGCAAGGCTGCAACTTATCACCCATACTTTTCAATCTTTACATTGAACAAGCAATGAAGGAAATTGGAGAAAAATTTAAAGTGGGAGTGAAGATTCAAGGAGAAATAATTTCAACTCTGAGATTTGCTGATGACATCGTCATCTTGGCCGACACGCCTGAGGATTTGAATCAGTTTTTGAATGGTATGGACTCCGTCTTACAGAATGAATACATGATGAAAATAAATAAATGTAAAACAAAAATACTGGAATGCAGCCGAAATAAATCAGAAACTTCTATGGAGATCAAATTGGCAGGTGAAAAGCTGAAGGAAGTTGGAGACTTCTGTTACTTAGGAAGCAGAATAACCAGTGATGGACGAAGCAAAGAGGATATAAAAAGTAGGTTGGCTCAGGCAAGGAAAGCCTTCCTACAAAAAAGGAATCTGTTGACATCGAATATAGATTTAGGTATTAGGAAGTCATTTTTGAAAGCCTTTGTCTGGAGCGTGGCGCTCTATGGAAGTGAAACTTGGACTATTGGTGCAGCAGAAAAGAGGAGAATTGAAGCATTTGAAATGTGGTGTTACAGGAGAATGATGAAGATCAGATGGGTAGATAGGGTTACAAACGAAGAGGTATTAAGGCGAGTGGGAGAGGAGAGATGTTTCTGGCGACTGCTAATGAAGAGAAGAGATAGGTTGGTAGGACACATACTAAGACACCCAGGAATAGCAAGCTTAGTTATGGAAGGAAGGGTCGAGGACAAGAACTGTAGGGGTAGACCAAGGTTAGAATATGTTAAACAGATTGCCTCGGATGTAGGGTGTGGTAGCTATGTAGAGATGAAACGATTAGCTCAGGACAGGGAGGCATGGAGAGCTGCATCAAACCAGTCAAAAGACTGAAGACTCAAACAACAACAGATAAATTATCAATTAATATGATAAAAATGGTCCGGCCAGATCAAACCTAAAATGCCAGCGTTTCGCCCCAGTGTGCCGTTGGGCTCGTCAGTTGGTACAGACACACCTCACCAATACGCATGGCCAGCACATACTGAGAAGGCCATCACAAGACACAAAATACAAGTAGTATTGACGTCACGAGTGATGCCAATGTGCCACAGAAGACAAGCTCCCTTTCATAAAACAAAAACCTTACCTTGGCAATCCAAATAGGTTATGAATATTCCCAAATGAGAATATGATGTAATTTCCGTTTGATCAGATAAATTATCAATTAATATGATAAAAATGGTCCGGCCAGATCAAACCGAAAATGCCAGCGTTTGGCCCCAGTGTGCCGTTGGGCACTACTACTACGTCAATATGATAAAAATGGTCCGGCCAGATCAAACCTAAAATGGCAGCGTTTCGCCCCAGTGTGCCGTTGGGCTCGTCAGTTGGTACAGACACACCTCACCAATACGCATGGCCAGCACATACTGAGAAGGCCATCACAAGACACAAAATACAAGTAGTATTGACGTCACGAGTGATGCCAATGTGCCACAGAAGACAAGCTCCCTTTCATAAAACAAAAACCTTACCTTGGCAATCCAAATAGGTTATGAATATTCCCAAATGAGAATATGATGTAATTTCCGTTTGATCAGATAAATTATCAATTAATATAATAAAAATGGTCCGGCCAGATCAAACCGAAAATGCCAGCGTTTGGCCCCAGTGTGCCGTTGGGCACTACTACTACGTCAATACTACTTGTATTTTGTGTCTTGTGATGGCCTTCTCAGTATGTGCTGGCCATGCGTATTGGTGAGGTGTGTCTGTACCAACTGACGAGCCCAACGGCACACTGGGGCGAAACGCTGGCATTTTAGGTTTGATCTGGCCGGACCATTTTTATCATATTAATTGATAATTTATCTGATCAAACGGAAATTACATCATATTCTCATTTGGGAATATTCATAACCTATTTGTTATCCACATCCACAAGACTCTTATACGCATCCGCCCCGCATCCGCACAACTTGTATCCGGATCTGCATGTTTGTTGTCCAAATCTACTGACATTACAATAATATTTTTAATTTGATAAAACATAAAGTATTAAAGCAACACTTTTAGACATTTGAGGAGAAAGTCGTTCCCTAGGCTGTGTATGTCATGTGCTATATTTAAAATGCATGCTACACAGCCAGAATTGCAACCCCTTTCAATTTGGAGTGTTGATTATGCTTAATGACATATTTTGAATGAGATTAGCGTAAATTATCACCTTACATTTGTCGTGAGAAAAACGTAACGGAAAAATATGTCTTAAACATCCGAGTCCTAGTAATGATATTCAACGAGTTCGGATTGTATTGTTACGTGCCACCCCCCTAGTGGCACTTTTGTTAACTGGATTACGGTGGGTTGAAGCACAACACAGATTGTTCCTTTAAAGAAATAATTAACTTTATTGCGGCCCGAAAGATACACCACTCAACAGCAAATACAAGCAATTAGAACCTTACTCCAGTTCCTCAAGTCTCTTCCTTATGGAGCGCTCTTGCCCCTTTCACTTAGTCATGCAGCTAATCCTCCACTAATGAGACCCGTGGAATACCTGCACCTCTTCCTTATGTACACAAACTACAGTTACTTACGATAACCTGCTACACGCTGCTTCGCTGTCCACAAGCTGGGAAACAATGTCACTGGATTTCGTAACTCGCACGGCACTTCGCCACAATACCTCTGTCGCTCAGTGAAATCACACTCGCTCAAAACACAGGCAGTCCCCTGTATGCTTCTCACTCCCTCGCTGTCAAGAGAATCGGCTTCACTAGAGGTTTCGCAAGTCACCACACTTCTGTCGCTCAGGATAAACGCTCGCACTAGCTCGAAAAACACACTCACTGCTTGACAGGTCGCTCTTATATAGCAGGCCGGTGACTCAATAAATGCTTCTAGACCCATCCAGGGTTCACGGCTTCTCGAGGTTTCCATCACTGGCTGAGTCACGAATATTCTGGACCATCCCTTTGTCCTAGTAGTCCTGTTGCATAAGGCGCACGCAATACACTGAGGCAGAGCACAGCCCAGCCCTGGGGCAGTTGTGACTCATGTGGCGAGCGATGAAACAAACTCACATCCGTATCACCACCCCCTTCCTTAAAGGCTGATCGTCCCGATCAATCATTGGTCCGTCTGTGTCCCTCCGTAGGCTGCCAGGCGATCTCGATGCACGATCTTCATCTTCATCCTCGGGCTCCGCTGGATCCTGTAGACGACATTGTTGATCCGTTTCATGACTCGGTGCGGGCCCTCCCAGGACTTCTGCAGTTTGGGTGACAGGCCTTTCTTCCGTAATGGGTTGAAGAGCCAGACCAGGTCGTCCTCGTGGAATCCGCCGGCATCCGTCTGTTGGTCGTATCGGGTCTTCATTCGGTCGGTCTCGATCCTCAGTTTCCTCCTCGCAAATGCGTGCATGTCCTCCAGTTGGTCGACTAGTTCTTGACAATACTGGCTTACCGGGACCGGATCATTCCCAGGTCGGCCGAAGGCAAGATCGACAGGTAGACGGAGTTCCCTCCCAAACATGGCCCGGGCTGGTGTGCACCGGGTGGGTTCATGCACGGCGGCGCGGTAGGCCAGGAGAAATAGTGGAAGATGTTTGTCCCAATCCCTCTGGTGCTCGCTGACGACTATTCGGAGATGGTTCTCGATGGTGCGATTGAATCACTCTACCATCCCGTCAGACTGAGGGTGTAGCGGCGTTGTCCTTGTCTTCAGGATTCCCAGCAGCTGGCATAGGTTCTGGAACACCTGCGACTCGAAGTTCCTTCCTTGGTCGGAGTGCAGCTCCAGGGGTACTCCGTACCGGCTGGCGAATTCCTTCACCAGGATCTCTGCGATCGTCGCAGCTTCTTGGTTAGGAAGCGCATACGCCTCCGGCCAGTTGGTAAAGTAGTCGCTGACGACCAATATGTAGCGGTTCCCTGCCTCGCTTAACAGGAATGGCCCAGCAACATCGATGGCCACTCTTTCCATGGGGCCGCCCACGTTGTAGGTCTTCAGTGGATCCCGTCGTCTTCGTCCTGGGCCCTTGCTGGCTGCGCAATCGTGGAACCTCGCGCAGTGGTTCTCCACGTCAGTTCGGCATCCGATCCAGTAAAACCGCTCTCTCAGCTTCTCCAGGGTTTCTTTATCCCTAGGTGTCCACCAGATGATCCTCCATGGACTTCCTTCAGGACTTCCTCCGTCATAGCCTTTGGAACGACGACTTGTTCCCGAGATGTCTTCCCGTCGGTGCTCTCCCAGGCGCGGCAGATGAGGCCATCCCTTACAATCAGCGAGTCTCACTGCGCCCAGTAGGACTTACACGTTGGATTGCAGTCACTCACAATGTTCCACCCGGGTCTGGGGTCACAGGCCCTCTTCCATTCGGCTATCAGTCCCAGGTCATCATCTTCTGCTTGTGCCCGCGTGAAAGATTCGCGGCTCCAGTTCCCTTGAAGTTCCACAGTAGTCCGTCGGCACTGTATCCCGGTGTTCTCCTCCCTCCTAGTACAGATGGTGCAGTCTTCGGGGCATGGTCTTTGTGACAGGGCGTCGGCATTAGAATGCAGTTGGCCTTTCCTGAGCTGGATCTCGAAGTTGTACTGTTGAAGCCTCTCTAACCACCGCGCGAGTTGACCCTCGGGCTGTTTGAAGTTCAGGAGCCACCGCAGGGATGCATGGTCGGTCCTGATGAGAAATTCTTGCCCGTACAGGTACTTGTGGAAGTGTTCCATGGTCTTCACGATGGCGAGCAGTTCCTTCCTGGTGAAGCAGTAGTTCCTCTCTGGCTTTGACAAGGCTTTGCTGAAGTAGGCCACTACTCTCTCCTCGCCGTCCTCTATTTGCGACAGGATTCCCCCTATACCAAAGTCGCTGGCATCGGTATCGACGATGAACCTTGTTCCAGGTCTGGGGTAGGCCAGAATAGGCGTGGTGCACAGAGCCTGCTTGAGTTGTTCGAAGGCACTGTGGCATTCTACTGTCCATGTGAAGAGTTGAATCCTTCTCAGTCAGTCGATGCAGTGGTTTGGCGATGTCGGCGAATCCTCTCACGAAGCGACGGTAATAAGTGCAGAGTCCCAGGAAGCTTCATAGTTGGGACTTGTCCTTCGGAACTGGCCACTCCCACACAGCTGCGGTCTTTTCTGGGTCGGTGCGCACCCCTTCCTCGGAGACAATATGCCCAAGGTACTGGACCTGCTTCTGGAAGAGCTGACACTTCTTGGGGCTCAACTTCAGCTGGGCAGCCCGTAGCTTCATCAAGATCTCCTTCAGGTTGCTGTAGTGCTCCTCGAAGCTTCTCCCCAGAACGACGACGTCGTCTAGGTAGACCAGGCAGGTCTTCCAGTGTAGTCCCCTCAGAATGGACTCCATTAGCCTTTCGAAGGTCGCAGGGACGTTGCACAGACCGAATGGCATGACGGTGAACTGCCAGAGCCCGCTGCCCACAGAGAATGCCATTTTCTCGCGGTCCTTAGGGTGGACCTCCAACTGCCAGTAGGCACTCTTCAAATCCAAGGTGGAGAACCATCTTGATCCTGATATGGTGTCCAGCGTGTCGTCGATCCGGGGTAGAGGGTGGCTGTCCTTCTTCGTGACGTCGTTCACCCGCCTGTAGTCCACGCAGAACCTGGTGGAACCGTCCTTCTTCTTCACAAGCACGACCAGAGAACTCCAAGGACTATGTGATGGCTCGATCACCCCTTGCTCCTTCATCTTTTCTACCATCCGGTCGACTTCGGCTTGCTTGGCGAGCGGGACACGTCGGAATGGGGCCCTAATCGGTGTGCTGTCCCCAATGTCGATTCTGTGCTGGACCAAGATTGTCCTGCCGAAGTCTTTGCTCCCCACGGAGAAGACGTCCTGGAATTCGCCTAGCAGGTCCTGAAGTTGGCGTGATTGTTCCTCGTCTAAATGGTCCTGGGATCCTTGGTACAGCTTCTGTAGTTCTTCTGGCAGTGCACGTCTTCTTCGGTTGTCCGTCTGCAGGTGTCCGTCCGTCATATCTGAGATGCGGGCAATCCAGGTAACGGGCTCGCAGACTCCTAGGTTGGTGTCCTGGTGAACCGTAATGTCGTAGTCGTTCAGGTTGGACAGGGGGACGTAAGGCCGAGACGTCGTGTTGATGAGGGTCTTGGCAACTAGCAATCCTTTTGTCTGGATGTCCTCATATTTTGGCTCGATGACAGCCGCCACTCCCTCAGCAGTTCCGTCGACAATTACGGCGGCTCTGACCTCCGTCCTGGCGGGAACGATGACGTCCTCTCTCAGCCTTACTCGTCGTGCGGTGACGGCCTCGTGTGCTGGTTGCAAAGCAAGTTCCTCACCTCCATAGTGGAGAGTGTTGGTGCTCAGGTCCAAGATGATGTTGTTCTGGTCCAGGAAGTCCAGTCCGATGATCACATCGCTTGCTACATCAGCCACGAGCACTGGATGCTTCACAGTCCGCCGACCAATGACGAACTCCAGTGATGCTTCGCCATGTACAGGTGCGGTCTCTCCAGTCGCGGTTATTAGCTGGAGGTTCCTTTGTGTGGGTTGCACTCTCCACTTCGGGATCACGGTGGGACTGACGATGGTCCTCGATGCTCCCGTGTCGATTAGCTTGGGCCAGCTCTCTCCGTTGACGACTCCGTCGACCATCAGGCTGCTATTATCCCTCCGTAACTGCGTCACACGAACTTGGACTGCCGGGGCTTGACGACTGTCACAAGCCAACCTTTGCCCCCCAAGGCTGGCTGATACTTGCTTTCCTGGGCCGCGCGGTTTCCCTACGACTGACTGTCCCGACGGAAACCCTTGGCGGCGGCGATCACCACAGTCCTTGCTCAGGTGGCCTCTCTTACGGCAGGTCCAGCAGGTCGGTAGTCTTCTTCCAGGCCGCCTCTCCGGATGTTCTTCAGCTACGTTTTTGTTGGTGGTACTGCGACTCTTGAAGAACCGGCCTAGCGCCTCCATCAGTTCATCGGCCAGGGGTTTGGTCTTGTCAGCTTTGGCTGGTTCGTCGACGTCCACCTGACGCACCCGCGCGTGCATCCTAGATGCCTGTTTTGCCATCTCGAACTCAAGTGCGTGGCTCAGCGCATCTGCCAGGGTCTTATTGCGCTCAAGTTGCAGCGCCTGTTGAGTGTCCAAGTCCCGTAGCCAGTCGGTGAAGGTCTGCGTCTCTATCTGTTCTAGAAAGTCGGCCGGCGCTGTTGGGTAGGCGAGCCTTACGAGGCGTGCGATGTCCATCTTGAACTCCTGCAGGGTTTCCGCGTTCTTTTGTACCCGGGTCCGGAGCTGCATCTGGTAGGCCTGCTGAAGATGGCTATCTCCATATCGGGACTCCATATGGGCGATTAGTGAAGCGTAGTCCTGGGATCCAGTCGGGATGGCCTGAAGGACGTTAAGGGCTTCCCCTCTCAGCGCTACAATGAGAGCTGTAGCCTTTTCCGAGCTGTTGCAGTTGTTTATGGAACAGGCTGCCTCGACGTAAGTAGGTGCTCCACGGGACCTTTCCGTCGAAGGTTGGGGGCGTCACTCTGCTATGTCCCGTTCCTGATATTCCCGGTGTATCGGTGGGAGGGCGTTGGCGCAGCTCGGCAACTTCCTCTTGTAGAGCGTTGAATTTCTCTTCCACCCCCATCAGCGGGCGTTGGCGCAGCTCAGCAACTTCCACTTGTAAGGCGTCGAACTTCTTTTCCACTGCCGTGACTTCCTCACACAGACCCAGTTCTAATTTCTTCAGGTCCTGTGTCATCTTATTCTGATCGTCTTCCATCTTCTTCTGGCCGTCCTCTATCCTCTTCAGGTCCTCCGCTAGCTTATTTTGACCGTCTTCCATCTTCTTCTGGCCGTCTTCTAGTTTGGCAGTTAGGTCCTCGGCTAACTTCTTCTGGCCGTCCTCCATCTTCTTCTAGCCGTCTTCCATCTTCTTCAGGTCATCCTTCAGGTCCTTGGCTAATTTCTTCTGGCGGTCTTCCATCTTGGCTTCCATGCCACTTAACTTTTCTAGCAATGCTGCAAATTGCGCTTCCATTTTGGTTGTTTGTCTTGTAAAGGGCATGCACTCACAGGAAAATTAGAGAGAAATGACCTGCTCGGGTTTTGAAACCAGGACCGCCAGGTGTTGTGCTTGTGCTTGAGTTCGTAATCCGGCTTCTGACACCAGTTGTTATGTGCCACCCCCCTAGTGGCACTTTTGTTAACTGGATTACGGTGGGTTGAAGCACAACACAGATTGTTCCTTTAAAGAAATAATTAACTTTATTGCGGCCCGAAAGATACACCACTCAACAGCAAATACAAGCAATTAGAACCTTACTCCAGTTTCCTCAAGTCTCTTCCTTATGGAGCGCTCTTGCCCCTTTCACTTAGTCATGCAGCTAATCCTCCACTAATGAGACCCGTGGAATACCTGCACCTCTTCCTTATGTACACAAACTACAGTTAGTTACGATAACCTGCTACACGCTGCTTCGCTGTTCACAAGCTGGGAAACAATGTCACTGGATTTCGTAACTCGCACGGCACTTCGCCACAATACCTCTGTCGCTCAGTGAAATCACACTCGCTCAAAACACAGGCAGTCCCCTGTATGCTTCTCACTCCCTCGCTGTCAAGAGAATCGGCTTCACTAGGGGTTTCGCAAGTCACCACACTTCTGTCGCTCAGGATAAACGCTCAGGATAAACACTCGCACTAGCTCGAAAAACACACTCACTGCTTGACAGGTCGCTCTTATATAGCAGGCCGGTGATTCAATAAATGCTTCTAGACCCATCCAGGGTTCACGGCTTCTCGAGGTTTCCATCACTGGCTGAGTCACGAATATTCTGGACCATCCCTTTGTCCTAGTAGTCCTGTTGCATAAGGCGCACGCAATACACTGAGGCAGAGCACAGCCCAGCCCTGGGGCAGTTGTGACTCATGCGGCGAGCGATGAAACAAACTCACAGCCGTAACAGTATTCTAAAAACTATCCTCAAATTTACTCCGAGCATTATCTGTATCTTATCCGCTATCCGCATCCGTGCAGGGCTCTAGTTACGGGCTGCGATGCGTAGTGGATTTTTTAAAATCGCGAAACCATGGTGTTTAAACTTGTTGCGCAATGTAGTTACGTCACAGAGTTCAGCACTCTTGTCTGTATCCGCCTTAACAGGACGAGCACAGGAACAACACAAATATACTGATAGAGAGAATAGTGATCTCTACCCAGGATAGCCCTTTTTGGGTGATGATCTATAAATTGGGGAAAAGTGAAAGGAGAAGAGGGAAAAGGTTGCACCCTAAAAGTGTGGAGTGTAGAAGTTATCTAATGTTGAGCCCAGGGTCAGTTCTAGAATCGAGAATAAACTAGTGTGCAGTTTTGGAGTTCGTGAGAGCAGAAGGGATGGTTAAGGGGGTGAAGTCTGTTGATAACTATGACTGTGAAGTACTCATCAAAGGTGATGTGATGTATTGGGATTGATCATGAGTGGGAATGGAGAGGCAGTTATTGTGATAATGAACGCCAAAACATTGTAATATTCATTTGAATTCCAATTGCACATTATAACAAAACACACACTGTAAATAGACAATGCAATTACATTTAATTCAAACGGTTTATTATTATTATTATTCTTTCTCCGTTGGGGTCTTCTGAGGCCCACAAACCAATGTCAATGTTTAGTCCTTTGTTGTTCTTTCTTCTTCCTCCAGTGCTCCTTCATCTTTTCGCTGTGTGTCTTCTCTCTCTTCCGACCATTTTGAGCCTGTTTTCTTATATTGCCTTCCTTGGAGTCCTTCCATTCCCAATACCTTTTTTGTGAAAATTTCTCTCTCTAGTGAATCTTCTTCTCTTACATTGTTTTTTTCTAAATCTTTCTTTACTTCTTGAAACCAGGCTGTTGTCGATTTCTTTTTCAAAGATATTTTAAAATCGGCTTGGTTAGTCTGCTATCAATCATTCTATATACATGTCCGAAGAATAACAATCGTCTCTTCTTTATTGTCTCCGTTATGTTTTCAATGTTCTGATATATTTCTTCGTTACTTCTTAATTTCCAAAACTCTGTCGTTCTTAATGGACGGAGAATTTTGCGTATATTTTTTCTTTCTGATACTTCTAATTTATCCAATTTATAATTTAGTATTAGACATTCACTGGCATATAAGCATTCTGGTTTAATTACTGTTCTATAGTGCTGTATTTTCAATTTCTTAGATAAACATTTTTTGTTGTAGATATTCCTGGTTATACCATATGCTCTTTGAATTTTGTGCACTCTTTCTTCTACAGCAGAATTTTCTAAGCTATTCTTCTGAATTATTTCCCCCAGATATTTGAACTTATCTACCCTCTTAATTTGACCAATTTTTGTTATTATGGTTTCTGGAGCATTTTTAGTATTTGTCATAAATTTTGTTTTTTCTACAGAAATCTTTAAACCTGTTTTATTGGCTATCTCTTCTAATAGATTGATTTGTACTGTTGCATGAGCTAAGTTTTCAGAAAGTATGGCAAAATCATCAGCAAATGCCATACAATTTACTTTAACACCACTGTTTTTTTCTCCCTAGTGTTATAGGTGATATATTTTGCTCCTTCAATTTCGTATTCCAAATTCGTATTATTATTAATATTCATTATTTTTGTGTAATTATAAATTGTCCATAAAACATAACTTGAAAATTAATTGATCTACTTTTCAGTAAATAATGTATAATTTGTTAGAACAAGTACATCAGTTCTGTTACCTTGGCAGTGTAGTGTCGACAGATAACCAACCATCTGCAGAAATCATTAGTAGAGTTCAACATGGGCGCAATTTTATCATCTTGTGAGAGGGCTTCTTTGGGATAAGTAAGTTCCTTTAAGATCAAAACTAATACTCTACAAGAGCTTCTTTGTACCTGCTACTACATATAGCTTAGAAACTTGTACCCAATCCAAGAGAAATACCAGCCAACTACAGGCGGTGGAGATGAAGTTTTTAAGAACCAGAGGCGTAGCGCTATAATACGCCGATACGCCGGGCGTTCCCTGATTTAAAAATTAGAATGTGTATTCATCAAAGAGTAAAATATAACATCGTTTTTAATTTATATAAATGCGGCGATAGCATATTACATGGCGCTTAGTTATTTTATTTCCGCACCCACCATATAACTAGTCTTAGCCCAGCCGCGGTCCACTGCTGTGCTTTGCTTTTCTTGTACGCCAGAACTTCTTGGCGTCAAGAGCTATGTACCACCCCGGCCAGGCCACGGATCAGCGCATGCGCGAGTTCATTCTTGCTTCTCGGAAGGAAAGTGCTTCCGTACGCCGGCGTTTGGCTGGCGTAAACCACAGATTACGTACTACACCGATGGTGCCAAATAAATCCTATCTGGTTGACACCCACTGGCGTAAACTTTGTATGATCAGATGATCACTGTTCTGTTAACTCAATGGCCCAATCGCTGCGCTAGTGCTAGTTCGAACTGTAAAGTGTAGTTAATTTTAATTGTGCGTGAGTGTGTTTAATGCTGCCAATATGACTGAAGTAAGTTCACAGGACTCGAATATTATTAATTTTCTAAAGGCAACTCCTTTGAGCACTTTATCATATGAACAGTGATGTGAATTAAAAACAAAAAGACCAAAGCCAAATTTATCAATTAAAGAAGCTGGTAAAAATCGCACACGGAATTTTCAGTTTTCTTGGTATGACAGGTTATCCTGGCTAACTGGGCCGAAAGATACTGAATGGTGCAACAGAAGGAATTTCGGACCTGAATAATTCAATTAACAGAGCTGTAAAACACCAGTCTTCAAAATACCATTTGTTACATTGTGAAGCATACCATCTGCTAGGTAAAACTCGCATTGAGCATGCATTTTCTGAAGTTGCTCGACTACAAGCAGTAAAACATAATGAGATCGTGTCTTCAAACAGGCAGTATGCGCGACGACTCATTCAATCTGTAGTATTTCTCAGTACACAAGAACTAGCCTTCCGAGGGCATAGAGAAGATGAAAGTTTTATTAACAAGGGTAATTATTTGCAATTGTTGAATCTGCTCGCTCAAAATGAATCGATAGTTAGAGACCATTTACAGTCATCATCATTATTAAAAGGAACATCTCCAGACATTCAAAATGACTTGATAGAAGTTAAAACAATTGCATTAAATGAAAAAATCAAATCAGAAATAAATGAATCCCCCCTTTCTATCCATACAAGCGGATGAGACATTAGACGTGTCATGTAAGAGCCAGATGAGCATAATATTTAGATATTGTGTGGATGATAGAATAGAGGAGAGATTCGTCGGCTTTTATGACGTTTCCAAGAATAAAACAGCTGCGGGATTGTCAGAAATCGTGCACAAAGTTTTACTTGACTGGGAAGTAAATGGAGAAAAAGGCGTAAGCCAGACATACGATGGCGCAGCTGTAATGGCAGGCAGATAAGGAGGAGTTCAAAAGCTAATGAAACAGTTTTGCCCATATGCTCTTTTCGTCCATTGTTACGCCCACCAATTAAATTTGGTACTCCTGTATGGCTCAAAAACAATAAATCAGGTTCGTTTGTTTGTCTGTACCTTGACTGCTTTTCACAGTTTTTTCAGCAAATCTTCTAAAAGGACAGTTTTGTTGACCAAAAGAGGATTTAAGCTTCCACGAGCAAGCAATACGAGATGGAATTTTCATTCGAGGGCAGTTTTCACCATTATTAAACATTTCCAAGAATTGTAATGTATTTTGATGAAATTATTTATGATGAAAATAGTGAATGGGATGACGATTCTGTGAACTGTGCCATTGGTCTCAAATAACATATGGATGACCCAATCTTTGTATATTACCTATGTGTATTCGAAGCTTGTTTCTTTTACACTGATCATATTTTCAAATTGTTACAATCATCGACAGTGAGTATTGTAACTTGCCATAATGAGAAAGCGGCTGTCGTCAAAAGCATAGAAAACTTAAGAAATGAAGATCTCACTGACATACGCGTTCAAAAAAAGCATCCAGATGAATGAAAACGTAATGTATGATGGCAATCAAAAGAACACTTTGAGAGTGCTGTCTTTTGGAATAGTAGATTCACTAACAGCTCAAATGAAAAGTAGATTTGAAGATCGCACTCATCTAAATTTCATAGAGTTAGTACAAGAAAATGAAGTTTAAAAATACCCCGAAACATTCCCCCAGAGCAAATTAGATTTTTTGGTAAAACAGTATCCATTCTTTAATGTTAACCTCTGTCTGTTAGGTATTCAGCCCGAAGGCTGGTTGGATCCTCAAAAAGTACCGCCATTACATTATGTGAGTCGATACCCACAAAAACCCAAGGCAGCGCTATTTTGAGGCGTTCTAGGCAAGAAGAGGAGTGAGGTAGTTTGCCATTGCTTTCCTCACTGAGTCAGAACAGTAGTCCTAACCCTATGAGTAGAACCTTTCACAGCATTCACAGGCACTGACTGTGCCCCGAATGCCATTACTAAGCACCACCCATACCCCAGTAGCTTCCATATAATCACAGCCATGAGTGAGTCTGAGACATCGGTGAAAAGCCACCTTTTACTCTAGCCTGTGCCAACTGACAAATGCAAATGTACTGTATTCATCAAGAGATGGCAAACAGGCCATAATGTTAACCAATTACTATAAATGAACTTCACATTGTTTATCCAGATCAGACAAAGCATTTAGCTCTAAAAGATCTTTTAAAATATTTTGTTACGAACGGTCTTGACTCCATCTATCAGGAAGTAACTAAACTACTACGCTTTGTACTGACTATTCCAACTACTACAGCTATCGGTGGCGTAGTTGGTGGCATGCTGAGCTTCTATGCCCAAGATAGCGGGTTCAAACCCGGCCGAAGCCGTCGGATTTTTTAAGAGCGTTAAAAATCCCTCAGTATGCCTTCGTTCGGAAGGGAAGTAAAGCCGGCGGTCGCATGTCATAGATTTATGGCATGTTAAAGAACCTTCCACTAATTACACCTGTGTGTGAAGCTAAATTGGATAGGTTAAGAATGTAAACAACGCTCTTAGGTTTCTACGTTCGTTGCCAAGAGCCGACTGCGGTGGCGTCTAGTAGCTAAGTTCTGAACTTGGCCTAGTAGTCGTTGACGGTGGCGCTTGGCGACAAAAGTAGGAACTATTTGAAAAATTCTAAGTTGCAGTCTGTACTTAAATAAAAAAACAGATAACACACACTAATACAGTCATCACAATTAACACCGGTTATCAGACAGATTCTACACACACCCAAAGTACACGGGGCTACATGATCGCGTTGTCGCAGCCCCTAAACTTAAGAACCAACCAACAAACTACTACAGCTAGTAGTAAACGCAGCATGAGCACGCTGAAAAGAATTAAAACCTACCTTAGAAATTCTATGAGCAATAGTCGCTTGTCGTGTATAATTCATTGGCTATTGAAAAAAAAAAAAAAAAAAAAGGTGAGCTTTCATCAGAGCCCGCATTTCTTGAACACATCATAGACGTTTTCGCAGAAAATAAGAAAAGACGAATGGAGCTTAAGCACAAGACTGTGTGAGGTATGTGACAGTATCCTTCATATTAGCTTTTTGATTTGTTCCTTAGTTTAACTGTCGTTTAAAACTTTGGCGTCCCCAGCTCAAAAGTTCACGCTACGCCACTGTTAAGAACTATGATTCAAAAGACAAGGAGGGACAAAATAAAAAAAATGAGATATGCCATCTTGTTCAAGTAGAACAATCTCTTAATGAGATATGTATTGAAGCCAGGCTGAAATGGTTTGGTCATCTCAAAAGAATGGACACACAAAGAACAGCTAGAGTGTGGTTTGAGAAAGAATTGGAAGGCAAGAGACCAAGAGGTCGACCGAGGAAGAGATGGTTCGACCAGGTTAGAAATGATCTTGCAGGGAGAGGTCTGGATTTGCAGCAGGTCGTGGAGGGGGAGACATTCTTGGAGAGAACGAAATGGAGAGCGCTCATTCACCGCACCTGGGAAACTGGAGCCGGTTCATGATTATGATGATCATGATGAATGTATAATTTGTCTGGGCAGATATCTTATGCTACCGTATTTTCCTTGAAATGTACCATATACTGTATTGAACTCATGGTAGTCATAAGGTATGTGGTACATGAACAGAGAAACTTCTCTACCAAATACTGTACTTGCTTGAAATGAATGCACTCTGTGTATTTTGTGCTGGTTCCAGGACTGTTGTATGCCGACAAGTATAGCCGTATATTTGCAGCAAGGAATATCAACTCCGAAACTACAGACAAGAAGTTCACTGTTGTTGTGGATTGTTCTCTGTACTCATCTACAGCAAGTCTGCAGCCAGAACTTGGCCACCTACAGGCATCCTCAAGAGTCCATGATCTCGTAACAGTCACAGGTGAACCACACTTGCTTCATAACATAAACCATTGAAATGTTAGAAGTCATTTTCAGTATTGCCTTTACAATTTAACAACAGAATTGCTTTTCAATCGGTCAACACAAAATGTGTAATGGGATAATTTATACTACAGTATGTAAGAATTTTTTTTGCCTAGTCAATGCATTTGAATTATTATATAATTAATTAAAAAGATTGGTTCATGTTTCGGGGTTCAGACAACTTGTTTTTCAACGATTAATGATTCAATTTAAGACAAAGTTTGGAAGTTTCAAATGAAGAATATGTTAGTTGAATGGATTCCACCAAGATCAACAATCAGACAACGCAAAAAATTGAATATTAATCGTCTTAACAGAAAAATCAAAAGTCATCATTGCCATAACATTTAATCAACCATTTAAGTTTTTGCCTAATTCAGCTATATATAATTTTGCACTTAATATTTTAAAATCAAAGTTATTAATTAGTTTAGCCTTTTTATTTTGTATCAAGCATATTTTCATACTCCTTCATTGTAAAATGGGTTTACTGTCCAGTATTAATAAATGAACAAGCAAAAAACCAAACAAACCAAAAGACAGACAAATTAAAATATATACAGTTAATGCCATTTTAAGGCCCTAAAATTATTTTCTGTAAAAAACAATGCCAACTGCAAAATACTGGATCATCATCAAGAACTGATGATTTTTCAGGATGTGTCACACATGTGGATGAAGAGACAGCGTATGCTTGGCCTGCCTGTTGTAAATGTGATGATGATCTCCTGTGTGAATTGGATGAGAGTAGGTACTTGTGTCAGAGCTGTGGTGGACCTACTAAGGTGTACACCAAGATGTCTCTGGAAGTGTTTGTGTCCTGTCCCAGTCTTCCTTCACACTATCAGATCAGAGTAAAGGTGAGTGTTTCACATTAAATCTTGATCCCTGTGACAGGGTGGCCACTTTCTAGGGGCAGGCCATATATGTTTTTTGGGAAAGAGAGTAGGGCACAGTCAGTCTAGCGTGGTTCTTCAAAACCCAAGATTGCCAGTTCAATCCTGGCCCAGTTTGCGGCATATAAAGGTGTTTAAATGTGACAAGCTTGTGTCAGCTGGTGTGCTTGCACATTAAAGATACACTTCCAGGGCAAAATAATAGCATTTCTGCATCTTAAAAGCCACAGCAGTTGAACGGGACATTACACCTATAATATCAACGTTGGCCACAGAAATTAGAGAATATTGGCAGTAGTAAACCAGGAGCATTATAACTATTGTTACCTTTGATTTTGTTCATAATTTAACTCCTCCTTCTTCATATCCCATTTCCAGTTCCCTGGGTCGGGTTGCGAATCAAGGACCTCCACAGTTGTCTATCCCTCCACCATTCATTTCCTTCTTTCAAAACTTCTTTTTCTTTTACTCCTCTCTTCTCTATGCTTTCCTTCACAGTATCTATCCACCCTTTTCTGGCCTTCCTCGTGGTCTTCTTCCTGGTATTTTCTCCATAAATATTCGTTTTGGTACTCCATATTCTTCCATTCTCATCATATGTCCATACCACTTCAGCTTACTGGTCTCTATCTTGTCTTGCAGTTTTGAGAACCCAGTTCTCTCCCTAATGTGCACATTTCTGATTTTATCCCTCCGTGTCTTCCCAATTATTCCTCTAAGGAACTTCATCTTGGCTGCTTGGATTCGTCTTTCATCGCATTTTGTGATAGTTAAAACATAGAAGAAAAAACTGATCAGTGTATAAAATTTAATAGGCTATAATAAGTAGGTACATCAGATCAGGGACATGGCCAGAGGGGTGCTAAAGGGTGCTCATGCTCCTTCCTCTGTCACCTCTAAGCCCCTCCAATTTAATTTAAAAAAGAGAAGATTTATTCTAAATAACAAAAATATAAATGTTACTCCTTTCTCAGTGACAAATCTCTCTACTCTCTTCATGGCTAAATATAATTTATATATTTTCAAAATTTATTGTAATAGGGAGGAGTTACAGTGTGTGAGAATGGGAGAGGGGAGTAGAGCGGACCTAAACTTGGTAGGGAGAAACGTGTCAGGGTAAATACAATTAAACATCATCTAGGCCTACCCCAATTTAGGGGGGGGGTTTCAAATGATACAAAATCAAATTATTAAGGAACTAACAAAACTTTTGTATCAGTTCATTGAGTTATTCTGAATCCTAAATACTATACTATACTATACTAAAGTGTGGCATTTTGTAAATGGAAAGACAGATAGACAGCTTGTCTGCAAACTTGTACTTATATTCAGTTATCTTTAGATTATGTTTTACTTCCTCACATAAAAATTAACATGTTAAGAATAGTTTAATCATCATCATCATCATCTACAGTTTCCAGCCTATGGCTGGGTCTGCTTGGAACATAAGCTTCTCCATCGTTTTCTATCCTCCCACCACCTTTCACTCTTCACTCTGTCCCACTCCTCTCCTCTTTTCTGCACTCCTTCCTTCACACCCACAATCCACCCATCACTTGGCCTTTCTCTTGGTCTCTCGCCCTCCATTTCCATCTCATGCATCCTCCTTGGTAAGCCTCCGTGGCTTAGGCAGCAGCACGCCGGCCTCTCACCGCTGGGTCCGTGGTTCAAATCCCGGTCATTCCATGTGAGATCTGTGCTGGACAAAACGGAGGCAGACAGGTTTTTCTCCGGGTACTCCGGTTTTCCCTGTCAAAATTTCATTCCAGCAACACTCTCCACTATAATTTCAGTTCATCTGTCATTCATTTAATCATTGCCCCAGAGGAGTGTGTCAGGCCTCGGCAGCCGGCACAGTCCATATCTTCGCCGCTAGATGGGGCTTCATTCATTCCATTCCTGACCCGGTCGGAGACTGGAAGCAGGCTGTGGATTTTCATTTCATCCTCCTTGGTATCCTACCATCCTGCATTCTCCTAACATGTCTGTACCAACTCATTCTTGACTTCTCTATGATCTCTTGTAATGGTTTCTTTTCCACAATCTCTCTCACTCTGTCATTTCTTACTCTATCCCTTCTTGTTATTCCTAATCTGCTACTTTGAAATGTCATTTCTCAAGCCTGGATTCTGGTCACCTGTCTCTTCTTCATAACCCACATTTCTGATGTGTAGGTGAGTATTGGGGCATAATACGTTCGATACCATACCCGTTTGCTCTTCTGGGGTACGTCCCTGTTCCATACCAGACCTCTCACGCTCTGCAGGAATCCATGGGCTTGCCTTGCTCTCTCACCGATCTCCTTATCATTTCTATCAGTTACTTCTATTACTTGAAACTATCCACCTTCTTTAATACTTCTCCTCCTATCATTATATCTGTTGTTACTCTTCCCCTATTTATTGTTGTCACCATTGTTTCACACTTCTTTGCCTTAAATTTGAACCCAAGATAGCAAGAGGACAGAGTACCAGGAAAGGAGAATCAAAAGTATGGAAACTCAAGGAAAAGGAAGTCAAGGAAGAATTCCAGAAGATAATAAGGGAAAGGATGCCAACAGACAATCCTAAAACAGGGGAAGAGGAATGGAAGCAATTCAAGAACACAATGGTGGAAGCTGCAGTGACAGTATGTGGAAGAACAAGCAACAGAAAGCGGTGTAAAGAGACACCATGGTGGAATGAGAGAGTAAAAGAAGCTGTGGGAAGGAAGAACAAGGCTTTCAGAGTGTGGTTCCAGGAAAGAACTGATCTGGCAAGGGAAGATTATAAGATAAAGAAGAAAGAAGCAAACAAGATTGTCGCAGAGGAGAGGAAGAAGTGGATGGTAAAGTGGACAGAGATGATGGAGGAAGACAGCAGAGGAAATAAGAAAGTACTTTATGGGATGGTCAAAAGTAAGAGAAGAGGTCTGCGAGAGGATGTGGTAATGATGGACAAAAACGGAAATGAGGTACACAACAAAGAAATACTCAAGACAGTGTGGAAAGAGTACTTTGAGGATTTGCTGAATCCAAATGGTCATAGGGAGGAAGACAATGTATTGGAAGATGGAGAAGACAAGACAGGAATGGAAAAGGACCTGAATTGGAGAGAACTGGAGATGGCTATAGACAAGATGAAAGGAGGAAGGGCACCGGGTGTGGATGAAGTGAGTGTTGAAATTGTGTAGGCAGCAGGGGAGGTTGGGAAACAGTGGCTGTACCGTGTGATGAGGGTGATATGGAAGGAGAAAAAGACCCCAGAAGATTGGAAGAAAGGATTAATTGTCCCAATATTTAAGAAAGGAAGCAGAAAGGAGTGCAGAAATTATAGGGGAGTCACACTCATACCTCACTGTGCCAAGATATATGAAAAGATATTAGAAAGCAGAATACGAGCCAATGTGGAGAGAAAATTGAGAGAGGAGCGACGGGCTGTGACCTTCCACACTCTGGTCGGAACCACACCTCGTTACACACGCCACGATTAGCCGATGTCGTCACCGGTTTGCGCATTACAGCCTCCGGCTCGTTACTTTTTGAATGCACCTTATATTTAACAATCTTGGTGGAATCCGGCATCTGAAACCTTCTTCTTCCTCTTCGGATTTTCCCTTGGACTGTCCCTTCTAATGCACTTTTCACCAAACCATCTCCCCTTATGCAGTGTCCAATCCAATTCGTTTTTCTTTTCCTTATCTTCTTTAGCATCATTCTGTCTTCTCCTACTTTCTTTAATACTTCCTCATTTCTCAGTTTGTCCTTCCGACTTATGCTCTCCATTCTCCTCCACAGCCACATTTCGAAAGCCTCTAGACTTCTCTAGCCTTCTTTCCTAAGCGTCCAAGTTTCCGCTCCATACAAAACATTTCACTAATATCTTCCTTAGGCTTACTTTCATTGTTCCACAAAATCATTTTCTTTTCTTACTGAAGGCTTCTTTTGCTATTACAATCCTTGTTTTTATTTCTTTAGTGCATATCATTTCTTGTGTAACCCAACTTCCTAGGTATTTAAAATTATCTACTTGTTCAATTTCATCTTCTAATTTTTTTGTAATTTTTTCACCTTTTTCACCTATGACCATACATTTTGTTTCTGAATGCTATAATTCATCAACAAGAAATTGAATCGGTCAGAGCTGAACAGCATTAAGTCAAAAATGGTCATTTTTTAAACAATTAGTATTGACTTAAGGGCCTTGGAACGGCATAGGAAAGAATTAAGTCAACCTTCTGTTTAAGCCAGAAACCACTGCTACATGCAGTGTGATCAGAGGAGGAAAGCATGAAAGGTCATTCACACTATACGTTACGTAACCTTTCCGGGTGAAAAGCTGAAGGAAGTAGGAGACTTCTGTTACTTAGGAAGCAGAATAACCAGTGATGGACGAAGCAAAGAGGATATAAAAAGTAGGTTGGCTCAGGCAAAGAAAGCATTTCTACAAAAAAGGAATCTGCTGACATCGAATATAGATTTAAGTATTAGGAAGTCATTTTTGAAAGCCTTTGTCTGGAGCGTGGCGCTCTATGGAAGTGAAACTTGGACTATTGGTGCAGCAGAAAAGAGGAGAATTGAAGCATTTGAAATGTGGTGTTACAGGAGAATGATGAAGATCAGATGGGTAGATAGGGTTACAAACAAAGAGGTATTAAGACGAGTGGGAGAGGAGAGATGTTTTTGGCGACTGCTAATGAAGAGAAGAGATAGGTTGGTAGGACACATACTAAGACACCCAGGAATAGCAAGCTTAGTTATGGAAGGAAGGGTCGAGGACAAAAACTGTAGGTGTAGACCAAGGTTAGAATATGTTAAACAGATTGCCTCGGATGTAGGGTGTCAGAGCTATGTAGAGATGAAACGATTAGCTCAGGGCAGGGAGGCATGGAGAGCTGCATCAAACCAGTCAAAAGACTGAAGACTCAAACAACAACAACAACAACCTTTCCGTTTCCTTTCCATACTCGTTGCGTTAAAAGTTGTTGTATTCACACCGTTCCTTGTCACGACGATATGTTTACGGAAAGTGTGCGGACAATTATTGACAGAGTGCACTAGCAACCATTTCTATTCCGTGTCTAGAAGGCGTGTTTTTGCGCTCCCTTTGGTTTTAACCTGGGTTAGGTTTGGTTACAGTTTGCGGTAACCGCAACTTCGCCAAAACGAAACAGGTTATAAGAAAAGTTAGCAATTTCAGGACTTAGTGACAGAATGTGGTCCAGAAAAAATTTAGTTCTGTGTGCTATTCTTTTAGACGAGGATGAGCGTAGTACAAGAAAGAGGAAACGAAGAAAATGGGTTCATGGTGTGTTAAAAGTGCGAAATACAGAAAATCATACAGCGCTGGATGTTTTCTTACATGCTCAATCAATTTTTCGTCCATGATGCTGGAATATAAGACACGGTTTGGCGTTTGGTATACTTTGGTTAATACAAAAGCTAACCAGACCGTTTTGGCGAGCTTTGATTTTAACCCGGGTATAGTCTGGTGGTGAAATTACTAACCAAGCTACTACTGTGGTTACTGAAATTTTAACCACATTAGAAGCGCCAATTCAAACATATTCTAAAACTACTATTGAAAGTACGGATATCAAATCATATTTGAACTTGAACCACTCAACAAATGAAATCATATAGGCTAATATCAAATTCTTTGTGCTTTTTATAATTTTATATTTCACGATTGCAATTGAGGTTGAAAACACTCGCAAAATGCAACTTAGATCGAAAAGACTTAAAAAATGCAACGTAGATTGAAAATACCCACAAAATGGATTGTAGATGAAAAAAAAAAAAAAATCGCTAAAGGGAAGCCAATTAACAAAAACAGTGCGGGATCAGGAAAGATGAGACAAGGGCCAATTAAGGAGTGAAAGTTAAATACTCCCTAGGCTTCGGATACCCTAATATCGTTGGGGTCGGAAAAGAACAAGAGTTGACCAAGGGAGGTCGACAGGAAAGAAGATGGAGAGGAGCCCAGCACATGTAAGTGGAAGCAATGCCGGACTCAGCTGTGGTCCCGTGGTCGCCAATCCACGTCCCGCTAGATGTGAGCCTCTGGGGGGAAATACTGTTCTCTAGAAGCATTCAGAGCCATTGCGATATTTTTAAAAATAGTTTCGCCCTCTATATATTGTAGGAAACACATCTGGTCGACATCATCATCATTATTTATTCACCATATCAATTCCAATACCATTATTTATTCACCATAACAATTCCAATCAAGCAAAATACAGGCCAGTGAGATGAGGTTCTTGAGAAGCAGTATTGGAGCTACAAAGATGGACAGAATAAGAAATGAGAGGAGCAGAGAATTAATGAAGGAGGATCCATTGCAGGATGGTATAGAGAAATCTAGACTTAGATGGTATGGACATGTGAAACGAATGGAGGAGAAGAGGTTACCCAGGAGGATACACGAGACGAAGTGGGAAGGAAAGAGACCGAGAGACAGGTGGATGAAGGGGGTGGAAGAAAGCGTGAAGATGAGAGGAGAAGACTGGACAAGGGTGGAGGCTGAGAGATGGTGGGAAGACAGGAGACGTTGGAGAGGCTTGTGTTCCAAACAGACCCGGCCAGTGGCTGGAAACTGTGCAAGATGATGATGATGACATCTTTCGTCGCCATATTGCTAACTTTTCTTATAACCTATTTCGTTTTGGCGAGTGTAACCGCAAACTGTAACCAAACATAACCCAGTTTAATGCCAGTGAATAAACACAGAGCGCCAAAACACTCCTTCTCGACACGGAATGGAAATAGTTGCTAGTGCACACTGTCAATAAGAATAAGTGTCCGCATACGTTCCGTAAACATTGCTGCGAAACAATCCTGTCGGGAAACGGAAGGCTCACGGAAGGTGTATGTAACGTGCAGTGTGCTTGTAGTCATTTAATATATAGTAAACTTTCATGTGATGGAAAGGAAACGGAAAGGTTACGTAACGTATAGTGTGAATCGACCTTAAGTCAATGACTTGCTACCTTTTAGCGCTGTATTCTGTACTTAATGTTGGCCGCACTGCAAGATTCCCGCGTGTTACAGTGCTATTGTAAATTACATTTGTACAGGGTTTAGGTGGTTTTTATGTTACAAATCCATTTTAAAATAAAATACAATGTGAAATTTTCATTCTGGATGGTTTTATGCCGCACTAAACTGACCATGAATCTGAATGACATTAAGTCATGTTTGCAAAATTGATTTGAAAAATTGATATTTTGCTAAAACAAATATAACCTGAATAGTTGCTTCACAACATAGATGACTAATATAGTGTGTTTGTTAAGTTCTCTTCTGTCAATAACGTTTTAACTGTCTCGTGAAAAGTAGTGAAAACTGACTTAATACTTTTCAGCTCCGGCCGATTCAATTATTTCTGTTCTCAAAAAGGAATTTAAATGACAATGTTATCTGCATTTCTTTTTTGCAGCTGCAACAAAATTCAATTTCTTCCCTGCTGCCGACAACTCAAAATCAAGGAAAGGTGAGACAATAAGATTCATAAAGCTCTTCATTTGTGTTCATACATTTTTACCCAAAAAGAGATCTTGCTACTATCGTTTTGCTGGACAAAGAAATGATCTATTTTTCTACTCTGATTATCATACTTACGTAGAGGAAGGAGTTGTTAGCCTACTTTCGATTTTTGCAAAAAAATGAAAGTAGTCTTATGAGATTAACACAGGGCGAAAAATTGTGTGTCTGTCTGTCTGTGTGTGTGTGTGTGTGTGTGTGTGAGTGTGTGTGTACTCTGAATGTCTGTCACCCCCTATCAATTCGAACACAGTGAAACCGAATTGAACGAAATTTGGTACAGAGGTAGCACTAGCAAAGGGCACCTCAGTGTCATGTTTTATATCGCCGCCATCTTGACGGAAACGTAATGGTGGCCACCCAAAAGTTCAAAGCCTGAATCAAATTACGACTAACCTAATTGTCCGATCTCTAGCAAATTTTGCAACAACATACCTTGTTGTGGGGAGCATCCTTTGACCAAATTACAAGGTCATCAGCCCAATAGTTTGGGGATGGCGGCCATGTTTGTATGCAAATCGATTTCCCCTATTAATTCAAACACGGTGAAACCGAATGGAACGAAATTTTGTACCGAGGTAGCACTAGCAAAGGGTACCTCAGGGTCATGTTTTATATTGCCACCATCTTGATGGAAACGTAATGGCGGCCACCCAAATGTTCAAAGCTTAAATCAAATTACGACTAACCTAATCATCCCATCTCTACCAAATTTTGCAACAACATATCTTTGTGTGGGAAGCATCCTTTGACCAAATTACAAGGTCATCAGCCCAATAGTTTGTGGATGGCGGCCATGTTTGAATGTAAATCGATTCCCCCTATTAATTCAAACGCGGTGGAACCGGATGGAACGAAATTTGGTACCGAGTTAGCACTAGCAAAGGGCACCTCAGGGTCATGTTTTATATTGCCGCCATCTTGATGGAAACTTAATGGCGGTCACCCAAATGTTAAAAGCTTAAGTCAAATTACGACCAACCTTATCATCCGATCTCTACTAAATTTTTCAACAACATACCTTTATGTGAAAAGCGTTCTTTGACCAAGTTACAAGGTCGTCAGTCCAATAGTTTGCATATGGCGGCCATATATGTGTGCAAATTGATTCCCCCTATCAATTCAAACAAGGTAAAACCGAATTAAACGAAATTTGGTACGGAGGTAGCACTAGCAAAGGGCACCTCAGGGTCATGTTTTATATTGCCACCATCTTGACGGAAAGGGAATGGCGGCCACCCAAATGTTAAAAGCTTAAATCAAATTATGACCAACATAATTATTAATTGATCTTTACCAAATTTTTCAACAACATACCTTTTTGTGGGATGCATCTTTTGACTGGTCTCCCACAAGTCCAACCCCTCCTCCACGTGGTGGGAGACGTGCAACGGCATGAAGTAGGGGATTGCCTGTAGGGGTGAAGTACAGTGGGGACTTTGTGTGCCCCGGGACCGCTGCGGTAGCTGTGAAGGCTCTATGGGAACCCTGAAAAGTGACGGCTGACGGGGCTCTGGTGAAGCTACGATAGGCCTAGCAAGCCAGTAGTGGATATCATATTTGCTTTCAAAACAGGAACAGGCCTCGGAAAGGACGGATGCAAACGACGACGACCCGGATATGCTAATGGACTGCGAGTTGGGACATTAAACATACAGACACTGACAGGAAAGGTGGAGGAGATTGTAGATATGATGGAGAGAAGAAAACTGGATATACTGGGCTTGGCAGAAACAAGATGGAAAGGAGAAGGTCGCAGAGAACTGAGGAAAGGGTACCGGTTGTACTGGAGTGGGAACAGTGAAGGAAGGAGCAGCGGAGTAGGAGTAGTTGTGAGAGATGGAATGAAGGAAGAGGTAAAGGGAATAAGTGACAGGATCATGAAGATCAGAGTAACTGTAAAGGGAAGAAGCCTGGAGATAGCCCAGGCATATGCCCCTCAAGTTGGATGTACAGCTCAAGAGAAGGAAGACTTTGAGGAGGAGCTACAACAGCAGTTGAATGGTCAGAGCATCATTGTCATGGGAGATTTGAATGCACATGTAGGAAGTGAAAGGCATGGATATGAAAATGTATTGGGAGCAGAGGGATGGGGTAGCAGGAATGAAGAAGGGAGAAAGTTGCTGGATTTTTGCAAGAGAAACGGTTTAGTGGTAGGCAAGTCCTGGTTCCGGAAGAAAGAAAGCCACAAGGTAACGTGGTACAGCACTGATTTAACAAAGAAATCTTTGGTAGATTACATGCTGTACGACTGGGAAATGAAGAGAAGTGTCAGAGATATAAAGGTAATACCATCAGAGGCCTTAGATCATCATCATCATCTTGAGCAGTTTCCAACCGCTGGTCGGGTCTGCTTAGGCCTTAGATAGCGACCACAGAATACTTGTAATGAACCTGGGAGTTGTTAAGGATAGCAAGAGGACAGAGTACCAGGAAAGGAGAATCAAAGTATGGAAACTCAAGGAAAAGGAAGTCAAGGAAGAATTCCAGAAGATAATAAGGGAAAGGATGCCAACAGACAATCCTAAAACAGGGGAAGAGGAATGGAAGCAATTCAAGAACACAATGGTGGAAGCTGCAGTGGCAGTATGTGGAAGAACAAGCAACAGAAAGTGGTGTAAAGAGACACCATGGTGGAATGAGAGAGTAAAAGAAGCTGTGGAAAGGAAGAACAAGGCTTTCAGAGTGTGGTTCCAGGAAAGAACTAATCTGGCAAGGGAAGATTATAAGATAAAGACGAAAGAAGCAAACAAGATTGTTGCAGAGGAGAGGAAGAAGTGGATGGTAAAGTGGACAGAGATGATGGAGGAAGACAGCAGAGGAAATAAGAAAGTACTTTATGGGATGGTCAAAAGTAAGAGAAGAGGTCTGCGAGAGGATGTGGTAATGATGGACAAAAACGGAAATGAGGTACACAACAAAGAAATACTCAAGACAGTGTGGAAAGAGTACTTTGAGGATTTGCTGAATCCAAATGGTCATAGGGAGGAAGACAATGTATTGGAAGATGGAGAAGACAACACAGGAATGGAAAAGGGCCTGAATTGGAGAGAACTGGAGATGGCTATAGACAAGATGAAAGGAGGAAGTGCACCGGGTGTGGATGAAGTGAGTGTTGAAATGGTGAACGCAGCAGGGGAGGTTGGGAAACAGTGGCTGTACCGTGTGATGAGGGTGATATGGAAGGAGAAAAAGACCCCAGAAGATTGGAAGAAAGGATTAATTGTCCCAATATTTAAGAAAGGAAGCAGAAAGGAGTGCAGAAATTACAGGGGAGTCACACTCATACCTCACTGTGCCAAGATATATGAAAAGATATTAGAAAGTAGAATACGAGCCAAAGTGGAGAGAAAATTGAGAGAGGAGCAGTATGGATTCAGACCTGGGAGATCAACAGTGGATCTCATATTTTCAGTGAGACAGCTCCAGGAACACCACTACGAATTTGGAGAGGATCTGTTGATGGTCTTCCTGGACATCGAAAAGGCCTATGATAGTGTGCGTAGGGAGAAGTTTTGGAAAGCAATGGAAAACATGGGAGTGGAAAAAGGGACTGTAGGCAGAGTGAAGGAGATGTATTGTGGAAGTGTGAGTTGTGTGAAAGTTGGAGGGGAAAGAACAGACTGGTTCAGACAAATGAGTGGCCTGAAACAGGGTAGTGCGCTGTCACCCCTTCTCTTTATTGTGGTTATGGACGAGGTAATGACACGGATAGCAGGAAAGATAGGAGAAGATAAGATGAAAGCAATGGTGTTTGCAGATGATCTCATGGTCTGGGGAAACAAGGAGGAGGAAATTCAGGAGCAACTGAAGGCTTGGGAAGAAACAGTGGGAGAGTACGGATGGAAGTTCAACATCAGTAAATGTGAGATCCTGTTAACAACCAGGAAAAAGGACAGACCAATGAGTGGGATAACACTTGGAGGTGGACAGCTGAAGAAGGTGGAAAGTCTCAAGTACTTGGGAAGTATAGTGGAGGAAAATGGGAGAAATGACAAAGAGATTACGGAACGTGGCAGACAGGCAGAAGCATTCCTGAGAAGCATTAGGAGCTTAGTGTGGAATAAAGATGTCCCACAAAAAAGCAAGGAAGTGTTATACAGAAGCTACTATATCCCGATACTGACCTATGCTTCAGAAACGTGGACAATGAAGAAAAGAGACATAAGCAGAATACAGGCAGGTGAAATGAAGTTCCTGCGAAATAGGATCGGAGTAACAAGAAGAGACAGAGTGAGGAATGAAAAGGTCAGGGAAATGGTGAAAGAGGAGCCCTTGCAAGGTAGGATTGAGACATCAAGACTGAGGTGGTATGGACACTTAAAGAGAATGGATGAGAAGAAGATTCCCAAGAGGATACATGAGATGCACATGCAGAAGAAACGACCAAGGGGAAGACCAAGAGGTAGATGGCTGAAAGGAGTGGAGGAATGTGTCAAGAAGAAAGGCGAGGACTGGACCAGAGTGACAGCGGAGAGGTGGTAGGAAGAAAGGACTAAGTGGCGAGGCTTATGTTCCCAACAGACCCAGCCTGGGGCTGGAAACTGTACAAGATGATGATGATGATCTTTTGACTGAACCTCAAGGTCATCAGCCTAATAGTTTGCAGATAGCGGCCATGTATGTGTGCAAATGGATTCATCATATCAATTTAAACACGGTGAAACCGAATTGAATGAAATGTTGTACAGAGGTAGCACTAGCAAAGGGCACCTCATATTCATTTTTAATATCCGTATAACACATTGTATTTCTACAAGCTACTACAACCAACATTCTATTGTACTCCTTGAAAAGGAAAAGGACAAAGAGTTATAACAATACCCATGGATTTAGGAGAAAGTAGGCTATATGTTCTTTACTGAACATCTTGTTTTTATTATGATTTTTGGTGTTATTTTAATAAATGTAGGTGTTGTGGTTACTGAGCCACTACAGATATTTGTGAGCCAATTATCTGCATAAATGTTATGACAAGTCCCTAACCACTACTAACTCAATCAACCAGAGGATTTATTGTGCAGGTACAGTCTTATTACCAAAGAGAGATCAAAATGTCACAAATTGCTCTTTAAACAAGACAAAAACTCGGGCTGTCATCATCATCATCATCTTCATCATCATCTTGCACAGTTTCCAGCCACTGACCGGGTCTGTTTGGAACACAGGCCTCTCCAACGTCTTCTGTCTTCCCACCATCTCTCATCCTCCACCCTTGTCCAGTCTTTTCTTCTCTTCTTCACTCTTTCTTCCACCCCCTTCAGCCACCTGTCTCTCGGTCTCCCTCTTGGTCTCTTTCCTTCCCACTTCATCTCGTGTATCCTCCTGGGTATCCTCTTCTCCTCCATTCGTTTTGCATGTCCATACCATCTAAGTCTAGATTTCTCTATACCATCCTGTAATGGTTCCTCCTTCATTAATTCTCCGGTCCTCTCATTTCTTATTCTGTCCCTCTTTGTAGCTCCAATACTGCTTCTCAAGAACCTCATCTCACTGGCCTGTGAGACAAAACTCTGGCTGTACTGAAACTAAAATGTTAAATGGTGATAAATCTAGTTACAAATATTCACTAAATTGAAAATGTTGCATAGATACACATGTGAAGGTCTAACCACTAACCAGAAAATTCATGGTCAGAATTTCCAACTATTTAATACATATTAGTATTTAGAACTATTGTGAAATGGTGAAATTTGATACTAGATGTAATTTTCCAATGAATGAATTGTTGAACAGGGCTATGAGATGTCGTGTGTGCTGAACAAGGAAATTGGTCCTGTGTGCTGTGTGGTCCTCAGAGCAAGAGCTGTTCCTTGCAGCAATGGCGAAGAGGAGAGTATGCAGTTTACAGTGCAGGAGATTCCATCTTGGGAGACCAGGCTACAGCTACAGCTTGATGAAATTAGTCAAATATTTCATGGAGATCAAAATTGAAATATATTAGAGCTTTGTATTATGTTGAGATAGTGAATCTTAGAAAGACTCATGTAAAGATGACAATCCTCCACGTCTCATGGAGGTGATAGAAACTCTGTTTGTTTTACACTTGTGAGTGTTTATATCTGTGAACTAATGTCTATATGTACAGAAAAGAGAGGCAGGACCTTGTTTATATAAAAGTATTATTTCATGTTTATGCATTTTCCTTGTTTCATTTTTTCCCAATATAATTACTGTGCCTACAAATTCTGTGCTGTAATAATACAGTCAAATTCCTTGTGTAGCGTTATCAATAGGGTTCGGAAGTTTAAGACCTAAAGAAGTACAAAATATGCAAGCAAATATGCCCTAAAAACTAGCTGAATATGACCTAAAAACTATAAAATATGACAAGAATTTTTGGGATAGGTAGAGTATCACTAACATACAGTAAACGTCTTAAGTGCCAAAACGTGATCAGCGATAATACACCAGACACATTTAATCATACAAACTAACAGAGAGCAACAGTACATAAAAATTTTCAACATTCATTCAGTATCATATCCTTCAGGTGCAGTTCTTGCTCAGTTTTCCTAAAAGACATAACATGGCATTTCCTTGTTTGCTAATTGCTTCTGAGCTAAATATATCTACTGGAGTGACATCCTATTGAACGGCGGAAGCACACTATCGTCATGTTCCGTGACCTCATGCGTTCAGTGTCGCAATCTAACTTGTCCAGAATGATGTGCTAAAAGACGTCCGTACAGGAGCGCCTTCTTGGAATCAGGTCTTCTAAACCTGCTATCTGCCTGTTCTGGGAAAAGAAAGAAAAATATACTGTACCTACTACACTATTCGGAAATCCTGTGTTTAAAACTCGACGCAGATAACACGTACCTCGTTAACGATGCCTAAATTTTAACAAAAATGCTGAAATTATAACCAAATATGACCTTACATCACTAAAATATGACCAAAACAATAAAAATGGCCGAAATATGCATTTATAGGCAACATCAAATTGCTTTAAATGTGGTCAGGGACCCGTCATTCAAACTTACTTTTCAGATTTCAGGTAAAATGAGCTCAGGAAAAAAAATATGACTTTTCCTTAACATCCGAACCTTAGTTATCAAAAATTCTTTGGGTGGGTAAAATGCAAGAAATTTCCAGAATAAGAATATTTTATTCTCCATTGATCATTTACATGAAATAGGTTTCATCATTGGTTAATTCCTCAGTTCAGGGGATGTGACAACACAGTCATGTAGCCCCGTGTACTTTGGGTGTGTGTAGAATGTCTGATAACTGATGTTAATTGTGATGGCTGTATTACTGTGTGTTATCTGTGATTCAGGTAAGGACTGCAGATTATCAATTTCAAGTAGTTCCTACTTTTGCTACCAAATACTACCATCAACGACACCTAGTTGTGAATTTGGCTACTAGATGTCACCACAAACTGCACCTGGTGGCGAACGTTGGAACTTCATAGAGTATTAACCGAATCTAACCTACAAATTTAGCTTCACACAACTGTAGTTAGTGGAAGGTTCTTTTACATGCCATAAATCTATGGGCCTTCCATCTTTACTTCCCCTCCAAAGGAAGGCATACCGAGGGATTTTTAACGCTCTTAAAAATCCGCCTACTTCAGCCGGGTTTGAAGCGACGATCTTGGCATAGAAGCTCAGCATGCTACCAACTGTGCCACCGAAGCCACCTGGTATTATCATTCATGGTACAGTATTATTACTAGTAACCTCTATATATATCAGGGGCAGATGATCTCGTAGTTCCGCCCCTTAAAACAACAATAACTAACTAACTAACCTCTATATACAGTTATTCATCATCATCTTGCACAGTTTCCAGCCACTGGCCGGGTCTGTTTGGAACACAGGCCTCTCCAACGTCTTCTGTCTTCCCACCATCTCTCAGCCTCCACCCTTGTCCAGTCTTCTCCTCTCTTCTTCACGCTTTCTTCCACCCCCTTCATCCACCTGTCTCTCGGTCTCTTTCCTTCCCACTTCGTCTCGTGTATCCTCCTGGGTATCCTCTTCTCCTCCATTCATTTTACATGTCCATACCATCTAAGTCTAGATTTCTCTATACCATCCTGTAATGGTTCCTCCTTCATTAATTCTCTGGTCCTCTCATTTCTTTTTCTGTCCATCTTTGTAGCTCCAATACTGCTTCTCAAGAACCTCATCTCACTGGCCTGTATTTAGCTCTTCTCCCTTCCTTTCATAACCCAGGTCCCCGAGGCATACGTCAGGATAGGGACATAGTACGTCCGATATATGATCTTTTTGCTGTTTGCTGTTATTAAAAATCAATATTAACAATATTTTTATTCAAGAATTTGTTTATGGTGTAATAAGGATTTTCTAACATACAGTTGTACAGGTTTCTTTTGAATGTACTGAAGGACGTAGACTGTGCAGAATGTGGTAATTTATTAAAACAATGAATTCCATTTACTTTATGTGAGCTACCAGTTCTTGGCAGTCTATGGCTTTGGGTTATCAATGTTTCCTTTATTTCGAGTGTTGTGATGGTGTATGTTTTCCCTAGTAATAAATTCACAAAAAAAAAATTTGACATACAGTAACAAGATGAAAATATATACTCCCTCACTCACTCTGAAGGCTTCTATGGGATACGAAGATCCCTCGCCGATCTCACAAAATGCCTCCACTGAACTCGGTTTTGGGCGAGTTCTTGCCAGGTGTCTACATTCAGATGTCTACGAAGTTTAGAGATTTCATTTTTCCGGGAACTTCGTGGTCTTCTTATGAAAATATATTGTTAATATTTTAAGTCTAATAATATGGGGACTAAAGTGCTCCCTACGATCAGCTTTACACATTTCACGAATAATCTTCTCCTGTATCAGCAACACATTATAGACATACGGTGAGGCAGCCCATAAGATATGTGGGACTTAAAAGAGTCCATAATATGCTATTCTCAGATAAGGTAGTCTGTTGTTACAAATTTCCTCAATTTCCGCATGATATAAGAAACCCGTGATACCTTTTTACAAACATGATCGACGTGTACTTCCCAGTTTAATTTGGAAGCGATACAAATGCCTAATGCTTAACTGACTGAATTTCTATTTTATTAGACAATCCTATCAGATGGTGTTGAGTTTTATACTCATTACAAAGTAATTTATTGGATGAAAACCAATTTACTGCAGTTCTCAGGGCTTCTTGTGACATGAGAGGACATACACACAATCATTAGACAGGGAAAGAAGGATAAAAATTGAACAGACACACAATGACAGGCAAGTGTAGGCAGGAAAGACAAGGCGAAACATGCCAAAAAGGTGAGGACAATCTCCAGTCAGGCAAACACCATCAACAAAGTTGGGCATTCACTCCATCAATTCAGTAAATAGCTCTTCATTGCTAAAGCATTGTTATACCGGTGTCCAGCCATGGAGTTGTACTTGTTTTTTCTGTGTTTGTCCTTGCTTTTCTATTTTATCTTTCACTCTGTCCACACTTTCCTGCCAATGTGTTTGCCCATTATCTGTTTTTCTATTCTCTGTCCAACTGTTAGTATGCCCATAGTGATTAAAGACACAAAACTTCGTAGGGTGTAATACAAAAATCTTGACCAAACTTAAAGGTTAATTCATTTTATTCTCATAAAAGAAAATTCAAAACATTAATTTGCATTAAATTAAAGGAAAATAAGTCTGTCACCTGAACTACAATAAGTTGGATCTGACATGACACTTTTCTTAGAGTATCTCTTACATTCCACACCAGATTAATTCAAGATAAACAATATAATACCATAATTATATTATATTTTTAGTAAGTTTCCTGTTTAATTTTGTTCTTTAATAATTCAGGAAATCTTACTGTGAACTGTCTGAGAAAGCGAAGTGCACCAACTGTCTGGACCGCTCGTCCGCTTGGTCGTTGCCAGGCCCAAGCACTGACCAGATCACGGTAGTGAAGGGTATGGCAGAGATACTAGAATGAGTAAATCCTATCCCAACAGTTAACTAGGCTAGTCATTGCCCGCAGATTGGAACAAGGGAGCCGAGAAGCGGACGGAGACATCCGAGATACTCCGTCAACTGTCGATGTCTTGCAATGTAATTTACGCGTACTTGGGTTACTCAGGGTTCTTTATACAATTTTCGTAAGAAAATATGCATTGTCCGTTGAGCCATAATATATTTAAACACAAATGGTGCTAAATGTTCCGGCATAACTCAACAAGATGACAGTGTTTCGCCCCGGTGTGCTATTGGGCTCTTCAGTTGGTTAAAGCACACCTCACCAAGACACTGTCTAGTGCACACTGGGAAGGCCATTGCAAGACGTATTTGATACATGTGTATCTGCGTCACGAGCAAGCCAGTGCACTATGGGAGTCGAAACTCCATTCCAAAGCAATTATAACCTTACCTTGGCATTGAATATACAATTTTCATAAGAAAATGGCTTGCTTGTGACGCGGATACACATGTATCAAATGCGTCTTGCAATGGCCTTCCCAGTGTGCACTAGACAGTGTCTTGGTGAGGTGTGCTTTAACCAACTGAAGAGCCCAATAGCACACCGGGGCGAAACACTGTCATCTTGTTGAGTTATGCCGGAACATTTAGCACTATTTGTGTTTAAATATCATGGTTCTTTCTCGCCCTTGTATATACTAGTTAGGTTGTTTTGTTCTCATCAAGGTTTTCATGTAGACTAACTTATAATCTATTTAATCTGATGCAATGTGATGTTCTCTGAAATGAGGCATTCATGATGAATGAGGTACATCCGTTTCACCGCTCAATTGAATGCAGTTTTTCTGATTTCAAGCAGTGCAACACCCATTTATCTGCCAGACGCCACTGTTAATACTAATCTTGTACGAGCCCATCCAGAAATTAAGTTTCCCTATTTTTTAAATAGAAGGAAACAGTTACATAAAAAAACTTGATTGGCACCAGATACAGCAATGCTTGAGCTATTTTTCGACATAATCACCACCTGTCATATCATGGGATCAACTTATGTATTTCTGTGTGGTAGAAGTCTGCCTGGAAAATTATTTTTGCTCACGACCGAAGTTTTGCAATCTGTGAACCATTCAGCAATATGTCGCCTCTTGGATAAATCAATGGGACTACTATGGTCTGAGGGTATGAGGTATGATGATTTTCTGCTCTTTGTGACTGATGCAGCACCTTACATAGTTAGAGCTGCCAATTCAATCGAAGCATTTTACTCAAAAAAGGTACTTGTAACCTGCCTAGCTCACATTTTTCACACGGTGGCTGAAGAAGTCAGATCAAATTTTCAGGAAGTTGACAAGCTTGTGTCCCTAACTAAGAAGGTATTTACTACGGCTCCATCACGCTGGGAACTTTTCAGATCCCAAGCACCCGACATTCCATTACCACCGCAGCCTTGCATCACACGGTGGGGTACGTGGATTGACGCCTGTATTTACTATTGTGAAAACTTTCAGACAGTGAAGCATGTAAGGTAGATTTTTTCGACGTAAAAGATGCCAAGGTCATTCAGATGGCTCAATAATTGTTTTCGGATACGCAAATGAAGAGAAAACTAGCGTATATCAAAGCAAATTTCAGTTCCTTGTCGTCAATTATTATACTTTTTCAGGAGAGAGGCGTCGCTCTTGAAAAAAAGATCAATTTAGTCAGATCAGCCACAGACGAATTAAAATGCATTCGTGGTGATTCTTGTGTGGCAGTGTCAGACGAACTGAAACTTGTTCTTGACAAGAACTGTGGTTTTAATGTTTTGTGCTCCACCTCTCGGATTTTGGTGGGTGAAGATTTCAGCATTATTGGTATTGAAGAACTTACATCCAGTGATTTAGTGCACTTCAAGTATGCTCCAATAGCTTCCATAGATGTTGAAAGGAGCTTTTCAAAGTACAAAAACGTGCTGGTCGACAATCATCGTTATTTTTCCTGTGAGAATCTACGAATAGTCAGTCATCTACTGTAACACGGATTGAGGTAAGCCTGTATAGCCTGTCATGTACTGTATATTAAGTACACATTTTTCTTATTACCTCTAATCCGATAGCATGACGAATAGAAGGACCTAGTGTGAGGACTCCGCCATTATAGCACGGTAGTTTGTGGTCCCGCCGCTACAAGCACTGCAAGCGATAATGTCCAACAACGTGTCCTGTTGTTGGGTCGAGCCGGGTCTTAGAAAAGTGCGCGAGAAGTTACTGTGTGAGATATTTGTGTGAATTAAATTGAATTTTCTTTGCATTCAGTTCTTAAATTCAGTTCATTGTGTCTTGTGTACATCAGCGTTTTGTGTTGTGAACTTCAAACATATTTCTTATGCGGCTTTGTTAATTTAATAGTTCAACATGCCGTACTGGTTTTTGCCTGGCTGTAAGTCAGGATATGGTAGAGTAGTTGACGATATACGAATTTTTTTCACCACCGAAGAATACAAATCAATTTGAAAAATGGGCCAGAGCTATTCCACGAAAGGATACGGAGTTAATGCGAAGTATTAGAATTTGTCAAATTCATTTCTCTGATGATTTGATAGTCAAATCAGGTAATTTTATAGTGAATGGTGAAGAAGTGGAAATCTCTCGTGTGTGGTGGAAGTTACGACCTGGAGCAGTGCCTCATTTTCCCCCTAATTTACCGAAGTAGTGAGAATAAGTCCCGTAAAACTCCCAACAGGAAAAAGAATCTCGACACCACCAGAAAAAGAAGAAAGAAGATTGAAGATGGGAGTGGAGCAACGAATGAGGCATTAAAAGGTCAATCCAGTGTTGATAAGAATTTGGGTCAATCTAGTGTACTTACTGATGCTGAAAAGACTATAATATTGCTCAAAAGGCGCCTTAAGAATGCTAACCGTAATTTAATTCGCGTTAGATCCTGCCTTAACTCAGCAAAATCGAGAATTAATTTGCTGGAGAAGCAGGTTCGAAATTCACAGGCATTTAATTACAAAGATAACGATTACAGTGGCGGATCCAGGCCTTGCGAGGCCCTGGGCGATATGATAAAGTGGGGCCCACAACAATAGAAAAAAAAAATCGAATCAAATGGAAAATAGTTTGGTAATAATAATAATAATAATAATAATAAAGAATAGTTACAATATTTTGAATACACTACAGTACATTATTTTAATAATATGAAAGAAACCTTTATGTCCCTTTGAATAAGATTATGTAAACAATGAAATATTAAAATATTACTTTGCGATTTTTTCCCCGGCTGAAGTCTTCTATTATTTCACTGAAATCTTAACTTACTAAACGGTCACGAGAGGTCATAGCTGCACTGAAGAAAGGAATATGAATTATAAATTAGTTTGAAAAGTATACCTAATTAATTAATTAAATGTAGAAAAATCCATGGCGCGGGGCCCCTAGGACTGCGGAGCCCTGGGCGGTCGCCCTCCTCGCCCTCCCCGCCCTCCCCTAGATCCGCCCCTGATAACGAACACCTTAGCAAGATGATAATAGACACTATGCTCAAGGAATGCCAGGAAAAATCGCGCAATGGAATGAGGTACAGCAATGAATTCATTTTACAGTGTTTATTGTTGAGAATAAAATCACCGAAAGGATTCCGTCATTGTCGGCGACATAATATCTTGCCTCTGCCTTCAGAAAGTCACTTGAGAAAACTTTGTAAAGGACTAAAGTGCCCTTATGGAGTTAATGCACATAGTATAAATGCTATTTCAGACTATTTTAAGGAAGAAAATAATGATAATTCACGTTACGGTGTTGTAATTTTCGAAGAAGAGAAGCTAAGAGAAGAAATCGAGTTAAATAGCTTTTCTGATAAAGTAGATGGATTAGTTGATTTAGGTGAACACACACCTGACCTCCAGAAGAACGTACTTGCAAATCACGCTCTAGTGTTCATGTTCGTACCTTTCATGCACATATTGGGTGCACCAAGTTGCTGTTTATGCAAGCAGAAATGCTACTCCAGGGGACATTCTAGCAAAAATTCTAAGTCTAGGTGATTTTGCAGTTAGAAGAGGCTGGGGCGAGGGTGGCTGGCTTTACTTGTGATGGTAGTCAATCAAATAAAAAGGCCAGGAATTCGTTAGGAGTCAGTGGCAAGACAAGCTCTCTACAGCCTCACATCCTTAATCCTGCAGATGTTACGAGAAAGATCTGGGCTTTCTCCGACAGTATATTCCAGGAATCTGTGTGTGTTCCGTAACATTTAATGAAGACCGTAGTTCTTATTTCCGTGAATTAAATTTTCAATGTGTCCTGCCATGCTATTTTAATTGTAACCGCTAATTACTTTTTAAAAGAGTATTAGTTACAAAGTAATTCGTTTCCCTTAGCACCATCCCTAAGACCAGATGACCCCGGCTGTGTGGAACTTGTCCACACTAGCGCTGCCTGGCGGGGCGCGCTTGAACTTCAGGAGTCTTCTCACTTTCTCCTTCTATTCGTCATGCCGATAGTGGATTTGAGTACCTAACGGCGAAATTCATTCTTTTTTTTGTTCTTCAGATGTTGCAGCCTTAAAGTTCCTCATACCATGAAGTGTTATTTTTATTGAAAAAAAAAAAAAAAAACACACACAGAACTTGGAATGCCAAACATTAGACTGAAATAATAACCAGTATTTGAGTACAAATAATTTGTATTTGTCAAATAATAATTAAATTATTTATTTATTTATTTATTTATTTATTTATTTATTTATTGAAGCCTCCGTGGCTTAGGCGGCAGCATGCTGGCCTCTCACCGCTGGGTCCGTGGTTCAAATCCCGGTCACTCCATGTGAGATCTGTGCTGGACAAAACGGAGGTTTTCCCTGTCAGTATTTCATTCCAGCAACACTCTCCACTATCATTTCATTTCATCTGTCATTCATTTAATCATTGCCCCAGAGTAGTGCGTCAGGCCTCGGCAGCCGGCACACTTCATATCCTCGCCGCTAGATGAGGGTTTCATTCATTCCATTCCTGACCCGGTCGGAGACTGGAAGCAGGCTGTGGATTTTAATTTTTCATTTATTTATTTATTGTATGGCTTTTAGTGCCGGGAGTGTCCAAGGACATGTTCGGCTCGCCTGAGTCTGTAGCTGCTTCCAGCGGACACCCTTAGGGTGAGCTACAATTTAGTTTCAATTTCATGTAGTTCCAACTTTCGCTACAAGATATCAATGATACCTAGTGGTGAACGTTGGAATTTTGATAGAGCGTTCCGACGAAATCTAACCTAACAATTTAGCTTCACACAAGTTTAGACTGTGGAAGGATCTTTTACATGCCATAAATCTATGACATGGGACCGCTGGCTTTACTTCCCCTCCGAAGGAAGGCATACTGAAGGATTTTTAACGCTCTTAAAAAATCCGACGACTTCGGTCGAGTTTGAACCCGCTATCTTGGGCACAGCAGTTCAGCATGCTACCAACCACGCCACCGAAGCCGCAATTAAATTATATTAGGTACCTATTAAAATAATTTCCAACATATAATGGCATAGTCTGTATTTTTTGTGTGATGAAATTATGTCAGTTTCATTCAAATGTTTAGGTAATTTTTTAAAGTTTTTGGGTCATTTTATGGGATTTTTGCATTAATTTTACAGGCCATTTTTTAAACATTTTTAGGTCATCAAAATCCGAGCCCTGTTAATGACCTACCAAGGCTGTATATGGGTGTCAGAAAATTAATGAAATAAATAACAATGATGAAATGTCAAAAATTCATGAGCCTATCACAAGTAAAAGCAACAGAAGTACAATATTCACAGAATGAAAAATCATTTCCTTATACATTCGATTCTTTATTTTTATTTGTTTCTTGCGAATTTGCAAATCATAAATGTTGACTATGTCTAGTAATTGTAGTTGAGAAATTGAGAAATTGTACCAATCATCATCATTTATTGCATTTAACAGGGCATTAAGTCCCAGGGCAGAAATCAAGACAATAGAAACTAAAACTAAAATACAAATTAACACAGGTATTAATTACAACAAGAGGGACTGAGACTTGTGTACAGATGTTCTTCCACCTCCCCAGTCCCTTGCATCTTCCACTGTTGCTGATGGTGCCACCTTTCCTATAGGCATTATCGTCCGATCCTTCCATCTTGTTCTAGGGCGGCCTCTCGGGCGTCTCCCAGTTGGTATTGAATATTGAAAACACAATTGGATATGGAATCCTCTGCTCTAATTACATGACCCAACCACTGCAACCTCCTCTCTAGAACGGCAGCTTCGGTGGCGTAGTTCGTAGCATGCTGAGCTTCTATACCCAAGGTCGCGGGTTCAAACCCAGCCACGTCGTCGGCTTTTTTAAGAGTATTTTAAATCCCTCAGTATGCCTTCCTTCGGAGGGGAAGTAAAGCCGGCTGTCCCATGTCCTAGATTTTTGGCATGAAAAATAACCTTCCTCTAACTACACTTGTGTGAAGCCAAAATTTGTAGGTTAGATTATTTGATAATGCTATATTAGTTCCAACGTTCGCTACCAGGTGCTGGCTGCGATGGGATCTAGCAGCCTACTCCGCAGCTAGGTGTCGTGGACGGTAGCATTTGGTAGCAAAAGTAGGAACTACTTGACAAATTGATAGTCTGCAGTAGGCTACTTACCTGCATCACAGATAACACATACTAATACAGCCATCACAATTAACAGCGGTTGTCAGACAAATTCTACACACTCCGAAAGTACACAGGGCTACATGACCGCATTATAGCAGCCCCTAAACTAAGGAACCTGTCTAGAATTTGGTTGATGTTCGTCTTCCCAAAGTGTTGATACAGGTCAAAAATTCCAATATAATTGGTCGGAGCTGAAAAGCCTTAAATCAAAAATGGTCATTTTTTAAAGAATTTATATTGTGAAGTATTGACCCAAGGGCCTTGGAACGGCATAGGAAAGAATTAAGTCAGTCTTCTGTTTAAGCCAGAAACCTATGTTACATGTGGTGCGATCAAAGGAGAAAAGCATTAAGTCAATGACTTGCTGCCTTTCAGCGCCGTATTCCGTACTTAATGTTGGCCGCACTGCAAGATTCCCATTGTTACAGTGATATTGTAAATTACATTTGTACAGGGTTTAGGTGGTTCTTATGTACAAATCCATTTTAAAATAATATTTCATGTGAAATATTAAGTCTGGATGGCTTTATGCTGCACTAAACTGACCACGGAGCTGAAAGGCATTAAGTCACGTTTCCAAATTTGATTTGAAAAATATGTTTATTAAATTAAAATTGATATCCCGCTAACACAAATATAACCTGAATACTGTAGTTGCTTCACAATATAGATGACTAATATAGTGTGTGTGTTAAGTTCTCATCTGTCAATGACGTTTTATCTGTGTCCTGAAAAGCTCCGGTCGATTCAATTGTTCCAATAGAAAAATTAATTTCAGTTGTAGGAATATGAACCTAAAGAAATTGTTTCGAAGAACTGTGGCTAAGGCTTGGTGGCTCAATCTTAAGGAAAGAAATAAAAAGAAACAACCTTATCACTTATGATGTTTTGCAGGTATAGAGATGATATGATTTGTCCTGACATCATTTGTTATCCATCAGGCTTGTGTTAAAGGATAATCCCATGTTTTATGTTTGTTGACTTAGGGCGCGAGGGATATCTTGATCATCAACCCCGTGTACAGTCACTCAAACAAAGAATGAGCACACTCTTGGTTACTGCAAAGTTTATGTCTTCTTTCTTTCTTCCTTTTCCTTTTTCTTTTCTTTCTTTTATCATTTTAAATGATCTTGTCGACTTCATCGTTACGCTGGGGTCTGGCGTTACGTTACGGTGACGGGACGAAATGTACCGAGATTGCACTGAGGTGTGTGACGTCATAGTACCGCTTGAGCTGCCTCCTTTCCCCGCGCGCTCCGGTGAGCGTGACGTCATCCAGCCAGCTACCTCCTTTGACCTTGGTTTGCACTTGCTAATGGACGTTGAGTTCACGCAGTTCGCTGCATGATCATGAGGCTTTCACCCAACATTTTTCAGCATTTGTAGCATTTAAAATGATATAAAGTCTAGTCTTTCAGACTGACTATCACTCCTTTTATTTATTTCTTTTGGTTTAAATCTGGAGTGCAGAGTCAAAAATCAAAGAAATAATGTCAGTCACCGCTGTAAAGGTTCTCATGAAAACCGTATGTTAGGACTGGCCAAAACAGTTACAAAGAGTGTGCCCAATCTTTTTTGTGCAACTGTACATGTATGACATGTTTTTTCTGGAAGTTTTAGGGTCTAGGTTTGAGGATGGATGTTCTGAGAATTGAAATAAGGTGCCACATGAGGTTGGCTACTAGGTAATTTTTTGGTACATGAAGTACGAAGATTTTAACCAGCGAGTTGAAATGTTGAAATGTTTGGCATGACCAGGACTCGAACTTTGGACATTTTAATGATGTGGTTAGCATATTTTTGGCCTGTAGTTAATGTACATATTATGACATAATTCGCGAAAACCTTAAGTAGTATTCAACGGTCGTGAAAAATACAAATTAAAATAAAGTACCGGCCTACCTTCTCAGCATTTCCCTGGATTGTGTGAATGAAACAAATGATAACTATAGGCCTACTTAGGACTGTTAGTGCTGGATTCGAACCTTGGGTGTCTCAGTGGGTGGCTACAGTCACCTATTGGAGTATTAGCTCACTCAGCTGTAAAGGTTAGTTGATTTCAATTCAGAGAGCATTAGCACCAACATTTTTCATAGTTGAGAATCAAATCCCACATCCTCTTGAATATGAACAAGTGTACTAGTACCTCATAGTTTTGGCAACCTTTGTTCCTTTTGAGGAACTTCTCATCCATGAAAGCTTGGGCAATTAGGAACACCGTAGCTCGAGAGACAACTGCGTCAGAGTCAGAAAGGAATGAACTTTGCTTCAGGGAGGTGGACCTATAAGCATAGCTATGCTATAAGTAAATCCCTGCGGGGTTGCGGATATCCGCAACATTTTTCGCCATGCGGATATATATAGTTTGTATAGCTCTGCGGATAAGGTGCGGATAATGTTTCGAGTAAATTTGCGGATAGCTTTTATAATACAATCCGAACTTGTTGAATTTCATTACTAGGACCCAGATGTTTATGACCTGACATCATTTTCTTCCGTTATGTTTTTTTTCATGACAACTGTAAGATGATTATTAAAGCTATTCTCAATCAAATTACGTCATTAAGCATAATTAGCACTCCGAACTGAAAACGGTTGCAATTCTGGCTGTACCCTATAACATTCATTTTAAACATAGTACTTGACATACAAAGCCTAATGGAACGACTTTCTCTTCAAATGTGTAAATGTGTTGCTTTAATGCGTTATGCTTTATCTAATTAAAAATATCTTAATAATGCCAGCAGATTCGGATAACAAAAGTGCGGATGCGGGGTGGATGCGGATAACAGTCGTGTGGACGCGGGGCGTATGCGGATAACGTTTTGTTTATCCACGCAAGGCACCCATAAGGACGAAGGAAAGGAGCCTGGCTCAACTAACTGAAATTAATCATAAATTGTAAGGTACATATTATGGAGGCAAGCCCCTTTCTTCTTTAGGAACACCACCGACAGGGGTAAAAACACCCAGCACAGTTGTTTTGTTGAGTTTAAGTAATCTACTTGAAGAATTTCGGAAAGAATTGGAAGAGTGCCTGTAGTATTACGTGCCCATTTAACTCGCGAGCTTAAACCAATGAACCTCCCTTTTATGTGGAATCCGACCCAGCAGACGTGACATTTCACCTCGGAAATCCCATAGCCTAAGAAATTAACCGGGAGTCGAACCGGGCCCATCTTGGTGGGAGGCAAGCAGCTTGACCACCACAGAACACCACTGCGCCATCACCGCCCGGTAAAACCACAGAGAGACGATGATCAAGATGGCCGCCACATTCAAACCAATTGAGATACATCAGGCCCCGGGCTATAAACGGACATACTGGGCATTTGCCCAGGGCGCCAAATTTTAGGGGGCGCCGAAATTTGGGTGAGGCTGAACGCAGAAAAAGGTTGACCCAACATTGAAAATAAGTATGACATGGAAATCTTAAAACGTAGGATAAAAGAACTATAATTTAAGTGAATATAAAATAAATAATATTAAATATCACATACATTCGTAGTATTTATTTATGTTTAATCATGATTATAATTATTATAATGCAGTATAATAATATAATAAGTATTATCTGAAAAGAATACTAGTGTTGGCAACAATGTAGGCTGTGATGCACGGTTGACGCTGTTGGCAATACTCATGGATTTACAATTGGCGCTGCGTGATCTTGTCAACCCTCAAACCTTCAAGCGGATTTTTCTAGATCTGAGCGTATTTACAATGACGGAACTAAGCGTACACTTACTGTAAAATTGTTTAAATGTACGCTTTCCAATGGTGAATCTTATGTTAGAGATTGGCTGATCTACTCACAATCGTCTGGAAAAGTCTTTTGTGTTCCTTGCTGCTTGTTTCAGCCGTTGGACAAGAAAACTGAATTTTCATCCGGGTTCAATAATTGGAAACATGGAAATGAGTTGATTAAACAACATGAACAATCAGCGGACCATCGTTCCAACAGGTGCGGATTCAAGGAGGGGGGGGGGGGGGGGGTCACGGGGGTCATGACACCCCCCCCCCCCCAAACGGAGACCAAATTTTTTTGCAAACTCCAAAAACGAAAACACAATTACCAGACAAATAAAACTTAACGAATTTTAACTGAAAAACTGTTGTTTTTTTCATTTTATTCAATAATGAAAATATCTTTATTGCAATTATTATGTTCTGTTACAACTGTACATATTTACAACGTCATACCTGTTATATAAAAACGATTATTTATATAACAAAACCAACTCGTCTATTTTGTTTAGCAAACCTTTTGATTACCGAATCGATGTTTATACTGATGTCACGATGAATGTGCAGCAATGCACGGATAGGAATTTGGGGCTTTTTTCGCACCAACAAATTTTGCCGACGTCCAAACTGCAAGCTTGGTTGGCAATTTAAGCTGTGACTTTCTCCCTTTGTCGGTACCAACTCGACTTGCTGAAACTGTTACGTACCTTGATCCTTTTCTCGAAGCTCGATGTAAAAGTCGCAAAACACGCCGTTGCAATTTGTACGAATATTTTTGGTGCGCTAAACGCATCAAATTTATATCCATGAAGCTTGCAAAAACATTGGTCTGGTTTTGTACGTTTGGTTATTTTGTGATTGCGTTTTTAGTGATACCATTTTTCTTAACAATTTCGATTCTCTGACCCCCCCCCCCCTCCACCGCCTCCCCCCAAGCCAAACTCTAGATCGATTCTCTGAACCCCCCCCCCCCAAAAAAAAAACCAAACTCTAGATAGGCGCCTGCGTTCCAACATGCTAACTTACATTAATAGACGAAAACACAAAGAGGAAATAAATAGACTACTCTTCTTTCAACCCAATATGAGCAGGAGGTCACATATTGGCGAAGTGTATTACTCAGAATTGTGTCTGTAGTGAAATTTCTCTCAGTTTTCTCTCTCACCTTTTCAAGGTGACAGTGTACGTTTAGGACCTACATCTAATTGTTTGGATTTGTAATCTTGGTTTTTAGTGAGATTAAAGTATCAATAAATGGCTACAAAATTGTATGAACGACTTACTTTTCTTATTATTTCCTGTGATTATTAGTAACGTAGTTGTTTGTAAAAAAAACTATTATTCTATTTTTATAAGACATAAATGAGAAAAAGGGTGCCAGTAGACCATTTGCCCAGGGCGTCTATCACCTTAGCCCGGGGCCTGAGATACATCTACTCATCTGGTACGGGAAACATGGCCTACCATTATGGGCGTATGTTCTCTCAAAACTGTACTGTGCCCCACCTTTTTCAAAGAGCACGAACTGCCACTGGCACCAAGTCCGGCGATCGGTCATCCTGAATTTCTTTTTCCCCATATTCCCTACGGAAAAAATGCTGGGTTGGTAACTTTTTTCAATTTATGAGACATCTACCCTCATCTCCAACTCTATTCATTATAGTTACACACATTACCACAGCCACCACGAAAACACAGGTTATCCGACAACTCTAACACACAACCAAAAACATGGGGCCGATGACATAGTTGTTTCATGCCCCCAAAATGAATAATAATAATGTTATTGGTTTTACGTCCCTTTGTATGCATAGGTACCATTCTTAGCCATTAACTGTTAATACAACCAGTAGCTGATACAAAAGAGGAAGTCTATAGGATGGAGGCCCTAGAAACAGGACGAGTAACTAACAAACAAGTCAATGCCGGTCTTGACGTCAGGAGAGCAGGATCACGTCATTGTCGTACGATTTATCTCCAAAGTTTGGCTGAAGAAGAAAAAATACTAGATAAAGGGGCGTTGTCTCTCTTGTACAACACAAGTGTTTAGACATAAAGCACAGAGTCAAATTCAGTTCATTGAACCGCCCTCCATTACTGTTCGTGGTAACTCGTGTACAACGTTGGAAAAAGCACTAGAAAAAGGAAATTGGGATACATTACAGTTATTCAAGGAAATTAGGATAAATTGCAAGTAATGTGGCATGCACATTTTAAGTACCGGTACCAACTTTGATTTTTCTGCCATAGAAATAGTTGTTGTTGCATATTTTAGGGGCTTTGCGAAATCGTGGTCATGTAGCACCGTGCACATGGGTGTGTGCGTGTGTGAAAATTGTGTGATAACCTGTGTTATTGTGATGGCTGTACTAGTCGCTTATCCTCCAAGCTCGGCTTCTCGCATGGACTCTGCGAGGGATCATTCCTCTACCACCAGAAGGACAGCGTTTTGAAGTTGGACACACTTTGTCATCGGTTACAACTGGGGATGGTGACAGGCCGATCGCTCAGGCGACCGCTAACTTGGGTCTTGTTAAGAAAAGGCCAGGGAAGGAGTGAGAAGCAAGTCAGTCGTGGACCTGTTGAAAGGAACCGTTCTGGCATTTGTTTGGGGGTGGAAATAGGAAACCATTTTCAGGACGGCTGAGGTGGGATTCGAATCCTCGCTCTCCCGATGCCTGCGTGGCACGAGGTAGCGCGTTAGTGGTTAAATAAATAAGTAAGTAGCATGAATAAATAAATAACGATAAAGGTAACGATATTAACTCTATGTTCGACCCTGACTATTATATGTCAGAAAACTGTACTATAATGAGGCTCATTATAACACTATTTTTCATTATGAAACAGTTTCTCCCACCAATAAGAGCTCAAGAAACAGTTCTTTGACCAATTAGATAAGGATATCATCGCACCTACACTGAGTTCCACGGCCTTCTAATTTAAATTTCACTGCGTGCCCTAGTGTCATAGTAGGGTAATCGAGGGGGGCATGGTCAAATACAAGGCATTCTCTGCGTCTCATGCGCTCTGTTCAGTACATAAAACTGGCGAAATCTCGACAGATATTTATGAATATTTATGTTCGAAAACATAAAATAGTTATAATAATTATCGTCGAACGTAAACAGTCGTATGCAACGAGCCTATCTCTAATGACAATAATTAAGACACGAGTATGTTTATAAAACGAGCGTGAGCGAGTTTTATAATTTTCATACGAGTGTCTTAATTACCCTTATTATGACTGTGCCTGAGGTAGAACCCTGGCGCTTCAGAGCTCCGCTACTCGTAAATTTAAAAATTAAACACATTTCTATTGAGTTCTCTTAGCAATGCGCACCAATCTAGCTCTTGATAAGCGTACGGTATTGGCAAAGCTTGTGTTTCACACCATGTTTCTTGGAAAAGCTACACGAGATCAAATGGCCGAGCGATGTACAGTATTAATGAATGGGTGGGTACGGTATTCAGACATTCACCCGATAAGTGTGCTTAACCTGTTATCAATCTTGATAGACATGAAAGTGATCAAAACAGGAAATCTCCACTTAGTTCTCGACCTTGAGTCCATACCACAGAATTGTGCGTCATAGACTAACACGTGTTCTTATATTATTATTGATACGGTACCACATTCTGTCTGTTTGTTTATGGCTCAGGTGAGATAATGTTTGCACACGTTGGCCACTCCTCGATCTAGTGATCATATCCGGCGATGTTTGATTATCTAGCTTGAGGAAAAGATAACGTCTTCTACAGGAATGTCACTGATCATATTAATGTCTCAATCAAGGAAAAGAGTGCCGGGCCTCGAGGTGTTGGGGTAGCGCGTCTGCCTCTCACCCAGAGGCCATGGGTTCGATCTCCGACTCCGTCAGGGATTTTAGAAACTGACGTGAAGGCTGGGGCGGGGTGCACTCAGCCTCGTGAGGACAATTGAATAGTTGTCTGACAGTGAGGCAGCGCTCCTGTCACGATAACCCAGATAACGGCCGAGGGGAACCGACGCACTGAACCCGCGTCACCCCAATATCTGCAGGCCTAATGGCTCGGTATCGGTCGCTTGGTAAGCAGCCTTCATGGGCTATAGTGCCAGGGGTTATTTAATCAAGGAAAAGAAAGTACAGGTACTTCAATTCACCATGCTCTTTTACCATATCTGATAGTAAGGGCAAAGGATCCATGTTCAAGGGGCTCGTCGTCTTTATGCATCGAGTCCACTGCGCTGTGACAAGTAAAGCGTTGTTTGTTGTAGACCTAGTTTTTGTTGATATTGTTGATTCTTAATGTGCTTTGCAGTCTGATAACCTGTGTTATTGAAATGGCTGTATAAGCCATTTGCAATTCAGGAGGCGGCCGTGGCCTTAAGTTAGATACCATCTCGGCATTTGCCTGGAGTAGAAGTGGGAAACCACAGAAAACCACTTCCAGGATGGCTGAGGTAGGAATCGAACCCGCCTATTCTCAATTTTGTCTCACGAGGTTGAGTGTATCCAGCCCTCATACCAGAATTAAATTTCTTGGCAGAGCCGGGAATCGAATCCAGCCTCCGTGGTGACAGCCAAGAATGATAGCCACTACGCAAAAGGCGGACTCAAATTAAACGTTTAATAGAGAGCTCTAATCGGTGATCCCACATTACGTACTTAGCGGCCTTCCTCTGCATCCCTTCCAACTCATTTATCAAGAATGAATGATATGGATGTCACACACCTGCATGCTGAGGTCATACTAGAGACAGGTAAACCTTCTCCCTAATAATCCTACCGGCACCTTTAAACACTCGCATAATCATGTCAAGTGACCTATATGTGCTTTGTCTAATAAAGATTACCCCCTCACAAAATAATCCTTATTACCTAGGATCTCAACCAAATAGAAAATGAGTTCCTCCTACTGCTTGACATTTCTTCACATTTATCTCTTTGCCATTTCTAACTGTCCAGTTTTGGACCATAACCAGCAATAGTTATAATAATATCACAATCAAATAATCTTCCAATAAAACTATGAAGGGCAAAAGAGCCACCATCTTGCCTCAATCATGGTGTGCTTGGACTGTTGGGAGGGAACAGTTATAAATTCAACGCCGAGCTAATAAGCTCAATGTAGAAGTGAGTGTAAAAATTTCATTATTTGGGTCGAGGTTCGGATAGGTGCCCCAGTACTTGATAAAATGTATCGGTTCAGCATTTACCTACAGTGAAAGAAACTAGGGTTCCGAATTATAGAGAGTATTTATCAACAGTTGGAGGCCCTGGTAACTCCGGCTATATGCCTAATCATTTTCAGCTCTTAAGATACACAGTGCACTTACAAAATTTGATTGAAGTCCAATAGATAGTATGGGCGTTACATGCAACTAAACATTAAGTCTATCAGCAAGCTTAGAATTGTGTTGGCAACACTGTCGTATATGGGTTGCTCAAAATTAATTTCAAATGTTTTGATCTCTACATGTGTCAATTTTGAAAGACATACATTTGATAGTAACGAATTAACATGCTGTTAAATATTGAACCTATCAGGACGTGCAGTTTAAGTTGGTAGCACTGTTGTGTACGGGCTCCTGAAATATTATGTTTTGTGTTTGCCAATTTTGGAACGGTTCCCATGCATACCTTCTGAGATATCCAACTAGGAGTTCAAATTTCAATTATTCTTTGTCAGCAGTTAGTAGCCCTGACGCCATTTTCATATATGGCATTGACATGTCCTGGTATACATCTTCACTCATACCAAGTTTGGTTTTGATAGCTGCAGTCGTTTAGAAATTGACAAGGGTCACACAGAGACAGACAGACACACACACACATCTGCCCGGGTGAACTCTTGACGTCTACTTTTTCATCATTTTTGCAAAATGAGAAAAGTAGGCTAAGCAGGAAAGAATGACGGCCTTGGACGCTGAGATTTTACCCTCAGAGCAATATAAGTTACTCAATCTACTTTTGGCAATTGCAGCGATTGTTTCCGTGATTTCTTGTTCTTCGAAAATTATAAGTGATTTAAAGTTATACCTACTACTAATAAAGCAGTCACCCCTTCTCCCCCTTATCCCCATTCCTATATCTAAATCTCTCTGCCCAGAAGCGGTACTTCCCTCCACCCCAGCACATCTCCGAATTTCACCGCTATGCCCCAAATAAAATATCCCAACACACCTTCATCCAAATTTATAAACCAAACTCCCCCATCACCAAAATTTACACCTCTCCCAAAACCTTATCTTCCTGGCCCGAAGAGACGGCGAAACCGTCTAAGGGGGCCCGCCGCCGCAGGAGCAATGGCCCTACGGCGGAATGAAACGACTGTTATTGATTGATTGATTTGACCCTCAGATCTCCATTACAGCTGTGTAGCGTCCCAAGCAAGAGCTATTAGATACCAATTTGTGGTCTGCCACCCCACTGGCTGTGGAGGAGGTGTTGTGTTATATATCGGACAGACCTTACGTTGAAATGGGAGCAATATGAGCTTATCACAGAACCACAGCAGTCAACAGTCCGGAAGGGATCGTATGTTTTGTTTTAGATCCTGTTTTCATGTCTTTGAATGAAGACGTAATACTTCTGATAAGGCTTCAGTTATACATAAACACGCCTGTTTTATGCATGAAACACTGGAGATGGTATTTCAACACCTTCAAAAATATCTGACGTCAAATAAACCCGTGACGTCTGCTGGAGCAGCAGTACGATGTGAGGCTTATTCTTACCTAATGTAGGTCCACCCCATGGCGTAATGACTAGCGTTCCAAGCTGTCACCACGGAGGTCCGGTTTCGATTCACGCCCCTGACAATAAATTAGTCCACGTAGTGGGGCAGTGGCTGGCATTCCTGACTATCACCCCTGAGGTCCTGGTTCGATTCCCAGCTCTACTAAGAAATTTAATTCTGGTCTGATGGCTGGATGGGGTACACTCAGCCTCGTGAGGCAAAACTGAGGAGAGGTGGGTTTGGTTGGTTGGTTCCTCAGTTTAGCGGCTGCGACAACGCAGTCATGTAGCCCCGTGTACTTTGGGTGTGTGTAGAATTTGTCTGATAACCTGTGTTAATTGTGATGACTGTATTAGCGTGTGTGTTATCTGTTTTCAATTCAAGCGAGGACTGCAGACATTGAATTTTTTCAAGTAGTTCCTACTTTTGCCACCAAACGCCACCGTCAACGACTACTAGTTCAGAACTTGATTACTAGATGCCACCGCAGTCGGCTCCTGGCGACGAACGTCGGAACCTAAGAGCGTTTGTCGAATGTTTAACCTTTATATAATTTAGCCTCACACAGGTGTAATTAGTGGAAGGTTCTTTAACATGCCATAAATCTATGACATGGGACCGCCGGCTTTACTTTCCCTCCGAAGGAAGGCATACTGAGGGATTTTTAACGCTCTTAAAAATCCGACGACTTTGGCCGGGTTTGAATCCGCGATCTTGGGCACAGAAGCTCAGCATGCTACCAACTACGCCACCGAAGCCGCCTTTTCCACTTCTAGTACAGGCGAATGCCGGAATGATTCCTAACTTAAGGACACGGCCGTCTCCTTCCCAATAATCTGAATTTCAAATACTACCACAGATTCCACAATAACACAGATTATCAGACACATTTTACACAGTCCCAAGTATACGGTACTTGCTACATGATCACCATGTCGCATAGCCCCTAAATAAATCAACGACAGAATCTGAAACATTTTGTGAGCAGCCCTCAGCTCGAATTCACAACTCGTTGGCCTGTTGTGAAATGCTACGTGTTGCGAGTTCTTCTGGATAGCGTTGAATGCTGGACAGTGAAGATAACGACAATGACATGTGGATCTATCGCAGAATAAACTAATACCACAAAATCTTCTAGATATTATGCCACGTCTTTAGGGTGTTTCGTACAAATGTACTGACTGGTATCATCCACAGACCATCCGTACACCCTTGTGGAATAGCAACTACTTGCTATGTCACATTTATGAAGCACATTTCAGTTCTTCTAAAACTAAGGGAGCTAACATTTCAACTCAGTTAGCTCCATAGAAGATAAGACAGTGCTAATGCAGCTGAACGGTCTTAACTCCATTAGTTGTTGTTGCTGACAGCGGCCATCCCAAGTGTGACTTTCCCGTTTTTTTTCCACACTCCCTCCAGGCAAATGCCGGGATAGTGCCTAACTTCTAGTCCCGAGGCGCCTAGCCCATCCCTGTCCATAATACAGCTAGGCCTACACATACCAGTATAGTCATTACAGGAATACAGGTTATCAGACACACCCAACTACACAGGGCTGATGACCAAGATGTCCCAAGTCCCTCAAATGACTTAACAACAACAACTTAATTCTGTAAGCGCCGCTGGGCTAGTTACTAGAACCATCAACTACGCTGGCATACAGTTGGTCACCAAGTGATCACGTGTTAAAAACAGCGAGTGTTTGGCATTAATACTATATTCTATAATATTTCCTGTAGCCCAGCCTTTCACGTTAACGAATCAGGTGACTTGATTTTTAGCCTACTTTTCACATTTTGCAAAAATGAGGAAAAAGTAGTCTTATGAGATCGGGCAAACGTGTGTCTGTCTGTCCTTCTGTCTGTCTGTCCTTCTGTCTGTCTGTCTGTCTGTCTGTCTGTCCTTCTGTCTGTCTGGCTGTGTGTGTGTCCCCCCCTATCAACTCCTAAACGGCTGGAGCAATCAAAACAACATTTGGTAGGAGTAAAGGTCTATACCCGAATATCTCACGGCCATATTTGAAAATGATGTCAGTGCTACCAACTGCTAAAAAATCGCAATTGAAATTTGAGCTCCATGTTGGATATCTTGGAAGGTATGAATGGGAGCTATTTCAAAATTGGCATACGTATAGATAATAATATTGCAGTTTAATTTCCAGGAGGCCATACATCGCTGTGTTGCCAAGATGATTATAAGCCTGCTGATTGGTCCAATTTTTAAATGCACATAACTTCTACACTATCAATTGGAATTCAACCAAATTTCGTATGTTGTATGCATACATAACCAGATATGACTGAGCGTATTCATAAGACCCACCAGGGCTGCCAACTGTTAATAAATGCTCCTAATTTATTTTATCCAAATACCAATATATCAGAAAGTATGCAAGCCAATAGCTCTAAACTTTGCACACGTATAGTACCTGGCATTCTAGATGCATATGGACTAACTAATATACGTCAGTGCTGCCAACATGATTCTAAGCCTGCTGATAGGTCCAATATTAAAATGCATGTAACTTCTATACTAACTAATGGATTTCATTCAAAATTGGCACAACAATAGATCATATTATTTCAGATTATTTCTAACCAATACGTGCATGACATTGTTGCCAACATGATTTTACGCACGCTGTTAGATCCAATGTTTAACTGCATGTAACGTCCATGCTATTCATTGGACTTCAACCAAATTTTGTATTCTGTACCTTAAGAGATGGAACTAAGAAAATATTCAGTCATCAGGGCTGCCAACTGTAGTGCTCTATTAGGCTACATTATGCAAGGTATACAGTATTTCGAAATAATTAGAAATTTCGATATTAGCAACTTAATTTCTTCATTATTCTAGATAGGTTCATATACTGTAGAATAATCATTGGCATGAAAAGTAGGCTCTTTAGTTCGTCACGGAACTTCTTGTTCTTGGTCAAATAAGAAAATAAACAAGAAGTTCCGTGAAGAACTATACAGCCTACTTTTCATGCCAATGATTATTCTACAGAATATGAACCTATATAGAATAATGACGAAATTAAGTTGGTAATATCGAAATATCTAATTAGTTCAAAATATACCTGGTATAATGTAGCCTAATAGAGCACTACAGTTGGCAGCTCTGGTGACTGAATATATTCTTAGTTCCATTTCTTAAGGTACAGAATACAAAATTTGGTTGAAGTCCAATGGACGTTACATGCAGTGAGACACTGAATCTATCAGCACGCGTAAAAGCATGTTACCAACAATGTCATGCGTGTGCTGGTCAGAAATAATCTAAAATATTATGATATCTTGTTGTGCCAGTTTTGGATGAAATCCATTTGTTAGTATAGAAGTTACATGTATTTTAAAATTGGACATATTAGCAGGCATAGAATCATGTTGGCAGTACTGCCTTGTATTAAATACTCCAAATTAATCTAGAATGTCAGGTGCTATACGTGTGCAAAGTATAGAGCTGTTGGCTTGCATACTTTCTGATATATTGATATTAGGGTAAAAAAATATAGACAGCATTTATTAACAGTTGGCAGCCCTGATTGCTCTTAACAATACTTATAGTCATATCTGTTATGGTACACATAGCACATACGAAATTTGGTTGAAATCCAACTGATAGTATAGAAGTTATATGTATTTAAAAATTGGTACTATCTGCAGGCTTATAATCATGTTGGTAGAACTGACGTGTATAAGTTACTCCAAAGTAATCTAAAATGTCAGAATATACGTGTGCATAGTTTAAAGCTGTTGGCTTGCATACTTTCTGATATATTGGTATTTGGATAAAATAAATAAATAGAGAGAGAGCGCAATTATTAACAGTTGGCAGCCCTGGTGGCTCTTAAGAATACGCGCAGTCATATCTGTTTATGTACAGATATTACATACAAAATTTGGTTGAAATCCAATTGATAGTGTAGAAGTTATATGCATTTAAACATTGGACCTATCAGAAGGCTTAAAATTATTTTGGCAACACTGTCATGGTTGGACTCCTGGAAATTAAACTGAAATAGTCTTATCTACATGTGTGCCAATTTTGGAATAGCTCCCATGCATACCTTGCAAGATATCCAACATGGAGCTCAAATTTCTAGTGCGTTTTTTCAGCAGTTGGTAGCACTGACATCATTTTCAAATATGGACGTGAGATATTCCGGTGCACATCTTTACTCATACCAAATTTGGTTTTGATTGCTGCAGCCGTTTAGGAGTTGATAGGGGGGCGACACACACACAGCCAGCCAGACAGACAGACAGACAGACACACATTTTCCCGGATCGATCTCATAAGTCTACTTTTTCCTCATTTTTGCAAAATGTGAAAAGTAGGCTAAAAAATAATAATATTGCATGCAGATGTTTTTTTCATTCTGTAGCGCATCAGTTTGTATACCGTTAATGCGGATGATTTCATGGGATTATAACTTTGTACTTTATTCACGTCAATCTACTACTTATGAAAACAACGACTGATCTTACAAAGAGAACGATTTATCTCTGTAGTACAACATTTTGCAATTTGCCATATACACAGTACGTCAGAGCTGCTCCAGTTTTCAGATAAGTTAATGTTCAACAGTTGGCTATCAACAGCTCAGATTTAAAAAGAAACATATTGTCCTGTTTCTTCGTAACTAAAACATCTAACGGCATAGTATTCTTGGCTGTCACTTCTTGAGGTTCTGGTTCGATTCCCGCCACTGCCAATACATTTAATACAGGTCTGAGTGCTGGAACAGGTCACAGTATGTCTTATGAGGCAGAACTGATAAGAAGTGGATTCGATTCCCACCTTAGTCATTCTCGAAGTGGTTTTGCGTGATTTACCTCACTTCAACCCCAGGCAAATGCCGAGATGGGACCTAATTTTAGATCATGGCCTCCTAAACCCAATTTCAAATACACACAAGAGTACAGCTATCACAATGACACAGGTTGTCAGACAGACTCCCCCCACTCACCCACCCACCCACCCACCCACCCACGAACCAACCCACAAGTAATAATAATAATAACCCCTGGTACTACAGCCCATGAAGGGCCTAGGCCTACCAAGCGACCACTGCCAGGCATTTGGCCTGCAGATATTGGGGTGACGGGAGCCTCCGTGGCTCAGGCGGCAGCACGCCGGCCTCTCACCACTGGGCCCGTGGTTCAAATCCCGGTCACTCCATGTGAGATCTGTGCTGGACAGAACGGAGGCAGACAGGTTTTTCTCCGGGTACTCCGGTTTTCCCTGTCACAATTTCATTCCAGCAACACTCTCCACTATCATTTCATTTCATCTGTCATTCATTTAATCATTGCCCCGGAGGAGTGCGTCAGGCTTCGGCAGCCGGCACAGTTCATATCCTCGCCGCTAGATTGGGGGCTTCATTCATTCCATTCCTGACCCGGTCGGAGACTGTAAGGCTGTGGATTTTCATTTTCATATTGGGGTGACGCGTGATCAGAGCATCGGGTCCCATCGGCCGTTAATCTTGGTTTTCGTGATCGGGGCGCTGCCTCACTGTCAGACACCTACTCAATTGTCCTGACGAGGCTGAGTGCACCCCGTTCCAGCCCTCACGTCAGTTTCTAAAATCCCTGACGGAGCCGGGAATCGAACCCGGGGCCTCCGGGTGAGAGGCAGGCACGCTACCCCAACACCACGACCAACCCACAAGTACGGGAGAAAAATGACCACGATATTGAAAGCCCTTAAACGAATCAACAACCAAAATAGGAGCCTTTTTTCCCTCTAACCTGAAACATTAATTCTTCAAGTGGTTGGACTCATCTTTGTTTTCCTTCTACCCCACTCGTGCTCGTGGCACTTGCTGGATATTGTAGGGGTGAGACTGACAGCCATCTCGTCACGTTAAGGAATCCACCCAGAGATAATTGTCGCAACAATTTAATTTAGGTTCATTTTCCTATAAAATGACATAAAATGACCATGATAGCCCGATTCCTTATTGACGTAGGCCTATTAATTATACTCCCTATATTATTCTGCTAAGGTCCCATTCCAGTTTTGTACCGAAAATAAGGTCCCATTAACACCAACCTACACATACGGGGTACCTACAGGTTCAGCATAACCCAATGCGTAAGCGAAACGCACTCACTTACTCTTTAAATGCCTCACAATAAAATAAATATCTTAAAACATGTATACTGTATTTACAATGAAATAATGAAAGAATGCAACACGGTAACCATGGTAACAGAATCCCACAGGTACATCAATTTCTGTAAGACGCAATGCTATTCCAATTATTACATTACTGTGAAAGTTTCCAGACGGTTATAAGGTTATCGCGGAACCAATTTAAGCTGTAAAATTCATCAATACATACAGTATAATGCGCTTAAGGGGGTCAAGGGGCACTCTAGAATTTTTTCACGCAATTTTCACGTGTGAGTGTGGTACGAAAGGTCTTTTTCACCCGACTATAAAGGGTCTCCGAAAACCACATTTAAAGGCCCTTAAATTAACAGTGTCGGTAATATTCCCAGAAAACTTACTTCGCTCTGATATAGGCTATCTATGAAGGAATGACAAACCCCTAACCACTGCACCAGTAGCTGAATTGATGAAGTCTGATCATTCATACCAAGGATAAATCAGTCATAGCATTCATGATTGAGATTTTGCTAAGTGTACTCTTTACAACTAGAATATTCGCGGGCGAAGCCGCGACGGGTAATGCTAGTAAATAATAAACTATTTATTACCAAAAGTCAATATTTAGTATAGGCTATTGTAACCGTACCGGTTTCGGTTACATTGTAACCATCTTCAGCGTGATATAGGATAAGTAACTGTGCAGTAGTCGCCTCCGTAGCGTAGCGGTCAGCATGGTTAGCTGCCCCCCCCCCCGGAGGTCCCGGGTTCGATTCCCAGTTCTGCCACGAAATTTGAAAAGCGGTATGAGGACTGGAACGGGGTCTAATCAGCCTCGGGTGGCCCAAATGAGTAGAGGGGGTTCAATTCCCACCTCAGCCATCCTCGAAGTGGTTTTCCGTGGTTTACCACTTCGTCTTCGGACAAATGCCGGGATGGTACTGTGCCCGTTCGTCCTGGGGATGCGATGACCCATCTGCTATAACATCACATCCCTGGAGTTCCAGGACAGAGCGGAGTTAAATGAACCTCTAGTCAAATAAGGAATGTGTCGGAAATTCAGTTGAATTCTTGAAAAAGCAGTGGGTTTCACGAGACAAAGTATCTCTAGGGTCGTTACGGGCTTAAGTTAATAAAAATAATTTAAATATAAATGGGCGCCATCAACTGAATTCCTAGCAAAACCACTTCCTTTCCGGATAAGCCTTACTCAAGACAAGGAAAGAAAAAGGAACATCACACCATCATCAGATCACAACTAAGATAAAAACAAATTTATTTTACTTTGATAGTCAGACATACATTTTAAATATAAACCCTACCAAAGAGTATGGTCGAAAGCAAAGTTAAATTGTCATTGTCCAAAAATCGAACCATCTCCTTTCTAATGCAAAATTATTTCAATCCACATAACAAGAAAAATGTATAAAGTTCTCTTGGGTTCTCAGGATCACTGTATCACTATGTCTTTCGTCACTGACATTTGTGAAACCTGAGACCTAATTCTCTTTAATTTAACATCAATGTGGATTTAATTAAGTTACTAATCTGCCTAAACATACACATATAATAATCACTCATGTTAAATATCACATAAATTATGGTTTGCATGGTATAATTTGAACGTAGAACATGTTAATCAAATGTTCCTAAACATTGACTAATTAATTTACATTATTTACATCGTCATTAATCTCTTATCTGTGAATTACAGAAAATTCAAATTCTCATTGGTCATCCTCATCATTATTATCAAAATTAAATATTTCTCACATTAATTCTTACTTCAAAATTCCAAATATTCCTGTCAGAATCGTTAATTCATCACCATTACATCATTTAAATTCACAGTTCAAGTTGCAATTCCTTCGAATTATCTCTCAATTAAATTTATTTAATTGCATATAAATTCATTAATCATCAGCTCCTTTAATTAATCATCACCTTCTAATTCAGTTATTCATCATCATTACAATCGTCTAATAATTCATTTCAATCAGTTTAATTAATTCAATCTTTAATTCATCCACTTATTTAATTCATCGATTTATTTCAAAATTTAATTTATCAACTTATTTAAATTTCAATCATCTGGTTATTTAGATTATTATTTCATCTAGTCATTCTGATTTTTATTTCATTAGGTCAGATCGTTAATATGCTTAAATCTCAGATTATTATTTCATTAATTATTATTTTCAGAAAATCTTGTATTATTAACTTCATTTATTTGTTTAATTTCCTAACAAATTGTTTAATAAGGTTTATAGAACGTTGTCTTACAGTTTTATTACTTCCAAGTTATATCTCGTATTTAATTTATCATGCCAAAAATATTATTGTCTCCACGACATCACGTTGGATCTAACTATCCACAACGACATTATATTTCTTCAATATTCCAAATATCACATTTGAATATAAGAATTGCTACAAAAACTCCATAAATATTCAGCACATACAGCATGAATCTCAACAAATAACGCTAGACTGGGTACAACGACGTCATGTCCGCTTCAAAATACATTATCAACGTTGCAACTATCAAATGGCAAATTCCACAAAATGCCTATCACAAACTTCATTTAACCACGTTGCATGATCTACAAAAATATATAAATGGCTTCAAATTATTAACGCACATAATCTCCAATGACTGTAATTACTCTGATCACATCTAGACAACTTCTTAAACAATTGGAAAAATATTACTTCAGTAATTTAATATTTGCTTTCAAATAGCAGAAATTCTCTTTCACAAGTTTCATAATTCACATCGTAGAAAAACACCAATGTGCTATAATCTCTCACATCAAAATCTGCAATACTGATCTGCCTTAAAATAATTATGACCATTAATGATTAATCTTACAAGATTAAACTACTTTATATCCTTCTCAAAGGTCTCAAACACAATTATAAAAATCATCAAAGCATCAGCTGTAACAGCTGTTAAAACTGAAATTACTCTCAAAAGAGTATAGCAACAAAATATTGGATTGGCAAACAAGAATTACTAAATGCAATCCTGTTGACATTTATCGTTACTTTATTTAACAAAATTTCGACTGATATGTGACTAGTAGTTCCTTGTTTAATTCACTTACATCTCGTGTACATTCGGATGATAAAATGAGTACCTCAATGGCGAGTAAGATGTGTAACCACCGTACAATCGTATAAATACGAAGGACCTCGCCCCGTCGACTTGGATGATAGTTCCCTAAACGGTGGGTAAGGTGAGTAGCCACCATACAATCGTATAAATACGAAGGACCCCACCTCGTAGACTATATGAGTGAATGTACTAGAAAGGAATCAACAAGTTTCTAGTTGTCATATAAAAGCGACGTTCATTCACTAAAGTGAATAACTTCTTAATATCTCCAAACAATCCAATGGAAAAAATCCCTACTGATGAATAATACACACTCGCTAGTATGCAATGAACTGACGAAGTAGTTTCTGATAATCAATTGCAGATCACGAGTTCGAAATACTCGCTACTCAAAAAAAAACTATCCATGAAAAATATCCTAGCTGGAAAATGTCTATCAGACCAAACATCTTCTTAATAAAGCCAAACAACGGTGAGAATTTCGATTAATGATGCCTGCCATATCATATGGTCACTCCATATTCTAGCAAATTCGAAGTATATAAATTCAAACCATGTCTTAATAATCAAATCACTCCTATTAGAAAAATATACATGTGTGCCCAGTATTCATGAAAATAATCGTATCAGGTAGATAGAACTCTTACAATACCTTTCATTATCAGTTGTAATATAATTTCCAAGATCGTCGATTTTCCCTACCTAAAGATTTCTCGTAAGATCGGCGTGAATATCATTTCATCCATGAAATGACGATTTCCTTCGAAATCCCAAGCGAATCAGCTGTTGGACTCCTCTCGTCAGGAACCGAATCCATCGCTCTGTGGTGCCATCTTGTCTCTATTCACGTTTACTCGATCATGTTGAACCTCGGATTACCCATAGCGGATATCGTCCAACTCCTTCTCGAAAAGTTCATGGAAACAGCGGACCCCCTACTCTTCTTCTAATATACGCCACTGTTCCGATAAATGTTCAGTTTGAGAATTGTAAGTCCACTCTCACCTTACTGCAAAGTTCTATTTGAGTAAAATAAAAATTTTACTAGATAGTGTACAAGATTACGATACACCCTGTATCTGTCTATAATATGTAATCCATGAAAATTGTATAAGATAAAAATCTTATAAATGCACGCTGTAATGTTCATCAGAGCCTATGCTAAACATTCAGTTTACTTGGAATAGTAAAAAGTCGCTTTGAATGTATTATATAACAGCATGGTTATAAGGTTATTTGTGAAAGCCTGTGTTCGAACAGCGTCGAAATGAAGCTTGAAATAAAGTCTTCATATGCGATCAGTGTGGTTTTGAAATACCCCGGCTATCTACAATTGTCTTCTCGGCTAGGTCGCCTGTATCAACGACCCGCGCGGCCTCTGCTACTCGGTGATACGAGAAATGTCGCCTACACTTGCCGTGACGGTTTACGTGTGTTGCGTGACCTTCAATGCCCGTCTCGCTGTGCTGTAGAGCTGCTCTGTACTGCTCGTCTCATAGAGCCCAACTGAACTGCTTAGCGCTGTGTCTCAGCTTATGAGCTCCGTGCGGCACGTTGCTAATTCTCCCCCACCACAGTGCTCCTACGTCACGAAGATAGTCTCGAACCCGAATCCTCTCGGCTGTTCTGTTATACAATATCTTATTTCCATAAAATTATTTCCACATATAATGCATGTTATATATACTCTTCTAAGTTGTTTAAACTTATTATAATCCCATATATGATTCAATAAAGCTTCACATCTTTATTCATAATTCTATCTTCTTACAGATTTCAATGCCTCCTTGATTCTCGACCTCCTACGTCATCTTGGCTTTCTTCTTGACGCGATCGATGCGCTATCTTATCAGCTTGCCTTCCAAAACCTCAACTATAGCTTAATGTCAGCTGGCGTAGCCGATAGCCTAAAATAGGTATCGGGTACATCTCTCCCGTACATCTCCTTTTTTTTTATCAGGATTGAGAAAAAAAAATACACTCTCAGGCATTCAATATATGATACATGTACACGATAGCTCTACAATTCCTTTACTCAGCATGATGGTATTTCCTGATGCTAGCTGCATTAAAAGTTCCTACAACTTCATCAGTATCCATTCTGACAATCTTATAGCTATTATTCTGGTATGTTTGTTCAATACGGAACGGTCCAGCGTACAATGGAGCGAATTTATGGTAGATCTTCAGCTGTAGGTTCGAAGTGACTGGCTTCCTAATCAGCACCTCATCATTTTCTTGAAATGGCTCGTGGAACCTCCTTCCTGCCTGTCTCCTGGCTCTCTTCTCCGCCTGTCTTCTGAGCCTCTATCTCAGTTCTTTGAAAATCTGGATCAGTGTTATCCATCCTACGTGTCAGAAAACGGTAAATTCTTCGCAAAGGTGCATATCTCTTCTGAGTTTGCGATAACAACTTCAACTTTTCTAGAGTACCACTATCCTCTTGAATCAAATTTATATGGTTGACTATTACTTCTTCACAAGGGTTTCTGCTCAGCACATCTGCTAACAGATTTAACTTCCCCGGTCTATTTACAACAGTTGGGTTAAATTGCTGTAAGAACAGAGCCCATCTGGTGATGCGGTCACTCGCTAAGTCTGTCTTCATAATAAATTGGAGGGCTTTATGATCTGTGATCACTGTTATGTCATGTCCAAACAACACCTTCTTCCACGTTTTGAGAGCATGAACCACTGCTAATGCCTCTAACTCAGTTGCGTAGTAATTCTTCTGACAATTCCTAAGCTTGCGACTGGTGAAAGCTAAATATCTATGTTTCTTGTCATCATCCAGCTGATATAGGATTCCACTAATGCCTATTTTGGATGCGTCTGTCTCTACAAAAAATCGTTTTGTAAAATCAGGATACTCAAGCTTGACATTTTGGATTAGCATTTTCTTGGCCGCTAAAAACGCTTGATTGCATCTATCGTCCCATTTCCATCGATTTCCCTTCCTTAATAAATCCTGCAGAGGTGCCATTGTCTCAGTATATTCAGGACAATGTGTTGAAAAGAACTGACACATGCCTAAAAACTGCCGTACCTCTTTAATCTTTCGTGGTGTTGGAAACTCTGAAATTGCCATTATCTTCTTTGGATTGGGCCTATAACCATCTCCATCGATTCTATGTCCAAGAAATTCAATTTCTTCATGAAAGAATTGACATTTATTGAAGTTCACCTTGAAGTTCGTTCTTCTAAGATCTTCAAAAAGCATTTGAAGGTGTCTGATATGTTCTTCCGCTGTCTCAGACGCTATAATCAGGTCATCAATATAGCTTACAACATGCTCTTTAACTGCATCTGACAAATTTTGATCTAGTGCTCGGATCATCACCGGACCACTATTTTTCACACCAAAAGGTAATCTATTGAATACATATGTTTTATGGTCAAACAAGAACCCTGTGTACTGTTTGCACTCTTCTGCTAGCTCAACATGATAATATGAACTAGTCAGATCGATTGTCGAGAAGACACTCTTTCCTCTAAATCGGCGTAACAATTCACGAATAACAGGTGGTCTATCGTGTTCAGGAAGAACTTTTTCGTTAAGGGATCTGGCATCTAGACATATCCTCAGCTTACCGTTAGGTTTCTTGACAACAGCTAAAGGATTCAAATAAGCAGTTGGCATTTTCTTAATTATTCCATCTGTTTCCATGTCGCTTATCATTATGCTAACTTCCTCCTTCCATTTATCCGGAATGGGATATAAATTTTTATGGTATGGTTTGTCATCCATCAACTTGATGCTGTATGTAAAATTTTCTATGAGACCTGGTTTGTCATTGAATATATCCTCATATTCTGAAATTACTTGATCAAACCGCCCCTTAATTTCTGGATTTATTTTACTAGTTATGCCAATTTTATCTTCTATAGACCTTTCAACGCTGCATACAATTTCATCCAATATATCCTCTCTAAAGAATGTCATCTCTGATTCTTGATTTTCCATGACCCCTTCTTGAAAGTACATGCGCCTACTCTGCATATCTATGATCAGGCCACTCTCACTTAGGAAATCCACTCCTAGGATCATGTCAAAATGTAGTTGACCCACTACTAGGAACATCTGTTCAAAACTTCTGGTTCCAATCCCAACATCTAAAAGTACCTGACTTTTACATTTCATACTCTTGTCTGGAATCACCCCTTGAATTTTGCTAACAACAGTTGGCAACATTGTAATTCCTCCTAATAATTTCAATTCATCCAGGCAACCTATGGATATCAAGCTCACCATAGCTCCTGTGTCTACAAGTGTCTTTATTTCTTTTCCCATGACTTCCACACTAATAACTGGCAATTCATGTCTATTTTCCCGTTGTACTATGTCTTCTTCCTCGATTAAATCCTCGTCCTTGACCTGATATGTTTCTACGATGACGATTGATTCCCAATGATTTTCATTTTCCTCTGGAGTTAATTTGACGTGTTTTTTTTCCTTCGCCACTCGTGCTGGCTCGATTGACATCTCTCATTGTCTCCTCGAGTGGTGCACTAGGCTGTCTATCCTCTTGTCTTGACCTTTCATGTCCACGATTATCCCTTCTGTCGTTGGGATCGTTTCTTCGGCCTTCCTGTCGGTCGTTTCCATTAAACTGTTGACCTTGGTTCCAGTTATTCCTTCCCCGATATCTGTTATTATACCGATTCCTGTCCTGATACCTGGAATTTTGGTTATAATTCCTATACCGGCTATCTCTCGCTTCTTGATCGTATGGCCTTTCATATGGTCCTCTATATCGATCATTTCCTCTTGCGTTACGGATGTTTCCTCGATTCCCATCGTTCCGTCGGTTTTCCCAGGAATCCCTTCTGTCCGTTTGAGCTGCATTGTCCACGACTACCGCATTTACTTCTTGCGTGTTTCTGTTGTCGTTCCTATTACTTCTCGGTGTAACCTGTGCGCTCGTATAATCCAATCGCCGCAATATGTCATCATAATGTTCCAGCGTATTGGCTCCCGATGCTATCAAAGATCGCTGTACCTCTATCGGTAACTGTCGCGCTATAGCTTGCAAAAGCTCTTCTTCTGGCAATGGAGGAATAAGGAACTGTAATTTAGCCAGCTGTGACGTGAAGTAGTTGGCGTAATGCGTCGGATGTGACGTAGAATAGCGTTTAGAGTACATCTCCGCTCTTACGTTGAGTTGATCCTCGGCACTCCAGAATCTCCTCAAGAAAGCCATGGCGAATTGCTCCATGTTCGCAAAGTTGCTTCTGAACGCTCTAAACCACGTAAGTGCAGATCCATCTAAGGCGCGTTCTACTATCCTTAGCTCTCTTTCTTTGGCTACCCTGTGTTCCGCCATGTAGTCTCGAATATCTCGCAGAAATTCTACTGGTGTAACTCCTGTATTTCCCGAAAAATTTCTCGGTTTGTCATCTAGGTTCCTTATAATTGTGACTGGACCTGAGTATCGTTCACTTGGACCCGATGTACTCCTACTCGAACTTGGATTCTCCTGAGGGGTTGAACTGACCCTTTCGAATGTCACATTCGGTTGCATTTGACGGTCTTCTACCATGCTCGTGTCTTGATTCGTCATACTGCGGTCTATCGCTGTTTGATTCATCAATGTTTCCCCTGATGTTACATTATGACTGGTAAAACTGTTAACTATGGATTCTAGTTTAGTCATCCTGTCTTCTGCTAATCTCTTGACCTGAGTCTTCAACTCATCTAACGATGTAACATCCTGCGTCTTGTTACTTTCGTCTAGATCGTTCCTCAACTTGTCAATCTTTCCTTCGCACGTGTTCTTCACTAACGCGACTTGTTCTTTCAACAGATCCACATCTGTTCTAAATAGTGTTGAATCTATTTTCATCGCTTCCTTGCTTTCCGTAAACCTAGCTTCTAAGTTTGCCATACCTGCGATTAATTTTTCATCTAACCCGTCACGTTTCTCTTTTGCTTCGGCATCGACCTCATTATATCGTTCCTCCACGATTGCTCCGACTCTATTTTTAAATAAAGTTAAGTTTTCGTTAACCTTTTGCTCTATATCGTCGTCTATCTTCCTAATATCCTTCTGCAATTGATTTTCTAACGACTTTATATTAGAATTGACCTCTCCCAAGACTTCATCTTTAATGGTCCCAATTACTGTCTTCAAATCTTTTATTTCGTTACCTAGATTTGTTTCTAGACCCTTAATCTTAGTCTCGAAAGATACTTCGGTAGACCAATCTTGAATTTTTCCTACATCTGCCACTAAACCATCGATGTCGAATCTCAACTTCGATACATCTGACTTAATGTCTTTCTGTATGGTCATAACGTCTGTTCTTAAAATAAAAATATTTTCTTCCCCTCTATTTTCCAACTCGATAATATTTTTCCTTAATATTTGAACATTTTCCTCTCCTTTCATGTTTACTGCAATTATGTCTAATTGTAAAGTTTTCAACATCTCATTATTCTTTAAAGTTAAACTATTCTCTAATCTGGTTAACTTATTTTCTAATTCAGTATTAGTTTCTTCACTACGAGACTGTAATTTCTCTTCCAACGATTTGAAATTGTCCTCACTAGCTTTTAAATGACTTTCAATCCTTGACTGCAATCTTTCTTCTAACAACATCAACTCATCTTTGCTATTTGACTGTAGCCTAGCCTCTAATAACATCAACTCATCTTTGCTATTTGACTGTAGCCTAGCCTCTAATAACATCAACTCATCTTTACTAGTTGACTGCAATAATTTTACATTAGTTTCGTTACTAATCTGTAATGATTTTAAATTCTCTTCAGTACTAGTTTGCAATGCTTGTACATTCTCTTTACATTTAGCTTCTAATCTAGCTTCTGAATTATTAATTTGTTCTTTAACTTCAGTTTCCATCTTAGAAATAGTTTCTGCAATTCCAGACATACCCGTCTGCAACTCTCCTAACACCTTCGTTAAATCCTCTGGCAACATAATTATATTTCAATTTAGAATTATATAGAGACGTTAGACAACAACACATCACAATGTCTCAATTCCTGCATTCACTTGGGTATAGGGAAAAATATCTTATAACTAACATGATATTACTAATACGATTAACATGAACACTGGATTGGGCACACAAGTACATTGTCTGACTAAGTATAATAAATTTTGTAACACACTTAAATGAACTTGAGATCAATCTCTCAGTAATCTAAATCTGATGTGATTCCATAGAATTAACAAAATCGAAAAGCCCCACTGGATAAAGCCAATTCTCCTTCTCTCTCTGTGCCCGTTCGTCCTGGGGATGCGATGACCCATCTGCTATAACATCACATCCCTGGAGTTCCAGGACAGAGCGGAGTTAAATGAACCTCTAGTCAAATAAGGAATGTGTCGGAAATTCAGTTGAATTCTTGAAAAAGCAGTGGGTTTCACGAGACAAAGTATCTCTAGGGTCGTTACGGGCTTAAGTTAATAAAAATAATTTAAATATAAATGGGCGCCATCAACTGAATTCCTAGCAAAACCACTTCCTTTCCGGATAAGCCTTACTCAAGACAAGGAAAGAAAAAGGAACATCACACCATCATCAGATCACAACTAAGATAAAAACAAATTTATTTTACTTTGATAGTCAGACAGACATTTTAAATATAAACCCTACCTAAGAGTATGGTCGAAAGCAAAGTTAAATTGTCATTGTCCAAAAATCGAACCATCTCCTTTCTAATGCAAAATTATTTCAATCCACATAACAAGAAAAATGTATAAAGTTCTCTTGGGTTCTCAGGATCACTGTATCACTATGTCTTTCGTCACTGACATTTGTGAAACCTGAGACCTAATTCTCTTTAATTTAACATCAATGTGGATTTAATTAAGTTACTAATCTGCCTAAACATACACATATAATAATCACTCATGTTAAATATCACATAAATTATGGTTTGCATGGTATAATTTGAACGTAGAACATGTTAATCAAATGTTCCTAAACATTGACTAATTAATTTACATTATTTACATCGTCATTAATCTCTTATCTGTGAATTACAGAAAATTCAAATTCTCATTGGTCATCCTCATCATTATTATCAAAATTAAATATTTCTCACATTAATTCTTACTTCAAAATTCCAAATATTCCTGTCAGAATCGTTAATTCATCACCATTACATCATTTAAATTCACATTTCAAGTTGCAATTCCTTCGAATTATCTCTCAATTAAATTTATTTAATTGCATATAAATTCATTAATCATCAGCTCCTTTAATTAATCATCACCTTCTAATTCAGTTATTCATCATCATTACAATCGTCTAATAATTCATTTCAATCAGTTTAATTAATTCAATCTTTAATTCATCCACTTATTTAATTCATCGATTTATTTCAAAATTTAATTTATCAACTTATTTAAATTTCAATCATCTGGTTATTTAGATTATTATTTCATCTAGTCATTCTGATTTTTATTTCATTAGGTCAGATCGTTAATATGCTTAAATCTCAGATTATTATTTCATTAATTATTATTTTCAGAAAATCTTGTATTATTAACTTCATTTATTTGTTTAATTTCCTAACAAATTGTTTAATAAGGTTTATAGAACGTTGTCTTACAGTTTTATTACTTCCAAGTTATATCTCGTATTTAATTTATCATGCCAAAAATATTATTGTCTCCACGACATCACGTTGGATCTAACTATCCACAACGACATTATATTTCTTCAATATTCCAAATATCACATTTGAATATAAGAATTGCTACAAAAACTCCATAAATATTCAGCACATACAGCATGAATCTCAACAAATAACGCTAGACTGGGTACAACGACCTCATGTCCGCTTCAAAATACATTATCAACGTTGCAACTATCAAATGGCAAATTCCACAAAATGCCTATCACAAACTTCATTTAACCACGTTGCATGATCTACAAAAATATATAAATGGCTTCAAATTATTAACGCACATAATCTCCAATGACTGTAATTACTCTGATCACATCTAGACAACTTCTTAAACAATTGGAAAAATATTACTTCAGTAATTTAATATTTGCTTTCAAATAGCAGAAATTCTCTTTCACAAGTTTCATAATTCACATCGTAGAAAAACACCAATGTGCTATAATCTCTCACATCAAAATCTGCAATACTGATCTGCCTTAAAATAATTATGACCATTAATGATTAATCTTACAAGATTAAACTACTTTATATCCTTCTCAAAGGTCTCAAACACAATTATAAAAATCATCAAAGCATCAGCTGTAACAGCTGTTAAAACTGAAATTACTCTCAAAAGAGTATAGCAACAAAATATTGGATTGGCAAACAAGAATTACTAAATGCAATCCTGTTGACATTTATCGTTACTTTATTTAACAAAATTTCGACTGATATGTGACTAGTAGTTCCTTGTTTAATTCACTTACATCTCGTGTACATTCGGATGATAAAATGAGTACCTCAATGGCGAGTAAGATGTGTAACCACCGTACAATCGTATAAATACGAAGGACCTCGCCCCGTCGACTTGGATGATAGTTCCCTAAACGGTGGGTAAGGTGAGTAGCCACCATACAATCGTATAAATACGAAGGACCCCACCTCGTAGACTATATGAGTGAATGTACTAGAAAGGAATCAACAAGTTTCTAGTTGTCATATAAAAGCGACGTTCATTCACTAAAGTGAATAACTTCTTAATATCTCCAAACAATCCAATGGAAAAAATCCCTACTGATGAATAATACACACTCGCTAGTATGCAATGAACTGACGAAGTAGTTTCTGATAATCAATTGCAGATCACGAGTTCGAAATACTCGCTACTCAAAAAAAAACTATCCATGAAAAATATCCTAGCTGGAAAAATGTCTATCAGACCAAACATCTTCTTAATAAAGCCAAACAACGGTGAGAATTTCGATTAATGATGCCTGCCATATCATATGGTCACTCCATATTCTAGCAAATTCGAAGTATATAAATTCAAACCATGTCTTAATAATCAAATCACTCCTATTAGAAAAATATACATGTGTGCCCAGTATTCATGAAAATAATCGTATCAGGTAGATAGAACTCTTACAATACCTTTCATTATCAGTTGTAATATAATTTCCAAGATCGTCGATTTTCCCTACCTAAAGATTTCTCGTAAGATCGGCGTGAATATCATTTCATCCATGAAATGACGATTTCCTTCGAAATCCCAAGCGAATCAGCTGTTGGACTCCTCTCGTCAGGAACCGAATCCATCGCTCTGTGGTGCCATCTTGTCTCTATTCACGTTTACTCGATCATGTTGAACCTCGGATTACCCATAGCGGATATCGTCCAACTCCTTCTCGAAAAGTTCATGGAAACAGCGGACCCCCTACTCTTCTTCTAATATACGCCACTGTTCCGATAAATGTTCAGTTTGAGAATTGTAAGTCCACTCTCACCTTACTGCAAAGTTCTATTTGAGTAAAATAAAAATTTTACTAGATAGTGTACAAGATTACGATACACCCTGTATCTGTCTATAATATGTAATCCATGAAAATTGTATAAGATAAAAATCTTATAAATGCACGCTGTAATGTTCATCAGAGCCTATGCTAAACATTCAGTTTACTTGGAATAGTAAAAAGTCGCTTTGAATGTATTATATAACGGCATGGTTATAAGGTTATTTGTGAAAGCCTGTGTTCGAACAGCGTCGAAATGAAGCTTGAAATAAAGTCTTCATATGCGATCAGTGTGGTTTTGAAATACCCCGGCTATCTACAATTGTCTTCTCGGCTAGGTCGCCTGTATCAACGACCCGCGCGGCCTCTGCTACTCGGTGATACGAGAAATGTCGCCTACACTTGCCGTGACGGTTTACGTGTGTTGCGTGACCTTCAATGCCCGTCTCGCTGTGCTGTAGAGCTGCTCTGTACTGCTCGTCTCATAGAGCCCAACTGAACTGCTTAGCGCTGTGTCTCAGCTTATGAGCTCCGTGCGGCACGTGGCTAATTCTCCCCCACCACAGTGCTCCTACGTCACGAAGATAGTCTCGAACCCGAATCCTCTCGGCTGTTCTGTTATACAATATCTTATTTCCATAAAATTATTTCCACATATAATGCATGTTATATATACTCTTCTAAGTTGTTTAAACTTATTATAATCCCATATATGATTCAATAAAGCTTCACATCTTTATTCATAATTCTATCTTCTTACAGATTTCAATGCCTCCTTGATTCTCGACCTCCTACGTCATCTTGGCTTTCTTCTTGACGCGATCGATGCGCTATCTTATCAGCTTGCCTTCCAAAACCTCAACTATAGCTTAATGTCAGCTGGCGTAGCCGATAGCCTAAAATAGGTATCGGGTACAGTACCTACTGTAAGGCCACGGCCGCCTCCTTCCCGCTTCTTTGCCTATCCATCCCCATCTTCCCCTCCCTTCCCATCCCTCATGAGGCCCCTGTTCGCTTTGCAGGTGAGGCCGCCTGGGCGCGGTGCTGATCACACCTCCTCAGTTGTATCCACTCCGACCAGATGTTCCCAGCTCTAGGACACTCCCCGTAGAGGCGGTAGGGGGGAGTACCCTCGCTGAGTCGATGGGTTCCCTAATAAAACTATTAAGAATGTCCGTGTTGAAAAGACGGACATTATAAATAGTTTTATTAGTGAACATATTCAATACGGACCTAAAATGGAGAATATTGCTCTAATCGATGGGTTCCACCAACCTGGAGGGTAAACTCGATAAAAAAAACACTCTGCAGTAACTTACAACTTAATTATACAAGACTATTGATATTGTTTGTTTCTTCTCTCTAGACAGATCTCTCTACCTGGCAAATACACATCAACCATCATTTATATCCTAACTTATTCAGCATATATATTTTCACATAGGTACACGTAAGTGTTATGATTTTTAGCCTACTTTTCACATTTTTCAAAAATGAGGAAAAAGTAGACTTATGAGATCGGGCAAATGTGTGTCTGTCTGTCCTTCTGTCTGTCTGTCTGTCTGGCTGTGTGTGTGTGTCCCCCACTATCAACTCCTAAACGGCTGCAGCAATCGAAACAAAATTTGGTAGGAGTAAAGATCTATACCTGAATATCTCACGGCCATATTTGAAAATGATGTCAGTGCTACCAACTGCTGAAAAATCGCAATTGAAATTTGAACTCCATGTTGGATATCTTGGAAGGTATGAATGAGAGCTATTTAAAAATTGGCACACATATAGCTAATAATATTGCAGTTTAATTTCCAGGAGACCATACACGGCAGTGTTGCCAAAATGATTATAAGCCTGCTAATAGGTCCAAATTTTAAATATATATAAATTCTACACTATCAATTGGATTTCAACCAAATTTCGTATGTGCTATGTGTACATAAACAGACATGACTGAGCGTATTCTTAAGAGCCACCAGGGCTGCCAACTGTTAATACATGCTCTCATTTAAAAAAATCAAAATGCCCATATATCAGAAAGTATGCAAGCCGACAGCTTTCAACTATGCACACGTATAGTAACTGACATTCTATATTAATTTGGAGTAACTTATGTACGTCAGTGCTACCAACATGATTTTAAGCCTGCTGAGAGGTCCAACATTAAATACATGTAACTTCTATACTATCGTTTGGATTTCAACCAAATTTCGTGTGTGCTATGTGTACCATAACAGATATGACTATGCCGATACTTGAGTAAACAGGGCTGCCAACTGTTAATAAATACTGTCTCTATTTTTGTTACCCTAATATCAATATATCAGAAAGTATGCAAGCCAATAGCTCTAAACTTTGCACATGTATAGTACCTGGCATTCTATATTAATTTGGAGTAACTAATATACGCCAGTGCTGCCAACATGATTCTAAGCCTGCTGATAGGTCCAATTTTAAAATACATGTAACTTCTATATTAACTAATGGATTTCATTCAAAATTGACACAACAATAGATGATATTATTTCAGATTATATCTGACCAATACATGTATGTCATTGTTGCCAACATGATTTTCCGAGCGCTGTTAGATCCAATGTTTAACTGCATGTAACGTCCACGCTATCCATTGGACTTCAACCAAATTTTGTATTCTGAACCTTAAGAGATGAAACGAAGGATATATTCCGTCACCAGGGCGGCCAACTGTAGTTCTCTATTAGGTTACATTATGCCAGGTATACAGTATTTCGAACTAATTAGAAATTTCGATATTACCAACTTAATTTAGTCATTATTCTAGATAGATCCATATAGATTCATCATTAGAATGAATCTTAAATTTTAAGAAAAGTAGGCTCTATAGTTCGTCACGGAACTTCTTGTTTATATCTTTTTCTGTTCTGTTTTCATGTTTTTGTTTCTCAGTTCAATTTCTTCTTCTTAGATCTCTTCAATTCAACGCTGTTTTATCAAGACCTTTTTTAAATGCCTTATTAACAACATTTTTGTAACAGGTCTGGTTTTTGAAATTTTTCTCTGTGAGCTTTTGGAACAAAAATATTTATGGTATTCTCTATTATGACAAAAATGCAATTAAGTTGTAAGTTATTGCACAGTTACTTATCCTATACCACGCTGAGGGAGGGCACAATGTGACCGAAGCCGATACGGTTTCAATGTACTAAATATTGACTTTATTATTATTCTTCTTCTTTAATCGTATCGGCCAACTAAGGACCACGTTATTTCAACTGGCTTCTCTGGGCTTTGATCTTTGCCCAGTGTTCTTTCATACGTTGCCGGTGTTGCTCTTTTCTTTCTTCCGTCCACATCTTTCCCGTCTTCAACTTCGGTTTTTCCTGAAAACCCTGGTGGTCGTGTAGTTTCTTCCTGAGGGAATTGCGTTCATTAATATCCCCACAGGTAATTTCCATCTCTTGCAGGTCACTTTCCACCTCTTCGAACCAGGCTGGCTTGGTCTTCTTATTTTTAAAATAGTTAAAGATCCGGTTCGTCAATCGTGTGGGTTTCATTCTAAACAAGTGGCCATAAAATGCAATCCTCCTTTTCCTCATTACATCAGAGATCTTCTGGACATGAATATACAGCTCATAGTTATGCCGCCGTCTATATTCACCGTTGTCTTTAATCGGGCCAAGAATTTTCCTCAAGATCTTTCTTTCCTTGATCTCCAATTTTTCTATCAGGCCTTTCTTGTTCATGGTGAGGCATTCCGCTGCGTACAGAGCCTCTGGTCGTATGACAGTGCAATAATGCCTAAGTTTTGCGTTCAGGGATATTGACTTTTTGTTGTAAACGTCCTTGGTGAGTTGGTACGCCATTTCCATTTTGTTCATGCGCGAAGTGAAGGTTTCTTTCTCACATACGTTGGGTTCTACCCACTCGCCAAGATATTTAAACTTATCTGTCCGTTTGATTTTCCCCTGGTTTACTTTTAGTTCCCTTGGTGCTGGCTTGATGTTAGTTATGAAGTGTGTTTTCTCCAAAGAGATCTGAAGACCAACTTTTGTTGCCTGTACCTGCAGCTGGTTAATTTGTTTTGTGGCCATATCTAAAGAGTCAGAGAAAATTGCAAGATCATCTGCAAAAGCTAGGCAATCAATAGAAAGGTTCATGTTCTTGTAACCCAGTCGTACTCCATTTTGGACCCCATTGTTCATTTCTTTGTGCCACTCGCGGATGACTTTTTCAAGTGCACAGTTGAAGAGCAGGGGTGAAAGCCCATCTCCCTGCCTAACTCCTGTCTTAATTTCGAAAGAGTCTGAAATTTCTCCTCTGAACTTAACTCTGGAGGTTGTGTTAGCTAAGGTCTGTTGAATGATTGCCCTGGTTTTATTATCCGATCCAAATTCCTTTAGAATTTGAATAAGAGCTATTCTATCAATCGAATCATAGGCCTTCTTGAAGTCGACGAAGGTTACCACAAATTTCTTGTTCCTTTGCTTCAGATAGAAAAGGATGGATTTCAGATTCATAATTTGTTCGGCACATGAGCGCTCTTTCCTGAACCCTCCTTGGTACTCTCCTAATTGCGGATCAAGTTGTTGTTCTGCCCTAATCTGTAGAGCTTTTGAAATAATTTTGTAAGTTATCAGTAGGAGGGAAATGCCGCGGTAGTTGTTAACGTCCGTTTTGTCACCTTTCTTATGCAGGGGATGAATCAAGGCAGAAGTCCAATTATTATTATTATTATTATTATTATTATTATTATTATTATAGTTTATTGTTTGACAAGATTATCACGGCAAATACCGGCTACATTTTCTGTTACAGCCTGGTTCGGCCTTAGCAAGGAACCATCTGTACTGAGATAATTTATATTACACTGTTCAGAGACTTCACATCCATGTCGTGCCCGCAGTGTTCACGAGTCTCCTTCATTTGTAGGATGAGCTAAGTTCCCATCTGGATCATCGAGCCTTGCTGAGTATTCGGCCAGAGCATTGTCACCAAGGAACTTCCTAACAATATGGCATGTGTTTAACAGAACTGCCTTCTGAAGTTCAATATATATCTGCGGGTGCAGATTCAATATTGATAGACTACTGTGGAGAGTTTTCGGTATAACATCAGTACACGATACAATTATTGGGATGGTAGTCTCCGAATCAAGTTTCCACATCTGCTTTATCTCAATTCCCAGCTCTGTGTACTTAGATATTTTAGTAGCAGCTGTTGTTTGGATGTTTTGAGTGTTGGGACATGCGATATCTATCAGTAATGCCTCTTTGTGTACTTTATTGATGACAATGATATCTGGCCGGTTGTTACTGACTGCGACATCTGTCACAACTCCTCTGTCCCAATAGAGCTTGTATATGGCATTTTCGAGTATTGCAGATGGTGTGTATTTCCAATAGGGGACGGAGTTTTGAAGAAGTTTGTACTTCAAGGCCAGTTTCTGGTGGATAATGTTGGCAACTTGATCGTGTCGATGTTTGTAGTCGGTGTTGGCAAGGTGGGAACAACCTGATATAACGTGCTGAATGGTCTCACTACATTTGCCACAGCGGCGACACTTCTCACTCTCTGTTGTTGGATCTTTTATGATAAATTTCCAATAGCTTCGAGTAGCAACAACTTGGTCTTGGATAGCTACAACAAATTCCTCTGTTTCCGGAAAGAGGACCGAGTGGGTCAGCCATGCGTGCGACGCTAACTTGTCGATGTGAGGCTGGTCCAACTCATGTGGAAACTTCCCATGAAGCGCCTTCTGTTTCCAATTACCGATCTTGTATTCAGTAGTTTTAATTTCTTTTACTGGTGGATCTAAAGATGACAGATGGAGCGGTGTGTAATTATCATCAGCTGAATATACAGTGTGATGGAGATGGGATGTTTCTCCTTTGTTGTGGAAAAATGCACGCAGAGTTGTCACTTGTTTTGTATGAACGTTCATGATGTCTATCAGTCCTCTACCACCTTCAGACCGAGGTAGAGTCAGGCGCTCTGTTGCTGATTTCGGATGGTGCATACGATGGCGTGATAAAAGCACTGATATTTTTCGTTGCAGATCGTGCAGTTCAGTTTGAGTCCACCTGATTATACCAAAGGAGTATGTAACTACGGGCATTGCAAATGTGTTAACTGCCTTAATGATATGTTTAGCGCTAAGTTTCGAAGAGAGAACACTGCGAAGTCGCGAAGTGTACTGCTCAGTTATGTTCTTCTTGATAACACCATGTCTGAGACGGGTACTCTGGGCGAACCCAAGATATTTGTACAATGCGCCTTCCTCCAACGGCTGAATACTTCTCTGTCCCTCTCCAACAGGTATTCCTTGTGCAGAGTGCGAGCCTCTAATAACAGTCTGTGTTCTGCACTTATCAAAACCAAACTGCATATGGATATCTGAAGAAAAGCTCTGAGTGATAGAGATCAGATATTGTAGGTGCACTTTAGTTGATGCATACAGTTTAATGTCATCCATGTAAGGAAGATGGTTCATCTTGTACGCTTCACCATGATGACCCTTAATACTAAATCCGTAGTTGCTACTGTTCAGGATTTGCGAGAGAGGATTCAATGCCAGACAGAACCAGAGTGGGCTTAGCGAGTCTCCTTGGAAAATTCCTCGGCGAATCGGTATTAATGAAGATGTTAAACGAGTGCCACCCACTGTAAGTTGGAGGGCAGTGCTCCATGAAACCATTGCGCACTTCAGGAAGTTCACTATAATAGGGTTGACCTTGTAAATCTCCAAGCTCTGTATAAGCCATGTATGAGGCACGGAATCGAAAGCTTTTTGGTAATCAATAAAGCAGGCATACAGATTTCGTGATTTACGACAGGCCTGCTCTAATGCCACGGCATCAATAGTGAGCTGTTCCTTACATCCTTGAGAATTCCTTCTGCAACCCTTTTGCTCCTCAGCGAGAATGGCGTTTTCCTCACAATGCGCACGAATTCGATTTGCAATAATGGAAGTAATGATCTTATAAAAGTTTGGCAAGCAGGTGATGGGGCGATATTTAGATGGGTGTGTGATTTTACAGTCCTTTGGCTTGAGATAGGTTAACCCTCTGGCTAGGAAAACTGGAAATGCAGCAGGATTTTCCAGAAAATATTGTATGTGAATAGCCAGTAAACGGTGGGTACATGTGAGCCTTTTATAGTAGTAATTATGGATCCGGTCAATTCCAGGTGCTTTCCAATTCTGTAGGCTGCTGATGACCTGGCGTAGTTCCTCAACATCAACGTCTGTATGTACCATTTGATTTATTCGTCTGGTAGCATTCTCTATTTCCTTAAACCACGGAGCTTCATTGTTGTGTTCTTCCGGCCTAGACCATATTGATGACCAGTAGTCGGTAACAATCTCCGCCCTGGGTCCTTCTGGAGAATCATTCTGAACTTTAGGTGTCTTTTTCAGGTCTTCATAGAACTTTCTCTCATTTCTCTTGAAGTCATTGTTCTGTTTCTTCCGTTCGGTAGTGTTCTGGTATCTCTTAAGACGCTTAGAGAGGGCTGCAAGTTTTTGTTTATAGGTATCAAGTACTTCTGTTATCACTGCGTCCTCGGGGACCTGAAATTCTTCTAGTGAGGAGTCCATCATGATCCTTCGTATGCGGTTGTTCAGACGTCTACTTCTCACTCCATTCTTATACTGTTGCAGTCTGTTCACATTCTGGCGTAGTTGTTCAATGCGTTGTTTTAAACGTTTTGCCCATGGTGGATCGCTGAGTTTCCTTGCAGCAGACTGTTGGTTTGGAGGGCGTGGCCTACCCCCATTAATTCGTACTGCAGCTAGTGCTGCACAATATATAGCAGTATGAACCTCCATGAAAGATTGGTGCTCTTCTAAATAGTTGGGAAGTAAGTTTTCGTTCAGTTCTTTCAACACCATGGCAAACTTGCGGGAAGACTGCTGCCTCGGAAGTATTGGACGTTGGGTAGGGTCAGTACCTGCATATTCAAACCGAGCTGAATTAAATTCGTCTTGGATCTTAGAATGATGGCTTGTTTCCCCATTCTGAAGTTCATTTACGTGAGTCGATTCATTCATGGAGACCTCATTGTCAGTATTTATTTGGTTAGTTTCACCACTTGCAACTGAGGGATATAGTTCATGAGATATCTCCTGTCTGATTCGATCCAGAACAGGGTCGGGAACTAAATGATTCTTTACAATTGCTCTTCTTTGATCCGCGACTCGTTGCTCAGTGATGCTAAACAGAGGATACTGCTGCTTGAAAGCCGCATGCAGTGCTTGGCGGTAGTTTGTTATATCTTTTTCAAGACGAGTTATTCGATAATATGCCCGCATGATATATTCATTATATGAGTTTCCCATTTCATGCGTTTTCTGGGCTTACCTGCGAGAGTGGTTGTATTTATTACAAAGGCACTGCCGTCAGGTGCGGTGCGAGACTCGAGATTTTGTGTACCGACAATATCGTCTTGAGCTGCTGGAGCTTCTTCGGGTCTACTGGTGGGTGGGCAGCAGCTTGTCATCCCACTGCCACCGGTTTGCGTATTGTCACCTCTAGCGGTGGTTCTAGAGGTAACCTGCCGTATCACAGGCAGTGACATTTCTTAAAGCAAATTACTATTATTGCCTTTCCTGTGTGCTTTTTATACCTTCAGCCAGGTATTGCCTGGGTATTGCCTTTGATACCTATGGCAAGGTTTACAACACTCCTGTGAATGCTAGTGTGTTATTTTGACTGATCGACGCAGATTCTTTGTAAATATGTGATCCAACTGATGTCATTTAACTCAATCCTAACCCCTGTTTCTAACGAAATAAACGACATTACAAAATGAATATCTGTTATAGGGGCCCAATTGGATTAATTGAGTAAACGGAGTAATAAACACACAATACAGGGCATAGATTAAACTATTTTAAACGGAATATTTGTGGTAATGTTAACCTAACCTGTACCAGCAATTCCTAGGCAACCACGTAAACAAGTTTCATGCACAGACATATGATACTCAAATATCACTATAAAAACCTCGCACAATCACTATTAAACACTGGGTACTGTCAGTAAGTCACTCAAAAGCATCTTCCAAACCATAAAACACAGAAGTAGACATGAAATAACTAAACAAACTATATAAATAGGAGGAGCCTCTATCCGATCAGCCTCACCAAGTCACAGCCTTCTATTATTATTATTATTATTATTATTATTATTATTATTATTATTATTATTATTATTATTAATCTTGATTAGTCACATTGGACCACTTGAGTCGTTCCACTGCTTGGTACTGCTTGGTTCTTGTGCTCTTCCCAGTACTTTTTCATTCTTTCAGATCGGGATTTTCTCAACTCATCTGAAATCTCCATAGACTTTCTATGTGTAATTTCTGCAGATGATTTGTGAGTTTTAAGAATGGTGTTAATTTTATTTTATCATTTTAAATGATCTTGTCAACTTCGTCGTTACGCTGGGGTCTGGCGTTACGTTACGGTGACGGGACGAAATGTACCCAGATGTACTGAGGTGTGTGACGTCATAGTACTGCTTGAGCTTCCTCCTTTCCCCACGCGCTCCGGTGAGCGTGACGTCATCCAGCCAGCTACCTCCTTTGACCTTGGTGTGCACTTGCTAACGGACGCAGTTCACGCAGCATTTGTAGCATTTAAAATTATATAAAGTCTAGTCTTTCAGACTGACCATCAGTCTTTTTTCTCCTCGGCATCTGTTATCTTGAGTCCAACTGCTTTGAGAACTTGTCGGATTTCTTGGATCCATTTTCCTCCAGTTTTTTTCCTAGATCATCACTAGTTGGCGTACAATTCTGTTTTCTGGAAGCCGTAAAACGTGAAAAAATAATAATGTGAAATTCTTTTCTTCTTCATTGTGCTGGTGATTGGATCAATCTCACGATAGACTATTTCATTTGGGAGAATCCTACAGACTCCCTCAACCTGATACTTTTTATTTATGCACGTTCTAATGATTCTTCTTTCCGTTTTGAGGAGCTGATAAGTTCCTTGTTCATTTTTAATTTGGAACAGTGTTTCACAAGCATAAGTGGCTTCAGGGAGAGTTACAGTTTTGTAACGTTGACTTTAGGTAATGAATACAGTAGTTCATTTTCCTTTAAATTCATTGCACTGTAGCCAATAGGCTATTTTGTGTAGATACGTACTCCTACAGTAGAGTATATTTACGGTACAGTGCAAATGCTATGACTAGAAAGGATTGGAAGGAGGCGAATTACCATGTTAGACATCTTGTCACAAGGCTTGTGGTGCATGGTTTCCACCATAAGTTATGCCGGACAGAGAGATTCCATGACCCATGCGCGACCTGTAGCCTATATGTCGTCTCTGTAGAGAGTTATGTGACATATATCATGTCGTTACATGTACAGAAAGATATGTATCATTGATCAAGTTTTGTTGTGATTAGTGTTTATGTTAATTTGTATGGCAATTTTGCTGCAATAAACATATTATTATTATTATTCTTTACGCTTATCCAAAGAAAATGAACCTAACGTGATTTGTTCTGTTGGACGGTACGTCCACATACGGCTGGGATGAGTGACCAGTCATAAGGACAATATTGGAAAAGAAGTGTAGTGTGGGATGCGAGTTTCAGCGATTACTGTAAGCTTGGGAACTATCCTTTGTTTCCTTGTGTCACGCTGTCAGCTGGCAGTGTTAACAGGTACAGTCACGAGGGTAGGAAATGACTCAGCTCCAGTAGCCTCAGTCATGGTTCTCTCCTTAATGATGGCATGTGCTCCTGTTACGCTTTGCAGTGCTGGACTTATGTGGACACTGTATTCCATCAACGCTGTGCCCTTCTGCTCCTACCGCAATGCTCCAACTGCTATGATCAACATACAAAGTTCAGCGGCATTCGTTTCTTTATGTAATAAATAGATGGCTTCCTGCCAGCCAATTAGGATAGTCTGTGTAAGTGAGGCGCTGATCATGATCCGAGCTACCTGCTGATCTGGCCCCAACTGGACCATGGAGGACTACAATGGAGGACATCTTCCTGGAAACGGACAATGGCATCTCAGCTAACAACTTTTAACTTTCAGGAAGACAAGTTTGAAATAAAAACTCAGCAATTTTTCTAGGTTTATGCCGTGTCTTGTGTGGGGTTTCGCCTAGGAACACCAAGCTGGCTCATCAGCGGGCTCATCGCTAGGGACCGAACATTTATGCACTAAAAACGATTAAAATATGCATTCAATTATGCACCGAAAAAGTAGAAAATATGCATTAAAATTGAAAAATATGCACTTAACAATAAGCCGAACTTACTCATTCTTCTATCCCTCCTTTGCAATAATATGTGCAGTCGATGTAAGTTTTACGGCAAACCATCAACGTCCATTCAATTGTGCACTCATTCAAACACACATACCTGTGATGCCTTGTGTGTGTGTTCTTTTTAATTTTATTTTTAACATAACATACGACAAAACAGCCCGACAACCAAAGGTACTCCTTCCACCCCGTCAACATCCACGCGTACCAACCACCGTTTATTTTCCGTGGGCCCTCCCCATCCAGTTACCACAGGCTTCTGGAGTATCTTTGGTTGGTTGGTTGGTTCTTAAGTTTAGGGGCTGCGACAACGCGGTCATGTAGCCCCGTGTACTTTGGGTGTGTGTAGAATCTGTCTGATAACCAGTGTTAATTGTGATGACTGTATTAGTGTGTGTTATCTGTTTTTTAATTTAAGTACTGCAACTTGGAATTTTTCAAATAGTTCCTTCTTTTGCCGCCAAGCGCCACCGTCAACGATTACTAGGCCAAGTTCAGAACTTAGCTACTAGACACCACCGCAGTCGGCTCTTGGCAACGAACATAGCAACCTAAGAGCGTTGTTTACATTCTTAACCTATCCAATTTAGCTTCACACAGGTGCAATTAGTGGAAGGTTCTTTAACATGCCATAAATTTATGACATGGGACCGCCGGCTTTACTTCCCCTCCGAAGGAAGGCATACTGAGGGATTTTAACGCTCTTAAAAATCCGACGGCTTAGGTCGGGTTTGAACCCGCTATCTTGGGCATAGAAGCTCAGCATGCTACCGACTACGTGGAGTATCTTTGGCTCAACCTCAAAGACATTACCGACCTACGGTCGTGCAAGTATACTTGCGCATTGCAATACGTACCCATGGCCAGTAGGCAGTAATGTTCGGTCTTCGAGAGTTAAAAGCTTAGCGTAGGAATCGCAAAAGATCATATATATATTCCCTTATGGCATTCCACATCACATGCGAGTGTTAAGGTATTAGCGCCAATTAAAAATTGTTGGTAAATCTAAGACACTAAACGCCAATTTAATATTGAAGCTTGACATTTTGTACACCAAACGCAAATGAAAAATAATTCATGCAGTACAGGGTTAAGATAAGGATTGGGAAGGAGGTGCCCCTGGCCTTTAGTTAGGAATTATCCCGGCATTCGGCTGGAGTAGAAGTGGGAAACCTCGGAAAACAACTTCCAGGATGGCTGAAGTAGGAATAGAACCCACCTGTTCTCAGCTTCGTCCCACGAGGCTAAGTGTACCCGTTCCAACCCTCAGACCATAATTACATTTCTTGGCAGAGCCGGGAATCGAACCCAGACCTCCGGGGCGACAGCCAAGAATGCTAGCCACTATACCACGGGGTGGTCGCTGAATAAGTTTATACAAAGTAAAGAATTACATTATTCACAAAAAAATTAAAAAAATGGAATGCTTTGTCTTTGTTTCCTAAAATTGAGCCAAGCGGAGCTGAATCTCCATGCCTTAAATTGCCAGTGCCATCATTCGAACTACGAACCTCGAGGAAGCTCTCTCAGTTCAGTGCGCGAGTCACTGTGATGAGCTTCAAATGAAAGATAAGTAAGTTCTTGGATGGCAATGACTCTCTGACGCATTTGGTCACACCACATATGGAAAATTCCTAACCTCCCAACGCCTATCAACAAATTGGGAAACCGACATTATTGTTTCTTTGAGTAGCAAAATAAATATTATCTACTGTATTATTCTTCCTTTTCATGTTATCAAGACCTCGGGAGTTATTTTTAATATTAGGGCGTGATATGTTGTCTTGAATGACATAGGCCTTATTAATCTTAGCTCATGGATACGTCTATGCTGCACTCTTCCTGACTGTTCCGCATATGTATTATTCTCATTTATATGGGACTAGCTGAAGTACCCATTCTTCGAACGGTCTTCGGTATTAATAGCCAGACGTAATCAATTGAGCTACTGTTCGGGGCTTGGAACCTGTTTGTAGACAAAGAAAAATGATTAGTTAAAATATGCTCTGAAACTAAATTTACCTAACGTGTACTTCCTGACGTGAAAAAAAAATTGCAAACCTCGTAGACGAAACGCAATACACGTCAAATAAAACTGACCTTCACTGTTGTGTCAAGTCCCCATCCAGAGAAAGACCACTTTAATAAATTATAAAGGTTTGTGGTGAATGAAAATTCAGGTTTTTAGACTACTCCAATGGCCCAAATTCCTAAAAGCAAAATAAAAAAAACCTATTTCAATTCAGGAAATTTTGAAAATAATGTTTCTGTTTGGAGATATAATAGACCTTCTGTACGACATAACGCACATTTAAGTCGTGTGAAAATAATCCAGGGTACCCCTTGACCCCTTAAGCGCATTGATGAATTTTACTGTTTTGGTTGATTCCGTAATAACCTTATAGCCATTTGCAAACATTCACAGAAATTTAATAAATGGAGTGGCTTTACTTCTTGCAGAAATAGATGGAAAGTTGGATGTCACCTTTTCAGATATTGTTGTCATGGTTACTGGCTTGCATTCCTTCTTTAGTTTATTAAATGAAATTAGTTTTCTGGGAATATCTCAGAAACTGTTGGTTTTAGAGCCTTAAAATGTACTTTTCGGGGACCCTTTACTGCTATTTAGGGGCACCGAGTTTAGTTTCTGACACCAAGGGGCTGAAAATAAGCTTTGTCTCGTCGTTGTAGGCCGTAGTATAATAATAATAATAATTGTAATAATAATATAACAATATAGGGATAGGGATATAATAGACCTTCCGTATCACACCCGCACGTGTAGTCTAAATCGCGTGAAAAAATCTAGAGAACCCCTTGACCCCCTTAAGCGCATTATATGACATTGATGAATTTTACAGCTTAATTTGGTTCCGTTATAACCTTATAGCCGTTTGCAAACTATCTCAGTAATGTAATAAATGGAATTTTATTGCGTCTTTTACAGCAATAGATGGACCTGTGAGATTCCATTGCCATGGCAATCGGCTTGCATTTTTTCGTTATTGTATTAGATGAAATTAGTTTTCTGGAAATATCTCAAAAACTGTTGGTTTTAGGGCCTTAAAATGTGGTTTTCCGAGTTTCGTTTCTCACATTGTGGGGCTGAAAATGAGCTTTGTCTCGCCCGTCTACGCCTATTTCAGCAAGTATTTTAAGGGGGTAGGCCCCCTTTTATGAGAGGTACAGAGAAGAGTTACATCAATGATTAGTGTCGTGCCTATGATGGATATCTGTACCAAATTTTACGTTGATCCACCCAGCCGTACTCGAGTTATAAGGGAACAACTTTGTCCACAGACAGACAGACAGACAGACAGACATTTTATTTTCGCGCGCATCCGTCATAAAACAGTCTGAAACGCGTATATAACGCAAATTTCCGTAGAAATTCAGAAAAAAACAGACAAACATTCATTTATATACGAGCACGTCCAGAAAGTAAGTTCCGTTTGGTAATAAAATTAAATTGTGTACAGATACAGAAAAATTATTTGTTGCACAACATTCTACACCTCTTAAACTACTTTTCCACATAACTGCCGAACTTTTTCAGGCATTTTTCATAGCGTGGCACAAGTTTTTGGATACCTTCTTCATAGAAGTTTGCCGCCGACCGTATACGAGAGGGAAGACTCCCCTGTAAGATACCCTACCATTTGGCCACTACTGTTAGGCAAATTGCGTATGTGGTCAGGTGAACTACTAAACATACGCAGTTCTCCTGGTAAGCACGCAATTTGCCTAACAGTGGTGGCCGAACGGTAGGATATCTTACAGGGGAGTCTTCACTCTCGTTTACGGTCGGCGGCAAACTTCTATGAAGAAGGTATCCAAAAACTTGTGCCACGCTATGAAAAATGCCTGCAAAAGTTCAGCAGTTATGTGGTAAAGTAGTTTAGGAGGTGTAGAATGTTGTGCAATAAATATTTTTTCTGTATCTGTACACAATTTAATTTTATTACCAAACGGAACTTACTTACTGGACGTGCCTCGTATATATATAGAGAGAGAGATTTTATTTTTATTTTTAGCCTACTTTCGATTTTTGCAAAAAATTAAAGTAGAGTTATGAGATCAACACAGGGCCAAAAATTGTGTGTCTGTCTGTGTGTGAGTGTGTGTATTCTGAATGTCTGTGTCCCCCCCCCCCCTATCAATTCGAACACGGTGAAACCGAATTGAACGAAATTTGGTACAGAGGTAGCATTAGAATAGGGCATCTCAGTGTCATGTTTTATATCGCCGACATCTTGACGAAAACGTAATGGCGGCCACCCAAATGTTAAAAGCTTAAATCAAATTACGACCATCCTAATCATCTGATCTCTACTAAATTTTGCAACATTATACCTTCCTGTATGAAGAATCTTTTGACCATAATACAAGGTCATCAGCCCAATAATTTGCGGATGGCGGCCATGTATGTGTGCAAATCGATTCCCCCTATCTATTCAAACACGATGAAACCGAATTGAACGAAATTTGGTACAGAGGTAGCACTAGCAAAGGGCACCTCAGTGTCATGTTTTATATCGCCGCCATCTTGACGGAAACGGAATGGCGGCCACCCAAATGATAAAAGCTTAAATCAAATTACGACCATCCTAATCATTTGATCCCTACAAACATTTTGCAACAAGATACCTTTTGTGGGAAGCAACTTTTGACTGAACTACAAGGTCATCAGCCCAATAGTTTGCAGATAGCGGCCATGTATGTGTGCAAATCGATTCACCATATCAATTCAAACACGGTGAAACCTAATTTTTTTTTTTTTTTTTACAGAGGTTGCTCTAGCAAAGGGTACCTCATATTCATGTTTAATATCCGTAGAACACGTTGTATTTAAACAACCTACTACAACCGACATTCAATTATACTCATTGAAAAGGACGAAGAGTTATAACAATACCCATTTAGGAGAAAGTAGGCTATTTGTTCTTTACTGAACATCTTGTTTCCTTTTCTTTACTTTTACTCTTTTCTTTTTTTCGATTTTTCTTTCATCAAGAGGCTCAAACACCCAGTCCCCGAGCTATTGCGAATTGGGCTTCGGAATGCTCAACATTTTGTTTTTGCGCCATCTTAATCTAAGGACTTTTAGTTTTTTAATGGTACATTTGTAGCCTATTTTCGATATTTGCACTTATGAGATCTACACAGGCCAAAAGTTGCCAGCCTGTCTGTGAGTGTGTGTGTGTATATCTGCCCCCCCCCTCCCTATCAATTCAGACACGACGAAACCGAATTGAACGAAATTTGGTACAGAGGTAGCACTAGCAAAGGGCACCCCAGTGCCTTGTTTTATATCGCCACCATCTTGACGTTAAAGTAATGGCGGTCACCCAAATGTTGAAAGTTTAAATCAAATAACGACATACCTTTATGTAGGAAGCATGTTTCTTTTACCAAATTACATGGTCATCAGAAAATATTTTGAAGATGGCGGCCGTGTATGTGTGCAAAATGATCCCCCCTATCAATTCAAACACAACGAAACCAAATCGGACCAACTTTGGTACAGAGGTAGAACTAACAAAGGACCACTCAGTGTCATGTTGTATATCGCCGCCATCATAACGAAAAAGACGTGGCACCCACCCAAATGTTCTAAGCTTTATTCAAATTAAGATTAACCTAATCATCAGATCTCTACCAAATTTTGCAACAATGTACCTTAATGTGGGCAGCGTCTTTTTTCCCAAACTACGAGGTAATCAGCCAAATAGTTTCAAGATCATGGGCGTATGAATCATGCAAGCATTATAGCCTAAGCGTAACTTACGATTCAACAAGGCCCTGCCTCACTAAATCCGCTTATTGTACAGAGGGTGGTTTAATCTGTCATCAAGGAGGTGATCTGTAGGATATTAACATTTTATAATAGAATAATATTCCGTAGTAGTGACTAATACTAATGTTAATATCCTACAGATCACCTCCTTGAGGACAGATTAAACCACCCGCTGTACGATAAGCGGATTTAGTGAGGCAGGGCCTTGTTGAATCGGGAGTTACGCTTAGGCTATAATACTTGCATGATTCATACGCCCACGATCTTGAAATCATTTGGCTGATGACCTTGTAGTTTGGTAAAAAGACGCTGCCCACATTAAGGTATATTGTTGCAAGATTTGGTAGAGATTAGTGCCGTATCGTGATGGGCCGTGCCGCCCCGTCGGGACAAAATGGAGGGTATTGCTTGCTTAGTCCATATTTCAGTAGATTGATATCCTTTTAGGAATGTAATGAGCAAATTAATACAAATGAAGTATCAAATGGTTTATAAAAACGGCAGAAAACGCTAGTGAAATAGTTCTTTCCAAGACAAAATATGTTATACAGTTATACTAAACCAGATGTTAATGCAATACTAGCATTGCCCATGTTTAGCAGCGGGCTAACGTGTTTAACTCCGTAACCTGAAGGTTTGTGGATGGAATTCTAGTGGGTTCAATTTTTAGCCTATTTTCTATTTTGAAAAAAATAGGCTTATGAGATCACCTTTTGTCCGTGTGTGTGTGCGTGTGTGTGTGTTTGTGTGTGAGGTGTGTGTGTGTGTGTGTGTCCCCTAATAAAATCTAAACGGCTGGAGCGATTTCAATGAAACTCGGTAAGTTCATAGCACTATTTCCGGCGACCTCGACAGTGCCCTTCAAATTTTGTTACGTCTCACCAATTCAACATGGCGGCTGTGCGAAATATTTCACTAGCATTCAATATCTCCGAAACTATTACCGATATCGCCCTGAAATTGTGTACGGTGATATAGGACACTACTAGAAGTTCACCTATGATACTTTCAAAAACCTGGTGCCTACAAAACCAACATGGCGGCCACGCGAAGTTGAGACTTTTAAATAGACTTTTCTCGCGATTTAACTATCCAAACCTAATGAAACTTGGTACAGCAAATGCTTATACACATTGTAATGCATTGAAGTCTAATTTAGTTCAATTGTTTACATATCCTCAAAATGGCGGCTGTGCGAAATATTTCACTGACACTCTATATCTCCGAAACTATTACAGATATCACCCTGAAATTTTGTACGGTGATAAAGGGTACTGATACAAGTTTACCTATGTATATTTTATAAGCCTGTAAAGTACAACACGAACATGGCGACCAAGCGAATTTGAAATATTTTAATAGACTTTTCTCGTGATTTAACTCTCTGAGCGCTGTGAAATGTGGTACAGTAAATGATTTTGCAGATTGCAATGCACTGCCATATAATTTAATTCAATTGTTTACATAGCCTCAAGATGGCGGCTGTGCGAAATTTTAAAATTAAGTTTTTATTTCTTGTGTCGTAATCATGCGATCGAAGTGAAAGTTTGAATAATGAACCTAGGCAATAATTGTCCTTGAATGGTACTTAACTCTATGGCCTATACATATAACAATCCTAAATGGCGAGTTTCCGAAATATTTAGACGGCTCTCAATATCTATGAATCTTTTACAGCAACCAAACTGATGTTTTTAATGTTCATAGAGACTATGAACATATGTTCACCTATAGAACTTTCAGTAACCTGGTGAGCACAAATCCAACATGGCGGCGAAGAATAAATATTTAAATGGACGTTTCTCGCGAATTAACTATCCGAGTGCTTATACAAATGTTGATCCACTGGCATCTAATTTATTTCAATTGTTTGCATAATCACAAGATGGCTGCTGTGCATAATTTTAGAATCACGTTTTTACTTCTTGTGTTCTAATCATGCGATTGCAGTTTGAATACCACACGTACACAATAATCTTAATGTAATAGTACAAAAATAAAAATCCAACCTGGCGACCATCTGAAATATTTAGACGGTCCTCAATATCCACGAATCTGTTACAGCAATTAGACTGAAATTTTGTATGTTGATAGAGGCAATTAACATGAGCAGGATATATGAAAATAGGCTGTATAGTTCTTCACGGAACTACTTGTTTTTTACCAGTTTCTTTTTTTGTATTTATTGATTTACAACTACTCACACGTTATAATGTTAAGCTTATATAGTGTGTATTTGCAATCGGAAATATTAGTCTATATACACTTATAACACCACTGCTTGCCACGGTGGGTAAATGGTTAACGTGTCGGACTACCAACCCCAAGCTTGCAGGTTCGCCCCTCGCCGTGGTAAGTGATTTTTGAAAGGCGACAAATATTACGTTGTTGGCATGTTAAAGAACCCATTTGAATTCAGTAGGCCGTGTTCAATGGCAAAATTAATCTCGGGATTTACCGCCAACACAAAGTTCCTCCATTCTCTACTAGAAAGCGCTGTAGTGTCAAGGAGTTTAGATATCTAACCTCCTTGACTTTCATAGCGTTCAAAGGAACGACGGAATTCGACATGCAAGCTGCCCTCTGGGTGTCAACTAACAAAGCTTGCACCCGGCACCGAGGCCATACGATATTATTATACCACATATTTCAACACTCGACTACAGCGATTAAAATTCGTTGTTCTTGATCCACGGTAGAGTCTATTGTTGTTGTTGTTGTTGTTGTTGTTGTTGATGATTCTTTAGGGGCTTAGCGGCATCATGGTTTTGTAGCCCCGTGTACTTGGGTGTGTGTATAAGTTTTCTGGTGGCCTGTGTCACTGTGATGTCTGTATAATACTAGTGTGTGCACTTTTAAACGAGGGAGAATTTGGGTGGGAAGCTGTTGTTGTTGTTTCATTTGAGAGGCTTTGGCATCATGGTCATTTAGCCCCGTTTACCTGTAGTTGGGCGAGTGTGGACTTTTGTCTGATAACCTGTGTTATTGTGATGCCTGGATTAGTGTGTGTATTTACAATTCAGGTGAAGATTCAATCAATCAACGTATAATATGTGTAGTAGTTGTATTTCAACAAACTTCTTGAAAAGGACTATGACTTGAGTTATAACTATGCCCATGCATTTAGGAGGAAGTAAGCTATACATTATGTTCCTCATCATTAAAGTTCGGATGTTCAGGACCTAAGGAAATGAGAAATATGCAGGCAAATATGCCCTAAAAATACTGAAATATGATTCAAAACATGTACACTATGACCTAATGACCGTATATTTACATGCTTTCTAAAAACAAGTGTTAATAATGTAGTGAAATGTTATTTTTATTATTAACTAGCTGTACCCGGCATGCGTTGCAATGCCAATCAAAGAAAATGTTGGCATTGTAACTTTGTATGTTGAAGTGCTTTTGGATTCCCAATATTGTTTTTCTTTTTCCGTTAACCACCTCTAAACTATTGTAAAATTGATTTACTCTCTCAAAAAATCATGGGAGAGTGCTCAACAACTCACCAAATTTTCATCGCAATGAAATGAATGGTATATGAACGCATACGGGACTTTGTTGAAACGATTCGAGCGCCGTCACCCATTTGTTGAATATACTCGTACGCTACCTATTGTAAAATGGATTTACTAAGTGAAAACCTTCCCTGGCGCGTACACAACAATTCATGAATGTTTCATCGCAATTGGATGAATGGCATATGAACGCATACGGGTTTTTGATTAAATGATTCGCGCGACGACACTCATTTGTAGAATCTGCTTGTGCGCCACCCATTGAAAAACGGATTTACTAATTCATATACCTTCGCAGGACTGTGCTCAACTCCCCAAAGTTTTAGGATAATCGGATGAATGTTATATGAACGCATACGGGACTTGGTTGAAACGATTCCCGCGCTGTCGCCCATTAATTGCATCTCATCGTGCGCTACCAATTGTAAAATGGATTTACTAAATCAGAAATCTTTGCGGGAGTGGAAACAACTTTTCTCCAAATGTCATAGCAATCGCATGAATGGTATATGAACGCATACGGATTTTTTTAAAATGATACGCACGCCGTTACTCATTTGTTGAATCTACTTGTGCGATACCTATTGTAAAGTGGATATACTATGCCAGAAACCTTCCCTGAAGTGTACACAACATCTTACCCAAGTTTCATTGCTTTCGGACGAATGGTATATGAACGCATACGGGACTTGGTTGAAACGCTTCGCGTGCCTTCACTCATATGTTGAATCTACTTGAGCGCTACCTATTGTAAAATGGATTAACTAAGCCTGAAACTTTCCCTGGAGTGTACACAACAACTCACCCAAGTTTAGTTGCTATCAGACGAATGGTATATGTACGTATACGGGACTATGTTGAAACACTTCGCGCGTCGTCGCTCGTTTATTTAATCTACTTATGCGATACCTATTATAAAGTGAATTTACTAATCCAGGAACCTTCCCCGAAGTGTACACAACATCTCACCCAAGTTTCATCGCTATCAGACGAATAATATATGAACGCAAACGGGACTTTGTAGGAACGCTTCGCGCATCGTCGCTCATTTGTAGAATCTACTCGTGCGCTACCTATTATAACATGGATTTACTTAGCCAGACACCTTGCTAGTAGTGTACAGAACCTCTCACCCTAGTTTCATCGCTATCGGACGAATGGTTTGTGAACGCACACAGGACTTTGTTGAATCACTTCGCCCGTCGTCGCTGATTTGTTGAATCTAATCGTGCGCTACCTGTTGTTAAGTGGATTTACTAAGCCAGAAACCTTCCATGAAGTGCACACATCATCTCACCCAAGTTTCAGCACTATCAGACGAATAGTATATGAACGCATACGGGACTTAGTTGAAACGCTTCGCTCGTCGTCGCTGATTTGTTGAATCTAATCATGCGCTACTTATTGTTAAGTGTATTTACTAAGCCAGAAACCTTGCCTGTAGTGTACTCAACCTCTCACCCATGTTTCATCGCTATCGGACGAATGGTATGTGAACGCATACGGGACTTTATTGAAACGCTTCGCTCGTCGTCGCTCATTTGTTGAATCTACTCGTGCGCTACCTATTATAACATGGATTTACTAAGCCAGACACCTTGCCTGTAGTGTACACAACCTCTCACCCTAGTTTCATCGGTATCGGACGAATGGTATGTGAACGCATACAGGACTTTGTTGATACGCTTCGCCCGTCGTCGCTGATTTGTTGAATCTAATCATGCGCTACTTATTGTTAAGTGTATTTACTAAGCCAGAAACCTTCCATGAAGTGTACACAACATCTCACCCAAGTTTCATCACTATCAGACGAATAGTATATGAACGCATACGGGACTTAGTTGAAACGCTTCGCTCTTCGTCGCTCATTTGTTGAATTTACTCGTGCGCTACCTATTATAACCTTGCCTGTAGTGTACACAACCTCTCACCCAAGATTCATCGCCATCTGACGAATGGTATGTGAACGCATTAAGGACTTTGTTGAAACGCTTCGGCCGTCGTCGCTCATTTGTTGAATCTACTCGTGCGCTACCTATTGTAAAAAGGATTTACTAAGTCAGAAACCTTTCCTTGGGTGTGCACAACAATACAACCAAAGTTTCATAGCAATCGGATGAATGGTATATGAACGCATACGGGACTTTGTTTAAGCGATTCGCGTGCCGCCACTCATTTGTTGAATCTACTCGTGCGCTACAACTTTCATATTTATTCACCTTTTAAATCGTCCCTGGACTTCCACAAATAATTCAATACCAAAATTAGCCAAATCGGTCCAGCCGTTCTCGAGTTTTAGCGAGACTAACGAACAGCAATTCAATTTTAGCCTATTTTCAATTTTGAAAAAATAGGCTTATGAGATCACCTTTTGTCCGTGTGTGTGTGTGCGTGTGTGATTCGTGTGTGTGTGTCCCCCTAATAAAATTTAAACGGCTGGAGCGATTTCAATGAAACTCGGTAAGTTCATAGCACTATTTCCGGCGACCCCGACCGTGCTCTTCAAATTTTGTTACGACTCACCAATCCAACATGGCGGCTGTGCGAAATATTTCACCAGCATTCAATATCTCCGAAACTACTCCCTATAATACCCTGCCATTTTGTATGGTGATAAAGAGAACTACTATAAGTTCACTTATATTGACTTTTGAAAACCTGGTAACTACAAAACCAACATGGCGGCCAAGCGAAATTGCGAATTTAAATAGACGTTTCCCGTGATTTAACCAACCAAACGCAATGAAACTTGGTACAGTATATGTTTATATACATTGTAATGCACCGACATCCAACTTCGTTCAATTGTTTACATAACCACAAGATGGCGGATGTGCGAAATATTTCACTGGCATTCTATATCTCTGTAACAATTAGCGGTATCTCCCTGAAATTTTGTACGGAGATAAAGGGCACTACTGGAAGTCCATCTATAAGACTTTCAAAAAACCGGTTAACTACAAAACGAACATGGCGGCCAAGCGAATTAGAAAATTTTAAATAGACCTTTCCCGCGATTTAATGTTCCAAACGCACTGAAATCTGGCACAGGAAATATTCATACACATTGTAATGCACTGGTATCTAATTTAGTTCAATTGTTTACATAACCTCAAGATGGCGGCTGTGCGAATTTTAAAATTAAACTTTTATTCCTTGTGATGTAGTCATGCGATCGAAGTGAAAGTTTGAATAATGAACCTACGCAATAATTTTCCTTTAATGGTATATGCCTCTATGGCCCATACATTTAACAATCCAACATGGCGACCATCCGATATATTTAGACGGCTCTGAATATCCACGAATCTATTATAGCAATCAAACTGAATTTTTTAATGTTCATAGGGGCTATGATCTTAAGTTCACCTATAGGATTTTAAATAACCTGGATATCACAAATCCAACATGGCAGCGACGCGAATTATAAATATTCACATGGACGTTTCTCGCAATGTAACCATCCGAGTGCAGTTAAACTTGGTACAGTAAATCCTTATACGAATGGTAATCCACTGGCATCTAATTTATTTCAATTGTTTCCATAACCTCAAGATGGCAGCTGTGCGAAATTTTAAAATCTCCTTGTTACTTATTGTGTCCTAATTATGCGATTAAAGTTTGAATACTACACGTACACAATAATCTGCATGTAACAGTACATAACTCTAGGACCTACATATATAAAATCCAACATGGCGACCATCCTAAATATATAGTCGGTTGTCAATATCTACGAATCTATTAGAGCAATCAAACTGAAATTGTGTATGTTGATAGTGGCAATTAACATAAGTAGGATATATGAAAATAGGCTTATTGTTCTTCACGGAACTACTTGTTATATAATAGATTATATATTCAAACCTAAAATGTTGTTAAAATCTACGCTGATTTCATGAATAGGCCTAGGATTAAAACGTTTTCCTCAAATTTGTATGGCAGAATGTTGCAAGAGACTCGCGGAAAGCAGCATATTCTTCACCTTTTCTCGCGTTAAAACTGCGACACAAATCACATCTTATCTTATACATAAAAGTGAAAGTCTGTATGTATGTATGTGGGTGGGTGGGTCTGTTCCGTATACAAATCTACACCGTTCCACCAATCTCAACCAAAGTTTGCATACACATAGTTTAGGACCCAGAAGGAACCGCTGGCTACATGAATTTTCGATAGTCTTTCTCATTCTTTTGATTTCGGCCCTTTTGCACTCAAGCACAGGCTAATCAAATCATAAAACAAGATGTTCAGTAAAGAACATATAGCCTACTTTCTCCTAAATGTATGAGTATAGTTATAACTCGTTGTTATTATCAAATAGTATAATAGAACTATTCTTTGTTGAAGACCTTAGAAACGATTTACCTCTACCAAACGCCACAACCTAGATAAAAACTGCTACCATTATTGAAGAAAGAAAGATAAGAAGTATATCAAGAATGTTATGGATCTGGAGACATAATCGACCGGACTGGCTGCGTGGCTCAGCGGTTACGTTCTCGCTTGCTGGGCCCTAGGTTGCAGGTTCGTATCCTGGCGCAGTCAGCTGGCATTTGAGGGTGCACAAATGCGAGGGAGCCGTGTCAGTACATTTACTGGCACGTTAAAGATCCCATTCGGGCCAAAATTCCGGCACCCCGGTGTCTCTAAAAGCAGCAGTAGTTAAAAGGGATGTAAAACCAATAACATTATTATTATTATTATTATTATTACATATACGACCTGTCGTGGGCAACATCCAACTTTGAGTTGAGGCATGTCTTTACACGTCTGGTTGTGCATGGCTTTCACAACCCTAATTGAAAAAAAAGGAAGGAAGATTGTAGTTTTACGTGATCGTGAATCTTGTGATTATGAGCCACGGGACCTCCCTTTTACGTGGAATCCGAACCACAGGACATGGCATTTCACTTCGAAAATCACACATGCATTGACCGGGAATCGAAAACCCTAATTCAATTAACAAATCTTTCCATGACCCTACAGAGACGTCAGTGGCGAATTCTCCCATACACCGCATATACCGGCGGTATACCACCCGAGATTTTAAAAATGTAAAAATATTTTCTTGTCACTTTTTAGACATGTTGCAGTCATGCAAATCGTTCTTGTCATATATTTTCTGCAGATTGTTGTCACGAAAGTCGGCGGTCATAGCAGCGTACCATACTTATTTTTATTTGTGGTGTACAGTTTTAGTTATGAGTGACTGAACTGAGTTACCGCAAGGGTCTCCCGGTGGCGCTCGCTGGCTCGTCATAGGCACGAGGGGAAGGGGAGGGGTAGCAAAGCCCAGCAAATTTCAGACCGAGGTATCGCGCAAGGACCATGCGGTTCAACTATGCCTAATGCTGATTGGCTGTTTCAAGGGGAAGTTGTTGACCAGCGGAACATTGCAAGCACTCAGCTTCTTCAGTTATTTGCGAGACAGTGTTGTTGTATGTTTGTTTTAAGTCAGTCTTGAAGTAATTTAGTCAACAGTGAATTAATATAGAAATGTGTAGTGTGAATGAAGCACCGGAAGTGGATTGTGGGTGCGTCATTGAGGACGTGCTAACCAAGGGATTTAATTTAATTGGATTCCCTCAGAAAGTGGAAATTAAGGAGAAAGGAAGGCCGGTGTGGCGGGAAAGCTCTTTTCATGGGAGTTTTAGCACAGTTTACGGATGAATTACCAAATTTTTTCAATACTGAAATGAAGGTATAATCGAGCGGCTCTCGGCAAGTAACTTATAAAATTCGCATCTCAAAAGGCTCCGTCCGTAGGACGCATTTGAGTCCATTGGTCTGCACACTCCTGAGGTTCCAAATTTAGTTTCAACTTGTGTAGACCGAAAGCGAGAGTATACTTGACATTTTTGTTCCTCGAACTATTACGCCATCAGTGGTTAACTGGATGCAAAAAACTTAACTAACCATTCTGCTGGCCTTGTCTCCTTTCCAGTCGTGAAGGAACGGCGCGGCGTGATCAAAATATGGATTTGACAATATTGATGGTCTTACTAGTAGCTTAAAGAAACATGAAAAAGCGAGGAGTCATATCGCGTGTGCTTTTGCATTGTGTAAATTCGGTACCTCGCGAATAGATGTTCAGTTGAATGCTCAGAAAGCAATGGAGGTCTCAAAGCACAATGAAATGGTAAAAAAGAATAGGCAGGTTTTATCTAGGCTAATAGATGTCGTTTGTCATTTAGGCAAGCAAGAACATACGCTACGAGGACATGAGTCAAACCAGTCACTGAACAGAGGTAACTACATAGAAACCTTGGATTTGCTGAGCACGTATGATCTTTTGCTACATGACCATTTACTTAATTCTACTATATTTCGAGGTACGTCATCTACCATTCAGAACGATTTAATAGAAGCCATTAGAGCTGTAATGGTAGATGCTATTGCGAAGGAACTTGACAGAACAAAATGTGTAGCAATTCTTGTCGATGAATGTTCTGATGTGATTAATAAATCACAGTTATCCACAATTTTGCGCTATGTTGACTGTGCTGGAGAAGTTCAAGAACGATTCATTGACTTCACGGACGTTAGTGCTAACAGGTCGGCTGAGGCTCTGTTCGCCCACGTTTCATGAGTATTAGAAGAGTTCGGATTAGGTAACAAGCTTATAGCACAGACGTACGATGGCGCGTGTGTCATGGCTGGTCATTTAGGAGGACTGCAGGCTAGAGTAAAACAAACATTTCCACGAGCTCTGTTCGTTCATTGCTACTGTCAAGTGTTGAACTTAGTATTGCAACAGGCAGCTATGGGAATAACAAAAAGTCGAGTATTTTTCTTATCTCTTTCCGGAATGTCTAATTTCTTTTCCCATTCTTCCAAGAGAACTGAATATCTCCGAAACTTTGTAGAAAAAAAATTACCGAGAACTGCACCAACTCGCTGGAACTTTAACTCCAGACTTGTTAACACAGTTCAAGAGCAGAAAGACAACCTACTCATGTTTTTCGAAAGCTTAACGGACAATGAAAATAGTGGAAACTGGGAAAACGATGCTATAGTACAGGCTCAAGGATTTTTGTATTTTGTGAAGAAAAAAAAATTGATACAATTTTTCTTCTTAATGTATACTCATTCATTTTCTGCCACATGTATGTTCTTTTTAACATTCTGCAAAACAAGGCTATGGATATTGCATTCTGCCACTCAAAGATAATTGAGACCATAGACAGGAGGGAAGGCTTCCAAATTGTCTGGGAAATAACATGTTCTAGCGCAGCCGATGAACCAGCACAGAAGAGAAGAGGAGACTCTTCTGTGAAATTCTGGATAATGTAATTTGCCCGATAAATGACAGATTCTGTGATATGGAGCGTTTTAACTTCTTTTCCCTCCTGGATTTAGAGAATTTGGCATTTCGTTCTCAAACAAATTGTTTTTAAATCTCTTAGAAAACTACGGGTCAAGTTTCGATCAAGTAGGTCTGAAGAACGAACTGATAGTGCTCTATGCGGCTAATGATCAAGAATTTCACGAGAAATCAGTGGCCGAAATCTAAGAATTATGAACCGAATGCAGTTAGTTAATGCTATGCCTGAACTGTACAATTTAGCGTGTTTAATACTTACGATACCATCTACTACAGCCTCTGTTGAACGTACCTTCTCAACACTCAAACGAGTGAAGTCACACTGCAGGTCCACTATGGGTCAAGAGAGACTTACTTCCCTATCAATGATGACAATTGAAAAGCAGCTGCTTTGTTCACTCAGGAAGCACCCAAACGGTAATTTTACTGATGCTGTCATGCAAGTGTTCTTGAAGAAATCCAGATGAATGGAACTTACCTTCAAATAGATTATTCCTGGTTTTGGCAGAAGACGGTTGGAATATAGACATAGAGGCGAGTTATCGCTCGAATTACTTTATTGATTTCGACCATTTTTTTTAAATCTTAGAAATGCTTCACTTTTATTTTATTAATACCTTGGCTATGAATGTTTTAGTAATCTTTGGATATGTCTAACGATGTGCAAATGGTTTAGAACGTTGTTGTTAATAGGGGTCGATAACCTAGATGTTAGGCCCCTTAAAACCACAATTATCATCATCATTGTTGTTAATAGTTCATTTTAGGGGCTTGCGTTGAACTTGTATAATAAGCTTCTATGATGAACTGAGGTACTATCGCTGCATTTGCCTGGAAATAGTGTAGGAAAACTCGCACAAAAAACACGCATGGTAGCCTCTATCAGCGTCGAGATTCGAACCCGATATGCGGACTTGCTGGAGCTCCCCATGGGGTGATTTAACTTGCACGGCTATGCCACGGGGTGTTCATCGAACGCAAATACAGGTGGCCAATGTCATATTTCCAAGAAAAAATACGACACTTGTCTGGAGCGGAGAGAGAAGGTGGAAGTGCGAAGATGAAAGGAGCCGCTTGAAAGATGTAACCAAAATAAACTGGGGAATGAGGGGATGTGGCAAGTGTTCAGGAGTGAAACAGAAATTCTTTAGGTATATAGACATAATCATTCTTACAAATGACGGATATGTTTTTCTCCAACTCTAATAATAATAATAATAATAATAATAATTCTGACTTATTATTATTATTATTATTGGGCATATTGATATTGGTTGCAAGGGGTGAGTCAAGAGAAAGGGTGCACTTGCGGTATACCAGGTACGGAGACCAGCAGTCGCCACTGAGAGACGTGTGTATACAAACTATGTGGATATTTTCGATTGCTATTTGCCTGAAATAAAAGTAGTAATTAATAACCTGAACTAACACCAACGGCTTGAATTCAGTTACTATGTGAAATCGTTTTGTTCTTTACTTCAAATAACATTTTCAAGTAACGCAAAATAGGCTGTTACAAACCCTTTAAAATAAAAAGTAAAAATGTATCGTAGTATCATCTTGTCATTCTTCAAATTCGATGCGCATAGAATACCAATGGTATAGTAATCAATGGAGCCCCACGTAGACTAGTCGTGACATCTAGTGGTGAAATATCGAACAATATAATCCTAACAGAGCGAGTGAATTCTAGCGGCCAGAAGAAGAAACTTTTCAATAAAATCTGGAAGTTACCTTTTTGGCAGCTAGATGTCTCGAGTAAATCTGATGGCGAATTATGTTTTAATTAAATATATATTTTACACCATAATATGCACAATGTAACGCTTAATTTTAAAACATCTGAGTCATTACAAAACAATAAACATATAACATTTCAAGCAAAAAACCTAGCTCTGATCGGGTTTGAACCATAGGCATTTGAGCGATAGGCTAACGCTCTACCACTGAGCTAATTGTGTCAACGAATGTTGTTCTATATAAAATGACTTACATAGAACTTGTTAGCAAATAATGATTTATACTAAACGATTTCATCACTGGAGTATATTATTTATATATAAAGCATTTCATACAAAGTTTATTTATTTTGTATCAGTACGTTATATTGCATGCAATACTCAAATTAGTGAAATATAAGTCAGGCACAAGATATCCGCTGCCATCTTGTCTTATTACTGAATCAGCTCAGCTTTTTAAAATCACGTCTGCACTATAGTATTACAAAATAAACTTTTAATTTCGAACGTGCCTCTTCCTTTAGAACAGTTAAAACGATTCTCGGCTCGATAATCGGAACTGGTGGGTCCCATGATATGGATTATAAAGTTTGCATAATTCGCACGGCCGCCATCCTGAAATGGTATGGCGGACGACCTTGTAGTTTGGTCACAAGACGCATCCTATACGAAGGTATGTTGTTACCAAATTTGGTAGAGATCGGATGATTTGGTTAGTCGTTATTTGATTTTACGTTTTGAACGTTTGAGTGGCCGCCATTCAGTTTTAGTAAAGATGGCGGCGATATAAAACATGACACTGAGGTGTCCTTTGCTAGTGCTACCTTTGTACCAAATTTCGTTCAATTCGCATTCACCGTGTTCGAATTGATAGGGGGGGGGGACAGACATTCAGAGTTCACACACTCACACACACACAGACACACATACACACAGACTCACACACACACATACACACACACACAGACTCACACACACAAATACACACACACAGACAGACACACTTTTTTCGCCCTGTGTTGATCTCATAAGTCTACTTTCATTTTTTGCAAAAATCGGAAGTAGGCTAATATACTCATGAAGGAATGACAAGGCAGATAGTTTCCATGGCAACGTAGCTCAAGTCGAGACACGGCCTACTAGATGCCAATTGCGCTCTGCACTACCGGTATAGAAAATGAGAATCTTTACTTGAAATCCCGTTAGTTACTCAACTGCTCACACAGCACTGTCAACCGAGTTTAGCATAACAAAGACTTGACACTATCTATCTACTACATATTTGTCTAATACCACTCACTCACTCACTCATTCATTCATTCATTCATCACGAAATTTCAGAAACCACCGAACGGATTGGAATGAAATTTGGTATGCAGCTTCCTCAAGGGCCGCAAATGCCCGATAAGAGAGGATTTTTGGATATTGAGGTTCTAAAGGGGTGTTAAGGGGGTAGACTTGCATTTCATTGAATAGCAATATCTCCCGATTGGTTTCATTGGGGGATGTGATACTCGGCATATAAACTCATCATTAAAAACAAGAAGTTCCGTGAAGAACTATACAGCCTACTTTTCATGCCAATGATTATTCTACAGAATATGAACCTATCTAGAATAATGACGAAATTAAGTTGCTAATATCGAAATTTCCAATTAGTTCGAAATACTGTTTACCTGGCATAATGTATCCTAATAGAGCACTACAGTTGGCAGCCCTGATGACTGAATATATTCTTAGTTCCGTCTCTTAAGGTACAAAATATAAAATTTGGTTGAAGTCCAATGAATAGCATGGACGTTACATGCAGTTAAACATTGGATCTAACAGCGCGCGGAAAATCATGTTGGCAACAATGTCATGCATGTATTGGTCAGAAATAATCTGAAATAATATGATCTATTGTTGTGCCAATTTTGAATGAAATCCATTAGTTAGTATAGTTACATGCATTTTAAAATTGGACCTATCAGCAGGCTTAGAATCATGTTGGCAGCACTGACGTATATTAGTTACTCCAAATTCGTCTAGAGTGCCAGGTACTATACGTGTGCAAAGTTTAGAGCTATTGGCTTGCATACTTTCTGATATATTGATATTAGAGTAACAAAAATAGGGACAGCACATATTAACAGTTGGCAGCACTGGTTGCTCCTTAGAATACGCATAATCATATCTGTTATGGTACACATAGCACATACGAAATTTGGTTGAAATCCAAATGATAGTATGGAAGTTACATGTATTTAAAGTTGGGCCTGTCAGCAGGCTTAGAATCATGTTGGTAGCACTGACGTATATAAGTTACTCCAAATTAATATAGAATGCCAGGTACTATACGTGTGCATAGTTTAAAGCTGTCGGCTTGCATACTTTCTGATATATTGGTATTTTGATAAAATAAATTAGGAGCATTTATTAACAGTTGGCAGCCCTGGTAGGTCTTAAGAATACGCTCAGTCATATCTGGTTATGTACACATACAACATACGAAATTTGGTTGAGTTCCAATTGATAGTATAGAAGTTATATGCATTTAAAAATTGGACCTATCAGGAGGCTTATAATCATTTTGGCAACACTGCCATGTTTAGCCTCCTGGAAATTAAACTGAAATATTATGATCTGTACGTGTGCCAATTTTGAAATAGCTCCCATTCATACTTTCCAAGATATCCAACATGGAGCTCAAATTTCAATTGCGATTTTTTAGCAGTTGGTAGCACTGGCATCATTTTCAAATATGGCCGTGAGATATTCAGGTATAGATCTTTACTCCTACCAAATTTTGTTTCGATTGCTGCAGCCGTTTAGGAGTTGATAGGGGGGGACACACACACAGCCAGACAGACAGACAGACAGACAGAAGGACAGACAGACAGACAGACAGACAGACAGACAGACAGACAGACAGACAGACGGACAGACAGACAGACAGACAGACAGACAGACAGACAGACACACATTTGCCCGATCTCATAAGTCTACTTTTTCCTCATTTTTGCAAAATGTGAAAAGTAGGCTAATAAGTCTACTTTTTCCTCATATTTGCAAAATGTGAAAAGTAGGCTAATAAGTCTACAGACAGACAGACAGACGGACAGACAGACAGACAGACAGACAGACAGACAGACAGACACACATTTGCCCGATCTCATAAGTCTACTTTTTCCTCATTTTTGCAAAATGTGAAAAGTAGGCTAATAAGTCTACTTTTTCCTCATTTTTGCAAAATGTGAAAAGTAGGCTAATAAGAAGACACGTGTCTGAGGGTTTTTCGATGTGGTGTATATTATGAGGTGAAAGGGGGTGAAAAGTGGGGATTGAAAGAATCCTAACGGAGCGTTTATCTCTTAAACGACATAGGCGAGGAGTTTGAAACTCTGCGAAAAAAAAGCAACATAAAAAATAAATAAATATGTGTTTGACCGTTTTTTCATAAATCCAATTTAAGGGGCCCATGGGTAGGGGTGAAATTCTGTGGGGGGGGGGGGGGCAGGAAAGAAAGTGTCCTAACTGATTGACTGACTCACTCATCAAACTCAAGGGGGAAAAAACTGCATTAAAGTAAGTAAATAGCTGTTTGACGGTTTTTTCATAAATCAAATTCAAGGGGTTCATGCGGAGGGGTAAAATTCTGAAAAAAGAAAATTGAAAGAAAATGTCCTGACTCACTCACTCACTCATCATCGCCCAGCCAAAATTATTGAAGTTAGAAACATGACAGTTTGGGGATATGTTCATTGTATGTCAAAACCGTCTACTAAGGGAGGATTTTCGTATATTCAGGTTCTAAAGGGTTCTTAAGGGGGTTAAACCTGCATTTCATTGAATAACAATATCTCCCGATTGGTTTCATTGGGGGATGTGATACACGGCATATAAACTCATCATTAAAAAGTAAGAAGACACGTGTCTGAGGGTTTTTCGATGTGGTGTATATTATGAGGTGAAAGGGGTGAAAAGCGGGGATTGAAAGATTCCTAACGGAGCGTGTATCTCTTAAACGACATAGGCGAGGAGTTTGAAACTCAGCGGAAAAAATCAGCATAAAAACTAAGTAAATATGTATTTCACAGTTTTTCATAAATCCAATTTAAGGGCCCATGGGGAGGGGTGAAATTCTGGGGGGGGGGGAGGGAGAAACAGGAAAGAAAGTGTCCTAACTGATTGACTGACTGACTCACTCATCATACTCAGGGGGAAAAACTGCTTTAAAGTAAGTAAATAGCTTTTCGACAGTTGTTTTGATCAATCAAATTGAAGGGGATCATCGGGAGGGGTGAAATTCTTAAGAAAAAAAAAATGAAAGAAAATGTCCTGACTCATTCACTCACTCATCATCGCCCAGCCAAAAATATTGAAGTTGGAAACATGGCATTTCGGGGATATGTTCGTTGTATGTCAAAACCGTACACTAAGGGAGAATTTTTGCATATTCAAGTTCTAAAGGGGTCTTAAGGGGGTTAAACCTGCATTTCAATGAATAACAATACCTCACGAGTGGTTTCATTTGTGGATGTGATACACGGCATATAAACTAATCATTAAAAATAAGCAGACATGTGTCTGTGGGTTTTTGGATGTGGTGTATTATTATGAGGTGAAAGGGGTGAAAAGTGGGGATTGAAGGATTCCTAACAGAGCGTGTAGGCCTATCTCTTAAACGACATAGGCGAGAAATTTGAAACTCAGCGAAAAAAAAATCAGCTTAAAAAGTAAGTAAATCGCTGTTCGACCGTTTTTTATAAATTAATTTAAGGGGCCAATGGGGTGGGGTGAAATTCTGGGGGGAAAATGAGAGAAAGTGTCCTAACTCACTGACTAACTCACTCACTCATCAAACTCAGGGGAAAAAGTCAGCTTAAAAAGTAAGTTAATAGGTGTTCAAGCGTTTTTTCACAATCCAATTCAAGGGGCCCATGCGGAGGGGTGAAATTCTGGTAAAAATAATTGAAAGAAAATGTCCTGTCTGACTCACTCACTCATCACTCCCAGCGAAAATTATTGAAGTTAGAAACCTGAAATTTTGGAGATATGTTCGTTGTATGTCGAAAACGTCCACTAAGGAAAGAGTTTTGGATATTCAGGTTATAAAGAGGTGTTAAGGGGGTAAACGTGCATTTCATAGAATAACAATATCTCACGAGTGGTTTCATTTGGGGATGTGATACGTGGCACATATACTAATCATTAAAAATAAGCTGACAAATGTCTAATGGTTTTTCGATGTAGTGTATATTATGAGGTGAAAGGGATGAAAAGTGGGGGTTGAAAGAATCCTAACGGAGTGTGTATCTCTTAAACGACATAGGCGAGGAGTTTGAATCACGGAGGAAATCAATCAGCTTAAAAATAAATAAATAAATAAATAAATAAATAAATAAATAAATAAATAAATAAAATAAATAGGTGTTCGACCTTTTTTCATAAATGCAATTTAAGGGGCCTATGGGGAGGGGTGAAATTCAGGAAGAAAAACGTCCACTAAGGAAGGATTTTTGGATGTTCACTCTCATCGACCAACCAAAACTATTAAAGTTAAAAGAATGATATTTTGGGGATATGTTTGTTGTGTGTCGAAAACGTCTACTAAGGAGGGATTTTTGGGTATTCAGGTTCTAAAGGGGTGTTAACGCGGTTAAACCTTGCATTTCATTGAATAACAATATGACACGACTATGACGCGGGCGAAGCGAGGCTAAAATGAGATGGTGCGTGTCTGTGTATTACTCAATCACGCACGTACCACTGGTCCAATTTACATGAATTTTACATGGAAGTAGCTGATTTACCTGGTTAACATATAGGTTACTTTTGATTTCAATACTTGGCACTATTTAAAGATGGCGACCATTTTAGTGACGTCACTACACCCTTTGGTTTCAAACTTTCATATTTCCATTTCAAATAAAAAGAAAACGCTAAGAAATAGCAAACTTTTGATGGCATATACGAGGTTTAAAATTACATTTTCTATCCGAAAAGTATCTCCAACGGTTAGCGAGTAAAACCTAAATTTGTGCTATAAAACACGGTCAACGCCGAGCGGTGTAGTTGGACAAAATGTTCCATCCTTAACCTCCCTCCGCGCAGCACCTCGCCTATCCCCTGTTTTAACTGTCACCTTCACATTTTAATTTATTTATGACGCGTAGCGAAGCACGGGTACTTCAGCTAGTTTCTTATAAAAAGAAAGAAAATGACCCTAGTTAAAAATACTACCAAGTTTAGTTATAGTCAGCTTAAACCACCCGTGGTTTGATAATCGGAATTGGTGGGTCATAAGTAATGGGTGATAATGCTTGAAAAATTCACATGGCCACCATCGTGAAATGGTACGGATGATGACCTTGTGGTTTGGGCGCAAAACGCGTTCCATATGAAGGTATGTTATTACTAAATTTGGTAGAGATCGGATGATTAGTGTAGTCGTAATTTGATTTACCTTTTGAATGTTTCAGTGGCCGCTATTCAGTGTTGGTATAGATGGCGGTGATATAAAACATGACACTGAGGTGCCCTTTGCTAGTGCTACCTCTGTACCGAATTTCGATCAATTCGTTTTCGTCGTGTTTGAATTGTTAGGGGGAGACAGATATAGGCTACACACTTACTCACAGACTGACTACTTTTGGCCCGTTAAGATCTCATAAGGCTAATTTCATTTTTAGCCTATTTTTTTAATAGGCTTATGAGATCACCTTTTGTCCGTGTGTCTGAGTGTGCGTGTGTGTGTGTCCCCCCTTAATAACGTCTAAACTGCTGGAGCGATTTCAATGAAACTCAGTAAGATCATAGCACTATTCTGGCCGACCCCGACCGTGCCCTTCAAATTGTATTGTCTCTTAGCAATCTAACATGGCGGCTGTGCGAAATTTCTCACCAGCATTCAGTATCTCCGAAACTAATACCGATATCACTCTGAAATTGTGTACGTTGATAAAGGGCACTACTAGAAGTTCGTCTATGAGACTTTCAAAAACCTGGTAACTAAAAAACCAACAAGGCGGCCAAGCGAATTTGAGACTTTTAAATAGACTTTTCTCGTGATTTAACCATCCAAATGTAATGAAACTTGGTACAGTAAATGTTTATTCACATTATAATGCACTGGCGTCTAATTTAGTTCAATTGTGTACTGCCCCCGTAATTGAATTATATAGAGACCACGGTGGCTATATTGAAATTATAAGGAGAGTTATGGCTGTCATAGTTATGACGTGGATAGTCATGACGTAAGCACGGATGACGTAAACGTTATGCCAGCAGGCTACTTGAGCTGAGATTCTCAGTGACGTCAGCATTGAGTCGAGAATGTTCCGAGATGTACGACGCAGTCGCAGGAGAAGTGGAATTCTGCTGAGGAAGAAGTTATGCCATTGGAGGGGAGGCTTGAACCAATGAACGATAGTTTAAAGGAAGACGGAGATTGCTGAAACTATGGTATTTTTATTACTTTTGGAATGCAGAATTGTGGAAATCCATTTGCAGTAGAGGCATTGTTCTGGAATTTTGGTGAAATTTATTTTCAGTTTTTGAATTTTGAAAATCCGTCTTGTATTAACGAAGTTGGAACTTATAGCGATGACACAGTATCACGCTATGGAAGGGATGGATACGCCCCTCAGGAAGTTCATAAAAGGCCTTGCGCAGAAGAGAGGAGTCTCATTCTCCGATCATTCTCCGATCTCATTCTCAGATCATCGAAGTCTAATTGTGAAAGTTCTTTCTTATATAGTCATATATAGTGAAAAGTGTGAAAAGAGTCGTCTTTATAACGCGTGGTGAAGCCACTGCATTAACGAGATTCAAGTAAAACTAGGTGAAGTTAAAACGCACCTTCGAACGCATCTACAAGATTAGCTGTGAACAGTTAGCGGTCGCCGATAAGCTAATTCTATTGTGCAGTGCTACATGAAGTAATATAGAAAAGCTGAACAATTTCGAGTAATTAGTTTGAAAGATATTAGCAAGTTTCGACGACTGACAAAAGTGATTATCTCGCCACCTGAGAAGCACTATTGTATCGCCAGAATCTACGCCACGGCTGACACGGCTAGTGAAATAGGGAGACTTCAGATTGCTTTTGTGACACAACGCTACAGTATAATGGAGCAATTTAATATGGCAGTTTGTTCTTCTATTACTACAACCGAAGAGAAAATGGAAGGCTAAAGGACTTAATGCGATTGGGACATATTTCAACGGAGTAAGATAGCAACATGGAACTTCGCTAATTGCTATTCCACACAAGCGAACATGTGGTGAATAACATCTACACCCATGTTTCGTGATTAAAGGCTGAATACTATCGAACAGCCATAGAAATGATTTCATACTCACTGTATATGAATATTTCTTCGGAAATTTCTACAAAAACTTCATGGCGATTGTCTACTGGAACTTCAGGGATTTTTTCAAGAGAGGTCAGGGTTATCCCGACTCACAAAGAAGATTATTGCCGGAAGGATGTCTATTCGTCTTCGAGGAGCAGTGCAATTTCCGGAGAAGGAAGCAGTTCGATTCTCCGAGGGTGCTATTTCCTGTTTCGAGGATGGAGCTCAGCTTTAACTTGGTGAAATGGATCCATCAGCAGTCTTCTTTGAGGAATTTTCCTCTGGAACGTCAATCGGCAGATAAGGTAGTCGTGAACGTTTATTGTATTTGAGTTTCTTAATGATATTTGAGCAACCATTTTTCCCATATTTTTTATCCTCATGTATTTTGCCCCATATTCTTGTTTGAGATTCCTATTCTCAGTACATCTTGTTGAGTTATGCCTTTTTCGACGTTTTATTAAGACATTGTTATGTCATGGGCATTGTTAAATGATTTTGAATCAGGTGAGACTGATATTTAGATTTTTCAGTAATTTGCTTATTTTTGTAGTCACGATTTGACTGTAAGTTAATGATTTTTAATGGCAGATTTAAATTAAGACAGCGTGTCACTTTATTAAAGTAATTCTACCCCAGTTTAATTACTTTGACCAATTTTCTGTCATCATCAAGAAGGAAGAACATTTAAATGATTTTAGAGCGTTAAAATCTCTTACGTTGTCGACGATCTTGGAAATACTAGTCGTTATTTGAATTGATTGCAACACAGACATTTATCGTCAGTTATGAACGATCATTGCATCATAGACATTTTTGTGAAAGATGAACTTTAATAATGAATTATTGAATGCATTAAAGTCAAGAACTTTTGTTAGGAGTTTTTTCTCAATTAGAGATTTATATAACGATGTTTGCATTCCCCAGTCTAATTGGATTCTATTCGACTATTTTACAGTTTAGTCGCACTTTATTTGATGATAGTATTTTATACTACAATTCTTTTAAGATGTTAATCTTAAATTTTGATAGACCAGACAGGCGTATATAAGCGTATTTACTATTAAATTTGTTTGTGATTGGCAAATTTTGACTTCATTTCGATTCATGAATGAAATCCACGAAGGTTAAATGAAAACAGTTTTGAAACAATTAATGATTATAAGAATTTTTAAGTGGAACTATGAATGTATAATCGCTAGTGCAGCGCACGTGTTGAAAGTCGCTGATGTATAATGCCCTTGAATATGAAGGAGGTTCCCACAGGAATTAATGATAAAGAATTTATTAGTGGAGGTTTTTGTAAGTTCTGTGGAAGTTTTTGATGCCATATAGATTAATATATGATGAATTTTGGGCCTAATTTTAATGCAGTTTGTGCATTATTTTGTTAGCGAAGTATTTTCCGCTGGAGTGAATTGTCATAGTTCGTTGAAAATTAATCAAGTGAATTTACTGTTATAATTAACACGAGTTTTGAAAGAATTTGAGATAAGATTTTGAATGAAGATTACCGTCACAAATAATTATTAAAACCTTTATTAAACCAGATTGTGACATTAATATGTATAACTAACCTTCATTGGTCGATTATATGGACACGATTATGAAATTACCAACCGGATGAACATGTGGTTAATGTATTCTTAAATTTAATAATCTAAATAATTTCAATGTTAATATTGTAAATAAATGATGTAAATATCTTTGACAATAATGTGGAACGAAAGTGATGTTAAAGGCGTGTTTAAAAATTTTGTTATTATCTTCGATAATATTATAAACAATTTCTAATTGTTATAAATAACTTATGTGATTTTGTTATAAACATTTAAGAGCTTATTAAACATTTGGATGAGAACTTAACAAGTTTAAGGATTGTCATAATAATCCAGTAGGATGTGAGTAAAGTATTTGAAAGAATTGCGTATATATATATTTGAGTTGTCTTGCAGACATTTAAAGCTTTTGAGAGCTGGATTCTTACGTAATGTAGCATGTGAAGGGAGCCCATTTGACAAGTGTGCGACAGGTTGAAGGGTAGCTCGCAGCTGTCCCAACAACTGGTTATCAACGGGTGAGGTCGTCTACTCTGGCCTTGCGCCTATAAATACAATTGTCATGTTTATTAAAAGGAAACCAAATGCTCTATATATGTCTCGTCCTCACTTCCTTTCCAATCCAATTGTGTTATGAATATTACGTTATTTGGAGCTCGTGGGAGCTAATATGTTCTATATCATGTTGTATGATAATTTTGCAAGTCCTACAGGAGGACGTAGTCAGATTGACGTGGGCTACTGATAGCCACATTTATTTTGTTGTGTTATTAAAATCTTACCCTTTATTTGAAATAAAGCTTTTGTACAGTTCAAAGTTCTCGTCTTCGTTCTGGTTCATTTTTAAATGTCATGGTGGAGGTTATTGTGTGAACAGACTTTAGTGATCCTGTTGTCAACTCAATCCCCGAGATAATTTTTAAGAGGTAAGTAACGGTAAGTATGTACCCCCGTCTATTTTGGTGTGTTCCACAATGATTTCCTGTTAACTTCTGTGCTCATATCTCGATAGTATCTGTCAGTGCCATTTTCATTGATGTAGCTGAGCCGGTGCGATTGATTGTTGGCAATCCGATTGAGGGGGCGGATATCTGACAGCCTACTATCCGGGTAAACGGGGACAGTAAGATTGGCGACCCTAAAACGTGGGGCCTGTTCGACAAAACTGGATTACCAGGTTGAACGCCAGTAAGATTGGCGCACCTAAAACGTTGGGGCTCGATTCAACATAACTGGATTACCAGGTTGAACGCTAGTAAGATTGGCAAACCTAACACGTGAGGTTTGATTAGACTCAAATAAGGAGGTTAATTCTTTGTTAGATGTCTAGGCCAATTGTAGAATTTAAGAGTGTGATTATATAGGAATTAAATGTTGTATTGTATTAGGAAAATTACACTCAGAAAAGATCAGATCTTATACAACTTGAGAGAGGTTAAATAGGCTGGAAACTTAGGAAAATCGCCTATGATCTGGAATCTTATTTTATTTGACCGGCTTATGACATTTTTAGTCATATTAAAGATAAAATTAAATTATTTGGATTGTAAATGTAAATTATTTGTGTTAGGATATTTTAAAATGAGCCAGGGAAATTTGAACATGTGCTTGAGTTTGTTTCAACATGAAGTGTCTTCGAAAGTTAATTATAAGGTAGTTATAAGTTAGATTTAAGACAGAAAATTGATCAAATTTATATATGGTGAAAAGTGTTGCTCAAATGTTGTTATTTTGCTCTATTGATGTATGTCCCTACAGCAGTCTATTTTTGAATAATATTGTAATGGCAGATGAAAGTATGAGGATGATGTTAGAAGAGTTGAAAGCTAGCATGAATGAAAGTGCGAGGGAGATGTCTGCTAATTTGAAAGCAAGCATGAATAGTAGTATGAAGCAGATGCTGAATGAAAGCATGAAGGAGAATGTTAGTAATTTGTCTGCTAATTTGAATGCAAGAATGGAGGAGAATGCTAGTAATATGTCTGCTAATTTGAATAGTAGTATGAAGGAGATGGAAGCTAGGAATACTAGTCGAATGGAGGAGAATGCTAGTAATTTGAAAGCTAGCATGGGTGAAAGTTTGAAGGTTCTTCAGACTAGTGCTGCTAATTTAGAGGATAATATGTCGCGTTTACAGATTAATACCCTAGGAATTGAGAATACTGTAACTGACATCCGCACAAATGTGTCTGATGTTAAAATTGATGTGTCTAAGGTACAGAAAGATCTTACAATGTTAAATTTAGATGTGGCTAATGTCCGAGGTGATATTTCTTGTGCTAGAGCCGAAGTAGTTGTTGTTAAAAATGATGTTGCGACTGTCCAAGACAAGGTCGAGGAAGTCCAAAGAGAAATTCAAAATGCTAGAACTGATGTATCCAATGTTCAGGTTGATATTAATAACATTCATTCGGATATAACTGAGGTGCAAAGTGACATAACTAAGATTCAGGTAGAAGTCAACACAGTTTTCGTAGATATTACTAAAGTCCAAACTGATGTAAATAAAGTCAGGGAAGAGATAGAAAACTCAAAAACTCTTTGTACGCGTAATATAAGTTCATTAGCGACTAGACTAGTTGATGAGTCAGTTAGAACAACAACGTCTTTAGCAGGTTTAAAGTATGATGTAGAGGTCATGAGAACCCAGGTATTAGACCATAATAGATTATTGAAAGAGGATATCGAAGTAGACATAGCAGAAATGTTAACGGCAAACGTAGCAGTATGGAAAGACGAGTGGAATAAGTCAAGTGGGGAACATGTAACCCAAATTCAGGAAAGGATTGAAAGAAAACTTGCCAGTACTCAAATAGAAATTAACAATGAAGTAGTACAGATTAGGAAAGATTTAAGCGTCAGGATAGATTCGCTATCCGAAAAACAAGTTGACGATAGAACACAACTAGGTCAGGATGTGCAAACATTAAAGGATCAGATTCATAAAGTTGTCTCTGATGTAAATGAAACGACGAGCAAACTGCAAAATTTGAAGTTAGGAGAGGCTAATTTGATGGAGAACTACAAAGAAGAGATAATCAAGAAAGTATTAACGGAAATCACTGACAAGGATACAGAAGGCTTAGCTTGCGAATTGAATAGGAATTATGCCAGAAGATATAACCTAGATCCAGAAGAAAGAGACGTGACTCCTGAAGAACGTATATCCAGATTCAGAGAGGAGGATGACGAGAGGAATATGGAACCTGAGTGGAACTATCGAGATAGTGGGAAAAACTACCCGGATTCATATCCGAGGAACGTAACGGTCATCAGGAATTTTGAAGACAAACCGCAAAAATTCAGTAACACTGATAGTTTGACGCCTATCGAATATGTAAGGAACCTCAAAGATTATTTCATCGAAGCTCACATTTCCAGAGAGAGAGAGATGAAGATAGTGGAGAGATATCTGATTGGAGGACCCCTCGAATGGTTTCGCGCATTTAGATACACATTCAGTAACTTTGACGAGTTTGCAGAGGCATTAATCAAACGATTTTGGTCCATAGAAGCGCAGAATTCGTTAAGAGCGGAGGTGTATTCAAGAAAATACTCAGGTACTCTTCCAACACGGTACGCTGATTTCTTTACGAGTCAATTGTCCCGCTTGAGATTTTTACAACCCCCATTGTCAACAGAGCAATTAATTGATGCGATTTCTCGTATGCTACCAGTTGAGGTGAGGAGATTAATTATTTCGTCCAACATCAGGGATTTAACCAGCATGGATGAATTACTGAGAAGGTTAGACTACACAAGTCCAATGCCTAACGTGGTACAGAAAGGTCAAAGGCAGGACTTCAAAGAAATAAATACGGTATATATGGATCAAGTCCAACAAACTGACAAGCCAGACGAAGAGAAAACTGACAATGTAGGTCCCCACAGAAATAATCAGTTTAGAAATAACAGATCACAAGGTTACCGACCGTATCAACAGAGAAGAGGCTGGAACTACAATCGAGGAAACTACAATGGAAGAGGCAGATATTACAACAATAATGGTTATAATAGAAATTATAATAGGAATAACCAAAACCAAAATAGAAACCAGAATACTCAAGGTCAGGTTATGACACCCGATCATTATCAGCAAAGAGAGAAGGAAAGCCAGCAATACTTAAAAGAATTACGGGATAAAGAAACCGAAAATCAAAAGAAAAGGCAGGATGTTGTAATCGATCCTGGACCTTCTACGAGCCAGCAGAACTTAGAAAATAGAAATACTGGACAGAAGAGAAATTAGAGAGGAGAGAATACATTAACCACACACAACCCAGAGTAGAAGAGATTTATGATTAAGGAACATAGAGGAAATATCATACTAGAGTAAACCAGTAATAATTCAATTTCGTGTTCAAGAGAGTTGAAGTACTTGTAACACTGAGTTTAAAAACAATTTGCAACTGTTTTTAAAACGTGGTGAGAGGAGAATGCCCCCGTAATTGAATTATATAGAGACCACGGTGGCTATATTGAAATTATAAGGAGAGTTATGGCTGTCATAGTTATGACGTGGATAGTCATGACGTAAGCACGGATGACGTAAACGTTATGCCAGCAGGCTACTTGAGCTGAGATTCTCAGTGACGTCAGCATTGAGTCGAGAATGTTCCGAGATGTACGACGCAGTCGCAGGAGAAGTGGAATTCTGCTGAGGAAGAAGTTATGCCATTGGAGGGGAGGCTTGAACCAATGAACGATAGTTTAAAGGAAGACGGAGATTGCTGAAACTATGGTATTTTTTATTACTTTTGGAATGCAGAATTGTGGAAATCCATTTGCAGTAGAGGCATTGTTCTGGAATTTTGGTGAAATTTATTTTCAGTTTTTGAATTTTGAAAATCCGTCTTGTATTAACGAAGTTGGAACTTATAGCGATGACACAGTATCACGCTATGGAAGGGATGGTTACGCCCCTCAGGAAGTTCATAAAAGGCCTTGCGCAGAAGAGAGGAGTCTCATTCTCCGATCATTCTCCGATCTCGTTCTCAGATCATCGAAGTCTAATTGTGAAAGTTCTTTCTTATATAGTCATACATAGTGAAAAGTGTGAAAAGAGTCGTCTTTATAACGCGTGGTGAAGCCACTGCATTAACGAGATTCAAGTAAAACTAGGTGAAGTTAAAACGCACCTTCGAACGCATCTACAAGATTAGCTGTGAACAGTTAGCGGTCGCCGATAAGCTAATTCTATTGTGCAGTGCTACATGAAGTAATATAGAAAAGCTGAACAATTTCGAGTAATTAGTTTGAAAGATATTAGCAAGTTTCGACGACTGACAAAAGTGATTATCTCGCCACCTGAGAAGCACTATTGTATCGCCAGAATCTACGCCACGGCTGACACGGCTAGTGAAATAGGGAGACTTCAGATTGCTTTTGTGACACAACGCTACAGTATAATGGAGCAATTTAATATGGCAGTTTGTTCTTCTATTACTACAACCGAAGAGAAAATGGAAGGCTAAAGGACTTAATGCGATTGGGACATATTTCCACGGAGTAAGATAGCAACATGGAACTTCGCTAATTGCTATTCCACACAAGCGAACATGTGGTGAATAACATCTACACCCATGTTTCGTGATTAAAGGCTGAATACTATCGAACAGCCATGGAAATGATTTCATACTCAATGTATATGAATATTTCTTCGGAAATTTCTACAAAAACTTCATGGCGATTGTCTACTGGAACTTCAGGGATTTTTTCAAGAGAGGTCAGGGTTATCCCGACTCACAAAGAAGATTATTGCCGGAAGGATGTCTATTCGTCTTCGAGGAGCAGTGCAATTTCCGGAGAAGGAAGCAGTTCGATTCTCCGAGGGTGCTATTTCCTGTTTCGAGGATGGAGCTCAGCTTTAACTTGGTGAAATGGATCCATCAACAGTCTTCTTTGAGGAATTTTCCTCTGGAACGTCAATCGGCAGATAAGGCAGTCGTGAACGTTTATTGTATTTGAGTTTCTTAATGATATTTGAGCAACCATTTTTCCCATATTTTTATCCTCATGTATTTTGCCCCATATTCTTGTTTGAGATTCCTATTCTCAGTACATCTTGTTGAGTTATGCCTTTTTCGACGTTTTATTAAGACATTGTTATGTCATGGGCATTGTTAAATGATTTTGAATCAGTTGAGACTGATATTTAGATTTTTCAGTAATTTGCTTATTTTTGTAGTCACGATTTGACTGTAAGTTAATGATTTTTAATGGCAGATTTAAATTCAGACAGCGTGTCACTTTATTAAAGTAATTCTACCCCAGTTTAATTACTTTGACCAATTTTCTGTCATCATCAAGAAGGAAGAACATTTAAATGATTTTAGAGCGTTAAAATCTCTTACGTTGTCGACGATCTTGGAAATACTAGTCGTTATTTGAATTGATTGCAACACAGACATTTATCGTCAGTTATGAACGATCATTGCATCATAGACATTTTTGTGAAAGATGAACTTTAATAATGAATTATTGAATGCATTAAAGTCAAGAACTTTTGTTAGGAGTTTTTTCTCAATTAGAGATTTATATAACGATGTTTGCATTCCCCAGTCTAATTGGATTCTATTCGACTATTTTACAGTTTAGTCGCACTTTATTTGATGATAGTATTTTTATACTACAATTCTTTTAAGATGTTAATCTTAAATTTTGATAGACCAGACAGGCGTATATAAGCGTATTCACTATTAAATTTGTTTGTGATTGGCACATTTTGACTTCATTTCGATTCATGAATGAAATCCACGAAGGTTAAATGAAAACAGTTTTGAAACAATTAATGATTATAAGAATTTTTAAGTGGAACTATGAATGTATAATCGCTAGTGCAGCGCACGTGTTGAAAGTCGCTGATGTATAATGCCCTTGAATATGAAGGAGGTTCCCACAGGAATTAATGATAAAGAATTTATTAGTGGAGGTTTTTGTAAGTTCTGTGGAAGTTTTTGATGCCATATAGATTAATATATGATGAATTTTGGGCCTAATTTTAATGCAGTTTGTGCATTATTTTGTTAGCGAAGTATTTTCCGCTGGAGTGAATTGTCATAGTTCGTTGAAAATTAATCAAGTGAATTTACTGTTATAATTAACACGAGTTTTGAAAGAATTTGAGATAAGATTTTGAATGAAGATTACCGTCACAAATAATTATTAAAACCTTTATTAAACCAGATTGTGACATTAATATGTATAACTAACCTTCATTGGTCGATTATATGGACACGATTATGAAATTACCAACCGGATGAACATGTGGTTAATGTATTTCTTAAATTTAATAATCTAAATAATTTCAATGTAAATATTGTAAATAAATGATGTAAATATCTTTGACAATAATGTGGAACGAAAGTGATGTTAAAGGCGTGTTTAAAAATTTTGTTATTATCTTCGATAATATTATAAACAATTTTTAATTGTTATAAATAATTTATGTGATTTTGTTATAAACATTTAAGAGCTTATTAAACATTTGGATGAGAACTTAACAAGTTTAAGGATTGTCATAATAATCCAGTAGGATGTGAGTAAAGTATTTGAAAGAATTGCGTATATATATATTTGAGTTGTCTTGCAGACATTTAAAGCTTTTGAGAGCTGGATTCTTACGTAATGTAGCATGTGAAGGGAGCCCATTTGACAAGTATGCGACAGGTTGGAGGGTAGCTCGCAGCTGTCCCAACAACTGGTTATCAGCGGGTGAGGTCGTCTACACTCTGGCCTTGCGCCTATAAATACAATTGTCATGTTTATTAAAAGGAAACCAAATGCTCTATATATGTCTCGTCCTCACTTCCTTTCCAATCCAATTGTGTTATGAATATTACGTTATTTGGAGCTCGTGGGAGCTAATATGTTCTATATCATGTTGTATGATAATTTTGCAAGTCCTACAGGAGGACGTAGTCAGATTGACGTGGGCTACTGATAGCCACATTTATTTTGTTGTGTTATTAAAATCTTGCCCTTTATTTGAAATAAAGCTTTTGTACAGTTCAAAGTTCTCGTCTTCGTTCTGGTTCATTTTTAAATGTCATGGTGGAGGTTATTGTGTGAACAGACTTTAGTGATCCTGTTGTCAACTCAATCCCCGAGATAATTTTTAAGAGGTAAGTAACGGTAAGTATGTACCCCCGTCTATTTTGGTGTGTTCCACAATGATTTCCTGTTAACTTCTGTGCTCATATCTCGATAGTATCTGTCAGTGCCATTTTCATTGATGTAGCTGAGCCGGTGCGATTGATTGTTGGCAATCCGATTGAGGGGGCGGATATCTGACAGCCTACTAGCCGGGTAAACGGGGATAGTACATAACCTCAAAATGGCGACTGTGCGAAGTATTTCACTGGCATTCCATATCTCCGAAACTATTACAGATATTACCCTAAAATTTTGTACGCTAATAAAGGGCACTGGTATAAAAAAGCGTGGCAAGTTAGACCTGGCCTGTCATGGCGGAGTCTCGTCTAGGAGGGGAAGTAGTGGGATCACTAGGCGCAAATGCGATTTCCCCTCTTTGGTGCAACAACTGTTTGGGGCTGCTCGCTGCTCGTCGTGGTTATATTATGCAAGCATAAAGTATCGAATAGGAGCATTCTCAGTGACATAGCATTGGTATTGGTGGTAATGAACTGAGAGCGCGCCCACTTCACACACTCCTGACAGCAAGCTTGTTGCCGTGCTTGTCAAAGAACAGAGCCACTCAGTCTTGCTTCGCATGCCTTGACAGCATCTGTACCGTGCCAAGGTTCTGGGAATAATGACTACTTGGCAACATCTAACCAGCGCGTGATGAAGTATGTGCTCACTGGTTGACAAAGAATCCAGGCGAGGGGATGACGTAATGCAACTGGATGCACATGCGCATCGGAAGGTTCAGATCTAACTTGTTCCCCAATACAAGTTTATCTATGTAACTTTCATAAACCTGCAACGTTAAAAACGAACGTTGCGGGCGAGCGAATTTGAAACATTTTAATAGACTTTTCTTGTGATTTAACTCACTGAGCGCAGTGAAATGTGGTACAGTAAATAATTATACATATTGTAATTCACTGGCATCTAATTTAGTCCAATTGTTTATATAACCTCAAGATGGCGGCTGTGCGAAATTTTAAAATTAAGTTTTTATTTCTTGAGTCGTAATCATGCGATCGAAGTGAAAGTTTGAGTAATGAACCTACGCAATAATTTTCCTTTAATGGTACATAACTCTATGGCCTATACATATAACAATCCAAAATGGCGAGCATCGGAAATATTTAGACGGTTCTCAATATCTACGAATCTTTTACATCAATCAAGCTGAAATTTTTTATGTTCATAGAAGCTATGAACATAAGTTCACCTATAGGACTGTCCTGCTCTGTGGCTAAATGGTTAGCGCGCTAGGCTTTGGCCCAAAGTCCCCCGGGTTTGATTCCCGGCCGAGCCATCAGGGATTTTAATCTCCTGAGGTTAATTCCCGTGGCTTGGGGACTGGGTGTATGTGCCGTCTTCATCATCACTTCATTTTCATTACGACGCGCTGGTCGCCCATGGGCGTCAAGTAGAAAGACCTGCACTAGGCCTCTCTTGAGGCCACACGATCAGTATTATTACCTATAGGACTTTCAGTAGCCTGAAAATTTCAGCTTGATTGATGTAAAAGATTCGTAGATATTGAGAACGGTCTAAATATTTCCGATGCTCGCCATTTTGGATTGTTATATGTATAGGCCATAGAGTTATGTACCATTAAAGGAAAATTATTGCGTAGGTTCATTACTCAAACTTTCACTTCGATCGCATGATTACGACTCAAGAAATAAAAACTTAATTTTAAAATTTCGCACAGCTGCCATCTTGAGGTTATATAAACAATTGGACTAAATTAGATGCCAGTGAATTACAATATGTATAATTATTTACTGTACCACATTTCACTGCGCTCAGTGAGTTAAATCACAAGAAAAGTCTATTAAAATGTTTCAAATTCGCTCACCCGCAATGTTCGTTTTTAACGTTGCAGGTTTATGAAAGTTACATAGATAAACTTGTATTGGGGAACAAGTTAGATCTGAACCTTCCGATGCGCATGTGCGTCCAGTTGCATTACGTCATCCCACCGCCTGGATTCTTTGTCAACCAGTGATTACATACTTCATCACGCGCTGGTTTGATGTTGCCAAGTAGTCATTATTCCCAGAACCTTGGCACGGTACAGATGCTGTCAAGGCATGCGAAGCAAGACTGAGTGGCTCTGTTCTTTGACAAGCACGGCAACAAGCTTGCTGTCAGGAGTGTGTGAAGTGGGCGCGCTCTCAGTTCATTACCACCAATACCAATGCTATGTCACTGAGAATGCTCCTATTCGATACTTTATGCTTGCATAATATAACCACGACGAGCAGCGAGCAGCCCCAAACAGTTGTTGCACCAAAGAGGGGAAATCGCATTTGCGCCTAGTGATCCCACTACTTCCCCTCCTAGACGAGACTCCGCCATGACAGGCCAGGTCTAACTTGCCACGCTTTTTTTTTTATACCAGTGCCCTTTATATGCGATGTATAAATATTTAAATTGACGTTTCTCGCGATTTAACCATCCGAGTGCAGTGAAACTTTGCACGTTATATGCTTATTCAAATGTTTATTCACTGGCATCTATTTTATTTCAATTGTTTCCATAACCACATTCAAGATGACAGCTGTGTGAAATTTTTAATCTCGTTTTTACTTCTTGTGTTCTAATCATGCGATTGAAGTTTGAATACCACATGTACACAATAATCTTCATGTAACAGTACTTAAAATCCAACCTGGCGACCATCTGTAATATTTAGACGGTTCACAATGTCTACGAATCTATCACAACTTTCAAACTTAAATTTTGTATGTTGATAGAGGCAATTAACATGAGTAGGATATATGAAAATAGGCTGTATAGTTCTTCACGGAACTACTTGTTTTTGTTGGAAAAATCGAAAGTTGGCTAATAAGGTTAGGTCGAGGTCACAGAAGGACTAATTCGCTATCAAATCTCGTGGATCTCCGTATTATTTATTTATTTATTTATTTATTCATCGTATGACTTTTAGTGCCGGGAGTGTCTGAGGACATGTTCGGCTCGCCTGAGTCTGTAGCTGCTTCCAGCGGACACCCTTAGGGTAAGCTACAAGTTCCGTGGATCATCGTGTCAGTTACTCATGAATAAAAGGAGATATTCAACGCTGTGTGTTTGCACCCCTTGTTATTCCACTTTCTACAGGGCCAGAGATGAGGTGAAGTGATTGACTTTACCGCCGAATGTCCTATTTGACGCCAACCACATCAAACGAGTTATTGAGAGACAAAATGAATTAGATTAGGAAAGCAGAAATATTTGCCTGGAGCTAAAATAGGAAACCACGGAACATCAATTCAAGGAATACCAACGGTAGGGTTTGAACCCAATTGAAAGATAGACTGACCCTATTGTCTTGCGTGGCAATGCACTGCACCACCAGATAGGTCTAATTAATATGACAAAAATTGGCCACAGCACAAACGGCTCCAAGTGCCTTATCAGTAGTCACTTGTCGTTTATCTGGAGCTCTATCCATTTAAACCATGAACTCTTTATCGCTGTTACTGTACTAAATAGTTAGTATTAATTAATTGTAGATAATCATGATTTTAGTGCCATTATTAGATATTGTTTTCCGTATGCAAATCTCAATGGTCAATTGGTATGCTCTCGTGCGAAATATAGCCTCGCGTGAACGAGGTGCCAGCACGTGAAGTACAACGTTCAATGGCGAGTAGATGTGTGACCTGAGCAAGATAAGGTAACACAGGTAGTTTCATTACTCACAAGAACTGCATGTGTTAAGTTATCATGCTCGTATTTGACTCGAAGTAACATGGGTTCGATTGCCTGCCAGGCTGTGAAGGTTTAAATTTCCTAACTGGGTTTCTGACAGACTTCATTATTAAATTCATCCCCATCATGACACTCCAGCTCAAAAGATTTGAACTAGGCCTCTTCGGAAGCCACACGTCATTATATCTTAGAGATAACGGGTTCGATTCCCACCTCAGACATCCAAAATACGTTTGTCGTGTCCGGACCGTACCCAACTTAGGTCTCAACAACCTCGTAGTGCAGCGGCTAGAATTATTGGCTGTCATCCCGGAGGTGCGGGTTTGACTCCTGGCTCTGACAAGAAATTTTAATTCTTTTTTGAGGGCTGTAACGGGGTACACTCAGACTTGTGAGGCAAAACTGAGAAGAGGAGGGTTTGACTCCCACCTCAGCCATCCTGTATGTGCTTTTCTTTGGTTTCCCACTTTTACTCCAGGAAAATGACGGGATAGTTCCTAACGTAAGGCCACGGCCGTCTCCTTACCAATCTTCTCCCGAATTACAAATACACACACTATTACAGCCATCAAAATAACACAGGTTATCCACACACACCCAGAATACACGGGGCTAAATGATCACGATGTCGAAGCCCCTCAATTGAAATAACAAACAGCATCTATACTCTTAATCACGGACACGGACAATACAACTCAAAATATGAACTTTAGGTAGCTGAGCACTTATAATAATAATAATAATAATAATAATAATAATAATAATAATAATAATAATAATAATAATAAGCCTATCATAATCTATTCCATAGGTATCATACCGAAGTCACTGAAGGCCAACCTTGATGAATTGGAGCTCCAGTATGCAAAAAGCAGTTATTTTAGAGACCTGCTCCATAGTTCGTTCGTTCCTCAACCTACCAGTATAGAGAACTCCACTCCATCTTGTAACAAATGCCGATGAAATGGTGAATTGTATCCAACGATATGGTGAACATATGAGTATAATAATAATGATCATCACCATGAGTACATAATTAAGGCTTTTGAACTAAAACTTATCCTTAAAATGGAAGTTTCTTATGCGGTTTTTCCGGCATTTGCCTGGAACATGTCTTATTTCTAATATCTTCCTATTAGTTAGCTTCTCAATGAACCTCAAAATGAGAGTACATTATCTGCCACATTCATTCATGAACGATAACTGGCGTGGACTTTGTTGGGAAGAATGTTAGATAAGCCAACAGGACTGCACACTGCTTACCTCAGGAACTTCTTTTTACGCCGCATAGTAGGCGCCTACTCTTCTCATCATTCATAGTAACATGTATTGCAAAACCAATGTGAGAAATATTGTCTCATGATTCATTCACATCCTGGGGCAACGAAAGTTAGTGCGTTACTCGAAATTGTGTTGGGATAGAACCCAGATCCAATAGTTTAATTACCAAACTTTTTTTGGGTATTCTTAACAAGTTTTATAATTCAAAATCCGGTGTATAACCCCTTCAAGTAGAGGGCATGTTCAAGATGGATTAAAGAATTTAATGATGACTAGGGAGATATTATGGCTTTATCGAATAATTGAAGTGATAGAAGCCATTTTTCTGTGTTGACTAGTTCTATTAAAGAAAGCTTTCGAGTCGGTCAACACAATTTTTGCCCATTACATTAGGCAAAATAAATATTACCTAGGCACATAAGATATTTATCACACAATTATTTATTTATTTAGCGTATAACATTACAGATACAATATGTAATTTTCCACAGAATAAATAGTATGAATATCTATTACTTTAGTCATTTTTCCAAGTTTTCCCGTATTGATTTTGATATGTTATGCAAATGTCCACTTTACAATACAAAATTATCTTTTTATATATCACTTGATGTCAATATACATTTTGAGACATGTTTCGGCTCTGTGAGCCTTCTTCAGTCAAATCACTAAAAAATTCTCCTAAAACAGTCTAATGTTTGGTCTCTCAATAAAAAATTGTAAAACATTTTTACATCGTCAAGATGATTGCAGTATCAAGTCAACCAGTGATTAAAGGCAGAACAACAAGACGGACACATTTGTGGTATCTCTTTCAAAGTTGTGAAGTGACAGTTCATGGTCTCCAAACTGCGGTATGTAAACATTGGTCATTTATACGTGGGTTTTGTTATTGTTTACTTTTTCATATTTCATTTAATTTTCCGCTTTACAGGTTGTTGAAAACATTTTGCAAAGCGCTAAATAAACTACTTCCGATTACCTGTTTCTACATGACATATTTAGACACGATCCTTTTTCAAGGCGCTCGTACAATGGGGTAAGTGTTTTACCCTACTAGAGTCATCTTTTCATGTTTCCAAGTAGGAACCGTAGATTGTCAGGTAATTTTTTATTGTTCCAGGTCCCCTGTTTGAAAATGGATCAACAAGAATGTGGCCCACGTTTCGAAATTTTGTACATTTTAATTTTTTTTAAATTCTGTGTCGCCTCCGTAGCGTAGCGGTCAGCATGGTTAGCTGCCGCCCCGGAGGTCCTGGGTTCGATTCCCGGCTCTGCCACGAAATTTGAAAAGTGGTATGATGACTGGAACGGGGTCTACTCAGCCTCGGGTGGTCCAAATGAGTAGAGGGGATTCGATTCCCACCTCAGCCATCCTCGGAGTGGTTTTCCGTGGTTTCCCACTTCGTCTTCGGGCAAATGCCGGGATGGTACTGCCCCCGTAAATTGAATTATATTGAGACCACGATGGCTGTATTGGCATATGTGAGTAAAGTTATGGCTGTCATAGTTGTGACGTGGATATTCATGACGTAGGCACGGATGACGTAGAATTCATGCAAGTAGGCTGATTGAGCTGAGATTCTTGGTGACGTCATGATTTTGTTGGAGAAAGATCTGAGATTTACGACGCAGTCGCAGGAAACAAGGTATTGTGCTAAGGAAGAAGTTACGCTATTGGAGGAGAGACTCGAACCAATGAACGATAGTTTGGAAGGAAGACGGAGATTGCTGAAACTACGATATTTAATTACTTTTGGCATGCAGAATTGTGGAAAACTATTTTCAGTTATGGCATTGATTTGGAATTTTGAAGAAATTAATTTTGAGTTTTTGAAATTTGAAAATCCGTCAAGTATAGCCAAAGTTAAAACTTCTAGCAATGACGCAGCAACAGGCTATGGAAGGGATGGATACGCCCCTTAAGAAGTTGATAAAAGGTCGTGCACAGAAGAGAGGAGCTCTCAGAACTCATAATCTCAGAACTCATACGGATCATACCGCTGATACCGCATATATATTTCAGAGGTCATATAGTCATTTTCGAGTGAATAAGTGAAGCAAGTTGTCTTTAGCGTGTGGTTAAAGCCCGGCGCATCGAACGAACACGGAGCAGTTCCATTTTACGCTGCTCGAAACTAGGTGAAGTTGAAACGCTCACATTAACGTTTCCACCAGATAAGATATCAAGAGTTAACTTCAGCCTTTATTATAATTCAATTGGGCAGTACAACATTGAGGTGTGTAGAAGATTTGAACAATTTCACAGTTATACTTCGAAAGATATTGGCACTTTAAGGCTGCCAACAAAAGTGATTTTCTCGCCACATGAGAAACACTTTTAAAATTCCACATTATACACTACGGCTGACACGTGGATTGCAACAGTGATATTGGAGAATACGTTTGGTAATACAACGATACAGTCTACTATGGAACATTATAATCTTGCAGTGCTTTCAATGATTATAACGGAAGTTGAGATGGAAGGCTAAGGCTTTAATGCAATTGGGACATATATCGTTGGAGTGAAATAACAGCATGGAACTTCGTTAATCGTCATTCTACAAAAGCGAGCATGTAGTGAACATCCAACTACACTCATGCATCGTGAATCCATCGCTGAATTATATCAGATGACAGTGGAAATATTATCATACTCCACGATTATGAATATTTCTGCGGAAATAACTGCAATAAACTTCATGGCGAATTCCTACTAGAACTTCAGGGAACTTTCAAGAGAGGCCAGGGTGGACCCGGCTCACAAAGAAGAGTTTTGCCAGAAGGATGTTTTTCGTATACATGGAGCAGTGCAATTTTCGGAGGAGGAAGCAGTTCGATTCTCCGAGGACGCTGATTCCAGGTTCGAGGACGGAGCACATCTTTACGCTGGTGAATTGGAACCAACAGCAGTTTTCTTTGAAAACTTTCCTCTAGAACTTCAATCAACAGATAAGGTAGTCGTGAACGTTTCTTGTATTATTTGAGTCTTGTAGCGATATCTGAGCAACCATTTTCCCATATTTTTCTGTCCTATATTTTGCCCCATTTTCTTGATTAACATTTCTGTACTCAGTACACTTCGATGATTTATGCCTTTTTCTACGATTTGTTGAGACATTGTTATGTCATTGGCACATCTTTACGCTGGTGAATTGGAACCAACAGCAGTTTTCTTTGAAAACTTTCCTCTAGAACTTCAATCAACAGATAAGGTCGTCGTGAACGTTTCTTGTATTATTTGAGTCTTGTAGCGATATCTGAGCAACCACTTTCCCATATTTTTCTGTCCTATATTTTGCCCCATTTTCTTGATTAACATTTCTGTACTCAGTACACTTCGATGATTTATGCCTTTTTCTACGATTTGTTGAGACATTGTTATGTCATTGGCATTCTTAAATAATTTTTGATCAGTTGAGACTGATAATTTAGATTCTTTCAGTAATTTGCATATTTTTGTAGTCACGATTTGACTGTAAAGTTAACGATTTGCTATGGCAGATTTGAATTCAGACAGCGTGTCATTTTATTAAAGTAATTCTATTCAGTAAATTACTTTGACCAATTTTCTGTCATCCTCAAGAAAGAAGAATGATTAAATGATTTTAGAGCGTTAAAATCTATTACGATATCGACGATCTTTGAAATACTAGTCGTCTTATGAACATGATTGCAACATAGACGTTTATCATTGCATTATAGACAATTTTATGAAATATGAAATTTGATTACGATTTATTGAATACACTATAGTAATGAACTTTTGATAGGAGGTTTTCTCAATTATAGATTGGAACAATAATGTTTGCATTCCACAGTCTAATTGTATTCTATTCGACTATTCATACAGTTTAGATGAACTTTGATTGAAGATAGTATTTTTATACTGCGATACTTTGAAGATATTAATCTCAATTTTGATAGACCAGGGAGGAGTGTCTAATCGTATTTGCTATTAAATTTATTTGTGATTGGCAAATTTTTACTTCATATCGATTCATGAATGAAACCCACGAAGGTTAAATAATAACAGTCATTAATACAATTGATGAATATAAGAATTTTTAAAGAGGAACAATGGATGTATAATCGTTAGTTCAGTGGACATGTAAAAGTCGCTGATGAATAATGCCCTTGAATAATGAAGGAGGTTCCCACAGTAATAAATGAAGTTGATGAATTTATAAGTGGAGGTTTTTGTATGTAGTTTGGAGGATTTTGATGCCATATATATGAAGATATATGATGAATTTTGGGCCAATTGTTGTGCAATTTTGTGCGTTTTGAGCGAAGTATTTTCCCGCTGAATGTATTGTTCTGGTTCTTTGAAAGTTATTCATATGAAGATACTGTTAAAATTAACAAGAGTGTTAAATAATTTGAGATGAAGATTTTGAATGGAGGTTACTGTCACAAATAATAATAATTATTATTAAACCTTATTAAACCTGAATTTGACATTTAAATATAACTAACCTTCATTGGTCGATTATATCATCACGATTTAAGTAATTATCAACCGGATAAACGTGTGGTTTAATGTATTTCTTGTATAAATAATATAAACAATATAATATTGTAAATAATTATGTAAATATCTTTGTTAATAATTTGAAATGATAGTGATTAATAGAGGCGTGTATAAATTTTCAATTGTCATTTGACATTGTTATAAACAATTTATTATTGTTATAAATAATTAATGAACTTTTGTTATTAACATTAAGAGTTTTGTTTTTATACTCTAAACAACGCTAATTAAACAAGTGGTTTGAACAAATAAATCATGATGTGGGATTATTGGAGGAATCCACTGGTGTTTGAATGGAGCATTTAAAAGATTTGCGTGATAATATTTCAGTTGAGATGTGAACATTTACGTGTTTTGAAAAGGAGAGCCAAGCTCTGAGGTAACTCGCTTATGCTAGGGTTGAACGAACGGGGAGTCCACTTTGACGATGCAGGTGCATTGCAGCTGGCCCGGACAACTGTATTATAGAGGCCAAGGACGTTTCCATAATAGCCTTGTGGCTATAAATAAAATGTGATGTGTATAAACACGCAAAACAATTGATATATGTGTCTCGTCCCAAATCCCGTTTCCATTCCAAGTGCATTATTATTTTTACGTTACTATGAGCTTGAGAAAGCTGAAACATTGTATGTAGAGTGTACAAGTCCTACAGGAGGACATGGTTATATGGACGATGGCTTCTGATTGCCACGTGGATTTTGTTGTTTTATTTTTGTTAAAATCATTCTTTATGTGAAATAAATTATTGTGCAGTTTAAAGTTTCTCGTCTTCGTTCTGGTTCATTTTAAATATCATGGTGGAGGTTATTGTGAGGGCATACTTTAAGTGATCCAGTTGACAACCCAGTCCCCGAGATAAATTTAAGAAGTAAATAAAGGTAAGTATGAACCCCCGTATATTTTGGTGTGTTCCACAATAATTTCTTGTTAACTATTGTGCTCTAATCTCGATAGTATCTGTCAGTGCCATTTTCATTGATGTAGCTGTGCCGGTGCGTTTGATTATTGGCAATCCGATTGAGGGGGCGGATATCTGACAGCCTACTATCCGGATATCGGGTACAGTAGGATTGGCGACCCTATAACGAGGGGCATGTTCAACAAAACTGGATTACCAGGTTGAACACCAGTAGGATTGGCGCCGCAATTCGGTGGGGCTCGATTGACAACGCTGGATTACCAGGTTGAACGCCAGTAGAATTGGCACAATCGAAGTTCCGAGTGCTTGAATAACATTGGATTACCAAGTTATTGCAGTAGAATTGGCACCGCAATTTTTGTGGAGTGTTCGAATAACATTGGATTACCAAGTTATCGATGTCAATGGGATTGTGAAGACTCAAATGAAGAGGTTGATTCTTTGTTAGATGTCTTGGCCAATTGTAGAATTTGAGAGTGTGATTATATAGGGATTAAATGTTGTGTTGTATTAGGAAAATTACACTCAGAAAAGATCAGATCTTATACAACTTGAGAGAGGTTAAATAGGCTGGAAACTTAGAAAAATCGCCTATGATCTGGAATCTTATTTTATTTGACCGGCTTATGACATGTTTAGTCATATTAAATATAAAATTAAATTATTTGGATTGTAAATGTAAATTATTTGTGTTAGGATATTTTAAAATGAACCAAAGAAACTTGAACATGTGCTTGAGTTTATTTCAACATGAAGTGTCTACGAAGGTTAATTATAAGGTAATTATAAGTTAGATTTAAGACAGAAAATTGCTCAAAACTTATATATGGTGAAAAATGTTGCTCAGATGTTGTTATTTTGCTCTGTTTGATGTATGTCCCTAAAGCAGTTTATTATTGAAATATTATTGAAATGGCAGATGAAAGTATTAAGAAAATGTTGGAGGAGATTTCCAACAGTTTGTCGGCTAATTTGTCTATTAGGCTGGATGAAAGTGCAAGAGAAATGAAAGCTAGCATGAACGAAAGTGTGAGGGAGATGGAAGCTAGAAATACTAGTCGAATGCAGGAGATGATGAAGGAGAATGCTAGTAATTTGTCTACTAGGATGGATGAAAATTTGAAAGTTATTCAGACCAGTTCTGCAAACTTAGAAAATAATGAGTCGCGTTTACAGATCAGTACCCAGGGAATCGAGAATGCTGTAACTGTCATGCGCACAGACGTGTCCAATGTGCATAAAGATGTTTCTGAGGTTAAAATTGATGTTTCTAAGGTACAGAAAGATCTTACCATGTTGAATCTTGATGTTGCTAATGTCCGGGGTGATATTTCATGTGCTAGAGCTGAAGTAATTGTTGTTAGGAATGATGTTGCTACTGTACAAGACAAAGTAGAAGAAGTTCAAAAAGAGGTTAGAAATGCTCGAACTGATGTGTCAAATGTTCAAGTAGACATCAACAATATTCATTCAGATGTTAATGATATGCAAAGCGATATCAATAAAATACAAGTAGAAGTCAATACTGTTTTTGTAGACATTGCTAAAGTTCAAACTGATGTTAACAAAGTTAGGGAGGAAATTGAAACTTCAAAAACACTTTGTACTCGTAATATTAGTGCATTAACAACTCGATTAGTTGACGAGTCTGTTAGGACAACAGCTTCTTTCGCTGGTTTAAAATACGATGTAGAGGTCATGAGAACCCAAGTATTAGATCACAATCGTTTACTTAAGGAGGACATCGAAGTAGATATTGCGGAAATGTTAACTGAAAATGTAACGGTGTGGAAAGATGAATGGAACAGGTCAAGTGGGGAACATGTAGATCAGATTCAGGAGCGAATTGAAAGAAAACTTGCCAGTACACAAGTAGACACTAATAATGAAGTAGTTCAGATTAGGAAAGACTTGAATGTAAGGATGGATTCGCTATCCGAAAAGCAGGTTGAGGATAGAACTCAAATAGGTCAGGACGTGCAAGCATTAAAAACTGCGTTAGAGGAACAGATTCATAAGGTTGTCTCTGATGTTAATGAAACTACGAGCAAGCTGCAGAATTTGAAACTAGGAGAAGCTAGCATGATGGAAACCTATAAGGAAGAGTTGATTAGGAAAGTCATCACGGAAATCACAGACAAGGATACCGAAGGATTGACTGGTGAAGAGGAGAGAAATTACGTGAGAAGAGGTAACCTTACTACAGAAGAGAGAGATATTAGTCCTGAGGAACGTATATCCAGATTCAGGGAAGAAGAAGAGGATAGGAATATTGAACCCGAATGGAAGTATCGTGATAGTGGGAGGAATTATATGGATTCATATCCGAGAAATGTGACAGTCATCCGGAATTTTGAAGACAAACCTCAAAAATTTAGCAACACTGATAGTCTCACACCGATAGAATATATCAGGAATCTTAAAGACTATTTCATAGAAGCCCACATTCCTAGAGAGAGAGAGATGAGAATCGTAGAAAGATTTCTAGCTGGAGGACCCCTCGAATGGTTAGAGCATTTCGGTACACTTTCAGAAATTTTGACGAATTTGCAGAGGCACTGATAAAACGATTCTGGTCAATAGAAGCTCAGAATTCATTAAGAGCTGAGGTATACTCGAGGAAGTATTCAGGTACTCTTCCAACACGGTACGCTGATTTCTTCACGAGTCAACTATCACGCTTGAGATTTTTGCAAACCCCATTGTCAACAGAGCAGTTGATAGATGCGATTTCACGTATGCTGCCTGTGGAGGTAAGAAGACTGATCATATCGTCAAATATCAGAGATTTGACAAGTATGGATGAATTGTTGAGAAGGCTTGACTACACGAGTCCAATGCCAAATTTGGTACAAAAAGGTCAGAGGCACGAATTCAAAGACGTTAATACAGTCTACATGGATCAAGTGCAGCAAACTGATAAGCCTGAGGAAGGAAAAACTGAAAATGTAGGTCCTCACAGGAATAATTATTTCCGCAACAACAGATCCCAAGGTTACCGTCCATATCAGCAAAGACGAGGCTGGAATAATAATAGAGGGAATTACAACAACGGAAGAGGTAGATACTATAACAATGGTTATAATAGAAACTACAATCGAAATAACCAGTACCAGAATCAAAATCAGAATTCTCAAGGTCAGGTTATGACACCCGACAAGTATCAAGAAAGAGAGAAAGAAAGTCAGCAGTATCTGAAGGAATTACGAGAAAAGGAAGCTGAAAATCAAAAGAAAAGACAGGATGTAGTGATCGATCCTGGTCCTTCTACAAGTCAGCAGGGGAACTTTGAGATTGGTAACACAAAAAAAAAAAAAAAACAAAAAAAAAAAACGCCGATTTCTCAACGACAGTGAGAAACTATGAATACATTGCCACACCACACCTAATTACCATTAACGAAATTTACGAAGTAACTGATGAGGATTTATTAGAAGAGAGGGGAATCGTCAAAGAGCAAAGTATGCTTCCGCTCTATTAAAAGGAAAACCTAAGGCTATGATTCCCTCTAAACCAAATGAACTCATGGCGACAGACATATTTGGTCCTTGTCCGAAGGGATATCAGGGTAATCAGTATCTGTTGGTTACCGTGGATGTCTTCTCAAAATTTGTAACAATGAGTCCCATGCAAAAAGCTAACACGAGGAACGTTGTAAGCAGACTGGAACATGCTGTATTTCCAAAAGCTGGTAAACCAGAATATCTACTTTCGGATCATGGAGCTCAATTTACATCCTTAGAATTTGCTGCAGATATGGAAAGGCTTGGTATTAAGCACATATTTTCAAGCGTGCGATATCCGGAATCGAATTCTTCGGAAATATATATGGCTGAATTTTCGAAATTCTGTCGAATTTTCTGCCCGAATGATCATTCTGGTTGGGTGAGATTTGTACCCCTTATTGAGGAATGTTTAAATTCTACAGTGCAGGAGAGCACAGGAGAGGTGCCAATGAGACTTCATCTAGGAAGAAACCCAGAAAGGCCGTGGGACAATCTTTTTAACCACGTTCCTAGAGATCCCGACTTAGGAAGGCGGCAGAGAATAGACAGAGCGAAAGAACAACTCCAGAAAGCAGCACAAAAACGACTGAAAAGAGTAGCTGGAAAACGTTTTGGTGCCCCCTTAGAAATTGGAAATCTGGTATTATTACGCAGACCTGTCAAGGCTGATGTAAGTAAGAAAATCTATCCCAAGTTTGGAATAGTATTCATGGGTCCGTTCAGAATTACGAATGCTTATGGAAACAACTGTTATGAACTCTACGATGATGAGAATAATGTCGTTTATGGCAAGTTCAATGCTGGGAACTTGAAGAAATATTATCCAAGAGTAAGCCAATAATAATTTCAAGTTCGTGTTCAAGTGAATTGAGATATTTATAACACAGAGTTTAAAAACAATTTGCAACTGTTTTTAAAACGTGGTGAAGGGAGAATGCCCCCGTAAATTGAATTATATTGAGACCACGATGGCTGTATTGGCATATGTGAGTAAAGTTATGGCTGTCATAGTTGTGACGTGGATATTCATGACGTAGGCACGGATGACGTAGAATTCATGCAAGTAGGCTGATTGAGCTGAGATTCTTGGTGACGTCATGATTTTGTTGGAGAAAGATCTGAGATTTACGACGCAGTCGCAGGAAACAAGGTATTGTGCTAAGGAAGAAGTTACGCTATTGGAGGAGAGACTCGAACCAATGAACGATAGTTTGGAAGGAAGACGGAGATTGCTGAAACTACGATATTTAATTACTTTTGGCATGCAGAATTGTGGAAAACTATTTTCAGTTATGGCATTGATTTGGAATTTTGAAGAAATTAATTTTGAGTTTTTGAAATTTGAAAATCCGTCAAGTATAGCCAAAGTTAAAACTTCTAGCAATGACGCAGCAACAGGCTATGGAAGGGATGGATACGCCCCTTAAGAAGTTGATAAATGGTCGTGCACAGAAGAGAGGAGCTCTCAGAACTCATAATCTCAGAACTCATACGGATCATACCGCTGATACCGCATATATATTTCAGAGGTCATATAGTCATTTTCGAGTGAATAAGTGAAGCAAGTTGTCTTTAGCGTGTGGTTAAAGCCCGGCGCATCGAACGAACACGGAGCAGTTCCATTTTACGCTGCTCGAAACTAGGTGAAGTTGAAACGCTCACATTAACGTTTCCACCAGATAAGATAGCAAGAGTTAACTTCAGCCTTTATTATAATTCAATTGGGCAGTACAACATTGAGGTGTGTAGAAGATTTGAACAATTTCACAGTTATACTTCGAAAGATATTGGCACTTTAAGGCTGCCAACAAAAGTGATTTTCTCGCCACATGAGAAACACTTTTAAAATTCCACATTATACACTACGGCTGACACGTGGATTGCAACAGTGATATTGGAGAATACGTTTGGTAATACAACGATACAGTCTACTATGGAACATTATAATCTTGCAGTGCTTTCAATGATTATAACGGAAGTTGAGATGGAAGGCTAAGGCTTTAATGCAATTGGGACATATATCGTTGGAGTGAAATAACAGCATGGAACTTCGTTAATCGTCATTCTACAAAAGCGAGCATGTAGTGAACATCCAACTACACTCATGCATCGTGAATCCATCGCTGAATTATATCAGATGACAGTGGAAATATTATCATACTCCACGATTATGAATATTTCTGCGGAAATAACTGCAATAAACTTCATGGCGAATTCCTACTAGAACTTCAGGGAACTTTCAAGAGAGGCCAGGGTGGACCCGGCTCACAAAGAAGAGTTTTGCCAGAAGGATGTTTTTCGTATACATGGAGCAGTGCAATTTTCGGAGGAGGAAGCAGTTCGATTCTCCGAGGACGCTGATTCCAGGTTCGAGGACGGAGCACATCTTTACGCTGGTGAATTGGAACCAACAGCAGTTTTCTTTGAAAACTTTCCTCTAGAACTTCAATCAACAGATAAGGTAGTCGTGAACGTTTCTTGTATTATTTGAGTCTTGTAGCGATATCTGAGCAACCATTTTCCCATATTTTTCTGTCCTATATTTTGCCCCATTTTCTTGATTAACATTTCTGTACTCAGTACACTTCGATGATTTATGCCTTATTCTACGATTTGTTGAGACATTGTTATGTCATTGGCATTCTTAAATAATTTTTGATCAGTTGAGACTGATAATTTAGATTCTTTCAGTAATTTGCATATTTTTGTAGTCACGATTTGACTGTAAAGTTAACGATTTGCTATGGCAGATTTGAATTCAGACAGCGTGTCATTTTATTAAAGTAATTCTATTCAGTAAATTACTTTGACCAATTTTCTGTCATCCTCAAGAAAGAAGAATGATTAAATGATTTTAGAGCGTTAAAATCTATTACGATATCGACGATCTTTGAAATACTAGTCGTCTTATGAACATGATTGCAACATAGACGTTTATCATTGCATTATAGACAATTTTATGAAATATGAACTTTGATTACGATTTATTGAATACACTATAGTAATGAACTTTTGATAGGAGGTTTTCTCAATTATAGATTGGAACAATAATGTTTGCATTCCACAGTCTAATTGTATTCTATTCGACTATTCATACAGTTTAGATGAACTTTGATTGAAGATAGTATTTTTATACTGCGATACTTTGAAGATATTAATCTCAATTTTGATAGACCAGGGAGGAGTGTCTAATCGTATTTGCTATTAAATTTATTTGTGATTGGCAAATTTTTACTTCATATCGATTCATGAATGAAACCCACGAAGGTTAAATAATAACAGTCATTAATACAATTGATGAATATAAGAATTTTTAAAGAGGAACAATGGATGTATAATCGTTAGTTCAGTGGACATGTAAAAGTCGCTGATGAATAATGCCCTTGAATAATGAAGGAGGTTCCCACAGTAATAAATGAAGTTGATGAATTTATAAGTGGAGGTTTTTGTATGTAGTTTGGAGGATTTTTATGCCATATACATGAAGATATATGATGAATTTTGGGCCAATTGTTGTGCAATTTTGTGCGTTTTGAGCGAAGTATTTTCCCGCTGAATGTATTGTTCTGGTTCTTTGAAAGTTATTCATATGAAGATACTGTTAAAATTAACAAGAGTGTTAAATAATTTGAGATGAAGATTTTGAATGGAGGTTACTGTCACAAATAATAATAATTATTATTAAACCTTATTAAACCTGAATTTGACATTTAAATATAACTAACCTTCATTGGTCGATTATATCATCACGATTTAAGTAATTATCAACCGGATAAACGTGTGGTTTAATGTATTTCTTGTATAAATAATATAAACAATATAATATTGTAAATAATTATGTAAATATCTTTGTTAATAATTTGAAATGATAGTGATTAATAGAGGCGTGTATAAATTTTCAATTGTCATTTGACATTGTTATAAACAATTTATTATTGTTATAAATAATTAATGAACTTTTGTTATTAACATTAAGAGTTTTGTTTTTATACTCTAAACAACGCTAATTAAACAAGTGGTTTGAACAAATAAATCATGATGTGGGATTATTGGAGGAATCCACTGGTGTTTGAATGGAGCATTTAAAAGATTTGCGTGATAATATTTCAGTTGAGATGTGAACATTTACGTGTTTTGAAAAGGAGAGCCAAGCTCTGAGGTAACTCGCTTATGCTAGGGTTGAACGAACGGGGAGTCCACTTTGACGATGCAGGTGCATTGCAGCTGGCCCGGACAACTGTATTATAGAGGCCAAGGACGTTTCCATAATAGCCTTGTGGCTATAAATAAAATGTGATGTGTATAAACACGCAAAACAATTGATATATGTGTCTCGTCCCAAATCCCGTTTCCATTCCAAGTGCATTATTATTTTTACGTTACTATGAGCTTGAGAAAGCTGAAACATTGTATGTAGAGTATACAAGTCCTACAGGAGGACATGGTTATATGGACGATGGCTTCTGATTGTCACGTGGATTTTGTTGTTTTATTTTTGTTAAAATCATTCTTTATGTGAAATAAATTATTGTGCAGTTTAAAGTTTCTCGTCTTCGTTCTGGTTCATTTTAAATATCATGGTGGAGGTTATTGTGAGGGCATACTTTAAGTGATCCAGTTGACAACCCAGTCCCCGAGATAAATTTAGGAGGTAAGTAAAGGTAAGTATGAACACCCGTATATTTTGGTGTGTTCCACAATAATTTCTTGTTAACTATTGTGCTCTAATCTCGATAGTATCTGTCAGTGCCATTTTCATTGATGTAGCTGTGCCGGTGCGTTTGATTATTGGCAATCCGATTGAGGGGGCGGATATCTGACAGCCTACTATCCGGATATCGGGTACAGTACCTACTGTAAGGCCACGGCCGCCTCCTTCACTCTTCCTAGCCTATCCATCCCTATCTTCCATCCCTTCCCTCCCTCATGAGGCCCCTGTTCGCTTTGCAGGTGAGGCCGCCTGGGCGAAGTGCTGATCACACCTCCCTAGTTGTATCCATCCCGACCAGATGTTCCAAGCTCCAGGACACTGCCCATAGAGGCGGTAGTGGTGAGTTCCCTCGCTGAGTCCGTGGGAACCACCAACCTAGAGGGTAAATCGACTAAATAAAAAAAAATATATTCTTTAAGCATTTTATATTCATGTGTTTTAATCATCTTGACGTTGTAAAAATGTTTCAGAAATTTTTATTGAGAGACCAAACATTAGACTGTTTTAGGAGAATTTTTTAGTGATTTTGACTGAAGAAGGCTCACAGAGCAGAAACATGTCTCAAAATGTATATTGACATCAAGTGATATATAAAAAGATAATTTTGTATTGTAAAGTGGACATTTGCATAACATAACATAGAATAAATAGTATACACAATAGCATATCCTTGCAAACATCTCTTTCGAATTTCCCATTTTTTAACAACTGACAAAGTATTCCATGTTATGCTATTAATTTGGGTTTACACATTTTAAAGCAACAAAACAAACATTATATTTTGCATATTAAGTCTTTCACGGCCCGGATTATTATTATTATCCGCCGTTCCACCATGGTCCATACAGTAATTTCTAGCAGCTGCTCTCTGGTGACGAACAGAGGAATTTATCTATATTTTTTGTAATCTCCTTGATATACTTTCTTTGGCCACATTGTTTATTTCCATTGAAAAAGGAGGCAAGGTTTCTCCGAAACGTTTGGTTCAAATCAAAATACACACGGCATTAGCCCAAAAGCATGAATTATTTATATAATAAACATTATATTGCTTATATTTAAAGATCATTAATTCACACAAGGTCACTCCAATAAGTATAACCTCTAACTTGAAGTTTTGGCGTCTTGCTGCTTTAAAAAGCCAAACAGAAGCAACTATTTAAATTGATAAATTTCTGACGGCGTTGTTACTGGCGGTTCTTTGGTTAAATTCCATGTTCATTATTGTATCTTGACCGGGAGAGAGATATGTCCGGTCGCCTGTTCGCTGTTGCTCGCTTAGCACCACCCAGGGGTCACGTGTAGGGTACTTTCAGGTGACACCTACGGACGTGAGCAACAATGGACCCCATATCACAAGATAACACGCTTTGATATACAAACTAGCTGTACCCGGCATGCATTGCAATCCCAATCAAAGAAAATGTTGGTGTTATAACTTTGTTTGTTGATGTGCGTTTGGATACACAATTGTTTTTTCTTTTTCCGTTAAGTGCCTCTGAACTTTTGTAAAATGGATTTACTAATACAGAAACATCCGTGGGAGCGTGCACAATAACTCTTCAAAGTTTCATCGCTATTCAGATTAATGGTATATGAACGCATTCGGGACTTTGTTGAAACGATTCGCGCGCTGTCACCCATTTGTTGAATCTACTCGTGTGCTACCTATTGTAATATGGATTTACTAAGTCAGAAACTTTCGCAGGAACATACACAACAACTCACCAAAGTATCATCGCGATCGTATGAATGGTTTATGAACGAATACGGGACTTTGTTGAAACGATTCACACGCCATCACTCATTTGTTGAATCTATTCGTGCGCTGCCTATTGTAATATTGTTTTACTAACAAGGGGAGGATTCGATGCATGGATCACCGATTCGAACCATCTTTAGTACACGTGTAGGGCATGACCAGGCGTATACCAGGTGCAAGTAGTAAGATGCGCTTCTCAGCCGTTTCCGAGTAATTAATTAATTAATTGCAATTACAGTGCGGCGTCTATGTGCGTTGTACGCTAGTAAGAAGCCAACATGCGCGTGGTGCAGCGGTAAGAGCCCTGCTTCGTATGCACGGGATCGCTGGTTCGAATCCCATCGGTGAGCCTTAGCAATAGGTACTTTTTGTTGTTTTTTGTAACCATTGTCAATTTCCAACCAATACCCATAGCAAGAGTCACTGCTTACGGGGTGGTCTAATGGTTTACAGACGTGCAATGAACGGAACAGACTGGGCCTTCAACGTATAAATGTATGCATATACTAGAATACACCTGACCGTGTATAATACCAATGTATTTGCAATGCCGATACTGTACAGTATGAAATGTCACAAACGTTACGATGATTTCAGAATTCCTTTTCCCGCTCACAAAACACGTTATTACAATTGACAGCAAAATGAACATTATTCACGACAACTACAGTTGTACGAATTGCCTATGTTTAAAAAAAAAAAAAAAAAAAAAAAAGGCTCACCGGTGGGATCCCACGCTTACGAAGCAGGGCACTTACCGCTGCAACACGCGCTCCTTGGCTTCATGTTAACGTACAGCGCACATGAACGTCGTACAACAATTACGAATAATTTATAATTAATTTCTCGGAATCGGCTGAGAGGCGCACCTTACTACTTGCACCTGGTATATGCCTAGTCTTGCCCTACAAGTGTACTAAAGATGGTTCGAATCGGTGACCCATGCATCGTATCCTCCCTTGTAAGCCAGAAACGTTTGCAGGAGTGTACACCAACTCACCAAAGTTTCATCGCATTCAGATGAATGGTATATGAACGCATACGGAATTTTGTTGAAAAGATTCACCCGCCATCACTCATTTGTTGAATCTACTCGTGTGCTACCAACTGTGAAATGGATTTACTAAGCCAGAAACCTTCATGGGAGTGTATACAACATCTCATCAAAGTTTCATCGCAATCGGATGAATGGTATATGAACGCACAATAGACGAAGAATCAAACAAACATTCATTTTTATATATAGGTAGACTATATAATAGATATGGGGAGGGGGTACTTAATTGGATGACATGTTCCGATCGTCAAGCGATCATCATCAGTTCCTGCTCACTTAGGCTTTGTTAATGTACGTTGTTTATTAATTACTCTTATGCACAAATATAAACAATGTTCAGATTACATAAGTTTCTAAAGACTTGTGTAAATAGCAAACAGTTAATCCCGTTGAAAAAAAAAATCTTAAAAAATTCAAATAAGATTAGATAAATGTAGAGAGTGAAGAATCATCTTGAATTTTGGACTGATTATTGATAATAATTAGTTACGGTTATTATAGAAAATTCTTCCAATTTTAATGACTATTTACATGTTTTCTCAGTGTCAATTTTATCTATACTAATATAATAAAGCTGAAGAGTTTGTGTGTTTGTTTGTGTGTTTATGTGTTTAAACGCGTTAATCTCTGGAATTACCAGTCGGATTCAATTTTTTTTTAATATGATAGCCTGATTCAAGATGAATAGTTTAGGCTATGTAGCATTAGACTACACTTCTCAGGTAACCTTAAATATTGATTTTTGTTCAGTAAGTCGGAAGAACAAGCGCTCCAGAAAGGCTTCAATAATACCGAAGTCTCTTGTTGCCAGGCAATGCGAGCCGCATCACGTCGCCCCTACCAATGTTCTCGTGCAGAATTGCCAGCTGCTTATAAATTGCAGTCACGGGGAGTAATTAGTGCAAAAAGATTTCTTAGGCCCCTTAAAACAGTTATCTTCATGACAATAGCATGCCTCAGTATAAGGGCGATGGTGTTGGTGCAGTATACTGAGGTTATCAGCTGCAATAAGCATTGGTGCTCTCAAATTTTCTTTCATTTATTCCGATCCTTATCCTTGAGCGCTCCAGTTCTGTAAAACAAATAAATCCACCGGGCGAAGCCGGGCACTACTGCAAGTTTACAGACATAATTGCTAGCTTCTGTATTTGTTGCGTTGTTATTAATGTAGTTTATAAGTCCAAGTAAGTAGGATCTTTATTATGGGGTTTGAAGCCACTTTTCAGTGTTGCCTTAGTAAACAAAAGTTTAGTGCTTTTCAGTCGGTCAACACGTATGTACCCAAACGAGTTGGGTTATACTCTAATCCTGAAAAACAAAAAAACAAATACATGAGATTAATTAATACAATAGGATGACCAGTTTCGATCGTCAAGCGATCATCATCAGATCCATTACACTTAGGCTATAAAATCTATGTTTGAAAATACGGGTGAAAATATTTACATTATGTACACTTATTTAATTGCAGTATTGGTAATGCACCTTGTCGGTATATGTTAGTTGTAATCTATATGACGTTTGGTGAAATTCTAAAATGGTGATAGAACTCCGGAATTTGTATGTTTGGAGTGATTACAGTGCTGGTCTAAACAATGAGGACACCACCCATAAAGTAACTTTTGCCACTTGCCTGAAATGTATTGGTAATGTGCTATTTTCGTAATTATTAATACAACCTACAGAAAATAAGCAGGCGTTTAGTAAAAACACATGGATTTTGGTTGAAAAATACTAAAGTTATCGGCAATTTTTAAGTCCGTATGGTACAAAAATTAACACTTGTATGCAAGGAAACCCTCATCCTAAGAGAAAACGGGGGCACGTACACATTTGAAATTTGGCATATCAATAAACCTCATAAAGACCTATCAAACGTGCAATGTAAAATTATTGAGGAAAAATGTGAGGATGAGTGAGAAAGTGGTACATTTCTCTTGAATTATTTGAAATTTTCAGGAAAAGTCCCAATTTTTATGGGCTTTTTAAAATTTCATGTTTGGCACCAGCGCTCAAATGTTATCACAACCTACTTGATACACGTCTGTTTAGGCGGGAAATGATGTTTGAGAACAGCTAATTGGTTTGTTCTCTGAGCAGCTTGTGATATTTTGAGGATAAGTGCGTACTTCGTCGAGTTCAGGAATTTATTGAAACAAAATGGGCTGTCACTCATCCTGACATTTTTCCTCAATAACTTTACACTACACGTTTGATAGGTATTTATGAGGTTTATTTTTTTCTTTTCTTAGTCGTTTACCCTCCAGGTTGGTGGAACCCACGGACTCAGCGAGGGAACTCACCACTACCGCCTCTACGGGCAGTGTCCTAGAGCTGGGAACATCTAATCGGAGTGGATACAACTGGTGAGGTGTGATTGGCACCTCGCCCAGGAGGCCTCACCTGCAAAGCGAACAGGGGCCTCATGAGGGAAGGTTATGGATGGGCAGGATGGATAGACAAGGAAGAGGGAAGGAGGCGGCCGTGGCCTTGAAGAAGGTACTGTCCCCGATTATCCGGATAGTAGGCTGTCAGATATCCGCCCCCTCAATCGGATTGCCAATAATCGATCGCACCGGCACAGCTACATCAATGAAAATGGCACTGACAGATACTACCGAGATTAGAGCACAGTAGTTAACAAGAAATTATTGTGGAACACACCAAAATATACGGGGGTTCATACTTCAAAATAACAATGGCGGACACTACAAGGCATCGTCTAGAAAGTGCTCTAAAAATCATCGAAAAAGTGATACAAGAAGGAGGTTATAGGAAAAAGGAAGTGAAGAACGACATACAAGAAGCGGTAAGGGAGATTAGAGAGTGTTTTGATTCACTTGCAAGGGAAAGTAAGACAGTTGTTAGTAAAAGTAAGACTCCTCTAGAAGAGGTTATGAATAGCCAAGGAGATGTGATGAGTGAGGAGGTAGACGGCCACCCTGTAGGACAACCAGCGACATCTATTGATAATACGCATGAAGGAGCAGGTCGTGATCAGCGACAATCTGAAACGATATATACCAGGTCAAAGAAATTCGTTGAAGCAACAGGCCGTGGACAGAGACAAATGGTAGAGACATCTACCGAACAAAAGAAAAACGCTTACGATACACGCCGTGACCAGAGACAAACAGAAACGACACCTACCAGATCAAAGAACATCATTGAAGTTACAGGCCAGGAGCAGAGAGAAGCGGTGAAGACCTCTGCCGGACAGGCGAAGAACGTGAACGGCGTAGTGAGGTTGCAGGGAATAGACATGTGCCCTAAACGACAAGTGGAGCTATCTCTTGGCAGAACACAGGACGATGTAGCGAATGAAGACGGGGACAGTCACTATGAAGAACAAACAGAGTCATCTATCGGTTCAACTATGACTCAGTTGGCAGACAGACGGTCAGCACAGGATGTAGATATGGAGGGCCATGTTACGCTCTCTATAATTCGCACTCAGGAAACAGAGGCCAATACACCAAACAAATGTGTCGATCAAATGGCGGTGCCTAACGAACAGAAACAGAACCTTTCTGAAGTTGCAGTACTTTCAAAGAAAGTTGATAACATTATGGATTTCTTATCCTGCACCTTAGAGGGATTAATAGACTCCCAGATTAAAAGAATAATGCATAAAGATGGAGAAAGAGAAGACAGGAAAGAACCGGACCACAAGGAAGAAAGAGGTAATAATCGTACAGGCGGTAGCGGGAACAGCATCGATACCGAGACAGAAATCCCAGTACGCTATGCAACCGTAGTAGATATAGGAGGTCCTAGTTCACGACAACAACCACTACACCATAGCGAGCGCCCCTCTGCCATAACACGGCCAGTAGACGGAGGGCCGGGAGATCAAGACCGAGATCATCTCAGACCCCGCGCACAAAAAAGAATACAGAAGGGTACATCAACGGCGTTCACCGGAAAACTACGTGCTGCAAACAAGACTGCATGGTTATACATAGGACGCGTGAATCCGGATGTAACCTCAAGCGATGTCATGGACCACTTAAAAGACAAGGGAATCAAAGACGGCATAAAATGCGAGGAACTCACCACCAGAGGTGAAAATAAAGCTTTTAAAGTCGGGATCCCCTTCGAGAGAAAGGATGATGCTTATGACCCAAACTTCTGGCCAGCTGATGTGATTTTCCGACCTTTTCGTTTTCGTTTTTGATCAGGAACTCTCGCGAGGTGCAAACAACCAGGAAGTGAAGTTACTTTTATGGAATATTGAAGGCCTGTTAAACGCTACGAACTCAACGCCAGAAAATTTATTTGATCCCTATGACGTCGTAATACTGGTTGAAACATTCTTAACATCAGATTGGAATGCGAGAAATCACTATACAGTGAACAATTTGGCAGAGCAAGGCCTGGTGGGAAGACCGAAAGGAGGAATCACCTGCCTTTTAAAGGTTCAGTTCACACCATTCCAGGTCATGTATAAAAACAACAATGTTCTAGTAGTGAAGACTAAATTGTGTGTGTTAATATGTGTGTATTTTCAGCCAGGATTCACATCTTACCAGATTATAGATGAAATAGGCACCGCTCTGAGTATAACGGAACGGGAGGATAGCATCATTATAGCAGGAGACCTAAATTGTCGAACTGATGTTCCATCACAGAAGACAAGAGAAGTCCTAGACTATTTAGAGGAGGAAGGGATATCACTTGTAAACAACAAAGAACGGAAGACGTATGTTTGTTACAACGGCACCAGCACGATAGATCTCGTCTTCTCGAATCAAGGTAACATAAAGCCAATAAAGCAAGATATAATTCCGATTCCCTACAGGAAACACCAGCTAGTAGAAACAACATTCCAACTCGGTCATGATAGCGGACAGGTGAAGCCCAAAACATTGAAATTTTCAAGGAAGACTCTACACCAGTTCATATATGAGGCCGACAACCAGGCAATCATGGAGAAGGCCCTGAAAGGAGATCTCGACGAAGCAGCAAATATGCTCGAACACCTTTTACAGGGTGAAGTCATACCGGAGGCAGTCATAACGAGAAAATCAAAATCATGGTTTGACGAAACCTGCTACAGAGTCCGTAGGACCACATTGGATGCCCTACACACAGCTCTCGAAGATCCCACCGACGATCATCTAAGGGAATATTCCAATCATAGGAAGACGTACAAGACCCTCATAAAAGAAACAAAGGAACGGTATCAAGAGCAAGAGGAACAAAGTCTGATAGCGGCAGCTGATCAGTACCCCTACAAAGCATTGAGTCCAAGGCAACCGAGATACTGCAGAAGCATCCCTATGGAGACATGGGTGACTCACCTTAGCAATGCACTGCAATATAAGGACACTCGTCCAACTGATACCCCCGAGATTGAGGAGGACATTGATACAGAGATATTTACAACTGAGGAAGTAGAGGCTGCTATTATCAGCTCGAAGAATAATAAAGCTTGTGGACCAGACAATATATGTAACGAGCACCTTAAAATTGCTCTCCCAGTGCTAAAAGAAGCAATAACATCTCTCCTGAATGAATGCCTCAGGCAAGGAAATATCCCGCATAGCTGGAGAAGGTCCACAGTAAAACTGCTGTATAAAGGAAAGGGATGCACCGAGGACCCAAACTCCTACCGAGGTATTGCACTGGAATGTGCGTTATTCAAAATTCTAACAAAACTTTTATGCCAACGCCTTATTAGAGAAATCGATCCTAAGCTCCCGGAGGAACAATTTGGTTTCAGAAAAGGAAGATCTACAACACAGGCTATCCAATGCCTTCTAAATGATATTGAGACAGCTCTGACAGTCCCAAAAGGAAAGCTATATGCCATATTTATAGACTTCTCCAAAGCTTTCGACATGGTCAATAGGAAGATCATCATAGAGAAGCTAGGAAATCAAATGAGAAGTAACAGCTATACAAAACGGCTTATCACAAGCATCCTGGCCTCAAATTACATAGAGATAAGCGACGGAATCACAACATCAAACCCAATAGATCAAACAACCGGTGTATTGCAAGGGGACCCTCTAAGCCCATTACTGTTCATAATCGCGACGGCGGATATCGCACAGGTAGTCTCGGAGAGAGTAATTCTCTATATGTACGCTGACGATATTGTGCTGGCCTCGAGATCGCAAGAGGATCTACAATCTGCATTTGATCTGCTGTTGGAATGGGCGGAAGAGAATGAACTCAGCCTAAACGAAAACAAGACTGTATCAATGACTTTCCGCAAAGGGGGAAAACCAGCAGTTTTTCACACACATAGAAAACCCCTGGAGAGCGTTTCTAACTTTAAATATCTAGGCGTGACACTTCAGACAACGGGCAACGTCTTTACGCTTCACGTTAACGATAGGATCTGTGCGGCTACGAGGGCCATAAATGATATCAGACAGTTGAGAAAACTCTCCGTCAAAACAGCCTTGAAACTCTTCCAGCTCAAGGTTACACCCGTTGTAACATATGGATTAGAGAATATCTGGACACATCTCAAATTGAAACACCTGGAAAAGTTGGAGAAACTAAAAGCGACTTTCTTAAAGAAGGTTCTGTGTGTTTCAAAATACACGCCTTCAAGACTAGTCTATGAATTAACACGTGAATTATATTATGTGGAAGAGCTCCGCCTCCAACTGTCGCTACCGTCTACACCAGCATACGTGCAACTCATGGAGAACCTGAAATCGAAGAAGAGAGACATATGGTGGGATTTCTACATCACTGACGCAATGACCTGCAATGATTGGAAACGGGGAGGCTACGAACTAAGACATACTGTTACACGCTTTGCCATACATGGCTTTCACCATAAGCTGTGCAAGTTAAAGAAGTTTCACCAGCCAGACGCAGACTGTGTATGTGAACGTTGCGGCAAATGTTGCGAAAGATATCATGCGATGTACTGTACATATAGACTTGAATCTCTGACGTCCTTCTGTTGTAATGAATAGTTTATTATGTTTCATTTTGTCTGTATCATTCCTTTGGCTATTAGCTGCAATAAATATTTTATTATACTTACCTTTACTTACCTATTCAAATTAATCTCGGGTTTGGGTTGCCAACTGGATCACTTAAAGTATGCCCACACAATAACCTCCACCACGATATTTAAAATGAACCAAGACGACAACAAGAAACTTTAAACTGTACAATAATTTATTTCACATAAAGGAATCATATGACAAAATAGAACAACAAAATAAACGTGGCGATCATAAGCCATTGTCAATGTAATCATGTCCTCCTGTAGGACTTGTAGACTTTGCATACAAAGTTTCAGCTTTCTAGCTCAAAAGAACGTAATAATAATAATACACATGGAATGAATAAGGGAGTTGGGACGAGACATATAGCAATTGTTTTCCTTTTAATAAACATCACACTTTATTTATAACTGCTAGGCTGCTATGCAGGTGACCTTGGCCTCTAACATACAGTTGTCTGGCCAGCTGCGATCCACCCTGCATCATATCGCATGCTCGCATCGTCAAATGGACTCACCTATCCAGCCAACGTTAGCATATGCTAGTTGCATCAGAGCCTAGCTCCTTTTCAAAACACTTTAAACGTCCACACCTCAACTCAAATATTATCACGCAAATCTTTTAAATGCTCCATCCAAATATCACTGGATTACTTTAAGAATCCCAAAACTTGTTTAATTATAAATTCCAATGTATAATTAGCGTTGTTTAGAGTATATTAACAAAACGTTAAATGTTTATAACAAATACTCATTAATTATTTATAACAATATAAATTGTTTATAATATTGTCTAACGACAATTGAAAAATTTATACACTCCTCTCTAAATTCCTTTCATATCAAATTATTATTAAAGATATTTACATAATTATTTACAATATTTATATTATTTATTTTAGAAATACATTTAACCACACGTCTATCCGGTTGATAATTACTTAAATCGTGATGATATAATCGACCAATGAAGGTTAGTTATATTTAAGTTATAGATTCAGGTTTAATAAGGTTTAATAATTATTATTATTATTTGTGACGGTAACCACCATTCAAAATCGTTATCTCAAATTATTTAAACACTCCTGTTAATTTTAACAGTAACTTCACATGATTAATTTTCAAAGGACCTGGACAATACACTCGGCGGAAAAATACCTCGCTCAAACGCACAAAATTGCACAAAAATAGGCCCAGAATTCATCATATATCTCAATATATATGGCATACAAAATCTTCCACATACAAAAAACCTCCACTTATAAATTCATTAACTTCATTCTTATTACTGTGGGAACCTCCTTCACTTATTACAGGGCATTATTCATCAGCGACTTTTACACGTCCACTGAACTAACGATTATACATCCATAGTTCCTCTTTAAAAATTCTTATATTCATTAATTGTATCATAACTGTTATTATATTTAACCTTCGTGGGTTTCATTCATGAATCGATATGAAGTAAAAATTTGCCAATCACAAATAAATTTAATAGCAAATACGATTAGACACGCCTCTCTGGTCTATCAAAATTGAGATTAATATCTTCAAAGTAACGCAGTATAAAAATACTATCTTCAATCAAAGTTCATCTAAACTGCATAATAGTCGAATAGAATCCAATTAGACTGTGGAATGCAAACATTATTGTTCCAATCTAGAATTGAGAAAAACTCCTATCAAATGTTCATTACTATAGTGTACTCAATAAATCGTAATCAAAGTTCATATTTCATAAAATTGTCTATAATGCAATGGTATTTCAGAACTGACGATAAATGTCTATGTTGCAATCACGTTCATAAAACGACTAGTATTTCCAAGATCGTCGACAACGTAATAGATTTTAACGCTCTAAAATCTTTTAATTATTCTTCTTTCTTGAGGATGACAGAAAATTGGTCAAAGTAATTTACTGAATAGAATTACTTTAATAAAATGACACGCTGTCTGAATTCAAATTTGCCATAGAAAATCGTTAACTTTACAGTCAAATCGTGACTACAAAAATATGCAAATTACTGAAAGAATATATATTTTATATCAGTCTCAACTGATCCAAAATTATTTCAATATGCCAATGACATAACAATGTCTGAATAAATCGTAGAAAAAGGCATAACTCAACAAAATGTACTGAGTACAGAAATATCAAGCAAGAATATGGGGCAAAATATATGGGACAGAAAATATGGGAAAAATGGTTGCTCAGATATCGCTAAATGGCTCAAATAAAACAAGAAACGTTCACGACTACCTTATCTGTTGATTGAAGTTCTAGAGGAAAATTTCCCAAAGAAGACTGCTGATAGTTCCATTTCACCAACGTAAAGGTGTGCTCCGGCCTCGAACCTGGAACCAGCGCCCTCGGAGAATAGAACTGCTTCCTCCTCCGGAAATTGCACTGCTCCGTGTATACGATAGACATCCTTCTGGCAAAACTCTTCTTTGTGAGCCGGGTCCACCCTGGCCTCTCTTGATAGTTCCCTGAAGTTCTGGTAGAAATTCGCCATGAAGTTTATTGCAATCATTTCCGCAGAAATATTCATATTTGTGGAGTATGAAAATATTTCCACTGCCATTTGATATTATTCAGCGATGGATTACGACGCATGAGTGTAGTTGGATGTTCACTACATGCTCGCTTTTGTAGAAAGACGATTAGCGCAGTTCCATGCTGCTATTTCACTCCATTTATGTATGTCCCAATTGCATTAAAGGTTTAGCCTTTCATCTCCACTTCAGTTATAATCATAGTTGAAAGAACTGCCATATTATATTGTTCCATTCTATAATGTAGCGTTGTATCACCAAATGCAATATGTAGTATCACGGTTGCAATACCCGCGTCAGCCGTAGCGTAGAATGTGATATTATAAAAGTGCTTCTCAGGTGGCGAGAAAATCACTTTTGTTGGCAGTCTTAACATGCCAATATCTTCCAAATTATAATCGTGAAAATGTTCAACTTTATTACACACTTTAATACTGTAATGCACAATAGATTTAGCTTAAAGGCAGTCGCTAACTCTTGATATATTATCTGGTAGACTCGTTTATGAGTGCGTTTCAACTTCGCCTAGTTTCAATCACCGTAAAATGGAACTGCTGCACTGCTCCGTGCTCGTTCGATGCGGTGGGCTTTACCACACATGCTAAAGACGACTTGCTTCACTGAATCACTCGAAAACGACTATATGATAATCAGCAAAACCACTATATGACACGAGAAAATGAGATATGAGAGCTTCTCTCTGCTGTGCAAGACCTTTTATCAACTTTTTAAGGGGTGTATCCATCCCTTCCATAGCTTGTCCCTCCGTCATTGCTAGAAATTCTAACTTTGACTATACTTGACGGATTTTCAAATGTCAAAAACTCAAAATTAATTTCTTCAAAATTCCAAATCAATGCCATAACTGAAAATAGTTTTCCACAATTCTGCATGCCAAAAGTAATTAAATATGATAGTTTCAGTAATCTCCGTCTCCCTCCAAACTATCATTCATTGGTTCGAGTCTTTCCTCCAATAGCGTAACTTCTTCCTTAGCACAATTCTTTGTTTCCCTGCGACTGCGTCGTAAATCTCAGATCTTTCTCGAACAAAATCATGACGTCACCAAGAATCTCAGCTCAATCAGCTTACTTGCATGAAGTCTGCGTCATCCGTGCCTACGTCATGAATATCCACGTCACAACTATGACAGCCATAACTTTCTTCATATTTGCCAATACAGCCGCCGTGGTCTCACTATAATTCAATTTAGGGGGGCAGTACCATCCCGGCATTTGCCCGAAGACGAAGTGGGAAACCACGGAAAACCACTTCGAGGATGGCTGAGGTGGGAATCGAACCCCCTCTACTCATTTGGAACACCCGAGGCTGAGTAGACCCCGTTCCAGTCCTCATACCATTTTTCAAATTTCGTGGCAGAGCCGGGAATCGAACCCAGGACCTCGGGGGCGGCAGCTAACCATGCTGACCGCTACGCTACGGAGGCGACTATGAGGTTTATTGATATGCCAAATTTCAAATGTGTACGTGCCTCCGTTTTCTCTTAGGATGGGGATTTCCGTGCATACGAGTGTTAATTTTTGTACCATAAGGTAGGCCTACGTAAAAATTGCCAATAACTTTCGTATTTTTCAACCAAAATCCATGTGTTTTTACTAATCTCCTGCTTATTCTCTGTAGGTTTTATTAATAATTACGAAAATAGCGCATTACCAATACATTTCAGGCAAGTGGCAAAAGTTACTTTATGGGTGGTGTCCTTATTGTTTTGACCAGCACTTTATATGTTTGTAAATGGTCAATTTGACCATACTGTTGATCCTCAGTTAATAGAAAAGACTGTGGTTCATCAATCTCTTGACTCCTGTTGTTCTTGTGAGTCTTCCCAGTAGTCCTAGTTCAGGGCTGGATGCTTACATAATGTGGACGTTCTAGCCAGAACGACACTTCTCACCTCGACCTTCTGAAGAAGCGGCCGCTGTGACACACTCGAGCAGTTATTTTTGCAGTGCGATGCGTAGTTGTTTTTACGGAATACGTTGGTATGTTCATGAATGGATCTCTGTGGGTCAAGCCAAGCGGCACCTGACGTGTCGACCTTGCCTTACCTTCCCGAGCACGGTGCGGTGTATTTATAATTGCAAAGAGGGGACGAAAATGGATTAGTGTGAGATAACTGTAAAGCTAGCTTCCTCGTTGGATCGACGTTAGTGTACACCTCCTTTTCCCATTATTGCGGGTTCGTCTCCTGGAAAAGTCCACGACATTCCGAGGAGTACGATATTGGTTGGTAAAAGACCTCTCGTTATCACGTTTAGTGTCCACAAGACTAAATTAATTAAATCACAACACTGGTCATGGTCACCCAATAGTTCCGGTTTCGCTGCTGGCTGATATTTTAAGCAACAGCGTAGATACTGGCTCCAAGTCAAAATATGAACTCGAGGTAGTTGAGCCCTTAAAATAATAATAGTAATAATAATAAAATTTATAATAAAAATAACAATAGTAATACTTATAATAATTATTATTTTTAGTAGTAGTAGTAGTAGTAGTAGTAGTAGTATTAGTAGTATGGATTCAGAGAATTGTATTTTTATGACCACAATGATGCAAATGAATGCTTTGGGCAATTAGGTCGTGTAATATACAAATAGTAGAAACCATGTATACCAGTATATACGTAAGTTAGAGAATTAAAATTATGACCCCAGTGTGAGAACAGCGTACAAGCCGGATGTCACGGATTCGTGTCCCACTTGGATCAGATACTCTAACTATCTAACTTCCATCTACAGACTCGAAATCGGTTCCCATTTAAAAAACGACACTTGACCATCAAATTACCATCCAAACGTTTTCCAAATAAACCATGACATATAGCATGTTCTTTCACCCTTAATATCACTCAACTTTTATTTGAGAGAGTTCTTTTTACAACGCTTAGTTTTTGAGATATTGTACAGTCTCAACTTACGTGGTCCACCCTGTATAAGTTCGTCAACATTGCAAGCAAAATTCGTCTTTCATTCTGCTTCTTGGAGCAGTAGCCTATAACCTTCATATCTGATTACTGCATTATGTTAAAAGATTATTAGCCTATTTTCATTTATAAAAAATAGGCTTATGAGATCACCTTTTGTCCGTGTGTGTGTGCGCGCCCGCGCGCGTGTTTGTACCCCCCTCTAATAACTTCTAACGATTTCAATGAAACTCGGTAAGGTCATAGTACTATTTTCGCTGACCCTAACCGAGACCTTCAAATTGTATTACGTCTCACCAATCCAACATGGCGGCTGTGTGAAATATATCAACGGCATTCTATATCTCCGAAATTATTACTGATATCACCCAGAAATTTTTTACGGTGATAAAGAGCACTACTGAAAGTTTACCTATGTGACTTCCAAAAATCTGATAACTACAAAACAAACATGGCGGCCAAGCGAATTTGAAACATTTAAATAGACTTTTCTCGCGATTTAACCATCCGAACGCAGTGAAACTTGGTACAGCAAATGTTTATACACATTGTAATGCACTGACATATAATTTAGTTCAATTGTTTACATAACCTCAAGATGGCGGCTATGCAAAATATTAAAATTACGTTTTAATTTCTTGTGTCCGAATCATGCGATCGAAGTCAAAGTTTGAATACTGAACCTACGCATTAATCGTCATCTAATGTTGGATAACTCAATGTCCTAAATATATAAAAATCCAACATGGTGACCATCCGAAGTATTTAGACGGTTCTCAATATCTAGTAATCTATGACAGCAATCAAACTGATATTTTGTATGTGTATAGATGCTATAAACATAAGTTCACCTATGGGGCGTTCAATAACCTGGTGAGCACAAATCCAACATGGTGGCGACGTGAAATGTAAATGTTCAAATGGATGATTCTCGCCATTTAACCATCCGATCGCAGTGAAACTTCGTACGGTATATGCTTATATATATTTTAATCTACTGGCATCTAATTCATTATTTTCATAACCACAAGATGACCGCTGAGCGACATTTTAAAATCTCGTTCTTATTTCTTGTGACCTAATCATGCGATTAAATTTGAATAAAACACCTACACACATTAACTTACTTCATGTAATAGAACATAACTCAAAGGCCTATATATACAATTCCACAAGGCGACCATCCAAAACGTTTAGACGGTTCTCAATATCTACGAATCTATTACAGCAATCAAACTGAAATTTGGTATATTGATAGAGAAAAAAAAAGGAAGCTTGTGGTTTAAGGTGACCGTTATTCTCGAGATCATGACCCACGGGACCTCCTCTTTACGTGGAATCCGAACCACAGGACATGGCATTTCACTTCGAAAATATCACATGCAATGACCGGGAATCGAACCCAGACCGCCTTGGTGAGAGGCATACAGCTAGACCGCTGAGCCACCCCCTATATTGATAGAGACAATTAACATAAGTAGGATATATGAAAATAGGCTATATAGTTCTTCGCGGAACTACTTGTTTTTATGTTGAACTAGCAGAAGTACCCGCTCTTCGAACGGTCTTCGGTATTAATAATCAGACGTTATCAATATTGAGCTACTGTTGCAATGGTTAGGGACTTGATATTCCTTCATACGTTTATCAGAGCGAAGTTAGTTCTCTGGGAATATCACAGACACTTTTAATTTATGGGCCTTAAAATGTGGTTTCCGAAGACTCTTTATAGACTCTCGAATTTTGTGTCTCACATTGAGAAGCGCAACATATGCTTTGGTCGTCCTTCTAGGATAATTTTTATATTTCGCCTATTTTAGCATGTATTTTGAAAAGTTTTTTTTCCTATACCAACCCTTCTATGAGAAGTACGTTGAAGAGTTTTATAAATGATTGGTGTATTGACTCTCATGGATACCTAATTTTACGATGCTCCAAACATTCGAACACGAGCTATAAGCGTACATAAAGATACACATAAAGTATGCCTAACTTCGGAGGGGAAGTAAAGCCGGCGGTCCCATGTCATAGATTTATGTCATGTAATAGAACCTTCCGCTAACTACAATTGTGTGAAGCTAAATTTGTTGGTTAGATTTGATTAACGCTCTATCAGTTCCAAAGTTTGCCACCAGGTGCCGGTTGAGGTGGCATCTAGTAGCCAAGTCACAGCTAGGTGTCGTTGACGGTAGCATTTGGCAGCAAAAGTAGGAACTACTGGAAATTGATCGTCTGCAGTCCTTACCTGAAATACAGATAACACACACACTAATACAACCATCACAATTAACACTGGTTATCAGACAGATTCTACACACACTCAAAATACACGAGGCTATGTGAACGCGTTGTCGCAGCTTTTAAACTGAGCAACCAACCAACCAACCTACAACATATCACGCAGATGTCCGAATATGGATATATCAACCACACAGTATCAAACAAAATCATCCTTACGATGAACCCGTTTGTAGAAAAAAAATGAATGTGCTCAATCTAAATTCACCTAACGTGTACTTCCTGACGTGAAAATAAATTTGAAAATCTCGTAGACGAAACGCAATACACCTCACATAAAGACTGACCCTCACCGTTGTGTAAAGTCCCCATCCACAGGAAGACACCTTTAACAAATTATATAGGCTTGTGGTGCATGAATATTCAGTTTTTTTTAAATCCTCCAATGGCCCAAATTCCTAATAGCCGCAAAAAATACTATTTCAATTCTGGAATTTTTGAAAATGATGTTGCTGTTTGGAGATATAATTCTGTACGACATATCACACGTATAAATCACGTGAAAAATTATACGGTACCCCTTGACCCCCTTAAGCGCATTGATGAATTTTACAGTCTAAGTTGGTTCCGTGATAACCTTATAGCCATTTGAAATCTTTCACAGAATTGTAATAAGTGGAGTGGCATTGGTTTTTACAGAATTAGATGGAAAGTTGGATGTCTTCTCTTGAGAACCTGTTGTCATTGTTGCCGGCTTGCATTCCTTCATTAGTCTATTAAATTCAATTAGTTTTCTGGGAATATCTCAGAAACTGTTGGTTTTAGAGCCTTAAAATGTAGTTTTCGGGAACCCTCGAGTTTTGTTTCTGACACCGAGGGGCTAAAAATGAGCTTTGTCTCGTCGTTGTATGCCATAATATAATAATAATATTAATAATGATAATCATACTAATATATGAGAGCCTCCGTGGCTCAGGCGGCAGCACGTCGGCCTCTCACCGCTGAGTCCGTGGTTCAAATCCCGGTCACTCCATGTGAGATCTGTGCTGGACAGAACGGAGGCAGACAGGTTTTTCTCCGGGTACTCCGGTTTTCCCTGTCAACATTTCCTTCCAGCAACACTCTCCACTATCATTTCATTTCATCCGTCATTCATTTAATCATTGCCCCAGAGGAGTGCGTCAGGCCTCGGCAGCCGGCACAGTTCATATCCTCGCCGCTAGATAGGGGCTTCATTCATTCCATTCCTGACCCGGTCGGAGACTGGAAGCAGGCTGTGGATTTTCATTTTTCATACTAATATATAAAAATGAGATGGTGTGTGTCTGTCTTTCTGTCTGTCTGTCTGTTACCTAATAACGCAAGAACCACTGGTTCGATTTAAATGAAATTTTGCATGGATGTAGCTGAAATACCAGGTTTACATATAGGATACTTTTAATTTCGATATTTTGCACTATTCAGAAATGGCGACCATTTTAGTGACGTCACTACACCCTTTGGTTTCAAAATTTCATATTTCCATATCAAATAAAAAGAGAACGGTAGGAAATAGCAAACTTTTGATGGCACATACGAGCTTTGAAATTTAATTCCTATCCGAAAGGTCCTTATCACTTTTCGTGTATCTCCAACGGTTAGTGAGTAAAACCTACTTTTGTGACGTCACTACACCCTTTGGTTTCAAAATTTCATATTTCCATTTCAAATAAAAAGAGAACGCTAAGAAATAGCAAACTTTTGATGGTGTACACGAGCTTTAGCATTTAATTTTCTATCCAAAAGGTTCTTATCACGTTTCGTGTATCTCCGACGGTTAGCGAGTATAACCTAAATTTGTGCAATAAAACACGGTCAACACCGAGCGGTGCAGTATATCTCTATATATATAAATGGAAAATTTATCTGTTTTTTTTCTGAATTTCTACGGAAATTTGAGTTATTTACACGTTTCAGACTGTTTTATGATAGATGCGCGCGAAAATAATGTTTTGGTCTGTCTGTCTGTTTGCTTGATTGTCTGTGGACAACTTTGTTCCCTTATAACTCGAGAACGGCTGGGTGTATCAACGTAAAATTTGGTACAGATATCCATCAGAGGCACGACACTAATCATTGATGTAACTCTTCTCTATACCTCTCATAAAATACATGCTGAAATAGGAGTAGAAGGACGAGACAATGCTCATTTTTAGCCCCTCAATGTGGGAGACAAAACTCGGGGGCCCTAAAAGCACATTTTAAGGTCCTACGTCCAACCGTTTTTGAGATATTCCCAGAAAACTAATTTAATTTAATAAACTATGAACGAATGCAAGCCGATAACCATGGCAACAGATTCTCAGAGATCCATCTATTGCTGTAAGACGCAATACAATTCCATTAATTACATTAGTGTGAAAGTTTGCAAACGGTTAGATGGTTATTATGGAACCAAATTAAGCTGTAAATTTCATCAATACGTAAAATGCGCTTAAGGGGGTCAAGGGGTAGTCTAGATTTTTTTCACGCAATTTACATCTGCGGGTGTGGTATTGTGCCCTTTCAGCAAGAAATATGCAAATCACAGTATGCCAGCATTGCTCAATTCGGGATTTTCGGGGCTGCGGTAAGTTCTCCCACTCTGTGACTTACACATTTTGGATTAAATAGAGGATACACTTGCAAAAATAACAACAAAATCAACTCCTATTTTAACACATTCAATTAATCAAAATTATGGCGCTACAAACAATAAAACAAATAAACTACTGACCAATATCTTTCTACTTGTTCAAAGTGAACAAGGAATAGCATAAGAATAAAACAAATATTAAATTAAAACACATGGTTTTCTTTAAAACCAACAATTCACGATTATTTTCACTTCCATAAAGTACCTATCTTAAAGTTCCATATAACTACGAGCTTCTTTGGCTCGATACTTTTCCATAATAATGGTGTCATACTTTCGTACACCTCAAGAACTATTTTATCTTTTCTTATCATCAAAACAAATATATAATTACATTTAAAATTACATGTTAATTATCTACTTCAATATTTGGGCACTTCACATGTTCTCAGCATTTACCACCTCTCTCAAGTTTTGCAATTTCACTACGGTGATCGGGAAACTACCTGTGTACTCCAGAGTTATAAAGATTACTTGACAAAGTCAAAAACTATGATTACTCCCGAAATCTAGTTACCTTCATAAAACTCGTGGATTCCTTATTTCCATACAACATTGCAATAGGGATTTTTTGTTTAATTCATTTGTCTTATAAGACCATTATCACATAAGAAAACTACGATCTGAACTGGCAAGCAATAATATCAATCTACAAGGACCTCGGTTCAACGCCCGGGTCATTAACAACTTTTAAACACTCACGGTGTATTTAGCACTTCTTACAAATAGCCTTTTCCCCAACCCTCATGCGGCTAGGGTCTGGTCAATTACTTGAGCGTGATTTATGACTGTGTGGGAACCCTCCCGTCTCGTCTGCCGTTGGAGCTCTCCTCAAAGCTTTAAAAACAAACCTTCCTTTTCTTTTTCAGTTCTATGGAGAGACCTGGCATTTAACTTCTCTTTTCACTTTCAACAATATTCTTTGGCTCATAAACCACTCTCGTAACCTTGGCATTTATTAATTATGAAGGGTCCTCGTTGATTGGGAAGAGTAATACACATTCTACGACGAATAATAAGGGGCTTTAACAACAAGAGGATTCTAGGTTCGAATCTCTTAACATGCCTCGGGAACCATTTCCACATTGGAGGACTTATACAAAATGCGATTTAGGGTCTAGCCGTAGCTTACAGGACCTACGCTCAATAATACCATACATTTGCTCCCTTTATATAATAACACACACATGGCCTCGTGATCTACGTCACAATTAGAGGACTTACAACATATCTCAATTCAATACAATCAACTACCCCTCATAAGTAATTTACCAAGTACATTTAAAATCTACGCATTCCTAGCGTGACTTTTTATTTAATTGCGTTCCATTGCGCTACACATTACTTTACGGCCAAATGTCTTCCAAGGAACTGATAAGTTTCATAGTAACAATTGATACATATCTCAATTCTTATATTAATCTTTTCCGTTGACAATAAATCGCTCCATTTTTAAGAACATGCATTCACATCATGTCTTATACATTTGTTAAGGCTCCAACGCTCTATATTTTTATATCATTCAATTTAATCTTTATTTAGATTTCTTTACCTTGTTATTATTATTATTATTCACATCATGTCTTCATTCCTTACAAAAGCTCAAAAGCTATTTCTTTCATATAATTCAAATTTACCTTTATTTAAATATCTTTGTTATAATTATTATTATTACGCTTGCTTTTATAACATTCGTCGAATACACTGATATTTTATTCCATGCATTTCCTCTACAGGATTTATTCTTTCACATAATTATTTATTATTTCTCAACACTTTATTTTTTGTTCAGATCGCGTTCTTATTTAGTTATTATTCATTTAAAAAATCCCTTTTACTCAACACTCCGGTGGAATTTTACACAAAAAATTTCCCCGACACCAAAACATAATGAAAATCTTTACTCACATGTCTAAGGTCGTTTTCTGACCTTTATTCTCGAACGATGCGTCATTTTGGCCCACCTTCTTGACTTACTCCATATTGTACAAATTCATCTCGTGTACACACATTTCTTGACACATATTCAATACATTTAACACTAGCAACATTTTTGATACACTGGTGTATCCGTTTAGAACACACATTAAAACACTAAAAAATATTACTCTGGTACATATTAACACACATCACTTTGCATAAAACACTTTCAATGATACTCTTAATTTTTTTCTTACAATATTTACACTTCACTTCTATCACACGAGCGTATCTCAACGATTTTGACGATTTCTGTCGGCTGTTGACGATCCCTGATATGAATCTTATCGACCTGCATTGGACGTGTGATTTTACTCGTTCAAAGTTCCTCTCTCCTACAGTGGAAACTACAGGTTTCAGTCTCTCAAAACCGCTTCTATTGTCTATTACTCGGCTTCACTTTATCTGCTTTTACTAGGCGATAAATGTCTTTACTTTGCCGTCACCTCTATTTATATATGGTGGTCTATCGCTCCCTATAGTTTCTATATCTTGGCCTCCTTTCGAGGACCGTACACTGTCTATCGTACCATATAGTTTCTATATCTTGGCCTCCCTTCGAGGACCGTATACTGTCTATCATATATTATTTGACGTTTCCTCACTAGAGTACGTTTTCCCTCTGGTTTCGAACCTAAGTTCCTAAGTTCCTTTTGCTAGAACTTCTATCTTTCGCGATCGTAATTTCTGTTTATTCTTGTCCTTTACAGGACTTAGTGTCCTTAACAATGTCTTTACTGGACGTAACGCCGTTTATTTGTTGGAGTTCTTATACTTCGTAACTGTATCGAACTAGTGTTCTTCTGGAACTCGAAGTTCCCTACTGATCGCTGTATCTTACTTTGACGATATTGCTTTTAAAGTCCGTATATTTAGTGTTCTTTATACTTTAAGACTCTTCAGAGTCTCGAACTGCTAACCATCAGCGTAGCGCACTCATATCGTAACTGGCCTACACTGGGCGAACTTGTAGCATAGCCTCCCTCAGGAGTCTCAAGTCGAACGATGTGATGCTCCAACGTCACGCCCCCCTGGACGGACTAATAATGCCTGCGGTGTGATACAGAGTGACGCCCCCTGTCGGAATGACTGCACTGCCTTGATGCAGAGTGACGCCCCCCTGGGCTATCGGAAACTGCATGTACGATGTGATGCAGCACCTCCGCTCACGGTGTGCTTGTAGACTGCATGTTTGGTCTGGCTCTGCCAGGAGCTTTATACTGTTTAGCCACAACAAGATAAAACTCTAGTCCTTTTCGTGACCAACTTTTAAAATAATTGTCGCACAATTATAAAAATGATATCTCCAGAAAGCTCGTCTTCCAAACGTAAAATGATCTTCCTGTGCATGGAAATCGATCGTGCATTTCTGAGATATTAATTAATTTTTAGTCTTCAACTGTGTGGGTGTTGCTGTTCATTTTTAATTCTCCCACTCCTTGGGTCCCGGTGAATTCCCAATGACGTATGCTGCATTTGCACTTTTCTCCTGGACTATTATTAAAGGGTTTTTCTTTACACAAACATCTCTAATTCGAAATGATTCACCGTACTGTATTTGTTTACTTATTTTTATACTCGTAAACGGGTAAAATTTAATTATTCTTGTTCTGACTCAGCGGCGAGGTTGCCGTTTTCCTGCAACGTAAGAGCAATTTCCGAGTCAAGCTTCTTCGTCTTACAGTCCAAATTTTCCACTCGTTCTATTTATATCCATGACTGGCTCCTTATAAATGTCAAGAGGCATGAGCTCATCTTATGAACACCTGGTCCTGCAGCTTGCGCAATGTTAGGCTAGAATCCTGGCTTAAAATCTCTCTCCGTTCCCTTAGAAACTCTATGATTCTTTTATTCATTTCTCAAAATACATGGATTCGACCCCTCTTGGAGCCTATGGTACATGGGTTCAGTATGGCAGGTCTGTTATATTCCTATCCCTATGTTATATTATTATTATTAGTATTACATTATGGCGTACAACGACGAGACAAAGCCCCTCGGTGCCAGAAATAAAACTCGAAGGTCCTCGAAAACTACATTATGAGGCTCTTAAACCAACAGTTTCTGAAACATTCCCAGAAAACTCATTAAGTTTAATTTAACAAACTAATGAAGGAATGCAAATCGGTAACCATGACAACATTATCTCAAGGGGGTGGCATCCAACTTTCCATCTATTTCAGTAAGAAGCAATTTATTACATTTATTACATTTCTGTGAAAGTTTGCAAATATAAGGTTATCACGGAACCAACGTAGACTGTATAATTCATCAATGCAATTAAGGGGGTCAAGGGGTAACCTAGGATTTTTTCATGCAATTTTCACGTGCGACATATAGTGCAGAAGGTCTATTATATCTCCAAACAACAACATTATTTTCAAAAATTCCTGAATTGAATCAGCATTTTTTGCGGCTTTTAGGAATTTGGGCCATTTGAGACTAAAGAACCTGAATTTTCATGCACCACAAGCTTTTATATTTTATGAAAGAAGTCTTCCTGTGTATGGGGACCCAACACAACGTAGAGGGTCAGTTTTTATGTGACGTGTATTGCGTTTCATCTACAAGGCTTTCAATTCTATTTCATGTCAGGAAGTACACGTCAGGTGAATTTAGTTTGAGAGCACATTTCAACTAATCTTTTTTTTGTCGACATACGGGTTCATCGTAAGGATGATTTTCTTTGATACTGTGTGGTAGATATACCCATATTTGGATTTATGGGTGATATGTTGTAGACAATAGTATTGTCTGTCTGTCTGTCTTTCTGTGTATCCTTATGTACGCCTATAACTCATGTTCGGATGCTTGGTGCATCGTAAAATTAGGTATGGTAAACATGAGTCAATACACCAATCATTTATAAAACTCTTCACCGTTCATTTCATGCAGTAGAAGGGTGGATATAGGGAAAAACTTCTCAAAATACATGCTAAAATAGGCGAAATATAAAAATTATCCTAGAAGGACGACCAAAGCATATGTTGCACTTCTCAATGTGAGGCACAAAATTCGTGAGTCTATAAAGGGTCTCCGAAAACCACATTATAAGGCCCTTAAATTAACAGTGTGTGTGATATTCCCAGAAAACTAACTTCGTTTTGATAAACTTATGAAGGAATGACAAGCCGCTAACCATTGCAACAGTAGCTCAGTTGATAATGTCTGGTGCGTCTCTAAAAGCAACAGTACTTAAAAGGGACGTAACACCAATAACATTATTATTATTATTATTATAATGTCTGGTGTTAACACCGAACACCGTTCGAAGAACGGGTACTTCTGCTAGTAATATTATAAATACAATATAGGGATAGGGATATAAAAGACCTTCCGAACCACACCCGCACGTGAAAATCGCATGAATAAATTCTAGTGTACCCCTTGACCCCCTTAAGCGCATTATACGTATTGATGAATTTTACAGCTTAGTTTGGTTTCGTGATAACTTTATAGCCGTTTGCAAACTTCACAGTAATGTAATGAATGGAACTGCATTGCGACTCATAGAAATAGACGGTCCTATGAGATTCCGTTGCCATGGTTACCGGCATGCATTCTTTCATGGATTACTAAATGAAATTGGTTTTCTGGGAATATCTCAAAAACTGTTGGTTTTAGGGTCTCAAAATGTGGTTTTCGGCGGACGGGCCCCCGAGTTTTGTTTCTTACATTGAGGGCTAGAAAATAAGCTGTGTCTCATCCTTCTACGCCTATTTCAGCATGTATTTTAAGGGGGTAGGCCCTCTTTTATGAGACTTACGGAGAAGAGTTACATCAATGATTAGTGTGGTGCCTCTGATGGATATCTGTATCAAATTTTACGTTGATCCACCCAGCCGTTCTCAAGTTATAAGGACTCAAAGCTGCCCAGAGACAGACAAACAAACAAACAAACAAACAGACAGACAGACAAAACATTATTTTTGCGCGCATCCATCATAAAACAGTCTGAAACGCGCAAATAACGCAAATTTCCGTGGAAATTCAGAAAAAACAGACAAACTTACATTTTTTATATACAGTATATAGAGATTATAACATCAGGACAATAGCTGACAACTTACCGACGTTAATGTATTTCTTGTTTCTGGTGTTAGTTTTTCAGGCTGATACTGTGTCTGTATGCTCTCTTTTGTATATAAGTTTTATAGTATTCTTTCTTTCTTCCTTCGGTTTGCCCACTTATGGAGCGCGTTTGTACTTGTTGACTTGGGTTGATGGTGTTTACGTCTTCTTCACCTCTCAAAATCTCCTCATGAACTCGCTATGCCCCTTCTTACGTTCTTCCGTCCATTTTTTCCAGTGGTATTTTTAGCTATTGTTACTTTCATTTAGACTATTATTATTTATACTCGTATTGTGAATGTTATATGTAACGTATTTCATGATATTATACAAATTCAACTGGTTGATTATGATATGTTACGATATATCATATGATTTTAATTCAAACGAAATGTACTATGTTTAGATGGGTAGATACGGTTACGAATGAAGAGGTCTTAAGACGGTTGGGAGAGGAGAGATATTTATGGCGACTGCTAATGAAGAGAAGAGACAGGTTAGTAGGACACATACTAAGACATCCAGAAATAGCAAACTTAGGTATGGATGGAAGGGTCGAGGATAAGAACTGTAGGGATTGACCAAGGTTATAATATGTTGAACAGATTGCCTCGGATGTAGGGTGTGGTAGCTATGTAGAGATGAAACGATTAGCTCAGAGCGGGGAAGCATGGAGGGCTGCATCAAACCAGTCAAAAGACTGGAGACTCAACAACAACAACAACAACAACAACAACAACAACAACAACAACAACATCTATGTTTCTAAGACCTAGTCCTATTGTATGTAGGGTGCTGCAGTAAAGGAGCTCTTCAGCTCTAAGTGAAACCGGTGAAATAAAATCAACATATCAACCAATCTCGCAAGAACGCCTCATAGCTCAGTGGCTGACATTATTGACTGTCACCCGTGAGGTTTGGGTTCGAACACGGCTCTGCCCAGAAATATAGTTCTGGTGTAATGTCTGGAACGGGATACACTCATCCTGTTGAGACAAACTGAGAAAAAGTGAGTTCGAATCTCACTTCTACTCCAGGAAAATGCCGAGATGGTTCCTAACGTATGGCCACGGCTGACCCCTTCCCATACACACAAATGCTACGCACCAAGTACACGGAGCTAAATAACCACGTTGTCCAAGCGCCAAAATTAAACAACCACTAATCTCTCTTGCACATCAGTACGCGAATAGCTCTTATACTTTTAAAGGGACAAACTGTGATCTATATTTTTTTTTAAATGTAGGCCTACACAAACAACTAAATTTCAACTAGACAATATTTAAAACTTTTATTTTCCATTAGCAACTAAATGATTATTTTATCAACAAATCTGTCGTTCAGGTTGGTTCCTTCGTTTAGGGGCTGCGACAACGCTCTGTTTACTTTGGGTGTGTGTATGATCTGTCAGATAACCAGTGTTAATTGTGATGACTGTATTAGTGTGTGTTATCTGTTTTTAATTCAAGTAAGGACTGCAGACGATAATTTCAAGTAGTTCCTACTTTTGCTACCAAATGATACCGCCCACGACACCTAGCTGTGAACTTCACTACTACTAGATGCCATCGCAACCAGCGCCCGGTGACGAACGTTGGAACTTAAGAGCATTAATCAAACCTAACCTACACATTTTGGCTTCACACAAGTGTAGTTAGTGGAAGGTTCTATTTCATGCCATAAATGTATGACATGGGACCGCCGGCTTTACTTCCCCTCCGAAAGAAGGCATACTGAGGGATTTTTAACGCTCTTAAAATCCGAAGACTTTGGCTGGGTTTGAACCCACGATCTTGGGCATAGAAGCTCAGCATGCTACCAGCTACGCTACCGAAACCACCAACTCGGCCATTCAAGACAACCCGATTTAGTTGAAGAAAAAAACGAAAAAAAAAACCAGACTTGATTGGTCAGTTGTCTGGAGGCACGGTCCACATTGCAGTGTTGGCATGGTCTCGCACCAGACAATAAAGAGAAAGAAGAAGACGTGCCGTGCCGTGCGTCACAGTCCCAAATCCGTGCGTCATTTCCGAAGAAAGTAGGAGTGAAGCAGGACTTGTTGGCACTGTACTGTGGGTAACATACCCAACCCTGGAGGAGCAAACATCCTCACAAGATAACGACTTACCTTTATCGAGTGGGTTTCCGTGGGCTTCCAAACGTTTAAGACTGGACTACAATAAAATTCTGCTAAGGTCCCATTCCAGTTTTGTACCGAAAATAAGGTCCCATTAACACCAACCTACACATATGGGGTACCTTCAGGTTCAGCATTACCCAATGCGTAAGCGAAACGCACTCACTTACTCTTTAAATGCCTCACAATTATAAATACCTTAAAACATGTATATTTACAATGAAATAATGAAAGAATGCAACACGGTAACCATGGTAACAGAATCTCACAGGTCCATCTATTTCTGTAAGATGCAATGCAATTCCAATTATTACATTATTGTGAAAGTTTCCAGACGGTTATAAGGTCTTCACTGAAACAAATTAAGCTGTAAAATTCATCAATACATACAGTATAATGCGTTTAAGGGGGGTCAAGGGGCACTCTAGATTTTTTAACGCAATTTTCACGTGTGAGTGTGGTACGAAAGGTCTTTTTCACCCGACTATAAAGACTCTCCGAAAACCACATTTAAAGGCCCTTAAATTAACAGTGTCTGTGATATTCCCAGAAAACTAACTTCGCTCTGATATACCTATGAAGGAATGACAAACCCCTAACCACTGCACCAGTAGCTGAATTGATAAAGTCTGATTATTCATACCAAGGATAAATCAGTCATAGCATTCATGATTGAGATTTTGCTAAGTGCACTCTTTACAACTAGAATATTCGCGGGCGAAGCCACGACGGGTAATGCTAGTAAATAAATAAATAAGTAAATAAATAATTAATTAAATAAATAAATAAATAAATAAATAAATAAATAAATAAATGAGTAGCCTATATCTACCCCTTATTAATCCCGTTTCCAACGGGGTCGGGGATGAGATGCGATGAAATTCTATGTGGCGGATGGATTTTACGGCTGGATGCCCTTCCCTACGCCAACCTCATGAGAGAAGTTAATGAGGGATGAAATTAATGAAGATGAATGAAACTGGGCAAGGATGTGGAAGGAAGCGGCCGTGGTTTGTCAGTAGGTACCGTCCCAGCATTTGCCTGGAATTAAAAATGGAAAACTGCGGAAAATCATTTCAAGGACTGCCGACGCCAGTGGGGTCGAACCCAGTCTACAGAGTCCACCGAGAGCTTGGCCCCATGGCTTAACACTGCGCTCTAGTGAGCGTAGCTACCGCTGTCGGTAAATAAATAAATAAATAAATAGGTAAATAAATAATTGAAGAACTCATACTAATACACTGAAGAAAATGGAAATTGCAACACCATGAAGGCATTGGTCGTTTGTGTTGATTTTCAAGATATGGAACGATGCCATGTAGGTATGTAAACGATCAAAGTTTCAGACCCATTGGATTGTTGCTACAGGTCTCCCCACGTGACTGGTCGTGGAGGAATCAACTCCAGTATACGGACTCTGGTGTAGCGTAGTTGACTTGCAGTCTGTGCAGTGAAATGATCCCCGTCAAACATGCCTCGACGACAGAGAAGAGCACGCTATCAACAGCTGTCGCCATTTGAGAGGGCTCTGATAATTGGGCTGTGTGAGGCTGGATTATCGTTAAGGACTGTCGCTGCACGTGTTCCGACAGGCATCTACGGTACAACGTGTATGGCAGCAGTGGTACTCACACTTGTAGACTGGGCACAGACCCAGCGCGACATACAACTGTGAGAGAGGATCGCCGCATCATTCGGATGGCTCGGATGGAACCCCATGCAACAGCAGCGCAAATTCGAGCAGCTGTGGCACCCCACGTTACACAACAAACGGTTGGTAATCGCCTGCGTGCAGCTGGCTTACGATCCCGTGTCCCTGCAGAAGGTGTTCTATTGACCCCACAACAGCGACGTGTAAGGCTGGCCTGGTGTCAAGAACGATCGACGTCGGTCAACGAATGGCATAGGGTCGTCTTTAGTGATGAATCGCGCTTCTGTCTTGCCCGCAGTGATCGCCGGAATCGTGTGCGCCGACGTACCGGGGAGAGGGGCCGCCCAGACCTTATTGTCGAGAGGCACACAGGACCAACACCAAACATTATGGTCTGGGGAGTTATTGGCTTTAATGTGAACTCAAAATTAGTGCTTGTTGGGAGCACTATGACTGCTCGACAGTACGTTGATAGGGTACTCAATCCAGTGGTTGTCCCTATGATGGCGAACATTGCTAATGGGATGTTTCAGCAGGACAATGCCCGGGTTCACATTGCACGCATCTCCAGAGAAGCTCTCCACGACATCACAACCTTAGAATGGCCCGCCAGATCCTCGGACCTCAGTCCTATTGAGCATGTGTGGGACATGATGGGTCGACAACTGGCCAACCGTCCTCAGCCCCCCACAACTCTGGAACAACTGACCCGTGCAGTGCAGCAAGCATGGGCCACAATTTCTCAGGAAGCGATCCAGGGCCTTATTGACTCCATGCCTCGCCGAATTCATCACTGTATTGCAGCTCGTGGTGGGCACATCCTGTATTGATTGTTGTCCAAACTTGCGGTCAGAGGGACCTGAAATTGTAATCATCGAATCACAACTGAACACCCGTCCTGCATGTTCAATTGCAGCAATGTAGCACCAGTCCTTCAGGGTGTTGCAATTTTCATTTTCTTCAGTGTATATAAAATTGAGATGGTGTGTGTGTGTCTGTCTGTCTGACTGTTACTCAATCACGCAAGAACCACTGGTCCGATGTAAATGAAATTTTGCATGGATGTAGCTGATTTACCAGGTTTACATATAGGCTACTTTTGATTTCGACATTTTGCACTCTTTAAAAATGGCGACCATTTAAGTGACGTCACTACACCCTTTGGTTTCAAAATTTCATATTTCCATTTCAAATAAAAAGAGAACGCTAAGAAAAAGCAAACTTTTGATGGCATACACGAGCTTTAAAATTTAATTTTCTATCCGAAAGGTCCTTATCACTTTTCGTGATCTCCAACGGTTAGCGTGTAAAACCTAAATTTGTGCTACAAAACTCGGTCAATGCCGAGCGGTGCATCTGTATATATAAATGAAAGTTTGTCTTTTTTTTCTGAATTTCCACGGAAATTTGCGTTATTTACGCTTTTCAGACTGTTTTATGATGGATGCGAGCGAAAAATATTTTTTTAAACGCGATTTACACCTGCAGGTATGGTTTGGAAGTTCTATTATAATATATTCATATCCCTATATTATTATTATTATTATTATTAACATGGCGTACAACGACGATAAAAAGCTCATCGGTGCCAGAAACAAAACTCGGGGGCCCTAAAGGGTCCGAAAACTACAGTACATTATAAGGCTATAAAACCAACAGTTTCTGAGATATTCCCAGAAAACTAATTTAATTTAATTTAACAAACTAATGAAGGAATGCAAGTCGGTAACCATGACAACAGTATCAAAAGGGGTGACATCCAAATTTCCATCTATTTCTGTAAGAAGCAATGTCACTCCATTTATTACATTTCTGTGAAAGTTTGCAAATGGCTATAAGGTTATCACGGAACCAACTTAGACTGTATGATTCATCAATGCAATTAAGGGGGTCAAGGGATATCCTAGAATTTTTTCACGTGCGATATATCGTACAGAAGGTCTATTATATCACCAAACAGCAAAATTATTTTCAAAAATTCCTGAATTGAATCAGTATTTTTGCGGGTTTTAGGAATTCGGGCCATTTGAGGCTAATGAACCTGAATTTTCATGCACAGCAAACCTTTATAATTCATGAAAGGGGTCTTGCTGTGTATGGGGACCTAACACAACCGTGAGGGTCAGTTTTTATGTGACGTGTATTGCGTTTCGTCTACGAGGCTTTCAATTTTATTTCACGTCAGGAAGTAGGCCTACACGTTGGGTGAATTTAGTTTGAGAGCACATTTTAACTAATATTTTTTTTGTCGACATACGGGTTCATCGTAAGGATGATCTTGTTTGAAACTGTGTGGTTGATATACCCATATTTGGATATCTGGGTGATATGTTCTGTCTGTCTGTCTTCCTGTGTATCTTTATGTACGCCTATAGGCCTAACTCGTGTTCGGATGCTTGGTGCATCGTAAAATTAGGTATGGTATCCATGAGAGTCAATACACCAATCATTTATAAAACTCTTCACCGTACTCTTCATAGAAGGGTGGGTATAGGGAAAAACTTTTCAAAATACACGCTAAAATAGGCGAAATATAAAAATTATCCTAGAAGGACGACCAAAGCATATGTTGCGCTTCTCAATGTGAGACACAAAATTCGGGAGTCTATAAAGGGTCTCCGAAAACTACATTTTAAGGCTCTTAAATTAACAGTGTGTGTGTGATATTCCCAGAAAACTCTGATAAACTTATGAAGGCATGACAAACCGCTAACCATTGCAACAGTAGCTCAATTGATAATTTCTGGTGTTTACACCGAAGAACGTTCGAAGAACGGGTACTTCTGCTAGTAAATAAATAAAAATTCCCACCCACACCCCCAATATAAAGAATATATTTGACGTAAATTTTTCCGCTGTTCCAAGTCCCTTATTTTACTAGCGTACTCAATACCTTTAACGGTTTTCCGTATGGAGTCCTGTACAAGGAGGAAATATGGCTAGAGCTGCATCTTAATGGAAAATTTTGACACCAACCTATTGCCTGGTGCAAGTAGTTCCAACTGACAATATGAGATGGCGCGACGATGCACTTTCAAGCGCGATCCGTCCCCGACCTGGCCTACTGGCCCCTCTCCCCTTCCGGCCCGTGGCTACTCGACCCTTTCCCCTATTCTATCCCCCCCTCTACTTTATATTCCTTCCTTTCTTTCTTTCCCCTGCCTTATAATGGCCATATTTTAGTAATTGGTCTAATAATAGGCGATTTCTTCCCCCTGTGATATCAGGTAGAGAAGAAAACATAGGCTCTTTCACAATAGTTGTGGATGTTTCAAGGTTATCAGCCAATGTTTCCACAAAGCACATAGCATGACATAGGCCTACCCCACAGATATGTACAAATACTACAATATTAAAAATGAATTGTAAGACAAAATTACAGCTGCACTTATCACACACCAGTATTATTTAATTGTCAGTGCGGTACTTCCTATCAATCGAATTAAGAAATACCACGTTTGAATTACGGGAAGCGTTGGAACAACCAGCTCTTATTTTGAATTATATCGATAGTATTGAACCCAACGGTGTTAGGCTGACTGGTGTCAAACGTGGATCTCTGAGATAGATGTATACAGACTAGAGATACCAGCAACGAATGAACACAAGATCTTTTGAGGGAGTTTAAGCTATAAAAACCCCTAGAGGAAATACACATTAAATCACTGTTGTGATATGAACAAATTCTGCCATTATTTGTTACTATAATGCAGGAAATAGTAGCAGAATACTGCAGTATTGGGCTGTAGGGTGCATACAATTCTGGACGAAGCGCAGAAAGTTTGAGCGCTTGACAGTTTGTAAATGACTCTAGAATTTAGGCGTGGTTTCGTGGAGCCATGTCAGTCACTGTGACCTACTTATGCCGTCTGGAGCAGGTCAGGACGGTAATATATGGGCAAGTTATTCCCCGTTACAGAATGAAAGGTCCAAGGGGATGAGAAGATACCAGTGTAATTTAATGATTACTCGTGATTGGAGTAACTCAGAGACATGAGGATTGCACCTATGTGAATGTATAGCCGGGAGGCTAATTATCAAGCCGTTAAACATTGAAATCGAGGCAGATTTAATGTAACGCGCATTGACACAGTAGAACTGAGGTTAGCGATAGGATCTGACCATGTCTTCGGGGATGAACCGATGACGCCGCGTGGGGAAGCGCTGGCAAAGGCAATTAATATTAATTAATTGGCCGATCGATCCTCGAGCACACAGATGGATATGTGATCAGCGAGGAAAAACGAACCGCAAAAACGTTATTTCAAGACCAGAAATATACGAAGAGAGGAAATGACGCTGCTAGGACATTTTCGACCTACTTTTTTGTCTCCAAACGGATATATGGTCGGCGGAGAGAACAGTCGGGGTCAGTTGAACCGTACTTGAGTGCAGAGAGCATGTCACCCGAGTTCAGAGTGGAGCGCGCGGACTTTAACAGCTTAAGTGCAGCAACATAATAATCATGCATTAAGGCATTAATTAATAACGATTAATTTAGTCAGTTGAACCGTACTTGAGTGCAGATTGCATGCCGCCCGAGTCCAGGAAGGGACGTTCGGACTTCAGTATGAAGAGCCATGCAGTAAGGCCTTAATAAAAAACAATTAATAAGGACAGTCGTGCCATACTTTTATAGTCGGCATTACGAGGGATTACTATCGAGCACGCAGGAAATGTACCGTGTGATATACAAGGTAGGACAATTGAAAGTGGATTGCACAAGTACAATGTACAATGGATGAGCGCAGTATATAAGATATTGGTTAGACATATGATAGGATGTCGAATTGCGCAGATATAATCTTTGTTAGGCGAGTGGTGAAATTTCGCAGGGATACCACTGTAATTAATGCTCAGGACGAGGTGGAAGCATATTTATGCGATATCAGGAAATTTATCTAAGGATAGAAATTGATAGACAGATTGGGGGACCGCTAGGAATCCTTAGGCAGATAATCGAGACTTTTTGGACGAGATGCGGGATAGCAGCGGAGAATGGATCATCAACGCCTGCATTTCTGATATTCTGCAAGGAAGGGTCAACCATTAAACAATGTACATATTAATCGTGTGATTTTAGTGATGATCATTTAAAATATATGTAAAATTAATAGTGTAATATGTGATATAACGTGTTGTTTGAATAAGGAAGCAACAGCTTCGACATGGAGAAGCAAAGTGCAGTGTGTTTTGTAAGGCAAAAATTATGTAAAATGTGTGTGGAAAGTGTAAGAATGCCTTGCTAATTTGCAAATTATGGCGGGCATTACTGGAGGAAATGCGTGATTGAAGCCACCAGATTAACCAATGTGAGTACCCAAAAACCATGATTTTGTAGTAATTATAGTCCACTGTATGTTGAGTGATTTCAAAATTTATAGAATATGCCAATAAGAGTCAATTTTAGGAGGTAGAACCTCGAGATATTACTGTTGTGTTGATTTTAGTCAAGTTGAGATGTCCTTGTACATCATTGAGTGGATAAATCGTTACCACTAATGTAAAAATGGCAATTGCGTTATATAGAAAGTTAACGTAACGAACACGGATGTTCGGTTATTGAAAATGGTTACGTTGTGTCGGTTATGGTAATGTATGTCAGTAATAATAATAATAATAATAAGAAGAAGAATAAATGAATACACATCAGGGAGAATGTTTGTAAGCAAAATATATATGCTAATTTGTATACTTGTGTATCCGAGCGGTAGTATTATATGTGAAGGGCGAAGAAAAGGAATTTAATATCAGTGTATATTATGATAATGGAAATAAATATGCAAGAATCTAGGAACTGGAAGAGTTTAATAGAGAATTGAATTCGCAGCATGATGAATAAGCTTGTAAGAGTAATTGATAGATTTTATCTTACTAATTAAAGGACGGGATCATATCACCATGATCAGGGGAGCCAGGTAGTCTAATCGACGTGTGAAATCTCGTATAGCCAAGGGCATACAGAGATATTATTGCCAGAGCGTATTTAGTGAAAAGGAAACCCTAGCTCTGTGGATTGCTATGAAATGTTCCGGGTTCGAATCCAGTGGTGTATGGGAGGATAACAATGGACACTTCAGCATGACGCCTGATATCGACCTAGAACTAGCTATTGAATAAATTCAGCTCCTGGGAGTGAATTTTTGACGGCAGGATGTGCCTGACCGTGTCATTTAATAAGATGCCGGCTAGCCGAATTCGAAAGGTGTATGATGAATCTCGTTCCTTCATATAATATAAATGGACCTGTTGAGGCCAGCTATTAATATCCTAAGGTTAGGAATAAATGCTTAAACAATTCCATACCCGATCTTGCATACAGTTAGTTAGATCACATGTGTTGCGCAGACCAATGAGACTGCACTATTGTATTTAAGGCCACATGCTACTGCTTGGAGATAAAGAAAGAGGGAATATAGTGAGGGACGGAGCAAGTGTTTTGTTACCGCCCGACTCAGACCCGTTGTATACAGGAAGAGCCGAGGGAGAGATTTTAAACGACCCTTGCAGGGTGACATTTAGAGTGGAAAGACTTTGAAACCCTGTTTGTAATAAAAGAATCATTCTTGTATTGTATAATGAATTTGTTTGGTTTGAAACACATTGATAATTAAGGATCATTGTGATAACTTAATACTTGGCAAACTTATGAGTTGTTGAAAGTTGCATTTTTATACTGACATTGTCACCTCGTTCCAAAGGTGGACACTAGATGCCATAGGCTATGCCCACGCAAGGGTAGCATAATATACCATCCGACACAGCGGTAACGGAATCTTTGAAATGGAACTCATGACGGCATACAGTGGAACTGCAGAAAGGGAACTGCGGAAAGGGGTATAATTACAAGTAACAGTGGAGTTGCAAGTAAATGTGATGTGCAACCCATAAATGGTTAATGCATGGTAAAGCATATTGGTGGGAAGAGAGATACAGAACACAATTGTACGCATAATGTAAATTAGGATGTGTTGAGAGTAAACAATTAGATTGTGAAATTAATGTGGTCATAATAGGTGACATAAGATTGTAAGTACAGTTTTATGTGTAATTTACCAGTGCATCAGCGCACTTGAGAATGAATTTTATGTTAATCTCATGGTAAATGAAGGAATAATCATTTGGATTTGCAAGGATTAAGTGCGAATATTAGTGGATTGAAGGAATAATTTTGCATTGTTTTGTTATATTGTTGGGATTGTGTTTTTGTTTGTGTGAAGCCATGATTTAGAGCTCAATTAAAGTCTTTAGAATAGAGTTGTGCTTTATTATTGTAGGGTTGATACCTTTTAGTCTCAGATCAAAAATATGCAACTGCTCAGTGGGTGAACGGTACACGCCTGAGGACTGATGCTGGCTGGAGGCAGAAGCATGTTTTCCATGGATATTACTCACATGGGTACAGTATCTGATATCGTTTTCGAGCGCAGTTTATCAACTAAAATCGATGTGTGATTCAATATAATTCAATTTCTTCGTATAATATTGTTCGAAACCGATTGTATTCTTTTCTAAGCACTGCAATATGTATTTACTACTGATATATATATTCAAATATTAATTAAATATACAACATTAACAAGAATACTCACCAATTTTCCGATTTTGCTGCCATCTATAGAAGTACAACTCAACTACATCGTCGTACGCGATGACTGCTAGCGTTTTTAACGTTGTCAGCAGGTACTACTCCAAGGCAAGCTAGCGTTTGCACCAAAACGCCCTATAAAGTTTCACCCACCCGGTCCTGTAAGCGTTATAATAAGGTCTATTATTTATTGATATTGATATTCAATTCAATTGTAACTACCACCACCTGCAATTCATTGTACTTCCTTATGAACTTCGTTGTTTGTTGTTGATTATTCATTTAAAGACAGACATTATGGCCATGTAGCCCCGTGTACTTGGGTCTGTGTGGAACCTGTCTGAGTACTGTACATGTATCATTGTTATGGTTGTACTACTGTGCGTATTTGTATTAGAGGATATGATTTGTAAAGAGGCGGCCGTTGTCTTAAGTCAGGAGCCATCTCAGCATTTGTCCTCCGAGCGAACGCACGCTAGAAATTGCTTTGTCAGGCTATATGCTTACAACGCGGGGCTGGACAACTAATCTTGCTTGAATACACTAAAGTATCGCTCACTTACTTTGCTTTTAGTAGGGGCGTATCACAGAGAAGCATCGTCTTGTGCTCTAAAGCAGGGGTCTCCAAACTTTCCAGCCTTAGGGCCATACTGATTACTCCAGTAAGTTCCGAGGGCCAAAACCATATTATCATTGTTGCCGGTGGTAAAAAGTGAAATAGTCCACTGATGAAAAAAGTCCAAAAAAGTACGCAACGTTGAAAAAAGGCTGAAAATCGGACTAAAGTCCGCAAAACGGCAACACTGTATATTATTAATTTTCCTGTCATTATCTGTAATTTCTAGATTAGTCGTAGAGTACGAGCCATGAGGAGTAACGTGACACGACATCTGGTGGACACAAGCGGAAATAGGTAGTACCTTCTATCGCTAACAGATGGCGCTAATAGCACGTACAGAGTAATCTCGTTGGTTCGAGAGAGTTCTGGTGTCTTCCACTCACTTCTAGATGGCAGTAATTGGAATATATAAGAAGGCTAGTTGCGCAACCACAAGTCAGTTCCTATGACACTGTTGTGAAATAAAATAGTGCGTTCCTCCTTAAAACGTGTTTGTGCGTGTTTAAGTTTAAGACACCTTTGTAACAGTATTTTGATTTGAATTGTTGCTTTTGTGTGCGATTTAGTAGTATGGAAAAGAAGCGAAAAATTGATAGTGAATGCAGAAAATTCAAAGATGAGTGGAACATACAGTATTTCGTAATTGAGTCCAGTAACAAGGCGCTATGTTTGAAAAGGAAGCTTGTAGTTTAACGTGACCGTTAATCTCGCGATCATAAGCCACGGGACCTCCGTTTTACGTGGAATCCGAACCACAGGGCATGGCATTTCACATCGAAAATCTCACATGCATTGACCGGGAATCGAACCCGGTCCGCATTGGTGAGAGGCATACAGCTTGACCGCTGCGCCACCACGCCCCTACAACGCGCTATGTTTGATTTGCAATGAAAGCATAGCCGTTCTCAAGGAATATAACATTAAACGTCATTATGAAACAAAACATTTTCAAAATTACTCAAAATATACAGGAAGTTTGCGGACAGAAAAATTCGAAGCTATGAAGCGCGGATTGAAATCGCAGCAATCTTCATTTACAAAACTCAAAACCGAACAAGAGGCTGCAACTCGTGCCAGCTTTCGTGTGGCTCTTGAAATTGCAAAACGTGGAAAACCATTCACCGATGGAGAAATGATCAAAGAATGCATAATTGCAGCAGCCGAAGAAATGTGCCCTGAAAAGGTAAATTGATTAAAAACTGTCAGTATGTCAGCAAACACTGTGGCTCGAAGGGTAGAAAACATCGCTGAAAATATATCCTCTCAGCTGTTCGACAAAAATTGAGATGTTGAGTGGTTTTCTTTGGCCTTGGATGAGTCAACGGATGTGTCAGATACTGCTCAGGTGTTGATTTATATTCGAGGAGTAGATAAAAGCTATGAAGTGCATGAAGAACTTCTTGATATGTATAGTATTCATGGCACAACTACTGGTACATATATTTTTAAAGGAGTTGAAATGGCCATTAATCAAAAGAACCTTCGATGGAAAAACTTGAAATGTATTACAACTGATGGAGGCAAAAACATGAGTGGGAAATATAAAGGAGTGGTCACTCTTGTGTCAAAGGCTGTAGAAAATGACAGTGGTTCAAAACCATTAGTCTTACATTGTATCATTCATCAACAGTCTTTGTGCGGAAAATGTTTGGATATGTCTGAAGTTCTGAAACCAGTCATATCAACTGTTAATTTTATGAGATCTTTTGGGCTGAATCACCGACAATTCCGACAATTTATTGAAGAGATTGGAGAAAATGACTTACCTTATCATACTGCCGTACGTTGGCTTAGTTGTGGGAAAGTCCTTCAGCGCTTTTTTGAACTTCGAGCAGTGATCGAATTTTTTTTTGAATGAAAAGCATCGCCCTCTTACTGAATTACAAAACAACGCATGGCTGTGGAAGTTAGCATTCTATGTTGATTTGACAAAATATGTGAACGAACTGAATTTGAGATTGCAAGGAGAAAACCAGCATCTTCCTGATTTATTCACTAATATCAAATCATTCCGGAAGAAATTGATACTGTTTCAATCACAACTACGAAGTAAATGTTTTTCACATTTTAAAACATGTGAAATATTCAGTCACACCACTGAGACTGAGTTTCCTATCGATTTTGCAATCGAAACTTTGAGTACTTTGAAAATAAATTTTGATACTCGTTTCTCGGACTTCGATGCCTTGGCGAATCAAATTAAGATTTTTCAGGATCCTTTTGAAACTGACATTGAAACCCTAGGCCCGGAACTTCAAATGGAAATGATTGAACTACAGTGCAGTGATATAATTAAGAACAAATATCAAAACTCATCTTTGTTGGAATGTTATAAGAGTCTTCCACTGACACAATTTGATAATTTGCATAAATTTGCTCGTGGGCTGTTTTCTGTTTTTGGTACTACTTATTTGTGTGAGAAGACCTTCTCCAAAATGAAGTACACAAAAAATGTTTACAGATCTAAATTAACTGATGAGCATCTTAAATCTCTTTTAATAATTGGTACAAGTAAAATTAGTCCACAACTACAAACTATTGTCAGTGGAAAATCTCAATTACATAAATCTCATTAGTATTTCATATGTCTGCATGTTATACATGTCTTTACTCATTACAATTCTGTGTTTCTTTATCCAACTTATCACAAAAACAATAACAATAAGCCTACAACAATGTTGTGAGTAGTTAGCCCATGACCATATCAATGTAGATGTCATATTAATAATTATTCAACATAAAATTAGAATACTTCAGTAAACTAAATTTAATTTGCTATAAAAAAATATGTTCTCTAAAAGGAGTTTTCAAGTATGCTAGCTCTCCGCGGGCCGGACAAAATCTGTCCGCGGGCCGGATGTGGCCCTCGGGCCGTAGTTTGGAGACCCCTGCTCTAAAGTAACGACATGTGCATAGAATGCTGCTTTGAATTTCTCCTTTCGATGTCCCGCTGGTCTTTTCCTTTATATGTGTTGGTGGCGCTATGTAAAACGATGACGGAGTGTGCACCGTAAGACATGTGATCATTTCTGCATACCCCGTGTATTTTCCTAGGGAAGTTTGAATGCCAATATTGACATTCTTAATCGCAAACGTATTGCGATATTAGTGTACTATGTCACAGGTCAAAAGAGGTCCACTACGAGGCACAGTGGCTAGCATTTTTGACTGTCACCCCTGACGTCCGGGTTCGATTCCTAGCTCTGCCAAGAAATTGAATTCATGTTTGGGTGTTGAAATGGGATAGTCTATGCTGAGCCTCGTGAGGAAGAACTGAGAAGAGGGGGGTTTGATTCCCACCTTAGACATCCTCTAAGTGGTTTTTCGTGGTTTTCCAGTTTTACTCCAGACGAATGCAGGGATGATATTGTAATTGCCGTGGTGGTGTGTGTATTCGTAATTGGACAACAAAATGGCGGTCAACGGAGTGTTCAAAGCTTAAATCAAATTATGACTAAACTTATCATCGGATCTCTAAAAATTAATAAAAAGCGTACTTTCATGTGGGAAGAGTCTGGGGCTTAAACTGAAAGGTCATCAGCCTAGCAATTTCTGGACGTTGGATATGTGAATCATGCAAGCATTGTAATCCGCAACTTATTATCGTATGGCTGTATTCTTAGAGCTTTAATGTTAGTAACTCACGATATAACTTAACTGCACAATTAATGAGAAATTTAGTGATAGAAGAGTACCATTCAAAAGACCTTGCTAGCCTTACTCAAAGGAATATCACACTGAATATAGCGCACAGCGGCCATATTAAATTATAAACTATACAAACAAATACTTCTATATATTTTAGAGTTACAATATCTCAAATTAGCATTAATGTAGAACAACGCTCTATAACTTCCCTTGATGGCATTTTCCGAGCATGTGTGAAAGTGTTTTAAAGTCACTGCAGTGTCCTGTGCTCGTGGAACTTCCTGAACGATTATGCACTCGGGTGACCACCGCAGTAATTTTCAACAAATCTCGCCAATCATAGCTAGAGAGAGACCATTGTAGTTTATTGATCAAGAGTTAGCCGATGCGACATTATGGATATACTGTATTTCATTATATGACTCGAGTGGCTACAAATTACTATAGATAGCCATATAACTTTAGAAAATTAACTAATTTCATATTCGTGCTCACCAAATGCTGGTGGCTAAAAGGAAGTCGTGAATCGCAGTCGATTTAATGTATCTGAACCCCTGTATCGTCAGGGTACATGGAACAAATAGTGCGGGGCGGAACATATATTTCTTGCATGCCTCTCGTGGTCCTGATATATGCCAAGGCCCAAATACCTTTTTCTTAGAAGGCTATTCGCATCATGATTTTCATAACAAGGGGCGATAAGATTGAAGTTACGGTCTCTTAACTGCTGTACTAATCATGAAATAGGATTCAATTGGACAGTTGAAACGTAGACCTTAACGATAAAGGTGATGATTTGCGAGTGTATTTCTACCCCTAGTTATTCTCATTTCTACGGGGTTGGGGGATGCGATGAGATGATTGTTCTATGGGATGGATTGTTTTACGGCCAGATGCTCTTACTGACGTCAACCTCATCAGAAGAGTTAAGATGAAGTGAATGTAAATGAATGGGCATTTGCCTAGAGTTTGGGAAACCACGGATAACTATGTGGTTTAAACTACCTCAAGCTTGGAGATAGCTAATCCCCAAGACCTCACCTCTGAGGGCGTGTAGCTACCCTGGTCGATTAAAGAAGATGATAATAATTGTTGTTTTAAGGGGCCTAACATCTGGGTTATCGGCCCCTAATTGTTTGGGTGATAGTGAAAATGTAAATCAAATGAAACTAACTACAAACTAGAAGAGGAAATTGAGAACAACAAGAAGTCCCGTGACGAACTAAAGAGCCTACTTTTCATGGCAATGATTATTCTACAGTATATGAACCTATCTAGAATAATATCGAAATGTCTAATTAGTTCGAAACATTCCTGGTATAATGTAGCCTAATAGAGCACTACAGTTGGTAGCCCTGGTGACTGAATATATTCTTAGTTCCATCTCTTAAGGTACAGAATACAACATTTGGTTGAAGTCCAATGGACGTTACAAGCAGTTAGACATTGGATCTATCAGCACGCGTAAAAGCATGTTAGCAACAATGTCATGCGTGTGCTGGTTAGAAATAATCGGAAATATTATGATATCTTGTTGTGCCAATTTTGGATGAAATCCATTTGTTAGTATAGAAGTTACATGTATTTTAAAATTGGACCTATCAGCAAGCATAGAATCATGTTGGAAGCACTGACTTATATTAATTACTCCAAATTAATCTAGAGTGTCAGGTGCTATACGTGTGCAAAGTATAGAGCTGTTGGCTTGCATACTTTCTGATATATTGATATTAGGGTAAAAAAATATAGACAGCATTTATTAACAGTTGGCAGCCCTGATTGCTCTCAAGAATACTTATAGTCATATCTGTTATGTTACACATAGCACATACGAAATTTGGTTGAAATCCAACTGATAGTATATAAGTTACATGTATTTAAAAATTGGTACTATCTGCAGGCTTATAATCATGTTGGTAGAACTGACGTATATAAGTTACTCCAAATTAATCTAAAATGTCAGAATATACGTGTGCATAGTTTAAAGCTGTTGGCTTGCATACTTTCTGATATATTGAACCCGCTGAGCTATGGTTCATGTGATATTTTTGTGACGGAATAATTATTATGGGATGTAGTACTTTTGAACATACCCAGAATACCACGTGGAGCAGAGAGCTCATGCTATACTCTTTGAAGTAGCGCTCAATTGCATTTTTTACTTTGGAGGTCTTGTTAATCACTTTTATCCTTTCATAAGACTCAGAATATTCTAATTCGTCATTCTGTATTATTGAATCATTTTGGTGAATGATTATTACGTTTTTGGTAAGGTATAACACTTGCAGATACGCAAGGAGCTATGAAAGTAGTCGCTCAATGACTTCGTATTGGCGACCTACTTCCGAGTGAAAGTCAGTGACGACACTACATCTGGAGATCTGACGCCAGACAGGCGTGTTTCGAGTATCCGTCCGTCGCGACGTGGACATTATAAATATTTTTGTGCTCAAGTGAGCATCCGACTGCATCGTGTGTTGAAAATAACTATACTAACGTTGTCACACATCGTGGACATATTATTGTTCTACGAAAGACCATATTAGGCAATATTTTCTACAAACTGTAATTGGTGCCATACGCCAGATATTTTTCCCACGTGTAAGTGGAAGGGCAAAGTGCCACGCCGAAAATATAAGAGTTATCGTCTGATAATTGTGCCAAGACGACGTGATTATTACTGCCAACGATCACAACATTATTGCTACGGAAATTCTGAATTGAAAATATCAATTTTATCGCGGATGCCACGTGATTGATAAAACGTGATACAATTGCACGTGCTAACAAGCAAAGCATCGCATCGTGTTGAATCTTGAGGATCAACAGGCTGAAAACTACAAAATACTGTGGAGAACACTATTATTTGCATCGTCCACAATAATCACGTCAAAACGCCGAGAGGAACGAGATATTTCGACATTTTCGACATCATGCAAGACATTGAACTTTTCCACGCCATGGTGAAGAAGACGATTATGGGCTAATACCATTCCGGTATGAGGGAGACGTCGTGATGGAGACCACCAGCTTGATGCAACGTCAGGATGCCGAGGACGCAGACGAACGAACGTGGATGCCGACTTCCAGGCACATTCCAGACCTTTTTATGAGACCATCATCCGGAGGCGAACGAACCCTGGTTGCTTGGGAGGTCCAGATTGGTGAATCCGTGGAGGACAGGACCATGCTGGAGAGCCAAGCAGAGTTTTTCGCGACCCTGGTCGATGAATGTCTGAGCCGATGTGAGAGCTACCAAAAGTCGTGAGTTTGGGCACCCCTTTCTTTTGTAATAGTCCGCGGTGGTATATTTAGATATCGTAGTTTTTTTTGGTGAATCAACCGCACTTATGTGTCAGCCATTTGCTAGGTAGGGTTGTAATTAGTATAATTGCTGTTTATTTCAGTCATTGTGAGTCTCCCTGTGGGGTAGACCAGTTTTGGTTAACCCTGGTGCCGTCCTGATGGACGTCGTACCACGTTATAGCCGACCCACTGCCAAACATGACTGTAATCATTTGCAGCTATTTTGCTCAGCCATTTGTAGGATATTTATCCGTGGTTTCATTCAGATGTCATCGTCACTTTATTTAACTGCAATCTTTGCAACCAGTCTGTTGAGACTTATGACCTCGTTAGATAGGTCGTATCGTTAGGAAACCAACTGTAGTTTCCAGTTTTATAAAAATATGCTGTATTTTCATTTTTGAAAGCGCTCAGAAGCCAATTTATAGTCAAATACTGACAGATTTATTATTTTGGAGAAAGTGTAGATGTCAAGCATCGAACTAAGTGCACTATCGCATCATTATGCAGGTCTAGAGTTGCAGATCTGTGCCATATTTATCAATTTGTTACTACTTTGTTTCTGTCATGAGGACACAGATGTTAACGTTATACTGAGAACTTAATAAGTGTTATATCTTTGATGAGCAAAGAAGCTCGTGAGACATGCTGTTATGTCTGTGATTCACTTTTCTTTGAAATGAAGGACTGCGATACTTTATTGTACAGTTAAATTGTAACGTGTTTAGCACACGGATTCTATAAGGTTTTTGAACCAAGCATATGCTAAGAATGACAAGGCCAAATATTACGGTATTATATAATGTTAAAACTAGCCGGCCTTGCCTGTTGAAAAATGTGGTCAGTGAAGGACTGCAATTTGTGAAGTTGTCACCAATAAACTGGTTTGTTGACCCAGTAACCTTGAAAACAAATGCTTGAAAGCGAGACAGAACTACGATAACATAGGACAGAATGTTGATTTCATTCATCTCTTTCTTTCAATGCAGCTATTGCTCATGAAACCCAGTGTTTCTTACTGTATTTTTGTTCATTTGTTTTTCTTGGATTTTCATACTGTTAGTTGGATATTTTGCTGCGAGGAATGTCATTTCGACATGTCCAGGGTTGTCAGGTTTCTTTATGCATTGTTGGCGATCCTCTTGAGAGAGGCAAATTATAATGAAGGCAATTTGGTTATTAAATGCGAGGTTTTTGCCGCAGGTAACCCATGATATTATGTGCCTTGAGTGAGTAAGAAGTGCCATTGTTGTAAGTCGCGCATCTGTTGTTGTTATGAGGCATTATTATGAGAGTTGTTGAAAGCGAGGTATTTACCGCTGATAACTCGTGTTATTGTGAGTCCGAGCCAAGTTTGCTCGTTGAGTTTTCCGACTATTGAGTCGATGTTTTGCTGCGGGAGAATGATCTTTAGAAGACTACTCCTTGTCAGGCCTTTGTCAGAATACGCCATAAACCTACGGAAGGAACATAAACCGACATAATAAACATCATCCGCATAATTGTTTTAAACAAGATCTAACTAACATATTATTTCCATTTAAGCTTTGACATTCTTACATTTGAACCTGCTGACATGGCCGTGCAGATGAAGGGATTTCCTTTATTGGAAACGACGAAGACTGTAGACATTTTTGTTGTGACCTGGCGCACACATGAACCATTAGTTCATAGTGTGTGGAGCGCAGGCCATGTGATTGTCAGACGTGGTTTTAACTACGCTATCACCGACATTACTATCAAGCTAGATGACAATGGTTTACAAAGAGTTAACCATGGGGCAGGAAGGCATTATAATAAAAACTGTGTTGTACTATAATTATTGATGTCATGAAACTGTATTTTTCCCCATGTTACCTTTATTGCGTGCTATTTAGCACATGATTGTTGATTAGATTAATTGTTTTTAAATGGCTGTACACTTAGCTTTGTATTGTAACTGTTTTGCTATTACGGACGTCACCGCCGTAACTTAGAAAGTTAACTGATAGGACTTAGCTAGAAAAGTTAAATGTAAATGTGGAAATGGTACCACCATAACTTAGCTTTGCTTTGCTCCTTCACTTAAATGTAACTTCATATTAGCTTGATCATGTAACTTGTATTAGGGATTTTGCGTCGTACCATTTACCCAGCGTTGTTGCTGTTGCTTACTTATTGTGTATTAGATCTTTCGCGAGGGTTAATGTAACTTCATTGTTAGGGACTTGAACTTTTATTATCATTAACTTTTAGCTTGCGGATTAGCCGAATATAACCCTCCGAACTAGGATAGGGGTTTGTGGAAATCTACAATAAATTTTCACGGTGTTTTACATAAGCCTGGATGTTTAATTTCACAGTCTAGTTTTTTAGGTGAACCTTTCCTTAGGCCGTCTTTGACCATCGCAACCATGTACCACGCTCCCCGTGGATTATGGAACCTCGTGCCGCATTGGCCTATTGTTAGGAAGTTCACCTGATCCTCACGGCAAACTTTTAAAGGTCCGACGGGGGAGATGTTAGGAGAGTCATCGCGGTTGTTGGCTATCCCGACAGCTTTACCGGAGGACTTCTGAAGGTCACTCACAAATATGTGCCGTTGCCACCCGGCTGACGGTCGCAATATTGGTATTTGGATAAAATAAATAAATAGAGAGAGCAATTATTAACAGTTGGCAGCCCTGGTGGCTCTTAAGAATACGCGCAGTCATATCTGTTTATGTACAGATATTACATACAAAATTTGGTTGAAATCCAATTGATAGTGTAGAAGTTATATGCATTTAAACATTGGACCTATCAGAAGGCTTAAAATTATTTTGGCAACACTGTCATGTATGGCCTCCTGGAAACTAAACTGAAATAATATTATCTACACGTGTGTCAATTTTGGAATAGCTTCCATGCATACCTTCCATGATATCCAACATGGAGCTCAAATTTCTAGTGCGTTTTTTCAGCAGTTGGTAGCACTGACATCATTTACAAATATGGGCTTGAGATATTCCTGTATACATCTTGACTAAATTTGGTTTCGATTGCTGCAGCCGTTTAGGAGTTGATAGGGGGACACACACACACAGCCAGACAGACAGAAGGACCGACAGACAGACAGACAGACAGACAGACAGTCAGACAGACAGAAGGGCAGACAGACACACATTTTCCCGGATCGATCTCATAAGTCTACTTTTTCCTCATTTTTGCAAAATGTGAAAAGTAGGCCAACAATGAGAATAGGGAAAATAAAAGACAGGAGGAAAAAAAAAGTCCTCAATCCCCGAAGAATGCGGGATCAGGAAAGATGAGACAAGGGCCAATTAAGGCGGGAAAGTAAAATACTGCCTAGGCCTCGGATACCCTAATACCGTCGGGGTCGGAAAAGAACAAGAGTTGACCAAGGGAGGTCGACAGGAAAGATGACAGAGTGGAGCCCTGCACAAGTAAGTGGAAGTAATGCCGAACTCAGCTGGGGTCCCGTGGTCGCCAACCCTTGTCCCGCTAGTTGTGAGACCCCTGGGGGAGGTTAAAGAAGAGGACCGGCGAGTAGTTTCATGAAAATTATTAATGGTAAAATTGCTATAATTATTTGAGAAGGAAGATCGGCCCATGGCATCGCGTCACATTTCGTCACACCTGATTACATTTCGCTAATCGCTTCCTCAGAAGTTCTTGTGTAACGGTAACTTTACCCTTCCTGTCAATAAGATAATAGTCTGCACTCCACACACTCGTTCTGATTATGGCCATATTAAACCTCGTGAGGCAAAACTGAGAAGAGGTGGGTTCGATTCTCATCGCAGCCATACTGGAAGTGGTTTTCAGTGGGTTCCTCCATTCCCACTCCCACTTCAGGCAAATGCTGGGGTGGTTCCTAACTTAAGACCATGCCCTCCTCCTATTCAATTCTCGCCAAGTCACAAGTACACACACTACTAGAGACACCACAAAAACACATATGAAACAACAATTACGAGGGGTGTTCAAATGAAAAGGTACGAATCGTCGTAAAACCGAAACCGGTTGATATCTGAATATGCCGCTTTGAGATAACGTAGGCCGACGCAGAAGAGAAGCTGACGTTCGGCCCCGTCCAGTTGAAGTTGAAGCAGCAGCACGGACGAACCATTAACAGTGACGTGTCAGGATGTCTACCAAAACCAACTAACAAATTTCCCTGACAATTCCCTGATTTTTCCAGGATAAATCCAAAAATTCCCTGAGTAACAGTAGCGAACATATTATTAAACATATAAAACAGAGTTTGTACTTAAGAGCATTTCAAAAAGTGCTTGAACAATAAAGGTAAGCATGACAAAGTTGAAACGACAAAACAAAACAAGATGTTCAGTAAAGAACATATAGCCTACTTTCTCCTAAATGTATGAGTATAGTTATAACTCGTTGTTATTATCAAAGAGTATAATAGAACTATTCTTTGTTGAAGACCTTAGAAACGATTTACCTCTACCAAACGCCACAACCTAGATAAAAACTGCTACCATCATTGAAGAAAGAAAGATAAGAAGTATCTAAAGAATGTTATGGATCTGGAGACATAATCGACCGGACTGGCGGCGTGGCTCAGCGGTAACGTTCTCGCTTGCTGGACCGTATGTTTCAGGTTCGTATCCTGGCACAGTCAGCTGGCATTTGAGGGTGCACAAATGCGAGGGAGCCGTGTTAGTAGATTTACTGGCACGTTAAAGGTCCCCTTCGGGACAAAATTCTGGCACCCCGGCGTCTCTAAAAGCAACAGTAGTTAAAAGGGACGTAAAACCATTAACATTATTATTATTATTATTATTATTATTATTACATAATCGGCCTGACGCGGGCAACATCCAACTTTGAGTTGAGGCATGTCTTTACACGTCTGGCTGCGTATGACTTTCACAACCCTAATTGAATTAACAAATCTTTCCATGACCCTACAGAGACGTGTGTATACCAACTATGTGGATATTTTCGATTGCTATTTGGCTGAAATAAAAGTATTAATTAATATACTGAACTAGCACCAACGGTAGAGTTCAGATACTATGTGAAATCGTTTTGTTCTTTACTTCAATTAACATTTTCAAATAACGCACAATAGGCTGTTACAAACCCTTTAAAATAAAAAGTAAAAATGTATCGTAGTATCATCTTGTCATTCTTCAAATTCGATGCGCATAGAATGCCAATGGTATAATAAACAATGGAGCCCCACGTAGACTAGTCGTGACATCTAATGGTGAAATATCGAACAATATAATCCTAACAGAGCGAGTGCATTCTAGCGGCCAGAGGAAGAAACTTTTCAATAAAATCTGGAAGTTCATAAGTAGGTCTGCGTGCAGTTACCTTTTTGGCAGCTAGATGTCTCGAGTAAATCTGCTGGCGAATTATGTTTTAATTAAATATATATTTTACACCATAATATGCACAATATAACGCTTAATTTTAAAACATCTGAGTCATTACAAAACAATAAACATATAACATTTCAAGCAAAAAACCTAGCTCTGATCGGGTTTGAACCATAGGCATTTGAGCGATAGGCTAACGCTCTACCACTGAGCTAATTGTGTCAACGAATATCGTTCTATATAAAATGACTTACATAGAACTTGTTAGCAAATAATGATTTATACTAAACGATTTCATCACTGGAGTATATTATTTATATATAAAGCATTTCATACAACGTTTATTTATTTTGTATCAGTACGCTATATTGCATGCAATACTCAAATTAGTGAAATATAAGTCAGGCACAAGATATCCGCTGCCATCTTGTCTCATTACTGAATCGGCTCAGCTTTTAAAAATCACGTCTGCACTATAGTATTACAAAATAAACTTTTAATTTCGAACGTGCCTCTTCCTTTAGAACAGTTAAAACGATTCTCGGCTCGATAATCGGAACTGGTGGGTCCCATGATATGGATTATAAAGTTTGCATAATTCGCACGGCCGCCATCCTGAAATGGTATGGCGGACGACCTTGTAGTTTGGTCACAAGACGCATCCTATACGAAGGTATGTTGTTACCAAATTTGGTAGAGATCGGATGATTTGGTTAGTCGTTATTTGATTTTACGTTTTGAACTTTTAGTGGCCGCCATTCAGTTTTGGTAAAGATGGCGGCGATATAAAACATGACACTGAGGTGTCCTTTGCTAGTGCTACGTTTCTACCAAATTTCTTTCAATTCGCATTCACCGTGTTCGAATTGATAGGGGGGGGACAGACATTCAGAGTACACACACACACACACACACACACACACACACACACATACACACACAGACTCACACACACACATACACACACACAGACATACTCACTTTTTTCGCCCTGTGTTGATCTCATAAGTCTACTTTCATTTTTTGCAAAAATCGAAAGTAGGCTAAAAATATATAGCCTATATTATTAGCCTATTTTCGATTTTTGCAAAAAATGAAAGTAGACTTATGAGATCAACACAGGGCGAAAAAAGTGTGTCTGTCTGTGTGTGTGTATGTGTGTGTGTGAGTCTGTGTGTGTGTATGTGTGTGTGTGAGTCTGTGTGTGTGTGTGTGTGTGGGTGTGTCTGTGTGTGTGTGAGTGTGTGTACTCTGAATGTCTGTCCCCCCCTATCAATTCGAACACGGTGAATGCGAATTGAACGAAATTTGGTACAAAGGTAGCACTAGCAAAGGACACCTCAGTGTCATGTTTTATATCGCCGCCATCTTGACGGAAACATAATGGCGGCCACACAAATGTTCAAAGCTTAAATCAATTTACGACTAACCTAATCATCCGATCTCTACCAAATTTTGCAACAACATACCTTTATGGAGGGAGCATCCTTTGACCAAACTAATAGGTCATCAGCGTAATAGTTTGCGGATGGCGGCCATCTTTGTGTGAAAACAGATTCCCCCTATTAATTCGAACACGGTGCAACCGAATGGAACGAAATTTGGTACAGAGGTAGTACTAACAAAAGGCACCTCAGTGTCATGTTTTATATCGCCGCCATCTTGACGGAAACGTAATGGCGGCCACACAAATGTTCAAAGCTTAAATCAAATTACGATTAACCTAATCATCCGATCTCTACCAAATTTTGCAACAATATACCCTTATGGAGGAAGCATACTTTGACCAAATGAATAGGTCATTAGCCTAATAGTTTGCGAATGGCGGCCATCCTTGTATGAAAATCAATTCCCCCTATTAATTCAAACACGGTGAAAACGAATGGAACGAAATTTGGTACAGAGGTAGCACTAGCAGGGGGCATCTCAGTGTCATGTTTTATATCGCCGCCATTTTGACAGAAACGTAATGGCGGCCACACAAATGTTCAAAGCTTAAGTTAAATTACGACTAACATAACCATCCGATCTCTACCAAACTTTGCAACAACATACCTTTATGGAGGGAGCATCCTTTGACCAATCTAATAGGTTATTGACCTAATAGTTTGCGGATGGCAGCCATCTTTATGTCAAAATTGATTCCCCCTATTAATTCGAACACGGTGGAACCGAATGGAACGAAATTTGGTACAGAGGTAGCACTAGCAAAGGGCACCTCAGTGTCATGTTTTATATCGCCGCCGTCTTGACTGAAACGCAATGACGGACACACGAATGTACAAAGCTTAAATCAAATTACGATTAAGCTAATCATCCGATCTCTACCAAATTTTGCAAGTACATACCATTATGGAGGGAGCATCTTTTGACCAATCTAGTAGGTCATTCGCCTAATAGTTTGCGGATGGCGGCCATCTTTATGTCAAAATTGATTCCCCCTATTAATTCGAACACGGTGGAACCGAATGGAACGAAATTTGGTACAGAGGTAGCACTAGCAAAGGGCACCTCAGTGTCTTGTTTTATATCGCCGCCATCTTGACTGAAACGTAATGGCGGCCACACGAATGTTCAAATCTTAAATCAAATTACGATTAACCTAATCATCCGATCTCAACCAAATTTTGCAACTACATACCTTTATGGAGGGAGCATCCTTTGACCAATCTAATATGTTATTAGCCTAATAGTTTGCGGATGGCGGCCATATTTATGTCAAAATTGATTCCCCCTATTAATTCGAACACGGTGGAACCGAATGGAACGAAATTTGGTACAGAGGTAGCACTAGCAAAGGGCACCTCAGTGTCATGTTTTATATCGCCGCCATCTTGACTGAAACGCAATGGCGGACACACGAATGTACAAAGCTTAAATCAAATTACTATTAAGCTAATCATCCGATCTCTACCAAATTTTGCAAGTACATACCATTATGGAGGGAGCATCGTGTGACCAATCTAATAGGTCATTCGCCTAATAGTTTGCGGATGGCGGCCATCTTTATGTCAAAATTGATTCCCCCTATTAATTCGAACACGGTGGAACCGAATGGAACGAAATTTGGTACAGAGGTAGCACTAGCAAAGGGCACCTCAGTGTCTTGTTTTATATCGCCACCATCGTGACTGAAACGTAATGGCGGCCACACGAATGTTCAAAGCTTAAATCAAATTACGATTAACCTAATCATCCGATCTCAACCAAATTTTGCAACTACATACCTTTATGGAGGGAGCATCCTGTGACCAATCTAATAGGTCATTCGCCTAATAGTTTGCGGATGGCGGCCATCTTTGTGTCAGAATCGATTCCCCCTATTAATTCAAACACGGTGAAACCGAATGGAACGAAATTTGGTACAGAGATAGCACTAGCAAAGGGCATCTCAGTGTCATGATTAATATCGCCGCCATATTGACAGAAACGTAATGGCGGCCACACAAATGTTTAAAGCTTAAATCAAATTATGACTAACATAACCATCCGATCTCTACCAAACTTTGCAACAACATACCTTTGTGGAGGGAGCATCCTTTGACCAATCTAACAGGTTATTAGCCTAATAGTTTGCGGATAGCGGCCATCTTTATGTCAAAATTGATTCCCCTATTAATTCGAACACGGTGGAACCGAATGAACGAAATTTGGTACAGAGGTAGCACTAGCAAAGGGCACCTCATATTCATGTTTAATATCCCTATAGCACGTTGTATTTCAACAAGCTACTACAACCAACATTCAATCATACTCCTTGAAAAGGACAAAGAGTTATAACAATACCCATGCATTTAGGAGAAAGTAGGCTATATGTTCTTTACTGAACATCTTGTTTTTCAATATTTTGCCTATTTCTACATTTTTCATCCAGAAAATCTATTGTGCTTGAGAGTATTAAAAGTAGCTCGTCTACAGTAATGTTCTCAAAAATCATACAGTTACACATTTATATACAAATACACGGTCTACCTATACACATATAATGTGTATGCTCTATCTTGCAAGAAATGAGAGCTTACTGATTTAATGTCAGTACGAACATACATCTATAACAATCATCACCAGAATATACTTTTCCCCTGTCAAAATGTAAATGCTTAATTTCCTAATATTCAAGGTTGGACCTTGTAAAACTAAAATTCCCTGAGGGTCATTAAAATACCCTGATAATGCCCTAAGTTTTCCAGAATTTAAAAATTCCCTGAATTTTCCCTGTTTTCCGTTTTTACCAGAGGAGTAGACACCCTGCGTGTATTGTGCGGCACTCCGTAGCCTACGCAAGACCATCAAGAACGAACGTCCTGAACTGCTCACGAAGGGAGTGATTCTTCTCCATGATAACGCTCGCCCACATGTCTCTAACGTCACACAGGGTGTATTGACCACGTTCAAGTGGGAGCAGCTTCAGTAACCGCCCTACAGCCTGAACTTGTCACTCTGCTACTTCCATCTATTTGGTCCATAAAAAAAAAACATCGCAAGGGAAAACGTTTCCAATCGGACGACGAACTAAAGGACACCGTTCTGGATTGGCTCCTGTCACAACCACAAGACTTCTGGGAACAGGGAATCCTGCGGCTAGTGAAGCAATGGGACACCTGTGAACAGGCCTGTGGTGATTACTTTTGAATAACGAATAAATTGTACCCACAGTATCGTTTCGTACCTTTTCATTTGAACACCCCTCATACATGGTACACGGGTTTTTGCGGCCAAGGAATTAAAACTCAGCAATTTTTCTAGCTTTATGTCGTGGTTTGTGCGGAGTTTCGCATAGGAACACCAAGATAGGCTCATCAGCGAACTGTGCACCATCTCCCCTCCTGTGAAGTGCACCTGCGCCTCTTTACTGCGAGAGCTAAAAGCTCATAGGAGAGGAGGTGGTGGAAAGTTCGGTACTCCTGTGGGGGTCCAGGCGCATAATTTTTTTTTCAGCCCGAGCCTAGCCACAGTATGTATTTCCGAGCCTCTTATTGGCTGTTATATCATGCCATTCTCCTGGTTCCGAATCGAGACGGTAGGTAGTAGCAGGGATCACAACCGATCAAACATGGAGGAAGGTTATCGAGTGAGATGTGGATAATATTCGATGTTGAATTGCGTTATTAGCGTGAAACAGGCATGACACTTGCTTTAGATCAAGTTTAAAACAACCCACGCAGCAAATGAATGCGTTCCAATCAACATTTAAGGTCTAAGTGAAATCATTCGACATTTAACCACATGTATTAATAAGACCTATGATAATATACTTCCTTTGCGAGCGCACATGTGCACAAGTGGTATGTGTGAGTTTGGTAACTTTGTATCTCGGGTTCAAGACTGCTCGAGGGCAGAAATTCTTACTTCTTTTGAATTATTTTATTATATCCTCCCTCCTTTTTACAGCATGTTTTATGCTTTATTGAAATTATCTGTATGGGTGATTGAAATAATAAACATTCTTAGGCGGAATCCTTCCCTGTTATCACTTGAATTTATATTCCTCTGCTTACTGTTCAACGTGGCTAGCGTTCTTGGCTGTCTCCCCAGAGGTCCGGGTTCGATTCTCAGCTCTGCCAATGTATTCATTCATTTATTTATTTATTTATTTATTTATTTATTTATTTACAAGTAGGTGAGCTCAATGACCACCATGTCCAATTTGCTCAAATGAACAAGAGCAACATCAGCGTCAACTTCTGCAGTGGTCAAGCTGCCTGCCTCACCAAGGTGAACCGGATTCGATTCCCAGCTCTGCCGATAAATTTCAATTCTGGTGTGAGGACTGCAACGAGGTACATTCAGCCTCGTGAGCCAAAACTGAGTAGAGGTTGGTTCGATTCCCACCTCAGCGATCTTGGAAGTGATTTTCCATAGATTTCCACTTCTACTCCAGACAAATGCCGAAATTGTTCATAACAATGCCACGACCGCCTCCTTGCGAATCCTCACCTGAATATCAAATACTCACCATACTACAGACACCATAATAACACAGGTTATCAGAGAAATGTATTTATTTATTTATTTATTTACAAGTAGGAGGGCTCAATGACCACCATGTCCAATTTGATCAAATTATCAAGAGCAACATCAGCGTCAACTTCTGCTTGCCTCTCCCCAAGGTGGACAGGGTTCGATTCCCGGTCAATTCACGTGAGATTTATGAAGGGAATAATCACATTCTGAGTTTTGGTTTCTAACTAAATTGGAGGTTCCGTGTCTTAATGATCGCGAGATTGTGTGTTTGAGTCTTCAGTCTTTTGACAGGTTTGATGCAGCTGTCCATGGCTCCCTGTCCTGAGTTAATATTTTCATCTCTAGATAGCTACCACACCCTACATCCGAGGCAATCTGTTTAACATATTCTAACCTTGGTCTACCCCTACAGTTCTCGACCCTTCCGTCTAACAATGTTTATTAATTCAATCACCCATACAGATAATTTCAATAAAGCAAGGCATAAAACATGCTGTAAAGAGGAGGGAGGATATAATAAAATAATTCAAAAGAAGTAAGAATTTCTGCCCTCGAGCAGTCTTGAACCCGAGACACAAAGTTACCAAGCTCGCACATACCACTTGTGCACATGTGCGCTCGCTAGTTCTTAATACATGTGGTTAAATGTCGAATGATTTCACTTAGACCTTAAATGTTGATTGGAACGCATTCATTTGCTGCGTGGGTTGTTTTAAACTTGATCTAAAGCAAGTGTCATGCCTGTTTCACGCTAATAACGCAATTCAACATCGAATATTATCCACATCTCACTCGATAACCTTCCTCCATGTTTGATCGGATGTGACCCCTGCTACTACCTACTGTCTCGATTTGGAACCAAGAGAATGGCATGACATAACAGCCAATAAGAGGCTCAGAATTACATAATGTGGCTAGGCTCGGGCTGAAAAAAAAATTATGCGGTCCGGGCACGACACTAAGAGCCCGCAGATGAGCCCATCTTGGTGTTCCTAGACGAAACTCACACAAGACACGGCATAAACCTAGAAAAATTGCTGTCTTTTAACAAGAATTATGTTTACGATGTCTTGCAAGGGAACAGCACAAACCTCAATCTCCCGGCTCTGTGACTCCTGGCTTGTCAGTTGGCCAGGCCACATGGGAAACATCTGTGATTAATGGAAATCCACAGCTTGCTTCCAGTCGACCAACCGGGTCAGGGATGGAATGAATGAAGTCCCCGTCTAGCGGCGAGGATATGAACTGTGCTGGCTGCCGAAGCAAGTCGCACTCCTCTGAGGCAATGATTAAATGAATGACAGATGAAATGAAATGTTAGTGGAGAGTGCTGCTGGAATGAAAGTTTGACAGGGAAAACCGGAGTACCCGGAGAAAACCCTGTCTGCCTCTGTTTTGTCCAGCACATATCTCACATGGAGTGACCAGGATTTGAACCACGGACCCAGTGGTCAGAGGCCGGGGTGCTGCCGCCTAAGCCACGGAGGCTTCTTGTGATAGTATTACGTCCCCAAAATTGTTTGGGCCATTTCTAGAAACGACGAAATAGTACAAGTGTGAATATGGACATTAGGCTTGGTGGTGCAGTGGTCAAGCAGTTTTCATCTCACCAAGGTAGACCGGGTTCGATTCCCAGTCAATACACGTGAGATTTTCGAAGTGAAATTCCATGCCATGTGGTTCGGATTCCACGTAAAAAGGAGGTCCCTTGGCTCATGATTACTAGATTAACGGTCACGTAAAACTACAGTATCAGCTTCCTTCCTTTGTTAGTCTACTATAGGTCTTTCAGTTTTCTCCGACATTGCCAGCAAGGTCAGTCATTTCTAGTTTAGACAAGTTGAATAAATTCGATAGCTGTTGCTGGCTGGCCATTGTTACATAGGGTTCAGGGCCTGGGAGATAGGTGGCACAGGTCAACATGTTTTTTGTGTTCCTTACGTAATGTGGCTTACAAAGTTATTTTCGACTTTCGTCGCATGAACAAAAGAAGCAAGAATGCGTCGTATGCGTTGAGATTATTAGACATGGATAATTTTCTATTTAAAATTATATGTGACGGTTTGTTTTTCCAACCGGATACCCTTCCTGATATCAACTTCACAAGATAAGTTAATGAGATGAAATGATGAACGAAATTCGACAATGCATTCTTGGAAGGAAGTGGCCGTGGCCTATTAGAAGATATCGTCCCGGCATTTGTCTTGAGTTGAAAATGAAAAACCACGGAAAACAATTTCAAGGACGGCTGACGGTGGGGTTAGAACCCACTCCTACCGAGTATGCTGGCCCCATCGCTTAACTCTGTGCCTTTGCTTTGCGAATATAACGATGTCAGTCTTTTCATAAAGTACTGAATAATCTAATTTAAGCAAACATGACAGATTAAATTATTCCCCTAATTATATTATTAAATGAACTTACATTCCTGCCAAATATTTACTTATGGTCTGAGGGTTGAAAGCGGGTACACTTCAAATTCCTAACTCGAGAAACGCCGGGTAGAAGGAGGGTAGGAAGATAAGCTGGATTAAAATTCATTTATTAAAAAAGAATAAGAATTTTATGTGTAATGGCTATATAGGTGGAATTATATGTACTAATTTTAAACTAATTGTAAGTCAATATGGAACAATAATAACAACAACAACAACAAACAATTACGGGCTTTTTTTTAAAGCTTATCAAGATGAGGTAGTTGAATAATTCAAACCCTGATGGGGAATTGAAACACTAGATTAATTTCGTATCTTCGCAAAAAGCGAACAAGATGAGACTACAGTCAAAATATTGAGACGTGTATTTTTTTTACATCGCTTATCCTCCCAGTTTGGCTTCACCCACGGACTCTGCGAGGGATCATTCCTCTACCGTCACAAGGACGGTGTTTAAGAGCGTATCGTCGCAATTCATTGACTTTATCGAGAAAGCCGGCAGTTGTCTCATTCCGGGCAATACGAACAGACGTGCTTCCGATATCAGGCAGTTACATAGTGTTAATTTCATTGAGCTTTATTCGACATTTCTGGAATTCAAAACTTCAATAAGAAGTAGATATTTTGAAAATTCGTTCCTTGATCTGTAATAAACGAAACGTGAAATTGAAAAAGTTGGCAAGGTGGGGCCAGCCCCCACCCCCTGAAAATATCCTGCGGGTGCACATGTAAATGGCCCCTCCTCAAAAAGTCTACACATAGGTAGGGGGTGATTATTAAGAATAATCCAAATAGACGGAGAAGAGGTGGGGTTGTTATGCAGGTCGGAAGCGGGCTGTTGAACTTCGCAGCACAGTGGCTGTATTAGCAAACTCAAGTTTAATGCGCTGTTTGTAACAGGGGTAGGTCATCTCAATTTAGCGCGGTTGAAGCACGTATGATCCTGAAGAACGGCCCTGCCTCCTCAGTGAAGACAAATGCCGTATGACACACCACGTGAGCGCTATTTGACGCAGTTTCTCTTTTCAGCCAATGGCGTGCGTTAATTGCGTGGCACACCCCTGGCCTTTGCTCCCGTGACGTAGTTTCTGACGTCAGCTCTATGGCCTCCTTTAATTTGATATGACGCTCGCTAAGTAGCAAAGATCAGCAACCTTCAAGACCCTGGCAATAAAATCAAACAGCCTGTGCTAAGGCCAAGGATGCTTCTGTTTGGCGCTTTCATTGTTATGATTTTTCTCGCGAGGTCACTCCAGTGGCAACTGCCGATTTTTATAGGACGTAATATGATAGGCTTAACTTAAGATAATTATTATTATAGCTGGGCTAATTTGAGACATTAGACTCACAAGGAGAGTCGCCAAGTGGTTTACTAGAAGAGCGTTGCAATTTGGAGGGGTTGCTCTTCATAAAAAAATAAATAAATAAAAAATGCCCCTGTTCGAGCGTTTTTGCCAATGGGCCTTTGTGTGTTCAAAATTGAACGTTTAAAATCAATCCTCCAACGTTTGTAGTCTTATTCCCGCACACGTTCCCGGCTCGTCTCCGTGACGAAGTCGCTGCCGCTTTGGCGTGGGTAATTGAAGGTTTCGAGTTCGAGTCAGACCTTGGTCATCACTTCTTTTTTCTTTTACTGATACATCCCTTATTGTCTTTTGTGTATTCTATAATGTATTTGCTGTGATCTCTTCGGTTTTGGAGCTTTGTACAATATTTTAACATCATTATTCGTCCGTGACGCTTGAACGTGATGTAAGTTTTATTCGCTAGAATTTAAATGCAGCGTGGCCGGCGACGCTACGTTCATTCGCACTGCGCCGAGGCTAATGCAGGAATGCAAGATCCCTTCCCTCTGTTCCACTCTGCTCCACCATCAAGCTAAACTTTCTGTATGAAAACAATAACGTAAATGAGAAAAAGCAACAACAAATAATAAAGTAGGCTACTTGATGTAATCTGCCAACTTAAATATTGTACCACAAACATAAGATACAAGAAAAAATGTCAAAGAAAGATAAAAAAAATAATTAGAAAAGATGAAAGTAGGTTCCGATCGCGGTAACTTCCATTTCCAACGCCAACACGCTAGCGACTACGCTACCGGTACGTAGACGGGCCGAGAACGTATGTGGGAATAACACTACAAAAGTTTGAGGATTTTTTATTTAGTCAATTTACCCTCTAGGTTGGTGGTTCCCACGGACTCAGCGAGGGAACTCACCACTATCGCCTCTATGGGCAGTGTCCTGGAGCATCTGGTCGGGATGGATACAAGTGGGGAGGTGTGATCAGCACTTCGCCCGGGCGGCCTCACCTGCAAAGCGAACAGGGGCCTCAAGAGGGATGGGAAGGGATGGAAGATTGGGATGGATAGGCGAGGAAGAGGGAAGGAGGCGGCCGTGGCCTTACAGTAGGTACCATCCCGGCATTTGCCCGAAGACGAAGTGGGAAACCACGGAAAACCACTTCGAGGATGGCTGAGGTGGGAATCGAACACCCTCTACTCATTTGGACCACCAGAGGGTGAGTAGACCCCGTTCCAGTCCTCATACCACTTTTCAAATTTCGTGGCAGAGCCGGGAATCGAACCCAGGATCTCCGGGGAAGGATTTATTTTAAACGTTCGTTTTGAGCACACTAAGGCCCATTGGCAAAAACGCTCGAACAGGGGCAATTTTTATTTTTTTATGAAGAGCAAACCCACCAAATGTGAACACTTTGCCAGTTAACCACATGGCGATCTCTCCTTGTCAGTCTAATATTAATTATTCAGTCGCACAGCACTATTACGAACACATTACACAATACAATACAATCGAATACCACTCCAAAGATGTGCACATGCTGTAAACAGACGATCCATTCTGACCGCGCGAAATCGTAACCAATAAGCCCGTAGTGTTGGTTTAAATTTAACCAATAGCGAGACTTTAGGATCTCAGTTGACGCCCTCAGAACGCCATTAAACAGACCAAACCTGCCCCTTCCCCCTCAAGAGCTCCCATACATTTCTAAAGCTATAAACACGTGCTTTGAGGATGCAAGGCTTCCTTCCTCAGCTTTCTACTCCGGGCGGTGAAGGTCACACTTCACCCATCTAGGGGTGAAATGTAGAACTAGTTACAAGTATTGACAGTGCCAGTGAGACAGAGTTTATCGAGAGGGCGTGCAAGGTAGCCCCCAAAGACTATTTAACAAAACAATTAATTTAATTTCTTAAAACAGTTACAGATGAGAGCTGACTGTAGGGTGATCCTCACGTCCTACATGGAGGAATCGTCACTGGGTCACTCACAGCCACCATGTCTCATAACGAGCTCAAAGTAGCCAGGTTTCTGGATTTGAGTGGGAGAATTTATTTTCAGGTTGGTTCTACAAAGCGTCTTGCATGTCCTTGCGGTGAGAATAAAGGGTTACATACAACAAAAATTATTAAAACTCACATTGATAAAAATCAAGAAGTAACAAGAAGTTCCGTGACGAACTAAAGAGCCTACTTTTATCGAAATGTAAGATTCATTCCAATGATTAATCTATATGGACCTAATTAGACTAATAACGAAATTGAGTTGGTAATAACGAAATTTCTTATTAGTTCGAAATATAACTGGCATAATGTAGCCTAATAGAGCACTACAGTTGGCAGCCCTGGTGACAATATATTCTTAGTTCCATCTCTTAAGGTACAGAATACAAAATTTGGCTTAAGTGCAATGGATAGCATGGACGTTACATGCAGTTAAACATTGGATATAACAGTGCGCGTAAAATCATGTTGGCAACAATGTCATCCATGTATTGGTCAGAAATAATCTGAACTATTATGATCTATTGTTGCGCCAAATTTGGATGAAATCCATTTATTTGTATAGAAGTTACATGTATTTTAAAATTGGACCAATCAGCAGGCATAGAATCATGTTGGAAGCGCTGACGTATATTAATTACTCCAAATTAATCTAGTATGTAAGGTACTATACGTGTGCAATGTTTAGTGCTGTTGGATTGAATACTTTCTGATATACTGATATTGGGGGTAAAAAAATAGAGACAGCATTTATTAACAGTTGGCATCCCTGGTTGATCTTAAGAATACGCATAGTCATATCTGTTATAGTACACATACCACATACGAAATTTGGTTGAAATCCAATCGATAGTATAGAAGTTACATGCATTTACAATTGGTCCTATCAGCAGGCTTAGAATCATGTTGGTAGTACAGAGGTCCATTAGTTACTCCAAATTAATCTAGAATGTCGGGTACTATACGTGTGCATAGTTTAAAGCTGTCGGCTTGCATACTTTCTGATATATGGGTATTTGGATAAAATAAATTGAGAGCAATTATTAACAGTTGGCAGCCCTGGTGGCTCTTAAGAGTACGCTCAGTAATATCTGCTTATGTACACATAGCACATACGAAATTTGGATGAAATCCAATTGATAGTCTAGAAGTTATATGCATTTAAAATTTGGACCTATCAGCAGGCTTATAGTCATTTTGGCAACACTGTCATGTATGGTCTCCTGGAAATTAAACTGCAATGTTATCATACTAATCATACTAATATATAAAAATGAGATGGTGTGTGTCTGTCTTTCTGTCTGTCTGTCTGTCTGTCTGTTACCTAATAACGCAAGAACCACTGGTCCGATTTAAATGAAATTTTGCATGGATGTAGCTGAAATACCAGGTTTACATATAGGCTACTTTTAATTTCGATATTTTGCACTATTAAGAAATGGCGACCATTTTAGTGACGTCACTACACCCTTTGGTTTCAAAATTTCATATTTCCATATCAAATAAAAAGAGAACGGTAGGAAATAGCAAACTTTTGATGGCACATACGAGCTGTAAAATTTAATTTTCTATCCGAAAGGTCCTTATCACTTTTCGTGTATCTCCAACGGTTAGCGAGTAAAACCTACTTTTGTGACGTCACTACACCCTTTGGTTTCAAAATTTCAAATTTCCATTTCAAATAAAAAGAGAACGCTAAGAAATAGCAAACTTTTGATGGTGTACACGAGCTTTACCATTTAATTTTCTATCCAAAAGGTTCTTATCACGTTTCGTGTATCTCCGACGGTTAGCGAGTAAAACCTAAATTTGTGCAATAAAACACGGTCACATCGAGCGGTGCAGTATATCTCTACATATATAAAAAAGAAAATTTGTCTGTTTTTTTCTGAATTTCTACGGAAATTTGAGTTATTTACACGTTTCAGACTGTTTTATGATAGATGCGCGCGAAAATAATGTTTTGGTCTGTCTGTCTGTTTGCTTGATTGTCTGTGGACAACTTTGTTCCCTTATAACTCGAGAACGGCTGGGTGTATCAACGTAAAATTTGGTACAGATATCCATCAGTGGCACGACACTAATCATTGATGTAACTCTTCTCTATACCTCTCATAAAAGGGGGCATACCCCCTTAAAATACATGCTGAAATAGGAGTAGAAGGACGAAACAAAGCTCATTTTCAGCCCCTCAATGTGAGAGACAAAAGCACATTTTAAGGTCCTACGTCCAACCGTTTTTGACATATTCCCAGAAAACTAATTTAATTTAATAAACTATGAACGAATGCAAGCCGATAACCATGGCAACAGATTGTCAGAGATCCATCTATTGCTGTAAGACGCAATACAATTCCATTAATTACATTAGTGTGAAAGTTTGCAAACGGTTAGATGGTTATTATGGAACCAAATTAAGCTGTAAATTTCATCAATACGTAAAATTCGCTTAAGGGGGTCAAGGGGTAGTCTAGATTTTTTTCACGCGATTTACATCTGCGGGTGTGGTATGGCAGGTCTATTATATTCCTATCCCTATGTTATATTATTATTATTATTAGTATTATATTATGGCGTACAACGACGAGACAAAGCCCCTCGGTGCTAGAAATAAAACTCGAGGGTCCTCGAAAACTACATTATAAGGCTCTAAAACCAACAGTTTCTGAAACATTCCCAGAAAACTAATTAAATTTAATTTAACAAACTAATGAAGGAATGCAAATTGGTAACCATGACAACATTAACTCAAGGGGTGGCATCCAACTTTCCATCTATTTCAGTAAGAAGCAATTTATTACATTTATTATATTTCTGTGAAAGTTTGCAAATATAAGGTTATCACGGAACCAACGTAGACTGTATAATTCATCAATGCAATTAAGGGGGTCAAGGGGTAACCTAGGATTTTTTCATGCAATTTTCACGTGCGACTTATAGTGCAGAAGGTCTATTATATCTCCGAACAACAACATTATTTTCAAAAATTCCTGAATTGAATCAGCATTTTTTGCGGCTTTTAGGAATTTGGGCAATTTGAGGCTAAAGAACCTGAATTTTCATGCACCACAAGCTTTTATAATTTATGAAAGAGGTCTTCCTGTGTATGGGGACCCAACACAACGCAGAGGGTCAGTTTTTATGTAACTTGTATTGCGTTTCGTCTACAAGGCTTTCAATTGTATTTCACGTCAGGAAGTACACGTTAGGTGAATTTAGTTTGAGAGCACATTTTAACTTTTTTTTTTGTCGACATACGGGCTCATCGTAAGGATGATTTTATTTGATAATGTGTGGTAGATATACCCATATTTGGATATCTGGGTGATATGTTGTAGACAATAGAATTGCATGTCTGTCTTTCTGTGTATCTTTATGTACGCCTATAGCTCGTGTTCGGATGCTTGGTGCATCGTAAAATTAGGTATGGTAACCATGAGAGTCAATACACCAATCATTTATAAAACTCTTCACCGTACTTTTCATACAGTAGAAGGGTGGATATAGAGAAAAACATATCAATATATGCTAAAATATGCGAAATATAAAAATTATCCTAGAAGGACGACCAAAGCATATGTTGCGCTTCTCAATGTGAGACACAAAATTCGTGAATCTCTAAAGGGTCTCCGAAAACTACATTTTAAGGGCCTTAAATTAACAGTGTGTATGATATTCCCAGTAAACTAACTTCGTTCTGATAAACTTGAAGGAATGACAAACCACTAACCATTGCAACAGTAGCTCAATTGATAATGTCCGGTGTTAACAACGAACACCGTTCGAAGAACGGGTACTTCTGCTAGTTATCTATACGTGTGCCAATTTTGAAATAGCTCCCATTCATACCTTCCAAGATATCCAACATGGAGCTCAAATTTCAATTGTGATTTGTCAGCAGTTGGTAGCACTGACATCATTTTCAAATATGGCCGTGAGATATTCAGGTATAGATCTTTACGGCTACCAAATTTTGTTTCGATTGCTGCAGCCGTTTAGGAGTTGATAGGGGGGGGGGGCCACATACACAGCCAGAAGGACAGACAGACACACAATTGCCCGATCTCATAAGTCTACTTTTTCCTCATTTTTGCAAAATGTGAAAAGTAGGCTAAAAATAAGACAATCAATGGGACACAAGAATAGTGCTATGAATAATGGAAGAACAAGGAAACTCATATTTAATTAGATATACAGTACTAAATTACACGAATGGTTTCTTTTCGGGGGTGCTATAAAATACAAGTTTGATACTATGCCCAATAGGACACGGCACACTGGCATCGAACTCGGGTCTTATCAGAGAAGACCAGGCCCATGATTATGCCCAAAACCGAACCATTGATCTCTGAGGGGGGACTGCTACAGGGAACCCGAAGAGCAATGAGTTGTATAATCTCTTATATATAATCCAAAATTGACTCATCACCGCAGGGCTCAAACCGCTAGACCTAGAAAGCTGAAATTTTGCATGTTGATTGATCCGAGTATGTAGAGGCTCACTAAGAAACGGTTTTTGAAAATTCAATTTGTAAGTGACTTTTTTCGGCCCTTTGGCATTGACAATCCAAAATTGACTCATCGACGCAGGGCTCAAACCACTAGACCTAGAAAGCTGAAATTTTGCATGTTGTTTGATCCGAATATGTAGAGGCCCGCTAACAAACGGTTTTTGAAAATTCAATTTGTAAGTGACTTTTTTCGGCCCTTTGGCACTGAGCAAGGACAGTCGGTACAAAGTTCGGATTTAGCTCATTTTAAGCCGCCAGATACGAGAAACAATACTCGGAGGTCCTGTAGGGACCCCAAAACACACTTTTTAAGTTCCTAAAATGAACGGTTTCGGAGATATTCCCAAATAACTGTGTTCCCTCGGAGAAACAGATCAACGTTACTATGGCAACCGCTGAAATTTCGCAGACCGGGGATAGTTTTCTGGCAATATATCGAAAACCGTTCGTTTTAGGGCCTTAAAACGCTGGGTTCGGTTCCCACTTCTAACCACGAGCACACCACGAGCGTTGCTCCTCGCATTGATACTCGTAAAATGAGATATATTTTATTTATAGAGGTTGTTATTGGGGCTCGGATACGATCGTGATTTTGAGTCTAATTTTATACTCTTTCGGCTGGTTGTTGTAAGCGAGTTTTCAGAAGTTTACTCGAATTTACAATGTTAAGATACTTTCTATTTTGCACGGTATGCTTTCATTTTCTTTATAAATTTGTTTTTTGTTAACTAAATATTTATGTTTGGCAATTTTGATCTGCTCTTTTTCGTTTTTAACCATGATCTGCAACGTATATTCACAGTCGAATGTGTCGTATTCTACTGGCTGTCACGTTAATTATTATTGTTTCTTAATTACTCTTACTGAGGAATTGGGCAAACTTATTTCAATAAAGTTGGTATTTTGTCTTTCACGGCCATTGAATCCCCGCACAAGGCACGGCTTAAACCTAGAAAAGTTGCTCAGTTGTACTAATGGACTAATGGTGCAGCAGAAAAGAGGAGAATTGAAGCTTTTGAAATGTGGTGATACAGGAGAATGATGATCAGATGGGTAGATAGGGTAACAAATGAAGAGGTATTAAGACGAGTGGGAGAGGAGAGATGTTTCTGGCGACTGCTAATGAAGAGAAGAGATAGGAGGGTAGGACACATATTATGACACCCAGGAATAGCAAGCTTACTGTCGACCAAAATATTATGTGCACTCGAGTTTGAAGGTTGTTTGTGAAGTAACCAATAGACCTTCATAAAATCCAATGACATCATCATTTTTGGCATTCGATATTACGTTAGTTCATGTAGGTTTGGAATTTTTAATTTATATTTTAATATTTTTTATCGCAGTTGAAACACAAGAAGTGCCCGTCTTTAAGCGTGTTTCAACCATGCGTCACATTTAAAAATTATTATCTCACAAACCCGTCATCAGATCGAATCCAAATTAGAACACAATATACATTGGAATGTTGTATAACTGGTTTATTAATTTCAAAATTTTGTGTGTTCAAGAACGAATGTTATCATTTTTGTAAGGTAACTCTTTCTCGGCTCGGGGTCGTTGGAAAATGTAGTTCTTGGTTGCGTTGTAATCCTTATACAACAAAAGGTTATGCTGTATGACTGTGAAATAGGTAAATTAATTCACTTATTTTATATCGGTTTGTATTTGTATGGAGAATTAAGACATGGTTCACCAGCTAGCCGCTCCGGGAAATGCTGTACAGCGTTGCTGATATGGAGCCCATCACTTCCGAGCGATACGCGCCATGACGCGTGATGTAGCCCATCTTGGCAATGATGTACTGCTTTCACCGGAGCGGCTAACTGGTGAACCATGTCTTAATTCTCCGTACAAATACAAACCGATATAAAATAAGTGAATTAATTTACGTATTTCACAATCATACAGCATACCGTTTTGATGTATAAGGATTACAACGCGACCAAGAACTACATTTTCAAACCATCCCGAGCCGAGGAAAAGTTACCTTACAAAAATGATAACAACTTTGTTTCTTGGGCACAGAACATTTTAAAATTAATAAACCTTTTATACAACATTCCAATGTATATTGTGTTAAAATTTGGATTCGATCTGATGACGGGTTTGTGAGATAATAATTCTTAAATGTGACGCATGGTTGAAAAACGCTTAAAAACGGGCACTTCTTGTGTTCCAACTGTGATAAAAAATATTAAAATATAAATTAAAAATTCCAAACCTACTTGATCTAACGTAAAATAGAACGACGAAAATGATGATGTTATTGGATTTTATATAGGTCTATCGGTTACTTCACAAATAAACTTCAAACTCGAGTACACATAATAGTTTGGTCGACAGTTATGGATGGGAGGGTCGCGGACTAGAACTGTAGGGGTAAACCAGGGTTAAACAGATTGCCTCGGATGTAGGGTGTGGTAGCTATGTAGAAATGAAACGATTAGCTCAGGAGAGGGAGACATGGAGGGCTGCATCAAACCAGTTATAAAACTGAAGACTCAAACAACAACAATCAGGAATTTTAATTACTTAGAGAGGCATGTGAGGCAAAAGGGTCGTTGGAGAATTTCAATCCCTGGGATGTAACACTGGAATAGACTGCATAATGTACATCAGCGGCCAAGGTGAGCGATATTTAACTATAGGTCTATTAATAGGGATATGTTTACGTTCAAATCATCAATTAGTATGGCCAAATTACATCCAGAATAGCTTAAGTAAGAATACTTTTAATTCCCCATATTCCGATAGATTTGCCATTCCAGTGTGCAAGAGTGCAGTTCCCTCTTCAAACAATATTCGCAATTTCTTTAACAAAGCGCAATGACACACACTTAACAGTAGCACGTGTACATTTAGACAAAACCATTTTATCCCATGGCCAACTGTATGTGGCGTGCTCGCGAGCATCCGGACAACAAAATCGTTATGTCTCAGCAGAAGATGGCAAAACCATAAACGTAATTTTTAAATGTGTTAACATAATGTAACATCGAACCCTGCAGACGTTCACAACTCTATAAAATTCCCACTTTGCTGATCATATCAATATACTGTATGTATCAGAATATTCAGAATTAGAATGGACACACCTATAGCCGCGATTGCTGTAATAGAATAGACCAATTATCAGCAATAATGCATCGTCCCCATTGTCTTGATCGCGGGTGAAGCCGCGGGTACCTGCTAGTGACATATAATCACAATAGCATGATTTCACGGCTAGAATGTGAATATCATAGCTGTTTAATGTGAATATTGTAAGAAAATGCAGTTATATGTACGTTTTGGAAGCATAGAAGCATGAAAGCAAACCAGCTTGACAGTTGACTAATCGCAGCCAGCAGAGGGGCGTGGATTCGTGACGCCGAAGGAACTCATTTCGTCTGGACCGCCACGACAGCTCAAAATTAATGACTCTGGGGTTCACCAGTTGACAACGTTTGAGACCGGAGAGGGGGTAATAGCCCACGGAAATTAATTGATTGCAGCCAATTGGAGCATCGAAATGGAGTAAAATGTACACCCAGGTGAATATATTCTTGGAGAGATAATTTAGGAGTGGTCTCACACCTAAATTAAAGCCTATATCTTGAAATAAGCCTGTGAACACAGAGCCTACGCGCGAGAGGAATGATTTGGAGACCCGCAAGAGGGGATTTACCATGGTGGCGTCATGACGCTATGGAAGGAGGCAATTAATTGTAATTAATTGGCCGAAGTGATCGTTTGCACGCGAGTGATTATGGGACCTCCACACCTAGACAAACGAGGTGTATACGTCATTTTGCCTGGAAATGCATTATTTCAAGAAAGGAGTCGTTCCCGTATGTCCAGTGGACTACATTTTACGAGAAACCTTTATATAGGGGGAGCAGCGAGACCATCGCCAGTTCATCTCCAGTTCGTCTTGACACGTAACTAAAACGCTGCCAGAAAGTGCGCGGAATGTTAAAGTATCAACGCTCAAGTATATTTGAAGAACAATGGAAGCACATCATATAGCTTCTTAATAGTAATCATGAATCGCATAAGATTTAATCTACAGCAGATATTTATCCATTATCATACGCAAGTATAAGTTCGCTACAGCGTAGGAATACTTTAGGATGTTTTTGGACAGTGAATATACCAGGAGGCATTGTCATAGTTTTAAATGACACATTATCGTCAGGATCACTACAATTATAGGAGCCTGGAAGGCATCACAAATAAACGTGACAGTGAACTGAACAGTATTGAAGGTGACGAGAATCGGACGCACGCACACACAAGATAGACTTTCACGGAGACCAGCGGTTGTCGTAGCTGCATCGCATCTCTGAGGTCAGGCGGTAGTAGGAGTCCAGTTAAGGATCCACATGTGAAATAGTGCGAGAAGTGTATATAAGTTTTATTACAGAGATTTGAAAAGTGTTTATGTGTATTGTGAAATAATATGTATTGTGTTAAAATGAGAAAAGCCAGTGATAAAAATATTATTACCATGTATCGTGTGAGATATAGCATGATGGCTTAGACCAAGCATCATGGTAGGCTCGTGGCTGGTGTGCTGGAATAATCCAGCGAAAATGAAAAGTGAGTACAAATGTAAAATGTTATTGTAATTAGATAGTTCACCATACAACGAAGCATCACTTTAAGACTAAGATGTAACAGTCACTTGTGTACGAGTTTTCACCACTCGTATTTTGGTAGAATATGGCTTGGAAGGTGATTTGTTTAGGGCCATTCAGGCCTAAGATAGTGATGAATGTAACGGTAACGTTAAATAATAATAATAATAATAATAATAATAATCTGGGGTCGGTAACAGTAATAAGTAAAGTAATAGGCATTTCAGGCCTAAAGAACGTACTGAGTGTGTCATGTCTAATATAAATATACTGTATTTTTGTAAACAGTAAGAAAGTAACGTAAAATATATCGAGATATGAGAGTTTTTCAGTGTCAGTGAAGTGGTGAATGAATATTAAATGGTCAATTCTCCGGAGTGTATTTGAGAACCATTAAGGTAATGTAAGCCAGTAAATTTATGCTGTTTTAGGAGCTATTTAAAGCTTCAAACACCACAATGTTAAAGCTTTGGCTTAAGAATAATTGCAGAGAGGACGTGAGTGCTTTAATAATTGAGTCATCTATGAGAAGTATTGTTTGAGCCGCATACCGCGAGCAAGGTAACGTAGAATCAAGTGATTTACGTCAATGAAGTTGCGGGGATCATTCTAACATAGCTTGCACGTTAGGGGAAAAGTTGGCTAATCTACGAGTTAGTATTGCCGTGGAGCATACTTGTATTTTCGCAGCGAAGTGGATCGGATGCTGTCTGTATCCAACGCTTGCAGGAATTGTGCCATGAGGGACACTCTTCGAGACCCTGCGTGAGCCATGTATTAATTGATCTGCCCTGAGAGGTAAGAATCAAATTCGTCGGATAGGAAACGCAGATTTCCTTATATTATATTAGGCAGCTGCTGATGAGAAATCTTGGATTCTCAATCGTGATGCGCGCCCGAAGCCACTTGTGTCACCACAGAACGGCAAGGCTATTACAGGATCTATCCCCTGCCATGAATGTTAATTAGGAGCCGAGTTGAGCCCATTACACTATAAATGTAGGTGTTAAATAATAAGAATGACTCAATTACTAGAGACAACACTCAGTGTAACTCGATTGCACTGCAATTGTAAACAAAGATGACCTTGCTAGCAGCCAGAGGGGGGTGGTATGTAGACCACGAGGACGGCGGCCATCTTGCTCGGCCAGCTGGAACTAATTTTATTGCCTGCTTGAAAGGGAGGTCTGTTGACCTGGTCCCTTATTTTAAAAGCATAGTGGGACACTGAAGAATCTCGATATTTCGAAATGTATTCAAGATATGATTGTTGTGATGATGCCAATTGAATTAAATGATGTGTTTCAACACACATACCTTGGTGGATCATTGTGATCGGATAATATTTGGCCCAGTTATTCTCTGAGGAGGAACGCTGAACCAAATAAATATAGGCATCTTTTTAAAGTGCTTTTTTGCCCAGTTCACACTAATTTATGCAGACGGGTAGGTGATTTCTATGACATGATACGTTTGTAACGATAATAATTTCGACCAGACCCAGAAAATCGTTGTATGGTGAAACTATAAACATTTCTATCCATGTGTATTTTGGAAGGGAAAACGTACCACTTTTAGCGTTTCATATTGATGGGAAAAAGAATCCAATTCACGCGACACAATACTTGTTAATTAAGGCATAAGATAATGAATTTATGTCAATGAAAGTAAATGCCCGTAAGAAACGGATTAATGTGTAATTATTGAAGAATTAATGTCATTTAAAGTAATATGACTATTGTGTTGTGATACTCCAGTATATGTTAAATTGTGCCATGGGAAGAACACTATGAACACTCGTAGATGTCTGAAAGTATCACTGATAGGATGCTAGAAATAGATTTGAGTGCAGTGAAGCACTAATTGTAAGAAGAGACTCACAAATAACCTTGATTTTCATTGTGGGAAGTAAATGTAAATTATCCTTTGTTTATGTTTTTGCTGTATAGCCATGATTTTCACCATTAAATGTTGTATTTAGGAATATGTTTGTTCTTTCATGTAGAGTAGTTACCTGACAGACTCAAATCCTGAGCATGTGGTCGTATGGTGGGCAGGAACGTCCCATACCTCGAAAGACCGTGAGCTAGCTGGGATACGAACACATGTTCCATATGATGACAATTGGGTACAATACTTATAGGATCATTTTGCATGCAAAGAAAAGGCAAAGTAACATTATTGGGTTTGCAAATACTGTAAAGTGTTAAATATGCAAGTATAAATAAATATTATATATTCAGCCTTATTTCGGTTTATTTTCAGTGTAAGTAATGTACAAATGAAAAATAAACACACGAGAAAACAGTTTCCAATTAGGTTCTCGACCCCACGACCCTCGGATTACCTTTCTGCAGGGCCGGATTTACCGTAAGGCAAAATAGGCACGTGCCTAGGGGCGCCGCAGTCCAAGGGGCGCCGCAAGGCACCCCTTCGGTTAGGCAACCGGCAATGATCTGTACTGAAGGCGCCCCGAAGGACACCGCCGCCAGGCGCCCTCTTTGCTAGGGCTTTAAATGTGCTAAGTTAGGATTATAGCAGTATACATGCTACAATAAATATTGAGAATTGAGTAGAGATATTTAGAAATAATATCGTGTCTTTGTCGCATGCCCTTCCACTTCGCTCTTCGTTATGCCGCTCGACGCCATTTCATCCCGACAAGTGTGAGAGGGGAAGGGTGGCGGGCGAGTGGAGCTGTGCTACGGTAGCTGGGTTTGCTTGCATTGTAGTAGCATCGAAGTGCCCCCACCCCGCCCTTGCCTGTGCTGTGTTGTTTTGTTGTGATGTGATCCGCAAGTAAATGTTTTAAACTATGGGCAGCAAAAAGTTGTCTGGTTACCAAAACCGTGTCCGCAAAGCTGAAGAGGATAAGAAAGCCGAGGTTACACTATCAAAATGTCGGAAAATAAATGAGATGTTTAGTGCGCGTGTGAATCCAACACCTCCAACGACAAATTCGGATAACAATAACAATTATTGCTCTGCGGTTCACGACATTGACTGCGATGGTGTTCAGCAACTTGGGGTAAGCTACCGTACACGAATTACTTTACACAAAGTAGGCCTTTCCCAATAGACGATTCCTTGATACACTGTTGCACAAAGTGACATACGTAAAAACTCAGACTGGTTTCGAGGCCTGCGATCAAAATTTCAAAGTACTTTATTGCGCTCGTTCTGAAAAGCCTGTCATTGACTCGGTGGTCCGCACGATATGACGCTTGTCAAGCTCTGAGGGAAGGCTGGTGTGGCATCGTGGCAGCTCTTGAGAGTATACCTACACGAAGACAGAAATCAAAAGGCAAACACTCGAAGTGAAGCCAAAGGCATCTTAAGCAATATCCTACAATTAGAAACTGCTTTCCTAGTTGTTTTCTGGAGTACCACTATAAAAAGATTTAATACTGTCAGCCAGAAGCTCCAAAATGTTAGCACTAATTTGAGCACTGTGATAGAATATTACGCTTCGTTAGCGGAATTTGTGCAAAGTTTAAGATATAATTTCGATGTCTACGAGAGAGAAGCCAAAGAATTAAGCGGTTTTGCTCAATATTCCTACGACGTAAAGAGAAGACAGGAACGAATGACTAGGAATGATGAGACAAAGCCAGGAGAATATGTACCGTCAGAGGGCTCAGAAAATTTTCGCGTCAATGTATTTTATGTAATTCTGGATGTACTAAGTGCTGAGCTTAAGAGGCGAAGTGAGGCTTACAAAGTCCTCCATAAGAGATTTTATTTTCTAGAAAACCTGTTAGACCTAGATGGACCAATGATAAAAAAAAATCGCTGACGATCTCTCAGAAAAGTATGTGGATGACTTAGAAAGTGCACTGGCTGACGAGTACTTGCATTTAAAGGGACTTTTAAAAATTGCAGATTTTAAAGATAAGTCAGCCCCTGAGTTCAGCACTTCCCTTCATGAAAAAGATTTACACGATATGTGCCAGAACGTAAACAATGCTTTACGGATACTTCTCACCATTCCAGTGACCAACTGTTCTGGAGAAAGATCATTTTCGGTACTGAATCCCGTCAAGAACTATTTACGGTCAGTCACTAAAGAAGAAAGGTTAAACTCTATTTCACTCCTGGCGATTGAAAAAGATATGACGAAAAACTTGAACTGCGATGCCATAATTAATGAATTTTTCGAAAAGAAGGCAAGAAGAAAACTTTTGAAGTAGTTATCGTTGTGCTTGAGGCAGGCCCCGTTATGCCTTCATTCATGTTTTTATTCTGCACTTTAATTTGTCTGAAAGATATTGCAGGAAGATATGCAGTTGGCCTTATTTGTATTGTAGTGGCGCTTTGTTCAATTTAAAATGTCGTTCGTACCACTGCTCTTCATGCGTTTTAAAATTAGTGTGTGTTCTACTATTTTGTACTATATTTCGTGCTACCGCAGTTTATTCTGTTACAGCAGTAAATAATGTTTTTATTTTTGAAGCTACTCTTCTTTTTTGTTGTATGAATTAAGGCTAGACATTATTTTTGGAAAGGGTATTCATAAAGTGTTTTGGTTGCATAAAAGTTAAACTGTTTCATGTAGTTTTACTCCAAGCTGTTATTTTTATTGAATTGACTATTTTTCCCTGCGTAAAAGTTCAAGCATAAACTTATGCTGTCAGCCATATAACTGTTCATTCCTTTCTTCCGAACCTTACCTCATTCGAGTGGCTATTGCCTTATCATAAAAATCGGGTGGGGGCTCAAGTGAGGAGGGGCGATCAATGGAGAGGTGCCTATAGCGTAACTTTGGGTAAATCCGGCCCTGCCTTTCTGTACTCATTCCGCTGCCTGGAAACTACGCCAACATAGATGGCTCAAGCCTCGCCTGACCCGCGTAATAAATGCTATTTTTTCTAAACGCTTGGCCATCTCGAGCTCCTTCTCCGACACTTTCACTTTTGCCCAAGAGTAGTGGTTTTGTACGGGTTCCGCAGCCTCCACCTCCACACCCTCCACACAAGATGGCGGCAGCCCGATAACTCCCGAACCCGTGGTCGGATTTTGACGAATGAGGTGTCATTGAACTCGGGCTGACACCCCCTTTCCAATGGACAACATATTTCCACCCCAAAAGTAAAACCTACCCCTACTAGGGGGTGAAATTGAATTTTTTAGAGAATCTCTGTTACCAATTGCAACATGTGAGAGTTTGAATGCCGATATGGATTTAAACGTTGTTCCACATAAAGTGCATATGTTTGGAGAAAAGCCACTATGAATTAGCATGCCCACTCATGGCTTTTGTAAGAGGGTGGGGGAGTGGATCCCTATGGATGGGTTATTGTTGACGGGTCATTGTTGACGGGGTCATTGTTGTCGAGTCCTTGTGGACGAGTCCTTGTGGACAGGTCCTTGTGGACGAGTCCTTGTGGACAGGTCATTGTGGACGAGTCCTTGTGGACGAGTCCTTGTCCCTTTGGACTGATCCCTTTGGACGGGTCCCTTTGGCCTGGTTCCTACGGACGAGCCCATGAATTTATTTAAATTATGTCAAAGGGCCTAACTACATTTGTGTGTGTGTTGAATTGACGTTGTTCACTAATCCCCCACTACTATAATGTAATAACGATATGAAAGGAAAGTGATGAAATACATGTGAACACGTGTGAGATGTCATTATTAGCATTCTCCTTGTGAAACAAGTCACATCCTGTTTTGATTCATACGTGAGAAAATGCGAGTTCATTTGTAATATGATCTAACACACAGGTGTTCACATGTGCACGTGCACGATAAGAGCTAACAAGTCACAACCTGTTTTGGCAGTGGTGGGAATAAGGCTAGAGACATGTACGAGTAGTCAAATTACTCCGGCAGACAACCCCTTTCCTATGGATAGCTTATTTCCACTCAAAAATCAAATCTACCCCTACTAGGGGGTGAAATAATAATTTTTAGGTAAAAGTCGCTTTCCATGTGCAATATGTGGGAGTTTGTATGCCAATATGAAATTAAACTCGTTCCACATAAAGTGCATGCATACAACTGAATGCCGCTATGATTTATCATTTTTGTTTTTTGTTTTACGAATGCGCAATTGGGGTTTTTGTAAGAGGGCGGGCTTTTTGAATAATGATTTATAGATACGGTTTTTTTTACAAATTAACCAAAGATCCAAAAACTAATAGGTCATCGGCTTTTTAATATCTTATGAACTAAGAAAGCTAGGAACTTGTATGAGGGGTCGTTGAACTAAGAAAGCTAGGAACTTGTATGAGGGGTCGTTGAACTAAGAAAGCTAGGAACTTGTATGAGGGGTCGTTGGACTTGTGGTGACGCCCTGTTTTTGAATGTATTATTCATTTTTTTGTCAAAAGGGCCTAACTGCACTTTCGTTAATATCTCGCTAACTAATAATCACAGAGGGTCGAGTGAGGTGTCATAGGACTTAAAATGGCCAACCCCTCCCCATGACCAACGAATTTACAAAAAAAAAAAAAAAAAACAGCAAGGTTATTAACCTAAGATTGTATCATCTAATAATCAGAGAGGGACAAGTGAGGTGTCACAAGACTCAGGATGGCCAACCCTTTTCCATGACCAACGAATTTACCCAAAATACCCAAAACAGCAAGGTCATTGACCTAAGATTTTATAAACTTATCAGTAGAGAGGGTCAAGTGAGGTGTCATAAGACTACGAATGGTTAACCCTTCCCCATGACCAATGAATTTACCTCAAAAATTCAAAACAGCAAGGTCATTGACCTGAGATTTTATAAACTAATAATCGGATATCAACATGTGAGGTGTCATAGGACTTAGAATGGTCAACCCTTTCCCATGGCTAATGAATTTACCCAAAAATACCCAATACATCAAGGTCATCGACCTGAGATTTTATAAACTTATAATCGGATATGGACATGTGAAATATTTACAGTGAGTGATGAAACATAGCTAGGTAGTGAAAGAATTATTGTAGGCTACATGTATGGTGACTGACAAATCTTTCACCATTGGAACTTGTTTTCAGATCAAACTGCAGTACAGAGAGGGTATAGGTTGTAGGTATGGGATAATAAATGACAAATGGTGTATACAAAATCTGATTAATCGATTCAAGAAATAAGAGTAGTCAATCTTTAATTGATTGGTTAAATAGGATAGCTAAAATCCAAAATGGTGACTACATTGAACTAAACTGAACCAAGCTGAATCAAATCCAACCAAACCGAACCAAACTTAATCAAAAACAAGCCAATGGTTTAAGTGTAAAACTTGTGGTTGAATGTAGGCATTGGTAATGTCAGAAAGGAAAGGGATAACGCTCTACCTATAGAGGGTAAGGTAAAGCTAGTGCATGATGCTAATGCACACACACACAAGTACATGAACCACACACAACCATCCTATGCAGTTATTATGGGTTGACTGTTAAAACTTGCTCAGTGGTTACTGGGACAAGATGGTCGCTACACACAACAAGCTTTAAATACCTGAGGCTAATAATCTATACACACACTCACACACACTTGTTCTAAACTAAACTGTCTTGCTGGCAGAGCTCACACAGTAGGTAAATGAGAGAAATGCTTGGCTAACAGAAATACAATCATTTTCGGTTGTCTAATGTTATCAGCTAAACATGACGTGCTATAGTGGTGAGCACATGTGCCTCTTTCACTGGAGATCTTAACTCGATTTCTAGCTCTAAGGCCTAGAACGAATCAAACTTAGAAAAAAAGGGTATGGTGACGCAGTGGTTAAACTGTTAGCCTTTCACTAAGGTAGACTAGGGTTTGATTTTTGGTTAATATGCATGTCATAAACAATCAAATAAAAGCAGAGATAATGTTTAAAACTGATTACACTTGTCTCTTTTCAAATTATTACTTAGATTACAAATACAAACGTGGACAGGGTTTGACATACAGTTAATGCTTCCTATCACATACCAGACTGCAAAAAAGCCAAACAAGCAAAAGGAGTGGTAAAATCGCTATGTGTAGAGAAATACCTAACGGTTTTATGAACTAGCAAAGGTATGTCGCATAAACAGTGCAGGATACAATCCAGCAACCATAATTTTTATCTCGTGGACAAGAGAAAACATATATATAGAAAGAGATAGAAAGCTTGTGTGTGTGTGTGTGTGTGTGGGTAGCATTGGTTGTTTGACCAGAGAAAATACGGTGAGGTAGGGTGGGGAGAGGGAGAATTAGCACTTATATATGAATGGAAAATAGAATTTTTTCAATCGTTTTGTTTTTCAAATGTAGTGGTAAATAGTCGTTTTTTGTAAAACATTCTTACTTGCAGTAGTGATAAGCCTCTATGGTTCCGCTAACATATAGATAGACTGTATTATTGCCATGGTCAAGCACTCACATTAAGATCATTTACAAAATCATAAAATGAAAAATAAAAATCTTGTTTTGGAAATATCGTTTTTCAACATACACACAAAATAAATATATAAAGAATTTGTAAACAGCAAATTTGAAAATCCATGTTTCCATATAGACAAAATTTAAAAACCTTAAACGGACATTTAAGAAAATATATGCAAATGGGAAATTGACAAATGTGTAAATATGAAAATGGAAAAATCCATGTTTCCATATCATGAAATTGAAAAACATCAAACTGTCATTTTAAAAAATGCAAATGGAAAATTGACAAATTGCAATGTGTGAAATGTGAAATTGAACAAATGACTATCATTATATAAAAAAAGAACATGGTGCTCTATGGTTGAGGTGTGAATCAAACCCTCTCTACTTATTTGGACCACTCGAGACTGAGTAGACTAGTTTTTGTTGTCATACCACTTTTAAAAGTTTTTGTTAAATCTAGGAATTGAACCCAAGAGCTTGTAGGGGGGATCCAAGGCTATAATATGTTAAACAGATAGCCTTGAATGTAGGGTGTGGTAGTTATATAGAGATGAGACGTTTCGCTCGGGGCAGGGAGGCATGGAGATCTGCATCAAACCAGTCAAAAGACTGACGACTCAAACAACAACATGTAGATCTTACCAAAATAATGTAGTGTAACGGTAAATGTTAGTCAACGAACAGTAATGCATTACTAAAACCCATGACACGATACCTAAGAGCTTTTCTAAAATTATTTTAAAATGCCTTTAACCCTATATTAAACACCCAGTTCACAAGACTCATAACTGTAATGTTATGGTCAAACAAAACAAAATCTATATTTCAAAACAAACAAGTGGTTTAGTCAATGTATACTGGAAAAAGTTTTATAAACACTCAAGTCCACAAAAATAAATAAATTAGTAACTGTCAGGTTGACCGAGTGGTTATGGTGTTTGACTTAAGTTCAAATTTTCTGTACAAGAAAGCAAGGGTTCGAATACCTTACCTGATATAACTATTGCCTCAACATGACTTGACCACACTGTATTATTGTGTACTCGGTACACAAACCATAGATAGAGTGTATTGTTTAAGGTCACTCTCTTTGCGAACATAGTCAGAGACTTGTGATGGTTAACAATTGCATTAATAGTGGGACATAGGGATAGCAATTAAGAAAAACAGACAATACCCATACACTTTTTTATTTATTTAATGTAAGTACTTGTACAATAGTTATATACAAACTACAACTCTCTTTTGTCTATTACTATCTAGTCCTTTTCGATCCACTTGCATAACAAGGCAGATGACTTTGTAGTTCAGCCCCTTAAAACAACAACAACACTACCTTTTGCATAGTCTGTGATGTTGATGACTCTTGAGGCGTGGAAGATGGATACAACATAACTTATACAACAGGGGTTAAACGTTGCTCAACAATCAATGCACTATTTTGAGTAGCAACATCTTTCTCTTGTACTAACTTATTAGCATTCTGATGATTTTTTGCCAACACCATCAGTGTTTTGTCTGGGGCACTACATTGATGATCACTCACACTTAAATCCACACCATTTCTACTTTTCATATTGCCTCGACATCTTGTTGACCTCTGTTTTGAGCATCGCCAGAATATTATTCCTTTTACATTTTGTCGTCTATAGTTATAAGAGTAGCCTTTATAGAGTACACGTTGTTTACCTCGGTTAGTTGTAGTAAGTTCCATAGTAGTAACTAACCTGTTAGTATGATTTGCACACTACAAAGGTTATCTCTGTTCTGGTAATATAATTATTCAGCGTTGGCTTTTATATTTAATATGTACAGTTAAAAGTGATAGAAAAGTGGTAGAAACGTGGTAGCAAAGTGGTAGAGAAGTGGTAGACAATTGGTAACATAGTGGTAGAAAAGTGGTAGCAAAGTGGTAGCAAAGTGGTAGAAAAGTGGTAGAAAAGTGGTAGAAAAGTAGTAGAAAAGTGGTAGGAAAGTGGTAGAAAAGTGGTAGAAAAGTGGTAGCAAACTAGAAAAGTGGTAGAAAAGTGGTAGAAAAGTAGTAGAAAAGTGGTAGCAAAGTGGTAGAAAATATTACATGTATTGTTAAGAAATAGTTTAAGCGGTTACATGGATTCATTACACTATAATTTTAGCATCGCGAAGCTCATTTTCTATATCCAAAAGTTCTTCCTCATATTTAGTATGACCAGCCTGTATACAGGTATGCAAGTACTGAAGCCGCTGGATTAGCTTATTGGGATTGTTCCAGTAAACAAATTTAACAAATGATTTTTTTGGGTGTAAACCATTATCATCCTCATCATCATCATCATCATAATCATCATCATCATCATCATGGTTATCATCATCAATATAATTATCATCAATATAATCATCATCACTATTACTATCTAATCCTTTTTGTTCATCTTGCAATGCAACAACCTTTGGCATAGTTTGTGTTGTCTTTGATAGTGTTAGAGGTTTCTTAGACGTTAACGACTGTCCTAACATGTCTTTTTCAGGAGATAATAAATGCTCTTTAACAAACAAAGCACTATCTTGAGCCACACTATTTTTTCTTGGTCTTGATTTTTTACCTTGGTTAGAGTATTTTGTCCATTTAAATGAGTATTATTTTGAGATTTACAATGATGATCGATTGAAATAAGTATGTTGGAGCCTTTTGTTTTAATCATTCCTCGACACTTTTTAGATCGTTGTTTCGAACAGCACCAAATAACAGTTCCATTTTTATTAGTTCGTTTTACAATATATGCATATCCTTTATAGTAAGCACATGGCTTACCATAGCTAGTCGTTGATACTTCCATGTCGACTGTCGAGCATAAACTAATCTCTAGTAAAGTTAACTAGATAATAAAAATGATAGTTTGTAGTATGTACAGTTTAAAGTAAGAGCAAAAGTGAGAGTCAAATGGTAGAAAAGTGTTAACAAAGTGGTGGAAGAGTGGTAGCAGTTTATAGTAGTCATGACCTTTTTTTTTTTTTTACCAGAATGTGATTTGAGTAAATGTAATTTCTAAACCTTAGCAGTGAGTAGTCAGTTAGTCTTGGTTCAGACAAGCGTAAACAGTTCTCCAATGAATCAGAGATCAAGATTTTCATTATGAAACAGTTGTGTGTAACCAATTAGGTATCGGTACTTGATAGCTTCACATATGAACAAAAATTCCAACATATCTGACATGAAATACATGATTTGAAAGTTGACAAAGAATATCCAATCAACCATTGTAGTTGCAATGTCAAACACAAAGACAAAATCAGCATGAACTTTTAAGTTACAGGAAAATTCTATGAAATAGACTATGCATGAAATTTGGAAATACACATTAGAAGTTTGCAACACCATCCTTCTAGCCTATATAAATTATCGACATGGAAAGTGTGCACTGCCCCTAACATTAAACCAATTTATCAATAACGCAAGTCAACAATCAAAACATTTTGTCTTGAGTCTATCATTTAATGCATATATTCTGTCTACATTGAACAGTAACAAAAAACGCCAATCATAATTAATTATGTTTGCTTTAATTCGTTATGTAATGATAAATACATATTTAAAGTTTTGGCTGACTGTTCAGAGTGAATCGCCTTTGAACACATAAGAGATGGGAATATTTTAAGACTTAACCTCTGCTCACCTAACATAACCTAAATTTACCTAACCTAACCTTGTCATATAGGTAAGAAACGGGTCAAGCTATGCTTTCGACTACCGAGTTTCAGCTACTTTTCAAGGTTACTCTCCCGAACATTGCCGGAGACTGCTGATAAACACCTATGTTCCCACGGCGGCGGCGCGCAACGACTTACATGATGCGCTTCCCCCTTTTCATTGATCCCTGTTGATTTGTCCCTTTGGACTGATCCCTGTTGACTAGCCCCTTTGGAAGGGCCCTTTTTGAATGGAGTCATTTTTGACGGGTCCCTGTGGACAGGTCCTTTTGGCTGATCCCTTTGGACCGGTCCCTTTGGACTGGTACCTATGGACTGGCCCATGCAATTATCCAAATTATGTCAAAGGGTCCGGTCCAAAGGGATCAGCCAAAAGGACCTGTCCACAGGGACCCGTCAAAAATGACTCCATTCAAAAAGGGCCCTTCCAAAGGGGCTAGTCAACAGGGATCAGTCCAAAGGGACAAATCAACAGGGATCAATGAAAAGGGGGCAGCGCATCATGTAAGTCGTTGCGCGCCGCCGCCGTGGGAACATAGGTGTTTATCAGCAGTCTCCGGCAATGTTCGGGAGAGTAACCTTGAAAAGTAGCTGAAACTCGGTAGTCGAAAGCATAGCTTGACCCGTTTCCTACCTATATGACAAGGTTAGGTTAGGTAAATTTAGGTTATGTTAGGTGAGCAGAGGTTAAGTCTTAAAATATTCCCATCTCTTATGTGTTCAAAGGCGATTCACTCTGAAAAGTCAGCCAAAACTTTAAATATGTATTTATCATTACGTAACGAATTAAAGCAAACTTAATTAATTATGATTGGCGTTTTTTGTTACTGTTCAATGTAGACAGAATATATGCATTAAATGATAGACTCAAGACAAAATGTTTTGATTGTTGACTTGCGTTATTGATAAATTGGTTTAATGTTAGGGGCAGTGCACACTTTCCATGTCGATAATTTATATAGGCTAGAAGGATGGTGTTGCAAACTTCTAATGTGTATTTCCAAATTTCATGCATAGTCTATTTCATAGAATTTTCCTGTAACTTAAAAGTTCATGCTGATTTTGTCTTTGTGTTTGACATTGCAACTACAATGGTTGATTGGATATTCTTTGTCAACTTTCAAATCATGTATTTCATGTCAGATATGTTGGAATTTTTGTTCATGTGTGAAGCTATCAAGTACCGATACCTAATTGGTTACACACAACTGTTTCATAATGAAAATCTTGATCTCTGATTCATTGGAGAACTGTTTGCGCTTGTCTGAACCAAGACTAACTGACTACTCACTGCTAAGGTTTAGAAATTACATTTACTCAAATCACATTCTGGTAAAAAAAAAAAAAAAGATCATGACTACTATAAACTGCTACCACTCTTCCACCACTTTGTTAACACTTTTCTACCATTTGACTCTCACTTTTGCTCTTACTTTAAACTGCACATACTGCAAACTATCATTTTTATTATCTAGTTAACTTTACTAGAGATTAGTTTATGCTCGACAGTCGACATGGAAGTATCAACGACTAGCTATGGTAAGCCATGTGCTTACTATAAAGGATATGCATATATTGTAAAACGAACTAATAAAAATGGAACTGTTATTTGGTGCTGTTCGAAACAACGATCTAAAAAGTGTCGAGGAATGATTAAAACAAAAGGCTCCAACATACTTATTTCAATCGATCATCATTGTAAATCTCAAAATAATACTCATTTAAATGGACAAAATACTCTAACCAAGGTAAAAAATCAAGACCAAGAAAAAATAGTGTGGCTCAAGATAGTGCTTTGTTTGTTAAAGAGCATTTATTATCTCCTGAAAAAGACATGTTAGGACAGTCGTTAACGTCTAAGAAACCTCTAACACTATCAAAGACAACACAAACTATGCCAAAGGTTGTTGCATTGCAAGATGAACAAAAAGGATTAGATAGTAATAGTGATGATGATTATATTGATGATAATTATATTGATGATGATAACCATGATGATGATGATGATGATCATGATGATGATGATGATGAGGATGATAATGGTTTACACCCAAAAAAATCATTTGTTAAATTTGTTTACTGGAACAATCCCAATAAGCTAATCCAGCGGCTTCAGTACTTGCATACCTGTATACAGGCTGGTCATACTAAATATGAGGAAGAACTTTTGGATATAGAAAATGAGCTTCGCGATGCTAAAATTATAGTGTAATGAATCCATGTAACCGCTTAAACTATTTCTTAACAATACATGTAATATTTTCTACCACTTTGCTACCACTTTTCTACTACTTTTCTACCACTTTTCTACCACTTTGCTACCACTTTTCTACTACTTTTCTACCACTTTTCTAGTTTGATACCACTTTTCTACCACTTTTCTACCACTTTGCTACCACTTTTCTACCACTTTTCTACCACTTTGCTACCACTTTGCTACCACTTTTCTACCACTATGTTACCAATTGTCTACCACTTGTCTACCACTTTGCTACCACGTTTCTACCACTTTTCTATCACTTTTAACTGTACATATTAAATATAAAAGCCAACGCTGAATAATTCTATTACCAGAACAGAGATAACCTTTGTAGTGTGCAAATCATACTAACAGGTTAGTTACTACTATGGAACTTACTACAACTAACCGAGGTAAACAACGTGTACTCTATAAAGGCTACTCTTATAACTATAGACGACAAAATGTAAAAGGAATAATATTCTGGCGATGCTCAAAACAGAGGTCAACAAGATGTCGAGGCAATATGAAAAGTAAAAATGGTGTGGATTTAAGTGTGAGTGATCATCAATGTAGTGCCCCAGACAAAACACTGATGGTGTTGGCAAAAAATCATCAGAATGCTAATAAGTTAGTACAAGAGAAAGATGTTGCTACTCAAAATAGTGCATTGATTGTTGAGCAACGTTTAACCCCTGTTGTAAAAGTTATGTTGTATCCATCTTCCACGCCTCAAGAGTCATCAACATCACAGACTATGCAAAATGTAGTGTTGTTGTTGTTTTAAGGGGCTGAACTACAAAGTCATCTGCCTTGTTATGCAAGTGGATCGAAAAGGACTAGATAGTAATAGACAAAAGAGAGTTGTAGTTTGTATATAACTATTGTACAAGTACTTACATTAAATAAATAAAAAAGTGTATGGGTATTGTCTGTTTTTCTTAATTGCTATCCCTATGTCCCACTATTAATGCAATTGTTAACCATCAACAGTCTCTGACTATGTTCGCAAAGAGGGTGACCTTAAACAATACACTCTATCTATGGTTTGTGTACCGAGTACACAATAATACAGTGTGGTCAAGTCATGTTGAGGCAATAGTTATATCAGGTAAGGTATTCGAACCCTTGCTTTCTTGTACAGAAAATTTGAACTTAAGTCAAACACCATAACCACTCGGTCAACCTGACAGTTACTAATTTAATTATTTTTGTGGACTTGAGTGTTTATAAAACTTTTTCCAGTATACATTGACTAAACCACTTGTTTGTTTTGAAATATAGATTTTGTTTTGTTTGACCATAACATTACAGTTATGAGTCTTGTGAACTGGGTGTTTAATATAGGGTTAAAGGCATTTTAAAATAATTTTAGAAAAGCTCTTAGGTATCGTGTCATGGGTTTTAGTAATGCATTACTGTTCGTTGACTAACATTTACCGTTACACAACATAATTTTGGTAAGCTCTACATGTTGTTGTTTGAGTCGTCAGTCTTTTGACTGGTTTGATGCAGATCTCCATGCCTCCCTGCCCCGAGCGAAACGTCTCATCTCTATATAACTACCACACCCTACATTCAAGGCTATCTGTTTAACATATTATAACCTTGGATCCCCCCTACAAGCTCTTGGGTTCAATTCCTAGATTTAACAAAAACTTTTAAAAGTGGTATGACAACAAAAACTAGTCTACTCAGTCTCGAGTGGTCCAAATAAGTAGAGAGGGTTTGATTCACACCTCAACCATAGAGCACCATGTTCTTTTTTTATATAATGATAGTCATTTGTTCAATTTCACATTTCACACATTGCAATTTGTCAATTTTCCATTTGCATTTTTTAAAATGACAGTTTGATGTTTTTCAATTTCATGATATGGAAACATGGATTTTTCCATTTTCATATTTACACATTTGTCAATTTCCCATTTGCATATATTTTCTTAAATGTCCGTTTAAGGTTTTTAAATTTTGTCTATATGGAAACATGGATTTTCCAATTTGCTGTTTACAAATTTTTTATATATTTATTTTGTGTGTATGTTGAAAAACGATATTTCCAAAACAAGATTTTTATTTTTCATTTTATGATTTTGTAAATGATCTTAATGTGAGTGCATGACCATGGCAATAATACAGTCTATCTATATGTTAGCGGAACCATAGAGGCTTATTACTACTGCAAGTAAGAATGTTTTACAAAAAACGACTATTTACCACTACATTTGAAAAACAAAACGATTGAAAAAAAATCTATTTTCCATTCATATATAAGTGCTAATTCTCCCTCTCCCCACCCTACCTCACCGTATTTTCTCTGGTCAAACAACCAATGCTACCCACACACACACACACACACACACACAAGCTTTCTATCTCTCTCTCTATATATGTTTTCTCTTGTCCACGAGATAAAAATTATGGTTGCTGGATTGTATCCTGCACTGTTTATGCGACATACCTTTGCTAGTTCATAAAACCGTTAGGTATTTCTCTACACATAGCGATTTTACCACTGCTTTTCCTTGTTTGGCTTTCTTGCAGTCTGGTATGTGATAGGAAGCATTAACTGTATGTCAAACCCTGTCCACGTTTGTATTTGTAATCTAAGTAATAATTTGAAAAGAGACAAGTGTAATCAGTTTTAAACATTATCTCTGCTTTTATTTGATTGTTTATGACATGCATATTAACCAAAAATCAAACCCTAGTCTACCTTAGTGAAAGGCTAACAGTTTAACCACTGCGTCACCATACCCTTTTTTCTAAGTTTGATTCGTTCTAGGCCTTAGAGCTAGAAATCGAGTTAAGATCTCCAGTGAAAGAGGCACATGTGCTCACCACTATAGCACGTCATGTTTAGCTGATAACATTAGACAACCGAAAATGATTGTATTTCTGTTAGCCAAGCATTTCTGTCATTTACCTACTGTGTGAGCTCTGCCAGCAAGACAGTTTAGTTTAGAACAAGTGTGTGTGAGTGTGTGTATAGATTATTAGCCTCAGGTATTTAAAGCTTGTTGTGTGTAGCGACCATCTTGTCCCAGTAACCACTGAGCAAGTTTTAACAGTCAACCCATAATAACTGCATAGGATGGTTGTGTGTGGTTCATGTACTTGTGTGTGTGTGCATTAGCATCATGCACTAGCTTTACCTTACCCTCTATAGGTAGAGCGTTATCCCTTTCCTTTCTGACATTACCAATGCCTACATTCAACCACAAGTTTTACACTTAAACCATTGGCTTGTTTTTGATTAAGTTTGGTTCGGTTTGGTTGGATTTGATTCAGCTTGGTTCAGTTTAGTTCAATGTAGTCACCATTTTGGATTTTAGCTATCCTATTTAACCAATCAATTAAAGATTGACTACTCTTATTTCTTGAATCGATTAATCAGATTTTGTATACACCATTTGTCATTTATTATCCCATACCTACAACCTATACCCTCTCTGTACTGCAGTTTGATCTGAAAACAAGTTCCAATGGTGAAAGATTTGTCAGTCACCATACATGTAGCCTACAATAATTCTTTCACTACCTAGCTATGTTTCATCACTCACTGTAAACATTTCACATGTCTATAATCCGATTATAAGTTTATAAAATCTCAGGTCGATGACCTTGATGTATTGGGTATTTTTGGGTAAATTCATTAGCCATGGGAAAGGGTTGACCATTCTAAGTCCTATGACACCTCACATGTTGATATCCGATTATTAGTTTATAAAATCTCAGGTCAATGACCTTGCTGTTTTGAATTTTTGAGGTAAATTCATTGGTCATGGGGAAGGGTTAACCATTCGCAGTCCTATGACACCTCACTTGACCCTCTCTACTGATAAGTTTATAAAATCTTAGGTCAATGACCTTGCTGTTTTGGGTATTTTGGGTAAATTCATTGGTCATGGAAAAGGGTTGGCCATCCTGAGTCTTGTGACACCTCCTTGTCCCTCTCTGATTATTAGTTGATACAATCTTAGGTTAATGACCTTGCTTTTTTTTTTTGTAAATTCATTGGTCATGGGGAGGGGTTGGCCATTTTAAGTCCTATGACACCTCACTCGACCCTCTGTGATTATTAGTTAGCGAGATATTAACGAAAGTGCAGTTAGGCCCTTTTGACAAAATATGAATAATACATTCAAAAACAGGGCGTCACCACAAGTCCAACGACCCCTCATACAAGTTCCTAGCTTTCTTAGTTCAACGACCCCTCATACAAGTTCCTAGCTTTCTTAGTTCATAAGATATTAAAAAGCCGATGACCTATTAGTTTTTGGATCTTTGGTTAATTTGTAAAAAAAACCGTATCTATAAATCATTATTCAAAAAGCCCGCCCTCTTACAAAAACCCCAATTGCGCATTCGTAAAACAAAAAACAAAAATGATAAATCATAGCGGCATTCAGTTGTATGCATGCACTTTATGTGGAACGAGTTTAATTTCATATTGGCATACAAACTCCCACATATTGCACATGGAAAGCGACTTTTACCTAAAAATTATTATTTCACCCCCTAGTAGGGGTAGATTTGATTTTTGAGTGGAAATAAGCTATCCATAGGAAAGGGGTTGTCTGCCGGAGTAATTTGACTACTCGTACATGTCTCTAGCCTTATTCCCACCACTGCCAAAACAGGTTGTGACTTGTTAGCTCTTATCGTGCACGTGCACATGTGAACACCTGTGTGTTAGATCATATTACAAATGAACTCGCATTTTCTCACGTATGAATCAAAACAGGATGTGACTTGTTTCACAAGGAGAATGCTAATAATGACATCTCACACGTGTTCACATGTATTTCATCACTTTCCTTTCATATCGTTATTACATTATAGTAGTGGGGGATTAGTGAACAACGTCAATTCAACACACACACAAATGTAGTTAGGCCCTTTGACATAATTTAAATAAATTCATGGGCTCGTCCGTAGGAACCAGGCCAAAGGGACCCGTCCAAAGGGATCAGTCCAAAGGGACAAGGACTCGTCCACAAGGACTCGTCCACAATGACCTGTCCACAAGGACTCGTCCACAAGGACCTGTCCACAAGGACTCGTCCACAAGGACTCGACAACAATGACCCCGTCAACAATGACCCGTCAACAATAACCCATCCATAGGGATCCACTCCCCCACCCTCTTACAAAAGCCATGAGTGGGCATGCTAATTCATAGTGGCTTTCCTCCAAAAATATGCACTTTATGTGGAACAACGTTTAAATCCATATCGGCATTCAAACTCTCACATGTTGCAATTGGTAACAGAGATTCTCTAAAAAATTCAATTTCACCCCCTAGTAGGGGTAGGTTTTACTTTTGGGGTGGAAATATGTTGTCCATTGGAAAGGGGGTGTCAGCCCGAGTTCAATGACACCTCATTCGTCAAAATCCGACCACGGGTTCGGGAGTTATCGGGCTGCCGCCATCTTGTGTGGAGGGTGTGGAGGTGGAGGCTGCGGAACCCGTACAAAACCACTACTCCCAAGCCCTGCAACCTATACCATAAATTTGGAGGAGATCGGTGATGACGAGTAGGCGCGGTCCCCTTGTAAGTCCAAGACCTAGCTAGCTCATCATACCAAAATACTGTAGTTTTCAATAATAGCACGCAAAGTTTCGTTTAGGGACCGACCTCGAGTGAGATATCTATGGCGCTGTGATTGGTGCGGAGGGGGAATAGTCGCAGTGTAGCAACATTAAAAATAAACATTTATAGTCATCATTGCTGGAATGTTATAAGAGTATTCCACTCACACAGTTTGATCAGTTCCATAAATGTGCTTTTCGGCTCTCGGTACTTGTCTGTGTGGAACAGATCTAAATTACTGATGAGCATTTGAAGTCGCTGCTGATAATTTCCACCAGTAAACTTGATCCACAACTGAAAACAATTGTCAGTGGAAAGTTACAGCTGCATAAATATGATTAATCATAGTAATACCAATGAATAATTTAATTATGTGAATTACCTATGTACGAGTCGCTCACATCCGGGAGGCGAGGAGGTTCGAATCCCCCCGCCGGCAACCTTGAAAATGGTCTTCTGTGGTTTCCCATCTTCCTTCCAGGCAAATGCCGGGGTTGGTCCCTAACTATAGGCTACAGCCGCTACCTTCCAACTCCTCGTCCTTACATTCAAACTTTCCTCTCCAGACAATATACCACTCGCGACGGTACTTGTAGCTCACCCATTGGGTGTCCGCCTCGAAGCAGCTACAAAACTGGCGAGCCAAACATGTCCTCGGACACTCCAGGCACTAAAAGCCATACGCTAAAAAAAACAAAAAAAAAAAAAAAAAAAAAAACACAACAACCAACAACCGACCTATATGCGAGGTGCGTCTAGAAAATGAGTTGTAAAGTAAACGTATTTAGGCGGGACATTTGCGCATGCGTAACAGATATATGACGTAGCAAGCGTATGCCAGCGAGACAGGTCCCACCTGGCGCCAGTAACGCGGCAGCAGTGCCCCCTAATGGCGGCTCGTATCCTTCTCCCACCGAGTGTGAAACACTGTGAAACACTGCGGAAATGGCAACGTGCCATTCAAAACAAAAGACGCGAAATTCTTACTGCCGGTGTTGTGCTGCTCCAAGACAATGCTCGTCCACATACGGCTCGGCACACAACAACTGTTCTGTAGGAGTTCGGATGGGAGGTGTGTGATCATCCACCAAACAGACCTGATCTTGCTCCTAGTGATTTCCATCTGTTCCTGCACCTCAAGAAATTCCTGTCCTCCGGGGAGCATTTCCACAACGACGAACAGCTGAAGACGCTGGTTCCATTCACAGGCGGCAGACACAGGAAAACAAAAGTTGATACAACGTTATGACAAGTGTCTCAATTCGTTTGGTGCCTATGCCGATAAATAGTTGATACTCTGCTGTACCTGTTGGCAGTACAATTTTCAAGAGAAAAAAAAAGGAAACTTGCTTTCTGGATGCGCCTCGTATTTCACTTATGATACGTTTTTAGGATAATCTCATGTCATTGAACACAGATAAAATGTTAAATTTCATTATGTAGGCTACGCCAGTTATTGTGTTTCTTAATTGGTTGTTAAATAAAAACATTTATTTATAATTTGTATGATTTACTTGAATCAAAATACCCCGCAGGGTCTCACATCTAGTGGGTCGTGGGTTGGCGATCACGGGACCCCAGCTGAGTTCGGCATTGCTTACACTTACTTGTGCCGGGTTCCTCTCTGTTATCGTTCCTGTCGGCCTCTCTTGGTCAACTCTTGCTCTCTTCTGACCCCGACGGTCTTAGGTTATCCGAGGCCTAGGGAGTCTCTTCCTTTCCCGCCTTAGTTGGCCCTTCTCTCATCTTTCCTGATCCCTCATTCTTCTAGGGATCAGCCTTCTTTTTCTTTTCATTATAGTTCCTTTTTTCTTCAAGATTCCCGCCCTGTTTTCTATGAATTCGCTCCCCGTGTCTCTAAATTACATTTTTGAATATTTTGAATCTCAACCACATTTTGTGAGTATTTTCAATCTAAATTGCATTTTGTCAGTACAGTATTTTGAATCGCGGCCTTCCACATATTGTGAGTATTTTGAATCTACCATACATTTTGTAAGCATGTTCAATTTCAATTGCACTTTGTAAGTATTTTGAACCTCAATTGCATTTTGTACGTATTTTCAATCTAAATTGCTTTTTGTAATTATTTTGAACCTCAATTGCATTTTGTACGTATTTTCAATCTAAATTGCTTTTTGTAAGTATTTTGAATTTCAATTGCATTTTGTTAGTATTTCGAATCTACATTGCATTTTGTATGTATTTTGAACTTTAAACTACATTTTTTAGGTTGGCTCAGGCAAGGAAAGCATTTCTACAGAAAATAATCTGTTGACATCGAATATAGATTTAGGTATTAGGAAGTCATTTTTGAAAGCCTTTGTCTGGAGCGTGGTGCTCTATGGAAGAGAAACTTTGGACTATTAGTGCAGCAGAAAAGAGGAGAATTGATGCGTTTGAAAAGTGGTGTTACAGGAGATTGATGAAGATCATATGGGTAAATAGGGTAACAAATGAAGAGGTATTAAGACGAGTGGGAGAGGAGAGAAGTTTCTGGCGACTGCTAATGAAGAGAAGAGATAGGTTGGTAAAACACTAACTACGACACCCAGGAATAGCAAGCTTAGTTATGGAAGAAGGGTCGAGGACAAGAACTGTAGGGGTAGACCAAGGTTAGAATATGTTAAACAGATTGCCTCGGATATAGGATGTGGTAGCTATATAGAGATGAAAGGATTAGCTCAGGACAGGGAAGCATGGAGAGATTCATCAAACCAGTCAAAAGACTGAAGACTCAAACAACAACAACAACTAGGCCTACATTTTGTGCGTATTTTTCAATCTCATCCTTTTGTGAGTATTTTCCTTCTAAATTACCATTTGTAAGTATTTCCATTCTACGAGTACATTTTGAGAGTCGTTTCAATTTGAATTCCCTCTTGTCAGTATTTTCAGTCTAACTTAATTTTCGTTATCTTCTATTTCATTGTCATTTTGTTATCACCCAAATCATTAGGGGCCGATAACCTAGATGTTAGGCCCCTTAAAACAACAATTATCATCATCATCATCATTTAATCAAAATAAGCTATAACGGGCCGGATACCGGACATGCTCGGTGGGCTACCGCAGGTCGGATTGGTGATGCTCGCGGACCGGTGATGGCCCATGGACCTTAGTTTGGGGACCCCTACTCTAAACACCCACACAGCTAGTTACCATGCTTGAGCTTGCGGTAGTGAGAAGCAGCTGACCAGTTAGGAAGGGCATGTCATGATGGACTCAGTAACACACTGTATTAATGTGAACAAACATTGTAATTATTTCTACTGTACCCATTCTCAGGGAACTAGGGATATTATGCAAGCGCGATGTAAACAAGTGCCTGGCACAAGAAATCATGCTGAAGTAAGGCAAAGGTTGGTAACCCCGGTACGGCGGTCAAGGCGGAATATAAAGATTTACAATGTAAGCTAGGAAAGGTGATTCTAATTAATGTTGTAGTGGCAGTTATGGCCAAGGCCAAGGACATACACCAGCACGTGGAGGGCACAAAAAGTTTTATTATCTATTCACTACTGGTGTTAGTCGTCTCCGTTGTGTAGTGGTCAGCATGCTTAGGTGCCACCCCGAAGGTCCAAGGTTCGATCCCCGGCTCTGCCACGAAATTTGAAAAGTGGTTTGAGAAATTGAACGGGGACTACTCAGCCTCGGGTGGTCCAAATGAGTAGAGGGGTTTCGATTCCCACCTCAGCCATCCTCGAAGTGGTTTTCCGTGGTTTCCCAATTCGTCTCCAGGCAAATGTCCAGATGGTCTCTAACGTAAGGCCACGGCCACCTTCTTCCCTCTTCCTTGCCTATCCCTACCAATCTTCCATTCCCTTCCCGTCCCTCATAAGGCTCCTGTTCACTTTGCAGGTGAGACCGCCTGGGCGAGGTGCTCGTCACACCTCCCCAGTTGTATCCCCGACACGATGTTTCAAGCTCCAGGACACTGCCCTGGAGGCGGTAAAGGTGGGATCCCTCGCTGAGTCCGAGGGAAAAGCCAACCCTGAGGGTAAAACGACTAAGAAAGGAAAATTACTGGTGTTAATCACAAAGTTAATACTATGGATCAGTGAGCAATTGGAACTTAGCTAAATCGTATGGCTGTCCAACATGTACAGTCACTTAAAGAATGAGCGCACTCTTCGTAATTTTATTTTACGTAATTTAATGAACAAAATGTTAATTTGAGTTTAACCAAAGGTCCTGAGTTCGTTTCCCGACTCTGCTAAGAAATTTAATTATGTTCTGGGAGTTAGAACGGGGTTCACTCAGCCTCGTGAGTGGTTTTGATTCCCTCCTCAGCCATTCTGGAAGTGGTTTTCCGTGGTTTCCCGCTCCTACTCCAGGCAAATAATATCAGAATGGTTCCTAACTTAAGGCCACAGTGGCCTCTTTCCCAATCTTTATCTGAATCACCGTACAAATACACACACTAATACATCCATCACAACTGACAGGTTATTGAGAGGTGAGGATTGGGAAGGAGGCGGCCGAGGCCATACGTTTGGGAACCATCGCGGAATTTACCAGGTGCAGAAGTGGTAAAACCACGGAGAACCTAGGATGTTTGATAAGGGAAACGAACCCTATCTTTTGTCAGTTTTGACACACGAGGCTGAGTGTACTCCGTTACAAACCTGTCACCAGAATAAAATTTCTTGACAGAGCCGGGAATCGAACCAGGAACCTTAAGGATGACAGCCAATAATTTTAGCCACTACACCACGAGGTGGTCGTTGTCATAACTCGTCACCTAATGCACCACTAACCCTGATGCTGTACCATCCAACTCTCCCGAACAATGACAGATGAGTACTGCTGTAAATTAACCAACAGAGGTTAGACCATTGGTCTACTGACAACGTACGGCTACTCTAAAGTCTGTCGAATGAAAGCTGGAGTATGACGTCATGTGGTCAAAGCCAGTATTGCCGCACACCCCTTTGCTCCTTCTATCACTGAAACTACGAATAGTAGGTCTATCTAACTGTCGCTTTCATTCTTTTAACCTGCTATTGAACCACAATTGGACCACCTCGTGGTATAGCAGCTAGCATTCTTGGCTGTCGCTCCGGAGGTGCGGGTTTTATTCCCGGTTCTGCCAAGAAATTTTAATTCTGGTTTGAGAGCTGGAACGGGGTAGATTCAGCCTCGTGAGGGAAATATGGGAAGAGGAGTGTCCGAACCATCTCAGCAATATTGGAAGTGGTTTTCCATCGTTTCCCACTTCTACACGAGGCAAATATCAGAATGGTCCCTAACTTAAGGCCACACCAATCTCCTTCCCAATCCTCATGTAAATCACCGTACAAATACACACACTAATACATCCCTCATAATAACACAGGTTATCAGACAATTACACACACAAGTAAACGGGGCTACATGATCATGATGTCGCAAATCCCCTAAATCAATAACAGCGAACTACAATTGGATCGATAAGACGCATCATATTATTGGAGATACAGTACGTCATACAGGCCTAAGTGTTAAAAAAATTGAGATATATAAGTACAATAAGGGAAGCCTCCGTGGCTTAGGCGGCAGCACGCTGGCCTCTCACCGCTGGGTCCGTGGTTCAAATCCCGGTCACTCCATGTGAGATCTGTGCTGGACAAAACGGAGGCAGACAGGTTTTTCTCCGGGTACTCCGGTTTTCCCTGTCACAATTTCATTCCAGCAACACTCTCCACTATCATTTCATTTCATCTGTCATTCATTTAATCATTGCCCCAGAGGAGTGCGTCAGGCCTCGGCAGCCGGCACAGTTCATATCCTCGCCGCTAGATGGGGGCTTCATTCATTCCATTCCTGACCCGGTCGGAGACTGGAAGCAGGCTGTGGATTTTCATTTCAAGTACAATAAGAAATGACAATACGACGCATCAACGAGTATTATTGCAGACTACATTATTGGCATACTATTTTCCTATCAATCGATCTCGTAATTGTCGCAAGCCAGCCATTGTTGCAAGGCAAAAGAAAGAATAACGAAGGCATTTACTCCTTCTTCAATAGTCCATAAGAATACACCAGGCGAATCAGGTGCCCCTAATAATATTGTTTTATGCAGCCCAACTCACGAGTTTTGTCAGGAAAGTCGATATTTCTCTGCTTGCATCCTATCCCGTATGGCATGACTGCCCAACCTACGGCGCGCGAGACTATTTTGTCCTGCCCACCGCACCGCGCCCGCGCATGCGCCGTGTCGCCAAAACTTGGAAACAACTAAAGTCAACAGGGCAAAGCAGTGCGCGCGCACCCCTACCCAAAGCAGTTCCAGTAGTCGCACTAAACTAAATTATCATGAACTATATTTCATAATTTGATCGCCCAGGGGCTCACATCTAGTGGGACGTGGGTTGGCGACCATGGGGCCCCAGCTGAGTCCGGCATTGCTTCCACTTACTTGTACCGGCTCTTCTCCGTCTTCTTTCCTGTCGACCTCACTTGGTCAACTCTTGTTCTCTTCCGACCCCGACGGTATTAGGGTATCCGAGGCCTAGGGAGTCTCTTCCTTTCCCGCCTTAATTGGCCCTTGTCTCATCTTTTCTGATATCCTCCTTCTGCGAGGGGTCGGCCTTCTTTTTCTTTTTCTTTTCATGTTATCTCCTGCCTTCTGCTCAAGGCCCTCAAGGAGGCAGGGTGTATGTAGCCCCATCACTTTTGGTGCACCCTAGATATTGCTACACCCTCAGGGTCTCACGGCTGGTGAGTTCGGGAGTTGGCGACCCCGAGGGATTCCTGAGCTGGGTCCGGTTTTCCCCCTTTTGTCCCTTACTTGTGGGGAGGACCCTCTCCTCTTTCACTTTCCTATCTGCCTTTCATGGCTCTCCTTCCTTCCAAGTCCCTCAATCCGCCTTCTTCGAGGGTTGAGGGCATTTCTTTTCCTCCTGTCCTTTATTTGCCTTATTCTCCTTTTGTTTTCCATTTCTTCTTCTAGTATATAAGTTAGTAGTTAGTTTTAGTTATAACATGACGAATAGAAGGACCTAGTGTGAGGACTCCGCCATTATAGCACGGTAGTTTGTGGTCCCGCCGCTACCAGCACTGCAAGCGATAATGTCCAACAACGTGTCCTGTTGTTGGGTCGAGCCGAGTCTTAGAAAAGTGCGCGAGAAGTTACTGTGTGAGATATTTGTGTGAATTAAATTGAATTTTCTTTGCATTCAGTTCTTAAATTCAGTTCATTGTGTCTTGTGTACATCAGCGTTTTGTGTTGTGAACTTCAAACATATTTCTTATGCGGCTTTGTTAATTTAATAGTTCAACATGCCGTACTGGTTTTTGCCTGGCTGTAAGTCAGGATATGGTAGAGTAGTTGACGATATACGATTTTTTTCACCACCGAAGAATACAAATCAATTTGAAAAATGGGCCAGAACTATTCCACGAAAGGATACGGTGTTAGCGCGAAGTATTAGAATTTGTCAAATTCATTTCTCTGATGATTTGATAGTAAAATCAGGTAATTTTATAGTGAATTTTGAAGAATTGGAAATCTCTCGTGTATGGTGGAAGTTACGTCCTGGAGCAGTGCCTCATTTTTCCCCTAATTTACCGAAGTAGTGAGAATAAGTCCCGTAAAGCTCCCAACAGGAAAAAGAATCTCGACACCACCAGAAAAAGAAGAAAGAAGATTGAAGATGGGAGTGGAGCAACGAATGAGGCATTAAAAGGTCAGTCCAGGGTTGATAAGAATTTGGGTCATTCTAGTGTACTTACTCATGCTGAAAAGACTATAATATTGCTCAAAAGGCGCCTAAAGAATGCTAACCGTAATTTAATTCGCGTTAGATCCTGCCTTAACTCAGCAAAATCGAGAATTAATTTGCTGGAGAAGCAGGTTCGAAATTCACAGGCATTTAATTACAAAGATGACGATTACAGTAGCGGATTCAAGCTTTGCGAGGCCCTGGGAGATATGATAAGGTGGGGCCCACAACAATAGAAAAAAATATCGAATCAAATGGAAAATAGTTTGGTAATAATAATAATAATAATAATAAAAAATATAGAATAGTTACAATATTTTGAATACACTACAATACATTATTTTAATAATATGAAAGAAACCTTTAAGTCCCCTTGAATAAGATTATGTAAGTAATGAAATATTAAAATATTACTTTGCGAATTTTTTCCCGGCTGAAGTCTTCTATTATTTCACTGAAATCTTAACTTGCTAAACGGTCACGAGAGGTCATAGATGCACTGAAGAAAGGAATATGAATTACAAATTAGTTTGAAAAGTATACTTAATGAATTAATTAAATGTAGAACAATCCATGGCGCGGGGCCCTGGGCGGTCGCCCTCCTCGCCCTCCCCTGGATCCGCCCCTGATAACGAACACCTTAGCAAGAAGGAAAAGATGATAATAGACACTATGCTCAAGAAATGCCAGGAAAAATCTCGCAATGGAATGAGGTACAGCAATGAATTCATTTTAGAGTGTTTATTGTTGAGAATAAAATCACCGAAAGGATTCCGTCATTGTCGGCGACATAATCTCTTGCCTCTGCCTTCAGAAAGTCACTTGAGAAAACTTTGGAAAGGACGTAAGTGCCCTTATGGAGTTAATACGCATAGTATAAATACTATTTCAGATTATTTTAAGGAAGAAAAGAATGATAATATTCACGTTACGGTGTTGTAATTTTCGAAGAAGAGAAGCTAAGAGAAGAAATCGAGTTAAATAGCTTTTCTGATAAAGTAGATGGATTCGTGGATTTAGGTGAACACACACCTGACCTCCAGAAGAACGTACTTGCAAATCACGCTATAGTGTTCATGTTCGTACCTTTCATGCATATATTGGGTGCAGCCAGTTGCAGTTTATGCAAGCAGAAATGCTACTCCAGGGGCCATTCTCGCAAAAATTCTAATATAGTCTAGGTGATTTTGCAGTTAGAAGAGGCTGGGGCGAGGGTGGCTGGCTTTACTTGTGATGGTAGTCAATCAAATAAAAAGGTCAGGAATTCGTTAGGAGTCAGTGGCAAGACAAGCTCTCTACAACCTCACATCCTTAATCCTGCAGATGTTACGAGAAAGATCTGGGCTTTCTCCGACTGTATATTCCAGGAATCTGTGTGTTCCGTAACATGTAATGAAGACCGTAGTTCTTATTTCCGTGAATTATATTTTCCGATGTGCCCTGCCATGCTATTTTAATTGTAACCGCTAATTACTTTTTAAAAGAGTATTAGTTACAATGTAATTCGTTTCCCTTAGCACCATCCCTAAGACCAGCTGACCCCGGCAGTGTGGAACTTGCCCACTTTAGCGGTGCCTGGCGGGGCGCGCTTGAACTTCAGGAATCTTCTCACTTTCTCCTTCTATTCGTCATGGTTATAAGTTTACATTTCATTTTCATCTTCACGGTCATCCAAACCATTAGGGGCCGATAACCTAGATGTTAGGCCCCTTAAAAAAAACAATTATCATCATCATCATCATCATAATTTGATTATTGTGTCCAATGAAAATACACTCTTTGTCATTCATGCTGTATGTGTATAGCATATCATCGTACTTCTATTTTAAAGGTATTTATTAAAAATATGTACATTTATTTTTAACGTTTTATTTTTTATCCAGGAATTTTCACCTGAAAAATCACGTGGCGTCAGGAAGGGCATCCGGCCTTATATCCACAACCAAATCCTAAATGAGCCTCGTTGGCTCCGGTGTCCCCAATTAATTGGGAAAAGCCGTAGAAAGTTTATTTTTTATCCACTACAAATAATTATAGACAACTGCAACAATACTAAGATAACTAAGGTCCGACAGCCACAATTCTTACCATATTGCACCTATATATTTTTTAAATGTTTAAAACCCCCAAACTGCCCTGAGTGTTATTGGGCCGTAAGGTTCCGCAACTATTTACAATGTGGCCCTTTCAATTGCATTTTGTAAGTATTTTGAATTTCAGCTGTATTGCTTTTTTGAGTATTTTCCATGTAAATTATATTTTGTAAGTATTTCCACTCTACATTTTGTGAGTATTTTCAATCTAAGTTCCATTTTTAGCCTATTTTCATTTATGGAAAAAAAATTGGTTTATGAGATCACATTTTGTCCGTCTGTCTGTGTGTGCGCCTGTGTGTCTAAACGGCTGGAGCGATTTCAGGGAAAATCGGTAAGTTCATAGCACTATATCAGACGAACACGACCGTGCCCCTCAAATTTTGTTACGTCTCACCAATCCTACATGGCGGCTGTGCGAAATATTTCACCAGCATTCAATATCTCCGAAACTATTACTGATATCACCCTGGAATTTTGTACGATGATAAAGGAAACTACTAAATATTTACCTATGTGACTTTTCAAAACCTGGTAACTACAAAACCAACATGGCGGCCAAACAAAAAAGCGACTTTTATATAGAAGTTTCTCGCGATTTAACCAACCGAACGCAATGGAACTGGGTACAGCTTATGTTTATACACATTGTAATGCACCGACATCTAACTTCGTTCGATTGATTACATAATCTCAAGATGGCGGCTGTGCGAAATATTTCACCGGCATTCTAAATCTCTCAAACTATTACCGGTATCACCCTGACATTTTGTACGGAGATAAAGGGCACTACTGGAAGTTCATCTATGAGACTTTCAAAAACCGGTTAACTACAAGACGGACAAGGCGGACAAGCGAATTTGAATGTTTTAAATAGACTTTTCTCGCGATTTAATAATCCAAACGCAATGAAACTTGGTACAGGAAATGTTTATACACATTGTAATGCACTGGTATCTAATTTAGTTCAATAGTTTACATAACCTCACGATGGCGGCTGTGCGAATTTTAAAATTAAGTTTTTATTTCTTGTGTCGTAATCATGCGATCGAAGTGAAAGTTTGAATAATGAACCTACGCAATAATTTTCCGTTAATGGTACATGACTCTATGGCCTATGCATATAACAATCCAACATGGCGACCATTCGAAATATTTAGACGGTTCTCAATATCTACGAATCTATTACAGCAGCAAACTGAAATTTTGTATGTTGATCGAGGCAATTAACATGAGTAGGATATATGAAAATAAGCTTTAGTTCTTCACGGAACTACTTGTTGTAATTATTTTCAATCTACCTTGGTCGTTATGGTTTCCATTTTATTGTCATTTTAGCTATCACCCAGACCATTACGGGCCGATAACCTAGATGTTAGGTCCCTTAAGACAAGAATTATCACCATCATCATCACATATTCTAGTAATAGGAATTATTTCGTGTTGACCGACTGAAAGTTACAATATTAAGAGTCAGAATTGATTAAATATAGATATATCTTTAATGGCTTAGCTGAAAATGTGCACGGACGTTATTTTTCTTCGACTTGGTTCATTTGAATAGTTTTGTCAAAAAAATGCCTAATAGAATGGTGAAATCCGCATCAAAATCTGTGCAGTAGATCTCGAGATTATCCCAGACAGACAGCCAGACAGCCAGCCAGACAGACAGACAGATTGACTGACTGACTGACTTTAATCTCTATATATAAAAATGAAAGTTTGTCTGTTTTTTTTCTGAATTTCCACGGAAATTGGAGTTAATAACGCGTTTCAGACTGGTTTATGACGGTTGAGCCCAAAAACAAAATTTTCGTCTGTCTGTTTGTTTGTCTGTGTACAACTTTGCACGCGCATCACTCGAGAACGGCTGAGTGGATCAACGTAAGATTTGGTACAGATGTCCATCAGAGGCATTAAAGTTAACATTGATGTAACTCTTCTCCATACCTCTCATAAAAGAGGGCCTGCCCCCCTTAAAATACATGCTGAAATGGGTCTAGAAAGACGAGACAAAGCTCATTTTCGGCGTCTCAATGTGAGAACCAAAATTCGGAAGCCCTACGGGCCCCGAAAACCACATTTTAAGGTCCTAAAACCAACAGTTTTCGAGATATACCCAGAAAACTAATTTCATTTATTAAGCTATTGAAAGAATGCAAGCCGGTAACCATGGCAACACAATCTCAGAAGTCCATCTATTTCTGTAAGACGCAATGCCATTCAATTTATTACATTACTGTGAATGTTCGCAAACGGCTATAAGGTTATCACGGACCCAACTTAAGCTGTAAAATTCATCAATACGTATATAATGCGCTTAAGGAGGGTCAAGGGGTATAAAGGTCTATTATATCCCTATCCATATATTATTAAATTATTATTATGATTATTATTATATTATGGCGTACAAGGACGAGCAAAACTCATTTTCAGCCCCTCAGTGGCTCGGAGGCTACTACGTTTTAAGACTCTAAAACCACGTTTCTGAGATATTCCCAGAAAACTTATTTCATTTAATAAACTAATAAAGACCACCTCGTGGCGCAGTGGCTAGCATTGTTGGCTGTCGCCCCCTGAGGTACCGGGTTCGATCCCCAGCTCTGCCAAGAATTTAAAAGTCTTGGTATGGTCTGGTACGGGGTCTCCCAGCCTCGTGATGCAAAATGGGAACCTGCCGGATGCTATGGTAGGAGGAGGAGTGGAATGGAACTTGCCACCCTACCACACGCTAACTCCGGCTCGGGATGCCTGGTTAGTGATCCCTTGACTTAGTCAAGGGCTCTTATTCCCGTCGCCTACGTCCCTGGAGGGGATATGGCACTCTTTTATTTTATAAACTAACAAATAGATGATGAGTACAGAAGAAGACCAAATCAGGAGCTATATAGATATACTGAGAAAATCACAGATGTGGTCAGGAAGAGACGTCTGGCTTTCTATGGACATGTCTCATGGATGAACCCAACAAGTCTAACAAACCGGCTTCTCAACTACTGGGGGAAGAGAAAGAGCGTGACACCTTCGCTAACAGTAGTTAACAAGGATATCCAAGAACTGAAGATAATGAAAAGTGATATTAGAAGCCGATCACATCTTAGAAAGATACCTAAACAGAAGAGTTTTCAGGACAGACGACCCTGTAAGAAAACCAGCATCATCTGGACAAAAGAGAGGAAGGAGAAACATAGCTAGAGAATGCGCGAATATTGGGCAAACATCAAGTCCCTCGCCAAGCTGAAAAGTTGAACGTCGTGGTCCTTAGCAGGCCCATCCGAAAGAAAAAGAAGAACAAGAAGAAACTAATGAAGTAATGCAAGCCGGTAACCATGACAACGGTGTCACAAGAGGTGACATCCAACTTTCCATCTATTTCTGTAAGAAGCAATGCCACTCAATTTATTAAATTTCTGTTAAAGTTTGCAAATGGCTATAAGGTTATCGAGGAATCAAACATAGACTGTAAAATTCAACAATGCGATTAAGGGCGTCAAGGGGTACCGTAGAATTTTTACACGTGACTTATACGTGCGATATGCGATATGTTGTACAGAAGGTCTATTATATCTCCAAATAGTAACATTATTTTCAAAAATTCCTGAATTGGAATAGTGTTTTTTGCAGCTTTTGGGAATTTTGGCCATTGGAGGCTAAAAATCCCGAATTTTCATGCACCACGAACCTTTATAATTTATTAACGGAGTCTTCCTGGGAATGGGGACTTTCCACAACGGTGAGGGTCAGTTTTAATTTGACATATATTGCGTTTCGTCTACGAGGTTTTCAATATTATTTTCACGTCAGTAAGTACACGTTAGGTGAATTTAGTTTGAGAGCACATTTTAAGTAATCATATTTTTGTCGACAAACGGGTTCATCGTAAAGATGATTTTGTTTGATATTGTGTGGTTGATATATCTTTAAGTTTATGTACGCCTATAATTCATGTTCGGGTTCTTGGAGCATCGTAAAATTAGGTATTGCAACCATGAATCAATACACCAATCATTTAGAAAACTCTTTAACGTACTTCTCATAGAAGGGTGGGTATAAGCAACAACTTTTCAAAATACATGCTAAAACAGGCGAAAAATAAAAATTCTCCTAGAAGGACGACCAAAGCATATGTTGCGCTTCTCAATATGTGACACAAAACTGGGGAGTCTATAAAGGGTCTCAGAAAGCCACATTTTACGGCCCTTAAATTAACAGTGTCTGCGATATACGCAGAAAACTAACTTCGTTCTGATAAAATTATGAAGGAATGACAAGCCCCTAACCATTGGAACAGTATCTCAATTGATAACATCTGGTTATTTATACCGAAGACCGTTCGAAGAGCGGGTACTTCTGCTAGTATATACTATGTATATACCGTACTGTATATTGAATGCTCGAGATATTAGGTAACATCAGCTGTGGCATAGCATTATGAAGTTCATTGCAGTGAACAGATCTCCGTGATTTGCCAGTAATTAAGGGACATATGACAGTTTGAATACAGCTTATTTATTTGTGTAAGAATTTGGATACAAGATGCCCAGTTGTCTTGCTTGGGTTATACAGTGATCTTAACTGACTGTGGGCCCTGGGAAAGAAATTCATTATCTGCTAAAAATGAACTGATATTCCTAGCAAACCCCTGCCACGCGTTAGCAACAGAACAGAAGAGGCTTGTCCTATCACCTCTGGGTTATCGAGCAATGCATATTATCAACGATTGTTTGTTAGGAATATTGTTTAACTCCACTATCCTTGAACTGGGTTGCCGGGCCACAAGGCAACGATATACACAGAAACCATGCATTGATATGAGATCTAGATCGAAGATGGAATAATTGTCGAAATGCTGAAAATAGGTGGTTAAAAACTAGCCCACAATATGCAGGAAATCATGTCAGCCATTTCGCATACTGAGCTAATTCCATAAGATTGGAAATGTGCATTAATTCAACCACTTCATAAGAAAGGGGACAAATCTGATATAAATAGCTTCAGAGGGATATCTCTCCCACCAATCATCTACCGAATCTTCTCTGAGGCAGCGTGCGCTACCCCAACACTATGGAGGTCCTTGAAACTCTTCATGGAATATCAGACCGAGCTCCAAATATCATATGAAAAAACTCGATAATTGGAAGGATCCGCTCGTTACCTACAGGGTCCTTATCTATGTGCGTGCGAGTAAATACGGCAAACTAAGCCTATTGTGACTGGAGCAGTCGCGGGTGCACACACCCGGTTCAGCCGGTGATTAGCGCGCACTTTCACACTTTTACCAAACATGTTCAATAATGTGTACTTACAGTGCTCATAGGTGATGCTGAAAATGACCTCCCTCTCTTGTAACACACACCTGACATCTTCTGATGATAGAATATCTGTCAACTCTTTTATTATTTACGGAGCCTGTTTCCTTGAATCGTTTGGCGAGCCTCCTAATTGTACTGGCATTAGGCACAGGTCTTACTGGAAACTTGATTCGAAATTTTCGTCTCGTTTCAGAACAAGATTTTCTGCTTTCCATATACGAATTATGGATATACACACGTTCGCGCAATGTGAATTGGTGTCTATAGTAAAGCCATCATTACTTCCGACTTGACGTTTGAGTGCTATGCTAGAGTTTCACTCGCTAAATCGCGCCATCGGGAACGAAACTCAATTTGTCATGATATATCGATGTGAATTGCTCCCTGTGATTGTCTAGATAACTCTATGATAACACTGAAACGTCAAGTCGGAAGTAATGATGACTTTACTACAGGCATGACCAACAATCACAGTAATCACAATATTCACTAAACGTGCAACACTAACGTCTAAGCTTTACAGATATGAACGAAAAACCATTTGTGAACTAACGATATGAGTCAGCGGAGCGTGCAAACTACCGGCTGAACCGCATACGCGCGCCCGAGATCTGTGCCAGTCACAGCCGGCTTAGCTTGTCGTGTTTACTCGCGCACATAGATAATAGATGGAAAACCTCTTAAGACTAAATTCGGCAAAATTCATCAAGTAAATAAATTCAAGTGCAGTACTTAGGGGGGATTGATTCAGCCACCAGGATTGGATCGTGAGGCAAACAAAGAGAGGATTTCAAAATTACAGAATGTCTATAGAATCACCTGGAAGAGATATAACAAACAATGAGTATCGAAGAACACAAAATTAAGACATTATAACACAGTAATCAAACCTGAAGCGCTATACGCCTTGATCATTGGAGGCAGACCCCTTATTAAAGACGTAGATAAACTTTTCTTTCTTTCTTTCTTAGTCGTTTTACCCCTCAGGGTTGGGTTTTCCTCGGACTCAGTGAGGTATCCCACCTTTTCCACATCTAAGGGCAGTGTCCTGGAGCTCAAGACTTCGGGTTGTGGGATACAACTGGGGAGGTGGGACAGCACCTCGCCCAGATGGCCTCACCTGCAAAGCGAACAGGGTGCCTTATGAAGGATGAGAAGGGATGGGAAAATTGGGAGGGAGAGACAAGGAAGAGGGAAGGAGGCGGCCGTAGCCTTCCGTTAGGCACCATCCCGGCATTTTCCAGGAGACGAAGTGGGAAACCACGGAAAAACCACTTCGAGGATGGCTGAGGTGGGACTCGAAACCCCTCTACTTATTTGGACCACCCGAGGCTGAGTAGACCCCGTTCCAGTCCTCATACCACTTTTTAAATTTTGTGGCAGAGCCGGGAATTGAACCTTGGACCTCCTGGGTGGCAGCTAAGCACGCTGACCACTACACCAAGGAGGCGACCGTAGAGAAACTAGAAAGGAAAATATTGAGGAAAATCCTTGGTCCAGACTACTCAGAAGGAATAGGGATGAAACGAAAGTCTCGGGTGCTTTATCAGCATGCTGTAAAATCACTGACATCTTTAAAAAGGCGATTGAAGTTCTACTACCACATTCTCAGAATGAGCAATGACAGGCTCACCAAAAGGGTTCTCAACCTTGCTCTCTCAATGAATGTCAAGAGCAACTGGCTTAGTGAAATGGAAAAAGACATTCAGTAATTTTGCTGAGAAAATGAATACGAGGACCAATAAATCATGGATTGAAAAACGGAGGAAGATCCTCAGTGCCCAGATGAAGAGATTTTGGTAGAAGAAAAAATCAACAATATCAGTTAAATAGGTTCTATCCCACTCCACAGATGGACATGACGATGTAAAAAGAAATATAAGATGGTTCGAGGAATGCGAAAAAGATCTCAGGCAAATTGGTATTCCCGACCGAGAAATTCCTGACAGGAACATATTTAGAAGATTGGTGAACAACTACCGAGGTTTTAAAATGGTATCAACTTCCGGAAGACGGAGAGGACCTTTGTCCGAAGAACATAAACAGGCACTCGTCACTGGGGTCAGAAGATACTGGCAGGAAGTCAAAGCCGGAACAACAACAACAAGACCTAGACCAGGGTATCCCAAACTTTTTCTGACCATCGCCCACTTTCGAGATTAATATGTTTTTTTCTCCCACCTCATTTCAAAAAAACGCACAAATCTCAAAATTACTAACCCATACATTCAAATACCTACATATAAATTGAGAAATGAGGATTTTTATGGTCATTTTTCTCTTAATAGGTGCATCATGTTTGTTTAGGTATAATTATGTACATTAAACATTTGCAAATAATAGGTCTAAAAAAGGAATAACAATGAAATGAATTAAAGAAAAAATTAAAATTAAAACTACATGAATGTTTATATCTAATTAATTAAACAACATGAATGAAAAATGAAAATCCACAGCCTGCTTCCAGTCTCCGACCGGGTCAGGAAAGGAATGAATGAAGACCCCATCTAGCGGCGAGGATATGAACTGTGCCGGCTGCCGAGGCCTAACGCACTCCTCTGGGGCAATGATTAAATGAATAACAGATGAAATGAAATGATAGTGGAGAGTGTTGCTGGAATGAAATTTTGACAGGGAAAACCGGTGTACCCGGAGAAAAACCTGTCTGCCTCCGTTTTGTCCAGCACAGATCTCACATGGAGTGACCGGGATTTGAACCACGGACCCAGCGGTGAGAGGCCGGCGTGCTGCCGCCTAAGTCACGGAGGCTTCAATTAAACAACATGAATACCTATCTCTAATTCATGTGAGGGATGGATTTGATGAGTTTCAATCAATTTGTTGATAAACTACTGTAGTTGTAAATAGATTAAAAAGGAAACATAATTCGACATAATTAAATTACTTGTTTGCAATTTTATTTTATTCTTTGTTTTTATAGGCAAAAACTTCTCGGTCATATTGTATACATAACAAACTGAGTTATTTGCCCACCATTTTTAGCCTATTTTCAATTTTGAAAAAATAGGCTTATGAGATCACCTTTTTTCCGTGTGTGTGTGCGTGTGTGTGTGTGAGAGGCGTGTGTGTGTCCCCCCCTAATAAAATCTAAACGGCTGGAGCGATTTCAGTGAAACTCGGTAAGTTCATAGCACTATTCCCGGCGACCTCGACCGTGCCCTTCAAATTTCGTTACGTCTCACCAATCCAACATGGCGGCTGTGCGAAATATTTCACTAGCATTCAATATCTCCGAAACTATTACCGATATCGCCCTGCAATTTTGTACGGTGATAAAGGGCACTGATACAAGTTTACCTATGAGACTTTCAAAAACCTGGTGACTACAAAACCAACATGGCGGCCAAGCGAAGTTGAGACTTTAAAATAGACTTTTCTCGCGATTTAACTATCCAAACGTAATGAAACTTGGTACAGCAAATATTTATACACATTGTAATGCACTGGAGTCTAATTTAGTTCAATTGTTTACATAACCTCAAAATGGCGGCTGTGCGAAATATTTCACTGACATTCTATATCTCCGAAACTATTACAGATATCACCCTGCAATTTTGTACGGTAATAAAGGGTACTGATACAAGTTTACCTATGTATAATTCATAAACCTGTAAAGTACAAAACGAACATGGCGACCAAGCGAATTTGAAATATTTTAATAGACTTTTCTCGTGAGTTAACTCTCTGAGCGCAGTGAAATGTGGTACAGTAAATGATTTTGCAGATTTAATGTACTGCCATCTAATTTAATTCAATTGTTTACATAACTTCAAGATGGCGGCTGTGCGAAATTTTAAATTAAGTTTTTATTTCTTATGTCGTAATCATGCGATCGAAGTGAAAGTTTGAATAATGAACCTAGGCAATAAGTGTCTTGAATGGTACATAACTCTATGGCCTATACATATAACAATCCTAAATGGCAAGCTTACGAAATATTAAGACGGTTCTCAATATCTATGAATCTTTTACAGCAACCAAAATGAAATTTTTATGTTCATACAGACTATGAACATATGTTCAGCTATAGGACTTTCAGTAACCTGGTGAGCACGAATCCAACATGGCGGCGACGCGAAGTATAAATATTTAAATGGACGTTTCTCGCGAATTAACTATCCGAGTGCCGTGAAACGTTGCACGTTAAATGCTTACACAAATGTTGATCCACTGGCATCTAATTTATTTCAATTGTTTGCATAATCACAAGATGGCTGCTGTGCGTCATTTTAAAATCTCGTTTTTACTTCTTGTGTTCTAATCATGCGATTGAAGTTTGAATACCACACGTACACAATAATCTTAATATAATAGTACAAAAATAAAAATCCAACCTGGCGACCATCTGAAATATTTAGACGGTTCTCAATATCTACGAATCTGTTACAGCAATTAAACTGAAATTTTGTATGTTGATAGAGGCAATTAACATGAGCAGGATATATGAAAATAGGCTGTATAGTTCTTCACGGAACTACTTGTTTTTAAATTGCCCATCGAATTCACATTCTGTCAGTTTCACCCACTGGCTTGCTAAAATCGCCCAGCACTGGGCGAACTCGCCCAGTTTGGGAATCTTGGACCTAGACCCTAAAGTGAAGTTGGTTGTTACCACGCAGTCCATAGAGGCTCAACTCGATGTATATACATAAAGTAAAATCGGGTTTGTATGTAGCTAGGGGGCTGCGTGGCGCAGCCGGTAGAGTCACTGAGCTTTTAACTGAAAGGGAGTGGGTTCGATCCCCACCCAGGTAGTGGATTTTAGAAACAAAACTACCACTTTCGTAAAACTCAAATAGTCCTGGGATTTACTCAGCCTACACCAGAAATGAGTACCAGGGTAATTCCTGGGAGCAAGGACAGCCGGGCGTGGAGCTGACAACTCCATCCCATCTAGTTCTGAAGTCACGAAGGGTGGAAGCCACTACCTTCCACTACTCCCAGGGCCTCCATGGCCTGTACGGAGTTGGCTTTGCTTTGTATCTAGCTCATTGGAGAACTTACCTTGCATCAGGGGCGTATATAAGGGGGTTCTGAGGGGGCTCCAGCCCCCCCCCCGAAAAAGCCAACAAAAATGAAGAAAGTGTTGCTTTGGTAAGAGCATAAAATAATTATACATTTGGTTGTACCCTAATCTTAACTTATTGGCTAAATTATAAACAAGATTAAGATTGAAATTATACTAACTCGTGGTGTAGTGCCGTCCCGGAGGTCCGAATCCGATTCCCGGCTCTACCAAGTAATTTGAATTCTAGTCTGAGGGCTGGAACGGGGTACACTGAGCCTTGTGAGGTAAAACTGTGAATTCCACAGTACGCTACTTTTGAGAAATAAATTATCAACTTGTAAAAAGATAATAACATGCTTACTTTTCTGCTTAGTAAATTGACAAATATTTCGATATTTGCCATTCATACTCCATAGGCCATAATAGAAACTTCATTAAGTATAACATTTTATTTGTTTATTTATCTAAGATATTGGTTGATATTTCTGGATATTTTGCGGTGACAAGCCCCTGAGAATACTCACAATTTTCCAGGATAGTCAGCCCCCCCCCCCCCCAAAATGTATATACGCCCCTGCCTTGCATGTATCAATTCAAGTAAGCTATTGCGGGATTTTGGGGTTTCGAAGCTCATAAGACTCATATAGACCTAGGCCAGGGAGGTTTTCTGGCACACACTTGCCAAGATTTAATATGCAGACTGCAGCTCTTTGTCGAGTTTCACTATAATGTGATATAATTAGCCAGCTAAAGCGCTATAAAAATGGCAGTTCCGCCTAATGACAGCTGCACTTTGGCAAATGGTCTGCTTAATAGCTCTGTTCTTTTTGTTGGATGCAGATAACTATAATTATTACTATCTATTGTTCTCGTCTTGGTGCCAGCATCGGCCTTGACTTCGTGCTTTTTGTTTTGTTTTGTTTATGTTGCCATGGAAAGTTCCATCATAAGCCAATGAAGAGGCATGTTGTCCCGTGCTGTTTGACCCCAAAGGCCCAAGCCAAGACCTTGCACAAACTCTGATATGGCAGAGGGGCCAAGTATAATGTATTGTTACATCAGCTCTGTATCCCAGGTAGCCTATTACTCTTTTAGAATGTGCTATTGACCCGTCAGAGAGTGAGGTTATGTCAAGTCTTCACAATAGTTCTTGTACCAGGCAGTGCTGAGGTTCAGTCTTTCGTGAAGACATAACAGCTTAGCCGAGTGCATTGAGTCATGCCCCAAGACTGTACAATAACGATCTGGGTTAACGTCCTTTTTAATTGCTGTGTACCCCACGGATTCTCCGTCTTCTTTCCTGTAGACCTCTCTTGGTCAACTCTTGTTCTTTTCCGACCCCGAAGGTATTAATGTATCCAAGGCCTAGGGAGTCTCTTTCTTTCCCGCCTTAATTGACCCTTCTCTCATCTTTCCTGATCCCGCATTCCTCGAGGGATCAGTCATTTTTTTTCCATTTTAAACCCTGGTGAGTTCGGAAGTTGGCAACCTCGAGGAATTCCTCTGCTGGGCCTGGTTCCCCCCCCCCCCGCCCCCCCACTTTTTTGTGGCAAATGTGAGGGAGCCTTGTCTGTAGATTTACTGGCACGTTAAAGATCCCCTTCGGGACAAAATTCCGGCCAGAGTAGTTAAAAGGGACGTAAAACCAATAACATTATTATTATTATTATTATTATTATTATTATTATTATTATTATGGAACCTCTCCTCTTTCCTGCTATTATTTAAGGTTCCCGCACTGGTTTGTGCATTGGCTCCCCTGTGTATCTATTTTTTTATTTTTTTTTTGCATTTTGAATCTAAACTACATTTTGTAAGCATTTTCAATCTAAATTACATTTTGTAAATATTTTCAATCTAAAATACGTTTTGTGAGTATTTTCAATCTAAATTGCGTTTTGTAATTATTTTGACTCTAATTTGCATTTTGTGAGTATTTTGAATCTAAATTATATTTTTAAAGTATTTTCAACCTATATTTTTCAAATATTTTCAGTCTCAATTGCATTTTGTAAGTATTTGGAATGTAGGGTCGACATTTTGTGAGTATTTTGAATCTAAATTACATTTTGTAAGTATTTTCAATCTCAATTACATTTTGTAAGTATTTTGAATCTAAATTACATTTTGTGAGTATCTTGAATCTAGCTTACATTTTGTAAGTACACTATTTTCAACCTCACTTGCATTTTGTAAGTATTATGCATCTAAATTACATTTTGTGAGTATTTTGAATCTAACTTGCATTTTGGAGTTATTTTGATGCTGCCCTGAATTTTGTGCGTGTTTTCCATCGAAATTAATTTTGTGAGTGTTTTCCATCTAAATTGAATTTTATAGGTGTTTCCACTCTAAATTGCATTTTGTGAGTGTTTTCAGTCTGAGTTACATTTTGTAAATATTTTCCATCTAAATTGATTTTTCGTTGTAGTTCCCAATTCATTGTCTTTTTCACCCTCACCAAGACCATTAGGGGCCGATAACCTAGATGTTAGGCCCATTGAAACAACAATTATTATCATCATCATCTCTTTATATCTCTTGTGGCAATCGAGAAATTATTATTTGTTGCCCAGTTTCATTGTTACATGATAAGCGTATTTTTGTTTTGTTTCAATGAACTACGACCTACAGTATATCCTTTCTTCGTCTCGGCATGATGGGTTAAAATCGCTGACCGGACTATTAATTATATTATCATAGAGATAGCATGTGCTGTACAACGAATTCTTGTCAGACGTCATTGGCGAGGTGCATGAATCACAAATCCTCTTTCCGTCCAATCTAAATTTGACTGTGCATTCTGCGGAACGAAGAGTTCACAGGCGAAGTAAATAAAAGCCGAGTCGCACTTCCAGGGAAACTCCAAACACATCCACTCTTCTCGGAAGTGTAGCCGGGGGTGATAGACTCGCTTGCCAGCCAGATAGCTCGTAAACTGTTTCGAAGCTGGTAATTTAATGGAGATTGTTGGTGGAAATGAAAGCGTAAAAACACTCATAGTATGTCAATAACTCGAATTTATTTTGACACCCCCTAACGATTCGAGATATCGATATTCGACTGTTCATTTAAGACACGCAGGTACACGATGCACGATTGACGAAGGTGTTGAGCAGGGCCCGGATTTTGATGACCTAAAAATGTTTAAAAAATACCCTATAAAATTACTGCAAAAATCCCATAAAATGACCCGCAAACTTGAAAAATTATCTAAACATTTGAAGGAAACTGACATAAATTCATCACACAAAAAATGCTAACAGACTGCTATAATGTATGTTGAAATGATATAATTAAATTATTATTATTATTATTTGACAAATACGAACTATTTGCACTCATATACTGGTTATTATTTCAGTCAAGTGTGTCTCCTGGAATGTGGATATTCCAAGAAAGAAGGGTTCAACAAAGTTGTGGAGATTAACATGTCTTTGCATTAATCCTCACTTTCAGTTCCGTTAATTTCATGTACCATAAGAAAAAAGCGATCATAAACCATAACAAGAAGTTCCGTGACGAACTAAAGAGCCTACTTTTCTTGAAATTTAAGATGCATGCCAATGATTAATCTATATGGATCTATCTAGAATAATGACGAAATTAAGTTGGTAATATCGAAATTTCTAATAAGTTCGAAATACTGTATACCTGGCATAATGTAGCCTAATAGAGAACTACAGTTGGCAGCCCTGGTGACTGAATATATTCTTAGTTCCATCTCTTAAGGTACAGAATTCAAAATTTGGTTGAAGTCCAATGGATAGCATGGACGTTACATGCAGTTAAACATTGGATCTAACAGCGCGCGTAAAATCATGTTGGCAACAATGACATACATGTATTGGTCAGAAATAATCTGAAATAATATGATCTCTTGTTGAGTCAATTTTGATTGAAATCCATTAGTTAGTATAGAAGTTACATGCATTTTAAAATTGAACCTATCAGCAGCTTAGAATCATGTTGGTAGCACTGACGTATATAAATTACTCCAAATTAATATAGAATGTCAGGTACTATACGTGTGCATAGTTTAAAGCTGTCGGCTTGTATACTGTCTGATATATGGGTATTTGGATTAATAAAAATTGAGAGCATTTATTAACAGTTGGCAGCCCTGGTGGCTCTTAAGAATACCCTCAGTCATATCTGTTTATGTACACATACCACATACGAAATTTGGTTGAAATCCAATTTATAGTGTAGAAGTTATACGCATTTAAAATTTGGACCTATCAGCAGACTTATAATCATTTTGGCAACACTGCCATGTATGGCCTCCTGGAAATTAAACTGCAATTTTATTATCTATACGTGTGCCAATTTTGAAATAGCTCCCATTCATACCTTCCAAGATATCCAACATGGAGCTCAAATTTCAATTGCGATTTTTCAGCAGTTGGTAGCACTGACATCATTTTCAAATATGGCCGTGAGATATTCAGGTATAGATCTTTACTCCTACCAAATTTTGTTTCGATTGCTGTAGCCGTTTAGGAGTTGATAGGGGGGGGGGGGGGGGACACACACAGCCAGACGGACAGAAGGACAGTTAGACAGACAGACAGACAGACACACATTTGCCCGATCTCATAAGTCTACTTTTTCCTCATTTTTGCAAAATGTGAAAAGTAGGCTAAAAGTGTGAGAAAATGACTCAAAACGTAAAAATATTCCATTAAATTCCTTAAAATGACATAATAATGACGGGAAGAGCAAGAAAATGACCTAAAATAAAATACTTAGAAAAATGACCAAAAAATAACTTAATTAATATCCATTTCTATAATGTTGTGGCCATGTACAGGATTTGTACCTATACAAGTTAGCAATAATAATAATATCGTATGGCCTCGGGTGCCTGGTGCAAGCTTTGTTAATTGACACCCAGAGGGTAACTTGCATGTCGAATTTCGTCGTTCCTTTGAACGCTATGAAAGTCAAGGAGGTTAGATATCTAAACTCCTTGACACTACAGCGCTTTCAAGTAGAGAATGGAGGAACTTTGTGTTGGCGGAAAATCCCGAGATTAATTTTGCCATTGAACACGGCCTACTGAATTCAAATGGGTTCTTTAACATGCCAACAACGTATGACATGAATATCGTGATTTTTGTCGCCTTCAAAAATCACTTACCATGGCCAGGGGCGAACCTGCAATCTTGGGGTTGGTAGTCCGACACTATAACCACTCACCCACCGTGGCAAGCTACATGTTAGCAATGTCTGGGGTGAACCATTTAAAAGATGACATGTCTTCAGAATCCGGGCCCTGCATGCAGCGCTAGAGTGATAAAGCTCCTACCTACTGTATGTCTTCCTGTGTCGGTTGGCGGTCCGTTTTAACGTTGAAATCATTTCTTAACAGACAAAGTAGCAAAAACGTAAAATTAAGTAATTTCCTCAATTGTTTCAAACGTCGAAAGGTTAAAGGGCCTGGAAAGGTTTCAAAGTGTGAGTCTTGGAGATCTCTATCAAACTATAAAACCAAATTTCGAAAATAATTTCCGGCCTAAATGCAGCACCGGAAAAATAGCTTAAAATAGCTTGTTCCTTTACTCGTTTTCTTTTTTGATCCCAATCTTCGCCAAATTAACTTATTTACATAATTCTTTCTTGAATGTGTTCCCTGGTTCAATACCCTCAGGTGATTTTTGATTTTTTTAAATCATCACATCGCAGGTAGTTATAAGGGCTTAAGTAAAACTCTGCATTGACGCACACTAGCACTCGTAGTGGTAGAAAAGGAAAACTGCTAATCTAATTGATCGGATATGGTTGGGTTTCATTGACTCACACTAGCACTCTTAGGGGTAGAAAAGGCAAACTGCTAATCTAATCGTCCGGATATGGTTGGTTTCCTGTGAACAATCATCCGTCTACCACGTGACATCATGCCGGCACCGCGTAAGAAACGTTTAGTGTGTCCTTTACGTTTGGAAAAGTGGAGAAAACAACGAAAATTAATTACAAATGTACCGTGTTTGAATTGATCTGGGGAATGGATTTGCACACATACATGGCCGCTATTTGCAAACTATTGGGCTGATGACCTTGTAGTCAGTCATAAGATGCTTTCCACATAAAGGCATGTTGTTGCAAAATCCGGTAGAGATCAAATTATTAGGATGGTCGAAATTTGATTTAAGCTTTTAACATTTGGGTGGCCGTCATTCCGTTTCCGTCAAGTTGGCGGCGATATAAAACATGACACTGAGGTGCCATTTGCTAGTGCTACCTCTGTACCAAATTTCGTTCAATTCGGTTTCACCGTGTTTGAATTGATAGGGGGAATCGATTTGCACACATACTTGGCCACCATCTGCAAACAATTGGGCTGATGATCTAGCAGTTTGGTCAGAATATGCTTCCCACATAAAGATTTGTTGTTGCAAAATTTGGTAGAGACTAGATTATTAGGTTGGACGTAATTACATTTTAGTCTTTAACATTTGGGTGGCCGCGATTACGTTTCCGTCAAGATGGCGGTGATATAAAACATGACACTGAGGTGCCCTTTGCTAGTGCTACCTCTGTACCAAATTTCATTCCATTCGGTTTCATCGTGTTCGAATTAATAGGGGTAATCGATTTTGACACAAAGATGGCCGCCATCCGCAAACTATTAGGCTAATGACCTATTAGATTTGTCAAAGGATGCTCCCTCCATAAAGGTATGTTGTTGCAAAATTTGGTAGAGATCGGATGATTAGGTTAGTCGTAATTTGATTTAAGCTTTGAACATTTGTGTGGCCGCCATTACGTTTCCGTCAAGATGGCGGCGATATAAAACATGACACTGGGGTGCCCTTTGCTAGTGCTACCTCTGTACCAAATTGCATTCCATTCGGTTTCACCGTGTTCGAATTAATAGGGGTAATCGATTTTGACACAAAGATGGCCGCCATCCGCAAACTATTAGGCTAATGACCTATTAGATTTGTCAAAGGATGCTCCCTCCATAAAGGTATGTTGTTGCAAAATTTGGTAGAGATCGGATGATTAGGTTAGTCGTAATTTGATTTAAGCTTTGAACATTTGTGTGGCCGCCATTACGTTTCCGTCAAGATGGCGGCGATATAAAACATGACACTGAGGTGTCCTTTGCTAGTGCTACCTTTGTACCAAATTTCGTTCAATTTGCGCTCACCGTGTTCGAATTGATAGGGGGGGGACAGACATTCAGAGTACACACACTCTCTCTCTCTCTCTCTCTCTCTCACACACACACAGACTCACACACACACATACACACACACAGACAGACACACTTTTTTCGCCCTGTAGTGATCTCATAAGTCTACTTTCATTTTTTGCAAAAATCGAAATTAGGCTAAAAATACATACTTTTGGAGAAGCATTATCTGTTGTGAGTGACCATCAGGAATTTTCAGCTTCCAAGAATGTTCCAGAACTCCTGGAGTTAATGCAGGATGCAAAGGAGATCATACGACGTTCTCTTGTAAAGAAGTCGCAACAATGCACTTTGAAAGACATGTGTAAACAAAGAAACGAGCAGAGAAACTGAGATTTTTGTACGTAAGTTGAAAATACAGTGTAATACAAATTAACCTATTTGCTTTTTTATTTACAGACCTAAATTTTAAATTATTATTTCACTGTAATCCTCTGCGATAATACAGTATTTATTAGCCTACTTTTCACATTTTGCAGAAATGAGGAAAAAGTAGACTTATGAGATCGGGCAAATGTGTGCTGTCCTTCTGTCTGTCTGTCCTTCTGTCTGTCTGGCTGTGTGTGTGTGTGTCCGTATCAACTCCTAAACGGCTGCAGCAATCGAAGCAAAATTTGGTAGGATTAAAGATCTATACCTGAATATCTCACGGCCATATTTGAAAATTATGTCAGTGCTACCAACTGCTGAAAAATCGCAATTGAAATTTGAGCTCCATGTTGGATATCTCGGATGGTATGAATGGGAGCTATTTCAAAATTGGCACGCATATGGATAATAAAATTGCAGTTTAATTTCCAGGAGGCCATATATGGCAGTGTTGCCAAAATGATTATAAGCCTGCTGATAGGTCCAAAGTTTAAATGCATATAACTTCTACACTATCAATTGGATTTCAACCAAATTTCGTATGTGCTATGTGTACATAAGTGGATGTGACTGAGCTTATTCTTAAGAGCCACAAGGGCTGCCAACTGTTAATAAATGCTTTCAATTGTTTTTTTAAATCCAAATACCCATATATCAGAAAGTATGCAAGCCGACAGCTTTAAACTATGCACACGTATAGTACCTGACATTCTAAATTAATTTGGAGTAATTTATATACGTCAGTGCTACCAACATGATTCTAAGCCTGCTGAGAGGTCCAACTTTAAATACATGTAACTTCTATACTAGCATTTGGATTTCAAACAAATTTCGGCTGGCTGCGTGGCTCAGGGGTAACGTTCTCGCTTGCTGGGCCCGAGGTTGCAGGTTCGTATCCTGGCGCAGTCAGCTGGCATTTGAGGGTGCGCAAATGCGAGGGAGCCGTGTCCGTAGATTTACTGGCACGTTAAAGATCCCCTTCGGGGCAAAATTCCGGCACCCCGGCGTCTCTAAAAGCCAGTGTAGTTAAAAGGGACGTAAAACCAATAACATTATTTATTATTCAAACAAATTTCGTGTGTGCTATGTGTACCATAACAGATATGACTATGCCGTTTCTTAAGAGTAACCAGGGCTGCCAACTGTTAATAAAAATGTCTCTATTTTTGATTGATACCCTAATATCAATATATCAGAAAGTATGCAAGCCAATAGCTCTAAACATTGCACACGTATAGTACCTGACATTCTAGATTAATTTGGAGTGACTAATATAGGCCTACGCCAGTGCTTCCAACATGATTCTAAGCCTGCTGATAGGTCCAATTTTAAAATGCATGTAACTTCTATACTAACTAATGGATTTCATTCAAAATTGACACAACAATAGATCATATTATTTCAGGTTATTTCTGGCCAATACATGTATGTCATTGTTGCCAACATGATTTTACGCGCGCTGTTAGATCCAATGTTTAACTGCATGTAACGTCCGTGCTATCCATTAGACTTCAACCAAATTTTGTATTATGTACCTTAAGAGATGGAACTGAGCCTCCGTGGCTTAGGCGGCAGCACGCCGGCCTCTCACCGCTGGGTCCGTGGTTCAAATCCCGGTCACTCCATGTGAGATCTGTGCTGGACAAAACGGAGGCAGACAGGTTTTTCTCCGGGTACTCCGGTTTTCCCTGTCAAAATTTCATTCCAGCAACACTCTCCACTATCATTTCATTTCATTTGTCATGCATTTAATCATTGCCCCAGAGGAGTGCGACAGGCTTCGGCAGCCGGCACACTTCGTATCCTCGCCGCTAGATGGGGGCTTCATTCATTCCATTCCTGACCCGGTCGGAGACTGGAAGCAGGCAGTGGATTTTCAAGAGATGGAACTAAGAATATATTCAGTCACCAAGGCTGCCAACTGTAGTTCTCTATTAGGCTACATTATGCCAGGTATACAGTATTTCGAACTAATTAGAAATTTCGATATTACCAACTTAAGTTCGTCATTATTCTAGATAGATCCATATAGATTAATCATTGGCAAGAATCTTAAATTTTAAGAAAAGAAGTATTTTAAGTTCGTCACGGAACTTCTTGTTTGTAGTGTGTTTTGTCTTATTAACACTGAACCCTTTGTAAAATGGAAAAATAAATCCTGAACGATTGTGTTCCGCTTTAGGCAGGTTTTACTGATTATAACATTGAAGGATGGTTTCAATATTGAGTTGCTTGTCTGAAGGCCTGGAATTGTGGATTGGTTTGTCGATGGTGGACCAACAGTGGTCGTAATTCAGTGATCAATATATTTCGGATATTCTCCTCGCAACTGTTAAGCCAGCACGTACTTCATCACCTGTCCTTGATGTGTTGCTTGAACATTTTCCCCCACATGTCGGAGCTCTTAAAGTATTAACAGCTCGACAGGTGATGAACATTGTAAATAGTTCTCCATCAACTAGACGACCTTCGATGGACTTTTTTCTATTAGAGACTGTGGTACTGCGGAGTCATTCCGCGTCAGAGTTAGCGCTGGTTGGACTCAAACCCACCACATGGAGGTGGAAGTTTGCCGAAAATAAACAGTATGCAATTCTACACAATGACCAAATTATCATTGTTATGGTTTTAAGGGGGGACCTACACCTTTAATGATCCGAAAATCATGTATAATTCACTTTTTTTATTTCTCAACAACAGAAAGTACTAAAGAATTGTAATTTGTTCTGCCAATCGCACTATGCTTTGCCGCCAATATGTTTGTGTATTTACAAGTCATATGGCGAATGCATTTCCGCAAATTAGGCATTTAAAATGGCGACTGCATATTGTGCACTGATACCGTTTCCCTAATATTTTACACAAATATCATTGTTTTCCAAAAATTCTTTTTTCATTGTATTTACTAATACGGTAGCTAGAGATTGACCTAGAATTATTGGAATCTATAAAGAAAAATATTTTTTTAAAAAGCTTATATTAAAGTGTAACTTTTTTGCATTTTTTTTTTCACTGAATATTTTTTAAACCGAAACTATGAGATGTACAACAACAGTACTAAGTCATATTGTTCTTCCCTATAAGATATACTTGTATACTAAATTTCACTTCATTATCTTGAAAACTCCGGCAGTTACTAGGGAATCGGATTTGAAAATCCAAGTTTCGGGAAACGAGCAACAACGTTACCAATGTGTAGGCAAACTTCCTAAACTCCCCGGCACGTTTTTGGTCATAACTTCAAAAGTATTATACATATCAAAGAAATTGCTGCAGTGATTTGAAGAGGAAGAATCAATAAACGTGGAAAAAAATGAAAAATGACAAATTTTGATTCTTAAAGATGTAGGTCCCCCCTTAAATGAGTAGCTGTGTGGTGGCGTCCTCTAAATACGAGGGGTATGTAGGTATCGGTTTCTTGGCTGTCAACCCGAATACCATTCCCGACTCTGGCAAGAAATGTAATTCTGGTCTGAGGGCTGGAATGGGGTACACTCACCCTCGTGAGGTAAAACTGAGAATCGGTAGGTTCAATTCCCACCTCAACCACCTTTGATGTGGTTTTCTGTGGTTTCACACTTCTACTCCAGGAAAATATCGGGAAGGTTCGTAACTTCAGACCAAGGCCGCTTCCTTCCTAATATGAATGATGAAGAATGCTAGCCACTCATGTACATTTTTGAGCTCTATCCAGTCTGGAGGAACCGTAACATATACAGGAAGACTAAAATCAATCTATTTAATACCAATGTGATATCTGTCTTTGTGAAACATGGAAAGATACCAATCCTTTTAGCCACCAACTTCAAGTATTAATTAATCGTTGTCTGCGCCGAATTCTGGGCATACGATGCACAGTGGGTCAAAATCGAAATCTAGGAGGACAAAATTATTTATTTTCATTATTAAAAAATCAAAATTTATTACTTCTACAGCATTCTTATACAAATGCCGCTCACTATTCTGGGATATAAACGTATCTTAGTGTAAATCTGTCACCACTGTTCGAGCAGTCTGAATTGGAGGGTGAATGGAAGTGGCTGTGGTTTGGTTGTCTTTGAGGATAGTGTGATGCTTTAAGATGGAACATGCAGCTGAAGGTATGATCTTTGTAACGTATTTCAGTTATTAATGGCCGTAATTGTTACGTAATTTTAGCTCTATTTGCATTGTATAATATTTAACTATTATTAGCCTACTTTCGATTTTTGCAAAAAATGAAAGTAGAATTATGAGATCAACACAGGGCGAAAAAAGTGTGTCTGTCTGTGTGTGTGTGTGTGTGTATGTGTGTGTGTGAGTCTGTGTGTGTGTCTGTGTGTGTGTGAGTGTGTGTACTCTGAATGTCTGTCCCCCCCCTATCAATTCGAACACGGTGAAACCGAATTGAACGAAATTTGGTACAGAGGTAGAACAAGCAAAGGGCACCTCAGTGTCATGTTTTATATCGCCGCCATCTTTACTAAAACTGAATGGCGGTCACTCAAACGTTCAAAACGTAAAATCAAATAACGACTAACCAAATCATCCGATCTCTACCAAATTTGGTAACAACATACCTTCGTATAGGATGCGTCTTGTGACCAAACTACAAGGTCGTCCGCCATACCATTTCAGGATGGCGGCCGTGCGAATTATGCAAACTTTATAATCCATATCATGGGACCCACCAGTTCCGATTATCGAGCCAAGAATCGTTTTAACTGTTCTAAAGGAAGAGGCACGTTCGAAATTAAAAGTTTATTTTGTAATACTATAGTGCAGTCGTGATTTTAAAAAGCTGAGCCGATTCAGTAATAAGACAAGATGGCAGCGGATATCTTGTGTCTGACTTATATTTCACTAATTTGAGTATTGCATGCAATATAGCGTACTGATACAAAATAAATAAACTTTGTATGAAATGCTTTATATATAAATAATATACTCCAGTGATGAAATCGTTTAGTATAAATCATTATTTGCTAACAAGTTCTATGTAAGTCATTTTATATAGAACGATATTCGTTGACACAATTAGCTCAGTGGTAGGGACAGTTGGTCACTAGTTGTGGCCGAGTGCGGTACGTGTGTGCGCGCTGTGTGACCGCATTGGAAGAGTTTACGGTTCCTAATACCGGTGCTTCCTTAGTTCCACGTGTGTAATGACCTTCCGTGTGTCATTCGGACAATACTTTTTTAAGTAGTGTTCCAGATAGGACAACAAAACCAGAAACCCAGAAAACCCCGCTGAAAATCATGTCCGGATACCAGAGAAAAAACACCGTACGCTGCCAATGGGACAGGCAGAGTTCTCGCCCCTCACCAGGAGAAATTCACCGCTGGATTGGCGATACCCTCCGGTTGACTGTCGACCAAGTAGAAGCCATCCAGTTAAATGCGCACGAAAAAACCATGTACATCAAGGTAATCAGCATATCTATTTATCAGAAATTGTTAAATACTTTTGCAGATCCTATTAAATTTCAGTATGACTCAGGCGAAATGACCAATGTTAAGCTCTCCACAGCGGATTCCAATTTTACCACAGTGCGTATATTTAATGTCCCACTCGAAGTACCCCCTGAAATTTTCAAATCCGTCCTGTCGAAATATGGCACTGTGAGTGACGTCAGGAAAGAACAATGGTCTTCTGCTTATCAGTTCCCGGTGTATAATGGAATACGTGCCGTCACTATGGAAATCAAGCAAGATATCCCCTCCTCTGAGACTTTTGGTGGCCATTCTGGCTATATAACGTATAATGGACAGAAACAGACCTGTTTAATTTGCAATGCTACCACACATCTACGTATTAACTGCCCAAAGAAAATGATTCCCCTCGGTATAACTCCTACACAACAACGACGTGTACAATACTCGGAAGTTGTGTCGCAGCAAACGTCATATGAAAACATGCTTATTGATCAGTCAGCTGGGACAACACCAGGAGTGACGTCGGATACATCTGACGCAGAACTGGTACCTTGCCCTGACCAGAGCTGCAAGACACAGAGTGCCCCTGTGCTATCGGCAACCTGTATCGCAGCCTTTGAACCAACTCTGCCGTCACTACAGGCTGCCACAGAAATTTTGTCTTCACTGCCCCCGACTTCGCTGGTCCCTACCGACTCACTTAAGAATGTTGATCGGGGATCCGAGAACGTCTCTAAGAAGATTAAAACAAATGCCTCGATTGCCGTACCAGCCCCGAAGAATCAAACTGGATCTACAAACGTTCCCGCAGCTGTGAAAAAGAAACAAAATCTTCATTCTACGTCATCTAGGGACCCACGAATGCTCTCAACCGCTGACAGCCGGCCTATGAATGGCAGTCAAAAGGAACTATCTCAACCTAATTTGACATAGTGCACCAGTATATTTCTCACCTGTGTCTTTTTTTCTTTTTTCTTTTTTCTCGAGTCCAACTTCCAGTATGTCTAGCACCACTTTTATACTTCTCTTAATGGCGCAATTTCTCACTGTGGCCACTGTGAATATCAATGTAATAGAATGCCCTCTGAAATTTCAACTGTTGGAGAGATTCCTTCGAGATGCAGACATTGACATTGCCTTCATTCAAGAAGTTGCTCTACCCTGTTTGCCCATATCTGCCTTCTACAAACAATACATCAATACCGGTAATACGAATAGAGGGACCGGATTCCTCATAAGACATGATATCCCACTCGAAGGTGTGCTATGTCATCCATCAGGACGCATAATATCTGGACACATAAACAATACCACCCTGATAAATGTATATGCCCCATCCGGGTCCAATAAACGTGTGGAGCGGAAAATGTTCTTTCAACAGAGTATACTGCCTCATCTGCACGAAGTTAAGGAAAAACTTATTCTTGCAGGGGATTTCAATTGTATTCAACGCCCAGAAGATTCCACTAGCTCATACCAAGGTGTCAACCCGGCTCTCAGGACCCTTCTTACCTCCCTACACCTCATTGATGCTGTGGATAGTTTAAGGGTGCCCCTGCCCCATTACACCTGTATAAGTCACAACTCCTCATCACGACTTGACCGCATCTACTTTTCACAGGAACTTATCCAGCCTAGACGATATGAAGTGATACCTGCCAGTTTCGCTAACCATCATGCTGTCGTATGTACAATCTCTTACCCCCATCCCATATTTAACATAGGAAGAGGTTATTGGAAGCTGAATTGCTCGCTGTTACTGGAGGAGGAATGCCAAGATATTTTCAGACAACACTGGACTCGATGGGTCCAACAAAAATGCAAATTTTGCGACTGCACAGACTGGTGGGATATTTTAGTTAAACCAGGGATCCGCCGCGTCTTTAAGAACATATCTTACCAACGAGGTCGGGAAAGACGGGATACAGTTGAATTTTACTATCGAGTTCTTCGCCAGCTCCAGCAAAGATCTGATGCTGGGGAGCGTATATATGACCAGATCCGGGAAGTTAAAACCAAGCTCCTGTCTCTACAGCAACGAACGCTCGCTCATATCAACGTGGCTTTAAAAGATCGTACAGTGCTCCCGGACGAAAGTGCAAGTGTATACCATATCGCCAAAGGACAACGTGAGCGGCAACGTAAATATATCCACCGCCTCCGCACCAGTACTGGAAGTGTCGTCACCTCCCCTGACGCTATACGTAGTGAAATATCATTATTTTATCAACGGTTCTACGCTAAGGCTCCCACTGATCCACAGCAGGTGACCCTATTGCTGTCATCTTGCAGTACCAAACTATCTCCGGACAACAAAACTCTGCTCAGCGCGGATATTACGGATGAAGAGATTCACTCTGTGGTTAAACAACTCCCAAACAACCGCTCACCTGGCATTGATGGACTGCCATATGAAATGTATAAACACTTCTGGCCTCTCATTGGCAAAGCATTTTGTCATGTCCTGCGTACCATTCTCCAACGTCGTGCTCTTTGTCAATCACATCACGAGGGTACCATAGTCCTCATACCAAAAACATCCTCTCCCATGGCAGTTGGTGACTTCCGACCAGTTACTCTGCTCTGCAGTGACTATAAAGTCCTTACCAAAGTACTTGCATGCCGATTGAAGACTGTTCTACCTGATATCATTGGTGATGAACAATGTTGCAGTATTCCTGGAAGAACTCTGTTAACAAACTTAGCGATACTACGGGACCTACATCTAAAAGCCGAAATGCTCCCCACTGAGCCAATGAGTTTTCTCACCTTAGATCTTGATAAAGCTTTCAACCGCATCAGTCATGAATACTTGTACATGGTTTTGCAACACTTCGAATTTCCTGAAATCCTTATTGACTACATTCGTATGATAAATTGTAATGCTACGTCTAGAGTGCTCGTCAACGGTTTTCTTTCCCCTCTGATTCCAATACAACGATCAGTTAGGCAAGGATGTCCCCTTTCTATGCTACTTTTTGTCATTGGCCTTGAACCGTTCATTCGGACTACCCAGGTGAAGCTACAGTGTTACAAACTGTCCACACATGTTTTTGGAATGTGCGCCTATGCTGATGACGTATCAATATTGATCCGCAATGAAGAAGACATCTCCCACATCGATAGCGTCCTTCAGCTCTACCATATCGCCTCTGGAGCACAATCGAACCCCCAGAAAACTGCTTTGCTTCCGCTCAATACTAACTCAGTGATTACCCCACAGCCCTGGTTCCGGATAGTAAATGAGGTGAAAATTCTTGGCATTACCTGGAAGCAATCGCTTCTGGACACAGTGCAAGTTAACTGGACTAAGGTCATTGCCAAAGTTAGGGGAGTCCTGATCCAATTTGGTCAAAGAAACCTCAATATAGTGCAACGGGTCATGGTCCTCAACGTGTTTGCGCTCTCTAAAATATGGTATGTCGCACAACTTTTCCCACTTCCCAAAATGTTTGAGAGCCAATTGGCAAAATATACAGGTTGGTTTATATGGCAAGGATTTTTGTTCCGAGTACAACGGGAACAGTTGTATCTCCCATCCCGGCAAGGCGGGCTAGGGCTAACAGCTCATTGCATGAAATGCCGTGCACTCCTCTGCAAGAATGATATCACCATTCTTTCCCAACATGACACTTTTACGAAAGTGCTATACAAAGATATTCGAAACACAGCCCGTGGTTGTGATAGAGCTTTGCCGAAGATATTTAGGGACCATCAACAGCACCTTCTGGAAACTGTTCGCCAAATGCCTTCAGGGATTGTTCCAACGACGAAAAGTATCTATAACATGTTGCGGCAAGTGGTACACTCCAAACCGCGAATAGAGGCCACCACCCTCTACGTCCATTGGCCCACTGTTTGGAAACATTTTGGGGCTATGACCATTTCTTCTGCTGTACACTCCCAAGTTTTTATCTTCCTCAACGATCTCATCCCAACCGCTCTACGGCGATATACCATCCATCTTGAAGCTTACCCATGGTGTACTATATGTGGTCAAACTGATACGGCGATACACCGCTTCACATCATGCACGCGAGTTGCCTCCACGTGGCTGTGGTGTAAGGGAAAAGTATGTCAACTATTAAATGTGCCCTCGGATGTCCTTGATGACAGGAAGTTGGTTCGTTTGTCGGTGACCGCCTTCCCCCAAATTAAACAGACTGCCATTGTGTGGATAATGGGCCAATATGTACACTTCGTGATGGACAATGATCAACATTTCTCTTTCCTGGATCTCAGGTATCACCTGCAAAAAAAGCGTTGGAAGCTTAGTGAAAGTGGACAATTGTACGATAAATATGGACACTATCTGGATTTCTTGTGATGTATTAGTATGGTATTTATCATATCTGAAAATTCTGTAATTCTGTAAAGAGCTAATAAAAAAAAAGTGGTAGAGCGTTAGCCTATCGGTCAAATGCCTATGGTTCAAACCCGGTCAGAGCTAGGTTTTTTGTTTAAAATGTTATATGTTTATTGTTTTGTAATGACTCAGACGTTTTAAAATTAAGCGTTATATTGTGCATATTATGGTGTAAAATATATATTTAATTAAAACATAATTCGCCAGCAGATTTACTCGAGACATCTAGCTGCCAAAAAGGTAACTGCACGCCGACCTACTTATTAACTTCCAGATTTTATTGAAAAGTTTCTTTTTCTGTCCGCTAGAATGCACTCGCTCTGTTAGGATTATATTGTTCGATATTTCACCACTAGATGTCACGACTAGTCTACGTGGGAATCCATTGATTACTATACCATTGGCATTCTATGCGCATCGAATTGGAAGAATGACAAGATGATACTACGATACATTTTTACTTTTTATTTTAAAGGGTTTGTAACAGCCTATTTTGCGTTACTTGAAAATGTTATTTGAAGTAAAGAACAAAACGATTTCACATAGTAACTGAATTCAAGCCGTTGGTGTTAGTTCAGGTTATTAATTACTACTTTTATTTCAGGCAAATAGCAATGGAAAATATCCACATAGTTTGTATACACACGTCTCTGTAGGGTCATGGAAAGATTTGTTAATTCAATTAGGGTTGTGAAAGCCATGCACAACCAGACGTGTAAAGACATGCCTCAACTCAAAGTTGGATGTTGCCCACGGCAGGTCGTATATGTAATAATAATAATAATAATAATAATAATAATAATAATAATAATAATAATAATAATGCTATTGGTTTTACATCCCTTTTAACTACTGCTGCTTTTAGAGACACCGGGGTGCGGGAATTTTGGCCCGAAGGGGATCTTTAACGTGCCAGTAAATGTACTGACACGGCTCCCTCGCATTTGTGCACCCTCAAATGCCAGCTGACTGCGCCAGGATACGAACCTGCAAACTAGGGCCCAGCAAGCGAGAACGTTACCGCTGAGCCACGCAGCCAGTCCGGTCGATTATGTCTCCAGATCCATAACATTCTTGATATACTTCTTATCTTTCTTTCTTTCTTTCTTCAATGATGGTAGCAGTTTTTATCTAGGTTGTGGCGTTTGGTAGAGGTAAATCTTTTCTAAGGTCTTCAACAAAGAATAGTTCTATTATACTCTTTGATAATAACAACGAGTTATAACTATACTCATACATTTAGGAGAAAGTAGGCTATATGTTCTTTACTGAACATCTTGTTTTTTAAATAATATTTTCACTTAGATTTTTAGTATGTCGCGTCACTCTGCGTCACTTTCTACTTAATGTTAAAATGTAGATTAAGTCATGTAGTGTACGCCTGTTATAAGATTTTTTTTGCATATCTTTGCAACTTACATAGTTATTTTACGTTATAGAAGATGCCGCGCAACCAGTTCTCACACGTTTACAACTGGGTTCGACGATTATGTCAAAAGTGGAACTTTGTGACTTTGTTAAAAGTAAATTACGGGTAGAAAATTGTTCTGAATAGTTAACTGAATGCTCTATCCAACTCCTAGTCATAGACAATTTCTTGCATGAGTAGACGTAGCTTAAAAAATGTCTTAACTGATGTTTATTATGAAGTAAACAAACTATATACGTTGCTTTCACTCTAAATTCATGATTAAAACGTAAACATTATTTTGTCCCACTAGATTTCGAGTTTGACCCACTGAGCGATGGCAAGATATAATCCCAAACGAAGAACTGTGGCTGACGGCTACCCAACAACCTATAGAAGTCAAAATTAAACAGAGGAAATGGCACCGGATCGGGCATACTCTGCGGAAACAGAATAATGCAGTAGAAAGGGGAGCTCCAGACTGGAATCCTCAGGCCTCAAGGGGCTCGGACACGAGGAGGACAAAGGAAGACCTGGAAACGTACCATTGAAGAGAAGGCCGGGAAAGCTGGAGAGACTTGGAGGGAAGTGGGGAACTTGGCAGCAAACAGAGTCAGATGGAAATCATTCTTGGATGCTCCTATACTCCGCACGAAGCGAAAGGGAATAAGTAAGTCAAGTCAAGAGAATAGCACCCATTACTATTTGAGTGCAATTGTGTTGACTAACTGGAAACCATTTCAATTTCATTTACTAAGGCAACACTAAACAAGTAGTTCCATGAAGAACTATACAGCCTATTTTCATATATCCTACTTATGTTAATTGCCACTATCAACATACAACATTCCTGTTTGATTGCTGTAATAGATTCGTAGATATTGAGAACCGACTAAATATTGCGGATGGTCGCCATGTTGGATTTTTATGTATGTAGGTCTTCGAGTTATGTACTGTTGCATGAAGATTATTGTGTACAGTGTAGTAATCAAACTTCAATCGCATGATTAGGACACGAACTAAAAACATGATTTTATAATTTCGCACAGCTGCCATCTTGTGGTTATGGAAACAATTGAAAAAAATTAGATGCCAGTGGATTAACATTTGTGTAAGAATTTACTGTACCAAGTGTCACTGCACTCGGATGGTTAAATTGCGAGAAACAACCATGTGAATATTTATATTTCGCGTCGCCGCCATGTAGGATTTGTGATCACCTAGTTATTGATAGTCCTATAGGTGAAGTTATGTTCATAGCCTCTATGAACATTTAAAAATTCAGTTTGATTGCTTTAATAGATTCGTAGATATTGAGATCCATCTAAATATTTCGGATGGTCGCCATGTTGGATTGTTATATATACTGTATAGGCCATAGAGGCATGTACCATTAAAGGAAAATTATTGCGTAGGTTCATTCTTCAAACTTTCACTTCGATCGCATGATAACGACACAAGAAATAACAACTTATTTTTAAAATTCGCACAGCCACCATCTTGAGTTTATGTAAATAATTGAACTAAATTAAATACCATTGCATTACAACGTGTATAAACATTTTCTGTACCAAGTTTCATTGCGTTTGGATCATTAAATCGTGAGAAATGTCTATTTAAAATTTTCAACTTCACTTGGCCGCCATATTCGTTTTGTAGTTAACCGGTTTTTGAAAGTCTTATGGATGAACTTCCAGTAGTGCCCTTTATCTCCGTACAAAATTTCAGGTGATACCGCTAATAGTTTCAGAGATATAGAATGCCAGTGAAATATTTCGCACAGCCGCCATCTTGACGGTATGTAAACAATTGAACAAAGTTAGATGTCGGTGCATTACAGTGTGTATAAACATATACTGTACCTCGTTTTATTGCGTTTGGTTGGTTAAATCGCGAGAAACGTCTATTTAAAAGTCGCAAATTCGCTTGGCTGCCATGTTGCTTTTGTAGTTACCAGCTTTTCAAAAGTCACATAGGTGAACTTCTAGTAGTTTCCTTTATAACCTTAAAATATTCCAGGGTGATATCGATAATAGTTTCGGAGATATTGAACGCTGGTGAAATATTTCGTACAGCCGCCATGTTGAATTGGTGAGACGTACCAAAATTTGAAGGGCGCGGTCGGGGTTGCCCGGAATGGTGCTATGCACTTACCGAGTTTCATTGAAATCGCTCCAGCCGTTTGGAAGTTATTAGGGACCCCCCCCCCCCCACACACTTACACACACACACACACGGACAAAAAGTGATCTCATAAGCCTATTTTTTCAAAATCGAAAATAGGCTAAAAATGATTATAACACGATAGCGTGACTTACATGAAATTAATATAATATTCTCTACCACGATCAGGTGAATATCAGTAATGGTTGGTTGGTTCCTTAGTTTAGGGGCTGCGACAACGTGGTCATGTAGCCCCCTGTAGTTTGGGTGTGTGTAGAATCTGTGTGATAAGCGGTGTTTATTGTGATGGCTGTATTAGTGAGTGTTATCTGTTTTTATTCTACTAAGGACTGCAGACAAGAATTTCAAGTAGTTCCTACTTTTGCTACCAAATGCTAACGTCCACGACACTTAGCTTGCGGACTTTGGCTACTAGATGGCATCGTAGTCAGCACCTGGCGGCGAACGTTGGAACTAATAGAGCTTTATCAATTCTAGCCTACAAAATTTGGCTTCACACAAGTGCAGTTAGAGGAAGGTTCTTTTTCATGCCATAAATCTATGACATGGGACCGCCGGCTTTACTCCCCTCGGAAGGAAGGCATACTGAGGGATTTTTAACGCTCTTAAAATCCGACGACTTCGGCCAGGTTTATACCCATGGCCTTGGCATAGAAGCTCAGCAGATTATCAGTAAGCAAAGCCAACTCCGTACAGGCCATGGAGGCACTGGGAGTAGTGGAAGGTAGAGGCTTCCACTCTTTGTGACAACAGCACTAGATGGGATGGAGTTGTCAGCTCCACGCCCGGTTGTCTTTGCTCCCTGGAATTACCCTGATACTAATTTCTGGTGTTGGCTGAGTGATCCCCAGGGCTATTTGCGTTTCCGAAAGTTGTAATTTTGTTTCTAAATTCCAATACCTGGGTGGGGATCGAACCCACTCCCTTCTTGTTAGAAGCTCAGAGCCTCTACCGACTGCGCTACGCAGACCCTTGAGTATTTCTCGTGGCCACCATGTTAGATTAGTTAAAAAAAGAAAGGAGAGAAATATAATACTGCGTTGTGTACCGGTATATGCTAGGTTTTTCTAAGATTGTTCATTGGGCGAGAAATTATAAACAATATAAAAATGTAGTATTAAATATTTTGAAATTATTTGAATAAAAGAATATTATTTCAGATTTTGAGGATGCATCCTAGAGCCACTTTGATCTCTTCTCTCTCTCTCTCTCTCTCAAAAATCGGGAATTAATTTCTTAGATTCGAAAGAAGAGAGCAATATGTTTGCGAGGTTGTCTGATTACAGGGGATGGACGATACGCAAATACAGTAAATACCAAATACATAGAAAAATGGGAGTGCACAAATTTCTGATTTTTGTTGTTGTGTAAAACATATACCCCGCGGCGTAACCGTGCGCGGTAAATCACTCACCACGACCACGACGGAGAGCTGCAGTGAGCCCGTAGATTGGATGTTCGAATCCCGGCGCTGAAAGTGACTAACCTTTGTATGGTTTTCATTGAAATGTCCCTAGGTGTAATCTGGTCGCTTCCCCCGTGAAAGAAAATCATGAATACTGCAGAAATGTCACGCAGAAGAAGAGGAATCATTAATTACACAATCAAGGTTACTGGTGGTTACATTTTAATGCTTAATAGCTTGATGCATTGTTTTCATTCCGGTTTTATTAAGATTCTTGTCAACACCTGTTCTAATAGAAAATATATAAACGGTGTGATGTTGTTTGTAGAGTTTTTCTCTAAATCACGTTCCATAAAACATTTTATGTAACTCTGAAGTACTCAGTTGTTGGTTATTACAGAGGTAATGATAGTAAAATAACTAGTACTCGGTGCTCCACAAGAAAGGGTAAATTGTTGTTTTCGTTCTGTAAGTCTTTATTCCAATTGCTGACTCATCATTCTGGGTTCATCTCGCGGCGTAGTGACTATAATTCCTGGCTGTCACTGCGTAGGACTAGGTTCAATTCGCAGGTCTAGCAGCACTCTTAATCTGGTCTGAGGGCTGGAACTGAATACACTCAGACACGTGAGGAAGAACTAAGAGGAGATGGATTCGATTCTCCCTTCAGCCGTTAGAACAACACAGTATACGAAAATATAACTGTATACACGTGCACGAAACTCATATGTAATTCACAAACCCTTATAAAAACCAACTAAACTTATATAACGAGAATCAAACTGCGAATCGTAATATAAACACCAACTAAATGTAGCCTACTACACTTATTTGTAGTTAGATAATATTTGTATATACATTTAAACCTGAACACCGTGATCAGGATCTGACGATGACCGCTTGAAGTTCGAAACGTGTAATCCTAAAATTGCCCCATTATAATAGTGATCATAATAATACTACGACTGACTGGGTGTAACCATTGTTCGCTGGTGGGTTAGATCACTGTCTGGATGTAACCATTGTTCGCTGGTGGATTAGATAACTGCCTGGGTGTACCATTGTTCGCTGCTGGGTTAGATCACTGTCTGGGAGTAACAATTGTTCGCTGCTGGGTTAGGCCACAGTCTGAGCGTAATCATTGTCCGGTGCTGGGTTAGACCACTGTCTGGGCGTAACAATTGGTCGCTGCTGGGTTAGACCACTGTCTGAGCGTAATCATTGTCCGGTGCTGGGTTAGGCTACTGTCTGGACGTAACCATTGTTTGCTTGTGGGTTAGACCATTGTCTGGGTGTAACAATTGTTGGCTGCTGGGTTAGGCCACTGTCTGAGCGTAATCATTGTCCGGTGCTGGGTTAGACCACTGTCTGGGCGTAACAATTGTTTGCTGCTGGGTTAGGCCACTGTCTGAGCGTAATCATTGTCCGGTGCTGGGTTAGGCTACTGTCTGGACGTAACCATTGTTTGCTTGTGGGTTAGACCACTGTCTGGGCGTAACAATTGTTCGCTGCTGGGTTAGGCCACTGTCTGAGCGTAATCATTGTCCGGTGCTGGGTTAGGCTACTGTCTGGGCGTAACAATTGTTCGCTGCTGGGTTAGGCCACTGTCTGAGCGTAATCATTGTCCGGTTCTGGGTTAGGCTACTGTCTGGACGTAACCATTGTTCGCTGGTGGGTTAGACCACTGTCTGGACGTAACCATTGTTCGCTGGTGGGTTAGACCACTGTCTGGGTGTAACAATTGTTCGCTGCTGGGTTAGACCACTGTCTGAGCGTAATCATTGTCCGCTACTGCACTGCTGGGTAAGACCACAGTCTGAGCGTAACCATTGTCCGCTGCCGGGTAAGACCACTGTCTTGGCGTAACCATTGTTTGCTGTTGGGTCAGATCACTGTCTGGGCGTAACTATTGTTCGCTGCTGGGTTAGATTACTGTCTGGATGTAACCATTGGTCACTACTGAACCCCTTATCCACAGGCTATATAAAGGATTCTAATAATTATTCATCATCTTTTGATACATTTATACAGACAACAGATATGAGAGCCAGACGGTGTTGGAAAAATATTGAGAAATCAGTGGCCGAGAGGACACAATGGTTTAAGCTCCTGTGGTATTTTAGGAGGATGCGTTTATATTCTTGGGACACAGGACAGGTGCAACTTTTAGCGCGAATGTTGGCGTGGGCACGCACAATATGGCCTGTTGCTAGGAAGATTGGCGCCAAGAAGGAAATCGAATGCTACGAAGCAATTGGTCTATCATCATGTTAACCACTCCCTACTGCTGGAAAATATGTAAAAGCGCGCAAAGACATACAACAGTCTGGGCCAATAATATCAAGACGCCTTGTCTTAGCGGGAACTCGGCTTGGGAACGCGCACTGGTAAATTAACGCGGGAGTTATCTACAGATTAATTCCACGATCGATTTAAGCCGGCTACAGCATAATCGTAACCTCCACACTGCTACGAATTCAATGATACCGATCGCATGCTAGTCTGATAGTTATTATGGAATATTTTTTTAATATATCCCCTTCCACACCTACCATAGTCAGTTTCATTTATAAGGATCCAAGATGCTTCGAGGATCATTACTCATTACTTATTTCTGTGCGTCTGAGGACGTAACACAGACCACTCATTTTTGTACGTCTGTGGACGTAAGATTCATACTCTGCATATTTCATGTTAGTGAACATGGAACAGCGTCGTCAAATTATAAGTGTAACTTCAGTGATTTATTTATAGTCCCAGCACTATCAGTAGGACCAGTTCATCGAAGTAATTCACCAAATAGACTGTCAAGGAATATAGTACTTGATAGGTGAATATAGTAGGAATTATATCGTGTGTGTATCTGACAAAACTTTATTTAATTTAGCACGTGATGACGTCTAAGAACGAGAATGGATCTGGGAACCAGCAGGACATTTGCCTGAAGATGTCAATGACCAGATAAACATCTTAAAGGAGATGGCTGCAGACGTATTCCTGGCGCTGTTTAAAGGATTGAGTACCAAATAAATTAATTTTATTTATTAAATCAGCTGCGGTGTTATGGGATACTTTTTGTAAATATTTGTTTGCTTGCTTGCTTGGTAATGTAGATTATTAGTTTTTGTTTTACTGACACATTAAATATGGGACTAGCCGAGCGTTGCGTAATTTATATATTTTGTGATTGTATTTGGTTTAACTTTACGCGGGAACGCGCAGCCGATGCTCGCTTTCGCTTGCGTAAATCGCGGTCAAGCATTATTATTCGGAGGTTTGCCTTACAACAAAAATGGAACTGAATTAATTTTGAGATAAAAAATAGAATTTGGAGGGTAAAAGATTATTTGTGAGTAGAATTTTATGACGGATCAGGATTATTTTGATAGTTGCTTTCCAGCTGATTTGGACGGGATGGCACTTTGCACCCGAGTTTTTGTTGTGTATTTTTTGTTAATGTGTCAATGGACGCAGTATCGTTGATCTGTTTTGAGCCGACCCAGTGTGTGTGTTTGAGAGTCAGTCCAAGCTATGGGTGCGTAATGTGATTTTTTATGATGTGCTAGCGAGAATATATCATGGCGATTATTCTGACTTGCTCCACGTCAACCCAGTTCATGTTCTCGCGAGGCTGGATTTGTGGTATATATTTGTGTTTCTCGTCATTCAAGGGGATGGGCGAGATCTGTTGACGTTTCCAGTGGGAAACCTGCACCTAGCTTGCCAGACTGAGAGAGGTATTTGAAGGGCAGCGTGACTCATACAAGTAGGGGAGCGCTCTATCAGATAACGTGTCTTGTCATTAAGGACAGGCTTGCTTCCTGTACTGCAATTTAAGATGTTGTTTAAATTCACAAAAACCTGATCGGTTATAATGAGTACTGATTGATTAAATGGGAGCTGTCCATAATTGTAAGGTAACCACCGAAATTCGTGTTTGTCTGGCGTTTCATATAAATGTAAACATAGTTTTTCAGCCGTTAGGCTTGTATTTTGTTGTTGTTGGTTCAATTTTGGTGTGTTTATTTTTACGTGTCTTTGGCCCGTGTCAAGTTAGGGTGCGCGAAGCTATGTTCCCAAGTTATGATGAGAGTGGTTTTTGGCCTAGTTCTGGCATGCTCTTTTGTGTTCATTATGTGCTCCGGCACCAGTAAGGATCTCAGGGAGATTCTTCATTCTGTTTATATTATTAGATCTTGCATGTGTCAGTAGTAGTTATAGTGTATTAATTAAGGGTGGGTCCCATAGCCGTAGTGTGATTTAAAAGATGCAACTCCGTAAGCAACATGTCTGTTTCAGTTGTAAACGGACTCGCATCAGTACTCAATTTCTTATTACCGAACAGTACACCACACATTATATAACTTCTTGACCAGAAAAAAAATGGACTTGAATCCATATGTTGTGACGAGTGAGTTCTTACCGCTCAAATGCTTATGTTATGATTTTATCATTTATGTGAAGCGTCATTCACATTGTCTTGTTGTGACGAGCGAGTTCCTACCGCTCAGTGTTATTATTATTATTTATTAAGGGGGTGAAAGTCAGGGAGGATTTGTTTTTATTTATTATTATTATTATTATTATTATTATTATGCACATACCTTTTCAGTCATTAAATTTCTTTTATTCTACTTGTTATTCATTTTATTTCTAGTATAGCCTCTGTCATGAACCTTTCTAATCATTAGAGCATGTTGTTTTATGTGAACTTTGCTGTGTAACGCAGTCAGGACTGAACACGACCCCGTAGACGACTCTCGACAAAACCATGCTTTATTGAAGGGTGCACTACTGAGTTAGATCACTGTCTGGGCGTAACCATTGGTCACTACTGTGTTAGACGACTGTCTGGATGTAACCATTTGTCAATACTGAGTTAGACCACTGTCTGGGCGTAACCATTGGGCACTACTGTGTTAGACAACAGTCTGGACGAAACCAATGGTTGCTGCTGGGTTTGACCACTGTCTGGGCGAAACCATGGGTTGCTGCTTGGTTAGATCACTGCCTGGATAAAACCAATGGTTGCTTCTGGGTTAGACCACTGTCTGGGCGTAACCGTTGGTTGCTGCTGGGTTTGACCACTGTCTGGCGTAACCGTTGGTTGCTGCTGGGTTTGACCACTGTCTGGGCGTAACCGTTGGTTGCTGCTGGATTTGACCACTGTCTGGGCGAAAATTAGCTTTTAGTTTTAGATTATATTTATTGTCTGGCCATTGTGCCCTCTCTTCCTTCTGACCAGATTATACCATGCATTCATTGTGAACGACACAAGTAAGAATGGAACTATATTTCTTAAATATAACGGGGACACAATACTAATAGATTTGTTGATAATGTTGATATCAATAATAATAATAATTATTATTATTTTAATAATAAGTTAATTTTATTATTACTAGTGGGCCTGTGCGAGCTTTCGTAACGTGAATGTAGATTGATCCATTTGTTGAGAGACTCCTCAGCTAGCAGTACGCTGCGCTCCCGCTAGATGGCTGCCGCCGCCGCGCTGCTCTGCATCCTAGCGGCAAGCTTGTCAGGTTACGGTGCTTTCATTGTAAATGTACATTTTTAAGGTATTTATTTAATTGTGAGGCATTTAAAGAGGAAGTGAGTGTGTTTCGCGCACACATTGGGTTATGCGGAACCTGTAGGTACCCCATATGTGTAGGTTGGTGTTAATAGGACCTTATTTTCGGTACAAAACTGGAATGGGACCTTAGCAGATTAATATAGGTGAGGGATAACAGATGAGGATGGTTGACAAAGTTGTATTGTTAATAATTTATTGCCAACGTAAATGAGCAAGATACTGAACCATGGGGTTCTATCATGTTTTTGTATCGTAAAGCCTTCACCCTGCACTAGCTGAGCACTCCCCTACAACAGTGCGATGACTCACACTGAGCACTGACGATTGCAGGTTCAATCTCACGACAAACGCAATTATGTTGGCACTACTGAATAAATCAACAACACCCTCTAGTATTAGAAAGTTCAGCTCTTTCGTTTATCCTATCACATCAGCGATTCCCATAGTAATTTTTCGCGAAGTTCATGACGGTTTGCCCCGTATAGTATACGGTTTCCACTATAAGCTTACATTACTAAAGGTGTTATTGAAAGAAGTTGGTAACACTGAATTCTTCATGTCGAGTGAGTGTATAGGGTGTAAATACTAGTTTACAGGGTGTCTCAAAAATATTAACACCTTGAATGACTATAAGATGATTATTTATGAACATAGAGACACGTTTAAGGGCTTCTATTATAGAGGAGACATGTCATTAAAGACTCATGTTCGCAAATTTAAAGTTCAAATTGATGACCGTCAGTGTCCAGAAAAAGCTGATAACGCGAAGCAATGGATTCGCAAACGTTCCGACAAAGTTCATTTGGAATTTCATGACATTGTCTGCCAACTTCAAATTTCGTGTTGGAATGTAGGATTTCCAGCGCAGAAGCTTCATGATGCGATGGACGCTATCTTTTGAGATGTGTGTCTCTCGAGCCGTTTGTCGTAGTGATTTCGGTGGAGATCGAGTGAGGGCTTCCTGCACCTGTTCTTCTTTTCTAGAACTGGTGGATGTCCGTGGTCGTCTAGAACGTTTCTTGTTGACATTGTGAACGGTTCCATCTGCTTCAAATTTATCTCTGATGCGAGCAATGGTCCGGTGCGTTGGTGGCGGTTTGTCGAACTCCTGGACACTGACGGTGATCAATTTGAACATTTGCGAACATGAATCTTTAATTACATGTCACTTCAATAATTGATGGCCTTAAACTTGTCTCTATGTTCATAAATAATCATTTTATAGTCATTCAAAGTGTTAGTACATTTTTTGAGACACCCTGTATACTGGTATTGTTTCTCTGGACATGTAACAGCTGAAACATTGATTCATTGCTTGATTTGCCTTACCGTCATCTACTGAATCATCGCCTTCGGTACTGGTCAAGTGTTCGCCTCCTTTCGGTACTGATTCATAGCTTGAACACTCGTCTCGTTCTAAATCTTACTGCAGCATTGGTGGTAATAGCGGCAGAATGAGAGCGAGAACGAGACCTGTTCAGTGATTCGATATTCAAAACACGGTGCTCAAAATATGAATTTTGAGGGCAGTGCGTCATTAAGGTCAAACAGTACTACCTCGAAGGGAGCGTGAAAAGGGAACGGGAATAACCACACTCAAGATAGCCACAGTTAACGCTGCGATTCGAACCGTCAATCTCCCGACTTGCTGCAGCTTCCCATCGCAGTTAACCAGTGAGGAATGGCGATTGAGTATTTTAAACCCGAGGCTTAAACAATGTTCTATATTTTCGTTTTGTGCAGCCCTTATTTCCTGTCGCCTACAACACCTTCCTTCCTAGCCTTGAACTTTATCCTGCATAAGTAACATATCCATAGCTTTGTGAACACCAAAGTAATTACTGTTTTATTTACCGTCGAATTAGATTTACCCATGGCGCCAGTTCTTGCGTGACAATTCTCGGCATACGTTAGTCGGGACGATATGTGAAAATAAGGGAGCAAATCCACCTTTTTGTGCAGCACCAGAACAAACCACAAGGCTCACGTTCTTCTTGATCCATTATTGGGGGCTAGGGATACCATGGTCATCAGGTGACTTAAATTGAAAATAATTACTTTGCCGCCAATTTCTAGGCCAATTATACTGCTGCAAAAATTATTGTTATCTTTCTGCATGTTAATTTCAAACAATGCAACGAAACCTAATTTTCTTTAGCCTACTTTTCATATTTTGCAAAAATGAGGAAAAAGTATACTTATGAGATCGATCCGGGCAAATGTGTGTGTGTCTGTCTGTCTGTCTGTCTGGCTGGCTGGCTGTGTGTGTGTGTGTGTGTGTCCCCCTCTACCAACTCGTGAACGGCTGCAGCAATCGAGATAAAATTTGGTAGGAATAAAGATCTATACCAGAATATCTCAATACCGTATTTGAAAATGATGTCAGTGCTACCAACTGCTGAAAAATCGCAATTGAAATTTGAGCTCCATGTTGGATATCTTGGAAGGTATGAATGGGATCTATTTCAAAATTGGCACACGTATATTTCAGTTTAATTTTCAGGAGGCCGTACATGGCAGTGTTGCCAAAATGATTATAAACCTGGTGATAGGTCCAATTTTTAAATGCATATGACTTCTACACTATCAATTGGAATTCAACCAAACTTCGTATGTGCTATGTGTACATAAACTGATGTGACTGAGCGTATTCTTAAGAGCCACCAGGGCTGCCAACTGTTAATGAATGCTCTCAATTTCTTTTTATCAAAATACCAATATATCAGAAAGTATGCAAGCCGACATTTTGAAACTATGCACACGTTTAGTTCCTGAAATTCTATATTAAATTGGAGTAACTAATATACGTCAGTGCTACCAACATGATTCTAAGCCTGCTGAGAGGTCCAATTTTAAATACATGTAACTTCTATACTAACATTTGAATTTCAACCAAATTTTGTATGTGCTATGTGTACCAAAAACAGATATGACTATGCGTCTTCTTAAGAGTAATCAGGGCTGCCAACTGTTAATAAATACTGTCTCTATTTTTTGTTACCCTAATATCAATGTATCAGAAAGTATGCATGCCAATAGCTCTAAACATTACACACGTATAATACCTGGCATTCTAGATTAATTTGGAGTAACTAATATACGTCAGTGCTGCCAACATGATTCTAAGCCTGTTGATAGGTTCAATTTTAAAATGTATGTAACTTCTATACTAACAAATGGATTTCATTCAAAATTGGCACAACAATAGATCATATTATTTCCGATCATTTCTAACCAACACATGCATGACATTGTTGCCCACATGATTTTACGCGCGCTGTTAGATCCAATGTCTAACTGCATGTAACGTCCATGCTATCCATTGGGCTTCAACCAACTTTTGCAATCTGTACCTTAAGAGATGGGACTAAGAATATATTCAGTCACCAGGGCTGCCAACTGTAGTGCTCTATTAGGCTACATTATGCCAGGTATACTGTATTTCGAACTAATTAGAAATTTCGATATTACCAAGTTAATTTTGTCATTATTCTAGATAGCTCCATTTAGATTAATCATTGGCATGAATCTTAAATTTTAAGAAAAGTAGGCTTTTTAGTTCGTCACGGAACTACTTGTTTCACCTCAGTCTTCACGGGTTAAGGGTCATACTTTTGAAATTCTCTAGATAAATCCTCGTAACATCACATATGATTATTTCCCTGGCATAGCGGGGGAAGGCAGGTCGATTGGCTGTGCTAGTGGTCGGGATTTTATAGTGGTAGGGAATCTATGAGGAAATCCTACTCCACATTCTGTCACATGATTGTGGTACTTTACATTATCCTATAAAAGTGGGTGACTAAATGTGCGGCATGCGAATGCCTGCCGGGTTGCACGTAGGCAGACCGTGACGTCACATGGACGTCTATCTTCATCAGCAGATACTGTAGTCTACTGGGGGTGTGGCGAGCCTCGCACCTACTGCGGCTTTGTCGCTTCGTGGTCATCAGCCCTGTGTCGAGCGTACTCTTGGGATACCTTGCACAAACCAGAGGAGAAACGTTCCGGAAATGGAAGATCTTACTGTTAATTGATTATGTAATTAATTAATTGATTTAGTTATATATTTATTTATATATTTATTCTTTTTATTTGTTTATTTGTTTTATATGTATGCATGTCTTTATTTATTGATGTATATATTTATGTATATATTTATGTATGTATTCATTTAAGTATTTATTTATGTAATTGTTTATTTAATGTTTACATATTTAGTTATTTACTTTATTTATTTGATATTCATTTATTTATTTATTCATTTATTTATATGCTTACTTGTTTATTTCTTTATTTGTTTATTTCTTTATTTGTTTATTTATTGCTTTGTTTATTTTTGTTTATTTTTTGTTTGTTTATTTATTTGTTTACTTGTTTATTTATTTGTTTGTTTTTTGTTTTTTTATTTTTTTATTTATTTTTTTATTTATTTGTTTGTTTATTTATTTATTTATTTGTTTGTTTATTTATTGTTTTGTTTACTTTTGTTTATTTTTGTTAATTTTTTATTTGTTTATTTGTTTACTTGTTTATTTATTTCTTTGTTTATTTATTTGTTTGTTTGTTTATTTGTTTATTTATTTGTTTACTTGTTTATTTGTATGTTTATTTATTTATTTGTTTGTTTATTTGTTTGTCTATTTGTTTATTTTTTGTTTATTTATTCGCTTGTTTATTTGTTTATTTCTTCTTTATTTGTTTTTATTTATTTAATTATTTATTTATTTGTTGTTTATTTATTTATTTGTTTGTTTATTTATTTATTTGTTTTTATTTGTTTATTTATTTGTTTGTTTAAATATTTGTTTATTTACTTGTTTGTCTATTTATTTATTTATTTATTTATTTGCTTATTTAAGTTATTTATTTCTTTATTTTGTATTATTTTTTACTTATTTGTTTTATTCATTTATTTACTTATTTATTTACTTACTTATTTATTTATTTATTTATTTATTTATTTATTTTATTTAGCTTATTTATTTTTATTATTTTATTTTTATTTATCTGAATGTACAATTCTTCAGTCCTCAGAACACGATTTGAATCCCGCACGTTTAAGGCGAAGTAAAAAATCGTTAATCACGCCTCACTACGATAAAATCAATCCTGGTCCAGGCAGTGGCTATAATGAGTTTGGTTGTCCAAAAAACTGCAGGCGAATGGTAACTTATTTCAAGTGTCACGTCACCTACTTTAATCCTAAATCATACTAAATGGACTGCTGTCACCACAGTGAAAAGTAGATCAGCACACAGGTGATAGGGGGTTGAAATAAATCGTGATATAAGAGGGTTATTTCAAATGTGTTACACAGTAATAAGGTAGATCAGTTAATTTTTATTGGATGTCGCAGTACAATGTAAAGTGATACAGACGCATCACACTAATCGTCTATAAACAACGACTCGATCGTTCAACCGATGATTTAATTACCCTACTGTAGAAATCCGCTTCTTGGTTCTGGAGCCATCCACTGTTTGGGCTTGCGATACCTTTCTCCACCGTGATGTTTCTCCTACCTGCCAAAACAAGAGGTAATCGCAAGTGCACACAATTTTTAATTCAATGTTTTCAATTGGAGGTACACCAAATAGTCCAGACAATTCATTATTATTATTAGTATGTTTAAGAGCGTTAAAATACTTCAGTATGCCATCGTTCGGAGGGGAAGTAAAGCCGGCGGCCCATATCATAGATTTTATGGCATGTAAAAGAACCTACCACTGCAATTGGTAGTGCGAAGCAAAATTTGTAGGTTCTATTTGGCTAGTTAGAAACGCTCTATCAAGTTCCAACGATCACCGCTAGTGTTAGTGACAGTAGCATCTGTTAGCCAAAGTTGGAACTACTTGATATTGAACTTGTTGGGAGTCCTCGGGCATTCCATCAAAAATACCCAGCTATAGCCATTGACTGCAAATTATTATTATTATTATTATTATTGATGACGAGAATACATCGAAGTACTCAATAATATCATACTAAAATGTTGTAATAATTTAGTGGTACTTCTACAGTAGAGGCTGAAATTCGGTAAGATGATCGCTAATAAATCAAGGGTGACGAGAAAAATGAAAAACCACAAAATGATCGGTCTTTTTCTTAGTCTCAATTAAGACGGTATAACCGATTTCTCATGACATATTTTTTGTCTCCAAATTTCCGATTCCTGGTGTTTCTTTTCAGAAATGTACTGTATATCTATTGGTAATTGTCCATTATTTATTTTGTAAAAAGCAACATTTAAATATTCGAATGCTTGATTGTAATTCAAATGACTTAACTTGCGTTCTCTTGCTTTTTGAATTTTTCTGTAATCACTGGGTTATAGGTAGTTCTAGATGCCAAGGACAGAACGAGGTGAAGGAGGCTACTTGACAAGATCAAGAACCGACTGCAGTTTGTGAAGCCAGGGGATTAAGTAAATATTATATATGAAATTGCTAAATATTTCTTAACATGTCTTTATGACGTATTCACGGAAACGTTTGGCTCCGAGGAGCAACATTTATGTATTTATTATTATTATTATTATTATTATTATTATTATTATTATTATTATTATTATTATTATTAACGTATTATTATTCTGTAATCGTATCAGCCTACTAAGGACCACGTCATTTAAACTGTCTTCTCTGGGCTTTGATCTCTGTCCAGTGCCCCTTCATACTTCACCGGTGTGACTCCTTTCTTTCTTCCGTCCACATCTTTCCAGTCTTCAACTTTGGTTTTTCGTGAAATCCCTGGTGGTCGTTTAGTTTCTTTCTGAGGTGGTTGCGTTATTGAATAATAATAATAATAATAATAATAATAATAATAATAATAATAATAATAATAATAAATTATTGGGCATTCACGCACTGAAAAAGCAGCAAACAAAATGCGCGCAGAAAAAATACACAGAGCATACACAATCACCAGGAACTTGTACAATAAGAAATCCCTATCCACAAAAGCCACACTCCGACACTACCGCACAGTTGTCCTACCAGAGGCACTCTACGCAACTGAGACATCGTCACTCACAGATCTCATCAAGAACATCGAGAAAATTGATCGACAGATACTAAGGAAGATATTCGGGCCCAAGTTTCAAGAGGGTATATGAATTTGAAAAAGCTTGGAAGAACTAAATGCATTAACTGAACGATTCTCTTCAGTCGCACGCAAACGGCGTATGAAATTTTATGGACATTTAACAGAAATGGATGATTCATGCCTGACTAAGAAAATATTTCTTATTATCAATGGGAACCGACAAACCAAAATTCGCTGGCTACACAAATGGACCTCTGATCGACATTGATCCATTGACTACAACAACGACTACATACAGACAAAGGATCAACACCCACAAATTGGCACCCGATAATCCATCCGAGAAAAGCTTGAAACTCCAATACTCATGGACACAAGGGAGACGGCAGGCCCAGAGTGAAAGAATGAAGAGATTTTGGGCGAATAAGAAGTTCTAAAAGATGAATTCCAGTGCTATTTAATGGTTCCACGTGCTCCTTAGGGGGCTGAATATAATAATAATAATAATAATAATAATAATAATAATAATAACAATAATAATTATTATTATGATTTTCATATCCCATAACTGCCTGAATTGGGCCAACCATTTAAAATTGTCACCTCGCTGGTCTTATGGTAGCTGTAAAACAAGGTCTTGATGGACGTAGACAGGGCACCTCTAACAAATGATATTCTTTTTTCTGTGTGGTCAAGACGCGGAGAATTGATGGCATTAATTACGGAGAGATTGCTGAAGGATGGCTTGCTGGTGCTGAGATTAATTTGATTGGATAATGATGGCCACCACAAGGTTGACTCGGTCGAGACCTTGGAGAAGGGCTAGCAAGGACAAGCTTCTTCGTCTCAGCGAAGTGGTCGGCACGGGCTGTTATTATTATTATTATTATTATTATTTTTATTATTATTATTATTCTTATTATATAGACTACTATTAATAATTTTATTAATTTTTCTATTAATGCAGGCAATGCCTATGTACTCTGATCGGTAAAAGGAAACGAATCACTTGAAAAATTCAACATTACTTTCATTCAAAACATAATATGAACGGTATAGGCCTAGTACAGTGCATACTGTAGTTATAGCATGGAAGTAAGGTTAATTGGTTGCCTGGATGCATTACCATTCTTCTAGTCATTGTTTCACTTAACAATAGCGATTCTTTGACATGCTGCTGTTTCCCGAGGGAAGATGTGCGCACCATCGCTATCGTTAACAATGCAATGTTTTACTCTCTTTTCTTTTGCCACTTGTTGACATAGGAAAAGATCAATACAGCCATATCGTCAGTTGTTCTTGTGCAATTCAGAAACGAATATGCGCTCGAGGCCTGAAGATGTTGCCAGGGCAGTGGCTCTGATCGAAAATGGTGGCACGCACATTTTTCCGTGGGAAACAGCATCATGTCAATGAATCGCTATTGTTAAGTGAAACATTGGCATGAATAATGATAATACATCCAGGAAAACAATTAACCTTACTTCCATGCTATAAACAGTAACTTATGTACTAGGCCTAGGGCGTTCATATGTTTTATTTTAATGAAAGTAACTTAATGTTGAATTTTTCAAGTGATCGGCTTTCTTTGCCGGTCAGTGCATTTTCTTTTCAGGACGGGTCAGGGAAGGGATTATGAAAGGAAATCGGCCGTGGACCTATTGAAAGGAACCGTCCCGGCATTTGCCTGGTAGTGAAAATGGGAAACCACGAAAACCATTTTCAGGACGGCCGACGTGTGATTCGAACCCACGCTCTCTCGATGACAGCGAGACACGAAGTGGCGTGTTTGCGCTCTTGTTATTATTACTGGTAATAGAGCCTCCGTGGCTTGAGCGGCAGCACGCCAGCCTCTCACTGCTGGGTCCGTGGTTCAAGTCCCGGTCACTCAATGTGAGATCTGTGCTGGACAAAACGGAGGAAGACAGGTTTCACTCCGGGTACTCCAGTTTTCTCTGTCAAAAATTTCATTCCAGCAACACTCTCCACTATCATTTCATCTGTCTTTTATTTAATCAATGCCTCAGAGGAGTGCGACAGGTTTCGGCAGACAGCACAGTTCATATCCTCGCCGCTAGATGGGGGCTTCATTCATTCCATCCCTGACCCGGTCGGTCAACGAAGCAGGCTGTGGATTTTCATTTAACATTTTAGTCGCGGTTTGCCCACTCTTCAGTTGACTTCTTACGTATTGTGCCCTTTTAGCAAGAAATATGCCAATCACAGTATACCAGCGTAGCTCAATTCGGGATTTTCGGGGCAGCGGTAAGTTCCCCCACTCTGTGACTCACATATTTTGGATTAATTAGAGGATACACTTGCAAAAATAACAACAAAATCAACTCCTATTTTAACACATTTAATTTATCAAAAATTATGGCGCTACAAACAATTTAACAATTTAATTACTGACCCATAATCATCTACTTGTTCCAAATGAACAAGGAATAACAATAGAATAAAACAAATATTGTATTAAAACATATGGTTTCCATATAAACCAACAATTCCTACTTATTTTTACTTCCATAAAGCATCAACTGTAAGTTTCATATAACTCCGAGCTCTTTGGCTCAATGCTTTCTATAATAATGGTGTCATTCTTTGTACACCTCAAATACTACTTTTTATATTTTCTTAATCCTCAAAAACAAATGTATAATTACCTTTAAAATTACATGTTAATTATCTAACTCAATATTTTTTTGGGCATTTTTCACATGTTTTCAGCTGTTATCATCTCTCTCTAGTTTCACAAATACATTAAGGTAATCAGGAAATTACTTGTGTACTCCAGAGTATGAAGATACTTGACACAGTCAAAAAACTATGGTCACTCCCGAAACCTAGTTGCCTTCAATTCACTCGTGGAATCCTACTTCCATACAACATTACAATAGGGATTGTTATTTATTTCTTACGTCTTATAAGACCATTATCACATAAAAAAAACTACGATCTGAACAGGCAAGCGGAAATATCAATCTACAAGGACCTCGGTTCAACGCCCGGGTCATTAACAACTTTAAACACTCCTGGGGTATTCATTACTCCTTACAAAACGGCCTTCAGACACCCTCCTACTCCAAGGGTCTGGCCGTGAAACTTGAGAGTTATTTATGACTATGCGGGAAACCTCCCGTCTAGCCCGAGCTAGAGCTCTCTTTAATGCTTTTACAAAACACAAACCTTTCATTCTCAGTTCTTTGTGGAGACCTGGCATTCTACTCTTCGTGTACATTCAACCATATTATTGGGCTCATAAACCACTTCGTAATCTTGGCATTATTAATTATGAAAGGTCCACATTGATTGTGGAAGAGTAATTAACGACGAATAATAAAGGGGCTTTCACAATTAGAGGATTCTGAGTTCGAATCTCTTCACATGCCTCGGGAACCTTTCCCATATAGAGGACTATACAAAATACGATTTAAAGTCAGCCTATAGCTATAAGACCTACGCTCAATACCATACATTTGCTCCCTTTCAATAACATACACAATGCCTCGTGATACTACGTCACAAATAGAGGACTTATACCAAATCTCAATTCACTACAATCAACTACCTCTCATAAGTAATGTACCAAGTACATTGACTTTTACGCGTTCCTAGCGTGACATTTTATTTTAATTGCGCTCCTTTTGCGCTATACATTTTTTAAGCCTAGCGTCATCCAAAGAACTGATAATACCATATTAGCAATTGACACACATTTCAATTTTTATATTATTCTTTTCCTTTGACAATAACTTATTTGATCTTTATTTAATATTTCCTTACTTGGTTATTATTATTATTATTTCATATCTTTATTCTTTACACAAGCTCAAAAGCTATTTCTTTCATATCTCAAATTTACCTTTATTTAAATATCTTTCATGATAATTATTAAATTTTCGCTTGCTCTTATGACAGTCGTTAAATACATTAACATTTTATTCATATATTTCCTCTACTGGATTTATTCTTTACATAATTATTTATAGTTTCTCAAATTTATATTTTTGTTTAGACCGCGTTTTTGTTTATTCAGTATTTATTTATTTAAACACATCCCTTTTACTCAAAAACTCCGGTGGATTTGTACACAACCATTTCCTGACACCAAAATATAATGAAATTCATTACTCACATGTTTTTAAGGTCGTCCCATGACCTTTATCCTTGTGCGGTGTTTCATTTTGGCCCACTTTAAAATTTACTCCATATTATAGAAATTCATCTTATGTACAAACACTTCTTGACACATATTTAATACACTTAACATTGACGACATTTTTAATACACTGGTGTATCCCTTTTAGAACACACAATAAACACTAAAAAATATTATTTTTACACACAATCTTGATAGATTCACAACTCTTGATCACTAGGCCGTATTTTCTTAGCCTATCACACGTGACCTCTTAATCTCCCGTTTCCAAGGGTGAATTTTATTCAATGTCGGCTTCCTATCCTGCAGAATACGAAAGTCTCGAAACATCTACTTTTCCCTGGAATCCTAATTCTTCGAATCCTATTTTGGATGACCGGCTATTTCTCTAGCTTGAACGGCTTCTTTCAGATCTAGTTTATCGATCCTAGTGAAAGTCTGTTCGGATCGAGGTCTCCTCGATAACCTATCGATGATCGATGGATTTATTTTATAGCAGCTAGTACTTCTCGAGTCTAGTGCTTTAGAATAGTTCGTCTGCTTTCTTGGAGATAATGTCTATAGTCTCCGTTCTTCTTTATTTAATCGGTTCTAGCACTCCTACGTTTCTGAAATACGTGGCGAACCTTACTCTGTTTTTCCCTATTTGGTTGATGATGATGATGATAATTGTTGTTTTAAGGGGCCTAACATCTAGGTTATCGGCCCCTGTTCCCTATTTGGGTCCTTTAATTTAGATAACTGTTTATCTTCCTGTTACGGTACTTCCGTACGTTATGATTTATTCGGTCGTTTATTTAAAGACCTATCGCCTTAAGTCCAACGTTCGCAGCCTGCTCTGACTATATTTTACGAACTTTTCACTGTAAACTTGTGTACTGTCAGACCTAAAATCCAGTAACTAGGATTTTCCTATTTTTTTTTAACACGGCGATACTTTAATATTTCTTCTTTACAACTCCTTATGTAGGCACGCAAGTTCTTAATACTGCGACGCCTATGGCTATCGGATATTAATTCTGCGGTGTAATACAGCGTTTCTCCCCTCAAGGAGTACTGGTAAACTGTCTTCGGTGTAAAGCAGAATGACGACCTACACGGCTGTCTGAATACTGATGCGTAGCAACGCCCCCCTCGGGCTGTTTGGAACTGCTTGTACTGATGCGTAGTAACACCCCCTCACGGGTTGTCAGAATAACTGCATATACTGTTGATGCTCCAGCGTCACGGCCCCCTGGACGGACTAATACTGCATGTTTGGCTTGGTGATGCCAGGAGCTTTATACTATTTCGCTACAAAAAGATAAGACTCTAGCCCTTTCCGTGGCCAACTTTTAAAATAATGGTTGCACCATTATAAAAATTATACCTTCAAAAAGCTCGTCTTCTCAATGTTAAATAATCTCATTGCGCTTAAGAATCGATCGTGCAATTCGGAGATATTAATTAATTTCTCGTCCTCAACTGTGTGGGTGTTGCTGTTCTTTTGCATTCTCCCCTCTCCACAGGCCTTGGTAAATCCCCGATGACGTATACTTGCGTTTGCAGTTTTCTCCTGTGCAATTATTAAAGAGTTTTTCTTTACACAAACATCTCTCATTCGAAATGATTCACCGTACTGTAATTGTTTACTTATTTTTATACTCGTAAACGGGTTAAATTTAATTATTCTTCTTCTGGCGCATAGGCGGTGTTGTCGTTTTTCAGCAAGCTAAGCTCGATTTCCGAGTCAGGCTTCCTTGTCTAATAGTGGGAATTTTCCACTCGGTTATTAATACTCATGACTAGCTCCTTTCTGAATGTCAAGAGGGGTGATCTCATCTCTCGAACACCTGGTCCACGCCGCTTGCACAACGTTAGGCTAGCATCTTGGCTTGATCTCTCTCTAAGTTACATTAGAAACTGTACGTTTCTTTCATTTCTTCCCCAAATACATGGATTCGACCTCCTTGGACCCTATGGCACATGGGTTCATCTCACCCTTCCTTAGGATAAATAAATTTTCGAAAAATTTTGAGGAAATTTATTTCAATTAATTTTGTCTTTCTTTTTTCATCGAATCCATCATAACGTTATCCGTACCTTCTGTTGTTTTATTTCTTTATAGTTCCTTCCACTAATTGTGTAGGTTGGGTATGCTCCGTCCCTACCCTTTCTTTCTTTTTCCTTTATTAAATTGAAATTTTCTTCTTCAATAAAATCAATTATTTCTTTAAAGTTCCCTTCCTCTCTGGTCTGTGTTTGTATTGGGTCTTCTTAAAGGTCCCATTCATTCATTCCCCCGTTAGTGGTCGACTACACTCAGGGTCATAAATTTCTTGTCACTTTCGGTGTTTACAACTTCTACCCTCGTCTGGTGTGCACTTCTCCAAACTCGAGTCAAACAGTTGGTTTCTTTTCTTCTTTTCATAAGACGGACTTCTTGTCGGTCTGTTCTCTATTCATTATGTATTTTCAACTTAATGACCTTCTGTTAATTACCTTGCGGGTGCAACTGGCTTTACCCGTAACTTTCTTCATTATTTTACTCAGACTTCAAGTCTGTAACATTTCATTTGATTTTTAAGAGCTCGGTCTAACCTCACCTGACTCTTTCTGGTTTTCTTCCCCCTTCCTCATCTCTCTTTGAGATGGTATTTCAAACAAATATTTTTTATTCCTCTTATTCTTCGACGGTTGCAAACGGCTTAACCCGTCGGCTTATGATGGAATAATCCTTTTCCTTCACCTCGCGTCGAGATGGCATTTTCAAAGAGTATTTCTTTTTTCGACTCTTCCAATTCTTTAGATCTTTCAGATCTCCCTTCTTTCTCTTCTTTTTATCACTCCCTTTCTTTTTACGGAGCTTCCAGCTGAAATATGCCTGGGCATCCTCTTCCTCCAAGGCATCGTATGTTATTCCTCCTCCTTTAATTGTTTCCATGGGGTATCCATTTCCTGGTACACCGTCTACCAATTTCGGTCTTCCTCTTTCTTGATTTTCTTCAGAGACGTCTCCTCTCATTTTGTCATTGTTCCCAACAATCTCATCTTTTTCTTTTAGGGTTCCTTGGCTCTTATTGGCATTTGTTTCCCTTTCTCTGTCCTTTTGTTGCCAGTCCTGGTATTTAATCAGTAATTCAAGGATCTGGGCTTTCAATTTTGGTCCTTCTAATGCCGTTTTATCTTCTTGATCCTCCTGAATGTCTTCTAGGTTTTCTTTTTTTACCTCCTCATTTTCTTCGGAGTTTTCTTTCTCAATTCCTGTGAACTCTTGAACCTCTGTTTCTATCGGTGTTTCGTTGATATTTTCTATTATTGTTTCATCTAATTTCTCTGTTTCTTCAGGAATTATTATTTCTGTTTCTTCAACTATCAATTCTTTTGTTATCTCCTGTTCCGAGATTATATCTTGATCTTCCAGCTCGACCTTTTCATCTTGGCTGTTCTCCTGGTCTGGACTTATTATTTCCTCTTGAATTTCCATTTGTTCTTCAGGAAGGATTTCAAAGTTTTCTTCAGTTTCCCCTGGAGTCATTATAATTTCTATTTCTTGTTCGACTTCTTCACTATCAATTTTGGGCTCCTCTGGCACCATGACTTCTTTTTCTTCTTTAATTTTAGCTTGTTTTTCAACTTCCGTCTGGACAACTGTTTCATTTATGACTGGGATAGCCATTTCTTTTGCTTTGAGGTCCTCTGTTAATATGTATTCCTCATATTTCTTCTGAGCAGCCTCTACTATTTCTTCGTATTCCCGAATCTTGACTTCTCTTACTTCAGCCAACTCCTGAATGGTTATTATCCCTCGTTCCTTATACATGCTCACTTGGAATCCAAGCATCTTACTTCTTTCCTTGAATATATAATCCATCGGTTCATGGATTTCCTTTCTCCTGTTATACTCTTTGTAATCGATATTACGATGAATACGCCTCCATTTCATCCATATTTCCCACACGCGTTTCATTTCTTCCTCTATTTCATTCACGAAACTACTTATCTGATCTCGCGAAGCTAATTCCATTTTTCCTTCTTTCACCATACGTTCCGCAAATTTCTTCTTCGTTTCCCTTAATGACTCCTTGACATCAGGAATTTCTTTATTTAGTTCTTCTAATTCCAGTTTGAGTATCGTATACCAATTTTTGCTTGCCCTATCACAAAGTTTATCTATCTTCTTTATTTCCTCGGAGATACTTTCTCTTTGCTCCTTAATTTTCTCTCTGTCCTTCGAGTCTACATCTATAAATTTCCAAAGTTCATCCCTCATCTTCTCATGCTCATTCCGCATTTCTTTAATTATATCCAAGGATTTCTTTATTTCATCCCAAGTCGCCATTTCTACTTTCTCCTGATCCTGAGCGCAAGGACTATCGTTCTTTTCCCCTGTACTTTCCAAGTCTACTTGAACCTGCATTACTACGTGAGACTTTAAATTACCTTCATCATTATCATTATCTGTATTAATTACCTTTTCCCTTGGAATCGGTTTACAATTTTCCTTTTCCATTTGGAGCTCTAACGACTCAACATTTACCCTTTTGTCTGCAGACATGTTACCTTCTCTTCGTGTAACTATGTCTCCAGGTGTACGCATGCTTTCAACAGAAACCTTTACAATTTCATTATTTGGGTACTCTTTATCACCTGTAATTTTACCTTTATCTGGACCCTCGGCCCTTACATTCTCTGAGAGCCTCCGCCTCTCTTCACTTAACAACATCATATTAGAATACAGTGGGCCACTAATGCCACCACACTAGTACATGCTTGGGAGATGATAATCTGAACCATTGTGTCCCAATTTCTTTAAAAAAAATTACTGTGGTACGGGTATTTACTACAACGTACCCTTTTGATAACTTTATTCAATTTCATAAACCTTTATGGAAGTATTTAAAATTCAAAATTTCGAAAAAACATTTTTTCAAAAAAATGAAAATTTTGATTTTTCGAGAAAAACTCGGGTTTTCCCTAGGAAAACTCAGCCCCACGTTGGGCGCCATTTTATGAGTGATAGGGGGGTTTGTTTATATAATAATTCAGGGCTGCTCGGTATGAGTTTCCAGGGTCCCATGCGGTCAGTTAATATTTTACGTTGTAGCTATTCCTATCATTACTTTACTTTACATGTTATGACCGTCTTTAAGTGTTCCTCTAGTTATTAATCCAGCACATTACTTATATGCCCCCCATGTGCCCTTTTAGCAAGAAATATGCCAATCACAGTATACCAGCGTAGCTCAATTCGGGATTTTCACGGCAGCGGTAAGTTCCCCCACTCTGTGACTCACATATTTTGGATTAATTAGAGGATACACTTGCAAAAATAACAACAAAATCAACTCCTATTTTAACACTTTTAATTTATCAAAAATTATGGCGCTACAAACAATTTAACAATTTAATTACTGACCCATAATCATCTACTTGTTCCAAATGAACAAGGAATAACAATAGAATAAAACAAATATTGTATTAAAACATATGGTTTCCATATAAACCAACAATTCCTACTTATTTTTACTTCCATAAAGCATCAACTGTAAGTTTCATATAACTCCGAGCTCTTTGGCTCAATGCTTTCTATAATAATGGTGTCATTCTTTGTACACCTCAAATACTACTTTTTATATTTTCTTAATCCTCAAAAACAAATGTATAATTACCTTTAAAATTACATGTTAATTATCTAACTCAATATTTTTTTGGGCATTTTTCACATGTTTTCAGCTGTTATCATCTCTCTCTAGTTTCACATATACATTAAGGTAATCAGGAAATTACTTGTGTACTCCAGAGTATGAAGATACTTGACACAGTCAAAAAACTATGGTCACTCCCGAAACCTAGTTGCCTTCAATTCACTCGTGGAATCCTACTTCCATACAACATTACAATAGGGATTGTTATTTATTTCTTACGTCTTATAAGACCATTATCACATAAAAAAACTACGATCTGAACAGGCAAGCGGAAATATCAATCTACAAGGACCTCGGTTCAACGCCCGGGTCATTAACAACTTTAAACACTCCTGGGGTATTCATTACTCCTTACAAACGGCCTTCAGACACCCTCCTACTCCAAGTGTCTGGCCGTGAAACTTGAGAGTTATTTATGACTATGCGGGAAACCTCCCGTCTAGCCCGAGCTAGAGCTCTCTTTAATGCTTTTACAAAACACAAACCTTTCATTCTCAGTTCTTTGTGGAGACCTGGCATTCTACTCTTCGTGTACATTCAACCATATTATTGGGCTCATAAACCACTTCGTAATCATGGCATTATTAATTATGAAAGGTCCACATTGATTGTGGAAGAGTAATTAACGACGAATAATAAAGGGGCTTTCACAATTAGAGGATTCTGAGTTCGAATCTCTTCACATGCCTCGAGAACCTTTCCCATATAGAGGACTATACAAAATGCGATTTAAAGTCAGCCTATAGCTATAAGACCTACGCTCAATACCATACATTTGCTCCCTTTCAATAACATACACAATGCCTCGTGATACTACGTCACAAATAGAGGACTTATACCAAATCTCAATTCACTACAATCAACTACCTCTCATAAGTAATGTACCAAGTACATTGACTTTTACGCGTTCCTAGCGTGACATTTTATTTTAATTGCGCTCCTTTTGCGCTATACATTTTTTAAGCCTAGCGTCATCCAAAGAACTGATAATACCATATTAGCAATTGACACACATTTCAATTTTTATATTATTCTTTTCCTTTGACAATAACTTATTTGATCTTTATTTAATATTTCCTTACTTGGTTATTATTATTATTATTTCATATCTTTATTCTTTACACAAGCTCAAAAGCTATTTCTTTCATATCTCAAATTTACCTTTATTTAAATATCTTTCATGATAATTATTAAATTTTCGCTTGCTCTTATGACAGTCGTTAATTACATTAACATTTTATTCATATATTTCCTCTACTGGATTTATTCTTTACATAATTATTTATAGTTTCTCAAATTTCTATATTTGTTTAGACCGCGTTTTTGTTTATTCAGTATTTATTTATTTAAACACATCCCTTTTACTCAAAAACTCCGGTGGATTTGTACACAACCATTTCCTGACACCAAAATATAATGAAATTCATTACTCACATGTTTTTAAGGTCGTCCCATGACCTTTATCCTTGTGCGGTGTTTCATTTTGGCCCACTTTAAAATTTACTCCATATTATAGAAATTCATCTTATGTACAAACACTTCTTGACACATATTTAATACACTTAACATTGACGACATTTTTAATACACTGGTGTATCCCTTTTAGAACACACAATAAACACTAAAAAATATTATTTTTACACACAATCTTGATAGATTCACAACTCTTGATCACTAGGCCGTATTTTCTTAGTCTATCACACGTGACCTCTTAATCTCCCGTTTCCAAGGGTGAATTTTATTCAATGTCGGCTTCCTATCCTGCAGAATACGAAAGTCTCGAAACATCTACTTTTCCCTGGAATCCTAAATCTTCGAATCCTATTTTGGATGACCGGCTATTTCTCTAGCTTGAACGGCTTCTTTCAGATCTAGTTTATCGATCCTAGTGAAAGTCTGTTCGGATCGAGGTCTCCTCGATAACCTATCGATGATCGATGGATTTATTTTATAGCAGCTAGTACTTCTCGAGTCTAGTGCTTTAGAATAGTTCGTCTGCTTTCTTGGAGATAATGTCTATAGTCTCCGTTCTTCTTTATTTAATCGGTTCTAGCACTCCTACGTTTCTGAAATACGTGGCGAACCTTACTCTGTTTTTCCCTATTTGGGTCCTTTAATTTAGATAACTGTTTATCTTCCTGTTACGGTACTTCCGTACGTTATGATTTATTCGGTCGTTTATTTAAAGACCTATCGCCTTAAGTCCAACGTTCGCAGCCTGCTCTGACTATATTTTACGAACTTTTCACTGTAAACTTGTGTACTGTCAGACCTAAAATCCAGTAACTAGGATTTTCCTATTTTTTTAACACGGCGATACTTTAATATTTCTTCTTTACAACTCCTTATGTAGGCACGCAAGTTCTTAATACTGCGACGCCTATGGCTATCGGATATTAATTCTGCGGTGTAATACAGCGTTTCTCCCCTCAAGGAGTACTGGTAAACTGTCTTCGGTGTAAAGCAGAATGACGCCCTACACGGCTGTCTGAATACTGATGCGTAGCAACGCCCCCCTCGGGCTGTTTGGAACTGCTTTTACTGATGCGTAGTAACACCCCCTCACGGGTTGTCAGAATAACTGCATATACTGTTGATGCTCCAGCGTCACGCCCCCCTGGACGGACTAATACTGCATGTTTGGCTTGGTGATGCCAGGAGCTTTATACTATTTCGCTACAAAAAGATAAGACTCTAGCCCTTTCCGTGGCCAACTTTTAAAATAATGGTTGCAACATTATAAAAATTATACCTTCAAAAAGCTCGTCTTCTCAATGTTAAATAATCTCATTGCGCTTAAGAATCGATCGTGCAATTCGGAGATATTAATTAATTTCTCGTCCTCAACTGTGTGGGTGTTGCTGTTCTTTTGCATTCTCCCCTCTCCACAGGCCTTGGTAAATCCCCGATGACGTATACTTGCGTTTGCAGTTTTCTCCTGTGCAATTATTAAAGAGTTTTTCTTTACACAAACATCTCTCATTCGAAATGATTCACCGTACTGTAATTGTTTACTTATTTTTATACTCGTAAACGGGTTAAATTTAATTATTCTTCTTCTGGCGCATAGGCGGTGTTGTCGTTTTTCAGCAAGCTAAGCTCGATTTCCGAGTCAGGCTTCCTTGTCTAATAGTGGGAATTTTCCACTCGGTTATTAATACTCATGACTAGCTCCTTTCTGAATGTCAAGAGGGGTGATCTCATCTCTCGAACACCTGGTCCACGCCGCTTGCACAACGTTAGGCTAGCATCTTGGCTTGATCTTTCTCTAAGTTACATTAGAAACTGTACGTTTCTTTCATTTCTTCCCCAAATACATGGATTCGACCTCCTTGGACCCTATGGCACATGGGTTCAGTATATGTGTGAAATACAATTGTTAACCTTCTAGTATTTCTTGTTTCACCTCATTATGCTTGTTAAGCTTTTTATATTAGCAGCCTTGTAAGTCGAGGAAGCATATGAAATAAATAAAAGGTTAAAGCGGAATATACGAACAAACATTAGAATTCTTGAACACAAACTGAATTAATGAGATAGGTAAGGACACAAGTATTAAAAGATCCAATAAACCCCACCATTTGTTAGAGATGTGTGTTTATATATTTACTAGCAACCAACCTCGGCTTCGCCCGGTATCATTAACGGTTTACCCTGCTTAAGCATGAAAGGCGCACGGACGACAGGCCTTTCTTCGACTCGATTCACTGAAATCGTTATGCTTGGCTTCCTTTGGTCATAAATGAATGTTTTTCTACAGAAACCTTCCTCGAGAAATCCTTTACAGAATGGTGAAACCCGCATCAAAATCCATCCAGTGGTTCTCGAGATTATCCAAGAATCGGGGACTTTGTTTTATAATATGTAGAGATTAATAATTGATTATACAGGAAACAGAAAAATGGCTTCTAACAAATCAATATGATTTAATCCAATATATTTTGATACAAATTAAATATTGTTGATTTTAATATGGTAACTGTCTTGTTGTCTAACGGTGCCGGTGTTTTGACTTGTCTGATAGACAAAAAAAATCAGATATTAAAGAACATAGACTTCGAGGTATTCAACAATTGATGATTTCCATACTACAACAATACACTTTGGGAAATCATCTTATAAACTAACACAGTAAATGTGAGTTTGTGTCATGCTTTTAGTCATTTATTTAGAACTAGCTCTACCCGGCATGCGTTGCAATGCCATTCAAAGAAAGTGTTGGCGATGTGACTTTGTTTGTTGAATTGCTTTTGGATTCCCAATATTTTTTCTTCTTACGTTAACTACCTCTAAACTATTATAAAATTGATTTACTATCTCCGAAACATTCATGGGAGCGTGGTGCTCAACAACTCACCAAAGTTTCATCGCAATGAAATGAATGGTATATGATCGCATACGGGTCGTTGTTGAAACGATTCGAGCGCCGTCACCCATTAGTTGAATATACTCGTACGCTACCAATTGTAAAAAATACTAAGTCGAAAACCTTCCCAGGCGTGTACACAACATCTCACCCAAGTTTCATCGCTATCGGACGAATTGTATCTGGACGTATACGGGACTTTGTTGAAACGCTTGACGCGTCTTCGCTCATTTGTTGAATCTACTCGTGCGCTACCTATTGTGAAATGGATATACTAAGCCTGCAACCTTCCCTGGAGTGTACACAATAACTCACCCAAGTTTCATCGCTATCGGACGAATGGTATATGAACGCATATGGGACTTTGTTGAACACTCCGCGCGTCGTCGCTCATTTGTTTAATCTACTGTACTTGTGCGATACCTATTGAAAAGTGGATTTACAACGCCAGAAAACTTACCTGAAGTGTACACAACATCTAACCCAAGTTTCATCGCTATCGGACGAATAGTATATGAACGCATATGGGACTTTGTTGAACACTCCGCGCGTCGTCGCTCATTTGTTTAATCTACTGTACTTGTGCGATACCGATTGAAAAGTGATTTACTACGCCAGAAAACTTACCTGAAGTGTACACAACATTCACCCAAGTTTCATCGCTATCGGACGAATAGTATATGAACGCATACGGGACTTGGTTGAAACGCTTCGTGCGTTGTCGCTCATTTGATGAATCTAGTCGTGCGCTACCTATTGTTAAGTGGATTTACTACGCCAAAAACTTTCCCTGATGTATACATAACATCTCACCCAAGTTTCATCGCAATGGGATGAATGGTATATGAACGCATTTGGGTCTTTGATGAAACAAATCGCACGCCATTTTATTGAAGCTACTCGCGCGTTATCTATTGTAAATTGGACTTACTATGCCTATAACTTTCCCGGAAGTGAGCTAAAGAACCAACCAAAATTTGGTCGCAATCGGATGAATTGTAGGCTATATGAACGCCTCGCCAACACTCATTTGTTTGAACTACTCGCATGCTCTGTATTGTAAATTGGATTAACTATGCCTATAAAAACAAGATGTTCAGTAAAGAACATATAGCCTACTTTCTCCTAAATGCATGGGTATGGTTATAACTCTTTGTCCTTTTCAAGGAGTATGATTGAATGTTGGTTGTAGGAGCTTGTTGAAATACAACGTGCTATAGGGATATTAAACATGAATATGAGGTGCCCTTTGCTAGTGCTACCTCTGTACCAAATTTCGTTCAATTCGGTTTCACCGTGTTTGAATTGATAGGGGGAATCGATTTGCACACATACTTGGCCACCATCTGCAAACTATTGGGCTGATGTTCTTGCAGTTTGGTCAGAATATGTTTCCCACATAAAGATATGGTGTTGCAAAATTAGGTAGAGACTAGATTATTAGGTTGGTCGTAATTACATTTTAGCTTTTAACATTTGGGTGGCCGCGATTACGTTTCCATCAAGATAGCGGTGATATAAAACATGACACTGAGGTGCCCTTTGCTAGTGCTACCTCTGTACCAAATTTCGTTCATTCGGTTCCACCGTGTTCGAAATAATAGGGGGAATCAATTTTGACATAAAGATGGCCACCATCCGCAAACTATTTGGCTAATGACCTATTAGATTGGTCAAAGGATGCTCCCTCCATAAAGGTATGTTGTTGCAAAGTTTGGTAGAGTTAGGATGGTTATGTTAGTCGTAATTTGATTTAAGCTTTAAACATTCGTGTGGCCGCCATTACGTTTCTGTCAATATGGTGGCGATATTAATCATGACACTGAGATGCCCCTTGCTAGTGCTATCTCTGTACCTAATTTCGTTCCATTCGGTTTCAGCGTGTTTGAATTAATAGGGGGAATCGATTCTGATACAAAGATGGCCGCCATCCGCAAACTATTAGGCGAATGACCTATTAGATTGGTCAAAGGATGCTCCCTCCATAAAGGTGTGTAGTTGCAAAATTTGGTAGAGATCGGATGATTAGGTTAATCGTAATTTGATTTAAGCTTTGAACATTCGTGTGGCCGCCATTACGTTTCAGTCAAGATGGCGGCGATATAAAACATGACACTGAGGTGCCCTTTGCTAGTGCTACCTCTGTACCAAATTTCGTTCCATTCGGTTCCACCGTGTTCGAATTAATAGGGGGAATCAATTTTGACATAAAGATGGCCGCCATCCGCAAACTATCAGGTGAATGACCTATTAGATTGGTCAAAGGATGCTCCCTCCATTAAGGTATGTATTTGCTCCCACTTTTTATATTTGCTTTGCTCCCACATTTCATCCCATATATGCTCCCACTTTTTGCAAATATGCTAACTTGAATTGTGTATATACTTTACTTTCAACTATCTTGAATTGTGTATATACTTTTGCCGGCATATTTGTTGACATATTTGTTAGCATATTTGCTCCCACTTTTTATATTTGCTTTGCTCCCACATTTCATCCCATATATGCTCCCACTTTTTGCTTCCCATTGGTCGGTAGTGCCTCAAGTGCTTACATTAAATAACAATACTGTAAACATATAAACATTTAATAAATCATAATTGTTTTCAGTAAATATATATATATACCTAATAAATATTTTCACACCATAGGATGACCATTTCAAGATCATTTATTGTAGGAATTGTAGGGATCTCCAGACCTTGAAGTAAACCATATTTGATAAACATTCCACATAGCTACATAACTGACAGTACGTCGTGGTATCAATCTCAGCCACCAGGCACGCTCATTGTTTGTATTGCATTTCAGTTCCATTTGCATTTCTTGAAAATCACCCCCAAGCCAAAAAATACATAGCAAGTTAGTGGAATCATGTTACACATCAATAATTTTAGAAGAGCTCTCAGGTATTGTATGATGATTTTTTTAGAAGTGTATAACTGTTGACTAGCATTTACTGTTACACAACATTATTTTTGGTAAACTCTACATAAGTATTCTAATTGTCTCTGGTATAATGTCTTGTTTAACAAACATGGTCACACGGTTTATCTATACGTTTAACCCTCTGTTGTTTATGATTTAAAAAAATGATAAACAGCTAAACTCACTGGTCAATAGCCAACATAGTGGCCAAAATGTTTCCCTGATAGGTAACTCATGTTTGGTTAGTCAATTCTTAATGCAAAGCCAGTCAAAACCTAAAAATACTATTAACACCATATCATTAAACAAATCAAGCCATCTTAAGGTATTTATTAAATTTAATTGCATTTTAGGAACCTTGCAAGCATCTTGCAACCTTCAAGAGGAATGTATAGACAGGAATTGTGAAAAGGAAACCGATAAATCAATCAACGTAGTGTTATGAACCTCAACGTAAGAAGTTATGAAAGTCTATGTGAGGGTGTGGTTTTTACAGCTGGATGCCTTTTCTGGCACCCACCTCAGAGACGAGTTTATGGGAGATGAAACTCCGCTATCATGTCGAATGTGGAACTCCTAGTCTAGGATTTCATAAGCAAAGGAACACACAAAAATTAGTATTATTACCAGCATAAAAGTGTGTGTGTGAAAGAAATAAAGTAAGTGAGATGAACTGCTTTAATCTCAATTTGTTTCTAATCATTTTTCAGAGAAAAATGACCAAACGGTAAAGTATCAATTCCGTTTTCAGTTATGTGTCTTTTATCTTCGTTTGATGAAATTGCCAACTTATTTTGCCGAACAGTAAATACAGAATGAGATTTTGAAATTATACAAACTTGAACTTTGTTGACTTTTTCTCTGTTATAAAGACACTTTCGATACTCATCAATATTCTTACTTTTACTCACACTCTTCTTAATGCCTTTAGCCTTACACAAGCTATTCATTTCATCACACAATTTTATTGCATACATTTTGGGTCGTAACCCCACAAATTCTTCAACAATCCTTCCAGCATTTTCATCTTTCATTAAACCAATTTCACCTTTATTTTGTCTCACAATGCCAAAAGGATTGTTTGTTTCATAGTTTCCAGTATCAAACAAATTTGAATGTTGTTTCATGAACTCATAAATATCATAATAGAATATATACATAAAACTATCGGTGTCTGTGTATAACAACCTCACATTTGATTCAGGATTTGCTAAAATAACATTGTAATGAAAGTCATTCATTTTACATTTAGACAAATCTAATATAGATGCACCAACATATACTGGTTGATTGTGAAAAATCTTTAGTCTACTCATCTCGATGACCATACATTGTTCATCGAATATAATTCTATGTTTAAAATTAGCCTTAGCTATTAAAGACCTACCACCACGAGCTCCATGCCATTTGGTGACCCATTTGATGTCCCTTAACTTCCTCACATTCATCAGTGAACGACCAAAAATTGCATTATTCATCAATTTATAAAAATTCTTTTCAAAATCATTTTTGGCTTGTTTTCGTTTCTCTGTGTTCACATCAATATATGGTTTTAGCCATTGGCTCTGATTGAATTCAATTATTCTGTGAAAACGATCTAATTTCATTCCTAGTTGAATACATTGCTTTAACAATCTATAATGCAAAACATAACGTTCTTTATTATCTAGGGTAGCCATTAGCTTTGTCAACTTTTCTGGACATAGAGGGTAATCTGAATGTTTGTCATGTAACTCTTGAGGATAAGTCAAATCTACTTCCAAAATATATCCAATTTCTGAAGTATCATCAATAGTTAAAACATCAAAGCCTTCAACATTTGCAATCCATTTAAAGCCACCCGTTGGAAGATATTCCATCATCGCATATCCATACAAATTATTAACGTCAAAGTACATTATGTAGGACTCTTGCTTTTTCTCATCATAAGTTTTCATATACTTATTATTAGCAATCGCATGTCGTGTTATACACTGAACATTTCCTCCTCGAATAGATCGTTCAAAAAAGTGTAACATATCAATATCTTGAAGCAATTCAAGTTGAACGTTGGTTATCTTTTTCATAGCACACCAAGACATAGATGGAGCAGTGTAAAAATGAGCTGCATCAATGCCATAAGTTTCCATGCCATTCGATCTAAAATTTTCAAAGACATCCGCCAAAAGAAGTGTGTCAACTTTTAAATACAAATCTGCGTATTCTCCTAATGTTTGACAGGAAAACGTTTCCCACACCGATTGAGCAAACTCATACTCTTCATTCGATATTGTTTGATCATTAAGGCTGCTATAAAACTTGGATATTTCAGGTAATTTAGTTTCGTTAAGAACATCCATACTCGTGACGTATTCATAGGGAAACACACCTTTTCTCGCAGTAAGTCGAAACTGTGCATCATCATTAAAATAACGCTGTGTTATTTGCTTTGAATCTTCGCTTAACGAAGATGAACATTGATCTAGTGAACAGGACAAGAAATTATATGTATCGAAAAATCTTAACTGAATGAATCCATTCTTAGCCCGTACATACTTTGTAAACCCTTTGTAACGTTCCATATTCATCGCTAACAATTTTATATGACCAGGATTATGTAACACCTCTCCATCACGTTTCTCGCAAATTTCTTTAATTATAAAATGTCCATCATAGGCGGTTAGATTATGAAATGCTATAGGCAAAACCTTTGTTACTTTGTAATTTAAATTACAACTATTGTGTGCGCTTCCTCTATATTTTCCAGTTAAGTGACAATGATCGCGTACTTTGAGTTCATTAACTGCAATCGGTTTCTCGCAAATGTGACACATTTTACTTGACAAAAATAATCTTTCTTCATTTTCGGTCATCTTTAACATTGGCTTAACCGATAAGTAATATGTTTGAAGTTTATCCACAATACTATAAAGTTCCTTTACAAACAATTCAATGCAATTATTTCCCCTAAAGAGCTTGAAACTGCACAATTCACTATCGAAATTACAATGAAGGTATAAAGAAATGCTGTAAGGAATATGTTTATGTGTTAAAGTAGAGTTATGAATGTCACTATTTGGAAAACAGGAGGAAATTGGAGACAAAACGCATTCAGTGTCTGCATATATTATAAATGGAACTGTATCTTTAACTCGGAATTCTGTAAAATTAACAAATCTTTGTTCATCAGTCGGCATTATGCTTTTTGCAACAGGAAACTGTTTACAGTCTGCAAAGTGAACATTTAACTCATCCTCAAGAAGATAATATGACAAACAACGTCTACATATATAAATCCTTCTCTGAGTGCTAGTGATGCTTGAACGCACAAGGCGAGCAAGATTTCTAATTAAACAAAAGTGATAACTTTCACTGTTTCCAATCTGCAACATCAATAAGTCTACACTCCTTTCATATACGGGGTAGTTTTCACCCCCCTGCTATTTTTCATCAAAAACAAAAGATCTTAGGTTCAATTATCATTTTTACCCGTTTAAGACCTTTTTCCCCACTGTAAAATCACTATTTACTGTTTTAGGGGTGACATCATCTATCCGGGTAAAAGCCTATGTCACAACGAATTTTTTAAGCTATTACACATAATTTTACGGTTCTTAGTTTCCAAGGTATCGATTTTTCAATTTTGGGGTAGTTTTCACCCCCCTGCTATTTTTCATCAAAAACAAAAGATCTTAGGTTCAATTATCATTTTTACCCGTTTAAAACCTTTTTCCCCACTGTAAAATCACTATTTACTGTTTTAGGGGTGACATCATCTATCCGGGTAAAAGCCTATGTCACAACGAATTTTTTAAGCTATTACACATAATTTTACGGTTCTTAGTTTCCAAGGTATCGATTTTTCAATTTGGGGGTAGTTTTCACCCCCCTGCTATTTTTCATCAAAAACAAAAGATCTTAGGTTCAATTATCATTTTTACCCGTTTAAGACCTTTTTCCCCACTGTAAAATCACTATTTACTGTTTTAGGGGTGACATCATCTATCCGGGTAAAAGCCTATGTCACAACGAATTTTTTAAGCTATTACACATAATTTTACGGTTCTTAGTTTCCAAGGTATCGATTTTTCAATTTTGGGGTAGTTTTCACCCCCCTGCTATTTTTCATCAAAAACAAAAGATCTTAGGTTCAATTATCATTTTTACCCGTTTAAAACCTTTTTCCCCACTGTAAAATCACTATTTACTGTTTTAGGGGTGACATCATCTATCCGGGTAAAAGCCTATGTCACAACGAATTTTTTAAGCTATTACACATAATTTTACGGTTCTTAGTTTCCAAGGTATCGATTTTTCAATTTGGGGGTAGTTTTCACCCCCCTGCTATTTTTCATCAAAAACAAAAGATCTTAGGTTCAATTATCATTTTTACCCGTTTAAAACCTTTTTCCCCACTGTAAAATCAATATTTACTGTTTTAGGGGTGACATCATCTATCCGGGTAAAAGCCTATGTCACAACGAATTTTTTAAGCTATTACACATAATTTTACGGTTCTTAGTTTCCAAGGTATCGATTTTTCAATTTGGGGGTAGTTTTCACCCCCCTGCTATTTTTCATCAAAAACAAAAGATCTTAGGTTCAATTATCATTTTTACCCGTTTAAGACCTTTTTCCCCACTGTAAAATCACTATTTACTGTTTTAGGGGTGACATCATCTATCCGGGTAAAAGCCTATGTCACAACGAATTTTTTAAGCTATTACACATAATTTTACGGTTCTTAGTTTCCAAGGTATCGATTTTTCAATTTTGGGGTAGTTTTCACCCCCCTGCTATTTTTCATCAAAAACAAAAGATCTTAGGTTCAATTATCATTTTTACCCGTTTAAAACCTTTTTCCCCACTGTAAAATCACTATTTACTGTTTTAGGGGTGACATCATCTATCCGGGTAAAAGCCTATGTCACAACGAATTTTTTAAGCTATTACACATAATTTTACGGTTCTTAGTTTCCAAGGTATCGATTTTTCAATTTGGGGGTAGTTTTCACCCCCCCTGCTATTTTTCATCAAAAACAAAAGATCTTAGTTTCATTTATCATTTTTAGGTGTTTAACACGTTTTTTCCCCATAACATGACTATTTACTGTTTTAGGGGTGAAATGACCAATCCAGGTAAAAGCCTATGTCATCACCTATTTTTAAAGCTATAACGCCTAATTTTAGGGTTCATAGTTTCCAAGATATTGAGTTTTCAATTTTGGGGGGGTAGTTTCACCCCTTAAAGGGGGACGTCGCCCCAAGTGCTAGGACCCCTCATACAAGTCCCTAGCATGATTGGTTCACGAGATATTAACAAAAGTGTAGTTAGGCCCTTTTGACAAGAAAATAAATGAATGATACTTTCAAAAACGAGGTGTCACCCCATGTGCTAGGATACTGCCTATGGGAAAATCCCATCCTGGGTTCAGAAAATATTAACAAATGTGTAGTTAGACCCTTTTGACAAAAGCCACCGGTGTGCATACATACAAAAATTGCTCTTTCACCCCAGGTAAGGGTAGTTTTTATTTTGGGGGTTGACATACCTCATTCATACAAAAGGAGAATTCACTACGAGTCCTATGACACCCCATATGTTTACATCGCATTATTGGTTAGCGAGATACTAAAAATCGAATGACCTATTAGTTTTTTGTTTTTTTAATAAATTTTTTAAAAAGCCTCATCTATAAAGAATCTTTTAAAAATTCCGCTCTCTTACAAAAGCCCTCAAGTGCGCATGCATACAAAAATAACCACTACTTAACCTCCGGGTAAGGGTAGATTTATTTTGGGGTGGATATACTCCCGTCCATAGCAAGGGGTGGTTCACCACAAGTCCTACGACACCCTATATGCATCGTTCTAGCCTTACAAGCTCATTAAATTCGCCAAATTGTCAAAAAAGCACGTTTACCTCAAATTGCGTTTCCAAATTCCACCCATTTTAAAAAATTACCTCACCATCAAATAGAGCGGGAAAAATAGCATTTAAACGAACCCTCACTCAACCCTAGTCCTCGCCCGCCACCAAACATTTCCCAACATAGCCATACGTATTCAAGCACACACGCGACTTGCAAGAGAACATACACTACCCCACTACCCGCGAATAACCTTTTGTTTTGGTGCTCACACTCGCATGGGTGTCAGATGACAGTTAGCATCCTAATAAACATCCTCCATGACGTCAACACCCATTAACTTTTTATCACCATCGCACAAACAAGCCAAAGGGTCAACCTCTTCCCACGCTAACACGTGCACTGCACATGCTCGCTCCTGGACCACGTGCTCGCTCTAAGGACCCATGACGTCATCCCATGACGTCATCAGGATTACGCAATTTCTGGTCATGATGATGCAATATCCAAAGTCTAGCGAATTATACTACTAAGATGGCTGCCATCCGCAAACTATTACGCTGATGACCTATTGGTTTGGTCAAAGGATGCTCCCCCCATAAAGGTATGTCGTTGCAAAATTTGGTAGAGATCGGATGATTAGGTTAGTCGTAATTTGATTTAAGCTTTGAACATTTGTGTGGCCGCCATTACGTTTCCGTCAAGATGGCGGCGATATAAAACATGACACTGAGTTGTCCTTTGCTAGTGCTACCTTTGTACCAAATTTCGTTCAATTCGCATTCACCGTGTTCGAATTGATAGGGGGGGACAGACATTCAGAGTACACACACTCACACACACACACACACACACACAGACACACAGACACACACACACACAGACTCACACACACACATACACACACACAGACAGACACACTTTTTTCGCCCTGTGTTGATCTCATAAGTCTACTTTCATTTTTTGCAAAAATCGAAAGTAGGCTAAACATACAAATGGAAACAAGATGTTCAGTAAAGAACATATAGCCTACTTTCTCCTAAATGTATGAGTATAGTTATAACTCGTTGTTATTATCAAAGAGTATAATAGAACTATTCTTTGTTGAAGACCTTAGAAACGATTTACCTCTACCAAACGCCACAACCTAGATAAAAACTGCTACCATCATTGAAGAAAGAAAGATAAGAAGTATCTAAAGAATGTTATGGATCTGGAGACATAATCGACCGGACTGGCGGCGTGGCTCAGCGGTAACGTTCTCGCTTGCTGGACCGTATGTTTCAGGTTCGTATCCTGGCGCAGTCAGCTGGCATTTGAGGGCGCACAAATGCGAGGGAGCCGTGTTAGTAGATTTACTGGCACGTTAAAGATCCCCTTCGGGACAAAATTCTGGCACCCCGGCGTCTCTAAAAGCAACAGTAGTTAAAAGGGACGTAAAACCAATAACATTATTATTATTATTATTATTACATAATCGGTCTGACGCGGGCAACATCCAACTTTGAGTTGAGGCATGTCTTTACACGTCTGGCTGCGTATGACTTTCACAACCCTAATTGAATTAGCAAATCTTTCCATGACCCTACAGAGACGTGTGTATACCAACTATGTGGATATTTTCGATTGCTATTTGGCTGAAATAGAAGTATTAATTAATATCCTGAACTAGCACCAACGATAGAGTTCAGATACTATGTGAAATCGTTTTGTTCTTTACTTCAATTAACATTTTCAAATAACGCACAATAGGCTGTTACAAACCCTTTAAAATAGAAAGTAAAAATGTAGCGTAGTATCATCTTGTCATTCTTCAAATTCGATGCGCATAGAATGCAAATGGTATAGTAATCAATGGAGCCCCACGTAGACTAGTCGTGATATCTAGTGGTGAAATATCTAACAATATAATCCTAACAGAGCGAGTGCATTCTAGCGGCCAGAAGAAGAAACTTTTCAATAAAATCTGGTCGGCGTGCAGTTACCTTTTTGGCAGCTAGATGTCTCGAGTAAATCTGCTGGCGAATTATGTTTTAATTAAATATATATTTTACACCATAATATGCACAATATAACGCTTAATTTTAAAACATCTGAGTCATTACAAAACAATAAACATATAAAATTTCAAGCAAAAAAACTAGCTCTGATCGGGTTTGAACCATAGGCATTTGAGCGATAGGCTAACGCTCTACCACTGAGCTAATTGTGTCAACGAATATTGTTCTATATAAAATGACTTACATAGAACTTGTTAGCAAATAGTGATTTATACTAAACGATTTCATCACTGGAGTATATTATTTATATATAAAGCATTTCATACAAAGTTTATTTATTTTATATCAGTACGCTATATTGCATGCAATACTCAAATTAGTGAAATATAAGTCAGGCACAAGATATCCGCTGCCATCTTGTCTTATTACTAAATCAGCTCAGCTTTTTAAAAACACGTCTGCACTATAGTATTACAAAATAAACTTTTAATTTCGAACGTGCCTCTTCCTTTAGAACAGTTAAAACGATTCTCGGCTCGATAATCGGAACTGTTGGGTCCCATGATATGGATTATAAAGTTTGCATAATTCGCACGGCCGCCATCCTGAAATGGTATGGCGGATGACCTTGTAGTTTGGTCACAAGACGCATCCTATACGAAGGTATGTTGTTACCAAATTTGGTAGAGATCGGATGATTTGGTTAGTCGTTATTTGATTTTACGTTTTGAACGTTTGAGTGGCCGCCATTCAGTTTTAGTAAAGATGGCGGCGATATAAAACATGACACTGAGGTGTCCTTTGCTAGTGCTACCTTTGTACCAAATTTCGTTCAATTCGCATTCACCGTGTTCGAATTGATAGGGGGGGACAGACATTCAGAGTACACACACTCACACACACACACACACACACACACACAGACACACAGACACACAGACACACACACACACACAGAGAGACTCACACACACACATACACACACACAGACAGACACACTTTTTTCGCCCTGTGTTGATCTCATAAGTCTACTTTCATTTTTTGCAAAAATCGAAAGTAGGCTAAAAATAAGTATTTTAATGATTTCTATACCGGTAGTGGAGAGCGCTACTCGCATCCAGTCGGCCGTGTCTCGTCAAGAGCTACTGTTGCCTGGAAACGACTTGCCTTGCCATCCCTTCATGAGTTTACTCTAGCTGTCATTTGCGTTACGTTTTATAGTGACTTGTATTCTCTTTGACGTTTTTTGTCACGTCACGGGATAAAAAAAAGTATCATATGTCCGTCTCCTGGTTCTAAGCTATCTCCACACCAATTTTCAGCCAAATCGGTTCAGCCGTTCTTGAGTTATAAATAGTGTAACTAACACGACTTTCTTTTATATATATAGATTATTCTCGTCCGTTTCATTACGTAGTGGCTACCACTCTTGACTATACTTCGGCTTTTCCGTGGTTTCCAACTTCTACTCCAGGCGAATGCCGGGATGGTTCTTAACTTAAGGCCTCGGCCACTTCCTTCCTAATTCTCATCTTAATTAAAAATACACACACTAATACACCCATCACAATAACACAGGTTATCAGAGAAAATTCCACACTCCCCCACGTATACGGGGATAAATGACCACGATGTCCAAACCCTTCAAATGAAACAACTACAACCACCTTGGTAGATTTATTAAGATGGGCTGTAATGGAATATTATTTATTTTTTCATTCAATCATAAAATATGAAATATTTAATTCTCTAAATGGGCATGCTGGTAGTGGTAATCATTCAGGGTCAATAATCTAGATGTTGGGGCCCTTAAAACAATAACACCCTAACCCTTAGAACAATATTCTAGGGTCAGATGACCTAGGAACATATAGTATCTGCGATGTCTCCACGGGAAAAATGGAGTAAGTCACATTCTCTAATTTTTTCAGGAGTGCGAATTTAAACTTTCAACACTAAAAAGAAATACTTAAATCCCCCAATTGAGGATAAGCAATATATATATATATATATTGCGCCCTTATCCTATAGGCCCCAGGCTAAGTTCGCATGGTTCTTCGTCATGCAGAGTGTATATCGTTTAAATGAGTTTCAAATTACAGAGGAGATGGAAACCGGATTGCATATTATTTAATCATGGCAAGCGCCCGATCTGGGTTGGAAGTCGAGCTCATGTACGTCGCAGACAGTACCAGCGACGTATTGCCTAAAGTTTGCCAATACAGCGAAGTCTAGAACATATTTCTATGCTACGCATTGGCCAGAGGAGGTGCAACATTCCAAGGACTTCTTGGGGAGCTGACCTCAATAATTTGTTCTCGTATGTTCTACGCTACGCCGCATGTTAGCAAAGCCCCGCCCCTAAATCACTAAATAAATAAATTGTGACAATACGATAACACCCAGGATCGAACCCTTAACGTCATTAAACCTGGAATATTCCTAAGATTTTTCGCCAGTCATCAAACTGAATAGATCATCATGATATCATTAAATCGATGATCAAGGAAATTAGTTTCTTACGCCAACAGTCTGGGGTGGAGAGTTTGGTTGCGCTGGTAGGGATAGCGTCCATGTCGTCAGAAATAGTGCCAAGGGACGCAAGATGGATATTTATGGAAGCCACGATCGAACGTCGGTGACAATATGATAATAATACGGCCTTATTATCAATATCAATTTGCATATATTGTGAATATGGTGTGCGGTCTGAAAGAAGAGCTCCCGACAGCGTATGAAGATTAGTGTTGACCGCCGCCATGTGAAAGATATACCCCCGCACTCTCGTGGTCGCAGGAGTTAGTTGGCAGTAGTCTGGAGTAGTTTCGCGTGAGCAGTGCTGCGTAGTGAGTCAGAGTCCGGTTCGCTAGTTGGTTGGTGACAAACGGCGGGCGAGGAAGATCGTCGCATAACTACGGGCAGTTAGCAGTGGGAGCACGCCGAGCTAAAATAATATTGCACCACAATTTGTAAAGTACAAAGGGGACGATATTTAAAGAGACATAAATTATGTAAAATAAAGTATTCATATGCGGGAAAGCAATATATTCGCTCAAATTTGTATAGTAGACTTTCCACGCCAAGGGCAGAGACGGTGTTAGCAGACGCAGGAGTGAGGAAGACGTAGAAGGGCAATCGAGGTCCGAACCGGAGTCCAGTTGAACCGGCACGTCATCTACGAGCTCACCATTCGAAGGGAAATACGCGTAGAATCGGTCAACCCACGGCATCGTGAAGAAAGAACTAGTGAGATAGAAATACGTGTGGTTATATTGCGCAATCCCTGCAAAGTGTATAAAGTGTCTAGAATAATAAATTACGTGTTTATTAGGGTACTAGTATGTGATACCTTATGAAAGTGTCGATAATAGTTTGTGAAGAGAATCAAGTGAGACGCAGCGAAATTATGGTGAAGAATTAATCAGTGTAATAATGTATTCAATGATGATGTGTAATTGTGATATCATGTAGAGCCCTGGGGAGGAGCTGTGAAGGATCCCTGCTGAAAGGAATGACGGCAGCTGACAGGAGATCACGATGAGTACTAATCTTTGATTATATTAAGTCATTGTTTATGGGTGTATTCTTAGGATTATCATAGTTGTGTAAATAATATGTTAGTGATTAATTTTTGAAGTTAGATTTATTTTGCTTAGATATGTGCGCACGTGATGACGCGACGCTGTTGATTTATTTTGAGATGCTTGGCAGAAATAACGCTCACATGTCGTACATGTTGGATACCCTGGTAGGAATGTATGTTTATTTATTTGCTAAAGTATGTGTATTTCAGCCCAGGAAAAGACGGAAGAAGCCCAGAGTGAGGCATGTGGTTTTGGGTAAGAAAGAGAGAGAGAGATTCTAACATTCTTTTTTTTTTCGGACACAATAATAACACAAGTTATTAATAATAATAATGATATTAATAATAATAATAACACGAATAATGGAGGGGAATTTTTAATTCCGTAATGCTGGTATTTTGATTTCACACCTGGTGAGATATTTATTTAGCTAAGTTACGCCCTGGGAGTAAGCTAGGAACGTTACCTTTGCGTCTCCAATATATTTGCTCTAATCAGGTAAGATACGATTTGTGAGAGAGTGCACTGAACAACTGTCTGAGTGTTTTGGAACATGTATGAGCATTGGGTCGTGGTGATATGTAGAAATGTTATGATAAAGGCATGCAAAGTATGGTATTGGGATGGTCCCATGTCATTTCAGGTAAGCTACGACGAATGAAAGAAAAAGAAAATGGTAAGGATTATGAAATATGTGCAGTTAGGCTGTAGCGGACATCGCCATGTGTCCCATGATGTCGCCAACTGAAAATAAAAAGGTAAGAAGTGTGTATTGAGGCATGCCATAAGATAAGAGGTAAAGCCGAACGGCGCTTGTAATTATTTGAGTGAAATGATGAACCACGATTGGGTATGTTCCAAAGTTTATACTACGCTCAGCTTCGAACAGGAGACCACTAGGCTTACGAGACTAGCTGCTCGTATTTTTTTTTCATTTCGCTTAGTTGGTGCGAGATTAATAGGATGCTGTTGGTTACCACTGGGTGTGTTGGCTCAACACATGTTTGTCCTAGGCCAAGGTCATTTGACGTTTCCCCTTTCATTTTGGATAACGGTATTTCCGTCACTCCGCTCTTGGCCGTGCAGAGAGCCGAGCTTTTAATAAATCATAGGTTTCCTGTACCGAGTTTAAGTCTGTGTTTGTTGAGCACATTTTTGAACTGATAATAATAATAATTATATAATCAATGGATTCTGTAAAAGGGTACGAATATCCATTGACCTTTCGCGTCCTAGCGTCATTGCAAACTAACATCACTGTGGGAATAATATTGGATAATACTAATAATAATAATGATAATAATAATAATAATGATAGTTATGTGATTAATTTGATAATGGTGTTCTACGGAAGGGTGCAGGTATTCATTAACCATTTGAGGTAGAAGTGTATTCTCTCTCTGATACTAGCGACGGTTGCAGATATGCCATGCCCGAAACAGGTAAGTCGAGGTCCTTACTTCGAGACCTATTTGTGTACATATTTTGTGAATATATTTTGTAGATACAGTTGTGCCATGCCTTTATTTACAGTGTCGGGGAAACATCGTTGTTGCTTACACTCATCGTTGTTTTCAAATGTTATTTGTCACCGTACGAAGTGTGAGCATAGAATATTCTTATTATTGCATTGATGCAAATTTGCATATAGTCCAGCGTTCATTTTTAGCCTTTGGTTTTTGTCTTATATAAGAGGATATTTGAGGGGATATTGCAAGCATCTCAGTTATTGTATATTAGTATAGTTAACATACACCCATAAACTCTGACAGACAGTATCGAATTCGAGACCCGAAATGAGGTATCGAATCTTGAGTTCGATTCTTGGATAATCGTGTTCTCATGCATTGGTGTTTATTATAATGTGCCAGTATAGCATATCTCAAGTCCTATTGTGGTGTACATCTGTTGCATACACGAGAGCTCATAAATAAATGAACCAATTTTATATCCATAGAATAAAAAGGGGGCAAGGCTTGTGTTAAGAGTTTGGATGCATAAGAAGTGTATCTTTATGAGAGTACTTTTAATTCATATAAGGGATCATACAGGCGATATTGCCAGATTATATTAAGATGTTGGATCATGTTTGGAAAGCCCTTGCTTAATAGTCTGATGCACAAATGATTTAATTAAAGTAATGTTAATTTACATGGTACATTACGTTATGGTGAGATGACATGATACTTGATGTAATGAGCTCACAGTGTGGAATTTTCAATGAGTACAATACTGATTGTAGTGAGATCAGATCATAATTTTGCTTACGTGTTTGATCAAAGATGGATTAATTAATTTATGTAATTATTAATTTGAATAAGTTGTTAATGGTCTTTAATTGGATTGATATTTCCCAATCGGGATTCAATGATTTGATTGATCGCTTTGATCCACTTAATTAATCAAATTGATTATGTAATTAATTTAATTGATATCCAATTAATTTAAATTTTGATTTTGATCATTTTTTTATTCAATTTTGTTACTTTTGGAATCCGTTCGGATTGATTTTGATAATTTGTGATTTTGAGTAGGTTATTTTGGAGTTTTAAACTTATTTTGGATTTGCTTCAGAATTTCATGATTTATTAGTTTACTTTCAGCCGGCCTCTCACCGCTGGGTCCGTGGTTCAAATCCCGGTCACTCCATGTGAGATCTGTGCTGGACAAAACGGAGGCAGACAGGTTTTTCTCCGGGTACTCCGGTTTTCCCTGTCACAATTTCATTCCAGCAACACTCTCCACTATCATTTCATTTCATCTGTCATTCATTTAATCATTGCCCCAGAGGAGTGCGTCAGGCCTCGGCAGCCGGCACAGTCCATATCCTCGCCGCTAGATGAGGGCTTCATTCATTCCATTCCTGACCCGGTCGGAGACTGGAAGCAGGCTGTGGATTTTCATTTTCATTAGTTTACTTTCACCTTAATTCATTTCTCGTTAAGATTTTGATTTTCTTATTTGGATATTTTGTTTTACTCTTTCTTTTTTTGGTTTGTATTTGTTTATTTAGTGTTAATAAAGTTTGCTTTCCTTTTATTTGAATTCTGTGTGTGATGATTCATTGATCAGCCCTATCGATCTTCCAAATGGTGTATGCCAGGACAGTTGTTAGCTTCAAGTAGGAACGCTCCGCCCCCGAGGAATGAATCCTGTCCTGAAGGTCCTATGTTCAAAAGGGTACATAGGGCATGGGTAGATTGTTATCTATCCTTTCGTCGAATTTCTTTTATTTATGGAAGATCATAGTGGTTAACACACACAGACGCATTCGGGTGACCTGCATACTATGATTTATTGTGTGATGCCTATTCGTACGGCATGGTAGATGCGTTTGAGCTTCATGCATCCGTATGGGGTTGATATCCCGAAGTATCCCCGACGGCATTAGCTGCCCCGGCGGGAATCCCAATCTAGGGATAATCCCGCGAAACCCGGCCATCCCTGGTGGAGTGGCCGAACCGTGGCGCCCAACGTGATAGGGGCAGATGCTTGAAGCATTCGTGGATCTCAATCAATTAACAGTTACTGTGTTTCAGAATTATTGCTATTTTAACATTTTAATTACACAGTAAGCTGAATAAAACCCTTTAAAGTTTCGATATTGAGTTTCCATGAGGGACTCATAGAGCCTTATTTGGTGAGGTTTACGGAAGGCATTAATTTCTTTGTAAAATTGATGTTTTTCAAGAGTTCACGAAATTTTGTTGTTGTATACGGGGATTAGATTTTTTTTTACTTTATTAACACTGCGCGATTAATTACTTAAATTCAAGAGAGGAGGATATTGTTTGGTTGAAACAGATACTCATTGAAGGATTCACATGAAGGATTGAGATGTGCTATGCATTTGTGTAGTTGTAGTCGTTGTTCGGCATGGGTCGGTGCAGCTCCGTTTATTTACATTGATTGTAATGGCGTCTTTAGAAGACATTAAGGCTCTGATGGAGCAGATGAGTGGAGAACAATTAGCACAGTTAGCACAACAGGGAGCGCAATTAACAGAACAGATAGCGCAGTTGAAGGTTGACAACCAAGAACAGTTAGCACAACAGGGAGCGCAATTAACAGAACAGATAGCGCAGTTGAAGGTTGAAAATCAAGAACAGTTAACACAACAGGGAGCGCAATTAAGAAACGACATTCAAGAACAGATAACACAACAGGGGGCTTACTTGACACAACAATTAGGTCAGTTGAGGGTTGACAATGAGACACAATTCGATGACATTAGGTCGGAAATGAGTCGAATAAGTCGCACCTGCGAACAAAACAATGTGCAAATGCGAGAACACAGGGCTGCAATTGAGAGTCAGGTCGATAGTCTTACCCAGAGAATAACAGCTTTGGAAATCGGTACACAGGCACAGATATCCACAGTTGAGAAGGGATTCGTTGCTGCACGAGCAGACATTGATGAGTTACAAGACGGCCATATGGAAACATCAACTAGAATCGAATCAGTTGAGACTGACGTTTCCAAGTTCAAAGAAGAAGTCAAAGAAACCTGGCGAGTGATAAGAGAGGAATTAAAGGAATGTCAGGAAGGAAAGGGTGAGGCATGGATTCAGGATAGAGAAGATCTCAGGAGAGACAGGGAGATGGCATACGAGGACCTTCGTAAGGAAATTAAGGAAGAAAATAAGAACATGTTGCGAGAATTTGGGGAAGATAAAAAGAGACGTCACAGAGTGGAAATGGATCTGTTATCTCGACTCGAGAAACAGGAGAATAAGCAGGCCAAAAATGAAGTAAAGATTTCGATACAAGATAGAGCCATAACTGACCTACAGATGGGGACGGTCAGACCAGCAACAGAGACCCATAGAGCGGATAAAATAGGATTCCAGGAACAGCTCAACCTCGGAGATGATGGGAGGCCCTATAGTCCTGAATTTCGAGACATAAGAGGACAGACGTCAACGCCAGTGGAGCAAAACGTGACTACTCAAGTGGTGCAAGTCATCCGGATGAATGACGATCGGCCAAATAAATTTTCTGGCACAACAAACGTCACGCCAAAAGGTTTTCTCCGGGAGGTAATGGAGTATATAAAGGAGACCAAGGTTCCTGAAGACCGTCAGCTAAGAACAGTGGAAAAGCTTCTGACTGGTAACGCTCTACAGTGGTTCAGGAGTTTCCGTTACACATTCAACACCATGGAGGAATTCCGGGAAGTATTTTTAAAGAAGTACTGGAGCTTATCAGCTCAACAGAATTTGCGGGCTGAGTTGTACGCTCGTCGATACAGTACGACATCCCCAACGAAATACTCTGAGTATTTCATAACCCAATTGCATAGGATGAAGGAACTTGACATGCCACCGTCGGAGGAGGAAATGGTAACAGCAATTGAAAAACAGCTACCACTTGCGGTACAACAGATCATGGCGACGGCAGATGTAAAAACCGCGGTGCGTGCAGAGGAAATACTTCGCCATTTGGATGAAACCACGGTGCACAGTCCGCAACGCACACATCGGACAGTAGAAAACGTCAATTCGGCTGAAATCTCGGAGCCACTTTGTAAACGACGAAAAGGAATGAATGCTGACGCCATGGAAAAACAAACGAGATGGGAACAACAAGGACGCCAGAATCCTGGATATGGAACCCAACAGCCTGAGATGCCTCAGAATGCTGGATGGAGACGCGAATGGAAATACAGCGGAACATGGAGAGCGGATAGAGGAACATCTAGGCCCAACCCTTGGAGAGGAAGAGGTTTCTGGAGAGGCAGATCCTCATGGACTCGAGGAGGAAGACCATGGCAAAATCGGAGGCCGCATCCATCGCATCAAGAAGAGATGGAACGATGGCATCGAGGAACACAAAGATACCTGGATGAGCTCCAAGCCCAAGATTTATGGAAGGAAGAAGAAGAGGATAAGTGGACGAGAGGTATGGAAGCGAGGCAGAATCCGGACGTAGTGGAAACTGGGGCCGAAAGTCTAGAATTTCAGGCTAGCCAGAGGTCTAGAGGACAAAACACTAGGGAAGCGTCCCAAGATTTAAAAAAACGTCAATTTTAGGCCATCAGGACGATGCAGACAATCTAAATGGGTCGTATAGATACATGGTTGTCGCTCAGATAAGTGACTGGGTGGTGAAAGAAGAGGAATTGACCGAGGATCTAAAGGGGCCAGAAATCAAAGTTATTAGAGAATTACCGGTCATACATGCCCGAGTAGGAGGCTTAACTCTCAAATGCATGGTGGATACAGGAGCTAGCATTAGCATAGTCTCACAAGCATTGGTGAATGAGTTGGGAAAGCATTTTAAGATCCCAATCTTGCCCCTGTCCAATGTCAAAATTAAAGGTATCATTCCAGACAAATCCACCACATGCAAATTTCAAACTTTTCTAGATATTGACGTGCAAGGGTACAGCATGCCACACCCATTCCTCATAATGAGCAAAGTAAGTTATAATGTCATCTTAGGGGCAGACTTTATTCGGGAATATGGTGCCGTCATTGATTTGGCCAATAGAATCATCCAATTTAAAATTGTGGACGAGGACCGTGCCATGAAGATCCCGTTGAATCCGGACGTTCCCAGAAATTCGGAAGAGATATGGATGGTGCAGAGTTGCAGCAGGTTGAATCAACGGCTCAATGACATTGACGACGAATTAATAAGACCCGAGATATGGACCACGACCACAGAGGATGAGGTCGAAGGGCTTGAGGCGAAATTTGCAGAGAAAATGCAAGAGGCAAAAATTAGTGATGACGATCGGATAAAGCTGGGGGAGATATTGAAACGGCATCGACAAGTTTTTGATTCTAAGCCCGGGAGGATCAAAGGGTTTAAATATGCGATGCAAATTAATGACTGGTCACCTTTCAAGAAAAAGGCATACCCTGTTGCTGAAAAATACGTCAAAGAAGTTGCCGCGACTCTGAAGAAGATGGAAGAAGGAGGTGTGATCGCCAAGATGGCTACTCCTTTTGTGAACCCCTTGGTGGTAGTTTTGAAACCCAACGGGACAGTGCGAGTCTGTTTGGACGCACGAGAAATAAACGAGAGATTGATCCCAGAATATGATCAGGCTCCACCAATCAAGGAGATAATCCGAAAGTTCGGGAACAAGGTCTATTTCAGTTCAATTGACTTAACGAGTAGTTACCATCACCTGGAGTTGGATGAAAGATCACAATTGCTCACAGGGTTTCTGTTTGATCAGCAGACCTATGTATTTCAGAGGTTACCATTTGGCATTAAGACGGCCGGGTCGGCGTTAATCAGGGCTCTCGAGCGTAATCTGACGCCAGAAGTCAAGAGCATAACCACCCGATACGTGGACGACATCTTACTGGCTTCTGAAGATTTGGATGAACACTTATCAAACTTGGAGAAGTTATTAGCTAACCTCGAACAGGCAAATTTCAAAATCAACATTGAGAAGTCTCATTTTTGCCAAAGAGAAGTCTTATATTTGGGTCATGTTATTGATGGTGAAGGTATCAGCCCGAATCCAGCTAAATTGGAAGCAATTCGGAACTTCCCGAAGCCTACGAGAGTGAAGCATGTTCGCCAATTTTTGGGCATATGTAACTTCTTCGCTGATCATTGTCCGGGGTATACAGAGATAATGGCTCCACTCCAAAATATGCTGCACAAGAACAACCGATGGGCATGGAATGATGAATGCGATAGCGCTTTTAGGAAGGCCAAGGAATTATTAACCGGAAGCATTAAGTTGGGTTACCCTGATTTTACACGTCAGTTCATCATACAAACTGACGCATCACAAATTGGAGTCGGTGCGATGTTATACCAGGAAGACCCGGAAAATCCTCAGACTAAAACTTACCTAGCTTTCGCAAGTCGCAAATTGAGGACACATGGGATGAATTATACTATCACAGAGCGAGAGTTGTTGTCTATAATATTCGCTCTACAACAGTGGAGAAAAATTGTGTATGGATTCAAAATTCTCATCAGAACAGACCATAGAAGCCTGGTTTTTCTATTGAAAACGCCGATGGCAGGAGAAAGGGTCAACAGGTGGTCGCTGTACGTCCAGCAGTTTGACATCACCATTGAGCACTATCCGGGAAGACTCAACCTAATACCGGATATTCTAAGCCGAAATCCAGATCAAGAGGATCAGATTGAGTATGTGAACCAAATTGAACTCACCCGGTCAGATCAAGAATTTTTGGAAAAATTAGGGGGTATCAAAATTGAACAAGAGAAGGATCCTTGGATGAACATGATCATAAATTACTTCAAGAAAAAGTTACAACCTGGAACTCCCGCATTCATCGAGGCAGAGAAAATTTCTGATAATTATATGTGGTATAACGAATTGTTACACAAGTTCGTAGACGCAGATCGTACCAAATTGAGGATTATGGTGCCGCCCTCATTGCAAAAAGGGTTGGTGTGGCACGCACATCGTATTTCAGGTCATGGTGGAATTGACAAAACTAGCGCTTTAATCCAGGAGACATTTGTGTGGCCGAAGTTACGTGACACCACCCAAAGAACACTAAAGACGTGTGACCAATGTCAAAGAGTGAAGCCCAACTCGTTTTTGATGAAACAGTATCCGAAACCATTATTGCCTCAAAAGCCGTGTGAGCTCATCGCCATGGATGGATACGGTCCATTGCCCAAAGGCAGAAGGGGATGTAAATACATCTTGGTCAGCATAGACGTATTTTCGAAATACGTGGTCTAATGCCCTCTTCAGAAGATGAATACCCGTCAGGTTTTGAACCGAATCAAAGCTAAAGTAATTCCCACGTTTGGAGAGATAGAATTTTGCCTCACGGACCACGGAAGTTATTTCACCAGCGCCGAATTTAGACGGGAAATGACAAGGTTGAATATTCGACACGTCCTAAGCTCTGTTCGTCACCCGGAGGGAAATCCGTCGGAACGAATTATGAGAGAAATTGCCAAGTTCTGTCGAATATACTGTCCACAACAACACTGGAAATGGGTGGATGTATTGCCGATAATCGAGTCGTGTATCAATAATACCATACACGAAAGCACGGGTCGGATTCCCGCGGTTGTGCATTTCAACCGACACCCTGATCGACCATGGAATAATGTTGTACCGTGTCCGGTAGACGCCAGACTGAGCCATGAGTTAGTGATCAGAGACACAGCGTCATATTTGAAGAAACAGGCTGAGCGCCGTTTAAGAAGGGTGAGGAATAGGAGGTTTCATCGACCACTTGAATTGGAAGAACTGGTGCTCGTGAAGAAGCCGGCAACATCTGATCCTCAGGCACGAGTATATGCTAAATTTTGTGAGTTGTTCCATGGACCGTACAAGATTACCAAGGTGATTGGGAACAATGCGTACAAGGTCAAACATCGGGAAACAGGAGTGGAAGCAATCTACAACGCTCAGAATCTGAAGGTTTATTACCCAATGGAAGAAGAAGATACGGGCCAACAAGTTAATGTTATTGAGGAAGAGAAGGAATGATCGGAAGGTCAGCGTACTCAACATTTAAACGATGCATGACAGAGTAACTATTAAGAAGGGAGATGAAGTTAATAAATCTCGAAAAACCATCACATCCTGTAGATAGTTTTTCGAAACCCAAGGAGGGGGAAGATGCGCCCTTATCCTATAGGCCCCAGGCTAAGTTCGCATGGTTCTTCGTCATGCAGAGTGTATATCGTTTAAATGAGTTTCAAATTACAGAGGAGATGGAAACCGGATTGCATATTATTTAATCATGGCAAGCGCCCGATCTGGGTTGGAAGTCGAGCTCATGTACGTCGCAGACAGTACCAGCGACGTATTGCCTAAAGTTTGCCAATACAGCGAAGTCTAGAACATATTTCTATGCTACGCATTGGCCAGAGCAGGTGCAACATTCCAAGGACTTCTTGGGGAGCTGACCTCAATAATTTGTTCTCGTATGTTCTACGCTACGCCGCATGTTAGCAAAGCCCCGCCCCTAAATCACTAAATAAATAAATTGTGACAATACGATAACACCCAGGATCGAACCCTTAACGTCATTAAACCTGGAATATTCCTAAGATTTTTCACCAGTCATCAAACTGAATAGATCATCATGATATCATTAAATCGATGATCAAGGAAATTAGTTTCTTACGCCAACAGTCTGGGGTGGAGAGTTTGGTTGCGCTGGTAGGGATAGCGTCCATGTCGTCAGAAATAGTGCCAAGGGACGCAAGATGGATATTTATGGAAGCCACGATCGAACGTCGGTGACAATATGATAATAATACGGCCTTATTATCAATATCAATTTGCATATATTGTGAATATGGTGTGCGGTCTGAAAGAAGAGCTCCCGACAGCGTATGAAGATTAGTGTTGACCGCCGCCATGTGAAAGATATACCCCCGCACTCTCGTGGTCGCAGGAGTTAGTTGGCAGTAGTCTGGAGTAGTTTCGCGTGAGCAGTGCTGCGTAGTGAGTCAGAGTCCGGTTCGCTAGTTGGTTGGTGACAAACGGCGGGCGAGGAAGATCGTCGCATAACTACGGGCAGTTAGAAGTGGGAGCACGCCGAGCTAAAATAATATTGCACCACAATTTGTAAAGTACAAAGGGGACGATATTTAAAGAGACATAAATTATGTAAAATAAAGTATTCATATGCGGGAAAGCAATATATTCGCTCAAATTTGTATAGTAGACTTTCCACGCCAAGGGCAGAGACGGTGTTAGCAGACGCAGGAGTGAGGAAGACGTAGAAGGGCAATCGAGGTCCGAACCGGAGTCCAGTTGAACCGGCACGTCATCTACGAGCTCACCATTCGAAGGGAAATACGCGTAGAACCGGTCAACCCACGGCATCGTGAAGAAAGAACTAGTGAGATAGAAATACGTGTGGTTATATTGCGCAATCCCTGCAAAGTGTATAAAGTGTCTAGAATAATAAATTACGTGTTTATTAGGGTACTAGTATGTGATACCTTATGAAAGTGTCGATAATAGTTTGTGAAGAGAATCAAGTGAGACGCAGCGAAATTATGGTGAAGAATTAATCAGTGTAATAATGTATTCAATGATGATGTGTAATTGTGATATCATGTAGAGCCCTGGGGAGGAGCTGTGAAGGATCCCTGCTGAAAGGAATGACGGCAGCTGACAGGAGATCACGATGAGTACTAATCTTTGATTATATTAAGTCATTGTTTATGGGTGTATTCTTAGGATTATCATAGTTGTGTAAATAATATGTTAGTGATTAATTTTTGAAGTTAGATTTATTTTGCTTAGATATGTGCGCACGTGATGACGCGACGCTGTTGATTTATTTTGAGATGCTTGGCAGAAATAACGCTCACATGTCGTACATGTTGGATACCCTGGTAGGAATGTATGTTTATTTATTTGCTAAAGTATGTGTATTTCAGCCCAGGAAAAGACGGAAGAAGCCCAGAGTGAGGCATGTGGTTTTGGGTAAGAAAGAGAGAGAGAGATTCTAACATTCTTTTTTTTACGGACACAATAATAACACAAGTTATTAATAATAATAATGATATTAATAATAATAATAACACGAATAATGGAGGGGAATTTTTAATTCCGTAATGCTGGTATTTTGATTTCACACCTGGTGAGATATTTATTTAGCTAAGTTACGCCCTGGGAGTAAGCTAGGAACGTTACCTTTGCGTCTCCAATATATTTGCTCTAATCAGGTAAGATACGATTTGTGAGAGAGTGCACTGAACAACTGTCTGAGTGTTTTGGAACATGTATGAGCATTGGGTCGTGGTGATATGTAGAAATGTTATGATAAAGGCATGCAAAGTATGGTATTGGGATGGTCCCATGTCATTTCAGGTAAGCTACGACGAATGAAAGAAAAAGAAAATGGTAAGGATTATGAAATATGTGCAGTTAGGCTGTAGCGGACATCGCCATGTGTCCCATGATGTCGCCAACTGAAAATAAAAAGGTAAGAAGTGTGTATTGAGGCATGCCATAAGATAAGAGGTAAAGCCGAACGGCGCTTGTAATTATTTGAGTGAAATGATGAACCACGATTGGGTATGTTCCAAAGTTTATACTACGCTCAGCTTCGAACAGGAGACCACTAGGCTTACGAGACTAGCTGCTCGTATTTTTTTTTCATTTCGCTTAGTTGGTGCGAGATTAATAGGATGCTGTTGGTTACCACTGGGTGTGTTGGCTCAACACATGTTTGTCCTAGGCCAAGGTCATTTGACGTTTCCCCTTTCATTTTGGATAACGGTATTTCCGTCACTCCGCTCTTGGCCGTGCAGAGAGCCGAGCTTTTAATAAATCATAGGTTTCCTGTACCGAGTTTAAGTCTGTGTTTGTTGAGCACATTTTTGAACTGATAATAATAATAATTATATAATCAATGGATTCTGTAAAAGGGTACGAATATCCATTGACCTTTCGCGTCCTAGCGTCATTGCAAACTAACATCACTGTGGGAATAATATTGGATAATACTAATAATAATAATGATAATAATAATAATAATGATAGTTATGTGATTAATTTGATAATGGTGTTCTACGGAAGGGTGCAGGTATTCATTAACCATTTGAGGTAGAAGTGTATTCTCTCTCTGATACTAGCGACGGTTGCAGATATGCCATGCCCGAAACAGGTAAGTCGAGGTCCTTACTTCGAGACCTATTTGTGTACATATTTTGTGAATATATTTTGTAGATACAGTTGTGCCATGCCTTTATTTACAGTGTCGGGGAAACATCGTTGTTGCTTACACTCATCGTTGTTTTCAAATGTTATTTGTCACCGTACGAAGTGTGAGCATAGAATATTCTTATTATTGCATTGATGCAAATTTGCATATAGTCCAGCGTTCATTTTTAGCCTTTGGTTTTTGTCTTATATAAGAGGATATTTGAGGGGATATTGCAAGCATCTCAGTTATTGTATATTAGTATAGTTAACATACACCCATAAACTCTGACAGACAGTATCGAATTCGAGACCCGAAATGAGGTATCGAATCTTGAGTTCGATTCTTGGATAATCGTGTTCTCATGCATTGGTGTTTATTATAATGTGCCAGTATAGCATATCTCAAGTCCTATTGTGGTGTACATCTGTTGCATACACGAGAGCTCATAAATAAATGTACCAATTTTATATCCATAGAATAAAAAGGGGGCAAGGCTTGTGTTAAGAGTTTGGATGCATAAGAAGTGTATCTTTATGAGAGTACTTTTAATTCATATAAGGGATCATACAGGCGATATTGCCAGATTATATTAAGATGTTGGATCATGTTTGGAAAGCCCTTGCTTAATAGTGTGATGCACAAATGATTTAATTAAAGTAATGTTAATTTACATGGTACATTACGTTATGGTGAGATGACATGATACTTGATGTAATGAGCTCACAGTGTGGAATTTTCAATGAGTACAATACTGATTGTAGTGAGATCAGATCATAATTTTGCTTACGTGTTTGATCAAAGATGGATTAATTAATTTATGTAATTATTAATTTGAATAAGTTGTTAATGGTCTTTAATTGGATTGATATTTCCCAATCGGGATTCAATGATTTGATTGATCGCTTTGATCCACTTAATTAATCAAATTGATTATGTAATTAATTTAATTGATATCCAATTAATTTAAATTTTGATTTTGATCATTTTTTTATTCAATTTTGTTACTTTTTGAATCCGTTCGGATTGATTTTGATAATTTGTGATTTTGAGTAGGTTATTTTGGAGTTTTAAACTTATTTTGGATTTGCTTCAGAATTTCATGATTTATTAGTTTACTTTCACCTTAATTCATTTCTCGTTAAGATTTTGATTTTCTTATTTGGATATTTTGTTTTACTCTTTCTTTTTTTGGTTTGTATTTGTTTATTTAGTGTTAATAAAGTTTGCTTTCCTTTTATTTGAATTCTGTGTGTGATGATTCATTGATCAGCCCTATCGATCTTCCAAATGGTGTATGCCAGGACAGTTGTTAGCTTCAAGTAGGAACGCTCCGCCCCCGAGGAATGAATCCTGTCCTGAAGGTCCTATGTTCAAAAGGGTACAATATATTGGCCATATGTATTACTAATAAAGGAAGTACATGTAAAACAAATAAAAACTAATGTTAAATTCTGAAAAAGTGAGAGGATTGGGATGTTCTTTCCGTTTCCATCAAAAATAGAGACCTCAGTTTCTCGTGTTACATTCCGCTTTATTTGAAATTAATTTCAACTGATCTGCAGTGACGATGCCTGGCCACCTGAATGCGCCATAAACTAATTTTCGGAAAAAATGGACTTACCCCGTTCTTTCCGTGGGGTCTTCAATTGGCTTCCATATACAGTCGAACTTCGATATATCGAAGCGCTTTCGGAAATAAAAATTACTTCGAGTTATCGAAAATTCGATATATTGATGTACATGAAACAATGGGGTTTTATTATCATAAATACATACTGGGTGAGTTAGCCGTGGTCGTTACGGCTTGGCTGCAGGCAATAGCTCACATCCGGGAGGCGAGGAGGTTCGAATCCCCCCACCGGCAACTTTGAGGATGGTCTTCTGTGGTTTCCCATCTTCCTTCCCATCTTCCCAAACTAAAGGTAAATCCTTGCGCGGATATGCGCGAAATGTTTCGCCATGCGGATATAGTTTGCATGGCTCTGGGGATAGCGGATAAGTTGCGGATAATGTTTGGAGTAAATTTGCGGATAGTTTTTAGTATACAATCTTGAACTGCTTTCTTTTTTTTTAAATAATTTTAGTTTTTGCTAAGATGTTCGTCTTTCAAGTATCTTGCTATTTCCCTATTTTGGTTGGTGGTTGGTTCCTCAGTTTAGGGGCTGCGATAACGCGGTCATGTAGCCCCGTGTACTTTGGGTGTGTGTAGAATCTGTCTGATAACCGGTGTTAATTGTGATGACTGTATTAGTGTGCGTATCTGTTTTAATTCAAGTAAGGACTGCAGACGATCAATTTTCAAGTAGTTCCTACTTTTGCCTCCAAACGCCACCGTCAGCGACCAACTAGTTCAGAAATTAGTTACCAGATGCCACCATAGTCGGCTCCTGATGACGAACGTAGGAACCTAAGAACGTTAGTAAAATGTTTAACCTATATTAATTTAGCTTCACACAGGTGTAATTAGTGGAAGGTCCTTTAACATGCCATAAATCTTTGACATGGGACCGCCGGTTTTACTTCCCCTTCGAAGGAAGACATACTGAGGGATTTTTAACGTTCTTAAAAAATCCGACGACTTCGGCCGGGTTTGAACCCGCGATCTTGGGCATAGAAGCTTAGCATGCTACCAACTACGCCTCCGAAGCCACTATTTCCCTATTTTCTCTATTATTAAGAGAATAATAGAGAAGTATGAGAAGCCAGTCTTGGAAATACCTTGAATTAAGTTAGTGTTGACTTATGCAAAAAAGTCCTTTATATCTGCGCTTGCCTGCGTGGGTCTACGCGACGACTATGTAAGTGCTATAATTTAAGCAACCTGCCTTATAGACGGGCGGTAGTGAGAAGGGCGAATTTATGCAACCTGCCGTGCACACCTGTTCGACGGGTGGCAGTGAGAAGGATAAATGTTCCGTGGAATGGAATGGTCCTGAAAACCTCGTCACGGGTGACGAGACCTGGTGCCTGAGGTACGACCTCGAAGGCAAGCGTCCAAGTATGGAGTATCGGCGTCCAGGGTCGCCAAAAGGCCATGAAGGGCCAGAGGTTTTCGGACATTTCGGACATCCAACGTAATGTGACGACCCAACTGAAGGCTATCCGTCAGGAAAACTAAGCCAGGACTTGTACAGCCGTTCCAAGAAGTGCATAACCATCCACGGGGATTACTTCGAAGGATAGTAACGGCTGTTTCAGGGAAGCCAACAATCCGTTCGGCGGGTGTACACAGAGGGTGTACACTGTGTAGAACTACGCCGGGAAATTAAAATTACTTCGAAATAGGCCTATAGAAGTTATTATAGAATTTCAGGTGTCTACCTTAGGTTCTAGGGTCTCAAGGGTCAGGGCGTATATAAGGGGGGTGCTGAGGAGGCTTCAGCCCCCCCCCCCGAAAAATAGCCAATAAAAATTAAGAAAGTGCTGCTTTGGTAAGAGCATAAAATAATTCTAAATTTGGTTGTACCCTAATCTTAACTTATCGGCTAAGTTATAAACAATATTAAAATTGAAATTATACTAACTCGTGGTGTAGTGGGTAGCATTCTTCGCTGCCGCCCCAGAGATTTGTATTGCCAGTAATAATTGTAGGCTATATAGACTTTGAATCTTATCTAAAATAATTACACAAAGTTATATGCTCGAAGGTATTGGTTGATATTTCTGGGTATTTTGCAGTGACAATCCCCTGAGAATACTCAACTTTTTCCAGGATAGTCAGCCCCCCCCCCCCGATTTTTTAGCCTATTTTCAATCTTGAAAAAATAGGCTTATGAGATCACCTTTTGTCCGTGTGTGTGTACGTGTGTGTGTGTGATGTGCGTGTGTGTGTGTCCCTAATAAAATCTAAACGGCTGTAGCGATTTCAATGAAACTCGGTAAGTTCATAGCACTATTCCGGGCGACCCCGACCGTGCCCTTCAAATTTTGTTACTTCTCACCAATCCAACATGGCGGCTGTGCGAAATATTTCACCAGCATTCAATATCTCCGAAACTATTCCGAATATCACCCTGGAATTTATTACGGTCATAAAGGGAACTACTAGAAGTTCACCTATGTGACTTATGAAAAACTGGTAACTACAAAACCAACATGGCGGCCACGCGAATTTGCGACTTTTAAATAGACGTTTCTCGCGATTTAACTAACCAAACGCAATAAAACTTGGTACAGTATATGTTTATACAGATTATAATGCACCGACAACTAACTTCGTTCATTTGGTTACATAACCACAAGATGGCGGATGTGCGAAATATTTCACCGGCATTCTATGTCTCTGAAACAATTAGCGGTATCACCCTTAAATTTTGTACGAAGATAAAGGGCGCTACTGGAAGTTCATCTATAAGACTTTCAAAACCCGGTTGACTACAAAACGAACATAGCGGCCAAGCGAATTTGAAAATTTTAAATAGACCTTTCCCGCTCTTTAATGTTCCTAACGCAATGAAATATGGTTCAGGAAATTTTTATACACATTGTAATTCACTGGTATCTAATTTAGTTAAATTGTTTACATAATCTCAAGATGGCGGCTGTGCGAATTTTAAAATTAAGTTTTTTTTAATTTCTGGTGTCGTAATCATGCGATCGAAGTGAAAGTTTGAATAATGAACCTACGCAATAATTTTCATTTAATGGTACATGACTCTATGGACTATACATTTAACAATCCAACATGGCGACCATCCGAAATATTTAGACGGCTCTGAATATCTACGAATCAATTATAGCAATCAAACTGAATTTTTATCTGTTCATAGGGGATATGAACTTAAGTTCACCTATAGGACTTTAAATAACCTGGTGATAACAAATCCAACATGGCGGCGATGCGAATGATAAATATTCACATGGACGTTTCTCGCAATTTAACCATCCGAGCGCAGTGAAACTTGGTACAGTAAATCTTTATACGAATGTTAATCCACTGGCATCTAATTTATTTCAATTGTTTCCATAACCACAAGATGGCAGCTGTGCGAAATTTTAAAATATCCTTGTTACTTCTTGTGTCCTAATCATGCGATTGAAGTTTGAATGCTACGCGTACACAATAATCTTCATGTAACAGTACATAACTCTAGGACCTACATAAATAAAATCCAACATGGCGACCATCCGAAATATTTAGTCGGTTCTCAATATCTACGAATCTACTACAGCAATCTAACTGAAATTTTGTATGTCGATAGTGGCAGTTAACATAAGTAGGATATATGAAAATAGGCTGTATACTTCTTCACGGAACTACTTGTTTTCTATATACGCCCCTGTCAAGGGTGACTGCTTTAAAGAGGAGGTATCAGTAATGGAACAAGAGAACTAGAGAGCTTTTTGCTTTGCTCGCCCAAGGCAAATAAATGGATGTCCTTGTCTGAATGGAGTCTCCTCAGTCATCAATAACGTGCTATCTCTATTTTTCATACGCACTTGTCCCTTTATATCCAGGCCTGTTCCGTCAATCACGGCCTTGAATTGTGGTTTGTATGACGTCACAGTGGCTTGTACGAACAATCTAGTGATATTACCAGCATCGGAGACAGGATTAAGTTAGTTATTAGTTAGTTATTGAGGTTTCAAGGGGCGGAACTACGAGGTTATCTGCCCTAGACAGGATTAATATATCATAGACAGACCTGATCTTTTCAAGAAATTTTAGTGTAAAAAATATAATTAAGTGACGCAAGTCTCACGGTGGCGGTATTTGTTATTTTAAGGGGCGGAACAGCGAGGTTACCTGCCCCTACAATTATGTCGTGGACCTCAAATACTCTAATATTGTTGGGATCGGAAGAGAACAAGAGTTGACCAAGGGAGGTTGACAGGAAATATGAAAGAGAAGACCATCTCGTGGTGTAGTGGCTAGCATACTTGGCTGTCGCCCCGGAGGTCCCTCAATCTGGTGAGGTAAAACTGAGAAGAGTTGGGTTCGATTCCCACCTCAGCCATCATGGAAGTGGTTTTCAGTGGTTTTCCAATCTTGCTCCAGGTGAATGCCTCCTAACTTAAGGCCACGGCCACCTCGTTCCCAATCCTTACCAGGATTCGAAATATACACACATAATACATACACCACAGTAATACAGGTTATCAGACAAAATTACACACACGCAAGTACACGGGGGTAAATATCCACGAATTCAAAGTACCTCAAATGAAACTACAACTAAGGAGAAGAGCCCGTCACAAGTAAGTGGAAACAATGCAGGACTTAGCTGGAGTCTCGTCTGGTAACACAGGTTGATCTCAAAACGGATTTTATTATATTCTGTGTCCACGTTTCCTTAATTTTTTAACTTAGAATAAAATACTGTAATTCCATAAAAATAGTAAACTTAAATATTAAAAGGTTTGCTTTCTCTGAACCATCGTAGTTGCTCGATAAAATGCAGGTCTTCCGTGTATGGTTTTCCGCTAACTAGGTGGTTTCCAAGCTGAGCCACGGAGATCACTTCCTGAGAATGACGTCACAAAGCACGGAACCTAATGACAGTATGAAGGTGACGTGATAATGCTGTGATTTATCCGTTAGACTTTCACCTGAAACGCCGAAGCTCATGTCCCGGTAACTGAAGGATGTAATTTCTGCTGGAATAATCACGTGACGTTCGAAAGGACAACTGTCTTTAAAATGCTGACTAAAACTTGAATGAGCCTAGTGACCACAAATAATTGGTTTAATCTGAAGTTTCTACTCTGCAGTATGAAACCATTAACGACGGGTATGCAATCCAAATATAGCTTGTAAACACACAAGCTAATACTCGTATATCAACGGTCACGTTAAACTACAAGCTTCCTAATACTCGTATATGGACTGAGATCTGGTTTGGCTGACACAGCAGACATTTCGTTCGCCTCACTTTTCATCTCTCATCCCTCTTGTTATGCAACCCAACTTACTTATCTGAGAGACACGAGGTATACAGTCAATTTTGTATTGACAATACATTTCCCTAAGTTGTAATCCAGTACAGATAGCATTTTGGCTTGCAAAAGGTGGAGTAATTTTGATTTTCAGCTGACTTCAATCAATTAATAACTGGTCCAGCTCCGTAGCCAATTGATTAGCGTACTAGGATGTGACCCGAAAGATTCCGGGTTGGATTCCCGTCTAGACCGTGGGGAATTTAACGCCCTAAAATCATTCTCCTGTCTGTGGAACTGAGTGATAGTGACGTCTTCATATAAAGAATTAATAATAATAATAATAATAATAATAATAATAATAATAATAATAATAAATATATATATACACCAAAGACTGCAATTTATAATCAGCCCATTCATTTAGGGACTTCAGACATTTTGGTTATTAGTTCCGTGCCCTTTGGTGTGGGTTTATGGAATTCGATCTTATTGAGATGCTGATGACCAAAGCAGTGTGTGTAACTGCGATTATTAGAGACTAGAACAGGCCTTGTCAATTACATTTTCCTGAGGGCCACATAGATTAATTTTACGATTATTTAAGATACTCGGGGGACCGGAAGTGAAAAAAGATGTTCAGTAAAGAACAAATAGCCTACTTTATCCTAAATACATGGGTATTGTTGAAATACAACGTGCTATAGGGATAGCAAACATGAATATGAGGTGCCCTTTGCTAGTGCTACCTCTGTAAAAAAATTCATTCGATTCGGTTTCACCGTGTTTGAATTGATCTGGTGAATGGATTTGCACACATACATGGCCGCTATTTGCAAACTATTGGGCTGATGACCTTGTAGTCAGTCATAAGATGCTTTCCACAAAAAGGCATGTTGTTGCAAAATCCGGTAGAGATCAAATTATTAGGATGGTCGAAATTTGATTTAAGCTTTTAAAATTTGGGTGGCCGTCATTCCCGTCAAGATGGCGGCGATATAAAACATGACACTGAGGTGCCTTTCGCTAGTGCTACCTCTGTACCAAATTTCGTTCAATTCGGTTTCACCGTGTTTGAATTGATCTGGGGAATGGATTTGCACACATACATGGCCGCTATTTGCAAACTATTGGGCTGATGACCTTGTAGTCAGTCATAAGATGCTTTCCACAAAAAGGCATGTTGTTGCAAAATCCGGTAGAGATCAAATTATTAGGATGGTCGAAATTTGATTTAAGCTTTTAAAATTTGGGTGGCCGTCATTCCGTTTCCGTCAAGATGGCGGCGATATAAAACATGCCACTGAGGTGCCTTTTGCTAGTGCTACCTCTGTACCAAATTTCGTTCAATTCGGTTTCACCGTGTTTGAATTGATCTGGGGGAATGGATTTGCACACATACATGGCCGCTATTTGCAAACTATTGGGCTGATGACCTTGTAGTCAGTCATAAGATGCTTTCCACAAAAAGGCATGTTGTTGCAAAATCCGGTAGAGATCAAATTATTAGGGTGGTCGAAATTTGATTTAAGCTTTTAAAATTTGGGTGGCCGTCATTCCGTTTCCGTCAAGATGGGGGCGATATAAAACATGACACTGAGGTGCCTTTTGCTAGTGCTACCTCTGTACCAAATTTCGTTCAATTCGGTTTCACCGTTTTTGAATTGATCTGGGGAATGGATTTGCACACATACATGGCCGCTATTTGCAAACTATTGGGCTGATGACCTTGTAGTCAGTCATAAGATGCTTTCCACAAAAAGGCATGTTGTTGCAAAATCCGGTAGAGATCAAATTATTAGGGTGGTGGAAATTTGATTTAAGCTTTTAAAATTTGGGTGACCGTCATTCCGTTTCCGTCAAGATGGCGGCGATATAAAACATGACACTGAGGTGCCTTTTGCTAGTGCTACCTCTGTACCAAATTTCGTTCAATTCGGTTTCACCGTGTTTGAATTGATAGGGGGAATCGATTTGCACACATACTTGGCCACCATCTGCAAACTATTGGGCTGATGATCTAGCAGTTTGGTCAGAATATGCTTCCCACATAAAGATTTGATGTTGCAAAATTTGGTAGAGACTAGATTATTAGGTTGGTCGTAATTACATTTTAGCCTTTAACATTTGGGTGGCCGCGATTACGTTTCCGTCAAGATGGCGGTGATATAAAACATGACACTGAGGTGGCCTTTTCTAGTGCTACCTCTGTACCAAATTTCGTTCCATTCGGTTTCACCGTGTTCGAATTAATAGGGGTAATCGATTTTGACACAAAGATGGCCGCCATCCGCAAGCTATTAGGCTAATGACCTATTAGATTTGTCAAAGGATGCTTTCTTCATAAAGGTATGTTGTTGCAAAATTTGGTAGAGATCGGATGATTAGGTTAGTCGTAATTTGATTTAAGCTTTGAACATTTGGGTGGTCGCCATTACGTTTCCGTCAAAACGGCGGCGATATAAAACATGACACAGGGGTGCCCTTTGCTAGTGCTACCTCTGTACCAAATTTCATTCCATTCGGTTTCACCATGTTCGAATTAATAGGGGCAATCGATTTTCACACAAAGATGGCCGCCATCCGCAAACTATTAGGCTGATGACCTATTAGTTTGGTCAAAGGATGCTGCCCCCATAAAGGTATGTTGTTGCAATATTTGGTAGAGATCGGATGATTAGGTTAGTCGTAATTTGATTTAAGCTTTGAACATTTGTGTGGCCGCCATTACGTTTCCGTCAAGATGGCGGCGATATAAAACATGACACTGAGGTGTCCTTTGCTAGTGCTACCTTTGTACCAAATTTCGTTCAATTTGCGCTCACCGTGTTCGAATTGATAGTGGGGGGGGACAGACATTCAGAGTACACACACACACACACACACATACACACACACAGACAGACACACTTTTTTCGCCCTGTAGTGATCTCATAAGTCTACTTTCATTTTTTGCAAAAATCGAAAGTAGGCTAAAAATATAGAATGCAGAATTTACTGTAGATCAAACATCTGAGCGAAGTCGGAATAGCAAATTATTCCGTCTTTAGAAAACTGGCAAATTTGAAAAAAGAAGGGATCTAACTGGTTCCTCAGTTTAGGGACTGCGACAACGTAGTCATGCAGCCCCGTGTACTTTGGGTGTGTGTAGAATCTGTCTGATAACCAGTGTTAATTGTGATGGCTGTATTAGTGTGTGCTATCTGTACTCAGGTAAGGACTGCAGACGATCAATTTCAAGTAATTCCTACTTTTGTTACCAAATGCTACCGTCAACGACACCTAGCTGCAAACTTGGCTACTAGCATGCCACCGCAATCAGAACCTGGCAACGAACGTTGGAACTTATAGAGCGTTAATCCTATCTAACCTAAAAATTTAGCTTCACGGAATTATAGTTAGTGGAAGGTTCTTTTACATGCCATAAATAGGGGGCGTGGTGGATCAGCGGTCTAGCTGTATGCCTCTCACCAAGGCGGTCCGGGATCGATTCCCGGTCATTGCATGTGAGATTTTCGAAGTGAAATGCCATGTCCTGTGGTTCAGATTCCACGTAAAAAGGAGGTCCCGTGGCTCATGATCTCGAGATTAACGGTCACGTTAAATTACAAGCTTCCTTACATGCCATAAATCTATGACATGGGCCCGTCAACCTTACTTCCCCTCCGAAGGAAGGAATACTGACGGATTTTTAACTCGCTTAAAGTTCGGCCGGGATTGAACCCGCGATTTTGGGCGTAGAAGCTCAGCATGCTACCAACTACGCCATCGAAGCCGCCGGATCTAACTAGTGAGAGTAACGTTTAGATCTAATAATTTTCTTTGAATGATCCAAACTTAATATTTCTTGCTTTCCATGGCAGGCCAGAAATCTCTCGGCGGATCGGATCTGTGCCGCGGGCTGCCTATTGAAAAGGCCTGGCCTTGAATTAGGGTAGATGTCCCTGGATTTAAAATAGGTACCATTCCGGCTTATGTGAGTGTGGTAAACCACGAAGAAAAGCCTCTCACAGGATGGCCACTATTACGGTTTCGAACGAACTCCAGCTACACAGCATTGTCATGTGGAGTACGTTTAGGCCCTCGGCTACTCTGGTGGGTAAATCGATCATAGGAAATACAGGTTTATTAGACCACATATTGTCCAGGTGTGTGAGCAAGTCCACATATCTAATTATTTGGAATGATTGTAATCCAACTTAACAGGGAGGTAGAATTACGTGGGCAGGTCTGTTCCCTAATATTCCCGTTTCAAGGGGGTCGGGATGAGATGAGCTGCATTTCTATGTAGTGTTCTTTTAATGGCCGAATGCCCTTCCTAACGCTAACTACATGAGAGGCGTTAATGTTTGAAATAAGTGAAACTGAATATTCAGAAGAAATAGAAACCAATTTTTCTGTAGCTAACATTGAATGCGCAATTAGGTCTTCCTTCTTTTGTTCTTTAACTTACACGTGAAAGTGTACGCTAATTGCCTACTTCCAGTTCCATAAGCGCCCTTTAATAAACTGTCAATCAACAAATGCCTGTCTTTGTCTCGGCCCTCGTCAATCAGCTTAGAATTCAGCTCTTAACTGAGCACTCCACAACTTACATTACTGACATAGTTCGGCAGCAGTCATTATGGCTTCGAAAGCAAGAGTTGTGCTTGATCTTAACACGAGAGTAAACGTGATACGGTAGGAGTTACATGTAAATATTATATTAAAGTTTTCCTCAGTATGTCCATTAAGTGCATGTCCAGGGTTTAATTATTGTAGCATAGATCTACCTCCGTTAACCGGCAAACTATCTTTAACGGAAAGAATTGCAAGTCCCGTTCGATTCTGTTGAAGGTATTTTTAAAGGCTCCTAGTTTAACACAACAAATGTCTTTCTCTACGTCTATTTTTCAGCGTTCTATCTATCATAGATGCTTTTCAGTCGGTCAACCCGATTGTGCCCAACTATTAGGCAGGACATACACTAGACATCTTTTCCCAAGTACACGGCGCTAAATAACCACGATGTCACAAAGCCCCTAAATGAATTAACAACAAATATTTAAACACCTTAACCTGAAAAATATATTACATTAAAAAAAATTGGCACACTTTTTGTACATTTTGTAAATCTGTACTTTTTGTGAACGTGTGATGATATTGGGTTTACGTCCCTTTTAACTACTGCAGTTTTTAAAGACGCCGGGATGCCGGAATTTTGACCCGAAGGGGATTTTTAACGTGTCAGTAAATATACTGACACGGCTCCCTCGCATTAGCGCACCGTCAAATACCATCTGACTGCGCCAGGATTTTTTAGGCTACTTTCGATTTTTGAAAAAAAAATGAAAGTAGACTGATGAGATCAACACAGGGCGAAACATTGTGTGTATTCTGAATGTCTGTCCACCCCTATCAATTCGAACACGGTGAAACAGAATTGAACGAAATTTGGTTCAGAGGTAGCACTAGCATAGGGCACCTCGGTGTCATGTTTCATATCGCTGCCATCTTGACGAAAACGTAATGGCGGCCACCCAAATGTTCAGAGCTTAATTCAAATTACGACCAACTTAATCATCTGATCTCTACCAATTTTTGCAACATTATACCTTTACGTATGAAGAATCTTTTGACCAAACTTCAAGGTCATCAGCCCAATAATTTACGGATGGTGGCCATGTATGTGTGCAAATCGATTCCCCCTATCTATTCAAACACGGTGAAACCGAATTGAACGAAATTTGGTACAGAGGTAGCACTTGCAAAAGGCAACTCAGTGTCATGTTTCATATCGTCGCCATGTTGTCGAAAACGTAATGGCGGCCAACCAAACGTTAAAAGCTTAAATAAAATTACGACCAACCTAATAATCTGATCTCTACCAAATTTTGCAACAACATACCTTTATGTGAGAAACGTTCTTTGACCAGGCTACAATGTCATCAGTCCAATAGTTTGCATATGGCGGCCATGTATGTGTGCAAATCGATTCACCATATCAATTCAAACACGGTGAAACCGAATTGAATGGAATTTTGTACAGAGGTAGCACTAGCAAAGGGCACCTAATATTCATGTTTAATATCCGAATAGCACGTTGTATTTCAACAAGCTACTACAACCAACATTCAATTATACTCCTTCAAAAGGACAAAGAGTTATAACATTACCCATGCATTTAGGAGAAAGTAGGCTATATGTTCTTTACTGAACATCTTGTTAATGTACAAAATGTGTGATGTAATTCAGTGATTTAGTATTTCTTTCAGATTAGGGTGTTTTAATAATTGTACTCCTCGGCGAATATAATAGGGTAATATAGTATCTATCCACCGACTGAAAATAATTCTATAGCTTCTGCTATTTTCTTTTCAGTCATGATCTTCCTAAGAATGCGGTCTCCCAATATCCTTAATAAGCTCTGAATAATGGATTATGCTAAACTATTCTTATGTGTTGTCAGCAACAACCGAAGAAGCCATCTCTGCCTTCGAGAGGAAGGTACTTCGAAATATTTATGGACCCGTTTTCAATGCCATAGAAGGCGAATGGGAACGAAGAACGAAGAATGACCTGTATCAGCGGTTTGGAATACCAAAAATTGGCCGAGTACTGGGACAGAAGAGGTTACAGTGGTTTGGCCATATCTTTCGAGCTGATGAATCCAAACAAATCCGAGTCCTTCATTCACAACCTGCTGGAAGATGCCCAAGGGGACGTCCGAGGACGCGATGGAAGGATCGAGTATTGACAATACTTCAGCAAGTGGAGCCGAATGCGGTGGAAGATGAAGCTAGGGACCGTCATCGTTGGAATGCTTCTGCTTTAGATACTGATTCCTTTATTATCACTAGGGCCCGGATGTTGACGCCGTAAAAAGTTTAAAAAATGCACTTAAATTTTTCAAAAATGACTATAACTTAATAAATGTCCTAAAAATTTGAAAAATGCACTATAAAATGGAAAAAATGATCTTATAATAATAAACTCACCAATTTTTCAAAAATTCAAAAAATGCACTATAAAATGGAGAAAATAATCTTATAATAATAAACTCACCATTATTTCAAAAATGACATCTTGCTCAAACTGAAAAGTCAATCAAAATTGATTTCTAGCGGTTAACAAAAGGTTTATGTTCACTTTAGTCTGAGTTGTATTGTACTACGCATGTCATTCTGATTTTGTCAAATGTAAATGATCTGCGATTATCAGCCAACAAGTTTTTATATCTCGAAAAGCTGCGTTCAACATCAATTGATGTACCTGAAGTGAGGAAGGTCGTTTGCTGCTAAATCCTCCTCAATCCCATCCATGCAGTAGTTTTCACCAGAAAGAATGTCTGAGATTTTGCATAATGTTTTATACCCGGTGTTTTGTCCAGTTTTGATACAATACCCGCAGCAATTTCGCAATGATTGTTGCTAAGACTAGTTTCCACCCGGTTGATTAAGGAAATGGAATCAATATTTCAAATTATCTTGTATCAGCTACTAACTTCCTCTTAATTCTGAGAGACTTAATTCCCTCATATAAAGCTGTGACATGACTAAATTGGAAAAAATGCTCTTAAAATGGAAAAATAGCAGAAAGAAAAATATGCAAAAAGATGCAAAATAAAAATGACATATATGATGACGTGTGGCCCGTCCGGAGTTTCTATGTACTTCAGCATTGTTTTAGACAGCTCATTGAAAAGATGACATGTCATCAACATCCGGGCCCTAATTATCACTTTTCTCTTCTTTTTCTTTCTTTTGTTTTTCTGCTCTAGGCCTTGAAAGCCCATAAGTGCAATACATGATGATGATATCTTTTTCAGGATTAGGGAACCACCCATTACAATTGGGTACAAACGGGTTGACCGACAGAAAATCATTAAATTTTGATTACTGAGGAAACACTGAACAATAGCTTCGAACACGATATTATATGGACTTATTTAGTTGTGCTTGAGATCACCTCGTGGTGTAGCGGCTAGCATTCTTAGTTGTCACCCCGGAGGTCTGAGTTTGAATCCCGGCTCTGCCGAGAAATTTCATTCTGGTCTGAGGGCTGGAACAGGGTACACTCGTGTAGTAAAACAGACAAGAGGTGGGCTCGATTACCATCTCAGTAATCTTGGAAGTTGTTTTACGTGTGGTTTACCACTTCTACTTCAGGCAAATGCCGGGATGGTTTCTAACTAAAGGCCACGGCTGCCTCCTTCCCAATTCTCATCTGAATTACAAATACACACACCAGTACAACCATCACAATTACACAGGATATCAGACAGATTTCACACACATCCAAGTACATGGGGCTACATGACCACGATGTTGCAAAGCCCTAAAACAACAACAACAGTTCGGCTTGGAAAGGGCAAGTAATGCGTCGAAGGAAATCGAACAATCGACCTACAAAGTTGCTGAGGACTAGCTATTGACATTGACAGGCGCGGATTCAGGAGGGGGGGTCACGGGGATCATGACCCCCCCAAACGGAGACCAAATGTTTTGCAAACTCAAAAAACGAAAACACAATAACCAGACAAATAAAACTTAACGAATTTTAACTGAAAAACAGGTTATTTCATTTTACGCAATACTGAAAATATCTTTATTGCAATTATTATGTTCTGTTACAACTGTACATATTTACAAATTTATACGTGTTATAAAAAAACGATTATTAATATAACAAAATCAACTCGTCTATTTTGTGATTACCGAATCGATGTTTATAGTGATGTCACGATGAATGTGCAGCAATGGACGGATAGGAATTTGGGGCTTTTTTCACACCAAAAAATTTTGCCAACGTCCAAACTGCATGCTTGGTTGGCAATTTAAGCTGTGATTTTCTCCCTTTGTCGGTACCAACTCGACTTGCCGAAACTGTAACGTACCTTGATACTTTTCTCGAAGCTCAATGTAAAAGTCGCAAAACACGCCTTTGCAATTTGTACGAATATTTTTGGTGCTCTAAACGCATCAAATTTCTATCCATGTACGTTGCAAAAAAAAAAAGGTCTGGCGTTTTTAGTGATACCATTTTTCTTAACAGTTTCGATTCTCTGACCCCCCCCCCCCCCGCCAAAGCCAAACTCTAGATCCGTGCCTGGACATTCAACTATTTAACATAATAATGCGAAACAAACTTTGGTTCCTCGCTTCGTTGGAACCGCCAGCTTGGCTTGCGCGTCATCCAGCCAATAGGAACACACCGCGTTCTCATCACAGTAGTTGGTTAGTTTATATCACGCTAGATGGCAGTGTCGTGTACTTCAGTTCCAGAACTCCGAACTCTGTTCATGAATGAATGGATTTTCGGCTGGTCTGTTTACAATTGTCACGTGACCTAATCTTGTGGGAGGATATACTACTCCCACTGACGTCAGCTGACTGGTAATCAGATCCTGGGTGTGACTTATCGACAAATCACCATTGATGTAGTCCGAGTAATGTCAATGGGCTTTATTACCTCTTTGTGTAGAAGCGTCTTTCGTTGTTTCATTTGAGGGGCTTAGACATCGTGTTCATTATAGCCCCGTGTGCTAGGCTGTGTGAAGAATTTGTCTGATAACCTGCTTTATTGTGGTGTCCGTAGTAATGTATGTATTTGTAACTTAGAGTAGGATTTTGGAAGGAGGAAGCCGTGGCTTTAAGTTACGAACCATAACATTTGCCTGAAGTAAGGGCGGGGAAACCGCGGGAAACCACTTTCTGAGGTGGGAATCGAACCTATTTCTTCTCAGTTTTGCCTCACTGGTAGTTTTAGCACTCAGAGCAAAATTAAATTTCTTAGCATAACCGGGAATTGAACCTGGACCTCCGGGGAGACAGCAAAGTATGCTAGCCACTACACCACGAGGTGGCCGTACAGACATTCAGGCTGTCTTCTGTGGTCTCGGGGTACGCATTGAGACTCATTATCTAAGGGTCCGGGGTTCGATTCCCCGCTCTGTCAGAAAATTTAATAAGTAGTTCCGTGAAGAACTATACAGCCTATTTTCATATATCCTACTTATGTTAATTGCCTCTATCAACATACAAAATTTCATTCGATTGCTGTAATAGATTAGTAGATATTGAGAACAGTCTAACATTTCGGTTGGTCACCATGTTGGATTTTAATATATGTATGCCATGGAGTTATGTACTATTAGATGACGATTATTACGTAGGTTCATTATTCAAACGTTGACTTCGATCGCATGAGTAGGACACAAGAAAAGAAAACTTAATTTTAAAATTTCGCACAGTCGTCATATTGAGGTTATGTAAGCAATTGAACTACATTAGATGTCAGAGCATTGCAATTTCTATAGTCATTTGCTATACCATGTTTAACTGCGTTCCGATGATCAAAACGCGAGAAAAGTCTATTTAAATGTTTCAACTTTGCTTGACCGCCAAGTTCTTTGTGTAGTTAACAGATTTTTGAAAGTCACACAGGTGAACGTCTAGTAGTGCCCTCTATCACCGTACAAAATTTCAGGGTGATATCAATAATAGTTTCGGAGATATGGCATGCCGGTGAAATATTTCGCACATCCTCCATGTTGGCTTGGTGAGACGTAATAAAATTTGAAGGGCACGATCGGGGTCGGCCAAAATAATACTATGACCTTACCGAGTTTCATTGAAATCGCTCCAGCCGTTTAGAAGTTATTAAGTGGACACACACACACACACACACACACACACACACACACACATAGGGACAAAAGTTTATCTCATAATCCAATTTTTTTCATAAATGAAAATAGGCTCAATATGGTCTGAGGGTTGTAACGGGGTACACTCAGCCTCGTGAGACAGAAATGAGGAGATATGGGTTCGATTTCTACCTCAGCAATCTTAGAAGTTCAATGGTTTTCCCACTTCTATTCTAGGCGAATGCCGAGATGGTACTTAAATTAAGTCCACGGCCGCTTTCTACCAGAACCCTAGGCTCAGTTACAAATACACAATCTACTACACTCATCACAATGACACAGCTCATCAGACAGATTCAACACCCATCCAAGTACACGGGGTTGATTGGGGGTCTTGCAGTACGCATGCGCAGTCGGCCTATTCCAAACCTAAATACAGTATATCGGCTTTCCGCGTGGCAATGGTTGTTATCGGGCTTCACGAATGTGTGTATTGTTACCTTCCTTCCTGGGACTGATGACCTCGCTGTTCCTCCCCTTAAAACCTCAATAACTAATGCTATTCTGCTTACTTCTGTTTGTCATAAACCTCTCATTGAGCTGTCAGTCAAAATGTCACTGGAAGCCCCCTTTCCACTTTTATCATTTGCAGAGTACAGAATACAAATAAATATACTGTAGGAATCATACGCCCCTTTTAGAGACGCCGGGCTGCCGCAATTTTGTCCTGAAAGGGATCTTTAAAGTGCCAATACATTTATTGACCCGACTCCCTCGCACTTAAGTACCCTCAGATGCCGAGTAACGACGCCGAGATTTAATTCCATAACCTTATGTGCAGCAGACGACATGCAGCCTGTCACAAAGAAACAAAGAATCAGAACGAAAAGAAAGAAGAAATGTGCTGAGTGAGTGAAGCAAGTAGTGACCAACTTAATGTTTTTAGAATGCGCGATACGCAGTGAGCGGGAAGACATCTGCAGTTCAAACCCAACTGCCATCTCCTGGTGCGATATCAAAATACACTTAGTGGCCAAAAGTGATGGGAAGGCACGGAATATGATGGCCTGTTCGCCATCTCTTGATGAATACAGTACTTTTGCATTTGTCAGTTGGCACAGGTAGAGTAAAAGGTGGCTTTTCACCGATGTCTCAGTCTCACTCATGGCTGTGATTATATGGAAGCTACTGAGGTATGGGTGGGGCTTAGTAATGGCATTCGAGGCACAGTCAGTGCCTGTGAATGCTGTGAAAGGTTCAACTCATAGGGTTAGGACTACTGTTCTGACTCAGTGAGGAAAGTAATGGCAAACTACCTCACTCCTCTTCTTGCCTAGAACGCCTCAAAATAGTGCTGCCTTGGGTTTTTGTGGGTATCTACTCACATAAAGTAACGGCGGTACTTTTTGAGGATCCAACCAGCCTTCGGGCTGACTACCTAACAGACAGACAACGAGTTGCTCCTCAATGAGACCTCAAACCGGCAGCAATACGGCGAGACATCGACTCGACAAGAAATGGGTTCCTGACTTCCAGGATTCAACTGGGCGGTGATCTGACTCATAGTAGTCCTTCAATCGCCCCGTATGGTTCTGCTGAGGTGACGTGATGTCCATTCGTTAAACACCCGTGATCGTCCGGTGTGGCGGTTTACGTGGATGGCAACATTATCTCTGCGATATTGAACATCCACCCTCGACACTGTTGACCTCGGAAACCCGAATTCGCGTGTAATCTTCGAAGCGCTATAACCCATGCGCCGTGCGCCGATGATCATCCCACGTTCAAAGTCAGTTAACTCGTGATGTGTTGCCAACTTCACTACACTCGTGTCTGTGACAGACTGCTCTGCTCCACTCAGGAGTCATACACGGCACATTTTCTTATGGGACTACCCTTCCCGTGGCTTTTAGCCTCACTGGTGGAGGTGATGTTGTTTCAAGGGGTGAAACTTTAGGTCATCTGACTTTAATGATAAGACAAGAAAACAACAACTATAACTGTGTAAAAGAGCAAAAAAGGATAAGGAAAATAGAGACAGGGAAAGGGAATGCCCTCAAACCTCGAAGAATGAATATTGAGCGACTAGGCAGGAAGTACAGCCATGAAAGGCAGATAGGAAATCGAAAGAGGAGAGTGTCCGCCGGAAAATCAACAGAAATACAGGAAGAAAAAACAAGTAGTTCCGTGAAGAACTATACAGCCTATTTTCATATATCCTGCTCATGTTAATTGCCACTATCAACATACAAAATTTCAGTTTAATTGCTGAACAGATTCGTAGATATTGAGAACCGTCTAAATATTTCAGATGGTCACCAGGTTGGATATTTATTTTTGTACTATTACATTAAGATTATTGTATACGTGTGGTATTCAAACTGCAATCGCATGATTAGAACACAAGAAGTAAAAACGAGATTCTAAAATTACGCACAGCAGCCATCTTGTGATTATGCAAACAATTGAAATAAATTAGATGCCAGTGGATCAACATTTGTATAAGCATTTAACGTGCAACGTTTCATGGCACTCGGATAGTTAATTCGTGAGAAACGTTCATTTAAATATTTATACTTCGCGTCGCCGCCATGTTGGATTTGTGCTCACCAGGTTACTGAAAGTCCTATAGGTGAACATATGTTCATAGTCTCTATGAACATAAAAAAAATTCAGTTTGGTTGGTGTAAAAGATTCATAGATATTGAGAACCATCTAAATATTTCGGAAGCTCGCCATTTAGGATTATTATATGTATAGGCCATAGAATTATGTACCATTCAAGGACAATTATTGCCTAGCTTCATTATTCAAACTTTCACTTCGATCGCATGATTACGACACAAGAAATAAAAACTTAATTTTAAAATTTCGCACAGCCGCCATCTTGAGGTTATGTAAACAGCTGAATTAAATTAGATGGCAGTGCATTACAATCTGCAAAATCATTTACTGTACCACATTTCACAACGCTCAGAGAGTTAAATCACGAGAAAAGTCTATTAAAATATTTCAAATTCGCTTGGTCGCCATGTTCGTTTTGTACTTTACAGGTTTATGAAATATACATAGGTAAACTTGTATCAGTACCCTTTATCACCGTACAAAATTGCAGGGTGATATCTGTAATAGTTTCGGAGATATAGAATGTCAGTGAAATATTTCGCACAGCCGCCATTTTGAGGTTATGTAAACAATTGAACTAAATTAGACTTCAGTGCATTACAATGTGTTTAAACATTTGCTGTACCAAGTTTCATTACGTTTGGATAGTTAAATCGCGTGAAAAGTCTATTTAAAAGTCTCAACTTCGCTTGGCCGCCATGTTGGTTTTGTAGTCACCAGGTTTTTGAAAGTCTCATAGGTGAACTTCTAGTAGTGTCTTTTATCACCGTACACAATTTCAGGGCGATATCGGTAATAGTTTCGGAGATATTGAATGCTAGTGAAATATTTCGCACAGCCACCATATTGGATTGGTGAGACGTAACAAAATTTGAAGGGCACGGTCGAGGTCGCCGGGAATAGTGCTATGAACTTACCGAGTTTCATTGAAATCGCTCCAGCCGTTTAGATTTTATTAGGGGTGGACACACACACACACACACACACACACACGCACACGCACACACGCACGGACAAAAGGTGATCTCATAAGCCTATTTTTTCAAAATTGAAAATAGGCTAATAACGGACCTAGCTCAGAATTCCATGGGGGTTCGCCAACTCCCGAGGTCACACGATGCGAGGCACTATTCAACGTGGGGCGACGCATTTCCTGCCCCCTTGAGCGATTCGCACAGAAGTCGGAGGAATCCCTTAAAATAGAAAGGAAAGGACAGTGGAAGGGAGTCTGTCCCCTTCGATAAAGGAGATTATAAGGAAAGATAAGACAAGGACCAATGAAGGTGGGCAGTGAAAGAATTCTCAGGCCTCAGGTACCCTAATACCGTCGGGGTCGGAAAAGAAGAGTTGACCAAGGTAGCTTGACAAGAAAGAGAAGGCAATGCCTGTTTCAACTGGTGTACCGTGGTTATCAAAACACTAATTGTGTATGTGTGTGTGTGTGTAGGGGGGGGGGGATGCCTTTCGTGTCTATCGCATTAACCGGAGTTGGCGGGTTTGATTCCTTCATACATCAAGTCATTTTAATTCTCTGTCTTACATCCGTATGGCTGGCATTTGCCTGGAGTAGTTGTGGTAAACCACGGAAAAGCACTTCTAAGATGGCTGATGTGGGAATTGAAGCCACATCTTCTCAGTGAACAAAGAAAGCTCCAGACTGCATGAAAATAAAAGGCTGACAACCAGATGAGAGACCATCTTGTGGTGTAGCGGCTAGTTATTGTTCTTAATTCATTTGAAGGGCTTGGGTGTTCTTGGTCATTAGCCTCGTGTAGTTGGGAATGTGTTGAATTTGTGTGATGACTGTATTGGAGCATAGAAGCTCAGCATACTACTAACTACGCCACCAAGCCGCCGCAAGTTAATATATATTACATATCCAATTGGGGGGGGGGGGGGGGTTGATGTGTAACATATTTCCACTCGGTTGCTGGATATTTGTGGGAGTGTTTTTGAAAAATGGGACGGAAGTGGTGGATTGAATTGAAGTGTGTAAGACGCACTGCCAGTTGGATCGCAATGCTGAACACTTTCATTCTGACGGTAAACGCTCATGCGAACTCTGGTGTCAAGTGATTGAAACAAAGCAAATGGCACTTGTTCGAAGTCTTCGTATCAGTATTTAAATTATAAAATGCTTTAATATCAAACATTGTAAGTAGTCGGCATTGCCGGGATTATGTTTCTGCACAATGGCTATTCAAATATTTACCCACATAACGGTAATGCAGTCATCAATATAATATAATCGTTGTGTTTATACGAGAGATGAGCAAGCCTTCATGGACTATTGCTGAATACATTCTCTTTACTCACAAGAGGGCCTATTCATAAGGCATTTTAAACTCAATTTCACGCAGGAACATTATCGAAACAAGCAAAATATAAATGAAACTTATTCCGTGATGCAGTATTATTGGTACATGAAAATAAGTCACCACCATCTTGTACCTAAGATATCTGTAATAGTTTCGGAGATATAGAATGTCAGTTTAAATATTTCGCACAGCCGCCATTTTGAGGTTATGTAAACAATTGAACTAAATTAGACTCCAGTGCATTACAATGTGTATAAACATTTGCTGTACCAAGTTTCATTACATTTAGATAGTTAAATCGCGAGAAAAGTCTATTTAAATGTCTCAACTTCGCTTGGCCGCCATGTTGGTTTTGTAGTCACCAGGTTTTTGAAAGTCTCATAGGTGAACTTCTAGTAGTGCCCTTTATCACCGTACACAATTTCAGGGCGATATCGGTAATAGTTTCGGAGATATTGAATGCTAGTGAAATATTTCGCACAGCCGCCATGTTGGATTGGAGAGACGTAACAAAATTTGAAGGGCACGGTCGAGGTCGCCGGAAATAGTGCTATGAACTTCCCGAGTTTCATTGAAATCGCTCCAGCCGTTTCGATTTTATTAGGGGGGGGACACACACACGAATCACACACACACACACACACACGCACACACACACGGACAAAAGGTGATCTCATAAGCCTATTTTTTCAAAATTGAAAATAGGCTAAAAATGAGGAAAAAGTAGACTTATGAGATCGGGCAAATGTGTGTCTGTCTGTCTGTCTGGCTGGCTGTGTGTGTGTCCCACCTATCAACTCCTAAACGGCTGGAGCAATCGAAACAAAATTTGGTAGGAGTAAAGATTATACCTGAATATCTCAAGACCATATTTGAAAATGATGTCAGTGCTACCAACTGCTGAAAAATTGCAATTGAAATTTGAACTCCATGTTGGATATCTTGGAAGGTATAAATGGGAGCTATTTCAAAATTGGCACACGTATAGATAATAATATTGCAGTTTAATTTCCAGGTGGCCATACATGGCAGTGTTGCCAAAATGACTATAAGCCTGCTGATAGGTCCAATACTTAAATGCATATAACTTCTACACTATCACTTGGAATTCAACCAAATTTCGTATGTTGTATGTGTGCGTAACCAGATATGACTGAGCGAAGAACCACCACGGCTGCCAACTGTTAATAAATGCTCTTAATTTCTTTTATCCAAATACCAATATATCAGGAAGTATGCAAGCCCACAGCTTTACACTATGCACACGTATAGTACCTGCCATTCTATATTAATTTGGAGTAACTTATATACGTCAGTGCTACCAACATGATTCTAAACCTGCTGAGAGGTCCAACTTTAAATACATGTAACTTCCATACTATCATTTGGAATCCAACCCAATTTCGTATGTGCTATGTGTACCGTAACATATATGACTATGCGTATTCTTAAGAGTAACCAGGGCTGCCAACTGTTAATATGTGCTGTCTCTATTTTTGTTACCCTAATATCAATATATCAGAAAGTATGCAAGCCAATAGCTCTAAACTTTGCACACGTATAGTACCTGGCATTCTAGATGAATTTGGAGTAACTAATATACGTCAGTGCTGCCAACATGATTCTAAGCCTGGTGATAGGCCCAATTTTAAAATGCATGTAACTTCTATACTAACTAATGAATTTCATTCAAAAGTGGCACAACAATGGATCATATTATTTCAGATTATTTCTGACCAATACATGCATGACATTGTTGCCAACATGATTTTACGCGCGCTGTTAGATCCAATGTTTAACTGCATGTAACGTCCATACTATTCATTGGACTCCACCCAAATTTTGTATTCTGTACCTTAAGAGGTGGAACTAAGAATATATTACCGGGTGAGTTAGCCGAGGTCGTTACGGCATGACTAATGGCAGTCGCTCACATCCGGGAGGCGAGGAGGTTCGAATCCCCCCGCCGGCAACCTTGAAGATGGTCTTCTGTGGTTTCCCATCTTCCTTCCAGGAAAATGCCGGGGTTGGTCCCTAACTATAGGCCACAGCCGCTACCTTCCAACTCCTCGCCCTTCCCTTCCGACTTTCCTCCCCAACGGTACTTGTAGCTCACCCATTGGGTGTCCGTCTGGAAGCAGCTACAAAACTGGCGAGCCGAACATGTCCTCGGACACTCCCGGCACTAAAAGCCATACGCTAAAAAAAAAAAAACAGTCTTCAGGGCTGCCAACTCTAGTTCTCTATTAGGCTACATTATGCCAGGTGTACAGTATTTCGAACTAATTAGAAATTTCGATATTACCAACTTGATTTCGTCATTATTCTAGATAGATCCATATAGATTAATCATTGGCATGAATCTTAAATTTTAAGAAAAGTAGGCTCTTTAGTTCGTCACGGGGGGGGGCTAACTGTCTTAAAGCTTCGGAATGGACATCAAGATCTAAGAATAAAAATGTAATATCGTTTGTTTTAGACACTGATAGTCGTGAGTATTCGATGATACGCATGTGGTAGGGTGCTGCTGACAGGTTCGTGTAAGTAGGCCACACATTGCTGACGTTGATGAAATGGCAGTAGTGAGCTCAGGCCAATGCTATTGGTATGCTGCTGACTTATGCAACAAATCAAGTATTCCGTCGACAACGCAGTCGGAAACAATGCTGTTTATAGGCATTATCACCATCTTAAGGTGACTCTTAAGCGATAGCATCAGCAGATGTTCAGAACAATCAAATGTTTAAACCAAGCTCCTTTAGTGAACTGCTGTTATTAAGCATGTGAAGCATTTGTCTCGGAGCACTTCCGTATAAAGACAGTATAAACTGTGCTAATAAACAAAACGTTATCCGTATCCGCCCCGCATCCGCACGTTTGTCTTTCGAATCTACTAGCATTACAACAATATTTCTAATTAGGTCGCCTTCGTAGCCTTGCGGTCAGCATGGTTAGCTTCCGATTCCCGGCTCTGCCACGAAATTTGAAAAGTGGTATGAGGACTGGAACGGGGTCTACTCAGCCTCGGGTGGTCCAAATGAGTAGAGGGGGTTCATTTCCACCTTAGCCATCCTCGAAGTGGTTTTCCGTCGTTTCCCACTTCGTCTTCGGGCACATGCCGGGATGGTACCAACTGTAAGGCCACGGCCGCCTCCTTCCCACTTCCTTGCCTATCCATCCCAATCTTCCCCTCCCTTCCCATCCCCCATGAGGCCCCCTGTTCGCTTTGCCTGGGCGAACTGCTGATCACACCTCCCCAGTTGTATCCACCCCGACCAGATGTTCCAAGCTCCAGGAAACTGCCCGCAGTGGCGGTAGTGGTGATTTCCCTCGCTGAGTCCATGGGAAACAGCAACCTAGAGGGTAAATGGACTAAATGAAAAAATAAAAATATATATATATATTTATTTATTTACTTATTTATTTATTTATTTATTTATTTATTTTAATTTGATAAAGTATTGAAGCAACACATTTAGACATTTGAGGAGAAAGTTGTTCCCTTAGGCTATGTGTGTCAAGTGCCTTGTTTAAAATGAATGTTATAAAGCCAGAATTAAGACTCTTTCCAGTTTGGAGTGTTAAATTTGCTTAATGACATAATTTGAATGATATTAGCTTAAATCGTAATATTAAATTTGTCATGGGGCGGGGGGGCAGTCGGTAGAGGCGCTGAGCTTTTAACTGAAAGGGAGAAGGTTCGATCCCCACGAAGGTAGTGGATTTTAGAAACAAAACTACCACTTTCGGAAACGCAAATTGCCCTGGGGATCACTCAGCCTATACCAGAAATAAGTACCAGGATAATTCCTTGGAACAAAGACAGCCGGGCATGGAGCTGACAACTCCATCCCATCTAGTGTCGATATCACAAAAGGTGGAAGCCTCTACCTTCCACCACTCCCAGGGCCTCCATGGCCTGCACGGAGTTGACTTTGCTTTTTACATTTGTCATGAAGAAAAAACATAACGGAAAAATATGTGTCATACATATCCGGGTCCTCGTAATGATATTCAACAAGTTTGGATTGTATTCCAAAAACTATCCGCAAATTTACTCCACTGTCCGCACAGTCATGCAAACTATATCCGCAAAATATTTTGCGGATATCCGCGAGTTTAATCACTCATCCGCGCAGTGCTTTATATACATTGTGTGGTGGCCAACCTGCAGTTACGTTGGCTAACATGTATTAAACAACAAATAAAATAAATTTGAAGGTTTACAAATGACAGTAGATAAGTACAGTACAAAAAAGAATCTACAAGAGTGTGCAACATCACTTTCAATACGATACGCCTTTACATGTTCCTGATGCCCCACTGAATACTGTTCGATTCCACAATTTTACCTTATCGACGAATCTCATTACCATCTGTTTGGCACCTAAACGTGGTTTACGATGGACACATACATTTTTTGTTTTGAACCTCTTAGCGTAGTGTCTTGTACTCGTTGCTGTCACCGCGGAAGTCTGGGTTCGATGCTCGTCTCTGCCAAGAAATTTCATTCTGGTCTGGAGTACAGAAGAGGGAGAAAACTATAGGAAGCGAACGTAGTGTTGAGATTTCCTTTGTTGGAGATGTTTATTTTCAGCAGATATGTGGTATGTTGTTTGAGTGTTCAGTCTTTTGGCTGGTTTAATGGCGCTCTCCATGCCTCTCTGCTCTGAGCTAATAGTTTAATCTCTACATAGCTACCACACCTTACACCCAAGGAAATCTGTTTAACATGGTCTACCTTAGCCTATCTCTACAGTTCTTGACCTCGAGCCTTCCTTCCATAACTAAGATTGCTATTCCTGGGTGTCTTAGTATGTGTCCTACCAACCTATCTCTTCTCTTAGCTTGGCACGGTGGGTGAGGGTCAACGTGTCGGTCTACTAACCCCAAGCTTGCAGGTTCGCTCCTGGCCGTGGTAAATGATTTTTGAAAGGCGGCAAAAAGTATGACACCATGTTATACGATTTTGGCATGTCAAAGAACCCATTTGAATTCAGTAGGTCGTGTTCATAATGGCAAAATTAATGTCGGGAGTTTGCGCCAACATAAAGTTCCTCATTTCTCTACTAGAAAGCGCTATAGTGTTCAAGGGGCTTAGATATCTAACCTCCTTGACTTTCACAGTGCACCAAGGAACAACGAAATTCGGCATGCAAGGTACCCTCTGAATGTCAAATAACAAAGATTGCACCCGGCACCCGAGGCCATACGAAATTATTATTATTACTATTAATATCTCCTCTCTTCATTAGCAGTCGCCAGAAGCATCTCTCCTCCCCCACTCCTCTTAATACCTCTTCATTCGTATGCCTATCTACCCATCTGATCTTCATCATTCTCCTGTAACACCACATTTCAAACGCTTCTATTCTTCTCTTTTATGCTACACCAATAGTCCATGTTTCACTTACATAGAGTGTCACGCTCCAGACAAAGGCTTTCAAAAATGACTTTCTAATACCTAAATCTATATTCGATGTCAACAGATTCCTTTTCTGTAGAAATGCTTCCCTTACCATACTTTCTATATCCTCTTTACTTCGCCCATCACTGGTTATTTTGCTTCCTAAGTAGCAGAAGTCTCCTACTTCTTTTAGCCTTTCGCCTGCCAACAGCTAAAATATTGCACCCAACCAAGATATTTGGGTGTTGTGCTGGATCGCTCTTTGACATACAAAGAACATCTTCAGAACAGCAGCTAAGATCAGAGCACGTTACAACATCTTTCACAAACTCTGTGGTACAAGTTGGGGAGCAAATGCGACTGTTCTTCGCACAACAGCTCTCGCCTTAGTATACTCGGTTGCTGAATATTGTAGCCCCGTATGGATCAATAGTGCACATGTAAGAAAAGTTGATGTCCAGTTAAATGATACAATGGGAACAATATCGGGCACTCTCAAATCCACACCACTCAAGTGGCTACCAGTATTATCCAACATTCTCCCTCCTCCCCTGCGAAGGCTAACAGCTCTAAAAAGGGAATGGTCAATATGCGCTGCAAATGATCTCTTACCCATACATCAGGTCTGTAATCCACAGAAGCAAGGGAGATTAAAATCTCGACATCCGTCATGGCAGCTAGGCAAGATGCTTATTGAATCTAAGTTCAATATGGACGAAACTTGGCGAGAAGAATGGACTACATCAAACCCTGATGAGTTAGGATTGATCCCTGACCCCTGCAGGAAACCTCCTGGTTTCCATCTTCCAAGAAGGATATGGACGTCACTGAACAGAGTGCGTACTGGTCGCGGAAGACGTAACTTTTGGCTCCACAAATGGGGGAACATTTCTAGTCCTCAGTGTGATTGTGGCGATTCAGTGCAGACAATCCATCATATTGTGTAGGAATGCCCTTCACGGTCCTTCAAGGATGATATGATGACCTGCAGAACGCAACTGATGATGCAGTGGAGTGGATTGCTGCTCTGGACATCCAACTGTGACTTTTGGATTCGTTGGTGGATGTTGCTAGATATTTGTTAATTGTTTATATTGTATATAGCCTACTGTAGTATTACTGTATCCTCTGTATGTCATATGAAATAAATATATATATATACCTGCCAATTAGCGACAGTAGTGGCTACGCGGGCTAAAGAGCGAGTTAGGTCATGGGGCCAAGCTCTCTGCTGACTCGGTAGACGCGTGGGTTCGAGCCCCACCGTCGGCTGTCCTTGAAATGGTTTTCCGTGGTTTCCCATTTTCAACACCAGGCAAATGCTGGGACAGTACCTGCTGACAGGCCTCGGCCGCTTCCTTCCACATCCTTGCCCAGTTTCATTCATCTTCATCCATTCCATCTCTCATCCCGACGCGCAGGTCGCCCACGGGCGTCGACTCGAAAGACCTGCACTCAGCCTCTCAGGAGGCTACACGACAAAAAAAAAAAAACCTGCCAATTTGACGTCCGTTGGGGTATTGTGTATATTATGTGACCGCTATTAAGTTGACTAAATATTAATGGATATAGGCTAATGCGTTTTATTTCTGGGGAATTAATGGTTTTTGTCTTATTGTAGAAAAACACCCGCGATATAATACAAGAAGCAGAATCTTAAATGACTTCGTGTGCTACTTAATAATGTATTGGTGTAGGTGATTGACTAATAGGAGTTGAATGGAACAATTTCGAAATCGCTGTTGCTTGCTCTGCAATAACAGTGCAGGTAGGACAGACGTGCGATCATTAATAACAATAACACCGTGACGTCAATAGTGGAAGTGTCTTCAGGAAGAAGAGGGAGGGTAATTTCTTAACTGTTTTAAAAGGATCCGAAAGCGTGCTTTTTACCTGGAGTAAGCCTACTACTACTGAAATGAAAATCCACAGCCTGCTTCCAGTCTCCGACCGGGTCAGGAATGGAATGAATGAAGCCCCTGTCTAGCGGCGAGGAATATGAACTGTGCCGGCTGTCGAGGCCTGACGCACTCCTCTGGGGCAATGATTAAATGAATGAGAGATGAAATGAAATGACAGTGGAGAGTGTTGCTGGAATGAAATTTTGACAGGGAAAACCGGAGTACCCGGAGAAAAACCTGTCTGTCTCCGTTTTGTCCAGCACAGCTCTCGCATGGAGTGACCGGGATTTGAACCACGGACCCAGCGGTGAGAGGCCTGCGTGCTGCCGCCTAAGCCACGGAGGCTTGGTCCTACTACTACTACTCTTATTTATTTAATTGTGTCAGACAACATACAATACACCACATCTTATATGTCTTCCCACTGAAGAGGGGAATAAAAGTGCTGTGCTTCTGATGTCAAATTTACTAGATCGATGCTCGATTTTTTCACTGACTATTACAGATAGAGACTCGAAAATTTTACTGAAGGTCATTGAGTATTTATAATAGAATGACATAAAGATGACCATGATAGTCCGATACCTTATTGAGTGTTAATTATAAGCTATTTATTTTTACCTAAAGTCAATATTTATTTCATTGAAGCCGTACCGGTTTCAGTTACATTGTGTCAGGGGATACCTTCTTTTTATTTGTTTAAACACACTTTATAAGCAAATCAATATATTTCCGTTGATTTGGTGTTTTTAGACAACTTGGAAGATATTGACACAAACCGCACCTTCTAACTCGTTCTGGTTCAAGAGATAGAGTTTTGTGAAACATACGGTACACCTTTGCGATTTAAACGATTTTCATATAATGTGTAATAGTTCACTGCTCTGTGGTCTGTATCCTATTCCTTATCTTGAAGACCAGACTATTGTTTTTTATCTACCCCATTTTAGCTCTTTTGGACATGTAATGCTGAAATTTCTGCCTTTGAATTCGTAATCAATCCAGGTCTAAGACACATCGGATGGTATTGTTACATATTCAGTTGACATCACACGCACTTGTAATACGTTTAGTCTTTCAGCATTAGCATCATTAATTGTTACAACGGCATTCCATACACCTAACTGTAATATGTTCTTCACAACAAACACATTTTAGGAACATTTTCAAATGGCTCATTAGGATTTAGAGTCTTCCCATGTAAGCACTTCCTTAACAGTTCTGCTGCAGCCAGATAACGATATATTGTCTTTATTGGGTACGTAAACACTTCTGGTATGAACTAGTAGTGGCAAGTGTCCAGAGTTCTCACAACAGGCTTTACAAAAACTTGTTGCAGTAAGTGTATCTGATGTGAAAAGTGAAACAATAAAAGGCATATTTGAATGTAAAAATACACACATCAAAAAAAGTTTTGCATCACCTCGGTTCCAAGAGTTCCGGAACCGTTAAATACAAAGGGAATAGAGATCAACACAAACAACATTTCAGCTCGTTTTATTGCTCATGAGACCCACACATTGCATGTTGTACCATCATACAGCTAGACTTTCAGCATTTGTGGTCCAGATTGCAGTACACACCACTACCTCTAATACCCAGTAGCACGTCCTCTTGCATTGATGCATGCCTGTATTCGCCGTGGCATACTATCCACAAGTTCATCAAGACACTGTTGGTCCAAATTGTCCCACTCCTCAACGACAATTAGGCGTAAATCTCTCAGAGTGGTTGGTGGGTCAAGACGTCCATAAACAGCCCTTTTCAACATATCCCAGGCATGTTCGATAGGGTTCATGTCTGGCGAACATGCTGGCCACTGTAGTCGAGCGATGTCGTTATCTTGAAGGAACGCATTCACAAGATGTGCACGATGAGGTCGAGAATTGTCGTCCATGAAGACAAATGCCTCTCCAATATTCTGCCGATATGGTTGCACTATGGGTCGGAGGATGTCATTCAGGTATCGTAAAGCCGTTTCGGAGCCTTCCATGACCACCAGTGGCGTACGTCGGCCCCACATAATGCCACCCCAAAACATCAGGGAACCACCACCTTGCTGCACTCGCTGGACAGTGTGTCTAAGACGTTCAGCCTGACCAGGGTGCCTCCAAACACGTCTCCGACGATTGTCTGGTTGAAGGCATATGCGACACTCATCGGTGAAGAGAACGTGATGCCAATTCCGTGGGGTCCATTCAGCATGTTGTTGGGCCCATCTGTACCGCGCTGCATGGTGTCGGGGTTGCAAAGCTGGACCTCGCCATGGACGTCGGGAGTGAAGTTGCGCATCATGCAGCCTATTGCGCACAGTTTGAGTTGAAACACGACGTCCTGTGGCTGAACGAAACGCATTATTCAACATGGTGGCATTGCTGTCAGGGTTCCTCCGAGCGGCAATACGTAAGTAGCGGTCATCCACTACAGTAGTAGCCCTTGGGCGGCCTGAGCGAGGCCTGTCATCGACAGTTCCTGTATCTCTGTACCTCCTCCATGTCCGAACAACATCGCTTTGGTTCACTCTGAGACGCCTGGAAACTTCCCTTGTTGAGAGCCCTTCTTGACACAAAGTAACAATGCGGACGCGATCGAACTGCGGTATTGACCTTCTAGGCATGGTAGAACTACAGACAACATGAGCAGCGTACCTTCGTCCTGGTGGAATGACTGGAACTGATCGGCTGTCGTACCCCCTCCGTCTAATAGGCCCTGCTCATGCATGGTTGTTTACATCTTTGAGCAGTTTTAGTGACATCTATGAACAGTCAAAGGGACTGTATCTTGGATACAATATACACAGTCAACGTCTATATGCCGGAGATCTGGGAACCGAGGTGATGCAAAACTTTTTTTGATGTGTGTATATATATTAGAACCATCATAGCTTAGCAAATGATACACTGAAATGAGCAGGAAGGTCCCTGGTGCCATTTGAGACGAGAGATAAAACAAGTAGTACCATGAAGAACTATATAGCCACTTTTCATACATCCTACTTATGTTAATTGCCTCTATCAACATACAAAATTTCAGTTTGCTGTAATAGAATCGCAGATATTGAGAAATGTCTAAATATTTCAGATGGTCGCCATGTTGGATTTTTATATATGTAGGCCATAGAGTTATGTAAGTTACTATTATTTGAAGATTATTATGTAGGTGTATTATTAAAATTTCAATCGCAAGATTAGGAAACAAGAAATAAAAACGAGAATTTGCACAGCAGCCATATTGAGGTTATGTAAACAACGGAACAAAATTAGATGTCAGTGCATTACAATGTGTATAAACATTTGCAGTATCAAGTTTCACTGCGCTCGGATGGTTAAATCGCGAGGAAAGTCTACTTAAATGTTTCAACTTCGCTTGGCCACCATGTTCGTTTGGTAATTAACAGGTTTTTGAAAGTTACATAGGTGAAACTTATAGTGGTGCCCTTTATCACCGTACATAATTTCAGGGTGATATGAGAAACTGTTTCGCAGATATAGTGAACCCTTATCATTGTGTCCAATAATAATGTTTCATATTAATAAAAACGATGGAAATACTAAATACATGATATGCTGGACGTTTGAGTAAAATTGATGTAGCAAGAAATCTGGACTTGGTAAGACATGCTACGTGCTGGCTGGAAACGACCGATAGTTTCACAACCAATGCTATTCTTGTATTTCTGAGAAAATCAGATATGACGCTGTGGCGTACGTGACCATCGAAGGCCAAAATGCTGCGTACAAGGCAAGGAGTGAGAGAGAGGACAAGTGTCGTGACGTGAAAATAAGGGCGGGATTTGTAAGGTCAGAACTCCAACGCCAACTTATCTGACCAATAAGAAAACATGACGCCAGAACATAGCGTCAGTGTGTTTTGCGCGGCAATCGGTTATAAAAAGATCTAGCGATCGGTTTGCATGTTCGACGGCAGATTCGCGACCTATGAGAAAATACAAGATTTTTGAGAGGTCACACATAATTATAGGCCCATTACTTAAAATATTGAGGAGCTATTTTCTCCCACCATTGAAACTTTAGGCTTTCTGTATATATACAAATGTCTGAGATGAACCGGGGCACTCCTAATTATTCTTCGACAGTCATTTTAAGACGTCCTTAAGACGATATGGTTTTAAAATTATAGTTGTGTGTCGACAACGAAGTTAGAAATTTTCATAAAATTGTGAGATGGCAATTAGCCATAGAATAGGGAAAGTCGACGATTCTGCATAGGACGATCTGAGGAAATAAAATACTTAGAACGCAGATAGAACAGTTTAAAAACTTTGATTTAATTGTGTTTTAACAGCAGCAAGATGTCGACCATGGAGAGAAGACAGCAAGCTTCATCCTCCATTACCATCAGTGTTATGGGCTAACGGCCTAATGATGGGAAATGACGAGGCGGGAGGCCTCTGGAAAGCAGTTTAAGTGATGAGTATTAAAACATTGATTTATTGATTTTGGACGAGGGGAATCGCGAGAGATGTGTGGAACTTTGTATAGATTTATTTGTGTGGTTTAATTTAAATTTTAGGGTTTGATTTCTTAACTGACATGCGTGTAGTAAATTTTGGCATTGCGTGACAATTGTTGTACAGTAAATTTTGTGACTTAAATGTTGTCCGTATGTATACGTAATTCTTATAGCGAAACGGCCGCATCGATTAACGTATCAATAAAAAGTGTAGCCATGAATGAGAACCTAGGAACGACAATGATAAATGGACTGAATTAATGATATGTTAAACTAATTACTACGTGGGGGGAAAATTAGTGTTTTGTTGCTTTGATAACTTGGGATAAGTCTGATTCCAGTTATTATTCCTTAGTGTCATTTGGACATGTTGTGTGTCATTTATCTGAGGGGTGTGCTGATTCATGCTACGACGAGATCTTCGAGAAAGTGCCACGTGTTTTTGGGTGTAAGTGATGATGGGGAGAGGTAAAGCCTGTCCATGACTGCGACATCATTCCGGCAAACTAGTTATCCGTGGGGATAAGTTTGACCTGGAAATGTATTCTTAAAAATCCCTGAGAGGTTGTTTTGAGATAATGTGTTATTTATTTGTACACGTTTAACAGGTGGCGATTAGCAAAGGTGCTGTACGCTGGCAATGGGCCAGAATCTATATTTAGTGTGGCACTAATTACTACGTGGGGGAAAGAAATCAGCCACTCACTCGGAGATGTCATAACAGGCCCGGCTGTCTCCAGCTTCGTTATGACACGTTATGTTTGCTTTAAAGCCTAATGAGTTAAGGTTATTTTATTTGGTTTAATGGGGAGTTGCCATGTTGTCGATCCAAGTTTCTTTTATCATTACTACGACTTATTTGTTCATTGTTTTAAAACGCCAAATTTTCTGGCGTAAAAATTAAAAATTGTATTTTGTTGTTGTTGGCTCTTATTTTCAAGGCCATTGTATTCATTAAAAATATAATTTGGCAACCGGCCAAACTTGTTCATGTCATGTTATGCTTTCCTAGTGTTTAAGGTATAAGTCGGTAATTCCGCAGCCCTTATTTTAAATAATACACACGTGTATTTGGTTGTGGTAATCTAAGGTTAGAGCATGTCAGTAGTGTATATAAATATGTAATTGTTGTTCCCACATTTCCGTAATTCGTCCTTCGCAGTACGGAGTCCGTTCCCGAACCAACTGTTTTGGTCGGAAACGAGCGCCCGTCAAAATGCTCATTACTTGAACTAGTCTTAAAACCCGTGTCGCTCATAAATATTAAATTCTTGTACTATTTTATTTGTTTGTTATTTTGGATCTTGTGATCCGTTTCTTTGTTACTTTGATTTAAGTGACATTGCAGTCACAATGCTTGTTTACAGCTGTCATACCGTGTCGTCATGGTACGTCAGGCTGGTCAGTGTCAGATCTGTTCACGCGAGTGAACAATAAAAGGGTGGTTATAGTTTTTTTTAATGTTTGATTCAGTTAATAAATTTCATTTGTTAGTAGATCCTGTTGTTTTTCTTGGCTTTGTAATAATAATAATAATAAGTTAACCTTATAAACCCTGGAAGTTATGTTGATAGCAAAACCTCTAAATCACATTCACAAGAATCCATTACGACCCCGAAATTTTGAATCTTGTCTACATGCTATTTCCCAAGGGTATATAAGGGTTACTTTGGCTTCCGAACGTGTGGCATTTGTGTTTTAGAGTAAAAAAAATAGATCACCGGCATGTGATAAGTTTATTAACGTAAGTTAGGCGAAGATAGTACCGCCAAATGTTTGAAAATATAAAGTCATGGAGTTTGCAATAAAGTAAATGTGGAACAAGTTAAGTGTTTGAACTTTGATTAAAATTAGAACAAACTGTTCCAGGCGCCCAATAAAATTAAATTAGCTTTGTGTAGAAAAGCCAAACTCAAAGAATTATTTGACAGGAAGGTTAGACCTTAAAAACTAATTAATACTCTATTAATTGGTTAAAATTTGTAAGTAAAGTAAGGTCAGGAAGATTATAACTGAATCAAAGGGTTAAAAATTAAATGGAATAATAAGTAAATTATACTCAGTGATGCTATAGTTTGTGGGAATAATTTAAAGTAAATGAACTGAGTATGTAAAGGGTTAATGTGTGTATATTTAATATATGTGAGCGCGCGTATCCAGGGCTCCGCCCTTATGTCATTTCCCTATGTCTCAAATATATTATTGTTGTGATGGCAACTCTGGGAGAAATCCGCGAAGTGATTGAATTAGCATCCGCTCGTACGCGAGAACAACTTAGTGAGATGAGAAAGGACATAACCAACGAAATACAGACACAGTTAGCGGCGAATAGTGAAGAAACGCAGACACAGTTAACGGCTATAAATAAACAATCGGCAGAAACGCAGACACAGTTGGCGGCAAATAATGAAGAAATGCAGAAACAGTTAGCGGCGAATAGTGTAGAAATGCAGACACAGTTAGCGGCGAATAGTGTAGAAATGCAGACACAGTTAGCGGCAAATAGTGTAGAAATGCAGACACAGTTAAACACAAAACTATCCGAAGTTAACGAGAATATAAATCAGAAAATCGCTACACAAAACGTTCTGGTTAGTGAGCAATTGCATAGGCAGTCTGAGAAAAACAATGAAATGTTAAACGCACAAGACGAAAGGAACACTCAAAATCTAGCTGCGCTAACGGTAGAAATCAAAGAGCACACAAAAGAACAGCTAATCCAATTAGCAAAGGACGTTAGCACTAACAATACCAAACAATTAGGAATAATAAAAGGTATCGAAGATTCGTTTAAAAAGGAAATAAAAGGAATGGATGAGACTGTTATGGCAAAACTAGCACAAATCGAGCAAGCGTGTTTGACCAACTCATCTGAGATTAAAGAAGCACACACAAACTTAGAAAAAAGGTTTGAGATGATCGAACGAGGGACACAGGGTATGCAAGATCAGATAATTACAGTAGATAACAATATCACGGGCTTAGTGACGGAACTCAACAAATTAGAAATACAATCAGTTAAGAAATGGAAAAGGTTAGAAATTGACCAGGAAGAAATTAAACAAACATTAGAACAGAACAACATTTCTCTGGGAGAAAGGATAGATAAACTTGAAGATAATCAGGAGGCTAATCAACAGGAAGTCGAAAAACGCTTTGTTAAATTGAGGGATACTATTAGGAAAGATTGGACCAAGATGAGCGCTGATTCGAAAGATGAACGGCTCGCAGTAAGCAAGAAGCTAGGGGAAAATAACGCGAAAATACAGGCGTTAGAAGAAAATATGAAGTTAAGATTTCAAATTCAAGAGGACCGCATGATAAAATCGGAGTTGCAGTCACTTGGACATAATACGATGTTTGCGACACTAATGGAAAAGGGGAAAGGGGAGAATGCGGAAAGAGAGCACACAATAGACAGCCACGAGCTTGGGCAAAGTCCAAGAACGGTAGACACGCAAGCATTCCAGAATTATGAGGGTCGTAGCTCGACACCTCAAAACACACAACTTCCCACGCAAGTTATACAAGTCATCCGTGGAAACGAATTTAAACCGAATAAGTTTTTACCAGAGAGCGGAGGGACACCTAAAGCTTTCTTAAGGGAACTGACAGAATATTTTTCGGACCAAAATGTTAGCTCAACGCGACAATTAAGAATGGTTGAAACATTTTTGGCGGGCTCAGCACTTACCTGGTATCTTGGATTTAAGAACACATTTAAATCGATGGAAGGTTTCCACAAGGCCTTCCTAAGCAAATACTGGAGTGGGTCGTATCAACAAAGCTTGCGAATGGACTTATACTCGCGCAAATACCATTCCACGCATCAGACGAAATATGCAGATTTTTTCGCCATGCAACTTGTCAAATTGCAAGATCTTGATAATCCCCCAAGCGAAATGGAGCTAATAACTACTATAGGAAAGCAGATGCCTATTAGCGTTCAGCAATTCTTGGTGGCGGCAAATATTACGACCGTGGTCCAGGCAGAAGAGGTATTAAGGAAGATAGACGAAACCACTAATTATATCAACCCGAGAGAGAAGAGACAGATAGAGTTAGTTAATGCAGTCGAAGTAGTCAAGACACCGAACAAAAACACGAGGTCGCAAGCTACAAACACTGGGGATAACCAAAGACGGCAGAGCACCGAAGAATATGAGCCGAGATCTCAACCGAGATACGAAAATAGGGACAGAAACCATAACAATCAGGAAGAAACTAACCGCTACCGGAACACAAACAATCAGCAATGGCGAGATAATAGGAGATACCAAACGTCATACAATAGGAATAATAATAATAACGCACCTTATAATCGGGGATGGCGTGGAGGACACTATAATCAACAATATAGGCCCAGGGACAATAGGCGTTACAACCAACAACATAACGCACAAGATAACCAGCGGTTTAACGAGCAATCGGATCCAAGGGATGATCAGAGAAATTGGAACGAGAGACACGCTGAGTCACAACAGTACCTAGAAGAACTACATAACATACAGGGAAACAATAAGAATAAATGGGAACGAGCGATGGAACACAGAGCAAATCCGGACACCCACACTAACGGGGCGGAAGGTATGCTAATGCAGCAGGAAAGACAGGACGGGTGGCACCAAGACCAGGGCGAGGGTCAAGGCGCGAAAAAAAAAGTTTAATTGAAGGGAAAGGAGACAGCCTCAGAAGCGAATGGTGTGATGATCGTGATGGTTGGGTGACAGCGCACATTACAGAGTGGATTGCGATGCCTGAAGATTGCTTGGAAGAAATCGTGAGGCCACAAAACGAACAATTAAAGCAATTACCAATAATATATGCTAGGATTGATGGATTGAAGGTCAAATGCTTAGTCGATACAGGAAGTCAGGTCAGCCTGGTATCTGAGGCCTTGATCAAAGAAATAGGACGGAATCATAAAGTTCCAATGATACCGGTCCCGCAAATTAAAGTACGGGGTATAATTCCTGAACGATCGGTTACTTGTAAACAGCAGGCATATCTCGAATTAGAAATTCTGGAACACACCTTAGCTCAAACTTTCATAGTTATGACGAAAATGAACTTCAATATCATTCTAGGGGCAAACTTCATCTGCGAATATCAGGCCGTCATAGATCTACACAAAAACACCATAAGCTTCAAAAACATCGAGGGGATGACGAACATAGGACTGCATATGGACGAGATAACATCTGGCAAGGAGGCGCATACCTGGATGTTACAGGCAATTAGTGAAGAAGGGGCTGAGATCACGCAGCAGGCTATTTTAAACAAGACGGACAAGGAAATAATTGAGGCATATAGCAAGGACACCACTACAGCTGTAATTGAACTTAATGAAGAGGAAGAAACGCGAGATATCTGGGCATTGTTGGCTGAAGAGGACGACAGCAATAATGAATTTGAAGAGCTACTACAGGAGCGGCTTAAGGAAGTCAGACTAGGGGTTACGGAAAAGAAGCAACTTGAAGATATTTTAAGAAAACACCAACAGGTTTTTGATACAGTACCGGGCAAGATTCTCAACTTTAAATATTCCATGCAGGTAGATGATTGGTCACCATTCAGAAGTAGGTTGTATCCGATTCCGGAAAAACATCATTCACAAGTTAAAGAAATTATTGACGGAATGTTACATGCAGGCGTAATAAAAAAGATGCCTACACCTTTTTAAATGCAATTTTGGCCGTTATCAAACCAAATGGATCTATACGGCTATGTCTCGACGCAAGAATGCTCAACCTTCGATTGTTGCCGGAATACGATAAGGCACCCATAATTAGAGACGTCCTCAAGGGATTTAAAGGAAAAAGCATCTATTCAAGTGTGGACTTAACGAGCTCCTTTCACCATATCGAATTGGACGAGAAGTCGCAATTGTTAACAGGCTTCTTGTTCGACAATCAGACGTACACATTTGGAAGAATGCCGTTCGGCGTGAAAACAGCTGGCTGTGCCCTAATTCGAGCATTAGACCGAAACCTTACTGAGGAGGTTAAGGAGATGACGACTAGGTACATAGATGATATTTTATTGGCTTCTGACAACATCAATGAACACATGGAAAACTTAGATAAACTGTTAGAAAATTTACGCACCACAAATTTCAAAATAAACCTAAAGAAATCCCACTTCTTTAGGGATGAAATTTTATATCTAGGCCACATTATCGATCAGGACGGCGTCAGACCAAACCCTGCCAAAATTGATGCAATCAAACATTTCCCCACTCCTACAAGAATAAAACATGTCCATGCCTTCCTTGGTGTAACGGGGTTTTTCAAAGAAAACTGTCCCGGGTACACGGAAACTGTAGCCCCTATGCAAGAACTACTAAAGAAAAATAATAAATGGTCTTGGAATGACGAATGCAACCAATCTTTCCAAGCTACTAAATTATTGTTACAAAATTGTATCAAACTGGGATACCCAGATTTCGGCCTAAAGTTTGTAATTCAGGCAGACGCTTCGATTATTGGGGTCGGAGCAATGTTGTATCAGGAAGATCCAAGCAACCTACAGAAAAGATCTTATCTTGCCTTTGTAAGCCGTAAGTTACGGAAACACGAACGGAATTACACTGCTACAGAGTTGGAGCTCCTAGCTATTCTCCACGCCCTCCAAAAATGGAGAAAACTAGTATTTGGGTATCAAATTATTATCAGGACAGATCATAAAGCCCTCACATTTCTTTTTAAAACTAACATGGTTAGTGAACGTATCACCAGATGGTCGATCTACATTCAACAGTTCGATATAGAAATTGAACACTGCCCTGGAAAACTAAACATCATCCCAGACGCTCTCAGCAGAAACCCGGAAGAAGACGTGGAAGAAGAGGCCTTGGTTCAACACATAGAACTGACACCTAAGGATCACGAGTTCTTGAATGAATTAAAGGAATTAAAGAAAGAGCAAGAAGGTGAGCCCTGGATGCGGCAAATGATCATGTATTTTAAGGGAGAACTTCAGCCTGGATCTGCAGCTCATCGTGAGGCCCGGAGCAAAGAAGGAAAATATCAATATGTGAACAATCTGTTACACAAATTCATTAATGAGGAGCATACCAAAATGCGCATCTTGTTACCTGCTTCATTACAACGTGGTTTGACCTGGCATGTCCATGAAAGCCTAGGCCATATCGGAATAGACAAGGCAGAATCGACCATAGCTGAAACTTTCACATGGCCACGCATGCGAACTACCATATGCGAAGTGGTTAAGACTTGTGACGCTTGCCAACGCACTAAGCCTAACAACTATTTAATGAAGCAATACCCGAAACCAATATTACCCCAGAAACCATTGGAAATAGTGGCGATCGACACATTTGGTCCAATTCCGAAGGGAAGGAGAGGGTGCAGGCATCTACTTGTGTGTCTGGACGTATTTTCCAAATTCGTGGTTCTATGCCCTATCCAGAAAACCACCACTAAACAGATTCTAAGTAGAATAATACACAAGGTGATACCGACTCTTGGTAAGCCTGAGTTTATATTATCGGATCATGGCGCATATTTCACCAGTGCCCAGTTTAAGAAAGGAATGGCAGATTTGAATATAAAACACGTTCTCTCATCAATAAGACATCCTCAAGGAAATTCTAGCGAACGTGTAATCCGTGATATTTCTAAGTTCTTCCGGGTATTTATTCCCAAGGAACATTACAAATGGGTAGACCGAGTGAGTGACATTGAGATATGTATGAATTCCACTCGTCATGAATCTACAGGGCAAATTCCCATGGTTTTACACCACAACCAGTTTCCAGTGAGATCTTGGAACACTATTGTAACATGTCCTAACGACCCAGTACCAACACACGATCTACGGATCCAGAACACCATTGTGCATATGAGAAGGCAGGCGGACCGTAGATTAAGAAGAGTACGCGGAAAGAAGTTTCATCGGGAGTAGATCGAAGGGGAATTGGTCTTGATTAAGAAGCCACCGATATCTGATCCAGCGAACAAGATACTAAACAAATTTTGTGAAAGATATGTGGGACCGTTCAGCATCGTGAGGAATTTAGGTAACAACGCCTACAGAGTCCGAGAGGTGAGCACAGGAAACATGGCAGTGTATAATATCTCAAATTTAAAATTGTATCATCAGAGAGAGCCATACGAACCGAGAAATAATGTTACTGCAGCAAATTAAACATTCGCGTGATAACATACAACAAAAGATACGGGGGTACTCTAGTGGTGAACGCGCTCAAAAGACGGCTCTGACGTGTTACAAGTTCAGGCGGAAGTCGTTAATGAATATGTTGATGTTTTGAAAGAGTGAGAGGGGAGACGAGTAGCGAGGAAAGAGGCCGGAGGGCATAAGTATACAGGAATTTCCTAATGAGTTTGGAACGAGACGGCTACTGAAACAGACAGAGGCGGACAGTCATTATATTTTGAGGGTGACCAGCAACTTCAAATTTGAGCCAGAAAAGTAGGGGATGTGAAATTCGACTTCATTTGAGTTCGAATTTCATCAACTAAGGGTCAGATGAACCCTCATCATTGTGTCCAATAATAATGTTTCATATTAATAAAAACGATGGAAATACTAAATACATGATATGCTGGACGTTTGAGTAAAATTGATGTAGCAAGAAATCTGGACTTGGTAAGACATGCTACGTGCTGGCTGGAAACGACCGATAGTTTCACAACCAATGCTATTCTTGTATTTCTGAGAAAATCAGATATGACGCTGTGGCGTACGTGACCATCGAAGGCCAAAATGCTGCGTACAAGGCAAGGAGTGAGAGAGAGGACAAGTGTCGTGACGTGAAAATAAGGGCGGGATTTGTAAGGTCAGAACTCCAACGCCAACTTATCTGACCAATAAGAAAACATGACGCCAGAACATAGCGTCAGTGTGTTTTGCGCGGCAATCGGTTATAAAAAGATCTAGCGATCGGTTTGCATGTTCGACGGCAGATTCGCGACCTATGAGAAAATACAAGATTTTTGAGAGGTCACACATAATTATAGGCCCATTACTTAAAATATTGAGGAGCTATTTTCTCCCACCATTGAAACTTTAGGCTTTCTGTATATATACAAATGTCTGAGATGAACCGGGGCACTCCTAATTATTCTTCGACAGTCATTTTAAGACGTCCTTAAGACGATATGGTTTTAAAATTATAGTTGTGTGTCGACAACGAAGTTAGAAATTTTCATAAAATTGTGAGATGGCAATTAGCCATAGAATAGGGAAAGTCGACGATTCTGCATAGGACGATCTGAGGAAATAAAATACTTAGAACGCAGATAGAACAGTTTAAAAACTTTGATTTAATTGTGTTTTAACAGCAGCAAGATGTCGACCATGGAGAGAAGACAGCAAGCTTCATCCTCCATTACCATCAGTGTTATGGGCTAACGGCCTAATGATGGGAAATGACGAGGCGGGAGGCCTCTGGAAAGCAGTTTAAGTGATGAGTATTAAAACATTGATTTATTGATTTTGGACGAGGGGAATCGCGAGAGATGTGTGGAACTTTGTATAGATTTATTTGTGTGGTTTAATTTAAATTTTAGGGTTTGATTTCTTAACTGACATGCGTGTAGTAAATTTTGGCATTGCGTGACAATTGTTGTACAGTAAATTTTGTGACTTAAATGTTGTCCGTATGTATACGTAATTCTTATAGCGAAACGGCCGCATCGATTAACGTATCAATAAAAAGTGTAGCCATGAATGAGAACCTAGGAACGACAATGATAAATGGACTGAATTAATGATATGTTAAACTAATTACTACGTGGGGGGAAAATTAGTGTTTTGTTGCTTTGATAACTTGGGATAAGTCTGATTCCAGTTATTATTCTTTAGTGTCATTTGGACATGTTGTGTGTCATTTATCTGAGGGGTGTGCTGATTCATGCTACGACGAGATCTTCGAGAAAGTGCCACGTGTTTTTGGGTGTAAGTGATGATGGGGAGAGGTAAAGCCTGTCCATGACTGCGACATCATTCCGGCAAACTAGTTATCCGTGGGGATAAGTTTGACCTGGAAATGTATTCTTAAAAATCCCTGAGAGGATGTTTTGAGATAATGTGTTATTTATTTGTACGCGTTTAACAGGTGGCGATTAGCAAAGGTGCTGTACGCTGGCAATGGGCCAGAATCTATAATTAGTGTGGCACTAATTACTACGTGGGGGAAAGAAATCAGCCACTCACTCGGAGATGTCATAACAGGCCCGGCTGTCTCCAGCTCCGTTATGACACGTTATGTTTGCTTTAAAGCCTAATGAGTTAAGGTTATTTTATTTGGTTTAATTTGGGGAGTTGCCATGTTGTCGATCCAAGTTTCTTTTATCATTACTACGACTTATTTGTTCATTGTTTTAAAACGCCAAATTTTCTGGCGTAAAAATTAAAAATTGTATTTTGTTGTTGTTGGCTCTTATTTTCAAGGCCATTGTATTCATTAAAATATAATTTGGCAACCGGCCAAACTTGTTCATGTCATGTTATGCTTTCCTAGTGTTTAAGGTATAAGTCGGTAATTCCGCAGCCCTTACTTTAAATAATACACACGTGTATTTGGTTGTGGTAATCTAAGGTTAGAGCATGTCAGTAGTGTATATAAATATGTAATTGTTGTTCCCACATTTCCGTAATTCGTCCTTCGCAGTACGGAGTCCGTTCCCGAACCAACTGTTTTGGTCGGAAACGAGCGCCCGTCAAAATGCTCATTACTTGAACTAGTCTTAAAACCCGTGTCGCTCATAAATATTAAATTCTTGTACTATTTTATTTGTTTGTTATTTTGGATCTTGTGATCCGTTTCTTTGTTACTTTGATTTAAGTGACATTGCAGTCACAATGCTTGTTGACAGCTGTCATACCGTGTCGTCATGGTACGTCAGGCTGGTCAGTGTCAGATCTGTTCACGCGAGTGAACAATAAAAGGGTGGTTATAGTTTTTTTTTTATGTTTGATTCAGTTAATAAATTTCATTTGTTAGTAGATCCTGTTGATTTTCTTGGCTTTGTAATAATAATAATAAGTTAACCTTATAAACCCTGGAAGTTATGTTGATAGCAAAACCTCTAAATCACATTCACAAGAATCCATTACGACCCCGAAATTTTGAATCTTGTCTACATGCTATTTCCCAAGGGTATAATAGAATGCCGGTGAAATATTTCGCACTGACTCCATGTCGGATTGGTGATACGTAATCAAATTTGAAAGGCACGGTCGGGGTCGGAAAATACATTACTACGACCTTATCAAGTTTCATTGAAATCTCTCTAGCCGTTTAGATTTAATTGAGGGTCACACACACACATACTCTCACCCCCCCCCCCCACACACACACACGGATATGAGGTGATCTCATAAGACTATGTTTTCATAAATGAAGGAAGGAAGGAAGGAAGCTTGTAGTTTAACGTGACCGTTAGTCTCGCGATCATAAGCCACGGGACCTCCGTTTGACGTGGAATCCGAACCACAGGACATGGCATTTCACTTCGAAAATCTCACGTGCATTGACCGGGAATCGAACCCGGTCCACCTTGGTGAGAGGCATACAGCTTGACCACTGCGCCACCACGCCCCCTTCCATAAATAAAAATAGGCTAAAAATGAAATAAATTGTTTTGCCATATATTCCCAAAAGGGCCTTAACACTTCTCTAAGAACCGTTGATGTTAAAGTGTAGGACAAAAGGGCCAGCCTATCTCCGGACTCGTAAGAATTGTAAGTTCGAACAACATCTTTGGCCGTCCTTGAAATGGAGTTCCGCGGTTTCTCATTTTCTACTCCAGGAAAATATCGGGATGGATTGTTCGAGTAGGGCTTCAGAGGTTCTCAGATTTCAAGATTGGCGTTTCTCTTATCAAAATTCATCTTCTCGCCACACCACCAAGTAGACCAGTACTACGAGGTTTTTTATGCTATCAATGAAAATGATACGATAATAAATTAGAAACAACTGATCAAAACATATAATGTATACTGAAGGAGGCTTGTTACAGTTGCTTTGTGCTCTAAATAGCGGCTTCGGTGGTGTAGTTGGTAGTATGCTGAACTGCTGTTCCCAAGATAGCGGGTTCAAACCCGGCCGAAGTCGTCGGATTTTTTAAGAGCGTTAAAAATCCTTCAGTATGCTTTCCTTCGGAGGGGAAGAAAAGTTCCTTTCACAGACTAAACTTGTGTAAAGCAAAATTTGTTAGGTTAGATTTCGTCAGAACGCTCTATCAAAGTTCCAACGTTCACCACTAGGTATCATTTATATCTGGTGGCGAAAGTTGGAACTACTTGAAATTAAACGGAACTTATAGCTCTCCCTAAGGGTGTCCGCTGGAAGCAGCTACAGACTCAGGCGAGACGAACATGTCCTAGGACACTCCCGGCACTAAAAGCCATACGATAAATAAATGTGCTCTAAATGTTAGGGAAAGTTTAATTTAATTTGACAAAAATTAAATGGTTTCTGTTGAAATAACCGAAGGGGGGGGGGGGGGGGGCGTGGTTTGCGCAGCGGTCAAGCTGCATGCCTCTCACCAAGGCGGACCGGGTTCGATTCCCGGTCACTGCATGTGACATTTTCGAAGTGAAATGCCATGTCCTGTGGTTCCAATTCCACGTAAAAAGGAGGTCCCGTGGCTTATGATCGCGAGATTGACAGTCACGTTAAACTACAAGCTTCCATTTTTTGAAATAACCGAAGAAGATACCATGTGTGAGTTCTAAACTGACAGTGAAAGAATGAAGTAATTGATCAATTTAAATTATTTGTTATTTCGATTATAAATTAATAAATGAATAAATAAATAGATAAATAAGCAGGCAAGCAGTTGTAGCCTAATAATTGTCGATAATACTGGAGGTTTTAGAACAAATTTCTGTATTTTTGTACCAAGCTACCGTGCCATTGCCTGAGAAACTCTGTCATATTTCGTACATCTCTTAGTTCATTTTATTTCATTACTCATGAGGTTATCGTCAGGAAGGTCATCCAAACGAAAAAAGAAGTATTCGCCACGTATAAACTCATCTCACCTCATCCCTTAACCTCATAAAAATCATTATAGTTTCTTAGCTTAGCATCAACCGACAGCATTGGCTCAGCTGGCTAAAGCGCAGCATTAGGTCATGGGGCCAAGCTCTCTGCTGACTCGGTAGACGCGTGGGTTCGAGCCCCACCGTCGGCCGTCCTTGAAATGGTTTTCCGTGGTTTCCCCATTTTCAACACCAGGCAAATGCTGGGACGGTACCTTCTGATAGGCCACGGCCGATTCCTTCCACATCCTTGCCCTGTTTCATTCATCCTCACCCATTCCATCTCTCATCCCGACGCGCAGGTCTCCCACGGGCGTCGAATAGAAAGAACTGCACTCGGCCTCTCAGGAGACCACACGACAAAAAAAAAAAAAAGCTTAGCATCAATCTATTGAGTATTGGTCAATGCAACCAAACGAGTCGCAAGCCTTGTGATCACTATCACTCGCAGAAGCAAAATATTCTTGATATATAGAACCGGCCATGTCATGAATAACGTTTCTCTAGATTGCCCTGCACTGTTTCGTCACGGGCTCTCTGTATATTGGCGTGAAGCAAACGACTGTGGTTCCATACTTCTACTTCTACTCTTTCCTTATTTTACTTTGGTATATATTCCCTGCGACCATCTATTTGTCTATTTACCATTTATTTTAAAAATTCATACAGCTTTATAGCGGCGAAACAATAGAAATGCTGTGTCATTTAGATCGATGTCTTGTCACTTACGTGAAAGAGTGGACGATACGATTGCGCTCGAGAGCATTGCCATGTATCTGGACAGACGTTATCGGGGCTCAACCGTAACCGATCTACAGAGCTACATTATTTATAACCTGCCACGTTCCGGGGTCTAGGGAAACGTATTGAGAAACCTGTCTCGGAGGTCCTGGGTTTAATTTTCGTCTGTGTCAAGAATGTTAATTTTATCCTCAGGGGTGAAGATAACTGAGAAGTAATGAGTTTGATATCCACCTCAGTCATCTTAGAAGTGGTTTCCCGTGGTTTCAGTCGGACAATTCAAAAATAATTCCAATTACTGGAATAATAAACAAGAAGTTCCGTAACGAACTAAAGAGCCCACTCTTCTTAAAATTTAAGATTCATGCCAATCTATATAGACCTATCTGGAAAAATAGCAAAATTAAGTTGGTAATATCGACATTTCTAATTAGTTCGAAATATACTTGTAGCCTAATAAAGCACTATATTTGGCAGCCCTGGTGACTGAATATATTGTTAGTTCCATCTCTTAAGGTACAGAATACAATATTTGGTTGAAGTCCAATGGATAGCATGGACGTTACATGCAGTTAGACATTGGATCTATCAGCGCGCGTAAAATCATGTTTGCAACATTGTTATGCGTGCATTGGTCAGAAATAATTTGAAATTTTATGATCTCTTGTTGTGCCAATTTTGGATGAAATCCATTTTTTAGTGTAGAAGTTACATGTATTTTAAAATTGGACCTATCAGCAGGCTTAGAGTCATGTTGGCAGCACTGATGTATATTAGTTTCACCTAATTAATCTAGAATGTTAGGTACTATACGTGTGCAAAGTTTAAAGCTGTTGGCTTACATACTTTCTGATATATTATTATTTAGGTAAAAAAAGATAGAGACAGCATTTATTAACAGTTGGCAGCCCTGGTTGCTCTTAAGAATAAGCATACGTTAGTCATATCTGTTATGGTACACATAGCACATACGAAATTTGGTTGAAATCCTATTGATAGTATAGAAGTTACATGTATTTAAAAATTGGTCCTATCAGCGGGCTTAGAATCATGTTGGTAGCACTGACGTACATACGTTACTCCAAATTAATCTAGAATGTCAGGTACTACAGTAGCCTATACGTGTGCATAGTTTAAAGCTGTCGGCTTGCATACTTTGTGCTATATTGGTATTTGGATAGAAGAATAGAGATAACATTTATTGACAGTTGGCAGCCCTGGTGGCTCTTAATAATACGCTCAGTCATATCTGTTTATGTTCACATATTACATACAAAATTTGGTTGAAATCCAATTGATAGTATAGAGGTAATATGCATTTAAACATTGGACCTATCAGCAGGCTTAGAATCATTTTGGCAACACTGCCATGCATGGCCTCCTGGAAACTAAACTGAAATATTATTACCTATACGTGTGCCAATTTTGAAATAGCTCCCAGGCATAGCTTCCAAGATATCCAACATGGAGCTCAAATTTCAATTGCGGTTTTTCAGCAGTTGGTAGCACTGACCTAATTTTCAAATATGGGCTTGAGATATTCAGGTATAGATCTTTACTCCTACCAAATTTTGTTTCGATTGCTGCAGCCGATTAGGAGTTGATAGACACACACACACACACACACACACACACACACACACACACACACAGCCAGATAGACAGACAAACAGATAGACAGACAGACAGACAGATAGAAGGACAGACAGACAGAAATTTGCCCGGATCGATCTCATAAGTCTACTTTTTCCTCATTTTTGCAAAATCTGAACAGTAGGCTAAAAATGAAATAAATTACATGTGATTTAAGATTAATATATATTGTTACGGACTATTGAAGCAGAAGAAGAAGAAGAAAACTAAGGCATAACATGTTTCGCTCTTCAAGCAAGCATCATCAGTTCTCAAAGTTTAAATCTACAAACCAAAATGCCGTAGTATATTTTTTAGGTCAGTTTCCTCTGGGCTTAGTCCATTGTGCCTTAGAGACATAACCACCGACATTCCACCATGCATCATTCTACCACGTACTCATCGTCAGACATTGCAGTGTTCTTTCCCCTTTCATTGTTTCTCGTCCAAACAACTTCGGGCTTTCTGTCCATGTAGAGATAAGATAAAGCTATGTTTCAGAACCAAAACATTGAATCATTGCTATGGTTTTATTCGTCTATCCGTATTATTATAAGTACAGTATCGCGCACAATTAAAAGAGTGGGATTCAAGAGCAATTACATTTGTTGCCATGGTAACTAGGTGTAGGAAATTTGTCACCGCAACATGAGTCATCGAGTGGGAATAAGAGGGCTTGCATTTGTTGCCATGGTAACTAGATGTCAGAAATGTTAGGACGCTAAACTGCCTACGCTAATCTTAGATGACCCCCTGCCCAGAAACATATCCATGTTTATACGGCACTACCAACATCGTACTTGGGACAGACACTTTGTCTTTGAGTCAGGGAAATTACTTTACTTCTTTGAGGTAAGCACATGGGCTACCATCTACTCCATTCCTAGAATTCCACTACATCAGTAGCCAATAATAATAATAATAATAATAATAATAATAATAATAATAATAATAATAATAATAATAATAATAATAATAATTGCCGGGTGCAATCTTTGTTATTTGACACCCAGAGGGGAGCTTGCATGTCGACTTTGTTGTTCCTTGGAGCGCTATGGAAGTCAAGGAGGTTAGATATCTAAGCTCCTTGCCACTAGTAGAGGAAGGAGGAACTTTTGTGTTGACGGAAAATCCTAAGATTAATTTTGCCATTATGAACACAGCCTACTGAATTCAAATGGGTTCTTTAACATGCCAACGACGTATGAAATGCGTGTCGTGATTTTTGTCGCCTTTCAAAAATCAGTCACCATGGCCAAGAGCGAACCTGCAAGCTTGGGGTTGGTAATCCGACACGATAACCACTCACCCACCGTGGCAAGCAGAAGCCAATATACAGGGTGTGACTAAATATGTGGGAAAACTCCGGGGATTTGATAGAGGACCTGACAACAAGCAAAATGTATCCTGTAAACATTTGGTGTATGAGCGTTATTTGCCTTGTTACAAGCATTGTTTGTGATGTGCATAGCACAGACGGCGGCACGTTGATAGTTGGCCATTAGTGGAGGGCACACAGGCCATTTGTACGTTTCGTCACTATTCAAGTCTGTGTGCATTCCCAAACAAAAGGACCAACATCGTGGCCTGCTCGTTCTCCCGATCTCAACCCATTAGACTTCTACTTATGTGATCATTTAAAGGCCATTGTGTATGCCACACCTATTCATAACGTGGCCATGCTGCGTCAGTGAATAGAGCAAGGATGTCAGCAGATACGACAGACGCCGGGAATATTGGAGCGTGTGAGACAGTCAACGATGCGGCCCATAGACGCCTGCATTACAGCTAGTGGTAGCCATTTTGAGCAGCTTCTGTAGAGAACTGTAAGTAATAACGTACACTTTATCAACACAAATGTCCAACCTGCACAGTGAAGCGGTCTGTGTTATGCACACCACAAGCAATGCTTGTAGCTCGGAAACGAAAGCAAATACACCATTAGTTTACAGGACATGTTTTGCTTGTTGTCAGGTCCTCTATCGAATCCGCGGACACATCTAGTGGGGCGTGGGTTGGTGACCACGGGGCCCCAGCTGAGTCAGACATTGCTTCCACTTACTTGTGCCGGGCTCCTCTCCGTCTTCTTTCCTGTCGACCTCACTTGGTCAACTCTTGTTCTCTTCCGATCCCGACGGTATTAGGGTATCCGAGGCCTAGGGAGTCTCTTCCTTTCTCGCCTTAATTGGCCCTTGTCTCATCTTTTCTGATATCCTCCTTCTGCGAGGGGTCAGCCTTTTTTTCATTTCCTTTTACCTCCTGTCTTGTGCTCAAGGCCCTTAAGGAGGCAGGGGTATGTAGCCCAATCACTTCTGGTGCACCCTAGATATTGCTACACCCTCAGGGTCTCACGGCTGGTGAGTTCGGAAGTTGGCGACCGCGAGGGATTCCTGAGCTGGGTTCTGTTTCCCCCTTTTGTCCATTACCTGTTGGGAGGAGCCTCTCCTCTTTCACTTTCCTATCTGCCTTTCATGGCTCTCCTTCCTTCCATGTCCCTCAATCCTCATTCTTCGAGGGTTGGGGGCATTCCTTTTCCTCCTGTCCTTTATTTGCCTTATTCTCCTTTTGTTTTCCATTTCTTCTTCTAGTATATAAGTTAGTAGTTAGTTTTAGTTGTAGTTACTATTTCATTATCATCTTCACGATCACCCAAACCATTAGGGGCCGATAACCTAGATGTTAGGCCCCTTAAAACAACAATTATCATTATCATTATCATCGAATCCGCGGAGCATTCCCACATATTCAGTTACACCCTGTATTCTAGCTGTTCCTACAAACTTCGCAACTTTTAGTTACTGATACTCCGCTATCCACAAGTACACTACCGTACATTCACAACTTTCATCGCACGAGAGTACGTGGCATATTTTCTTTCTTTATTGACGACGACAATCATACTTTGGAGTCATATACATCGCCATCGGGTTACAACTCCCACCTCCATTATCCTGTAGTCGATTACCATACTTTGCACTCACAACTTGGTCAGTACTTCTACGTCTGCCACTCGGTACAATAACCCACTGACCTTTCTCTACACTTTGCCACGTGCAGTATATACGTAAATGTGATTGATCTGGTGATTATAGTGTATAATTGCAGAAGAAAAGGGTAATGAAACAAATGCCCTTGTCTTTGCAGACGACGTCATGATTTGGGGGGAAAGTACCAGAGAGGTACAAGAAAAACTGGATGCATGGGACAAGCTGTTCAAGGAGTATGGGTTGTAAATAAGCCAAAGTAAGACAGTAGTGATGGCAACAGGACTGTCTAATGCAACCATTTACCTGAATAATCAGCCTCTACAAATAGTTGATCAATTTAAATATCTTGGTAGCACACCGTGTAAGGATAACAACAGCAACAGTGTAGTAACAAATAGGACTAGTAATTCAGCCACCTTCTATGCACAAGTTAGAACACTACTATGGGATAAAATGGTGCCCAGGAAGTGTAAACATGTACTGTTTAAGACATACTACATCCCAATTCTAACTTACGGAGTAGAAACATGCATCCTGTCCAGAAGAGAAGAAAGTACGATTCAGGCATCCGAAATGAAACTATAAGAACAATGCTTCAAAGGACAAGGAGAGACAAAGTAAGGAACGAAACAAACAGGGCAGAGGCTGGCATAGATATCAGTGCTACAAAATATATACAGAAGCAACGATTAGGATGGTATGGGCATCTTCAAAGAATGGGAGATGAGAGGGCACCAAAATCTTATTTCAACAAGATTATCCCAGGAAAAAATACCAGTAGGAAGACCAAAGAAGAAATGGTTGGACCAAATCAAGGATGATCTTGAAGGAGATTGGAGAATGACCCATGAAGACCAACTATTCATTCGTTAACAGCACCCGGGCGACTGGAGCTGGAATTTGATGATGATGAATCGCCGATTATTAGAACGTACTAGCTGAAGTACCCGTGCTTCGCTACGCGTCATAAATAAATTAAAATGTGAAGGTGACAGTTAAAACAGGGGATAGGCGAGGTGCTGCGCAGAGGGAGATTAAGGATGGAACATTTTGTCCAACTACACCGCTCGGCGTTGATCGCTAACCGTTGGAGATACCTTTCGGATAAAAATGTAATTTTAAAACTCGTATATGCCATAAAAAGTTTGCTATTTCTTAGTGTTCTCTTTTTATTTGAAATGGAAATATGAAAGTTAGAAACCAAAAGGTGTAGTGACGTCACTAAAATGGTCGCCATCTTTAAATAGTGCAAAGTATTGAAATAAAAAGTAGCCTATATATTAATCAGGTACTTCAGCTACTTCCATGTAAAATTCATGTAAATCGGACCAGTGGTACTTGCGTGATTAAGTAATACACAGACACACACCATCTCATTTTTAAGCTCGCTTCGCTCGCGTCATAGTCATGTCATATTGTTATTCAATGAAATGCAGGTTTAACCACGTTAACACCCCTTTAGAACCTGAATATCCAAAAATCCCGCCTTAGTAGACGTTTTCGACATACAACAAACATATCCCCAAAATATCATTCTTCTAACTTTAATAGTTTTGGTTGGTCGATTAGAGTGAACATCCAAATATCCTTCCTTAGTGGACGTTTTTCTTCCAGAATTTCATCCCTCCCCATAGGCCCCTTAAATTGGATTTATGAAAAAAAAAACCGGTCGAACACCTATTTATTTTATTTATTTATTTATTTATTTATTTATTTTTAAGCTGATTGATTTCCACCGAGTTTCAAACTCCTCGCCTATGTCGTTTATGAGATACACACTCCGTTGGGAATCTTTCAACCCCCACTTTTCACCCCATTCACCTCATAAACCCTTAGACATATGTCTGCTTATTCGTAAAGATGAGTTTATATGCCGAGTATCCCATCACCAAGGAAACCAATCGGGAGATATTGTTATTCAATTAAATGCAAGTCTACCCCCTTAATATCCCTTTAGAATCTGAATATCCAAAAATCCTTCCTTAGTGGACGTTTTCGACATACAACGAACATAGCCCCAAAATGTCATGTTTCTAACTTCAATAATTTTGGCTGTGCGATGATGAGTGAGGGAGTAAGTCAGGACATTTTATTTCATTTATTTTTCAGAATTTCACCCCTCTCATGAACCCCTTAAAATGGATTAATGAAAAAAATCGGTCGAACACCTATTTACATATATTTTAAGCTGTTTTTTCCCGCCGAATTTCAAACTTCTTGCCTATGTCGTTTAAGAGATACACGCTCCGTTAAGAATCCCTCAACCCCCAATTTTCACCCCTTTCACCTCATAATATACACCACATCGATAAACCCTTAGACATGTCTGATTATTTTTAATGATTAGTTTATATGCCGATTATCTCATCCCCAAAGAAACAACTCATGAGATATCGTTATTCAATGAAATGCACATTTACCCCCTTAACACCTCTTTAAAACCCGAATAAACAAAAATCATTCCTTAGTTGACGTTTTCGACATACAACGAACATATTCCCAAAATTTCATTTTTCCAACTAGAATAGTTTTCGCTGGGCGTGATGAGTGAGTGAGTCAGACAGGACATTTTCTTTCAATTATTTTTACCAGGATTTCACCCCTCCCCATGGGCCCCTTAAATTGGATTGATGAAAAAACGCTTGAACACCTATTAACTTATTTTCTAAGCTGTCTTTTTCCCCTGAGTTTGATTAGTGAGTGAGTTAATCAGTCAGTTAGGACACTTTCTCTCCATTCCCCCCCCCCCCCGAATTTCACCACTCTCCATTGGCCCCTTAAATTAATTTATGAAGAAAACGGTTAAACACCGATTTACTTATTTTTAAGCTGATTTTTTTTCGCTGAGTTTCAAATTTCACGCCTATGTCGTTTAAGAGATAGGCCTACACGCTCCGTTTGGAATCCTTCAACCCCCCACTTTTCACCCCTTTTACCTCATAATAATACACCACATCGAAAAACCCGTAGACACATGTCTGCTTATTTCTAATGATTAGTTTATATGCCGAGTATCACATCCACAAATGAAACCTCTCTTGAGATATTGTTATTCAATGAAATGCAGGTTTAACCCCCTTAAGACCCCTTTAGAACCTGAATATCCAAAATTTCGCCCTTAGTGTACGGTTTTGACATACAACGAACATACACCCAAAATGCCATGTTTCCAATTTCAATATTTTTGGCTGGGCGATGATGAGTGAGTGAGTGAGTCAGGACATATTCTTTCATTTTTTCTTCTTCAGGTTTTCACCCCTCCCGATGAACCCCTTAAATTTGATTTATGCTATACTCGGTTGACAGTGCTGTGTGTGCAGTTGAGTAACTAACGGGATTTCAAGTAAAGATCCTCATTTTCTATACCGGTAGTGCAGAGCGCAACTCGAATCCAGTCGGCCGTGTCTCGACTTGAGATATGTTGCCATGGAAATAATCTGCCTTGCTATTCCTTCATGAGTATATTTTATGACTTTATATTAGCCTTTGCTCGAGTACAAAAGGACCGAAATCAGAAGAATGAGAAAGACTATCGAAAATTCATGTAGCCAGCGGTTCCTTCTGGGTCCTAAACTATGTGTATGCAAAATATGGTTGAGATTGGTGGAACGGTGTGGATTTGTATACGGAACCAACCCACATACATACATACATACATACATACATACATACATACATACATACATACATACAGACTTTCACTTTTATATATTAGATAATCACCACTAAATTGGGTCAATCAATCAACTTCCAAAGGCAATGCCTTGTCTCCGCAACCATGGTTCTCTGTCTTCAGCACTTCGATTCATCTCACAGTAGGAACCATAATGAAGAGTTTGTGTGATGTCTTGCAGGAAAAATTTTCTTCGTCAACCTCAGCTTTTCTTCCCTGTGGGGTTTCCTTCCAGGAGATTAGTTAGGAAAGCGTTATGTCGGAAGATGTGGCCTGTGAATTTAGGGTTTCTTTTATGGATCGGTGGTCTCCGTTCTCTTTTCCCTTGAATAACTTGCAGGAGGCTGGTGTTAGTCCTCTTTTCAATCCATTTAACCCGTAATATTCACCGCCACACCCACATTTCAAACGCTTCAAGTCGCTTCCAATCCTGATCTCTGATCGTCCAAGATTCACATCCATACAGAAGCACTCTCCACACAATGGTCATGACAAATTTCTTTTTAATTGCAATATCCAAATTTGTATTTGTGATAAATTATTGAAAATGTATCAAATTAACGCGCGAGTTTATATAATTTCCAACTCGTAATGGAGAATGTGATCAAAGCCAGTTTGACATGTTAAATTCTAAGACTTTACATACAAACAAGAACCTAACCTGGATATTACGCCCCAGACACACTTGTTTGTAGTGCAAGAAGTAATTTTCGTCCACATAGTAGTCTAACCTAGTCCCAAAAAATGATTTTGTCTTACCATGGCGTAGTAGGTAGCATGCTGAACTGCTGTGTCGAAGATAGCAGGTTCAAACCCGGCCGAAGTCGTAGAATTTTTTAAGAGCGTTAAAATCCTTCAGTATGCCTTCCTTCCGAGGGGAAGTAAAGCAGGCGGTCCGATGTGATAGATTTATGGCATGTAAAAGATCCTTACACAGACTAAACTTGTGTGAAGCTTAATTTCTAGGTTAGATTTCGTTGGAACGCTCTATCAATGTTCCAACGTTCACCACTAGGTATCATTGACATCTAGTAGCGAAAGTTGGAACTACTTGAAATTGAACGGAACTTGTAGCTTACCCTATGGGTGTCCTCTTGAAGCAGCTACAGACCCTGGCGAGCAGAACATGTCCTTGGAGACTCCCGGCACTATACGCCATACGATAAATAAAATATAGAGGAGTGAGGTGCAACCTTTCAATTAAATTATTTACATTCGCCATTACGAGTTGGGAATTATATAAACTCACCGGTTAATTTGATAAATATTCAATACTTTATCATCTTTACCAAATTTAGTGCTTTTTTTTTGTCGTGTAACCTCCTGAGAGGCCGAGTGCAGGTCTTTCTAGTCGACGCCCGTGGGCGACCTGCGCGTCGGGATGAGAGATGGAATGGATGAAGATGAATGAAACTGGACAAGGATGTGGAAGGAAGCGGCCGTGGCCTGTCAGAAGGTACTGTCCCAGCATTTGCCTGGTGTTGAAAATGGGAAACCACGGAAAACCATTTCAAGGACAGCCGACGGTGGGGCTCGAACCCACGCTGATTGTCACTGTCCAGTCAACGAAAGTTTGGTGCTTTTCAGTCGGTCAACACGATTGCACCCAAACGAGATGGGTTATTTCCTAGTATTGACGAGTTGAACTATCTCGACTAATACTGCAACTAAAGAAGGCTACCGGGACTTTCAGATTACACATCCAAGACAGAGCAGTGCCTTGCTTGAAAGCTATGTACGGCATTATTAATCTACAGCAGCTATCCTTAAAAACAGCTATGCATCTGTTTGACGCAAAGATCCTACCAATTCTCATGTACGGGATCCACTTGATATGGGACCGACTAACGAAGAGAGATCTGGCCACCATCGAAAGAGTTAAAGCCCAATTCCTGAAAACCTTAATAGGCATCTCAAAATACACGCGCTCCCGCCTAACATATGAATTAGCACGGGAACCCTTCCTCGTCGAAGAAATAAGGACAACATTACAGCTTCCATCAACAAAGAATGCTGAAGCGCACTTAGCAGAGAGAAGAGAGAAGAGAGAATAATAATAATAATAATGTTATTGGTTTTACGTCCCTTTTAACTACACTGGCTTTTAGAGACGCCGGGGTGCCGGAATTTTTCCCCGAAGGGGATCTTTAACGTGCCAGTAAATCTACGGACACAGCTCTCTCGCATTTGCACACCCTCAAATGCCAGCTGACTGCGCCAGGATACGAACCTGCAACTTCGGGCTCACCAAGCGAGAACGTTACCCCTGAGCCACGCAGCCAGCCAGAAGAGAGAAGAGAGAAGACATCCCGCTAGAATTTTACAGCACGGATGCCATGATCAACCGGAACTGGACCAGCGCCAATCAGAAACTAAGACATGTGGTGATAAAGTTAGCAGTGCATGGGTACCACCATAAAATATGCAAAAACATGTCCTACCACTCCCCAAATGAACTCTGCGTGTGCTCGTTATGTGACCAGTTCTGTGACACATATCACATCACACGATGTAAAAATAACCTGAAATTACTGTGTGAATATGGCATGTACTAACATTTAAACTGAACAAAGCATCATACAGTGTTGCTCTATTTCACAAATAACATTCAATTCACAATATAATGACTGGTCATGAATGAATGCTTTAATGCACACTTTCCTGATTGATTACTGGATCATGATTAACTCTTTTGTAACATGTTTGTTTTACTAATGTAAATCTATGTTATGCACATTCGTGCGCTTTTCTGTTAATAATAATAATAATGAAATGAAAATCCACAGCCTGCTTCCAGTCTCCGACCGGGTCAGGAATGGAATGAATGGAGCCCCTATCTAGCGGCGAGGATATGGACTGTGCCGGCTGCCGAGGCCTGACGCACTCCTCGGGGGCAATGATTAAATGAATGACAGATGAAATGAAATGATAGTGGAGAGTGTTGCTGGAATGAAATGTTGACAGGGAAAACCGGAATACCCGGAGAAAAACCTGTCTGCCTCCGTTTTGTCCAGCACAGATCTCACATGGAGTGACCGGGATTTGAACCACGGACCCAGCGGTGAGAGGCCGGCGTGCTGCCGCCTAAGCCACGGAGGCTTAATAATAATAATAATAATAATAATAATAATAATAATAATAATAATAATAATAATAATAATAAAGAAGTGTACATATTATAAATATATTCACCCCATACTTTCAAACAAACATTTTGTAGCCTAAGTGTAATGGATCTGATGATGATCGCTTGACGATTGAAACTGGTCATCCAGGTGTATTTATTAATATCATGTAAATCTTTTTCAGGATTAGGGAATAACCCATCTCATTTGGTTACAATCGTGTTGACCGACTGAAAAGCACCAACCTTTCGTTTACTGAAGGCAACACCATACTGTCCAGTCACATTAATGTGAACACCCGTCAATAGCGGACCGCTGCGAGACGTGCAGGAAGAGAGCCAATGAGGTTCTGGAAGATACCGACAGGAATGTGGAGCCATGCCGACTGCAGTGCCGTGACCAGCTGCACTAGGTTTCTCAGTTGTGGGTGTTGCAGGGTGTTTGCGTTCAGACGTTTCACGCCATGTACGCCATCGACCATCTGTCCGATGGAGCATAGGCTACAACGTGATTCATCGGAATCCTGTCGCCACTTAGTGGACGTCCAGTTGCGGTATTGGCGTGCAAATTCCAGCCTTCGTCGCCGATGAACAGCAGTCACCATGGGTGCATGAACTAGGCGCCTGGTTCGGAGACCCACACGCAGCAACGGTCGTGGTTTGCCCCGTGGTTCATCTGGGCGATCAGTTGCTTTACAGTTGCGCGTCTATTCGCCCGTACACATCTCCGCAGCCGTCGCGTCGTCTACTCTGTCATTAAAGCCCGTGGTGCCCCACAGTTGTCTCGACACCGGGTTTGAATAGCGCTACGGGACACTTTAACCATGGTGGCACGCGAACAGTTTACAAACGTAGCCGTTTCAGAAATGCTTCCACCCTTGGCCCGAAAGACAATAATCATGCTTTGTTGGACGTGAGATAAATCGCTCCGTATCCGCATTGCCACTGTGACTGCACTGTTTTCCTCTTCCATTCGACATGCTTTATATATTCTCCACTGCTAGTGCTGACACATGTCGTCAGTGCGGGGTTATTGCACGTTCACGTCACATCGTGACTGGACAGTACATATCGCTATCGTCATATTAAAGAGGACCGGCCTATTTTGTTTACCATGTTTAACTCACTTTTCAACTTTCAACTCCGCACCGGATATAAGCCAGGATCATAGAAGATTGCCACCTTGCTTCTCTTCCCAAAACCAAGTAAATCTCTATGACACTGGAATCAAACCGCCCCGTTTGCCTAACAGCTATCGTCTTGAAAATCGTTGGAAAAGTTCTAATCAAACGCAATCATACCCATTTGAAAACAAGTAGTTCCGTGAAGAACTATACAGCCTATTTTCATATATCCTACTTATATTAACTGCCACTATCAACATACAAAATTTCAATTCGATTGCTGTAATAGATTCGTAGATATTGAGTACCGACTAAATATTTCAGATGGTCGCCATGTTGGATTTTATGTAGGCAGGTCCTAGAGTTATGCAATGTTACATGAAGATTATTGTGTACGTGTAGCATTCAAACTTCACTCGCATGATTAGGACACAAGAAGTAACAAGGAGATTTTAAAATTTCGCACAGCTGCCATTTTGTGGTTTTGGAAATAATTGAAATAAATTAGATGCCAGTGGATTAACATTCGTATAAGGATTTACTGTACCAAGTTTCACTGCACTAGGATGGTTAAGTTGCGAGAAACGTCCATGTGAATGTTTATACTACGCGTCGCTGCCATGTTGGATTTGTGATCACCAGATTATTTAAAGTCCTATAGGTCAAGTTATGTTCATAGCCCCCATGAACATTAAAAAATTCAGTTTGATTGCTATAATAGATTCGTAGATATTCAGAGTAGTCTGAATATTTCGGATGGTCGCCATGTTGGATTGTTAAATGTATAGGCCATAGAGTCATGTACCATTAAAGGAAAATTATTGCGTAGATTCATTATTCAAACTTTCACCTCGATTGCTTGATTACGACACAAGAAATAAAAACTTAATTTTTAAATTCGCACAGCCGCCATCTTGAGGTTATGTAAACAATTGAACTAAATTAGATACCAGTGCATTACAATATGTATAAACATTTCTTGTACCAGATTTCATTGCGTTTGGAACATTAAATCGCGAGAAAGGTCTATTTAAAATTTTCAAATTCGCTTGGCCGCCATGTTTGTTTTGTAGTTAACCGCTTTTTGAAAGTGATATAAATGAACTTTCAGTAGTGCCCTTTATCTCCGTACAAAATTTCAGGGTGATACAGCTAATAGTTTCAGAGATATTGAATGCCGGTGAAATATTTCGGTCATGCGCCATCTTGTGGTTATGTAAACAATTGAACCAAGTTAGATGTCGGTGCATTGCAATGTGTATAAACATATACTGTACCAAGTTTTATTGCGTTTGGTTGGTTAAATCGCGAGAAACGTCTATTTAAAAGTCGCAAATTCGCGTGGCCGCCATGTTGTTTTTGTAGTTACCAGGTTTTCAAAAGTCACATAGGTGAACTTCAAGTAGTCCCCTTTATCACCGGAATAAATTCCAGGGTGATATCGGCAATAGTTTCGGAGATATTGAATGCTGGTAAAATATTTCGCACAGCCGCCATGTTGGATTGGTGAGACTTAACAACATTTGAAGGGCACGATCGAGGTCGCCCGGAATAGTGCTATGAACTTACCGAGTTTCATTGAAATCGCTCCAGCCGTTTAGAATTTATTAGGGACACACACACACACACACACACACACACACACACACACACACACACACACACACACGCACACACACACACGGACAAAGGTGATCTCATAAGCCTATTTTTTCAAAATTGAAAATAGGCTAAAAACATTACGTTCGGCCATTACTCAGTGCGGATTTTGACCATGATTATCAACCCAGGATGAAATTTTGCGTCTGTCCTCTACCATATCTAATTACGCGTAGAAGCACAGACATACTCCTCTCATAGCATTTGATTTTTAGGGTATTTTTGACACAGTCTGGTACGATGCATTGATCCTAAATGCAACATTACTTTCATGTAGTATACAACTATATCCGCATCATCAATAATACGCCGTTGTACTTCTCATATTAATATACTATAATTCATCACCTCTCCCGCTTCCTCATTGTACACCAGGGTGTACCACAGGGATCTGTCCTCTCCCCGTTACTTCCTATGTTATTCGCAGCAGATGAGAATAGGAGGGAGTAAGTTATATAATAGATTAATGAACTCGCTATAGAGGGTAAGAGATGTAAGGTAGACCTAGGAAGCGATAGTAAGATGCAAGGTGGGAGCTATAGAAGCATAGGAGGTCACAGTGATAACTTCCAATAGGGGATTTTAGAGGTTGCTTGTGCGCTAACAAAGACTTTCGGACTAGACTGGACGCTGAAAGGCAAGACAGTCTCGAATGAAAATGAATCATTTTAGTAAATGAGTAATAAGTTAATTTCAAGGACGTGGGAATCAATAACATTGTATTATAATAAGTAGTGATCCTCAACTTTAAATCCCTGGCCCCTCTGTCGCCATTACTGTACTGTCCATGCCAGACCAGGATGCCAATTGAGACCATACAAGTTATTGATCTAACTCATGAGTAACTGCTACCATGCAACAGGTCCCGCCTCACTTGTTGCCATCAAACATTGAGGGAAGCAGAGTTTGTCTCGACAAACAAGGTCGATACACGGCACACATATAAAAGAACATTTAAACAGTTGGTTGGTTGGTTCTTAAGTTTAGAGGCTGCGACAACGCGGTCATGTAGCCCCGTGTACTTTGGGTGTGTGTAGAATCTGTTTGATAATCGGTGTTAATTGTGATGGCTGTATTAGTGTGTGTTATCGGTTTTTTAATTCAAGTAAGGACTGCAGACTTTTGAATTTTAGTTCCTACTTTTGATGCCAAACGCCACCGTCAACGACTACTAGTTCAGAACTTAGCTGCCAGACGCCACCGCAGCCAGCTCATGGAAATGAACGTAGGAACCTAAGAGCGTTGTATACATTCTTAACCTATACAATTTAGCTTAACACAGTTGTGTAAGGATCTTTAACATGCCATAAATCTATGACATGGGACCACCGGCTTTACTATCCCTCCGAAGGAAGGCATACTGAGGGATTTTAACGCTCTTAAAAATCTGACGAATTTGGCTGGATTTGAACCCGCGATCTTGGGCATAGAAGCTCAGCATGCTACCAACTACCCCACCGAAGCCGCCTCATTTAAACAGTAATGGATTCAATTGTAGCGACCAACTACACTCAGCATCAAAATTAATGCATCAAACACAACTCTGTCGGTGCTCTTTGGACGTTACCATTGTTAATTTATAACAATAATAATGAATGAAAATCCACAGCCTGCTTCCAGTCTGCGACCGGGTCAGGAATGGAATGAATGAAGCCCCCATCTGGCGGCGAGGATATGGACTGTGCCGGCTGCCGAGGCCTGACGCACTCCTCTGGGGCAATGATTAAATGAATGACAGATGGAATGAAATGATAGTGGAGAGTGTTGCTGGAATGAAATGTTGACAGGGAAAACCGGAGTACCCGGAGAAAAACCTGTCTGCCTCCGTTTTGTCCAGCACAGATCTCACATGGAGTGACCGGGATTTGAACCACGGACCCAGCGGTGAGAGGCCAGCGTGCTGCCGCCTTAGCCACGGAGGCTTAACAATAATAATAATAATAATAATAATAATAATAATAATAATAATATACCGGTAATAACATTATTATTAATATCATTATTTTGGTCCAACTCGTGGAGTAGTGGCTAGATTTATTTGTGGTCACCGCGGAGGACCAGGTTTCACCCCGACTTTTCCAGAAAATTTAATTCTGGTCTGAGGCCTGGAACGGAGTTTACTCAGCCTTGTGATGCAGAACTGAGAAGAGGTGGGTTCGATTCCCATCTCAGCCATTCTAAAAGTGGATTCCCGAGGTTTCCCACTTCTACTTAAGATGAATGCCAGGATGATACCTGAATTAATACCATTTCCGGCCTCTACTCAGATTCTAGCCCCAATTACAAAGGCACACACAAGTTCAGCAATCACATTAACACAGGCTCTCAGACAGACTCCACACACACCCAAATACAAAGGATTACATGACCACAATGTCACATAGCCCCGGAATGAAATAACAACAACAGTATGAAGTCCGCATTCGACAGCTGGTATTTCCATGAACACGCACTAATGCACTACAACACAATTTGTATCCTTGTGAATGTGTGCTGATGTGCAGGGCGTAAAACTCCTTGCAAACTTGGGGGGTCATATTTATAAACTGCGGTTGCTTCCTACCAGGGAATGCCTTTTCTTTCTTCTTAGTTTAAGGCTTTCAAGCTTGAAATAACACGGTAATGTTGACCTAACGATATATTTTTAAAATTATAATTTTTATTTATTATTTCGGTGCCTGCTGCCATCTTGCGTAACTGCTTACTGCTGCACTCTCATGGCAGAAATCTGCAGTACGGCTGCAACAATACAAAACTTTTTTGAGATTTTCTATATGACTGTTGAGTTTTGTGACACTATGTCAATTAATGTAGCTACAGTGAATTTATGAAATCGCTTCAATCATTTATAATAACCCTCTATTTTCTGTTTCTACTTGATGGCCTTTAAAAGAAAACGTAACGCGAGAACAGTGGTAATTTAATACATCGACCCATGTGTAACATATAACTTTTACCCCTCGCAAAACCATACAGCTTATGTTGGTGACTGTATAATGATCCAAACCTTCAGCCTTGTCATCAATGGTCGGCAAATGAGTTCCTGCAGGATCGGACCGTACGTGTTGTAATCAATTCACATACCTACCTGGAATGCAGGGACTAGTGATCGAGTCCTGATGATGGTCTCATTTTCAACTCTTACCCTTCAAATCATGCTCACGGAAACGAGGAAAAGAACCTCTATATTTACCTTGCATTTAGCTTCATTAGAAAGATACAAGAGCTAACAGCCTTACGAACGCTGAAGGAATGAGCGTTATTTACGGACCTACCCTACGTTAACTTAACGAGGTCTAGGAGTTGGACCGGTTCCATAATGGATGTCATAATGATGAAGTGCAATGTCCGACGGACCATAGAGTTCTTCGCGCCCGCATTAGCATCAAATGGCCCTCAGCCTAAGACTATCTTTAACGAGATCTTCTGGCTAGCTACTCGTAGGATTGCGGAACAGATCTACGAAACGCGACTTACAGTAACATATTGTCTGTCTGTTCAAAAATAATTTTATTAATGCAGCCAATGGCCATGTACTTTTCTTTTCAGGACGGGTCAGGGAAGGAATATTGGAAGGAAATCGGCCGTGGACGCATTGAAAGAAACCGTCCCCGCATTTGCCTGGTGGTGAAAATGGGAAACCACGAAAACCATTTTCAGGACGGCCGAGGTGGGAATCGAACCCACGCTCTACCGATGCCAGCGAGGCACGAGGTAGCGCGTTAGCGCTCTCGACCACCGCGGCCTGTTGTCTGTTCAAAAATACTACCGGTAACTGTGAACTTAGCATGTACTGCATCACGTGTATGCTATTTAACATGTACAAAGTAATCTACACGTATCATAAATGACGACAAACCTACGAGGATAAACTAAACACATATAAAAAAAGTTTTGGATTACACTTATGTTCGGAAAACCACAAATTGGCCCAGTACTGGGACAGAAGAGACTACAGTGGTTTGGCCACATCTTTCGAGCTGATGAACATGAAAATCCACAGCCTGCTTCCAGTCTCCGACCGGGTCAGGAATGGAATGAATGAAGCCCCCATCTAGCGGCGAGGATATGAACTGTGCCGGCTGCCGAGGCCTGACGCACTCCTCTGGGACAATGATTAAATGAATGACAGATGAAATGAAATGATCGTAGAGAGTGTTGCTGGAATGAAATTTTGACAGGGAAAACCGGAGTACTCGGGGAAAAACCTGTCTGCCTCCGTTTTGTCCAGCACAGATCTCACATGGAGTGACCGGGATTTTAACCACGGGCCCAGCGGTGAGAGGTCGGCGTGCTGCCGCCTAAGCCACGGAGGCTTTCTTTCGAGCTGATGAATCCATCCAAAACCAAGTCCTTCATTGACAACCTGCTGGAAGACGCCCAAGGCGACTTCCCAGGACGCGATGGAAGGATCGAGTTTTGACAATACTTCAGCAAGTGGAGCCGAATGCGTGGAAGATGAAGCTAGTGACCGGTAGCGTTGGAATGCTATCTGCTCCTTTGTGACTGATTTCTTTGTTATCACGTTTTATCATCTTTTTCTTTCTTTTGTTCTTCTGCTGTAGGCCTTAAAGGCCCATAAGTGCAATACACGATGATGATGATAACACTTCTTTGCCATGATGCAGAGCGTATATGGAATTGTGGGCGAGGTTATTACAAAAGAGACGGCATTCTGTCAAATCATGCACACTTTATTCATGTGTGAAAAGAAAATTACAAGGAGGAAGACATTTGGCCTGTTAAACAAGGACTGATATGTGTTGTAATCTTGCCATCCTGTGACGTTTCCATAAGGTACATGGCCACCACGGGTGTCCAGCAAGGCTCTTACTTGGCGCGGCATACCACAGATCAAGTTGTCCAGGTCCTCTCGAGGCAGGCGATTCCACTCTTCGACGGTGGCCTCCGTGATCTCTTGGCGGGTTAAGGGAGGGCGTGGACGCTGAGCAATAGCATATCACAGACATGTTAGATACGATTCATATCTGGCGACATCGCAGGCCATTCCATTCGTGCAATGGTGGACTCCTGGAGAAAGTTTTGTACCACCGTCGCTCGATGCCTGTTAGATACCTGTTAAACATAATATCTAGCAGTGCAATTGAGAGCGTTAAATAGAGTTCTACGTCTACATAACTAAGATAGAAGGTCGAGACCAAGGTTCAAATCCCTGCACTTACAGATTTTCCCCTGGGGTTTCAACACCCGCCTCCCCTCCCCAGGCATCTGACTGAATGGTACCTTAATACAAATCTCAAGCCTCTTCCCCAATCCTACTTCCCCCAGGGGCTCACGACTAGTGGGACGTTGGTTGGTGACCTCGGGATCGCAGCTGAGTCCGTCTGGCATTGCTTCCACTTAATTGTCCTGGGCTCCTCTCTATTTTCTCTCCAGCCGATCTCCCTTGGTCAACTCTAATTCGCTTCCGACCCCACCGGTATTAGAGTATCTGAGGCCTGGGGTGCCTTTAACTATCCTGCCAAAATTGGGCCTTGTCTGATCTTTCCTGGTACCCTCATTCTTCGAGGGGTCAGACCTCGTCTTTTTCTTTTCATGATAATCTCCTGCCTTCTGCTCAAGGCTCTAAAGGAGGCAGGGTGTGTGTATCCCCACCACTTATGGTGCAACCTGGATAGTGCTACACCCACAATAACTCTCGGCTGGTATGTTCGTGAATTGGCAACCCCGAGGATTTCCTGAGCTGGGTCCGGGTATTATGATTATTATTTGGGCCCGGATGTTGATGACATGTCATCTTTTTACTGAGCTGTCTAAAACAATGCTGAAGTACATAGAAACTCCGGACGGGCCACACGTCTTCAAATATGTCGTTTTTATTTCGCATCTTTTTGCATTTTTTGCTATTTTTCAATTTTAAGAGCATTTTTTTTAAGTTTGGTAGATTTTTTTTGTCTTATTTGAGAGAAATTGGCCTTATAAGGTCATATTTTCCAATTTAGTTATGTTACAGCTTTATATGAGGGAGTTACGTCTCTCAGAGTTAAGAAGAAGCTAGTAGCTGATACAAGATAATTTAAAATATTGAAACATTGATTCCACTTCCTTAATCAACCGGGTGGATACTAGCCTTAGCATCAATCGTGGAGAAATAGCTGCGGGTATTGCATCAAAACTGAAAAAAGTGCTGGACAAAAGCACCGGATATAAAACATTATGCAAAATTTCAGACGTTCTTTCTGGTGAAAACTACTGCACGGATGGGGTTGAGGAGGATTTAGCAGCAAACGACCTTCCTCACTTCAAGTACGCTCCGATCGCATCAGTTGATGTTGAACGCAGCTTTTCGAGATATAAAAACTGTTGGCTGATAACCGCAGATCATTTACATTTGACAACATCAGAATGACATTCGTAGTGCAGTGAAACTCAGACTAATGTGAACATAAACCTTTTGTTAAGTGCTAGAAATCTATTTTGATTGACTTTTCAGTTTGAGCTTAAGATGTCATTTTTGAAATATTGGTTAGTTGATTATTATAAGATCATTTTCTCCATTTTATAGTGCATTTTTGGAATTTTTAGGTCATTTATTACAGTCATTTTTGAAAATGTTAAGTGCATTTTTTAAACTTTTTTACGGCATCAACATCCGGGCCCTAATTATTATTATTATTATTATTATTATTATTATTATTATTATTAGTGGTCAATAACATTGGAAATGTACCAACATTCCGACGGCCAGGATGTCAGGGAACAATACCGGATGTAACATTCTCAACGGAGGATATCGCGCCTAAGATTACAGGATGGCAAGTTATTGAGGACTATACAGGGATTGATCACCAATATATCATCTTTCGTTTACTTCAGGAAGTTCCTCAAGCAAGAAACATACTGCGCAGGCCAGCACGGTGGAATATAGCCAGCATTGAGAAGGAAACGTTTCTTGATGTAATACAAAATGGAATGGAGAACATAGCAGAAAAATGTTCTTGCTGTAGAGGAAAAGAAGCAGCTGGTGTACGTGTTGAACTCACCATGCAGCTAATCCAGCAAGCATGCAATACATCAATGTCCCGAAAGAGACCATGAACTAGCAGACGTCCAGCGGATTGGTGGACCGAAGAAATTGCAGAATTGAGAAGAAACTGTCTGCGACTTCGACGCATGGCCCAAAGGACGAGAGGCAGAGAAGTGAATACCTTAGTCACAGCGGAGTATAAGTCAGCAAAGAAGGAACTCGGCAAAGCAATTAAGAAGAGTAAAGCTGATAAAAGGTGGGCTTTGGCTAAGGAAGTGGAAGATGATCCATGGGGTCTGGGTTATAAGATTGTAATGAAGAAACTTGGAAAATTCTCAAACCCGAGTATGGATTCACAAACCATTAAAAAAAATGTGGACACACTATTTACCGACCATCCAGAGAGGACTGATTGTGACGATGAAAGTGAACTGAATGATATACCTCTCTTCACAGTAGAAGAACTGAATACAGCTTTTAGCTCTCTTAGAAACAAGAAGGCTCCAGGACCAGATAATATACCTGCAGAAGTGCTAAAGATAATATCAGAACTTTGTCCAGAACTATTGTTGAATATGTACAATCATTGCCTGCAAGCGGGTGTTTTTAATGCCCGATGGAAAATGGCTCGATTGGTTTTGATCAGAAAAGGAAAATCTGCTGGTTATAGACCTTTATGTATGTTGGACACAGCTGGAAAAGGCCTAGGGAAACTTCTACAGTCAAGTATTCTTTCAGCAGTTCAGATAGCAGGGGATTTATCTGTTCATCAGCATGGATTTCGCAGAGGACATTCTACTATTGATGCAATATGGGAGGTGGTGAGCACAGTAGAAAGAGCGCAAACGGGCAATCATCATTCTCGTAAAGTGACACTTCTTGTGACCCTGGATGTAAAGAATGCTTTTAATTCGGCAAGTTGGAATGACATGTTGGAAGCTCTTGAAGAGACTTTCAAAGTACCACAGTATCTTATGCGCATAATGAGAGACTACTTCAGGGATCGCACTCTGCTGTATGATACGGAATATGGACAAAGGGCAAAACGACTGACGGCTGGAGCAGCACAGGGATCGATCCTTGGTCCAGATCTCTGGAACATCATGTATGATGGCTTGTTACGTCTGGAGATGCCAGAGGATACGAATCTAGTGGGCTACGCTGATGATGTGGCTGCCTTGATAGTGGCCCGCAATGTTGAGATGGCTCAAATCAAATTGAACCAGGTGATGCGGCGCATAAAAAACTGGATGACGAGTCACAGACTAACATTAGCAGAACATAAAATGGAGATAGTTCTTCTGACGAGGAAAAGGATTGAGACTCTTGTACCAATGACTGTTGGAGATACAGTGATTGAAACATCTACGAGTACAAAATATTTAGGAGTGACACTTGACTCCAAGCTCACATTCTGGAACCATATTCAGAGAGTGACAGATAAGGCAGTAAAATACATGACAGCACTTAGTAGGCTGATGGGCAATATTAATGGCCGAAAATCAAGTAAAAGACGCCTCCTCATGACGACGGTTCAGTCAGTACTCCTGTATGGCTCCGAAGTTTGGGCCGAATCCTTGAGATTTGCATGGTATCGGAGAAAGATAGCTGTCGTACAACGGAGAGCAGCTTTACGTATTGCATGTGCATACCGCACGGTTTCTGAACCTGCAATCCTCACGGTGGCAGCAATAGCCCCAATAGATCTACTTGCATTGGAGCGACAAGAAATCTGGCGTACCCAAGGAGAGCTGGGAAAGAAATGTGCAAAGAAGCGTGCCTTTAAACAACGGATGAGGCGATGGCAACTCAGATGGGAAAGTGACCCACGTGGTAAATGGACCAAGCGACTGATACCACGCCTGGATACCTGGGTCGAAAGAGTCCATGGTGAAATAAATTATTACCTCACACAACTTCTAACAGGACACGGATATTTCCGTAAATTCCTGCATAGAGTAGGCGGAGCGAGTGGTGCATCATGCATATATTGTGACGACATCGATGATGTACTTCACACCTTCTTCGTGTGCGGCCATTGGATGATAAAGAGAGAATATGTGGAAACTGAATTGGGAGAACTGACACCAGATAATATTATGTCTGTGATGTTACGGAACCAGCAATCATGGGATCATGTAGCAGTGTATGTGGAGGATGTCCTTCGCCAGAAAAAGCGAGATCTGGAAGCGTACGAACGCCCTTAAGAAGAAATGAAGAAAGAAGAAGTCTGAAAGGCTAAGTAAGCACGACATCACCCTGAAGTAATGCGAGAGCGGTTCCGGGGTGATGAACGCATCGTGGGAAAAGGGATGTGGTTTTTAGTGGGTAAAAATCCCACACTACTGTGGAGTGCGGACCCTTCACAAGTGTCTTTTGAAGATTTTCCACAGTCCCTCGTAAAAATAATAATAATATATATACATATATATATATATATATATATTATTATTATTATGTTGAAAACCGATACTACAGACCGGTTAGCTCGACCTTGGGCCGGAACGACGCCTGTGACGGCGTGTCACTAGCTGATAGTTTCGATCTGTAGCTTACCGTTCAATGCACGGATAGCATTCACAGTGTTCAACCTTCATATAACTTGCCACGGTGGGTGAGTGGCCAACGTGTCGGTCTACTAACCCCAGGCTTGCAGATTCGCTCCTGGCCGTGGTAAGTGATTTTTGAAAGGCGGCAAAAATTACGACACCATGTCATACGATGTTGGCATGTCAATGAACCCATTTGAATTCAGCAGGCCGTGTTCATAATGGCAAAATTAATCTCGGGAGTTTCCGCCAACATAAAGTTCCTCATTTCTCTACTAGAAAGCACTATAGTGTTCAATGAGCTTCGATATCTAACCTCCATGACTTTCATAGTGCTTCAAAGAACAACGAAATTCGACATGCAAGCTACCCTTTGGGTGTCAAATAACAAAGCTTGCACCCGGCACCCTATGCCTCACGATATTATTATTATTTATAGCTTTCATATGTTACTGTATTTCTACCCCTTATTATTCCTGTTTTCCAGCGGGGTCGGGGATGAGATGCGATGAGAGTCTTTCTGGCAGATGGATTTTACGGCCGGATGCCCTTCCTGACGCCGACCTCATGCGAGGAGTTAATGAGAGCTGAAATAAATAATGGTGAATGAAACTGGGCAAGGATATGTATGTGGCTGTGGTCTGTCAGAGGGTACCGTCCCAGCATTTGCCTGGAGTTGAAAATGGGGAAACCACGGAAAACCATTTCAAGGACGGCCAACGGTGGGGCTCGAAACCACGTCTACCGAGTCCACAGATAGCTTGGTCTCATGGCTGTGCGTTGGCGGGCGTAGCTACCGCTGTCGGCTCAGCGTCCAAATACATTGCTATAGTCTTACTCGGGCGGCTTCGGTGGCGTAGCTGGTAGCATGTTGAGCTTCTACGCCCAAGATCGCGAGTTCAAACCCGGCTGAAGTCGTCGGATATTTTAAGACGGTTAAAAATTCCTCAGTATGCCTTCCTTCGGAGGGGAAGTAAAGCCGGCGGTCCCATGTCATAGATTTATATCATGTAAAACAACCTTCTGCTAACTACACTGGTGGAAGCTAAAATTTGTAGGTTAGTTAGATAACACTTTATTAGTTCCAACGTTCGCCGCCAGGTGATGACTGCGATGACATTTGGTAGCCACGTCCGCAGCTAGGTCTCGTGGATGGTAGCATTTGGCAGCAAAAGTAGGAACTACTTGAAAAATGAATGGTCTGCAGTCCTTCTACCTGAATCACAGATAACACACACTAATACAGCCATCACAATTAACACCATTTATCAGACAGATTCTACACAGGGGAGCGTGATGGCGCAGTGGCTTAGCTGCTCGCCTTTCACCCGGACGGCCGGGGATCGATTCCCGGTGACAGCTGGGCGAAATTTTCACCTGAAAAGTCACGTGGCGTCAGGAAGGGCATCCGGTCTTAAATCCCCGGCCAAAACCAAAATTGAGCCAGGTTGGCTCCGGCGACCCCAATTAATTGGGATAAGCCGAAGAAAATGATGATGATGATGATGATTCTACACACACCCAAAGTACACGGAGCTACATTACCGCGTTGTCGCAGCCCCTAAACCAACCAACCAACCAACCAGTCTTACTCAATACTGAAATTGATGTTCAACTGCAGTCACACATTCCTGACACATTTTCTGACATTAAACCTGGGTACTTGGGCGTGCTACTGGCATCTGTCTAATAACCTGTGCCATTGTGGTGGCTGTACAAGTGTGTGAATTTGTAGGCTAGGATTAGGGCAGGAAGTGTCCAGGCCCTTAATTTAGCCACTACACTAGTATTCACCTGGAGTAGCAGGAATCACTTCTTGGATTGCCGGGGTAGGAATCGAACCAAACTCTTGTCACTTCCTCCTCACGGGGCTAAGTGAACCCCGTTCCAGCCATCAAACTTGGGATATCTGGGAATCTAATCTGGACGTTCGCGGGTAACAGCGAAGAATACTAGTCACTACACCACGAGTGGGTATTGAATAAATGAACCATGAACACAAAATAGAGAAGATTTTGAAACTGGTGTCTCATGCAGTCTCAGACCAAGCAGACAGCGAATAATAGTCGCTTTTTCACTACATCTCGCAGCGTAGCCCACCACAATCACGATTGGGAGCTGTGGCAATTCCAGAGATCAGAGGTTCGAATCTCGGCAGTTTCACTATCCTAAGGGTTGCTTTTCTCTGGGATTTTGCATACTTCCTTCAGAGGATAGTACCTTATTTAAAGTCCAGGGACACCCAGACCATCCGTGATACGAATTATATTATTATCTGTTTCCCCGGAGTTCCAGGTTCGATTCCCAGCTCTGGCAAGAAATTTAATTCTAGTCTAAGGGTTGAAATGGGGCACACTCTGTCTCGTGAGGGAAAGCTGAGAAAAGGAGGATTCGATTCCCACCTTAGTCATCCTGGAAGTGATTTCACGTGTTTTCCCCACTTCTACTCCAGGCGAATGCCAGGATGGTTCCTAACTAAGGGACACGGCCGCTTCCTTCCCAATCCTCACTTAAATTACAAATGTACATACTAATAGGCCTATGGCCATCACAACAACACATATTACCAAAATATAGATTTTTATCTCGAGATTGTGCCCTTTTAAAAAGGGTTATAGAACAAGAAGTTCCGTGACGAACTAAAGAGCCAACTTTTCTTAAAATTTAAGATTCATGACTATGATTAATCTATATGGATCTATCTAGAATAATGACGAAATTAAGTTGGTAATATCGACATTTCTAATTAGTTCGAAATACTGTATACCTGGCATAATGAAGCCTAATAGAGAACTACAGTTGGCAGCCCTGGTGACTGAATATATCCTTAGTTCCATCTCTCAAGGTACAGAATACAATATTTGGTTGAAGTCCAATGGTTAGCATGGACGTTACATGCAGTTAAACATTGTATCTAACAGCGCACGTAAAATCATGTTGGCAACAATGACATACATGTATTGGTCAGAAATAATCTGAAATAAGATGATCCATTGTTGTGTCAATTTTGAATGAAATTCATTAGTTAGTATAGAAGTTACATGCATTTTAAAATTGGACCTATCAGCAGGCTTAGAATCATGTTGGCAGCACTGATATATATTAGTTACACCAAATTAATCTAGAATGCCAGGTACTATACGTGTGCAAAGTTTAGAGCTATTGGCTTGCATACATTCTGATATATTGATATTAGGGAAACAAAAATAGAGACAGCATTTATTAACAGTTGGCAGCCCTATTTACTCTTAAGAATCGGCATAGTCATATCTGTTATGGTACACATAACAAACACGAAATTTGGTTGAAATACAAATGATAGTATATAAGTTACATGTATTTAAAGTTGGACCTCTCAGAAGGCTTAGAATCATGTTGGTAGCACTGACGTATATAAGTTGCTCCAAATTAATATAGAATGTCACGTACTATACGTGTGTATAGTTTAAAGCTGTCGGCTTGCATACTTTCTGATATATGGGTATTTGGATTAAAAAAATTGAGAGCTTTTATTAACAGTTGGAAGCCCTGGAGGCTCTTAAGAATACGCTCAGTCATATCTCTTTATGTACTCATAGCACATACGAAATTGGGTTGAATTCCAATTGATAGTGTAGAAGTTATATGCATTTAAAAATTGGAACTATCAGCAGGCTTATAATCATTTTGGCAACACTGCCATGTATGGCCTCCTGGAAATTAAACTGCAATATTATTATCTATACATGTGCCAATTTTGGAATAGCTCCCATTCATACCTTTCAGGATAGCCAACATGGAGCTCAAATTTAAATTGTGATTTTTCAGCAGTTGGTAGCACTGACATAATTTTCAAATATGGCCGTGAGATATTCAGGTATAGATCTTTACTCCCACCAAATTTTGTTTCAATTGCTCCAGCCGTTTAGGAGTTGATAGGGGGGGGGGGTGACGACACTCACACACAGCCAGTCAGACAGACAGACAGACAGACAGACAGACACTGATTTGCCCGATCTCATAAGTCTACTTTTCCCTCATTTTGCAAAATGTGAAAAGTAGGCTAAAAATTACGCTCCCATCAGAATTGTTTCAGTCTGAAAATACCTTGCATTATTTTTCCAAATTGTAATGTTTTATTCATACCGTTCCCTTGTTAATTAACAAGTTTGTTAGATGTATCACTGTAATCTTGATGGCTTCTTAGACTGACATATTATTGTGACCTGCATATCGCACTAGGCGATGCGATGCATTATTGCATGTAATTCCATTTTACCGTTCTTTTTTGCTGCTTATAGCTCTCGACCCCTCTGAAATCGAACCACGTAGGAGGTCGATATTCAGTTCAGTTGGAGGCTAAAATGAAGCGTACCCATCTATTATTTACAGCACAACCTGTTATTAGGAGTCCTTTACCGGAAGCTAGAAGCCGCCCAGTCTACCTGTTGATTGCTACGATCGCGTGATCTAATTCATTTACGACGAAGCGCTGTATTGTCCCCATCGTTCTTTTTGTTGGTCGACTAAGACTGTCACGCGTGCCTCTCAGCACGGACAGCTCCTGTCACACGCAGGCACATTGGCTTTCTTTAGGGATTTAATGTTATCCATAAACGTTGGAAGTTCTTTTTTATTTTATTGAGGGACTTACGACATCATTATTAGCCCCGTACTCTAGGGTAGGGACTCTCAAACTTTTTCTGTCGCGCCCCCTTTCTGAAACATGAAATATAGAGCACTCGCCCCCTTATTCCTCTCTCCTTTCTTAGCACTTCTCACAGGCCACTACGCACAACAACAAATAAACCGGATCACAAGATGTACAGTATTTGCTTCTGTCTAATTACTGCAACTACCAGTTTTAATAATAATAATAATAATAATAATAATAATAATAATAATAATAATAATAAAAATAATTCTTCTTCTTCTTCTTCTTAGTCGTTTACCCTCCAGGTTGGTGGAACCCACGGACTCAGCGAGGGAACTCACCACTACCGCCTCTACGGGCAGTGTCCTAGAGCTCGGAATATCTAATCGGAGTGGATACAACTGGTGAGGTGTGATTGGCACTTCGCCCAAGCGGCCTCACCTGCAAAGCGAACAGGGGCGTCATGAGGGTAGGTAATGGATGGGCAGGATGGATAGGCAAGGAAGAGGGAAGGAGGCGGCCGTGGCCTTCAAGAAGGTACCATCCCGGCATTTGCCCGAAGACGAAGTGGGAAACCACGGAAAACCACTTAGAGGATGGCTGAGGTGGGAATCGAACCCCCTCTACTCATTTGGAACACCCGAGGCTGAGTAGACCCCGTTCCAGTCCTCATACCACTTTTCAAATTTCGTGGCAGAGCCGGGAATCGAACCCAGGACCTCCGGGGCGGCAGCTAACCATGCTGACCGCTACGCTACGGAGGCGACAATAATAATAATAATAGTAATATTACTGGCATAGTCTCCTCCGTTGCGTAGTAGTGAGCGTGATTAGCTGCCAACCCGGAGGTCCTGGGTTCGATTCCCGGCTCTGCCACGAAATTTGAAAAGCGGTATGAGGACTGGAGCGGGGTCTACTCAGCCTCGGGTGGTCCAAATGAGTAGAGGGGGTTCGATTCCCACCTTGGCCATCCTCGAAGTGGTTTCCCACTTCGTCTTCGAGCAAAATGCCGGGACGGTACCTACTGTAAAGCCACGACCGCCTCCTTCTCTCTCCCTTACCTATCCCTCCCAATCTTCCCCTCCCTTCCCATCCCTCATGAGGTCCCTGTTCCCTTTGCAGGTGAGGCCGCCTGGGCGAGGTGCTGATCCCACCTCCCCAGTTGTATCTTCCCTACCCGATGTTCGTAGCTCTAGGACACTGCCCGTAGTGGCGGTAATGGTGGGATCCCTCGCTGAGTCCGTGAGAAAACTAACCTGAAGGGTTAAAACGACTAAAGAAAATAAAAAATAATGGCATAGGCTAACTAGGAATACCTACAACAAAAAGTGTTTGTCTAATGATCATAAAACACAGCACTACAACATCCTAGTCAAACCACAATGCCTGCATGCGAGTGAATGTCTCGACTGAACTACAAATTGGATAAATTAGAAGTAGTAGAACGAATAATTATACGCAAAATACTAGGTCCTTTAAAAACTGCAGAATTCTGGAAATTAAGGAGTATTGATGAAATATACCGAAAAATAGAAAACAAGTCAGAAACAATACGGAAGAGGAGATTGCTAATTTTTGGACATTGTACAGGATTAACCAAGCAGATCTTCACATTCCTGTGGAACAAGAAGTCAACAACATCCTGCGCACAAGAAGTCAAAAAGGATTTGGAAAGAAACAATATCAGAGAAAAAATACACCACAGAGAGATATTTTTAGGCAAAATGTGCTAAAAATGGAAGGATTCGAAGGGAGGAAAGGAAAGAAAACCGGCTCAAAATGGTCCGAGGAAAGGAAGAGGAAACAGTGAGATGATGAAGGAATATTGGAGGAAGGAGAAAGAACAGCAAAGAACAAAGCATTGAAATTGGCTGGTGGTCCCTAGACGACCGAAACGAAAATAATAATAATAATAATAATAATAATAATGATAATAATAATAATAATAATAATACTAATAATAATAACTAGCGTTACCCGTCGCGGCTTCGCCCACGAATATTCTAGTTGTAAAGAGTACACTTAGCAAAATATCAATCATGAATGCTATGACTGATTTATCCTTGGTATGAATAATCAGACTTTATCAATTCAGCTACTGGTGAAGTGGTTAGGGGTTTGTCATTCCTTCATAGGTATATCAGAGCGAAGTTAGTTTTCTGAGAATATCACAGACACTGTTAATTATATGTGGTTTTCGGAGACCCTTTATAGTCGGGTGAAAAAGACCTTTCGTACCACATTCACACGTGAAAATTGCGTGAAAAAATTCTAGAGTGCCCATTGACCCCCTTAAGCGCATTATACCGTATGCATTGATGAATTTTACAGCTTAATTTGGTTCAGTGATAACATTATAACCGTCTGGAAACTTTCACAGTAATGTAATAATTGGAATTGCATTTCGTCTTACAGAAATAGATGGACCTGTGAGATTCTGTTACCATGGTTGCCGTGTTGCATTCTTTGATTATTTCATTGTAAATATACATGTTTTAAGGTATTTATTCAATTGTGAGGCATTTAAAGAGTAAGTGAGTGCGTTTCGCTTACGCATTGGGTTATGCTGAACCTGTAGGTACCCCATATGTGTAGGTTGGTGTTAATGGGACCTTAGCAGAATAATATAGGGAGGGATAATAATAACACACAATTTACTATTCTCAGAGCACACCACAGTTCAGTACCACTGGTAATAAGCCACTTATCCATGGGTAATGGCGTTACTTACTTGTATCAGTTTATTGTAAATCACGCTAACCACTTCCACTGAACACGCACTACAATTCACCTGTTCACTCACTGTCTTTGAACTAACTGCAAAGGCCTGCCTGATTTCAATTCGACAATGGCAGAAATAGAAGAATCTATTCTTGTAAGGAAGTGGCGATCACATTGTCATTAGTTGTTGTTAAGTGTTTGGTAAGGGGATATCGCTGCGGGTGGCGGATAAAAAAATGCTGTATGGGAATTGTTACTCTAGACCTTTTCCTGCTGGCAGGATTTACTGGTCAGTTCTTGTGATATAAGACTGCAAAAGTACGAGTTTATTAGTCTTGAACGGTCGTGAGAGCTACCTGCCTATGATGGGTTCATGGACATGAGGCTAGCAATATTTGTTACAGAATATGAAATAGAAATATTTCAAACATAGCCAGCGTTCCCCTGTCCGGCTCCGTAGCTAAATGCTTAGCGCGCTAGGCTTTGGCCTCAAGTGCCCCGGGTTTGATTCCCGGCCGATCCTTCAGGGATTTTAATTCCCTTGGCTCGGGGACTGGGTGTAGCCTATGTTCCGTCTTCATCATCACATCATCCTCATTACGACGCGCTGGTCGCCCACGGGCGTCAACGAGAAAAACCTGCACTCGGCCTCTCCGGAGGCCAGACGATCATCATCATCAGCGTGCCCCTATATCGCTCTCTGCGCCCACACTATGAGGACCTCTGCACTAGGGTAAGTGTTGGATCTGTCCAGGGTTCGATACATTATCTTTTGAAAGAAACGAAGTTACAATTAGCGTTACTTTGCGCGAAATGTTATAATAATATGGGGTTTGAAGCCATTTTTCAGTGTTACCTTAGTAAACAAAAGTTTTGTGCTTTTCAGTTGGTCAACACGAATGTACCCAAAGGAGTTAGGTAATACCGTAATCCTGAAAAAAAATTACAAGTATATTTATTAATTTCATGTAATTTTTTTCAGGTTTAGGGTATTACCCAACTTTTTGGGTACATTCGTGTTGATCGACTGAAACTTTTGTTATAATAATGTTATTGATTTTATGTCTCTTTTAAAAACTGCGGCTTTTTGTTGTGACACAAATTATATTGGTCAGTGAATTATTGAAGCCCTCGCTGAGAGACACGTTTGTGTCGGGGGTCTGCTGGATGTTGTACACGTGTGCATGTCCTCGCGTGACGCACCGCCAGCAGAGCTTCAGCCAGTTTCTTGCACGTTAATTGCTGTGACAAAATGAACGACTCTTAATTTGTTAAGTGGTTGTCATCCATTATTCGGGAAATAGCTCCTCGTCTCTTGCAGTAAATGGAATGGCGTCGAATAACTGCTTTATTTATGAAGTTTATTACTATCATTCTGCATATTTGCATTTCTTTAGTATATTTTCATATTTTGTAGCAAGTTGCTGAATATTATGAGATAAATGATATTAAAAATTATATTTATCTGTGTTATTCTTTTCTTTATTTTCGACCTAATTTATGAGCCTTCTAGCAGTAATTTCAGTAGAATGAAAGTAATAAACCAGTGAATAACCCACACACAGTTGTTAAGGGCCTAGCAAAGCGTACAAATTATTAATCGTGGTATTGGTAACTGGAACTCATTAACTGTCACGGACTTAGAGCCTTTTCCCACACATATTGATGTGTTTAAGAGAACTGAAATTTTGTGTAAATACCCCGATGCAATTACTATAGTATCCACCTCGCGACTTGTGTACATTAAGTGTCTTTGTTATTTTTGTTCGTAATTTTCTGTAAGTGTACAATTTGCCACCGAGAAATTACTCCCATTTGCAAATAAAGTAAATGAATGAATCAATAAATGAATGAAAGAAAAATACGTTGCTGAGCATTGGAACCAAGGTATGACACTACAGTACCTGAAGTCTTGTATGCTTCGGAGGCTATGACTATGAACAGACAGGTACTAGTCGTCCAGTTGGTCATACTAATGTTATTGGTTTTACGTCCCTTTTAACTCTTACGGCTTTTAGAGACGCTGGGGTGCCAGAATTTTGCTCCGAAGGTGATCTTTAATGTACCAGTAACCTACTGACACGACTCCCTCGCAATTGCGCACCCTCAAATGCCAGCTGACTGCACCAGGATTCGATCCTGCAACCTTGAACTGAGCAGACGAGAACGTTACCGCTGAGCTACGCAGCCAGTTAGTCAGAAGAGAACGCAGGACTTGGAGAAAACGTTATGGCAACAGATGGGTTGACGCACACATACGTTTGAAATCAAATGAAGAGTTGTGCAGAAAGATAGAACCAGTCACGTCAACAATGAAAAAGAAAAGGTTGTTTGTTATTCTATGGGCGCATCTTCAGAATGTCCGATGACCGACTGACAAAGAAAGTTTGGAATTTCGTGAAACAAAAGGCAACAAAATTGGGATGGATCCAAGAATGCAAAATAAAAATAAAATTACAGAGATCGGTATTGTGGAGGACACAATTATGAGCATGAATGAATTTCGACAAATAATCAAAAACTACTGGGGTTTTGAGGTAGGGGCAGAACCCAAAACACTGAGGTCTCCTTTCAGAAGATCGGGAGAAGGCACTGAATAATGGGCTCAAGAGATAATGGCAGGACATCAAAGCTGGCAGACGAACAAGAGCTAAAGACTGAAAATAATATTGTTAATTCGAAGTCCATAATGGCGCAATTCGAATGTAAAGAAAACAAACAAACCAAAACCAGTGAATTTAAATTGCTGTACACCTTCAAAGTAGTTTGAATTTAAATTGCCTGCTGAAACAAATCTGTTCGCGATTAGGCTCCAATTTAACCTCAACACCAGCTCCCAGTTAAATCTAAATCCAGTTCCCTGTACGTGACATACTCTTAAGAATGTGATTCAGTACTTTTTAATTTATTTATTCGTCTGTGCAAGCGCAGGAACCAAATACTCACGGACGAAAATAATATAATCCAAACTATGTTTAAGAGGAACTATGAACTTTTAGCTTTCTCACGGTACAAATAATTTTCCATATCTCATTCGTGAGACTATTTTCTTTATACTTCCAAAAATCATGCGTCGTATTAGTAAACCTGCCAAGGTTTATTTCTATTAGGCGAGAGATTCAAAAACAAATAATAAAGAGGTTGTGAGTTAGAAGCAAGGGCAAAGGGACATGTAACAACAGCAAAATAGATCCTAGTCCTTCAAATGGAAGAAGAGGAAATCTTTTATCAAAGAAGAAATACCCAAAGGTACAGTATTTAATAATCTAATTATACCTTTGTCAATAAGAGAGAGGTCAAACTGGTTAAAGCAGAAGAGTTGGTTGCAGCAAGGGAGTGCACTATCTCCACTGCTTTTCATCTCTGTAATGGATAAGGTAATGGTAGAAATGGCAGCACAAATAGGAGAAGAACATATGAGGTCAATGAAGTTTGCAGACGATCTAATGATATGGGGCAATTGAGAGGCAGAGGTTCAAGAAAGGTTGAATGTATGGGTTGAGACAGTAAAGCAGTATGGTTTGAAATTAAATGCAAAGAAGTGTGAAACAATGGTGACAACGAGAAATAGGGGAAGAGTAACAACAGATATAATCATAGGATGAGGCAGATCATAGGTCCTAAATTCCAAAATAACAAACAAGTTTTCTATAGAAACGACACCCTGTATGTGAAGTCGGAGAGTCTTTCAGATACCATAAGGAAAAGAAGGATTGATTTCTTTGGACACATCTACCGGATGAATCCTGCCCGAATAACCAAGAAAATCTTTGACTTCTTTTCCAGAAAGAAGATCAAACCTAATTGGTTTACGGATGTAGGAAGAGGACCTGCGAGAGCTCCAGATTACTGAAATCATGTTGATGAATGGTACAGCCAAAACCGCGACCAAAGACAACACCAAGAGGTTTCAAGCCAGAGCCATCTCCAGAAAACCGATGAAGATATCACAAGAGGAAAGAAAGAGGAGATCAGATAGAATGAAGAAGTTTTGGGAGAAAATGAGAGCACTAGCATCTAAGAAGTGATTGATATGACGTACAAAGTGGGTGATTCGAAAAGAAGAGGAAGAAGAAGATAGGATAAGAAGTATTAAAGAAGGTGGATAGTTTCAAGTAATAGGAGTAAGTGGTAGAAATGAAACGACACCAATGAGAGAGCACGGCAAGCCCATGGATTCCTGCAGAGCGTGAGAGGTCTGGTATGGAGCAGAGACGTACCCCAGAAGAGCAAACGGGTATTGTATCGTACGTATTATGTCCAAATACTCACCTACACATCAGAAACGTGGGTTAATAAGAGACGGGTGAGGAGGATCCAGTTTTAAGAAATGAAATTTCAGAGAAGCAGATTAGGAACAACAAGAAGGGATAGAGTAATAAATAGAAGAGTGAAAGAGATTGTGGAAGAGAAACCATTACAAGAGAGAGAAGACAAGATTGAGTTGGTATGGACATGCTTGGTGAATGCAGGAGGGTAGGATACCAAGGGGAATGCATGAGATGGAAATGGAGGGTGAGAGACCAAGAGGAAGGCCAAGAGATAGCTGGATTGTGAGTGTGAAGGAAGGAATGCAGAAAAGAGGAGAGGAGTGGGACAGAGTGAGGAGTGAAAGGTGGAGGGAGGATAGAAAACGATGGAGAGACTTATGTTCCAAGCAAACCCAACCAGGGGATGGAAACTGTAGAAGATGATGATGAATTAGTAATTTTAATATGAAAGACCAAGTTTAAATACAGAGATGTGCAATTTATTAGGCTTAAATAAAGAATGTAAATCAGTCACACATTTTTATTCAAAATCATTTTTTTTATTTTTATCACCCTCCTTAAAGATGCATTTTCACCTATGGACTTACAACTTTTCCCATAAGATATTGCGTCTGAGAATTTTCAAAATTGGAGATTCTGAGGGATAGCTGAGCTGGGTCCGTTCTTTTATTTCATTTTCTTTGGAATGTACCATCTAAATCAGGTGATTTCAATCCATTGCCCACGAATCTTTGTATAGTTCAAGATTGGACCATCAGTAACAAAAGATTTCAAATTCCTTTGCTCTAATTTCACACAAAGACTAGAATAAAGTAATCAAAATGAAACGTGTGACATTGTGCATTAGCAAGGTTACTACTTTAGAGGAAATTATAAAAATAATTTTAGTCAGTTTATTAAAATAAAATTTAATTAAGACTGCTAATTAAACGTTTCAAATAATTTCACCATCTTGAAAACAATTTTACTACATTAATTCATAAAAGAGTAAAAATGAAATGTTGGAAAACAGGCGTTCACTCTAATAATTTGCACACCTCTGTATTGTTTTCAAAAGCTTTGCTCGTAGTTTTTTCCATTAGCTTCTTCTTCTCTTCTTTGAGAAACTGTTGAAGGCCATAATGAGGCCCGTACTGGTATTTAATTAATAAATATTAATTTAGAATTTTATTGACTAAGATGTATTAAATGCCTGTGGGTATTTCTTTTTAGATTGATTGTCATTAAGGAAATAAAATATGAATAAGTTCATATCATTAAGTAACAATAAGATCCGTGACGAACTAAAGAGCCTACTTTTCTTAAAATTTAAGATTCATGCCAATGATTAATCTAAGTGGATCTATCTAGAATAATGACGAAATTAAGTTGGTAATATCGAAATTTTTAGTTACTTCGATATACAGCATACCTGGCATAATGTAGCCTAATAGAGCACTACAGTTGGCAGCCCTGGTGCCTGAATATATTCTTAGTTTCATCTCTTAAGGTCTGTCTGTTAGGTAGGCAGCCCGAAGGCTGGTTGGATCCTCAAAAAGTACCGCCGTTACGTTATGTGAGTAGATACCCACACCATCTAGGCGTTCTAGGCAAGAAGAGGAGTGAGGTAGTTTGCCATTGCTTTCCTCACTGAGTCAGAACAGTAGTCCTAACCCTATGAGTTGAACCTTTCACAGCATTCACAGGCACTGACTGTGCCTCGAATGTCATTACTAAGCCCCACCCATACCTCAGTAGCTTCCATATAATCACAGCCATGAGTGAGACTGAGACATCGGTGAAAAGCCACCTTTTACTCTAGCCTGTGCCAACTGACAAATACAAAAGTACTGTATTCATCAAGAGATGGCGAACAGGCCATCTCTTAAGGTACAGAATACAAAATTTCGTTGAAGTCCAATGGATAGCATGGACGTTACATGCAGTTAGACATTGGATCCTGGGTAGATTATTAGCTTGGGAATAACCTGACCCCCAAGGGGAGATGATGAAGAAAATGAAGTGGGTTTCGGACTGGAGAAAAGGGATGGAGAAATAGGAAGAGAGTCTGACATAAGTTATAACTTTAACTATAAGTACACTCAAAGGCAGCTGCCACTGTAAATCCGCTTTCCGATACCTAAAGTGGGTAGGGACCTGGGCGAAGCTAACAGGAAACGCAGCTGGAACTTTGGCTATACGCAAGCAAGCTTCTATAACGTATTCCCTCTCAAGCATAAATTTACCTACTATGGGGAAGGGTGGTGGTCTGGCAAGACAAAGAGTAACAGATTTACTGTGTATCCGTTCAAAGGAGTTTGTTTTTAAACAAGTAATTTGAAGAATGCAAATAATTTGAATCAGCTGTGATATTTTAGTTCTTGAAATTGTAGAATTTTCAAGAGCGACCGAATGTTTCCAAGAAGGATAGGGATAAAGCAATTATACCCTTGGGAATAATTTTGGTAAGAGCACCAATAGTCGCATTTAGGAATGACTAAGCTTTTACCCAGCAAAGCGCCGACTAAAAGTTTAGACAATGAGAAACACTTAAATTTTGAAAAACCAACCATAAGTTGTAGAGAGAATCTCAACGAGCAGGAGGCTGGCGTAGCGAGCTATGCTTGCCTTACTGGCCAGTTAGAATTAGCTATCAAAGCTAAGAGAGACTTTAATAAGTCAATAACTAAGAGTTCTTGCTCAAATGCAACAAGTAGTGCAAACCTTATCCATGGATTTATTTTTATTAAAGAGGGCATAAACCTAGGAAGAGTCAGGGAAGACAGGATCTTGGTTAACCGTTATTTCAGAGAAATGATAAAGCAAAAGGAAAAATTCAAATTTATTTAACAATGCAAAAAGGTGTAATGAATTTAAGACATATATAATTAGAGTTTACAAACAATTGGGGTCGCAGACCTCCGAAATCATTTAAATCTTGCGCCAGGCAATTGATAATTTTTTGGTTTTAAACCTTTTATATGAGCTAAAATCTTCGTAAGATTTTGAAATGGTGCTAAGATTAATAAATAGAAAATTTTAAGATAATTAACGTAATTAAGGTTAAAAAATAAATCAAGTACAAGATGTGTACTTTAAGGATTTCTAGATAGGTATCATAGAAATATGAACAAATAACAACTTCGAAAGTAACAACAACAAAAAACAGGAAGAAATGAAATAGAAGTTTCTATAACTTCTTGTATTAATACAGAACTACGTTTAGAGATTATACAAATAGGGCAGGTCACTTATTGTGAAACCTGAAGAGAAAAATTGAAAGGAAGTTTCTAGAACTTCTATATTTAAACAGGATCACAAGGAATAAAATGGGGCAAGTTACTCTTTCGTGAAACCTGGATATAACTCACTTTTGAGTAGAAAGAATTGGGTTCCCTAATTAGAAGAGAGAAACAATATACTTTAAGGCGTGTACTAAACACGAAGTTTTACAGACATTAATTCGTTGTACGTGGAGCAAGTAAGGGAGGGCACTTATTGAGAGTGACACCTCATTGAAAAAAGACCTAAATTTGCAATTTGATTACTCTAGTTTGTTAGTAAAGGGTTTGGGAAAGATCAAAGGGGATTGTGGAAGAGTGTTCATGGCCGTATTTATTGTACTCGGACGAGCGCGACGCGGATGAAAAAGTAGAACAAGCACTGTTTTCACTATAGTCTGTTGATATAGTTGAAAAGTTCACTGTAGTAGCACAAAACGTTTATGGCAAGGAAAGTTATTGCGATGGTGGAAAATAACTAGTTACACTAAATTTGCGAGAGTCTATTGCTTGAAAAATGTGTAGGTTATAGTTGAATGCAGCAGAAAAATTCCAACGGAGGAAGAAAAATTAGGTATTGATTAGCAGTTCATAAGGAAGATTCCTTAGTTTGAAAAAGTATTCCCACATGTGAGTGGAAAGTACTAGAAAGTTTAACTTGTAGATGAATTGTTTGGCATGACTGAAGAATAGGGCAAAAATTAGTCCAGCGGTGGAACGAGCTGAGTATTCTATAGACAGTGGGTAATTCAATGGTGTCCCACGTTGTGAGAAAAAAATCTCAGTTAATAGGCATAAGAAATGCTGCTTCATGTTAAAGTTAGCTTAGATAGACAAAAGTCCAACATAGAAAATCCCGCGAAGGATGATTATTGCCCCTCATTAGAAATCTCACACTGCCTATAAAATGATGATTAAAAGCATGTAGCTATTTAAAATCCATTAAAATAAGGTGAAGAACGTCGAAATAGTACTTAGCTCATTTCCGATGAACGGCGATTCCTTGCTGACCGTTAGTTACGATCTGGACATGGCGTCCAATTTGAAAGTTTGTCTCTCGAGGTGAGGAGACGAGCTCTAGTTGAGCTCCAACTGACTGGTTGGACTTCAGACGCACGAGTGAGGCCAACTCAACGGAGCGCGGAGAGACCAGGGAAGGGAAAAGAGTGGGGGTAGGAGACAAAAGGAATACACATAAGAATAACCAACATAGTAACACTAAATTATTTTGATGAAATGGTCTTCAAAGAGTTGATAGCAGGCGTCACTAGCGAACCCTGGTGGATGAAAAAGTAGACGAAGTCCTCTTGATCACAGAGATGATAGCTGGCGATAGCGACGAGATCTGGTGGCCAGATTGGTAAGGAAGTCCTCTTGTACCAGGGAAAATCACAGATTACCTACTACTACAGATAGCCGACAGCCATGCTAATTCTTGGCACCTAAGACTTCAGCGCTGCCTGGTGTATGACCGCGGTACTAGTTGAGCACGGCCGTGCGGGTAGCCTACCCCTCCCCTTCCCCTAGTTCCGCTAAATATTCTCGTCCTAACTGCTCTGCCCACTTCAATGTTCCGAAAATCACAATCTTCCCAATACTTATAGCACACGTTTTTAAGTGTGGAGATAATAATATGATCTACACGAAATAAATCACATTCAAAATAGCAAAAACAGTTTTTTTAATAATACCAAAGTGGGAAATTGTGAATTCCGGAACTCTGAAATGAGCAATCACAGCAATTAGGACATGACCTCATCAATAATTTACATGTTTACATTTCTTTCAGTTGCAATTGGAGCATATTGCATTGACAAGAATTAGGCTACTATAAGGTCTGCAGCACATTATTACTCAATTTTAAAAAATGGTCCCTTCCAATTAACCACTGTAGGCCCAATTATAACCGATTAGTTCCGAGATTAAACTAGAAAGGAAAAGTACTGGGAAGGGAGAATATTCATATCTTAAAATGCTTGATGCTGTTCGCAATAACAGGAAAATTTTAAGAGAGAATACTAAGGAAATAGGTGGTGTAACCTGATCCTCATCACACTAAAATTGTTATTGTAATTAATGCCAAATTCATTAGTTTCAGAAAAATAATTGGATATCACACCTTTAAAATATATCCAGTCCACCAATTTTGAAGGGTGAAATACAGTAAGTACATGTACATAAACAAATTTCATGGCACACTAATACAGTAAATTCTATGACATGCTGTGAAGGGGAAAGGAGAAATAGGACTTTCAATGAAAAACAAGAAACACACTCAATACTGCTAGAAATCATCATGTTTTATTTAAAAAGTTTGTCAACTAAGAAAAAATAACAGGGAGAGCCAAAATCAAACTTAGCAAAAATACAGTAATCAAATCTGGTCCTTTTAAAAGTATGTGTTGAGGCATGTTCTTCTTTCTTGCCAAGGTATAACGGTAGGCTACAGCACATGATAATGGACCTATTACCTCCTTGACGCCATGGCTGACACCGATGAACCGCAAATTCCTACAACACATGCAAGTTTGTATGTTGAAACAGTTAACTTAATAAATGTGTAATGCTTGAAATGGAGAACTTGAATTTGCTGTTATGTGTATGTTATCTGTATGTGTGGGAACCCATGATAAACCACTTGCTGGGTGGCTAAGTGGAGAATCAAACCCAACATTTCCCGGTTTACCTCACTAGGCTGTGTGTACCCTGTTCTTACCCTCAGACTAGAATTAGATTTCTTGACATTCAGCAATCAAACATGGACCCCAGAAGTGTCAACCAAGAACTATACCACCAGGTTGGTCTCATTTATTTTTAAGAATAATATGTACTAAAAAGAAATTGAAATTGATCCAAGTTATTTATTTTTACTGTGCTTCGAATGGAGGTTGCGGCGTTGTGTATAGTGCAGCCATTATATCCAATGTTGCAATGAGTAAATGTTCCCCGATATTGGTATAGGACACATTACCTGTATGTACTCTGAATAAGTGAAGCAATAGAGCAATACTTAATTAAATTACGAGAACTGAAAGTACCGGTAACAATTCCATAGCCAAAATTGTGACGTGCCTTTTATTTCTTAGTTGTTTTGCAGAAAATACCGTACTAAGAGTGTAGAGTTGAAATACAACTTGAACAAGAACACGACAGCCTAGAATAAATACACACGAGACACGACAATAGAGCACTTTAGAACAGTAACGAGAGCGAACTTTCAGTGGAGATGTTGGCAACCATGTGAATACAAACAATTTATGACCAGAACGTAAAACTATGCCAGTGCTCAGAGCATGTTAAAACAATTGGGATCAGTTCAGTCGTTTGCGAACGACTTGTTTATGTTACGGTGAGTAGTCGTTGAATTCATTCGACTGTTTTCTAAAAGCAGTCAAACAAGTCGATGGTTTTAACTTTTGTCAGTCGACTGCTGATGCCCATCTCTACAAACCAATTGACAACCAGAATCAATTTGAGCGTACACACCCTCCGACTTGCTAAAATGCTATTAATATTGGATCCCAATATAAAATATTTTCTGATTTAATTTTCCTGGAAAATCTATTCTATGTTTGCATCGATCATTACCATCACGCTATGGGGAGAATTTCATAATCATTTTCTTGTAATTCATTTATCATGCTGTAGAATAAATGAATGAAATTCAATCATAAAATAAATAGAACTCTAAGCCATAATTGGTAAGCCCATGTTCAAGTTGTGTAATAATTCAAGAATGCACCCAATTCTCATTAAAAGTGTATAGACTGTGTTAAGGAGTTCAAACATAACCTAAATATTGAATGCTTAACATTTCCAATGAAATGACATACATATATACAGGGTCTTTCATATAAAGTAAGAACGGCAACCGGCGGTTTTGTCATTCGCTGCTGAAGCCGGCTTGGCCGAGCTTGTGACGCGCCACGGCCCCCTGCTGTAGTATTGAAGGCGCGCGCATAGTACAAACTTGACCTTGCAATAAGCGTGCAGGTGTTGTCAGTCGCCAGTCTGAACCACAGCTGCTAACATGTTGAGACAGTTATCATTGCAACATCGTATTTTTGTATGTAAAATTTATTTTAATTACGATTCGACTCGGCGGGTACGTGATGCATTTGTTCAGCAATTTCCGGATGAAGTGCCACCTTCACTAGCACAGATTCACGTAATTGTAAATAACTTTGACACTACTGGTTCAGTCTCAATAAAAAACACAAAATAAAAAATCAGAAAAAATACAGTGGCATGAATCACTCTCGTCAGCCAAAATGTGGTTTCCAGATACAATGCCTCTATAACCCAGGAAGGACGACACTTCCAGCAACTTTTATAAGGTAATATTTCATAGAGGATTGTACACACGCTTAGAGCAGGGGGCCACGTTTCGCCACAAGCTCGGTCAAGGCCACCACACTAGCGGATAACAAACCCGCCGCTTGGCGTTCTTACTTTATATGAAAGACCCTGTATTTGGACAACTGGACGTAGGCTACTTCATTGAAAGAATCTACGAACAAGAAACTGTATAAAACTATAGGCACCTACAGCCGTCAAGCTGTCCTCACAGTACCCGCTGGAGATTTACATCACCACTCTATCTGTACGGTACCTCGAGATAAGCCTAAATGCGCCAACTGTGAGGGAACACATAAACTCTTCCATCCCTGCCCTCATGTCTTTGCCACTAACCCCCCCCCCCCCCACACACACAGCACGCCACTGCTCTGACACAGTTGTTAGGCCTGCTACAACAACTCTCAGCCATAACCCTGTAAACTACAGCTAAACCAAACCCAGAACCCCCTAATACACTTCATTTGCAGAGCAATAAAATCCATAAAACAACTCCGCAACGAGCTTCACAAAACCTAAATTATAAACGAAAAAACTACTCCACAAACACCAAAATCAGTAAACCTCCCTCATTTCAGCCACACTACACCTTAAACAGACATAGAAAGCATAGTCATGACCCCTTCATGGAGTAGGCTATTGTCTAAACACGATCATGTCTCCTTCAACTTTACTGAAGACTTCATTAAATTCTATTAAAAATTCATAAACTCATTCCACAAATCTTAAAATCAGTATACATCCCTCATTTCAGTTACTCTATTCAATAAACAAACATAGAAGGCGTAACCATGACCCCTTCATGGAGTAGGCTATTGTCTAAATCTGACCACGCATACTACAACCTTACTCTAATTAAAAATTACAGCCAAATGATCCATCTGACTGGGAGGCTTGCCTGGGATGATGGGCCAGAAAACCGGGAGTTCAAGCATAACCTAAATGTTGAATGCTTAACATTTCCAATAACTTGGACAACTGGATTTAGGCTATTTCATTGAAAGAATCAACGAACTGTATAAAACTATAGGCACCTACAGGTAGGCTATACTTAACTTATTAATTAAAGCTCTACAATAAACATACAGCACAATGAATTGTATAGCATGAAGTTATCCTGAAGAAGTCGTTTGATTAGAACGACTACTTAAATTCGAATGATTCCATTCGCTTGGAATTAGTCGTTTGCCAACGACTTGTTTCATTCCAATGATTTCCAACGATTGCTTTGGGTTTAGTCGTTTACAACGACTACTTCAATTCGAATGATTCCATTCGCTTGGAATTAGTCGTTTGCCAACGACTTGTTTCATTCCAATGATTTCCAACGATTGTTTTGAGATCAGTCGTTTGCAAACGACTTGTTTATGATACGGTGAGTAGTCGTTGAATTCATTCGACTGTTTTTTAAAAGCAGTTGAATAAGTCGATTGTTTTAACTATCGACTAATTCGACTGTTTTCAGTTGACTGCTGCCCATCTCTACACACAACTAATTTTCTACACCAGCCGCTACTGAGCACGAGCTGTGACTGGCTTAGACATTAGCATCCTACGTGTTGAAAAATATTGTAAGTAACGTGTAGGAATAAAATACTACCTATAGGTATGTCAACCATTACATTGGCATATAATAAATGAATTATATTTATCTTGTATCTATCTATCCCACGATATAACATAATACAAGGTGAAGTGTCCTTTAAAACAAATTGTTTACTGTGATACTGGAAGAAACAATACAACACAGTGGTAATAGTTCTATCCTGCACCTATTTGTTAATAAAATTTCATGTGATTTCACTCAGATCTCTGTTGTAGTGGCTTATTATATGTGCACCTAGTAACTTAATTGTACATTATGCAACGAGCCTATAATGACAATAATTAAGACACGAGTTTTATAATTTTCATACGAGTGTCTTAATTACAATTATAGACGAGTTGCATACGACTGTTTATGTTCGACGATAATTATAACTATTTTATGTTCGAACATAAATATTCATAAATATCTGTCGAGATTTCACCAGTTTTATATACTGAACAGAGCGCATGGGATGCAGAGAATACCTTGTATTTGACCATGGCCTCCTGGAATACCTCACTATGACACTCGCCACGCAGTGAAATTTAAAATAGGGGGCCATGGAAGTGAGCGCAGGTGCGATGCTATCCTCACCTAATTGGTCACACAACTGTTTCTTGAGCTCTGATTGGTGGGAGAAACTGTATCATAATGAAAACTTGTACTATAATGAGCCTCATTATAGTACAGTTTTCTGACATAATATTTACATTTCGCCAGTGTCGAACATAAACATATTAACCTATCTTCTTTACACTGTTTTATGAGTTAACACCACATCAAAACTGATGAGGATTTATTTTAGTTGGACACAGAAGCTTATTTATTAATGTAATAGACATCTATTATTGATGAAACCCATAAGATTGCCTCTCTCACCTTTCAGAAAATAACTAAAATTTTAATTCTGCGATTAATGTAACTAATCCACGTGTGTTTCTATTACACAACAATTAAGGGTAACTCCAGCATATCTTCTAGATAGAAAGATCTTCTGAAAGATGTCTCATCGTTTCTAATTCTATTCTTAATCCTCTGCCAGAGGAGAAATAGTTTTGCAACGCATGAATACAGTGCTGTAGCTGCTGAATTTTCTAAAAATAATTATATAATGATGGGAAGAAAAATAAATATAGCCTATTCTAAAATAACATACGCATAAAATGAAACCATTCTGATGAACTTAATATGCTTCAAATTCAGAGTACAAATGCGTTCACCATTTGGTGCTTCGTTCATTTGTATATTTGGACCAAAATGTAGACCTCTGAAATAAATGTTAATGTTGGACTTTGCTCCACAGAACAAGAGCACACAGCCACCCATAGGACCAGTGTGTGTTAAGATTTTAGAACCTGTAATGACAGTTCTACATCAGTAATGACATTACTACATATTCGACCAACTGAATACTTGCCACTGTACCAGTAACTAACATGTGCAAGAACTGATCTTTTTTGAATACGGTACCAATAATTTGAAATTCAAGGAAGGGGAAAATATTAAAGCTTAGACACGTTGCCATGAGCCATGACATTTTTAATCTACCGCAATGTAAAATGAATTATTAACACTCCTCAAGAACTTGAGTACACACATGCAATAGGCTCATGGTACTGTATGTATCTCTGCAAGATGTAATCAAGTTGAAAAAATTACGGTAACATAGAGTCTTACCTGGTCATTTCTCAGGAGAGTAGGCCAAATTGCCACATTCATCTGCTATTTCGAGAACAGCAATTTACGATTTGTTTGTTCACAGAATTTGGTAGGCCTACCTGTGGAATAAATAATAGTGAAAGTGTAATTAATATGTCAAGTAGAATATCACCTGTACACTGCGTCTAATATCAATTCAAAACTAGGCTACCGGTACGGTATATTTTTCACAGGCACTACAGAAACAAGTTTTCACTTAAACTCTTAAAATAAGCGTACTTACTTGGCGTAGCAGAAGAAGAACTGTTCACTTCTCATTACCAAGAAGACGATTTGATGAAAGAAAGATGAGAAAGAACACAACATTAGCTTATTATAAAATATTAATATACGGCCAATATTGTTCACAGCAAGCACGACATAAACCGAGCGTCCATGTTGGTCAATGCCGCCAACCCAGTAGAAATAATGTTTATTTAATGATAAGTGCCGTAATTATCGTCGGTGAGCAAGATAATTGCAAGGAAATGTCAATTAGGAATTATGTGTATATTTATTGACTAAATATAGGGATATATTTGCAATTCAATTAAAACGTGTATCATGCATATGTTGGCAAGACGATATACAGCGCTTAATCCGCTCCTTACGACTGGCCGCGCTACTACACCGATGGTACCAAATAATCCCTATCTGGTTGACACCCCCTGGGGAAAATTGAGGAACTTCAGAGATTCGCTGCTAGATGACACTAGGTGGGTCATGGAAGATATATATCTAGAACAGACTTACAGGTAGTGTAAGAAAAATACACCAGCAAAGAGAAATCAGGAGATCACTGTTGGTGTTTGGGAAAAAGGAAGGGATGAACTAAAGCAAAGAGAAGCAAAAGCTTACTCTGTCTTACCGTGTATTCCAAGGAATACACCAGATCCAACAGCGCGCGTGAAATCATGTTGGCAACAATGTCATGAATGTGATAGTTAGAAATAATCTGAAATAATATGATCTATTGTTGTGCCAATTTTGAATGAAATCCATTAGTTGGTATATAAGTTACATGCATTTAAAATTGGACCTATCGGCAGGCTTAGAATCATGTTGGCAGCACTGACATATGTGAGTTACTCCAAATTAATCTAGAATGTCAGGTACTATACGTGTGCAAAGTTTAGAGCTATTGGCTTGCATACTTTCTGATATATTGATATTAGGGTAACAAAAATAGAGACAGTATTTATTAACAGTTGGCAGCCCTGGTTGCTCTTAAGTAGACGCATAGTCACATCTGTTATCGTGCACATAGCACATACGAAATTTTGTTGAAATACAAATGATAGCATATACGTTAAATGTATTTAAATTTGGACCTATCAGGAGGATTAGAATCATGTTGGCAGCACTGACGTATATTAGTTACTCCAAATTAATATTGAATGTCAGGTACTATACGTGTGCATAGTTTAAAGCTATCGGCTTGCATACTTTCTGATATATTGGTATTTTGATAAAATAAATTGAGAGCCTTCATTAATAGTTGGCAGCCCTGGTGGCTCTTAAGAATACGCTCAGTCATATCTGTTTATGTACCGGTACACATAGTACATACGAAATTTGGTTGAATTCCAATTGATAGTGTAGAAGTTATATTCATTTAAAAATTGGAACTATCAGCAGGCATAGACTCATTTTAGCAACACTGTCATGTATGGCCTACTGGAAATTAAACTGAAATATCATTATCTATACGTGTGCCAAATTTGCAATAGCTCCCATGCATATCTTCCAAGATATCCAACATGGAGCTCAAATTTCAATTGCAAATTTTCAGCTGTTGGTAGCACTGACATCATTTTCAAATACGGCATTGAGATATTCCGGTATAGATCTTTGAAAAAATGAAAATCCACAGCCTGCTTCCAGTGTCCGACCGGGTCAGGAATGGAATGAATGAAGCCCCCGTCTAGCGGCGAGGATATGGACTGTGCCGGCTGCCGAGGCCTGACGCACTCCTCTGGGGCAATGATTAAATGAATGACAGATGAAATGAAATGATAGTGGAGAGTGTTGCTGGAATGAAAATTTTGACAGGGAAAACCGGAGTACCCGGAGAAAAACCTGTCTGCCTCCGTTTTGTCCAGCACAGATCTCACATGGAGTGACCGGGATTAGAACCACGGACCCTGCGGTGAGAGGCCGGCGTGCTGCCGCCTAAGCCACGGAGGGTATAGATCTTTACTTATACCAAATTTTGTTTCGATAGCTGCAGCCGTTTAGTAGTTGATAGGGGGGTGGGGGACACACACACACACATACACAAACAGACAGACAGACAGACAGATAGACAGAATGACAGACAGACACACTTTTGTCCAGATGGATCTCATAAGTCTACTTTTTCCTCATTTTTGCAAAATGTGAAAAGTAGGCTAAACATCTTTTATTCCAATTTCTCGCTAAAATATTTTCCTAGGTGTAGAATTTCCCTGTTTTACAAAAATTTCCAACATTCATAGCTGAAATTCTCACATGTAATTTCTCCTTATATGTGTTATATTTTAACACAGCCGTTTAAAAAAAAAAATACATCAGTCTATATTTGCCAGATAGAAATGTTCATGAAAGTGCTATTAAAAGTATGCAATTATTATTATTATTATTATTATTATTATTATTATTATTATTATTACTACTACTATTATTATATCAGTTTGCCCTTATGGACAGTGTTTGAACTTAAATATTGCGTGATGACACAATTTTCACTTCTCTCTCTTCTTCTCTTCTCTTCCCAAAATCTCCTCATCCTTTGACTGGGATCCTGTTTCCGTTCTTCTGTCCACAATGTTCTTGTCTGCATCTTTTCATTTGTTTTTAATTTTATATTCTTAATTTTGTTTCTGAATTCTCCTCTGTCTCCAATCATTTGTCTGTCGATCCCCATCTGCCTTAAGTCTTCCTCTATTTCATGATAACAATTAGTTTTCCTGCTTGAGCAGTTTACTACATCAAAGATCTTCTTTGTTAGTCTGTTGTTGTTCATTATGTATGATAAGTAGCTTGCCACCGTGGGTGAGGGGTTATCGTGTCGGTTTACTAACCCTAAGCTTGCAGGTTCGCTTCTGGCCATGGTAAGTGATTTTTGAAAGGCGGCAAAAATTACGACATGCATATCATACGATGTTGGCATGATAAAGAACCCATTTGAATTCAGTAGGCCGTGTTCATAATGGCATGATTAATCTCAGGATTTTCCGCCAACAAAAAGTTCCTCATTTCTCTACTAGAAAGCGCTATAGTGTCAAGGAGCTTAGATATCTATGACTTTCATAGTGCTTCAAGGAACAATAAAGAAAATTCGACATGCAAGCTACCCTCTGGGTCTCGAATAATAAAGCTTGCACCTGGCACCCGAGGCCATACGATATTATTATTATTATTATTTATGATAAATTATAAAATACATTAATTTCAAAAAGCCTGTGTCAAAGAAAGGATGGAATCTTCCCTGAAAAAAATCGATTAGTTCATGTTAATAGTTTCTGAGAGAAAGGTAAATAGAAAGATGGAAATTAGTCTGGGAAATGTAGGACATTCCACATCTGTTGTTGCAACCACCCACTCACTTTGCCTAAAAAAAAAAAAAAAAGATTTAATATTTGTTCAGCTGGGCACTAATCACCAACATGGCCACTCTCGACACGATTATTTTGTTGTAGACACAGGATTGACCCAATCGCGATTGAACTAATCATGCAGTACACACACTAACCTCTCCAATCACGAGCGAACATTTTACAATCTTGCCCAACTTAATTATGTGAGAGTTTAATTAATTAATTAAAATGCTCCAACAATTATATTCAAATTAGTACATATTTCGGTCCAACAATGGGACCTTCTTCAGCAAATTAGGATTAAAACTTACGAAACTAATTTAATAAAACAGCTGAGAGATGAAATTAAGTAAAATATATACAGGATGAAATGAAGAAATTGGAAAGACAATGAATAGAGGCATGATTTAATCGCATTAACGATAAAGGCGACAAAATATGTTTTTTTCGATATCTTTAAGAATCATATGTTTCTGGTTAAGAAAATAAGGATATTATATTCGCGAATTAAAGCGACAGAGCCATTTTAAAGTTAAATTCAATTATTTCGCGATAAGCGCGATATTACAGCGAAATCTGTAGTGAATAACGAGCTTGAAATTTTGTTTCAAGATTATGTATGAAAAGAAAGAGAAGACTGAACAAAGATTCAACAAGTTGAAATAATTCAGTCACTGCTAGCATTACAATTAATGCAAAATCGGGAATATTATAGGGGGCGTGGTGGCGCAGCGTCCAAGCTGTTGGCCTCTCACCAAGGTGGACCGGGTTCGATTCCAGGTCAATGCATGTGAGATTTCCGAAGTGAAATGCCATGTCCTATGGTTCGGATTCCACGTAAAAAGGAGGTCTCGTGGCTCATGATCACAAGATTAACGGTCACGCAAAACTATAAGCTTCCTTCCTTAGGAATAATAATAAAATACTGTAATATTGATGCTTACTAGTAATTTAGACATCTACCATTCATATAAATAATTCAGAACCACAATAATGAAACCTTAAATGATTAATTTTAGAATTTCATTAAAGCGAAATTAAAGCGATACCGCAATATCTATTTCGCGAAATAACGCAAAAAGTAGTATTCTTCACGCGAAATTGTTCGAAAATTAGTGCGAAAACATTATGCCTCTAATAATGAATAAGAACTATGAAAATATAAAATCTAATGAATAAGATTTCTTGTAAAATGTAAAATAATAGAATCAATTTGACATAAAATAAAGTGGATATCCTTAGAAATAATATGGTAAAATAAAGGTTCTAAATATTTGAATATCATTTTTCAAAACGCTCTGAAGATGGGCGGCATCGGTGGCGTAGTTGGTAGCATGCTGAGCTTCTATGCCCAAGATCGCGGTTTCATACCCGGCCGAAGTCGGATTTTTAAAGAGCGTTAAAAATCTCTCAGTATGCCTTCCTTCGGAGGGTAAGTAAAGCCGGCGGTCTCATGTCATAGATGTATGGCATGCTAATGAACCTTCCACTAATTACACTTGTGTGATGCTAAATTATAGGCTAAATTTGACCAACGTTAATAGGTTCCAACGTTCGTCGCCAGGAGCCGACTGCGATGGCATCTAGTAACCAAGTTCTGAACTAGTAGTCCTTGACGGTGGCGTTTGGCGGCCAAACTAGGAACTACTTGAAAATTCAATGTCTACAGTCCTTACTTGATTCTAAAACAGATAACACATACTAAAACAGCCATCGCAATTAACACCGGTTATCAGACAGATTCCACACACACCCAAAGTACACGGGGTTACATGACCTCGTTGTCGCAGCCCCTAAGCTGAGGAACCAACCAACCAACCAACTCTGAAGATGTCTTTTCAAACTGGTCATTGGAGCCGTGACGGATGGATGTGATGTTGAAACAGACAGCTGGTAAATGTCTTTGCTTTATATGTGAAAGTTTCATAACGGTCTTCAGCTTGAACTTGATGCACTTTCCTTGATGGAGAACTGACTCGACAGTCAGGGTCTCTTGCAGCAGCTTGACCCGAACTGGACCGGAAATAGCTGAATAAATACCATAGCAAGGAATGCCCGCCCCTTATATTCTCCCAATCACCGCTTTGTAAGCGGGGCACGCGTGACCCCAATCCACTTGCCGTTAATTTTGCGTGAAACATTTAAATAAAATACACAACATAATTACTCTAATTATCTTGAAATATCAGAGCGTCTATGAGTCTATTAGCCTGTGGCAAACCAGCTCCTGGTACGCCTTGGAGACATTTCTGAGAAGGACAAGGAAAATATGTCGGGCGTTACAATGTTAAGATTAACATACTCTAAGTGAAATCTCAAAATTATACCCAGTGCAGCAAGTAGACAAGTGTACAAAATTTTACTGTTGTAGCCCTAGCTGTTTGGATTTTACTGCTACATTAATACCTTTCATACTACCTCGATAGAAAGGTGCCTTGCGTTGAAAACTTCATTTCTCTCATACTTAGTCATCATGCTTTTTACATACATAATTTTCGTAAGTGCCGTGAGTTTTAAAGTGGTCCTGCTGCTTCGGTCTCTAGATGTGTTTAAAAATTACTTGATAAAATTTTCTACATCAAAATACTGAATCTTAGTTTTAAAAAATTAAATAAAATTTGGGTGAACACGACACAAGCGTAGCACCAAATGTCAAATTTATAACGTCACGTGCATCACTGTTTTTCTGGCACTTAGCATCTTCGAATAATTCAAATATTTGAACTGTTCTATTTATTTTGAAATTTGATGTTTTACAGTCGGCCAACATGATTGTACCCCATTGTGATGGATTATTCCCTAATCCTGAAAAATAATTACGTGAGATTAATAACAAGACGTTCCGTGAGGAACTAAAGAGCTTACTTTTCTTAAAATTGAAGATACATGTCAATGATTAATCAAAAGGGATCTATCTAGAATAATGACGAAATAAATTTGGTAATATCGAAATTTCTAATTAGTTCGAAATACTGTATACTTGGCATAATGTAGCCTAATAGAGCACTACACTTGGCAGCCCTGGTGACTAAATGTATTCTTACTTCCATCTCTTAAGGTAAATAATACAAAATTTGGTCGAAGTCCAATGGATAGCATGGACGGTACATGCAGTTAAACATTGTATCTAACAGCGCGTGTAAAATCATGTTGGCAACAATGTCATGCATGTGTTGGTCAGAAATAATCTGAAATAATATGATCTATTGTTTTGAATGAAATCCATTAGTTAGTATAGAAGTTACATGCATTTTAAAATTGGACATATCAGCAGGCTTAGAATCTTGTTGGCAGCACTGACGTAGGCTATATTAGTTACTCCAAATTAATCTAGAATGCCAGGTACTATAGGCCTACGTGTGCAAAATTTAGAGCTTATGGCTTGCGTACTTTCTGATATATTGATATTAGGGTAACAAAAAAAAGACAGCATTTATTAACAGTTGGCAGCCCTGGTTGCTCTTAAGAATACGCATAGACATATCTGTTATGGTACACATAGCACATACGAAATTTGGTTGAAATCCAAATCATAGTATAGAAGTTACATGCATTTAAAGTTGGACCTCTCAGCAGGCATAGAATCATGTTGGTAGCACTGACGTATGTTAGTTACTCCAATTTAATATAGAATGCCAGGTACTATACGTGTGCATACTTTAAAGCTGTCGGCTTGCATAATTTCTGATATATTGGTATTTGGAGACAATGAATTGAGAGCATTTATTAACAGTTGGCAGCCCTCGTGGCTCTTAAGGATAGGTTCCAATCATATCTGTTTATGTACACAAAGCACATACGACATTTGGTTGAATTCCAATTGATAGTATAGAAGTTATATGCATTTAAAAATTGGACCTATCAGCAGGCTTAGAATCATTTTGGCAACACTGCCATGTATGGCCTCCTGAAAATTAAACTGACATATTATTATCTAATAAGTGTGCCAATTTTGAAATAGCGCCCATTCATACCTTCCAAGATATCCAACCTGGATCTCAAATTTCAATTGCGATTTTTCAGCAGTTGGTAGCACTGCCATAATTTTCAGATATGGGCTTGATATATTCAGGTATAGATTTTTACTCATACCAAATTTGGATTCGATTGCTGCAGCCGTTTAGGAGTTGATAGGGGAGGGGACACACACACACACACACACACACACACACACAGCCAGCCAGTCAGCCAGCCAGCCAGCCAGACAGACAGGCAGAATGAGAGACATACAGACAGACATTTGCCCAGATCGATCTCATAAGTCTACTTTTTCCTCATTTTTAGCCTATTTTCAATTTTGAAAAAATAGGCTTATGAGATCACCTTTTGTCCGTGTGTGTGTGCGCGTGTGTGTGTGTGTGTGTGATTCGTGTGTGTGTACCCCGTAATAAAATCTAAACGGCTGGATCGATTTCAATGAAACTCGGAAAGTTCATAGCACTATTCCCGGCGACCTCGACCGTGCCCTTCAAATTTTGTTACGACTCACCAATCCAACATGGCGGCTGTGCGAAATATTTCACCAGCATTCAATATCTCCGAAACTATTACCGATATTACCCTGAAATTTTCTATGGTGATAGAGGGAACTACTATAAGTTCACTTATGTGACTTTTGAAAACCTGGCAACTACAAAACCAACATGGAGGCCAAGCGAATTTGCGACTTTTAAATAGACGTTTCTCGCGATTTGACCAACCAAACGCAATGCAACTTGGTACAGTATATGTTTATATACATTGTAATGCACCGACATCTAACTTCGTTCAATTGTTTACATAATCACAAGATGGCGGATGTGCGAAATATTTCGCCGGCATTCTATATCTCTGAAACTATTAGCGGTATCTCCCTAAAATTTTGTACGGAGATAAAGGGCGCTACTGGAAGTCCATCTATAAGACTTTCAAAAACCGGTTAACTACAAAACGAACATGGCGGCCAAGCGAATTTGAAAATTTTAAATAGACCTTTCTCGCGATTTAATGTTCCAATCGCACTCAAATCTGGTACAGGAAATATTTATACACATTGTAATGCACTGGTATCTAATTTAGTTCAATTGTTTACATAACCTCAAGATGGCGGCTGTGCGAATTTTAAAATTAAGTTTTTATTTCTTGTGATGTAGTCATGCGATCGAAGTGAAAGTTTGAATAATGAACCTACGCAATAATTTTCCTTTAATGGTACATGACTCTATGGCCTATACATTTAACAATCCAACATGGCGACCATCCGAAATATTTAGACGATACTGAATATCTACGAATCTATTTTAGCAATCAAACTGCATTTTTTAATGTTCATAGGGGCTATGAACTTAAGTTCACCTATAGGACTTTAAATAACCTGGTGATCACAAATCCAAAATGGAGGTGACGCGAATTATAAATATTCACATGGACGTTTCTCGCAATTTAACCATCCGAGTGCAGTGAAACTTGGTACAGTAAATCCTTATACGAATGTTAATCCACTGGCATCTAATTTATTTCAATTGTTTCCATAACCTCAAGATGGCAGCTGTGAAAATTTTTAAAATCTCCTTGTTTTTTCTTGTGTCCTAATTATGCGATTGAAGTTTGAATACTACACGTTTATTTATTTATTTATTTAATATTTATTAGATACAACCATGAATAGGTCATTTTACACTAATATTTTAACAATTTTAAATAATATTAACAAAACAACAATAACAGGTAACAAATGGCAGTGATGGCAGCAAGGGACAAATCTCGGGAAAGACGTAGGGAATGATTGGGGTAGTGGGTGATTAGGAGGGTGAGGGGGTAGGGATTGAGGATGAAAGGGATCTTCTAATGTTATGTTTGAATGTTCTATAGGGAGAGAATATGTCAATATTTGGAAGGGAGTTGCTAAGGGTTGGCAGACGGTGGAAACTAGAGCGCTTCTGTACTTCAAGACGTGGGCGAGGTATGTGGTGTAAATGGTTCTGACGTGTTGAACGGGAGGGAACGTGGAGTGGGAAGTAGCTTAGTAGCATGTTACATTTTGTGTAACCATTCATAATTTTATGTAGGAAACACAGGTCAGTAAATTGTAGACGGCTTCTCAGGTCGAGTACATTGAGCTGATTTAAAATGTCGGATTTGGCAACGTGCCTTAGTGAAGGATTGCGAGCTTTGACTATTGATATGAAGAAATTAAAGACACTGTTCAATTTAGAAATATTGGTTATTGCCGAGGCAGACCAAATTGGAGAAGAGAAATCTAGGATAGGGAGAACATATGTGGTGAAGTATAATTTAAGTGCAGTGAGGTCTTTAATTTCTGTGAACCTGTATAGAATGCCGAGACTGCGCATTGCGCGAGATTTGATGTGGTCAATGTGGGGAGAGAATGTCAGTTTATCATCGTGAATAATTCCTAAATCTCTTACCTGAGAAGCCGTATCCAATTTATTTCCACAAATTTTATAGTCGGCCTGATTTCCAGATTTCAGTAGTGAAAAAGACACACTGAAGCACTTTTTGGGATTTGGAGATAACCTCCATTTGTTGAACCAGTCAGTACATACATTCACTGCTTCCTGGAGCTCAGTGCGGTCGTCAGAGCTGGAAATTTTTCTGAATATCTTGAGGTCATCAGCGTACAGAAGAATGGAACACGGAGAATTTTGCACACATGTGTTTATATCGTCCATATACAGCACGAAGAGAAGGGGTCCCAGGATATGCCCTGAGTTACTCCTGATAAGACTGGGAGCCAGGACGATACAGACCCTGGAAGCACTACCCGTTGTTGCCTATTGGACAGGAAACTTTGTATTAGGGACAGGAAGGATCCATGTACGTTGTATCGTGAAGCAAGCTTGTGGAGGAGAAGGCAATGGTTCACGGAATCAAATGCTTTGGCCAGGTCAACGTAGATTACATCTAGCTGAGATTTTTGTTCAATTTCAGAAATTATGTGATGGTTCAGAACAGTCAGATTTGTTAAACATGATTTTCCAGGGACGAAGCCATGTTGTTCTTCTGAGAGGTGAGGTTTGGTGAAAGTGAGGAGACGGCAATGTATTATTTTTTCGAAGACTGAAGAGAGTATAGGGACGATAGATATACAGTAGGTCTGTATGAGGAAATTTCGTGCTTGCTGCCTGATTTAAAGACAGGTGTGACGTCAGCTCTTTTCCATGAGTCGGGAAAAGTGCCGGATGTCATGCACCAGTTGAGTATTATGGACAAGGGGATGCTGAGAGATGCACAGGTGTTTTTCAGGAATATAGGGCTTATGTCTGATGGCCCAGTAGATCGGTTTGCGGGCAGACTTTTTAAGATATTTTGGATTTCATCGGGGGTCGTTGAAATTTGAGACAGTGAATCAGAACAGACGCTAGTAAGTTGAGGGGGACTGGCGATTGGTACGGGAACTGAAAAGGTTGAGTGAAAATATTCATTGAAATGTGTGGACCTCAATTCAAATGGGATTTCTTCATTATTGAGGTTTAGGTTAAGTGGAATTCTAGGAGTCTTTCTACGGGATGATATACGTGTCCAGAACTTCTTCGGGTTATTCTTGAGATTTCCTGTTATGGAAGAAATGTAGCGGTTGTAATCTTCTGTCATATGAACTCTTGAAATGTTCCGTAGGTGAGTAAAAACATTGCGAGTATGAGGATTAGGAACTGATTTCCACAGTGACCATGCACGAGTTTTGTTTTGGAGAAGGAGTTTGGTGTTTTCGCTTAGCCAGTGCGGATATTTGTTGGATTTGGGAACGGAGAAAGGCACGTTCACAATAATCTGCATGTAACAGTACATAACTCTAGGACCTACATATATAAAATCCAACATGGCGACCATCCGAAATATTTAGTCGGTTCTTAATATCTACGAATCTATTACAGCAATCAAACAGAAATTGTGTATGTTGATAGTGGCAATTAACATAAGTAGGATATATGAAAATAGGCTGTATAGTTCTTCACGGAACTACTTGTTGCAAAATGTGAAAAGTAGGCTAAAAATACATGTAAAATTTCATGTTCTTTTTTCAGAATTAGGAAATAGCCAATCACAATTGAGTACAATCGTGTTGACCGACTGAAAAACATCAAATTTCGATTACTAAGACAACACTAAAATTGCTTCAAAACCATAATCTTTTCATCTTAATAATCGACTCTTCGATATACTCAAGTACTTCGAATATTCGAATGATTCGAACAACCGAAGAATTCGGACATAGGCATTTTTCGAACATTTGAATTCTTTGAACATTCCTTAGTTTAGGGGCTGCGACAACGCAGTCATGTAGCCCCGTGTACTCTGGGTGTGTGTAGAATCAGTCTGATAACCGGTGTTAATTGTGATGGCTGTATTAGTTTGTGTTATCTGTTTTTAATTCAAGTAAGGACTGCAGACGATAATTTCAAGTAGTTCCTACTTTCGCTACCAAATGCTACCGTCCACGACACTTAGCTGTGAACTTGGCTACTACTAGATGTCATCGCAACCAGCGCCTGGTGAGGAACGTTGGAACTTAAAAGCATTAAACAAACCTAACATACAAATTTTGCTTCACACAAGTTTAGTTAGTGGAAGGTTGTTTTACATGCCATAGATCTATGGCATGGGACCACCGGCTTTATTTTCCCTCCGAAGGAAGGCGTGCTGAGGGAGTTTTAACGCTCTTAAAAATCCGACGACTTTGGCCGAGTTCGACCTTGGGCATAGAAACTTAGCATGCTACCAACTACACCACCGAAGCCGCATGAATTGTTGAATAAATTATTTGAATTTCGAATCGACGAATATTCGAAGTAGTCAAATTAATCGAATTAGCGGACCCGTGCGAGAACACTCGAATAATGGGTTGTGCGTGCCCCATGTGCACAGACTAGCTACCTAGCTCTATTGCTATGCGGGCTGTAGGCGACAGAGTTATCACAGGGGCTATCGTCTTGTTTATTTGTTTAAAAGCACTTTATAAACAAATAAAGATATTTCCGTTGACTTTTCAACAAATGTAAGATTTTTCCTGTGCTATTGAGACGATTTGGAAGATTTTGGTACAAACCACACCTTCTAACTCCCTCTGGTTTAGGAGCTTGAGTTTTCTGATACATACTCCTCAGCCTTAGCATTATACTGTAATAAGATGATATGTACAGCTCTAGTATGCACACTAATGCAATGAAGTTTCGTTACTAATAAATTATCACAGTCCAAAATTCACAGGAGCAATTGCTTGCTGTTCTAATCACTAGCGTCTTATGCGCATAAACTGCAGATTAATAGGAAGTTATTGTTCCAGGTTGTTCACACTGGGAGTCCCCTGGTAGCAAGGATCACCTACGTGCGCACACACACAGACACAGCGACACTCGAGGTTGTCAGAGGCCGACACGTTCTCAGAAGCGAATCAGGAAAACACCGCCTGGCACCCACTGCCTCCTGGCTTCAGATATCACTGGAGGAAGAAAGATAAGCTATCAGTTAGTCGCAGAAATAAGTGAAATCTACGCGAGAGGAACCTTATTTTCGGTGGTGTTGATAATTTAACTGAAGGAACATTGAGGTCTATGATGTGGATGTGAAAATGATTAAATAAGGTTCGGTTTTTGGTGTTTGAACCCATACTGATAAGTTATGCAACTGTCCACTTTACAATACAAAATTATCTTTTTATATATCACTTGATGTCAATGTACATTTTGAGACATGTTTCGGCTCTGTGAGCCTTCTTCAGTCAAAATCACTAAAAAATCTCCTAACACAGTCTAATGTTTGGTCTCTCATAAAAATTTGTGAAACATTTTTACATCGTCAAGATGATTAAAACACATGAATATAAAGTGCTTAAAGAATTTAAAAAAATTAAAAATGTACACAATTTCGAAACGTGGGCCACATTCTTGTTGATCCATTTTCAAACAGGGGACCTGGAACAATAAAAATTACCTAACAATCTACGGTTCCTACTTGGAAACATGAAGAGATGACTTTAGTTGGGTAAAAATGGAAAATGGATCAACAAGAATGTGGCCCACGTTTCGAAATTGTGTACATTTTTAATTTTTTTAAATTCTTTAAGCACTTTATATTCATGTGTTTTAATCATCTTGACGATGTAAAAATGTTTTACAAATTTTTATGAGAGACCAAACATTAGACTGTGTTAGGAGATTTTTTAGTGATTTTGACTGAAGAAGGCTCACAGAGCCGAAACATGTCTCAAAATGTATATTGACATCAAGTGATATATAAAAAGATAATTTTGTATTGTAAAGTGGACAGTTGCATAACTTATCAAAATCAATACGGGAAAACTTGGAAAAATGACTAAAGTCATAGATATCCCATACTGATAATACTACTAAATAAGTGTAGGCCTATATATTTTAATATTTTCACCCATATTTTCTACCTAGATTTTATAGCCTAAGTGTAATGGATCTGATGATGATCGCTTGATGATCGAAACTGGTCATCCAAGTGTATTTATTAATCTCATGCATTTTTAGCCTATTTTCAATTTTGAAAAAAAAAAAAAAAAATAGGCTTATGAGATCACCTTTTGTCCGTGTGTGTGTGCGCGTGTGTGTGTGTGTGTGAGGTGTGTGTGTGTGTCCCCCTAATAAAATCTAAACGACTAGAGCGATTTCAATGAAACTCGGTAAGATCATAGCACCATTCCGGCCGACCTCGACCGTGCCCTCCAAATTTTATTCTGTCGCACCAATCCAACGTGGCGGCTGTGCGAAATATTTCACCAGCATTCAGTATCTCCGAAACTATTACCGATATCACCCTGAAATTGCCAACGGTGATAAAGGGCACTACTAGAAGTTCACCTATGAGACGATCAAAACCTGGTAAATACAAAAACAACATGGCGGCCAAGCGAAATTGAGACTTTTAAATAGACTTTTCTCGTGATTTAACAATCCAAACGTAATTAAACTTGTTACTGCAAATTTTTATACACATTGTAATGCACTGGCGTCCAATTTAGTTCAATTGTTTACATAACCTCAAAATGGCGGCTGTGCGAAATATTTCACTGGCATTCTATATCTCCGAAATCATTACAGATATCACCCTGAAATTTTGTACGATGATAAAGGGCACTGCTAAACGTTTACCTATGCAACTTTCAAACACCTGTAAAGTACAAAACGAACATGGCGGCCAAGCGAAGTTAAAATATTTTAATAACCTTTTCTCTTGATTTAACCATCTGAGCGCAGTGAAATGTGGTACAATAAATGATTGTACATATTGTAATGCAATGGCATCTAATTTAGTTCAATTCTTTACATAACCTCAAGATGGCGGCTGTGCGAAATTTTAAAATTAAGTTTTTATTTCTTGTGTCGTAATCATGCGATCGAAGTGAAAATTTAAATAATGAAGCTACGCATTATTTTTTCTTTAATGGTACATAATTCTATGGCCTACACATAAAACAATCCAAAATGGAGCATCCGAAATATTTCGGCGGTTCTCAATATCTACGTGAAGTATAAATATTCAATTGGACGTTTCTCGTGATTTAACCAGCCAAGTGCAGTGAAACTTCGCACGTTAAATGATTATACAAATATTAATCCATTGGCATCTAATTTATTTCAATTGTTTTGATAACCACAAGATGGCAGCTGAGTGAAATTTTAAAATCTCGTTTTTCTTCTTGTGTCCTAATCATGCGATTGAAGTTTGAATACCTCACATACACAATAATCTTCATGTAATAGTACATAAATTAGAATCCAACCTGTCAATTATCTGAAATATTTAGACGGTTCTCAATATCTACGAATCTACAATCAAACTGAAATTTTGTATGTTGATAGAGGCAATTGACAGGAGTAGGATATATGAAAATAGGCTGTATAGTTCTTCACGGAACTACTTGTTTTTTTCAGGATTAGGGATATAACCCATCTCATTTTGGTACAATCTTGTTGACCGACTGAAAAGCAATTTTCTTTTTCTTTTAAAATATTCGGATGTTTAGGACCTAAAGAAACGAGAAATATGGAGGCAAATATGCCCTAAAATATTGAAATATGATTCAAGAAGGGTACAATATGACCTAATACATACAGTACTTTCTAAAAACAAGTATTAATAATGTACTGAAATGTTACTTTTTCTTTTAATTCTACAACCAAACCTCAAAAATTGTTAAAATCTACGCTGATTTCATGAATAGGCCTACGATAAAAATGTTTTCCTCAAATTTGTATAGCAGAATGTTTCAAGAGACTCGCGGAAAGCAGCATATTCTTCACCTTTTCTCGTGTTAAAATTTGCGACACAAATCACATCTTATATATAAAAGTGAAAGTCTGTATGTATGTATGTATGTGGGTGGGTGGGTTGGTTCCGTATACAAATCTACACCGTTCCACCAATCTCAACCAAATTTTGCATACACATAGTTTATGACCCAGAAGGAACCGCTGGCTACATGAATTTTCGATAGTCTTTCTCATTCTTCTGATTTCGGCCCTTTTGCACTCAAGCACAGGCTAATCAAATCATAAAATATACTCATGAAGGAATGGCAAGATAGATAGTTTCCATGGCAACATAGCTCAAGTCGAGACACGGCCGTCTGGATGCCAGTTGCGCTCTGCACTACCGGTATAGAAAATGAGCATCTTTACTTGAAATCCCGTTAGTTACTCACCTACTCACACAGCACTGTCAACCGAGTTTAGCATAACAAAGACTTGACACTATCTTCTACTATATATTTGTCAAATACCACTCACTCACTCACTCACTCATTCATTCATCACGAAACCTCAGAAACCACCGAACGGATTGGAATGAAATTTGGTATGCTGCTTCTACAAGTGCCACAAATGCCCACTAAGAGAGGATTTTGGTATATTCAGGTTCTAAAGGGGTGTTAAGGGGGTAGACCTGCATTTCATTGAATAGCAATATCTCCCGATTGGTTTCATTGGGGGATGTGATACTCGGTACATAAACTCATCATAAGAAGACACGAGTCTGAGGGTTTTTCGATGTGGTGTATATTATGAGGTGAAAGGGGGTGAAAAGTGGGGATTGTAAGATTCCTCACGGAGCGTGTATCTCTTAAACGACATAGGCGAGGAGTTTGAAACTCAGCGGAAAAAATCAGCATGAAAGTAAGTAAATATGTGTTTGATCGTTTTTTTCATAAATCCAATTTAAGGGGCCCATGGGGAGGGGTGAAATTCTGGGGGGTGGGGGGACAGGAAAGAAAGTGTCCTAACTGATTGACTGACTCACCCACTCATCAAAATTAGGGGGGAAACTGCTTTAAGGTAAGTAAATAGCTGTTCGACAGTTTTTTTTCATAAATCAAATTTAAGGGGTTCATGGGGAGGGGTGAAATTCTGAAGAAAAGAAAATTGAAAGAAAATGTCCTGACTAACTCACTCACTCACTCACTCATCATCGCCCAGCCAAAAGTATTGAAGTTAGAAACATGACAGTTTGGGGATATGTTCATTGTATGTCAAAACCGTCTACTAAGGGAGGATTTTCGGATATTCAGGTTCTAAAGGGGTCTTAAGGGGGCTAAACCTGCATTTCATTGAATAACAATATCTCCCGATTGGTTTCATTGGGGGATGTAATACACGGCGTATAAACTCATCATTAAAAAGTAAGAAGGCACGTTTCTGAGGGTTTTTCGATGTGGTGTATATTATGAGGTGAAAGGGGTGAAAAGTAGGGATTGAAAGATTCCTAAAGGAGCGTGTATCTCTTAAACAACATAGGCGAGGAATTTGAAACTCAGCGGAAAAAAATCAGCATAGAAAATAAGTAAATATATGTTTTGACCATTTTTTCATAAATCCAATTTAAGGGGCCCATGGGGAGGGGTGAAATTCTGGGGGGGGGGGGCAGGAAAGAAAGTGTCCTAACTGATTGACTGACTGACTCACTCATCAAACTCAGGGGGAAAAACTGCTTTAAAGTAAGTAAATAGCTATTCGACGGTTTTTTTGATCAATCAAATTGAAGGGGTTCATCGGGAGGGGTGAAATTCTGAAGAAAAACAAATGAAAGAAAATGTCCCGACTCATTCACTCACTCATCATCGCCCAGCCAAAAATATTGAAGTTGGAAACATGGCATTTTGGGGATATGTTCGTTGTATGTCAAAACCGTGCACTTAGGGAGGATTTTTGGATATTCAGGCTCTAAAGGGGTCTTAAGGGGGTTAAACCTGCATTTCATTGAATAACAATATCTCACGAGTGGTTTTATTTGTGGATGTGATACTCGGCATATAAACTAATCATTAAAAATAAGCAGACATGTGTCTAAGGGTTTTTCGATGTGGTGTATTATTATGAGGTGAAAGGGGTGAATAGTGGAGGTTGAAGGATTCCTAACGGAGCGTGTAGGCCTATCTCTTAAACGACATAGGCGAGAAATTTGAAACTCTGCGAAAAAAATCAGCTAAATAAATAAGTAAATCGGTGTTCGACGTTTTTTCCCATAAATTAATTTAAGGGGCCAATGGTGTGGGGTGAAATTCTGGGGGAAAAAAGGAGAGAAAGTGTCCTAACTGACTGACTAACTCACTCATCAAACTCGGAGGAAAAAGACAGCTAAAAATAAGGTAATAGGTGTTCAAGAGTTTTTTCATCAATCCAATTTAAGGGGCCCATGGGGAGGGGTGAAATTCCGGTAAAAATAATTGAAAGAAAATGTCCTGTCTGACTCACTCACTCATCACGCCCAGCGATAACTATTAAAGTTGGAAAAATGAAATTTTGGGAATATGTTCTCTGTATATCGAAAAAGGTCAACTAAGGAATGATTTTTGTTTATTCGGGTTTTAAAGAGATGTTAAGGGGATAAACGTGCATTTCATTGAATAACGATATCTCATGAGTTGTTTCTTTGTGGATGTGATATTCGGTATATAAACTAATCATTAAAAATAATCAGACATATATCTAAGGGTTTATCGATGTGGTGTATATTATGAGGTGAAATGGGTGAAAATTGGAGGTTGAGGGATTCTTAACGGAGCGTGTATCTCTTAAACGACATAGGCGAGGAGTTTGAAACTCGGAGGAAATCAATCAGCTTAAAATAAATAAATAAATAAATAAATAAATAAATAAATAAATAAATAAATAAATAAATAAATAAATAAATAAATAAAATAAATAGGTGTTCGACCGTTTTTTCATAAATCCAATTTAAGGGGCCTATGGGGAGGGGTGAAATTCTGGAAGAAAACGTCCACTAAGGAAGGATTTTTGGATGTTCACTCTCATCGACCAACCCAAACTATTACATATTAGCAGAATGATATTTTGGGGATATGTTTGTTGTGTGTCGAAAACGTCTACTAAGGAGGGATTTTTGGATATTCAGGTTCTAAAGGGGTGTTAACGGGGTTAAACCTGCATTTCATTGAATAACAATATGACACGACTATGACGCGAGCGAAGCGAGCTAAAAATGAGATGGTGTGTGTCTGTGTATTACTCAATCACGCAAGTACCACTGGTCCGATTTACATGAATTTTACATGGAAGTAACTGATTTACCTGGTTAACATATTGGTTACTTTTGATTTCAATACTTTGCATTATTTAAAGATGGCGACCATTTCAGTGACGTCACTACACCCTTTGGTTTAAAACTTTCATATTTCCATTTCAAATAAAAAGAGAACGCTAAGAAATAGAAAACTTTTGATGGCATATACGAGGTTTAAAATTACATTTTCTATCCGAAAGGTATCTCCAACCGTTAGCGAGTAAAACCTAAATTTGTGCTATTAACACGGTCAACGCCGAGCGGTGTAGTTGGACAAAATGTTCCATCCTTAATCTCCCTCTGCGCAGCACCTCGCCTATTCCCTGTTTTAACTGTCACCTTCACATTTTAATTTATTAATGACGCGTGGCGAAGCACGGGTACTTCAGCTAGTTTCCTATAAAAGAGAAAGAAAATGCCCTAAGTTAAAAATACTACTAAGTTTAATTACAGTTAAATATTTTCTGATAGTCGGCAACAATTGGCTAGATTTTTAATTTCCAGCGACACTAACGCACAGAAACCTCTCAGCGCCCAGCGGATACCATATTTTAAGTCCATCACCTACCCCTAAAATATTACTAAAGTATGACCTTAAAATATTAATATTGATGAAATATGACAATAACTATGAAACTAACTCAAACATGCATTTAGATGCTCGATAAAATCCACCTAAAAATAATCAGTACATAGAACTCCAGCTTAAATACAGTTTTTAATGAAAATGTAGTCATGAAAACATATATATGGCATTTCCTAAACATGCGAACCTTAATTATTACTAATATAGAGAACTTTCAAGCGATTCATCAGTGTTGCCTTAATGACAATTGATATTGCAATTATTCAGTCAGTTATTTGTTTATTTATTTATTTATTTATTTATTTATTTATTTATTTATTTTATTTAGCGTATGGCTTTTAGTGCCGGGAGTGTCCGAGGACATGTTCGGCTCGCCAGAGGCTGTAGCTGCTTCAAGCGGACACCCCTAGGATGCGCTGCAAGTTCCGTTCAATTTCAAGTAGTTCCAACTTTCGCTACAGTGAAACCTAGTGGTGAACGTTGGATCTTCGATAGAGCGTTACATCGAAATCTAACCTAGAAATTTAGCTCCACACACGTTTAGTCTGTGGAAGGATCTTTTACATGCCATAAATCTATGACATGGGGCAACCTGCTTTACTTCCCCTCCGAAGGAAGGCATACTGAAGGATTTTAACGCTCTTAAAAAATCCGACGACTTCGGCCGGATTTGAACTCGCTATCTTGGGCACAGCAGTTCAGCATGCTACTAACTAAGCCACATCAGTGAATTAAATCTAATCTGCAAATTTAGCTTCACACAACTGTAGTTAGTGGGAGGTTTTCTCTTACATGCCATCAGACGGTTTAGGACAAGCAGCAACACACTGTAAGTACGGAGAATTTTTAGCCTATATGCTAATTGAGCAACTTCTTAAAAGTTTGAAATCGACGGCCATGTGCGACGAAATTATTGCCAAGAAACCGGAGAGCTTCGCCGCTGCGTACGAGATAGCCTGCTCACTCGAAGCCACCTGGAACACTGCTTTCGAGGTTAAGAATCCGAATATAACCTCAAAATCGGATAGGCTACGAAAAGCCACAGTCGCGGAGGGGTGGCAACTAATGGCAACGCGGGATATCGAACAATCGTTAACAGAAATCCGACCAATTAAGGCCTCAACAAGGATCGCATCCAGAAAACATAATCCCAATTACTGGAACTTGCGAGAAAATAATCTGAAGAAATTACATGTGACTAAAATATATGTTATGGATTACAGAATACCTAATAAGGATGACATGTTTCTCTCGCCAAGAGAGCATCATTAGATTCAAATACAGTGAAACGTCGTTAATTCGAACTTCTATAATTCGAAATCACCTTTAATTCGAATTTTTCTCATGGTCCCTAGCATTTTATATACAGTACAATCAATGCTAAAAATCGGGGTTAATTCGAATTATATTTTGGATAATTCGAAGTTTTTACGTGTAAAGAGCCCATCGGAAGCCAAACAGTTGGGTCAGGAATTCCCGAAAAACAACAAACCACATCACAGAACTTAGGCGTTTTTTTAAAGTAGAAATTACGTAAGTGATTCTGTTTTCCGTTCCTTAAATTTGTTAGATTCTTTTGTGATGGCCGAGAGACTCAATTGTAGGAAACACGTAAAAATCTCTAACTTTTTTTGGAAAACTGTAGAATTCTCTAAGACTTACCTAGTTTGCTGGATTACGACTGTCGTTAAATAGGTGAACAGTACATTTTGGTTTTATTTTATCATTTGAAACATTTGAGGTTAATCACAATACAGTCATTAAGTACCGTTGTCTGTTAATCTGCTTTGTTGAATGTAAATCATTATGTAGACGTAATACAATATATTTCCTCTACCCTTTTCAAAGAACATTTTTATTTATTTATTTAGTCAATTTACCCTCTAGGTTGCTGGTTCCCACGGACTCAGCGAGGGAACTCACCACTACCGCCTCTATGGGCAGTGTCCTGGAGCTTGGGACATCTGGTCGGGATGGATACAACTGGGGAGGTGTGATCAGCACTTCGCCCAGGCGGCCTCACCTGCAAAGCGAACAGGGGCCTCATGAGGGATGGGAAGGGATGGAAGATTGGGATGGATAAGCTAGGAAGAGGGAAGGAGGCGGCCGTGGCCTTACAGTAGGTACCATCCCGACATTTGCCCGAAGACGAAGTGGGAAACCGCGGAAAACCACTTCGAGGATGGCTGAGGTGAGAATCGAACACCCTCTACTCATTTGGACCACCCGAGGCTGAGTAGACCCCGTTCCAGTCCTCATACCACTTTTCAAATTTCGTGGCAGAGCCGGGAATCGAACCCAGGACCTCCGGGGCGGCAGCTAACCGTGCTGACCGCTACGCTACGGAGGCGACAAAGAACATTCTTAATTCGAATTTTTGGATAATTCGATTTTTTTTTACTGGTCCCTTCAGGTTCGAATTATCCAAGTTCCACTGTATAGACTACAAGACAAAATGACTCTCTACAAAACTCTACCAAACCTACAATACAAGCCACAAACGGTCGCTGTCCTTCAAAAACAATGAGCACGTCAAATACCTAGAAAGTGTATCAACTATTACTGACAAATACTAAAGCATTTAAGCGACTTCGATGGCTTAGTTGGTAGCATGCTGAGATTCTATGCCTAAGATCGCGGGTTCAAACCTGGCCGAAGTCTTCGGATTTTTTAAGAGTGTTAAAAATCTCTCTGCTTTCCTTCGGAGGGGAAATAAAGCCGGCGGGCCCATGTCATAGATTTATGGCATGTATATAAAACTCCCACTAACTACAATTGTGTGAAGCTAAATTTGTAGATTAGATTTGATTAACGCTCTATTAAGTCCCAACGTTTGTCACCAGGTGCCGGTTGCGGTGGCATCTAAAAACCAAGTTCACAGTTAGGTGTCGTTGACGGTAGCAAAAGTCGGAACTACCAGTATCTGAATTACACACTAATCCAGTACGCCCACATTCGTTCTCGGCGGATTTCCTTCCTTTCCTGGGTCTAAATCGTTCCCGTTTTCAGCCTCGGATTATCTTGGCATGCTTGAAGTTTCCTCTTCAGTGAGATGCGCTGCTGAATGTCAGTTGATGTAATCCCCACTTCTCTATCCAGTTCAACGAGCCAGGCCCATTTGGTTTTCCTCTCCTGAAAGTGTGAATTATACGCCAATCAATACTCACACAATGGTACATTACGCAACGAGCCTATAATGGCAATAATTAAGACACGAGTATGTATATAAAACGAGCGTAAGCGAGCTTTAGAATTTCAATACGAGTGTCTTAATTACTATTATGCTTGCAAAGGTGGGTGAGTGGTCAACGTGTCGGTCTACTAACCCCAAGCTTGCAGGTTCGCTCCTGGCCGTGATAAGTGATTTTTGAAAGGCGGCAAAAATTACGACACCATGTCAAACGATGTTGGCATGTCAAAGAACCCATTCGAACTCAGTAGGCCGTGTTCATAATGGAAAAATTAATCTCGGGAGTTTCCGCCAACACAAGGTTCCTTATTTCTCTACTAGAAAGCACTATAGTGTTCAAGGAGCTTAGATATCTAACCTCCTTGACTTTCATAGTGCTTCAAGGAACAACGAAATTCGACATGCAAGCTGCCCTTTGGGTGTCAAATAACAAAGCTTGCACCCGGCACCCGAGGCCATACGATATTATAATATTATTATTATTATAATTATTATGTCGCCTCCGTAGCGTAGCGGTCAGCATGGTTAGCTGCCGCCCCGGAGGTCCTGGGTTCGATTCCCGGCTCTGCCACGAAATTTGAAAAGTGGTATGAGGACTGGAACGGGGTCTACTCAGCCTCGGGTGGCCCAAATGAGTAGAGGGGGTTCGATTCCCACCTCAGCCATCCTCGAAGTGGTTTTCCGTGGTTTCCCACTTCGTCTTCGGGCAAATGCCGGGATGGTTCCTACTTCAAGGCCACGGCCGCCTCCTTCCCCCTTCCTTGCCTATCCATCCCAATCTTCCCCTCGTCCCTTCCCTCATGAGGCCCCTGTTCGCTTTGCAGGTGAGGCCGCCTGGGCGAGATGCTGATCACACCTCACCAGTTGTATCCCCTCCGACCAGATGTTCCAAGCTCCAGGACACTGCCCATAGAGGCGGTAGTGGTGAGTTCCCTCGCTGAGTCCGTGGGAACCACCAACCTAGAGGGTAAATCGACTAAATAAATAAAAAAATAAAAAAAATATTATTATAACATAAATATTCAAAAATATCTATTGAGATTCAGTCACTTGAATTTTGTGATCGGAGTGCAAGCGCTGGGGTTGATATCTCTGTTTTTCCAAGTTCTCTGACCGACCGACGCATGTGCTCTGTCTGCATGGCAATGTCATATGATTACAGGCTGCCGAACACCGATGAGCATCAGCATTCAGTCAAACTGTCACCGAAGTCGTTTGAAAGCAATGCGCTGTGTAGAAATTTGGGTTGGGGATATTAAGTTACGGTGCTATTTCTTGTCTCATATTCGCCAGTTTATTTACGCGTACATATGGACGGTGCACTTTCCATGTCGGTAATTTATATAGAAGGATGCTGTGTTCATGTCCGACATGTTGGATTTTGAACGCATGCGAGAAGGTATCCTTACCTAATTGGTCAATGAATGAACTCTGATAGGCTGGAGAAACTGTATCTTACTGGAAAACAGTACTATAATGACCATAATTATGATACAGTTTTCTGACGTATAATATTCACATTTCGACATCGTCGAGCATAAATATATATATTATATAGGCTATAGTCTGTGTTTCGACCTGACTTTGAGGTCTTCATCAGCTCAAATTAAATGAAATCAATTAAGAATTAAAATAAAATAATATAGATGTACTTAAGTCTAAATTTGTTTGAAGTGAAATGTTTATGATAAGAATTGTAATAAAAATGAAGTAAAATAATATAATGGATATCCATGCAATGTAATATTAATTGTAAATAAATAAAATAAGTATAGGTTTGAGAATGCAAAATGCTTCAGTTACCTTGGTACTATACTAAATTGTGAGAATTCAGTATCAGAGGAGATTCATAAACGGATCATGAATGGAAACAGGGCTTACTATGCTAACACTAAGCTCTTAAAATCAAAACTTCTAACTTGTAAGTAGGAACTTGAAAGTTAAACTCTACAAGACCCTCATTAGACCAGTGGTGACCTATGGATCTGAGACGTGGACAATGCCAACAAATGATGACAATTACCTTAACATTTTTGAGATGAAAGTTTTAAGATGGATATATGACCCGGCAAAGGAGGATGAAGGGTGACGAATCAGGACAAACAAAGAAATTGAAGAGATAATCAAAGGTGAAGATATTGTGAAATTTATTAAGTCCCGACTTCTGGACTGGCTGGGTCATGTAGAGAGGATGAATGAAGAAAGAACACCAAGGAAGATATTACATGGAACTATGGAAGGGAAGAGGAGACGTGGACGACCGCGCAAAATATGGCTACAAGACTTAGGAGAAGACCTGAGAACTATGAGGGTTGGAAGATGCTGGGACGAATGGCGAGGAATCGTGAGAGAGGCCAAAGCCTACTCCAGGCTGTAGCACCGAGGACGTAAGTAAGTAAGTAATATTAATTGTAAATAAATAAAATAAGATTTAATATTGGGCTTTACAATAATTTTCAAAATGCGGTTAGAAAAATAAGAATTTTTAAATTGGTGAGTGTAAATAAATATTGGGCTTTATATTAAAAGTTCAAAATATAGACAAATATATAATTTAGAAAATCAAGTGCCGAATATCAACAAATACTTCAACTCAGCGCTTGAAATGAGTAAGATATATCTTCTTCCAAATACGTAGTTTGAATTTTGATCAGGTGCCAACCAGTTAGTGCGTCGTATGAATTATCCGTGTTGTGTAGATGGTAAAACTCAGTATAATTCACATAAGAAACATGAGTGAATGCCCATATATATATATATATATATATATATATATATACATATATATGCATATATGTATATACACACATCAAAAAAAGTTTTGCATCACCTCGGTTCTAAGAGTTCCGGAACCGTTAAATACAAAGGGAATAGAGATCAACACAAACAACATTTCAGCTCGTTTTATTGCTCATGAGACCCACACATTGCATGTTGTACCATCATACAGCTAGACTTTCAGCATTTGTGGTCCAGATTGCAGTACACACCACTACCTCTAATACCCAGTAGCACGTCCTCTTGCATTGATGCATCCCTGTATTCGCCGTGGCATACTATCCACAAGTTCATCAAGACACTGTTGGTCCAAATTGTCCCACTCCTCAACGACAATTCGGCGTAAATCTCTCAGAGTGGTTGGTGGGTCAAGACGTCCATAAACAGCCCTTTTCAACATATCCCAGGCATGTTCGATAGGGTTCATGTCTGGCGAACATGCTGGCCACTGTAGTCGAGCGATGTCGTTATCTTGAAGGAACGCATTCACAAGATGTGCACGATGAGGTCGAGAATTGTCGTCCATGAAGACAAATGCCTCTCCAATATTCTGCCGATATGGTTGCACTATGGGTCGGAGGATGTCATTCAGGTATCGTAAAGCCGTTTCGGAGCCTTCCATGACCACCAGTGGCGTACGTCGGCCCCACATAATGCCACCCCAAAACATCAGGGAACCACCACCTTGCTGCACTCGCTGGACAGTGTGTCTAAGACGTTCAGCCTGACCAGGGTGCCTCCAAACACGTCTCCGACGATTGTCTGGTTGAAGGCATATGCGACACTCATCGGTGAAGAGAACGTGATGCCAATTCCGTGGGGTCCATTCAGCATGTTGTTGGGCCCATCTGTACCGCGCTGCATGGTGTCGGGGTTGCAAAGCTGGACCTCGCCATGGACGTCGGGAGTGAAGTTGCGCATCATGCAGCCTATTGCGCACAGTTTGAGTTGAAACACGACGTCCTGTGGCTGAACGAAACGCATTATTCAACATGGTGGCATTGCTGTCAGGGTTCCTCCGAGCGGCAATCCGTAAGTAGCGGTCATCCACTACAGTAGTAGCCCTTGGGCGGCCTGAGCGAGGCCTGTCATCGACAGTTCCTGTATCTCTGTACCTCCTCCATGTCCGAACAACATCGCTTTGGTTCACTCTGAGACGCCTGGAAACTTCCCTTGTTGAGAGCCCTTCTTGACACAAAGTAACAATGCGGATGCGATCGAACTGCGGTATTGACCTTCTAGGCATGGTAGAACTACAGACAACATGAGCAGCGTACCTTCGTCCTGGTGGAATGACTGGAACTGATCGGCTGTCGTACCCCCTCCGTCTAATAGGCCCTGCTCATGCATGGTTGTTTACATCTTTGAGCAGTTTTAGTGACATGTATGAACAGTCAAAGGGACTGTATCTTGGATACAATATACACAGTCAACGTCTATATGCCGGAGATCTGGGAGCCGAGGTGATGCAAAACTTTTTTTGATGTGTGTATATAAATAGGACACAATGTTAAATTCATTCAAGTGTTTTGAATAATGAAACGGGATCTTTGCAGTAGAATGTTGGCATCAATAGCTCCTCGTACGTATCAAATAGTATAGGGTTATGTATGTAACATACAGTATATACATTCTTCTTGTAGTATTGTACCCATGTGAGTAATCTCGATGGAAAATATGCTTCTGCCTCCAGCTAGCTTCAGGACTCGAGGGTGTACCGTCCTCCCACTGAGCAGTTGCATACTTTGGATTTGAGGCTAAAAGGTATCAACTCTACAATGATAAGGCACAACTCTATTCTAAAACTTTAATTCAGTAAATAAAATCATGGCTTTTAACAAATAAAACAATCCCCATAACCATAAACAAAAGCAAACAAAAATTTACTTCCACAATCCACCAATATGAACATAATATAATCATAATAAAATCATATCATACCACAAACCTTTACCCTTATGTGAACTTCACAAAGATATTTTAGTGCGCTGATGCACGTACAACTTCAGAAACAAACTGTACATTGATTCTACTGTCATACAATGTGACTTCTTTAATATCACAAAATTACTGATTCATCAAACCTTCTTAATTTGACAATTATGTGTACCGTGTGTGTTTTGATCTTTCTTTTCCCACCAAATGCTTCACATGCATTAGCCTATTCTGGTGTTGCACAGCAAACTACGTGCAACTCCATATTTATGTAAGCTACCCCTACTCCACTATTTATATAGTTCCACTGCATGCCGTTTTGTGATTTCATATAAAAACGTTATGTTATTGTTGTGTCGGATGGTACAATCAAACTACCTTGCGCGCGTAGCCTGTGGAATCTGGTAACCAACTTCTAAAAAAGTTGTCAGTGACAGTATAAATGCAACGTCTAACCATTCGTTAGATAGCTAAAATCATGAACCATCAGGATAATATATAATTATCAATGTGTTCTTAAACCACATGGCTTCATTACTCAACATAACAATATTTCACTTCAAGTCATTAACAGGGTCTAAAATCTGTTCCTTTCAAACTTGCTTCTACGGTCCGCCTTGACCGTCCAGACCCTCTACCTGAGCGGTCGGCATACAATAGGAGTGTGGAAGGGGGTTCCAACATTAACTCGACCCTCGCTTTACGTCTGAAGGCTTATTTCCAAAGCAGTATAAGATTTTACAAGACAGTACTGTGCTCCCAATGACACACATATCTCAATGGATTTTAACTGAATATTATGCACACAGGTAGTGAATGAGCTTTATATTTATTCCTACCCCGAGGATACTAATAACTGGCACCAAACTAGGCCCATTTCAACATGAAGGTACGAGGTTCGTAAAACATTGGTCTAGTAGGTAACCGGTGTCTTAAATAAATTATGCGGCCAGTCCAAGCTGCCGACATTTGAGGTTCGCTTCAACAAGCCGAATCACTCAACAATAAGTTCTCGGGAAATCATAGTGTCGAGGTGTCCATCGTTTGCCTCGCACCTACATGGGATTTCAATCCGGAACATTTCATCCATCATCAGAGTTAGGGTCCAACACTAAACACTCTGGCACAAAGTATATCTCCGCTTAAGCCCCCGGCATAGGAGATTTCATACGTAGAATAGACCACCTGGCTCCTTTACCTAATGTTACGACTTCGTCCTATAATATTAAGAGAAATCTATCAATTACTCTATAAGCTTCTCACATAAGCTGCAAATTCAATTCACTAAAAGCTCTTCCATTCCTGGCATAATTATATTCCCATTAATACAATATATTCTGATATCAAACTCTTTCTTTAATCCCGTAAGGTAATCTTACTGTATAATCTTACTGCTTGGATCGATAAGTCTTGCAAATAGCGTAATTATTTCCTGTTTACAACAATTGCCTGATGCGTTCATTAATACCTTTGATATTCATAATTGTTATTATCATTATTCTCACTGACATAAATTACCAAATCATTCCTTATTATTATTATTCTCACTGAAATAAATTACCAAATCCTTCCTTATTATTATTATTATATTTCTGACATAATCTACCAAAATCCGACACAACCAATCATCTCAAAACTCGAACAACTGTGCTCGTAACATTTACATAACTGATTGCCATCTTAATTAATAGTGGTAATGATTACTCCACTTATTGATGCACATTAACATCTCAACTCTATAAAAATCAATACAATAATGATTAAACCTGGAGGGTCTACCTCCTAATCTGATTCTTACTGGCATCTTTACTGAAATCACATAACATGCAGTGGCCCATATTCTCTAATTAACCATAATTTGTGGGGTACTCACATATCTCTAGGCTCCTCATGGTGGCTTCAACCAATCATATCCTTCCAAGTCGCCTGCCATATGCAGGTTTAACGCGACATTTTTATCTTGAGTACACACATTTTATGACACATATTTTCCGTTAACCACACGGCACTTAGCATTTCTATAATGAAGCTATTGCTTCCAAACATGTGACACTTTATAACACTTATTAAACCACTACTTCGAAAGATATTTTACATATGCTTTATACATAACACACGTCACTTGTACACTTTTCATTGCTTGAAATTCCCTAGCAAAGATATCAAAATTGCAGGTGTCGACGGCATCTCCCGTGCTCCTACCAACTCCTGATTGAAAGTCTGGTTTACCTGCCCTCGGAATTCACCAACAGTTTTTATACATACTCCTACGGTAAGCTTCCTGCGTTGCATAAATATGCTAACTTCCGTCCTGAGCGTTATTATTTGGTATTCTTAAAACATTACCAAATGCTTCGTAAAGTTTCTCCCAGCGCATTCCAGCGTAATTAGACATGAATGATCAGTCGATATTTGATACATTGCGCTTAACACTGTCCATAACTTTACACAAATTATTATTATTTACCATAGTTCTGCCATTCATCTTACACGGTGCTTCCTAAGTGAACACGCCATTGCTCGTACTGCTGAGTATACCTGCAGCGCGATTATTATTAATAAAAGCTTATTAAATGCTTCATTCAAATGTAGAACTCTTTGTTCGCGCGTCCTTTCATGAGCCGGACCAACATATGTTCCGCCATGACGACTGTCTGCGACTCTCTTGACAAACTGTGACAAACTGGGGTGAGACTGGCTTAAGACTGACTTAAGACTGAATGCTCTGCTAAGGGTCGACCTCCTTATATTAGTTTCACACAAAAAATAGAGCGGAATCTTCCCGCGTGATCTCGGCTCCTCTCCCAGCATGATTCTGGTCTCGAAACCATGTTCATTGGGTTCCTTTTCTTTCACTGATCCCAGAACTATCTGCGTGCTAATGAATCGCTCGGCCAATTAATTAATATTAATTCCTTTCTCTATAGCGTGGGGACGCTACCTCCCGGGGATTCCCTGGCACCATCCTCAAATCCAGCCGCGAACAATGATAGTCCTACGGTCCTTCCGCACTTCCTTAAATATGCGTCAATTTCGCAGATTAAAGGCTCTAAAATCAGCCTCCAGTCTAAAGATTCACCTGTGGGCAAGTCTCATGTCATCTCGTTACTCCAATCACGAGTAATCAATGATTTTCCTTGTGATCTCTCCCCACCATTCTCAAATCCATTCTCCGTCGGGGAAGAACTGGGTCATTATTCAGGCCCTCACCCTCTTCCAGACGACAGAATGAGGTCAGAATGATTGACTTGGCTCCACTGAACACCTCCCACAATTCTGGGCCTATTTGTAAAATGTCAACTCTGCACTTGCAGTGCTCCAAGCCCCATATAGCCTACACCAAGTAGTCTAATAGTACTGTATTCTGCTCCATTTCCCTGCATTATTTTAATAAATAATGTCAGTGCAACTGAAATCACATCAGTGATTTAATATACACTTCTCTCTAGGGGTTTTTACAATGAAAATCCCTCCACAGACTTCGGGTTCGTTCCCTGGTGGAACCTTTATACTGAGATCACAGTCTCTGAGAACCACGTTCGATTCCAGTCAGCATAACCTCCTCGGGTTCAGTATATAATGTTTATTTATAATCTATTAATTGCCATTTTTTTAAGCACAATGACGTTCAAAATACATTGTAGTGTGTTCAAAAAAACTAGCTGGAGGCATAATTACAGAAACCAGTACCTGTATGTTAGAAGTATTGGCCCTGGCTGTTGAGGCACTTGTCCCACTGTGACACGAGGCGGTGAATGGCTGTCTCATAAAATTCCCTGGGCTGCGATGTGAACCAGTTCCGCACGTACAGCTGGACGTCGGCGTACGAGGTGAATCGTTGGCCCCGCAGAGCCCTTTTCAGGGGACCAAACATGGCGTAATCACAGGGAGAGAGGTCTGAACTATATGGAGGGTGGCCGAGAAGCTCCCATTTGAATTTCTGCAGGAGTGCCGCGACTGTGTTGGCCGTATGAGGTCGTGCATTTTCGTGGAGCGACCACGGCGGCTATGGCGTTCACTGTCACTCGGCGGTCCTGGGTAATGAGTGCATCAACCAGCTGGACGTTGTCATCGGTAATGCAGGGGGGTGTCCCAGACCGCGCATCATCGGCTAACGACATCCGTCCTTCCCTGAAGCGCTTGTGCCACGCCTTGATCCTTGCAAGGGGCATGCAGTGTTCGCCGCACACTTGTGACATTCGGCGATGACTGTCCGTTCCCCCTACTCCTTCCGCTGTCAGAAACCGAACAACACCTCTTTGCTCTTTGGTAGAGGCCTCCATGTCACTGTTTGCAATGTGATTGGGAGCGTTGGACGATTGATGCATGCTGCTGCTCGCTTTGTATCGTCACGTGACGTGCACGCGTGTCCTCTAGCGACGGGCTGTGACCTTCCACGCTCTGGTTGGAACCACACCTCGTTACACACGCCACGATTAGCCGATGTAGTCACCGGTTTGCGCATTCCAGCCTCCGGCTCGTTAATTTTTGAACGCACCTTATATATATTTGTGTGAGTACTGATTGACGTATAATTTAAACTTTTAATTCATCTATCAATACTGATATTGAAAACATTTGTGTTATCAATGACAAATATGTTTGCATTCTACTGAAAGTACCGTACGTAATGGTGCGGTTGGTCTATCTCTCTGGGCTTATTCGCTTTACATGAAGAGAAACATTAATCCTTCTTTTCCAAGGGGCAGATGGCCTCCTAGTTCCGCCCGTTAAAACAACAATAACTAACTAACTAACTTCTTTTCCGGATGGTGTCGGTTATCTTCACCACATGAGTATTCAGTTCATGGTTATGCAGACTTTTATATTCCCCAATGTCTTTGACGAGACCCACGATCTTTCTCAAAATTTTCTTTCCTTTGGCCTCCAGGTTTTCGATCAAACCTTTTTTGCTCATCGTGAGACATTCTGAAGCGTACATGACCTCCGGACATTGCTATTATAATACTAATACTAGCATTACCCGTCGCGGCTTCGCCCGCGAATATTCTAGTTGTAAAGAGTACACTTAGCAAAATCTCAATCATGAATGCTATGACTGATTTTTTCTTGGTATGAATACTCAGACTTTATCAATTCAGCTACTGGTGCAGTGGTTAGGGCGTTGTAATTCCTTCATAGGTATATCAGAGCGAAGTTAGTTTTCTGGGAATATCACATACACTGTTAATTTAAGGGCATTTAAATGTGTTTTTTGGGGACCCTTTATAGTCGGGTGAAAAAGTCCTTTCGTACCACACTCACACGTGAAAATTGCGTGAAAGAATTCTAGAGTGCCCCTTAACCCCCTTAAGCGCATTATACTGTATGTATTGATGAATTTTGCAGCTTAATTTGGTTCAGTGATAAACTTATAACCATCTGGAAACTTTCACAGTAATGTAATAATTGGAATTGCATTGCGTCTTACAGAAATGATGGTCATGTGAGATTCTGTTACCAGAATATATAATTCATTGTAAATATACATGTTTTAAGGTATTTATTTAATTGTGAGGCATTTAAAGAGTAAGTAAGTGCGTTTCGCTTTCGCATTCGGTTATGCTGAACCTGCAGGTACCCCATATGTGTAGGTTGGTGTTAATGGGACCTTATTTTCGGTACAAAACTGGAATGGAACCTTAGCAGAATAATATAGGAAGGGATTATTACTGTTGGTTGGTTGGTTCCTCAGTTTAGGGGCTGCGACAACGCGGTCATGTAGCCCCGTGTACTTTGGGTGTGTGTAGAATCTGTCTGATAACCGGTGTTAATTGTGATGGCTGTATTAGTAAGGATTATTACTGTCTGTGGTTGATAAATTGTGGGTTTAGGTAGTGTATTGTAGAGCAATTGTGTTTTGTATATTTGTTCAGATTGTCCTGGATCCGATCTGATAATGCTTGATTGACGAGCGAAACATGTCATCCTTTTAAACCCTCCTTGTAATCTACCCGGAAAATCAATTAACCAACATGTAGTTTTTTTTCAGATTGAATCCCATTTTTCACAGACCAGCGGCTATCGTTCTTGGCACGTATCTTCCATAGGTTTAGGGGCAGATGACCTCGTAGTTCCGTCCCTTGAAACCTCAATAGTGTCTCGTTCATAAGAGAGACATCAAGTGACGTGAATCAAAACTTCAGAACTATTAACCGTTGAAACGTTTGTCAACAGATTGTGACGGTGAGTTGCGCCAAACAATGACGGTTTAGATGGTACTATTGAGGCATGGACGAGAATGAGAAAAGATCTAAGGTAGTAAAGAAAATGAACTATAAAATTGTGACTGGATGACGTTTTAAGCAAAGAGATTTGTCTCGGAAAACTATCCCCAGATCGAGAGGCTTACTCTCGCTCCTGAACTATCGGGAGTCTCCTATTAAGATTGGTTATGTATAACAATTGGTTAAATAGAATATTTCAATCCGTTAATTATGCAACGAGGCTCTGTTAAGGCATAGACACGACTTCAGATTGCAAAGTAGGAACAACCCTCAAGCCATACCAAGTACCCGAGCACCATGAAGTCGAATATAATTATGACTAGCAGAAGTACCCGTTCTTCGAACGGTGTTCGGTCTCGGTGTTAACACCAGACATTATCAATTGAGCTAAGGTTGCAATGGATAGCGGTTTGTCATTCCTTTATAAGTTTATCAGAACGAAGTTAGTTTTTTGGGAATATCACACACACTGTTAATTTAAGTGTCTTAAAATATGGTTTTCGGAGACCCTTTATAGACTCCTGAATTTTGTGTCTCACACTGAGAAGCGCAACTTATGCTGTGGTCGTCCTTCTAGGATAATTTTTATATTTCGCCTATTTTAGCATGCATTTTGAGAAGTTTTTCCCTATATCCACCCTTCTACTGTATGAAAAGTACGGTGACGAGTTTTATAAATGATTGGTGTATTGACTCTCATGGTTACCATACCTAATTTTACGATGCACCAAGCATCCGAACATGAGTTATAGGCGTACATAAAGATACACAGAAAGACAGACAGACAATTCTATTGCCTACAACAAATCAGCCAAATATCCAAATATGGGTATATCTACCACACAGTATCAAACAAAAACATCCTTACGATGAACCCGTAAGTAGAAAGAAAAAGTTAGTTAAAATGTGCTCTTAAACTAAATTCACCTAATGTACTTCCTGACGTGAAATATAATTGAAAGCCTTGTAGACGAAACGCAATACACGTCACATAAAAACTTACCCTCTACGTTGTGATAGGTCCCCATACACAGAAAGACCCCTTTCATAAATTATAAAGGCTTGTGTTGCATGAAAATTCAGGTTCTTTAGACTCAAATGGCCCAAATTCCTAAAAGCCACAAAAAATGATGAATCAATTCAGGAATTTTTGAAAATAATGTTGCTGTTTGTAGATATAATAGACCTTCTGTACTATATGTCGCACGTGAAAATTGCATGAAAAGATTCTAGGTTACCCCTTGGCCCCCTTAATTGCATTGATGCGTTATACAGTCTACGTTGGTTCCGTGATAACCTTATAGCCATTTGCAAACTTTCACAGAAATGTAATAAATGGAGTGACATTGCTTCTTACAGAAATAGGTGGAAAGTTGGATGCTACCCCTTGAGATAAAGTTATGGTTACCGATTTGCATTCCTTCATTAGTTTGTTAAATTAAATTAAATTAAATTAGTTTTCTGGGAATATTTCAGAAACTGTTGGTTTTAGAGCCTTATAATGTAGTTTTCGAGGACCCTTTAGGGCCCCCGAGTTTTGTTTCTGGCTCCGAGGGGCTTTGTCTCGGCGTTGTACGCCATAATATAATAGGCTACTAATAATCATAATAATATAATATAGGGATAGGAATATAATAGACCTGCCGTACCACACCCGCAGGTGTAAATCGCGTGAAAAAAATCTTTCAGCACCCCTTGACCCCCTTAAGCGCATTATACGTATTGATGAATTTTACAGCTTAATTTGGTTCTGTGATAACCTTCTAGACGTTTGCAAACTTTCACACTAATGTAATTAATGGAATTGCATTGCGCCTTACAGCAATAGATGAACCTCTGAGAATCTGTTGCCATGGCTACCGGCTTGCATTCGTTCATTAGTTTATTAAATGAAATTAGTTTTCTGGGAATATCTCAAAAACGGTTGGTTTTAGGGCCTTAAAATGTGGTTTCCCGAGTTTTGTCTCTCACATTGAGGGGCTGAAAATGAGCTTTGTCTCGTCCTTCTTCGCCTATTTCAGTATGTATTTTAAGGGGGTAGGCCCCCTTTTATGAGAGGTACAGAGAAGAGTTACATCAATGATTAGTGTTGTGCCTCTGATGGATATCTGTACCAAATTTTACGTTGATACGCCCAGGCGTTCTCGAGTTATACGAGAACAAAGTTGTCCACAGACAAACAAACAAATAAACAGACAGACAGAAACATTATTTTCGCGCGCATCCATCATAAAACAGTCGGATACGCGTAAATAACTCAAATTTCCGTAGAAATTCAGAAAAAAAACAGACAAACTTTCATTTTTAGCCTACTTTCGATTTTTGCACAAAATGAAAGTAGACTTATGAGATCTACACAGGGCCAAAATTGTGTGTCTGTCTGTGTGTGTGTATGTGTGTGTGAGAGTCTGTGTGTGTGTGTGTGAGTGTGTGTACTCTGAATGTCTGTCTCCCCCTATCAATTCAAACACAGTGAAACCGAATTGAACGAAATTTGGTACAGAGGTAGAACTAGCAAAGGGCACCTCAGTGTCATGTTTTATATCGCCGCCATCTTTATCAAAACTGAATGGAGGCCACTCAAATGTTCAAAACGTAAAATCAAATAACGGCTAACCAAATCCTCCGATCTCTACCAAATATGGTAATAACATACCTTCATATACGACGCGTCTTGTGACCAAACTACAAGGTCGTCCGCCGTACTATTTCAGGATGGTGGCCGTGCGAATTATGCAAACTTTATAATCCTTATCATGGGACCCACCAGTTCCGATTATCAAGCCGAGAATCGTTTTAACTGTTCTAAAGGAAGAGGCACGTTCGAAATTGAAAGTTTATTTTGTAATACTATAGTGCAGAAGTGATTTTAAAAAGCTGAGCCGTCTAAGTTACAAGGCAAGATGGCAGCGGATATCTTGTGCCTGACTTATATTACACTAATTTGAGTATTGCATGCAATATAGCGTACTGATACAACATAAATAAACTTTGTATGAAATGCTTTATATATAAACTAGCAGGTACCCGCGGCTTCGCTCGCGATGAAGACAATGGGGACGATGCATTATTGCTGAAAATTGGTCTATTCTATCACATCAATCGCGGCTACTGGTGGGTCCATTCTAATTCTGAAAATTCTAATACATACAGTGTAGTGATATGAGCAGCAAAGTGGGACTTTCATAGCGTTGAGAAAGTCCACAGGGTACGATGTTACCTTATGTGAACACATTTGAAAATTACGTTTTTGGTTTTGCCATCTTCTGCTGAGATATAAGAATTTTGTTGTCCGGATTCTCGTGAGCAGGCCACATACAGTTGTTCATGGGAAAAAATGGTTATGTCTAAATGTACACCTGCTGCTGTTAAGTGTGTGTCATTCCGCTTTGTTAATAGAAATGGCGAATATTGTTTGAAAAGGGAACTGCACTCTTGCACACTGGAATGGCAAATCTATCGGAATATGGGGAATTAAAGGTATTTTTCCTTGAGCTATTCACGGTGTAATTTTGCCACAATTATTGATGGTTTGAACGTCAACATGTCGCTATTAATAGACCCATAGTAAAATATCTCTCACCTTGGCCGCTGGAGTACATTATGCAGTCGCTTCCAGTGTTACATCCCTGGGATTGAAATTCTCCACATGCCTCTCTGGGTAATTAAAATTCCTGATTGTTGTTGTTTGAGTCTTCAGTCTTTTGACTGGTTTGATACAGACCTCCATGACTCCCTCTCCTCAGCTAATCGTTTCATCTCTACATAGCTACCTCACCCTACATCCGAGGCAATCTGTTTAACCTTGGTCTACCCCTACAGTTCTTGGGCTCGACCCTCCCATCCATAACTAAGCTTGCTATTACTGGGTGTCTTAATATGTGTCCTACCAACCTATCTCTTCTCTGCATAAGCAATCGCCAGAAACATCACTCCTCTCCCACTCGTCTTAATACCGCTTCATTTGTTACCCTATCTACCCTTCTATCTTCATCATTCTCCTGTAACACCGCGTTTCAAACGCTTCAATTCTCCTCTTTTCTCCTGCACCAATAGTCCAAGATTCACTTCCTTATAGTGTCACGCTACAGACTAACCTTTCAAAAATGACTTCCGAATACCTAAATCTACAATATATTCTATGTCAACCGATTCCTTTTCTGTACAAATGCTGTCCTTGCCTGAGCCAACCTACTTTTGATATCCTCTTTGCTTCGTCCTTCACTGGTTATTTTGCTTCCTAAGTAACAGAAGTCTCGTACTGCCCGTAGCGTTTCACCTGCCAATTTGATGTCCATAGAGGTTTTTGATCTTTTTCGGCTGCATTCCAATATTTTTGTTTTACATTTATTGATTTTCGGCATGAATTCTTTCCTCAAGACGGATTCCATACCATTCAAAAACTCATTCAAATCCTCTGGCGTATCGGCCAAGATGACGATGTCATCAGCAAATCTCAGAGTCGAAGTGATTTCTCCTTGAATCTTCTCTCCCACTATAAATTTTCTACAATTTCCTGATTACTGTGTTATTAGAGATCTTTGAAATGCGTTGCCCTCGCGCATGGTGTAGATGCATTGTCAAAGGAAAACATTCTATGTTAAGAACATGGGATGCATAACCTGTACCGAAAGCTTCTGCAGATTTAACACAAGGCCTATTCTGAACAGCAGTTCCTTAAACTCAGATTTGTCAACATTTTATTGTATCTTTCCATGCGGTATATCTCTGTACCTCAACATACAGCAGAGTGCTTTCAAAATCACGTTTTGTGCAAATTTTGCAAAAGGTAGTGAGTGTGGTTCACAATTTTATAAGTGCACATTGACTATGTAACGGCGGGATGCCTTTAGTGTTGCGGAAACGGCAATAGCCGCCACAGAGCTTCGTTGCTACTGACATAACGACCAGACTGATATTTGTAGGCCTACTTAACTATACGGGATTTGTGAGCCCAGTTTTTATGAAATTGAACGTAGCTTGATCGCTACCTTTATTTAGTAGCAGCTACTGTAGTGTTTAAAAATTAAAGGTGGTATTAGAAGGCGCTTCCTCTAATTTTTTTTTTTACCCCTGGCACTACAGCCCATGAAGGGCCTAGGCCTATAATGCGACCGCTTCCCAGCCATTTGGCCTGCAGATATTGTTGTGACGCGTGGTCAGTGCATCGTGTCCCTCGGCCGTTAATGTTATTCTTAGTGACCTGGGCGCTGCCTCACTATCAGATAGCTTCTCAATTGTCCTCACGAATCTGAATGCACTCCGTTGCAAACCTCACGTCAGTGTCAAAAATCTCTGACGGAGCCGGGAATCGAACCCAGGGCCTCCGGTTGAGAGGCAAGCGCGCTACCCTGTTCTTATTGAGTTTATATATATATCTTGAAAAATATAACAAATGGATTGGCATTGCCTCCTACAGGGATATATAGAAAATCGGATGTCATACCTTGAGGTAGTGTTGTCGTGGAAACGGACTTGCCATTAGTTGAGTTTATCAGAGCGAAGATAGTTTTCTGCGAATATCTTTGAAACTATTGGTTTTAGGGCCTTAAAATGTGTTTTTCGGTGTCCCATGGGGACATACCGAGTATTGTTTCTCGCATCGAGAGGCGTAAAATGAGCTGTGTCCGCTCTTTATGCGACAACTTCGATATTTTGTCCCAGTTGAGTATTTTTAGTGACTTTTCAGTTATGTTGCTCGTTCCACGGGAACAATGATCTATTTCTGGGTGAAAGGCATCCTATATGTTTTCCCAGGGTATAAGCTGTCTCCATTTCAAATTTCATCCAAATCCGTCCAGCCGTTTTAGTGTCAGGAGGTAACAAACTAACACACAAACACACACACAGACTTTCACAATTATAATATACTAGCTGAAGTACCCGTGCTTCGCTACGCGTCATAAATAAATTAAAATGTGAAGGTGACAGTTAAAACAGGGGCTGGCGAGGCGCTGCGCAGAGGGAGATTAAGGATGGAACATTTTGTCCAACTACACCGCTCGGCGTTGACCGTGTTTTATAGCTCAAATTTAGGTTTTACTCGCTAACCGTTGGAGATACCTTTCGGATAGAACATTTAATTTTAAACCTCGTATATGCCATCAAACGTTTTCTATTTCTTAGCGTTGACTTTTTATTTGAAATGGAAATATGAAAGTTTGAAACCAAAGAGTGTAGTGACGTCACTAAAATGGTCGCCACCTTTAAATAGTACAAAGTATTGAAATCAAAAGTAGCCTATATGTTAACCAGGTAAATCAGCTACTTCCATGTAAAATTCATGTAAGTCGGATCAGTGGTTCTTGCGTGATTGAGTAATACACAGACACACACCATCTCATTTTTAGCCTCGCTTCGCTCGCGTCATAGTCGTGTCATATTGTTATTCAATGAAATGCTGGTTTAACCCCGTTAACACCACTTTAGTACCTCAATATCCAAAAATCCCTCCTTAGTAGACTTTTTCGACACACAACAAACATATCCCCTTCTTCTAACTTTAATAGTTTTGATTGGTCGATGAGAGTGAACATCCAAAAATCCTTCCTTAGTGGACGTTTTTCTTCCAGAATTTCACCCCTCCCCATAGGCCCTTTAAATTAGATTTATTAAAAAAACAGTCGAACACCTACTTATTTTAATTATTTATTCATTTATTTATTTCTAAGCTGATTGAAACTCGGAGAAAATCAAACTCCTCGCCTATGTCGTTTAAGAGATACACGCTCCGTTAGGAATCTTTGAACCCCCACTTTTCATCCCTTTCACCTCATAATATACACCACATCGAAAAACCATTAGACATGTGTCAGCTTATTTTTAATGATTAGTATATATGCCAAGTATCACATCCCCAAATGAAACCACTCATGAGATATTTTTATTCAATGAAATGCACGTTTACCCCCTTAACACCTCTTTAGAACCTGAATATCCAAAACTCTTTCCTTAGTGGACGTTTTCGACATACTACTAACTTATCACCAAAATTTCATGTTTCTAACTCAAATAATTTTGGATGGGCGATGGTGAGTGAGTGAGTCAGTCAGGACATTTTCTTTCATTTAGTTTTGAGAATTTCACCCCTCCCCATGAACCCCTTAAATTGGATTTATGGAAAAAAACGGTTGAACACCTATTTACTTATTTAAAGATGTTTTCCCCCTGAGTTTGATGTGTGAGTAAGTGATTCAATCAGTTAGGACACTTTCTTTCCTGTTTTTCCCCCGAATTTCACTCCTACCCATGGGCCCCTTAAATTGGATTTATGAAGAAATGGTCGAACACCTATTTACTTGTTTTTAAGCTGCTTTATCCGCTGAATTTCAAACTTATCGCCTATGTTGAATAAGAGATACAGTACACGCTCCGTTAAGAATCCTTCAACCCCCAACTTTCTCCCCTTTCACCTCATAATATACACCATACCGATAAACCCTTAGACATATGTCTGCTTATTTTGAATGCTTAGTTTATATGCCGAATATCACATCCCCAAATGAAACAACACGTGAGATATTGTTATTCAATGAAATGCAAGTTTAACCCCGTTAACACCCCTTCAGAACATGAATATCCATAAATCCATCCTTAGTGGACTTTTTCGACATACGACGAACATATCCCCAAGATTTCAAGTTTCTAACTGCAATAGGTTTGCTGGGGGATGATGAGTGAATATCCAAAAATCCTTCCTTAGTGGACTTCTTTCCCCAGAATTTCATCCCTCCCCATGAGCCCCTTAAATTGGATTTATGAAAAAACGATCGAACACCGATTTACTACTTTTTCAATCTGATTTTTCTCCCTGAGATTTTTACTTTTGCCTCTGTCTTTTAAGAGATACTTGCTCCGTTAAGAATCCTTCAACACTCACTTTTCACACATACACTTCATAATATACACCACATCGAAAAACCCTCAGACACGTGTCTTCTTATTCTTAATGATGAGTTTATATGCCTTGTATCCCATCCCAAAGGAAACCAATCGGGAGATATTGTTATTCAATTAAATGCAAGTCTACCCCCTTAACACCCCTTTAGAAGCTGAATATCCAAAATTCCTTCCTTAGTGGACGATTTCGACATGCAACGAACATAGCCCATTAATGTCATGTTTCTAACTTCAATAATTTTGGCTGGGGAATGATGAGTGAGTGAGTAAGTCAGGACATTTTTTTTCAATTATTTTTCAGAATTTCACTCCTCTCATGAACCCCTTAAATTGGATTTATGAAAAGAATGGTCGAACACCTATTTACTTATTTTTGAGCTGTTTTTCCCCCCTGAGTTTGATGAGTGAGTGAGTTAGGACACTTTCTTTCCTGATTTTTTCCCCCAGAATTTCACCCCTCTCCAAGAGCCCCTTAAATTGGATATATGAAAAAACGGTCGAACACCTATTTACTTATATTTTATGCTGTTTCTTCCCGCCGAATTTCAAACTTCTCGCCTATGTCGTTTAACAGATACACGCTTCGTTAAGAATCCCTCAACCCCCAATTTTCACCCCTTTCACCTCATAATATACACCACATCGATAAACCCTTAGACATATGTCTGATTATTTTAACGATTAGCTTATATACCGAATATCACATCCCCAAAGAAACAACTCATGAGGTATCGTTATTCAATGAAATGCACGTTTACCCCCTTAAGACCTCTTTAAAACCCGAATAACAAAAATCCTTCATTAGTTGACGTTTTCGACATACAGCGAACATATTCCCAAAATTTCATGTTTCTAACTTTAATAGTTTTAGCTGGACGTGATGAGTGAGAGAGTCAGACAGGACATTTTCTTTCAATTATTTTTACCAGAATCTCACCCCTCCCCATGGGCCCCTTAAATTGGATTGATGAAAAAACGCTTGAACACCTATTAACTTATTTTTTAACCTGTCTTTTTCCCCTGAGTTTGATGAGTTAGTGAGTTAGTCGGTCAGTTAGGACACTATCTCTCCTTCTTCCCCCCAGAATTTCACCCCACCCCATTGGCTCCTTAAATTAATTTATGAAAAAACGCTGGAACACCGATTTACTTATTTTTTAAGCTGATTTTTTTTCCGCTGAATTTCAAATTTCTCGCCTATGTCGTTTAGGAGATAGGCCTACACGCTTCGTTAGGAATCCTTCAACCCGCAATTTTCACCCCTTTCACCTCATAATAATACACCACTTCGAAAAACCCTTAGACACATTTCTGCTTATTTTTAATGATTAGTTTAAATGCCGAGTATCACATCCACAAATGAAACCACTCGTGAGATATTGTTTTTCAATGAAATGCAGGTTTAACCCCCTTAAGACCCCTTTAGAACCTGAATATTCAAAAATCCTCCCTTAGTGTATGGTGTTGACATACAACGAACATATCCCGAAAATGCCATGTTTCCAACTTCAATATTTTTGGCTGGGCGATGATGAGTGAGTGAGTGAGTCAGGACATTTTCTTTCAATTTTTTCTTCTTCAGAATTTCACCCCTCCCGATGAACCCCTTAAATTTGATTTATCAAAAAAACTGTCGAACACATATATCCTTATTTTTAAGCAGTTTTCCCCCTGAGTTTGAAGAGCGAGTGAGTCAATCGGTTAGGACACTTTCTTTCCTGATTTTTACCCAGAATTTCAGCCCTCCCCATGGGCTCATTAAATTGGATTTATGAAAAAAACTGTCAAACACCTATTTACTTATTTTTATGCTGATTTTTTCCCGCTGAGTTTCAAACTCCTCGCCTATGTCGTTTAAGAGATACAGGCTCCGTTATGAATCTATCAACCCCCACTTTTCACCCCTTTCACCTCATAATATACACCACATCGAAAAACCCTCAGACAAGTCTCTTCTTATTTTTAATGATGAGTTTATATGCCGAGTGTCACATCCCCCAATGAAACCAATCGGGAAATATTGCTATTCAATGAAATGCAGGTCTACCCCCTTAACACCCCCTTAGAACCTGAATATCCAAAAATCCTTTCTTGCTGGACGTTTGCGGCCCTTGAGAAAGCTGCAAACCTAATTTCATTCCAATCCGTTGGGTGGTTTCTCAGATTTCGTGATGTATGTGTGAGTGAGTGAGTGATTGAGTGGTATTTGACAAATATCTAGTAGATAGTGTCAAGTCTTTGTTATGCTATACTCGCTTGACAGTGCTGTGTGAGCAGTCGAGTAACTAACGGGATTTCAAGTAAAGATCCTCATTTTCTATACCGGTAGTGCAGAGCACAACTCGAATCCAGTCGGCCGTGTCTTGACTTGAGCTATGTTGCCATGGAAACTATCTGCCTTGCCATTCCTTCATGAGTATATTTTATGATTTGATTAGCCTGTGCTTGAGTTCAAAAGGGCCGAAATCAGAAGAATGAGAAAGACTATCGAAAATTCATGTAGCCAGCGGTTCGTTCTGGGTCCTAAACTATGTGTATGCAAAATTTGGTTGAGATTGGTGGAACGGTGTAGATTTGTATACGGAACCAACCCACCCACCCACATACATACATACAGACTTTCACTTTTATATATAAGACTAGCAGGTACCCGCGGCTTCGCTCGCGTCATAGTCAGGTCATATTGTTATTCAATGAAATGCAGGTGTACCCCCTTAACACCCCTTTAGAAACTGAATATTCAAAAACCCTTCCTTAGTGGGCGTTTTCGACTTACAACGAACATATTCCCAAAATTTCATGTTTCTAACTTTAATAGTTTTGGCTGGCCGATGATGAGTCAGTCAGTCAGTCAGTCAGTCAGTCAGGACACTTGTTTTTATATAAGAGATAAGCAACGGTCCTAGTGGAAAATAATTCAATCACCTGAAACCAAAAATGCATGGGACGAAAAAATACATCAAAATATCATGTTGGTTCCGGACCCTAAAAGACGTGAAAAATATAATAAAAGTATTAAAAAAACTATTTTTCGAAATTTCATTCGAATCAATTTTTATGTCATTCCTGGGACTTAGAAAATTCCGGCCAAAAAGTACAAAATCATTAATAACTCCCTAAGTATTCGTCGTATGATCAAATAGCAAGAGACAAAAAAGATGTAATGTGTTATTGTCTACAACATAGGCCATGTATAACTTTACACTCAGACATATTACGTTTCCTCCCCCCTCCCCATATTTTCACCCCTCCCCTTGGGCCCCTTATATTGGATTTATGAAAAAACGGTCAAACACATATTTTGTTATTTTTTATGCTGATTTTTTTCCGCTGAGGTCCAAACTCCTCGCCTATGTCGTTTAAGAGATACACGCTCGGTTAGGAAACCACCAACCCCCACTTTTCACCCCTTCCACCTCAAAATATACACCACATCGAAAAACCCTCAAACACGTATCTTCTTATTTTTAATGATGAGTTTATATGCCGAGTATCAAATCCCCCAATGAAAGCAATCTGGAGATATTGTTATTCAATGAAATGCAGGTGTACCCCCTTAACACCCCTTTAGAAACTGAATATCCAAAAACCCTTCCTTAGTGGGCGTTTTCGACTTACAACGAACATATTCCCAAAATTTCATGTTTCTAACTTTAATAGTTTTGGCTGGCCGATGATGAGTCAGTCAGTCAGTCAGTCAGTCAGTCAGTCAGTCAGGACACTTGTTAGCCTATTTTCAATTTTGAAAAAATAGGCTTATGAGATCACCTTTTGTCCGTGTGTGTGTGCGTGTGTGTGTGTGTGTGTGTGTGTGATTCGTGTGTGTGTCCCCCCCTAATAAAATCTAAACGGCAGGAGCGATTTCAATGAAACTCAGAAAGTTCATAGCACTATTCCCGGCGACCTCGACCGTGCCCTTCAAATTTTGTTACGACTCACCAATCCAACATGGCGGCTGTGCGAAATAATTCACCAGCATTCAATATCTCCGAAACTATTACCGATATTACCCTGACATTTTCTATGGTGATAGAGGGAACTACTATAAGTTCACTTATGTGACTTTTGAAAACCTGGTAACTACAAAACCAACATGGCAGCCAAGCGAATTTGCGACTTTTAAATAGACGTTTCTCGCGATTTGACCAACCAAACGCAATGAAACTTGGTACAGTATATGTTTATATACATTGTAATGCACCGACATCTAACTTCGTTCAATTGTTTACATAATCACAACATGGCGGATGTGCGAAATATTTCACCGGCATTCTATATCTCTGAAACTATTAGCGGTATCTCTCTAAAATTTTGTACGGAGATAAAGGGCACTACTGGAAGTCCATCTATAAGATTTTCAGAAACCGGTTAACTACAAAACGAACATGGCGGCCAAGCGAATTTGAAAATTTTAAATAGACCTTTCTCGCGATTTAATGTTCCAAGCGCACTGAAACCTGGTACAGGAAATATTTATACACATTGTAATCCACTGGTATCTAATTTAGTTCAATTGTTTACATAACCTCAAGATGGCGGCAGTGCGAATTTTAAAATTAAGATTTTATTTATTGTGATGTAGTCATGCGATCGAAGTGAAAGTTTGAATAATGAACCTACGCAATAATTTTCCTTTAATGGTACATGACTCTATGGCCTATACATTTAACAATCCAACATGGCGACAATCCGAAATATTTAGACGATACTGAATATCTACGAATCTATTTTAGCAATCAAACTAAATTTTTTAATGTTCATAGGGGCTATGAACTTAAGTTCACCTATAGGACTTTAAATAACCTGGTGATCACAAATCCAACATGGCGGTGACGCGAATTATAAATATTCACATGGACGTTTCTCGCAATTTAACCATCCGCGTGCAGTGAAACTTGGTACAGTAAATCTTTATCCGAATGTTAATCCACTGGCATCTAATTTATTTTAATTGTTTCCATAACCTCAAGATGGCAGCTGTGAATTTTTTTTAAATCTCCTTGTTTTTTCTTGTGTCCTAATTATGCGATTGAAGTTTGAATACTACACGTTCACAATAATCTGCATGTAACAGTATATAACTCTAGGACCTACATATATAATATCCAACATGGCGACCATCCGAAATATTTAGTCGGTTCTCAATATCTACGAATCTATTACCGCAATCAAACTGAAATTGTGTATGTTGATAGTGGCAATTAACATAAGTAGGATATATGAAAATAGGCTGTATAGTTCTTCACGGAACTACTTGTTTTTATATAAGAGATAAGCAACGGTCCTAGTGGAAAATAATTCAATCACCTGAAACCAAAAATGCATGGGACGAAAAAAAACATCAAAATATCATGTTGGTTCCGGACCCTAAAAGACGTGAAAAATATAATAAAAGTATTAAAAAAACTATTTTTCGAAATTTCATTCGAATCAATTTTTATGTCATTCCTGGGACTTAGAAAATTCCGGCCAAAAAGTACAAAATCATTAATAACTCCCTAAGTATTCGTCGTATGATGAAATAGCAAGAGACAAAAAAGATGTAATGTGTTATTGTCTACAACATAGGCTATGTATAACTTTACACTCAGACATATTACGTTTCCTCCCCCCTCCCCATATTTTCACCCCTCCCCATGGGCCCCTTATATTGGATTTATGAAAAAACGGTCAAACACCTATTTTGTTATTTTTTATGCTGATATTTTTCCGCTGAGGTCCAAACTCCTCGCCTATGTCGTTTAAGAGATACACGCTCGGTTAGGAAACCTTCAACCCCCACTTTTCACCCCTTTCACCTCAAAATATACACCACATCGAAAAACCCTCAGACACGTATCTTCTTATTTTTAATGATGAGTTTATATGCCGAGTATCAAATCCCCCAATGAAAGCAATCTGGAGATATTGTTATTCAATGAAATGCAGGTGTACCCCCTTAACACCCCTTTAGAAACTGAATATCCAAAAACCCTTCCTTAGTGGGCGTTTTTGACTTACAACGAACATATTCCCAAAATTTCATGTTTCTAACTTTAATAGTTTTGGCTGGCCGATGATGAGTCAGTCAGTCAGTCAGTCAGTCAGTCAGGGCACTTGTTTTTATATAAGAGACTAGCAGGTACCCGCGGCTTCGCTCGCGTCATCGTCGTGTCATATTTTTATTCAATGAAATGCAGGTGTACCCCCTTAACACCCCTTTAGAAACTGAATATCCAAAAACCCTTCCTTAGTGGACGTTTTCGACTTACAACGAACATATTCCCAAAATTTCATGTTTCTAGCTTTAATAATTCTGGCTGGGCGATGAGTCAGTCAGTCAGTCAGGACACTTAGTTTTATATAATAGACTAGCAGGTACCCGCGGCTTCGCTCGCGTCATAGTCGTGTCATATTGTTCTTCAATGAAATGCAGGTTTAACCCCGTTCACACCCCTTTAGAACTTGAAAATCCAAAAATCCCTCCTTAGTAGACGTTTTCGACGCACAACAAACATAATCCCAAAATATCATTCTTCTAACTTTAATAGTTTCGGTTGGTCGATGAGAGTGAATATCCAAAATTCCTTCCTTAGTGGACGTTTTTCTTCCAGAATTTCACCCCTCCCCATGAGCCCCTTAAATTGGATTTATGAAAATACGGTCGAACACCTATTTATTAAATTATTTATTTATGTATTTATTTATTTATTTATTTATTATTATTAAGCTGATTGTTTTCCTCTGAGTTTCAAACTCCTCACCTATGTCGTTTAGGAGATGCATGCTCCGTTAGGAATCCTTCAACCCCCACTTTTCACCCCTTTACTCTTAATATACAGGGGCGTGGTGGCTCAGCGGTCTAGCTGTATGCCTCTCACCAAGGCGGACCGGGTTCGATTCCCGGTCAATGCATGTGAGATTTTCGAAAGTGAAATGCCATGTCCTGTGGTTCGGATTCCACGTAAAAAGGAGGTCCCGTGGCTCATAATTTCAAGATTAACGGTCACGTTAAACTACAAGCTTCCTTTTTTTTCTTAATATACATTACATCAAAAAATCATTAGACATGTGTCAGCTTATTCTTAATGATTGGTTTATATTCCAAGTATCACATCCCCAAATGAAACCACTCGTGAGATATTGTTATTCAATTAAATGCAGGTTTACCCCCTTAACACCCATTTAGAAGCTGAATATCCAAAAATCTTTCCTTAGTGGACGTTTTCGACATACAATGAACATATCCCCAAAATTTCATGTTTCTAACTTCTATAATTTTGGCTGGGCGATGATGAGTGAGTGAGTCAATCAGGTCATTTTCTTTCAATTATTTTTACCAGAATTTTACCCCTCCCCATGGGCCCCTTAAATTGAATTTATGAAGAAACGCTCGAACACCTATTAAGTTATTTTTTAAGCTGTCTTTTTCCCCTGAGTTTGATGAGTGAGTGAGTTAGTCAGTCAGTTAGGACACTTTCTCTCCTTTTTTCGCAGAATTTCACCCCACACCATCGGCCCCTTAAGTTGAATTTATGAAAAAACGTTCGAACACCGATTTACTTAATTTTTAAGCTGATTTTTTCCGCTGAGTTTCAAACTTCTCACCTATGTCTTTTAAGAGATACACGCTCCGTTAGGAGACCTTCAACCCCCACTTTTCACCCCTTTCACCTTATAATATACACCACATCGAAAAACCCTTAGACACAAGTCTGCTTATTTTTAATGATTAGTTTATGTGCCGAGTATCACATCCACAAATGAAACCACTCGTGATATATTGTTATTCAATAAAATGCAGGTTCAACCCCCTTAAGACCCCTCTAGAACCTGAATATCCGAAAATCCTCCCTTAGTGTACGGTTTTGACATACAACGAACATATCCCCAAAATGTCATGCTTCTAACTTCATTAATTTTGGCTGGGCGATGATGAGTGAGTGAGTGAGTCAGGACATTTTCTTTCATTTCATTTTCTCCAGAATTTCACCCCTCCCCATGAACCCCTTAAATTTGATTTATGAAAAAGAAACTGTCGAACACTTATTTACTTATTTTTAAGCAGCTTTCACTCCCTGAGATTGAAGAGTGAGTGAGTCAGTCAATCAGTTAGGACACTGTCTTTCCTGTCCCCCCCCCAGAATTTCACCCCTTCCCATGCAGGTTCAACCCCCTTAAGACGCCTCTAGAACCTGAATATCCGAAAATCCTCCCTTGGTGTACGGTTTTGACATACAACGAACATATCCCCAAAATGCCATGTTTCTAACTTCATTAATTTTGGCTGGGCGATGATGAGTGAGTGAGTGAGTGAGTGAGTTAGGACATTTTCTTTCATTTTTTTTCTCCAGAATTTCACCCCTCCCCATGAACCCCTTAAATTTGATTTATGAAAAAGAAACTGTCGAACACTTATTTACTTATTTTTAAGCAGTTTTCACTTCCTGAGATTGAAGAGTGAGTGAGTCAATCAATCAGTTAGGACACTTTCTTTCCTGTCCCCCGCCCCCCCCCCCGAATTTCACCCCTTCCCATGGGCCCCTTAAATTGGATTTATGAAAAAAATAACGGTCAACACCTATTTACTTATCTTTTAGGCTGATGTTTTTCCGCTGAGTTCAAACTCCTCGCCTATGTCGTTTAGGAGATACACGCTCCGTTAGGAATTCTTCAACCCCCACTTTTCACCCCTTTCACCTCATAATATACACCACATCGAAAAACCCTCAGACACGTGTCTTCTTATTTTTAATGATCAGTTTATATGCCGAGTATCACATCCACAAATGAAACCAATCCGGAGTTATTGTTATTCAATGAAATGCAGGTCTTACCCCCTTAACACCCCTTTAGAACCTGAATATCCGAAAAACCTCCCTTAGTGGACGGTTTGGACATATAATGATCATATCCCCAAAATGTCTTGTTTCTAACTTCAATAATTTAGGCTGGGCGATGATGAGTGTGTCAGGACTTTGTATCTTTCAATTTTCTTTTTTCAGAATTTCACCCCTCCCCATGGGCCCCTTAAATTCGATTTATGAAAAAACGGTCAAACACCTATTTACTTATTTTTTAAGCTGATTTTTTTCCGCTGAGTTTCAAACTCCTCGCCTATGTCGTTTAAGAGATACACGCTCCGTTAGGAACCCTTCAACCCCCACTTTTCACCCCTTTCACCTCATAATATACACCACATCGAAAAACCCTCAGACACGTGTCTTCTTATTTTTAATCATACGTTTATATGCCGAGTATCACGTCCCTCAATGAAACCAAGCCGGAGATATTGCTATTCAATGAAATGCATGTTTACCCCCTTAAGACACCTTTAGAACCTGAATATCCAAAAATCCTTTCTTAGTGCGCATTTTCGACTTACCGCGAACATATCCCCAAAATTTCATGTTTCTAACTTTAATAGTTTTGGCTGGGCGATGATGAGTCAGTCAGTCAGTCAGTCAGTCAGTCAGGACACTTGTTAGCCTACTTTCGATTTTTGCAAAAAATGAAAGTAGACTTATGAGATCAACACAGGGCGAAAAAAGTGTGTCTGTCTGTGTGTGTGTATGTGTGTGTGTGAGTCTGTGTGTGTGTATGTGTGTGTGTGAGTCTGTGTGTGTGTGTGTGTGAGTGTGTGTACTCTGAATGTCTGTCCCCCCCTATCAATTCGAACACGGTGAATGCGAATTGAACGAAATTTGGTACAAAGGTAGCACTAGCAAAGGACACCTCAGTGTCATGTTTTATATCGCCGCCATCTTTACTAAAACTGAATGGCGGCCACTCAAACGTTCAAAACGTAAAATCAAATAACGACTAACCAAATCATCCAATCTCTACCAAATTTGGTAACAACATACCTTCGTATAGGATGCGTCTTGTGACCAAACTACAAGGTCGTCCGCCATACCATTTCAGGATGGCGGCCGTGCGAATTATGCAAACTTTATAATCCATATCATGGGACCCACCAGTTCCGATTATCGAGCCGAGAATCGTTTTAACTGTTCTAAAGGAAGAGGCACGTACGAAATTAAAAGTTTATTTTGTAATACTATAGTGCAGACGTGATTTTAAAAAGCTCAGCTGATTCATTAATAAGACAAGATGGCAGCGGATATCTTGTGCCTGACTTATATTTCACTAATTTGAGTATTGAATGCAATATAGCGTACTGATAAAAAATAAATAAACTTTGTATGAAATGCTTTATATATAAATAATATACTCCAGTGATGAAATCGTTTAGTATAAATCATTATTTGCTAACAAGTTCTATGTAAGTCTTTTTAAATAGAACGATATTCGTTGACACAATTAGCTCAGTGGTAGAGCGATAGCCTGTCGCTCAGATTCCTATGGTTCAAACCCGATCAGAGCTAAGTTTTTTTGCTTGAAATGTTATATGTTTATTGTTTTGTAATGACTCAGATGTTTTAAAATTAAGCGTTATATTGTGCTAATTATGGTGTAAAATATATATTTAATTAAAACATAATTCGCCAGCAGATTTACTCGAGACATCTAGCTGCCAAAAAGGTAACTTCCAGATTTTATTGAAAAGTTTCTTCTTCTGGCCGCTAGAATGCACTCGCTCTGTTAGGATTATATTGTTCGATATTTCACCACTAGATGTCCCGACTAGTCTACGTGGGGATCCATTGATTACTATACCATTATCATTCTATGCGCATCGAATTTGAAGAATGACAAGTTGATACTACGATACATTTTAACTTTTTATTTTAAAGGGTTTGTAACAGCCTATTTTGCGTTACTTGAAAATGTTATTAAGCGTTATATTGTCCACATTATGGTGTAAAATATATATTTAATTAAAACATAATTCGCCAGCAGATTTACTCGAGACATCTAGCTGCCAAAAAGGTAACTTCCAGATTTTATTGAAAAGTTTCTTATTCTGGCCGCTAGAATGCACTCGCTCTGTTAGGATTATATTATCGAAAATATCCACATACTTTGAATACACACGTCTCTGTAGTGTCATGGAAAGATTTGTTAATTCAATTAGGGTTGTGAAAGCCATGCACAACCAGACGTGTAAAGACATGCCTCAACTCAAAGTTGGATGTTGCCCACGGCAGGTCGTAATAATAATAATAATAATCATGTTATTGGTTTTACATCCCTTTTAACTACTGCTGCTTTTAGAGACACCGGGGTGCCGGAATTTTGGCCCGAAGGGGATCTTTAACGTGCCAGTAAATGTACTGACACGGCTCCCTCGCATTTGTGCACCCTCAAATGCCAGCTGACTGCGCCAGGATACGAACCTGCAACCTAGGGCCCAGCAAGCGAGAACGTTACCGCTGAGCCACGCCGCCAGTCCGGTCGATTATGTCTCCAGATCCATAACATTCTTGATATACTTCTTATCTTTCTTTCTTTCTTTCTTCAATGATGGTAGCAGTTTTTATCTAGGTCGTGGCGTTTGGTAGAGGTAAATCGTTTCTATGGTCTTCAACAAAGAATAGTTCTATTATACTCTTTGATAATAACAACGAGTTATAACTATACTCATACATTTAGGAGAAAGTAGGCTATATGTTCTTTACTGAACATCTTGTTTTTATATAAGAGATAAGCATCGGTCCTAGTGGAAAATAATTCTATCACCTGAAACCAAAAATGCATGGGACGAAAAAAACCATCAACATATCATATTGGTTCCGGACCCTAAAAGACGTGAAAAATATAATAAAAGTATTAAAAAAAACTATTTTTCGAAATTTCATTCGAATCAATTTTTATGCCATTCCTGGGACTTAGAAAATTCCGGCCAAAAAGTACAAAATCATTAATAACTCCCTAAGTATTCGTCGTATGATGAAATAGCAAGAGACAAAAAAGATGTAATGTGTTATTGTCTACAACATAGGCCATGCAAAATTTTACACTCAGACATATTACGTTCCCACCCCCCCATATTTTCACCCCTCCCCATGGGCCCCTTATATTGGATTTATGAAAAAACGGTCAAACACCTATTTTGTTATTTTTATGCTGATTTTTTTCCGCTGAGTTCCAAACTCCTCGCCTATGTCGTTTAAGAGATACACGCTCGGTTAGGAAACCTTCAACCCCCACTTTTCACCCCTTTCACCTCAAAATATACACCACATCGAAAAACCCTCAGACACATATCTTCTTATTTTTAATGATGAGTTTATATGCCGAGTATCAAATCCCCCAATGAAAGCAATCTGGAGATATTGTTATTCAATGAAATGCAAGTGTACCCCCTTAACACCCCTTTAGAAACTGAATATCCAAAAACCCTTCCTTAGTGGGCGTTTTTGACTTACAACGAACATATTCCCAAAATTTCATGTTTCTAACTTTAATAGTTTTGGCTGGCCGATGATGAGTCAGTCAGTCAGTCAGTCAGGACACTTGTTTTTATATAAGAGATAAGCAACGGTCCTAGTGGAAAATAATTCAATCACCTGAAACCAAAAATGCATGGGACGAAAAAAAAACATCAAAATATCATGTTGGTTCCGGACCCTAAAAGACGTGAAAAATATAATAAAAGTATTAAAAAAACTATTTTTCGAAATTTCATTCGAATCAATTTTTATGTCATTCCTGGGACTTAGAAAATTCCGGCCAAAAAGTACAAAATCATTAATAACACCCTAAGTATTCGTCGTATGATGAAATAGCAAGAGACAAAAAAGATGTAATGTGTTATTGTCTACAACATAGGCCATGTATAACTTTACACTCAGACATATTACGTTTCCTCCCCCCTCCCCATATTTTCACCCCTCCCCATGGGCCCCTTATATTGGATTTATGAAAAAACGGTCAAACACCTATTTTGTTATTTTTTATGCTGATTTTTTTCCGCTGAGGTCCAAACTCCTCGCCTATGACGTTTAAGAGATACACGCTCGGTTAGGAAACCTTCAACCCCCACTTTTCACCCCTTTCACCTCAAAATATACACCACATCGAAAAACCCTCAGACACGTATCTTCTTATTTTTAATGATGAGTTTATATGCCGAGTATCAAATCCCCCAATGAAAGAAATCTGGAGATATTGTTATTCAATGAAATGCTAGTGTACCCCGTTAACACCCCTTTAGAAACTGAATATCCAAAAACCCTTCCTTAGTGGGCGTTTTCGACTTACAACGAACATATTAACAAAATTTCATGTTTCTAACTTTAATAGTTTTGGCTGGCAGATGATGAGTCAGTCAGTCAGTCAGTCAGTCAGGACACTTGTTTTTATATATGAGATATAGGGATAACTAGCAGAAGTACCCGTTCTTCGAACGGTGTTCGTTGTTAACACCAGGCATTATCAATTGAGCTACTGTTGGAATGGTTAGCGGTTTGTCATTCCTTCAAGTTTATCAGAACGAAGTTAGTTTTCTGGGAATATCACACACACTGTTAATTTAAGGCCCTTAAAATGTAGTTTTCGGAGACCCTTTATAGATTCCCGAATTTTGTGTCTCACATTGAGAAGCGCAACATATGCTTTGGTCGTCCTTCTAGGATAATTTTTATATTCCGCCTATTTTAGCATGTATTGAGAAGTTTTTCTCTATATCCACCCTTCTACTCTATGAAAAGTACGGTGAAGAGTTTTATAAATGATTGGTGTATTGACTCTCATGGTTACCATACCTAATTTTACGATGCACCAAGCATCCGAACACGAGGTATAGGCGTACATAAAGATACACAGAAAGACAGAGAGACAATTCTATTGTCTACAACATATTACCCAGATATCCAAATATGGGTATATCTACCACACAGTATCAAACAAAATCATCCTTACGATGAACCCGTATGTCGACAAAAAACAAGTTAAGATGTGCTCAGACTAAATCCACCTAACGTGTACTTCCTGACGTGAAATAGAATTGAAAGCCTTGTAGACGAAACGCAATACACTTCACATAAAAACTGACCCTCTACGTTGTGCTAGGTGCCCATACTCCGGAAGACCCCTTTCATAAATTATAAAGGCTTGTGGTGCATGAAAATTCAGGTTCTTTAGCCTCAAATTGCCCAAATTCCTAAAAGCGGCAAAAAATGCTGGTTCTATTCAGGAATTTTTGAAAATAATGTTGCTGTTTGGAGATATAATAGACCTTCTGTACTATATGTCGAACGTGAAAATTGCATGAAAATTTCTTGGTTACCGCTTGACCCCCTTAATTGCATTGATGAATTATACGGTCTACGTTAGTTCCGTGATAACCTTATAGCCATTTGCAAACTTTCACAAAAATGTAATAAATGGAGTGACATTGCTTCTTACAGGAATAGATGGAAAGTTGTATGCCACCCCTTGAGACAATATTCTCATGGTTGCCGATTTGCATTCATTCATTAGTTTGTTAAATTAAATTAAATTAGTTTTCTGGGAATATTTCAGAAACTGTTGGATTTAGAGCCTTATAATGTAGATTTCGAGGACCTTTTAGGGCCCCCGAGTTTTGTTTCTGCACCGAGGGGATTTGTCTCGTCGTTGTACGCCATAATATAATACTAATAATGATATAATATAGGGAGACATTATAACACTTTTTTTTTATTATTATTGCTGCGAATGGCCATGTACTTTTCTTTTCATTGCGGGTCAGGGATGGGATATTATCAGAGAAAGAAGCATTCACATCACGCATGAGCACAATGGAAATGGCCTACCATTTAACTAAGGACATCTATAATAAAGGTCAATATCCTTCATCGCAAAACTAAAACATTACTACAGTGTCATCCGTCCGGAGGTCTTGCATGCTTCTGAATGCCTCACGATGAACAAAAAAGGCTTGGTCGAGAAACTGGCGGCCAAAGAAAGGAACATTTTCAGAAAGATATTGGGTTCCATCAAAGACAATGGAGAATACAGAAGACTGCATAACCATGAACTGTATAATCATGTGGAGAAGATAAGTAACGTCATCCGGAAGAGGAGAATACCATTTTTTGGGCATGTGAAACGAATGAGCCCAGCGAGACTGACCAACCGCAACATAACTTAGTTTCAGGAGAGGAAAACAAAATGGGCCTGGTTCATTGAACTGGATAAAGATCTGAAAGAAGTGGGGATTACACCAACAGACATTCAGGATCCCGCCCCACTCGAAACTTCAAGCTTGCAAAGGTTTCCAAGAAAAACCGAACCTGAAAACGGGAAAGATTTGGACCCAGGAACGGAAGGAAGTCCGCCAAGAACGAATGCGGGCGTACTGGGCAAACATCAAAGCCAGTAGGAGACAGTTGGAATGACGTGGTCCATAGATGGCCTATACGAAATGAATGAATGAATAATATGGGGATAGGAATATAATAGACCTGCCGTACTGTGCCCGTTTAGACCGGAGTCCGCACGACCACATATGCATTTTACCAAGAATCAGTCAGCACGAGAGTCAAAATATTCCGGGGCGCCAGATGGGTTAAAGCTAATCGCAAAAACGACATCAAATGAAAAAAATGCTTTACTGATTTTTGGCTCAATGCAACAATAAGGATAGAAGGAGATTCAACTGGGCATAACACATCATGTAAAATTATCTCATTTTATTCTGAATTTAAAATTGACTGCAAAAATAAAATGCTCAAAGCAGCATCATTCATGTGTGGCGACCCACATTACTATTTACACAATGTACAGAAATTTTCCAACACATTGGACAATTATCTTTGGAGACACAAGTCTGATTATCAGTCCTGTAGACTGTGTTCCAAAATTATATCCATTATTTATGATTAAATCCAGTTCAAATTTAATTGTCTTTACTGGAAATACTGTAGTTCACTGGTTGAATTTTTAGCCTATTTTCAATTTTGAAAAAATAGGCTTATGAGATCACCTTTTGTCCGTGTGTGTGTGCGTGTGTGTGTGTGTGTGTGTGTGTGTGTGATTCGTGTGTGTGTCCCCCCCTAATAAAATCTAAATGGCTGGAGCGATTTCAATGAAACTCGGTATGTTCATAGCACTATTCCCGGCGACCTCGACCGTGCCCTTCAAATTTTGTTACGTCTCACCAATGTAAAATGGCGGCTGTGCGAAATATTTCACTAGCATTCAATATCTCCGAAATTATTACCGATATCGCCCTGAAATTGTGTACGGTGATAAAGGGTACTACTAGAAGTTCACCTATGAGACTTTCAAAAACCTGGTGACTACAAAACCAACATGGCGGTCAAGCGAAGTTGAGACTTTTAAATAGACTTTTCTCGCGATTTAACTATCCACACGTAATGAAACTTGGTACAGCAAATGTTTATACACATTGTAATGCACTGGAGTCTAATTTAGTTCAATTGTTTACATAACTTCAAAATGGCGGCTGTGCAAAATATTTCACTGACATTCTATATCTCCGAAACGATTACAGATATCACCCTGCAATTTAGTACGGTGATAAAGGGTACTGATACAAGTTTACCTATGTATATTTCATAAACTTGTAAATTAGAAAACGAACATGGCGACCAAGCGAAGTTGAGACTTTTAAATAGACTTTTCTCACGATTTAACGATCCAAACGTAATGAAGCTAGGTACAGCAAGTGTTTATACACATAGTAATGCACTGGAGTCTAATTTAGTTCAATTGTTTACATAACTTCAAAATGGCGGCTGTGCAAAATATTTCACTGACATACTATATCTCCGAAACTATTACAGATATCACCCTGCAATTTAGTACGGTGATAAAGGGTACTGATACAAGTTTACCTATGTATATTTCATAAACTTGTAAAGTAGAAAACGAACATGGCGACCAAGCAAATTTGAGACTTTTAAATAGACTTTTCTCACGATTTAACCATCCAAACGTAATGAAACTAGGTACAGCAAGTGTTTATACACATAGTAATGCACTGGAGTCTAATTTAGTTCAATTGTTTTCATAACCTCAAAATGGCGGCTGTGCGAAATATTTCACTGACATTCAATATCTTCGAAACTATTACAGATATTACCCTGCATTTTGTACGGTGATAAAGGGTACTGGTACAAGTTTATCTATGTATATTTCATAAACTTGTAAAGTAAAAAACGAACATGGCGACCAAGCGAATTTGAAATATTTTAATAGACTTTTCTCGTGATTTAACTCTCTGAGCGCAGTGAAATGTGGAACAGTAAATGATTTCGCAGATTGTAATGCACTGCCATCTAATTTAAATCAATTGTTTACATAACCTCAATATGGCGGCTGTGCGAAATTTTAAAATTAAGTTTTTATTTCTTGTGTCGTAATCATGCGATCGAAGTGAAAGTTTGAATAATGAACCTAGGCAATAATTGTCCTTGAATGGTACATAATTCTATGGCCTATACTTATAACGATCCTAAATGGCGAGCTTCCGAAGTATTTAGACGGTTCTCAATATCTATGAATCTTTTACAGCAACCAAACTGATTTTTTTAATGTTCATAGAGACTATGAACATATGTTCACCTATAGGACTTTCATTAACCTGGTGAGCACTAATCCAACATGGCGGCGACGCGAAGTATAAATATTTAAATGGACGATTCTCGCGAATTAACTATCCGAGTGCTGTGAAACGTTGCACGTTAAATGCTTATACAAATGTTGATCCACTGGCATCTAATTTATTTCAATTGTTTGCATAATCACAAGATGGCTGCTGTGCGTAATTTTAAAATCTCGTTTTTACTTCTTGTGTTCTAATCATGCGATTGAAGTTTGAATACCACACGTACACAATAATCTTAATGTAATAGTACAAAAATAAAAATCCAACCTGGCGACAATCTGAAATATTTAGACGGTTCTCAATATCTACGAATCTGTTACAGCAATTAAACTGAAATTTTGTATGTTGTTAGAAGAAATTAACATGAGCAGGATATATGAAAATAGGCTGTATAGTTCTTTACGGAACTACTTGTTACATAATATTAACACTCGTAGAATAATTGGTCATAGAATTTTTAACTTTCACTTATTTTTCCAGTTTCAAAAAATATTGTCAAAAAATATTATTATCTCTGAATCAACACAAATTATGTACACATATTAATAACAACATCTGAAAAGTATCTGACCCTTGAGCATAGCATCGAAGAACTGTGCGAAGCACAACAAAATTAATTGTTCTTCTGACATTAAACGTTTCGAGAAGTGACTCGATTATGAACTTCAAGTTCCTAACAAAATATATGATTTCTGAATCATCAACTTGATCAATAAATTGTTGGACCATTCAACTATTCGATTTTCCACTTGGAATCATTATTAAGAAAAATATTTATATTTGTGGCCATTTTAGTAACTTTCACAACTTGCAATTCTTGAACAGAATGCGGAAATAAGAATTGTAGCTTCATAATAAATTCATTTAGTTCCTGACACTAGGATTGAAAACATCCTTCAAATTATTCGTGGTTATAGAATTATTTTTAATTGGCAGTGGCCCATTCTATTATTTTTATAAGAACACAATATTCCAACAACAACGGCAAAGGTCTTCCTCTGAAGAAGAATAAAATACTATCATGACAATTCCGGGTTCTAGCAAAATCAAAGTCTTAATGGAATCCGTAAACAAGGTTGAAATAAGAACTGATGGTTTTTAAGAAATACCCTTTGGGTCATTCATACGACGCAATGTGTAGTTCCAATACTCCTTCTTTAACACTGAGTCATCGAACCTGCTATTTGATTGATGCTCAAATAAAAACCTCCTCATTCCTGCGACTTAAACATGCGCACCTGGGAATGGCATTTCAACTACTCCACACACATAAATTTTCTTCCCAAAATTTATACAATAAATCAAGCCTCTGCTTATTATCAACACTGGAAGATTTATAAACTTACAAGTTTATTTTATTTTACCATTCAGTTCAAATCGTGAAGTTACCACACTTATGATACTCTCTATTTCACTTTCGAATGTGTATCTACGTCATGATTTTATATAAATACAAAAATATCCTAATTGATACAAATATCATTTGCTTCCCGTTTCATGCCTCTCCGTGTTATCTGAAAAATATACTTTGCTCATTGCAAATATTAACTGTTCAACCAGAACTGTAATGTTGGTTGAATGCGGGTTTGCGCTAACCTCTATCCTTCGGAAAATCACCTGTTCCAAACCAGAAATGATTAAACTACTTCATAAGCTCTCTCTCAATGAATGTGATTATTAGAAAATATAAGATCCAAGAATTATTTAGAAAAGTTATGAAAATCATTATTATTATTATTAGTGGATTATTATTATTATTAGTTATATTATTGTAAATGTGATTAATTATTATTTCATTACGTGAGAATCCACATGTTTGATTCTTCGAATATGGATAAAATATCCATTTCTCAACAAAAATAATTATTAACTTTTACAGTTACCTCGGCTGATTACCGTGATTATCAAAAAAATATGAAACATTCAAATAAATGCTCGTTATGCTCGGTCATCGATCCTAAACTGTTCTGAGTGCTGAAAATTCTCAGAATAACTCTAATATGTCTTGCGTAAATCATTGCAAGATTTAAATACGAAGAAAAACAAATGTGTTGGTCATCTGCAGAAAATGAGTTTGTTCCAATTAGCTAGGCATAATATAAAAGTCAAATGTGGCTTACATTTCTCGTTGGTCTTGAAGCGTAGTGAACCTGGTCTGTACCAGATTTATCCAGATACATGCCCTATTGGACACGCACGTCTAATCCTTGTATCGGCCGCCACTATATACCCACAATCTGTCTAGCACGATATAGTGGAAATATTTCTTGAAGTTTGAAGTAACTGCTGATCCATTTTAATATTGGCTTCAATTAAATCCATAGCAGTTCGCTTAAATGGGGTCAGATCCAAATGATCTATTCTCAAATACGTCAGTTGTAACATAACTCACGGTAATCTTTTCAAGAAAACACTGACAGTCTAAATCAATCAACGGCTGTTCTGAAGATCGTTCCCTGGGCATGGTTTATCACCATCTATCATGCGCAAAGCAACTTATAGTTTCCCTTTGTCGGCTAATGAACAACACCGTGATAGACTGGCCTTCAATATACTGAAAGATCGGAGTGGTTATCAAGTTACAATTTATGAAACTGACTAATTGGATTAAAATATCCAAGTATTGAATTATTATTACTGGACTGTGACAAAGTACTTTCTAGACAAAGTCTAGCATGTGTCCATATAGAAATAAAGTATTTCACCAGTGTCCGTAGAAAAATAACAATCACCTTAGTGATTCCCTCTACCGGAAACTTACTATGTTCCACACGTATCGTAACACTTTTGTGACTATCACAATTTAAAGATATCTTCTGCGTAGATCCGGCAACCATGTGCCTTGGCTCAACGTAGCAGCAGCACCTTGTCATGCAAGAGCTTGGTTCGAAGTGAGCTGATGATGCTTGGGCCGGTCGGCTTTTATTCAAAACGGTCGGGTCCACGCTGGATCACGCTGAAATCTGGAAATCCTCATATCTCCGGTGTCTCTGGTCCGATTCACTTGAGACTAAGTGCATTCTCTTTCATTTGGCCGTGCCAGTAATCTGATCCAAGTCTCAAGTCTCTACTCCATGGCTAACTATTTAATCAACAAATAGTCTCGACCTCTGCTACTACTCGCTACGTCACTTAACATGCTCTTGGCTGCACAAAGTTTCCATTCCATTCTAGAAGTAATGGAGCGCGATATTCAAATATCTCAACTTTCAAAAGCGGCTGTAGCCTTTCTCTTGATATCTAGGTGTCTGAATCTTGGAATACCCATTCCTAGAGTTGGGCACAGTACCACATCCGCAGGTGTAAATCGCGTGAACAAATTCTAGACTACCCCTTGATCCCCTTAAGCGCATTATACGTATTGATGAATTTTACGGCTTAATTTGGTTCCGTGATAACCTTCTAGCCGTTTGAAAACTTTCACACTAATGTAATTAATGGAATTGCATTGCGTCTTACAGCAATAGATGGACCTCTGAGAATCTGTTGCCATGGTTACTGGCTTGCATTCGTTCATTGGTTTATTAAATGAAATTAGTTTTCTGGGAATATCTAAAAAACGGTTGGTCTTAGGGCCTTTAAATGTGGTTTTCGGGGACCCGAGTTTTGTCTCTCACATTGAGGGGCTGAAAATGAGATTTGTCTCGTCCTTCTACGCCTATTTCAGCATGTATTTTAAGGGGATAGGCCCCCTTTTATGAGAGGTACGGAGATGAGTTACATCAATGATAATTGTCGTGCCACTGATGGATATCTGTACCAAATTTTACGCTGATACACCCAGCCGTTCTCGAGTTATAAGGGAACAAAGTTGTCCACAGACAAACAAACAGATAGCCAGACAGACAAAAAAAAAATCGCGCGCATCCATCATAAAACAGTTTGAAACGCGTAAACAACTCAAATTTCCGTAGAAATTGAGAGAAAAACAGACAAACTTTCATTTTTATATATAGAGAGATATACTGCACCGCTCGGTGTTGACCGTGTTTTATTGCACAAATTTAGGTTTTACTCGCTAACCGTCGGAGAAATACGAAAAGTGATAAGGACCTTTCGGATAGAAAATTTAATGTTAAAGGTCATGTATGCCATCAAAAGTTTGCTATTTCTTAGCGTTCTCTTTTTATTTGAAATGGAAATATGAAATTTTGAAACCAAAGGGTGTAGTGACGTCACAAATGTCGGTTTTACTCGCTAACCGTTGGAGATACACGAAAAGTGATAAGAACCTTTCGGATAGGAAATTAAATTTCAAAGCTCTTTTGTACCATCAAAAGTTTGCTATTTCCTACCGTTCTCTTTTTATTTGATATGGAAATATGAAATTTTGAAACCAAAGGGTGTATTGTCGTCACTATAATGGTCGCCATTTTTAGCCTATTTTCAATTTAAAAAAAAATAGGCTTATGAGATCACCTTTGTCCGTGTCCGTGTGTGTGTGCGCGCGCGCGTGTGTGTGTGTGGGTGAGGTGTGTGTGTGTGTGTCCCCTAATAAATTCTAAACGGCTGGAGCGATTTCAATGAAACTCGGTAAGATCATAGCACTATTCCGGGCAACCTCAATCGTGCCCTTCAAATTTTGTTAAGTCTCACCAATCAAACATGGCGGCTGTGTGAAATATTTTACCAGCATTCAATATCTCCGAAATTATTACCGATATCACCATGGAATTTATTACGGTGATAAAGGGAAGTTCACCTATGTGATTTTTGAAAACCTGGTAACTACAAAATCAACATGGCGGCCACGCGAATTTGCGACTTTTAAATAGACGTTTCTCGCGATTTAACCAACCGAATGCAATGGAACTGGGTACAGTTTATGTTTATACACATTGTAATGCACCGACATCTAACTTCGTTGAATTGTTTACATAATCTCAAGATGGCGGCTGTGCGAAATATTTCACCGGCATTCTAAATCTCTGAAACTATTAGCGGTATCACCCTGACATTTTGTACGGAGATAAAAGGCACCGCTGGAAGTACATCTATGAGACTTTCAAAAACCGGTTAACTACAAGACGGACATGGCGGACAAGCGAATTTGAATGTTTTAAATAGACTTTTCTCGCGATTTATTAATCCAAACGCAATGAAACTTGGTACAGGAAATGTTTATACACATTGTAATGCACTGGTATCTAATTTAGTTCAATTATTTACATAACCTCAAGATGGCAGCTGTGCGAATTTAAAAATTAAGTTTTTATTTCCTGTGTCGTAATCAAGCGATCGAAGTGAAAGTTTGAATAATGAACCTACGCAATAATTTTCCTTTAATGGTACATGACTCTATGGCCTATACATTTAACAATCCAATATGGCGACCATCCGAAATATTCAGACTACTCTGAATATCTATGAATCTATTATAGCAATCAAACTGATTTTTTTATGTTCAGAGGGGCTATGAACCTAAGTTCTTGGATATGACTTGCAATAACCTGGTGATCACAAATCCAACATGGCGGCGACGCGAGGTATAAACATTCACATGGACGTTTCTCGCAACTTAACCATCCTAGTGCAGTGAACCTTGGTACAGTAAATCCTTATACGAATGTTAATCCACTGGCATCTAATTTATTTCAATTATTTCCAAAACCACAAGAAGGGCGCTGTGCGAAATTTTAAAATCCCCTTGTTACTTCTTGTGTCCTAATCATGCGAGTGAAGTTTGAATGCTACACGTACTCAATAATCTACATGTAACATTGCATAACTCTAGGACCTGCATATATAAAATCCAACATGGCGACCATCCGAAATATTTAGTCGGTACTCAATATCTACGAATCTATTACAGGAATCGAACTGAAATTTTGTATGTTGATAGTGGCAGTTAATATAAGTAGGATATATGAAAATAGGCTGTATAGTTCTTCACAGAACTACTTGTATAATAGTGCAAAATTTCGAAATCAAAAGTATCCTATATGTAAACCTGGTAAATCAGTTACATCCATGCAACATTTCATTTAAATCGGACCAGTGGTTCTTGCGTTATTGAGTAACACACAGACAGACAGACACACACCATCTCATTTTTAGCCTATTTTCAATTTTGAAAAAATAGGCTTATGAGATCACCTTTTGTCCGTGTGTGTTTGCGTGTGCGTGTGTGTGTGTGTGTGTGTGTGTGTGTGAGGTGTGTGTGTGTGCCCCCATAATAAAATCTAAACAGCTGGAGCGATTTCAATGAAACTCGGTAAGTTCATAGCGCCATTCCCAGCGACCTCGACAGTGCCCTTCAAATTTTGTTACGTCTCACCAATCCAACATGGCGGCTGTGCGAAATATTTCACTAGCATTCAATATCTCCGAAACTATTACCGATATCGCCCTGAAATTGTGTAGTGTGATAAAGGGTAATACTAGAAGTTCACGTATGAGACTTTCAAAAACCTGGTGACTACAAAACCAACATGGCGGCCAAGCGAAGTTGAGAATTTTAAATAGACTTTTCTCGCGATTTAACTATCCAAACGTAAGGAAACTTGATACAGCAATTGTTTATACACATTGTAATGCACTGGAGTCTAATTTAGTTCAATTGTTTACATAACCTCAAAATGGCGGTGTGCGAAATATTTCACTGACATTCTATATCTCCGAAACTATTACAGATATCACCCTGCAATTTTGTACGGTGATAAAGGGTACTGATGCAAGTTTACCTATGTGTATTTCATAAAGCTGTAAATTACAAAACGAACATGGCGACCAAGCGAATTTGAAATATTTTAATAGACTTTTCTCGTGATTTTACTCTCTGAGCGCCGTGAAATGTGGTATACTAAATGATTTTGCAGTTTGTAAATGCACTACCATCTAATTTAATTCAATTGTTTACATAACCTCAAGATGGCGGCTGTGCGAAATTTTAAAAATATTTTTTTAAATTTCTTGTGTCGTAATCATGCGATCGAAGTGAAAGTTTGAATAATGAACCTAGGCAGTAATTGTCCTTGAATGGTACATAACTCTATGGCCTATACATATATCAATCCTAAATGGCGAGCTTCCGAAATATTTAAACGGTTCTCAATATCTATGAATCTTTTACAGCAACCAAACCGAATTTTTTAATGTTCATAGAGACTATGAACATATGTTTACCTATAGGACTTTCAGTAACCTGGTGAGCACAAATCCAACATGGCGGCGACGCGAAGTATAAATATTTAAATGGACGTTTCTCGCGAATTAACTATCCGAGTGCCGTGAAACGTTGCACGTTAAATGCTTATACAAATGTTGATCCACTGGCATCTAATTTATTTCAATTGTTTGCATAATCACAAGATGGCTGCTGTGCGTAATTTTAAAATCTCGTTTTTACTTCTTGTGTTCTAATCATGCGATTGAAGTTTGTATACCACACGTACACAATAATCTTAATGTAATAGTACAAAAATAAAAATCCAACCTGGCGACCATCTGAAATATTTAGACGGTTCTCAATATCTACGAATCTGTTACAGCAATTAAACTGAAATTTTGTATGTAAATAGAGGCAATTAACATGAGTAGGATATATGAAAATAGGCTGTATAGTTCTTCACGGAACTACTTGTTATATATTAGTATGATATACCGGTACTTCACTGATGAAATCGTTTAGTCTAAATCATTATTTGCTAACACGTTCTATGTAACTCCTTTGAAGTCGGACGATGTTCGTTGCCACGTTTGGCTCCGTTGTAAAGCGTTGGCCTATCATTCATATGGCTATGGTTCAAACCCCAACCGAGTTAATTATTTTTGCTTGAAATTTGTTATATTTATTGTTTTGTAATGACTCAGACGTTTTAAAATTAAGCGTTATATTGCGCATATACGATGGAAAATACTTATTTAATTAAAACAAAATTCGCCAGCAGCTTTGCATGAGACATCTAGCAGCCAAAAAGGTAATTATCATGGCCAACTCTCGGCGAACTGCACGCCGGACTACAGATTAACTTACAGATTTTATTGAAAAGTTTATTTTTATGGCCGCTAGAATGCACTTGCCCTGTTAGGATTATCTTGTTCGATACTTCTCCACTAGATGCCACGACTAGTCTACGTGGGACTCCATTGATAAGCATACCATTAGCATTCTATGCGCATCGAATTTGAAGAATGACAAGATGATACTACGGTACAGTTTTACTTTTAATTTTAAAGGGTTTGTAACAGCCTATTGTGCGTTATTTAAAATTTATTTGAAGTAAAGAACAAAACGATTTCACATAGTACCTGAACTCTAGCCGTTGGTGCTAGTTCAGGATATTAATTAATATTTTTTTAGTGCAGCCAAATAGCAATCGAAAATATCCACAGAGTCTGTATACACACGTCACTGTATGGTAATGGGAATATTTGTTAATTCAATTAGGGTTGGGAAAGCCATGCACAGCCTGACATATAAAGACATGCCTCAACTCAAAGTTGGATGTTGCCCACGCCAGGTCTATTATGTAATAATAATAATAATAATAATAATAATAATAATAATAATAATAATAATAATAATAATAATAATAATAATAATGTTATTGGTTTTACGTCACTTTTAACTACTGCTGCTTTTAGAGACGCCGGGGTGCCGGAATTTTGCCCCGAAGGGGATCTTTAACGTGCCAGTAAATCTACCGACACGGCTCCCTCGCATTTGTGAACCCTCAAATGCCAGCTGACTGCGTCAGGATACAAACCTGCAACCTAGGGCCTAGCAAGCGAGAACGTTACCGCTGAGCCACGCAGCCAGTCCAGTCGATTATGTCTCCAGATCCATAACATTCTTGAGATACTTCTTATCTTTCTTTCTTTCTTTCTTTCTTTCTTTCTTTCTTCAATGTTGGTAGCAGTTTCTTTCGAGGTTGTGGTGTTTGGTAGAGGTAAATAGTTTCTAAACTCTTCAACCAAGAAATGATTCTATTATATTCTTCGATAAAAATAACGAGTTACACTCATACATTTAGGAGAAAGTGGGCTATATGTTCTTTACTGAACATCTTGTTATATATCGAGATATACTGCACCGCTCGGTGTTGACCATGTTTTATTGCACACATTTAGGTTTTACTCGCTAACCGTTGGAGATACACGAAAAGTGATAAGGACCCTTCGGATAAAAAATTAAAAGTTAAATATCTTGTATGCCATCGAAAGTTTGCTATTTCCTAGCGTTCTGTTAGGTAGATTTCATTAGAAAGCTAACTATTGCAATGGGTATCATGTTTCGACTTCCGGAAAATTTCGACATATCTTCGCGTTTCACATCCCCCAGACCCCAAAACCACCGTCAGTTCAAAAGTTTATAAATAATTTATGTAGTCTATATATGTATCTACCTATCTATCTATCTATATATATATCAGTTTCTTGCAGACACGATAACTGCCGTAATTTTGCACCAATCACTTTGAATTTTTTACATAACATGTATCCCTATAAAATCTCGGTCGAGTTAGTTAATGGGAAAAATCGGTCGAAGGGGGTGAAAATTGGGGGCTTTTTTCGAAAAAGTGAAATTTCGCTATAACTCTCTTAATACGTGAAATATCGAATCCATTCAAAGTTCATAATATGTGTCGGATAAGTGCCAAAATTTATGTCAAATAAGTTTTTTGAAAGCACCAACCATTGACCAAAGGGGTGGAAAAAAGTGGGTTTTTCGGGAAACATTAATCATATCTCTCTTAATAGGCACAATATCAAAACCGTACAAAATGGAAAATATTCCCCTAATAATTACCTAAAACTTTTGTCTGAAAGAATTTTTGATATGACCCACCTTTACGCCAAGGGATGAGAAAAATGATTTCGGAATTTTAAAAAATGCCAAGTGCCATCAGAGGTTACCATAACAACGCTTTTAAATTGATGAGGGATGATCTATCAGAGGTTGCCAAGACAACGCCATTGACGAGATCACATTCATTTTTAGCCTACTTTTACACTTTTCAACAAGATGTTCAGTAAAGAACATATAGCATACTTTCTCCTAAATGCATGGGTATTGTTATAACTCTTTGTCCTTTTCAAGGAGTATAATTGAATGTTGGTTGTAGTCGCTTGTTGAAATACAACGTGCTATAGGGATATTAAACATGAATATGAGGTGCCCTTTGCTACTGCTACCTCTGTAAAAAAAATCCATTCATTTCGGTTTCACCGTGTTTAAATTGATCTGGGGAATGGATTTGCACACATACATGGCCGCTATTTGCAAACTATTGGGCCGATGACCTTGTAGTCAGTCATAAGATGCTTTCCACAAAAAGGCATGTTGTTGCAAAATCCGGTAGAGATCAAATTATTAGGATGGTCGAAATTTGATTTAAGCTTTTAACATTTGGGTGGCCGTAATTCCGTTTCCGTCAAGATGGCGGCGATATAAAACATGACACTGAGGTGCCTTTTGCTAGTGCTACCTCTATACCAAATTTCGTTCAATTCGGTTTCACCGTGTTTGAATTGATAGGGGGAATCGATTTGCACACATACTTGGCCACCATCTGCAAACTATTGGACTGATGATCTTGCAGTTTGGTCAGAATATGCTTCCCACATAAAGATTTGTTGTTGCAAAATTTGGTAGAGACTAGATTATTAGGTTGGTCGTAATTATATTTTAGCCTTTAACATTTGGGTGGCCACGATTACGTTTCCGTCCAGATGGCGGTGATATAAAACATGACACTGAGATGGCCTTTTCTAGTGCTACCTCTGTACCAAATTTCGTTCCATTCGGTTTCACCGTGTTCGAATTAATAGGGGTAATTGATTTTGACACAAAGATGGCCGCCATCCGCAAACTATTAGGCTAATGATCTATTAGATTTGTCAAAGGATGCTTCCTCCATAAAGGAATGTTGTTGCAAAATTTGGTAGAGATCGGATGATTAGGTTAGTCGTAATTTGATTTAAGCTTTGAACATTTGGGTGGCCGCCATTACGTTTCCGTCAAGATGGCGACGATATAAAACATGACACTGGGGTGCCCTTTGCTAGTGCTACCTCTGTACCAAATTTCATTCCATTCGGTTTCACCGTGTTCGAATTAATAGGGGTGGAAAAGGGTGTACCTAATGGATGTGGTACATCCTAAGGGATTTAGATAGAATGAGGTTTCGGGCACAAGAGGTGATAATGAAGGACAGTGCGGGAAAAGACCAAAATGTTAAAACTTAGATTTAAATGATATTTATTTAATATAAAGCAAATATATTGCAAGGAATGAATAGTTTCAAGGAAATTGCTTTAAAATTGACAATAAAAAACAGTAACAATTAAAAATTACTCGTTTCTCCAGGAAACGTAAATTGAGCTGTAACTAACTTTAAAGGATTAAATATAAAATTACTGAATAAAAGAAGCATAATAATTTAAATTCATCCCAGAGTAGATTTAAAACAAAATACTCTTCTGACGGAAAGAATCCGGGCAGAGTGTATGAAGTGAAAGGGTTACCACCTCTTCTGTTGTGTGATACAGGAAGTATCAGATCTCCTTAACCATCTTCCGAAGGTAGGCCGGCTGCCGGAGGTCATCAGTAGCTGGCGGTAATTTAGTGCGCCCGCTCGGGCTTGTGCGAGGTCAGTCAGGCATACTCCAGGGTTCCGGGTTCGGAACCAGAGTTGATGATGGTAGATTCCTCTTATAAAAAGCGACCAGCATAGAGAGGCTCTTGGTAGTACCTCCCGCGGCTGGTGAAGTTATGTCCTTAGAATCAGGATTTGCAGAGTAGATCCGTGTTGAAGATTTGGTTGAAGTGAAGGCTGATGAGTTTAGACTGCCCGGGCAGGCAGCCAGGTCCAGAAGAGAGATTATGCCGGCGGAGAAGAGACTCCGGCAGCAAGAGGTACCCCGAGAGGGCAGTAACCCCAGCAGGTATGTCGTGAGCAGGTGTGATCAGTTGAGAAGAGTGGACGAGAGTAGACACTGTAGGCCGGTAGACCTAAGGCTATATAGCGGTAGTGACGTCAGCGCGCCGAACCTTCTAGCATGAAGGTGTGGCGAGAGAGCAGCCAATCACAGCACAGCCCCATGCACATTGCGAGCGTTACCGCTGGAGAGAGCTCAGTACTCGTGAGAAAATGTGACGGTATGGTACGTCTAGAAAGACACTACAGAAAAAAGGTGAGTTGACATGAATATTACAGAAAAGCAATTAAATTGAAACACCAATATTAAACAAATCAGAACACCGCGTTCAGACTGCAATTCACGAAATTAAAAAATAATGGGGCAGAAAAATTGAACGTGTGTTTCACATCGTAAGGGAAACATAGCCAACAAAAAACATTCGCAAAGCGAACATGCTGGGAGGGGCGAGAAAAAATTGCAGTAAGAAAGCGCAGAAGTTAGGCCTCGCGTGGCAAAGGAGCAATCATGGTGATTGGCCTAAGAAAGTGACCAGCAGAAGTCTGCAGTTTTACCACGCGAACCCTACCATCTCTGCCAGGAAAGCACTCAACAACCCTACCCAAATTCCAAACAAGAGGAGGACTAGGGTCTTTCAAAAGCACCAAGTCCCCCACCTGAAGGTTAGAGCAGGAAACAAGCCATTTACCACGCTGCTGAAGCAAACCGAGGTATTCCAACCTCCAGCGGCGCCAAAAATTATTGCGCAAACTTTCAATTTTGCGCCAAGAAATGGCTAAAGAAGATTGAGAATTAGAATATAACAAAGGTGGGGAGGCAGTCAATGGACCACCGATAAGAAAATGGCCCGGCGTTAATGGTAGAAGATCTGAAGGGTCATTAGATAAGGGTGATAAAGGACGAGAATTAATTATGCCCTGAATAAAAATAATTAAGGAATTAAACTCTTCATGAGAAAGGGGGGTGTGGCCACAAACACGTCTAAGGTGCTTCTTGGTGAGTTTCACACAAGACTCCCACCGTCCACCTTGATGAGGTGCATAAGAGGGGATGAAGTGCCACTTGAAATTTCTCTGGTGAGCATAATCAGTAATCCTTTCCAGCGCTGAATTTTGAGTAAGAGCTCTCTTAATTTGCTCAGAAGCTCCGATAAAATTTTTAGCATTGTCTGAGAAAACTTCTGAAGGAAGACCTCGGCGAGCAGAAAATCTGGCAAAAGCTGCCAAAAAATAAGCAGTAGAGGCGTTGGTAACTAGTTCTAAGTGAACTGCTCCGGTGACCATACATACAAACAGCGAAATATAGAGTTTTCCAAAAATACATTTTTTGGCCTCAGGAGAATTTTTTCTGTAAACAAAAGGCCCGGAATAATCCACCCCCGTAAAGGCAAAAGGTCTAGCAGGCGCAGATCTAAAGTTGGGAAGATCACCCATGAGCTGAGTGGTAATTTTAGGGTTGGATTTAAAACATGGAATGCACTTCCGGATAACAGAGGTAACTTCATGGACTCCGTTTATGGGCCAATACCTTTCACGAATGACAGAAAGTAATGTACGAGTTCCAGCATGAAGATGCTGGTAATGATACTGACGAATGATTAGGGAAGTGACATGATGCTTTGAAGGAAGAATAATTGGGTGTTTTTTATCCTCGGAAAGATCAGCCAAAGATAAACGTCCTACAACTCTTAGTAAACCATCAGTATCCAAAAAAGGGGCGAGTGAGGAAAGCCTACTCGATTTCTTAAGGGATTGACCTTGGGACAACACCTGGCATTCTTCAGAGAATATTTCTTGTTGAGTAAGCCATAAGTTTTTTGTAGTGGCTAAACCTAATTCAGAAAGGGTTAAATATGGCTTAGGAAAAAGGGGTTGTTCTACCACAAAATATTTCCATCGAAGGAGATAAGCCATAACCCTCACCAATTTATGGAAAGAGGAATATCGCTGCAAGAGAAGGGGAGAGTCAGAAGCGAGAAGAGAAGATCCAGTAATCTTACCAGCATCCGGCAAGTCTGATAACTCCGGAAGAGGAAAATTTGGCCAAGCGGAAGGTTCTTGCAGAAGCCAAGGGGGACCGTGCCAGTATAATGTCAGGTTAGCCAACATAAGAGGGGAACATCCCCGAGAAATGACATCTGCAGGGTTCTCCTTGCCAGATACATGATGCCATTGTTCAAAGTTAGACAATTGTTGAATTTTGGACACTCTATTAGCTACAAACACCTGCCAATGCGAGGGAGGTTTGGCAATCCATGCCAACGTGATGGCTGAGTCACTCCAAAAGTAAGTTTTGATAAATCGGATTTTCAAAGATTGGCGGATTTTGACCGATAATTCAACCGCCAGAAGAGCAGCACAAAGTTCCAGTCGTGGCAAGGATAAAGATTTAAGAGGGGCCACCTTTGACTTAGCGCAAATTAAATTGGAAAAGAAATATGACTGGTCAAAATTGCGGCAAACAATATACGCACAACACCCATAAGCTTTCAATGAGCTATCGGCAAAGATGTGAAGTTCATATCCTCCACAGGAGGGAAAGGGAATAATCACTCGCGGGATAATAACATTGGAGAGATCTTCCAAACTGTTTCTATAAGAAATCCAATTTTTTTGCAACTCTGAAGGAACTGGTTCATCCCAACCAGTTTTCAAGGACCAAAGGTCCTGCATGAAAAGCTTTGCTGTGACAATAATTGGCGCCAAAAATTGGAGAGGATCAAATATCTTTGCAATCTCAGACAAAATTTGCCGCTTAGTTTGCGGTTTGATGTCACTGAGAGTAATTTTGAAAAAGAAAAAATCCTTTTGAGGACTCCAATAGATGCCTAGAGTTTTGATAGAATTACTTTCTTGAAGAAGCTCTACTGAGTCGTTATAGACTGAAGTTAATGGAAATTTAGAAAGAAATTCTTCCGAATTAGAGTTCCACTTGCACAAGGAAAATCCGCCTCCCAAAAGCAAAGCTGTCAAATCTTTAGAGACCTGCAGTGCTTCAGATACTGACTCAAATGAATGAAGAAAATCGTCAACGTAAAATGATGATTTTAACACTTCAGAAGCCTTAGGAGAATACAACGGGCCATCCTGTTCAGCAAGTAATTTCAACGTACGTATGGCTAAAAAAGCAGAGGGCTTTAGTCCATAGGTTAATGTTTTTAGCCGAAAAATCTTGACAGGTTTAGTAGGCTCGTCGCGCCAAAGAATTCTCTGAAGGTCGCGCTGTTGTTGATCGACCAAAATCTGCCTATACATTTGCTTGATATCAGATATCACTGCGATAGGGAACAAGCGAAAATTCATCAAGACAGAAGAAATGTCAGATTGAATAGGAGGGCTTGATAATAATGTGTCATTCAGAGAAGTTCCATTGGCATCCAATGCAGAGCCATTAAAGACCACTCTTATGTTTTCCTTTAAAATCTCATTCTTCCAAACTGGATGATGATTGAGGTAAATGACTTCAGATGGGGTATAAGAAGCATCATCTTTCTTGGTAACAACCTCCATGTGATCAAGTGCCTCATATTCCTCCATAAATGTGGAGTATTGAGTTTTAACAACAGGGTCACGTTTAAATTTGCTTTCCACAGCATAGAGTGCTCTAAGAGCCCTAGGGTGTGTTTCAAATAAAAGAGGTGGATTATCCACTCGGGGCATTGTTACGACAAATCTACCCTCTGAATTGCGTTTGGTCGTTTCGCGAAACAGTTTTTCACACATTTCATTTTCAACCGAGGAAGGTGAAACTGAATCTATAGTTTCGATTTTCCAAAATCTTTCTAAGTTGTAATCGAGACTTGTATTGACAAAATGACATTGAGAGAAATTTTGAAATGACTTACGAGGGACTTGACCCGTTACTAACCAACCTAGCTTGGTATGATGAACAAACACTCCTGGTGATATTTTAACCTTAGAGCTAAGGAGACATTGCCAAAATACTTGGGCACTGAGAAGTATGTCTACCGGAGCGCTCGTATTAAATGTTGGATCTGCCAACTGAATGTTATGAGGAAATTGCCAATTTCTAATTTCAAAAGAATTACTAGGGGTGTTACTGCCAATAGTATCAATGGCAAGGCAATTCAACTGAAATGTTGTGTTACAATTCACAGCATCTTTGATGTGAACACGAACAAAATGCAAAGATTTAACATTGCTATTGTTAATACCGGTAACCTGAATTAATGTAGGTTGCTTGGGAAGACCAAGTTTCTTAATGAGACGCTCACTTATGAAGTCATGGGTGGCGGCATTGTCCAATAAGGCACGTGCTTCAAGCCATCTACCAGAGGAATCTTGAACTTTTAATAACACGGTTGATAGTAGCACCTGGGAACTACGAATTGAGCTAGAGCTCTGAGTATAAGATTGCGCATTAGCTCCTGGGGATGCATCTTTAGAACATCCAGGGGAAGGAGCCTGACGTGGCTTTTCAAACCTATGAAGCAAGGTATGATGTTGAGCCTTGCAATGGGAGCAAGTATTTTTAGATAAACAATCAGGCACCATATGCCTAGTTGACAAACAGTTGTAGCAACATTTTTTTTGAGCTATTAATTTGCGTCTTTCGTCGGTAGAAAGGGCTTTAAAGGCAACGCAGGAGTATGACCTGTGAGGTGCTTTACAGAGAATACAATCCGTTGAATTATGTTGAACAGTAAAGACAGCAGATTTGTTTATTTTAGCACCGACTGGTTTCACAACATTAGATTTGTTATCTGCACTTCCTGACATATGACAGGCTACAGCTGACAAAACCTGACATCTATTATTCATAAACGTAAGCAAGGAATCATAGGTATATGACGTGTCATTTGTTAGTTCACTCTCCCATGCCTTTAAGGTTGATGAATCAAATTTAGAAGTAACCAAGTGAATTAAGAATAGATCCCAATGCTCGACCGGTTGATTCAACCGTGCCAATGCTCTGACATGTAGTTGGACCGTGTCACTTAAGGCTCGCAGTGTTGACAAGCTTTCAGCTCGCAGGGTGGGCAGGCTAAATAAAGCTTGAATATGCCTTTGTAAACATAATTTTTCATTGCCATAACGGCCTTTAAGAAGCTCTATAGCAATGTTATAGTTTTCTCCTGTTAAGGGGAGTTCTCTTATAAGTTGAAGGGGTGGTCCCTGCAAAATGGATTTTAAGTAATGAAATTTCTGAATTTCTGGAAGTGTGGCATTATTATGTACTAATGAACTGAACAATTCAAAGAATGATTGCCACATCTCTTCCTTTCCTGAAAAATGCGGAATTTCAATTTTAGGTAGCAATGGTTTGATACCATTCCCATGGTCGCTAATTCTTCCTTGAGTTTCCTCTACCTTCAACGCCAGGGTCAAAGTTATAACTAATGCCACAGCCTGAGCATGTGTATCAAAGTAATTACTCTCTACTTCTTCCCTATCTGATTGATGTTCTGGACTTTTGATTTCAATTTCAAGTTGCACGAGATCATATTTCTCGTACGCCTGTTCAAAAGCTTTTAAACGCTGAGATATAATGTCAAGGTTTTGTTCCTCTTTCGGTAGAGTAGCTAAATATTTTTGAAAACGGGTGAGTTGACCTTTATAGGCCGCCCGAGAGTTTAACAGTTTATCATCAATTATTGGTGGCATGGCTGGAAAAGTTGGAACAACTCACTCACCAAAGCTGCTTGTGGCACCAGACAGACCTGCTCTCCGGAAAGAAACCAGTTGTATAATATGCTGGGATTGTTTCCGCCTTCCCGCAGATCTCCCGCGCTAGCCACGATATACTGAAATGTATAAAACAAATATTAGATTGCACCAGTTTTTTTTTGAATTGAATTTGTGGTCTCAGAATGAAGGTTCTGGGTTCGATCCCGGGTTTCGGCACCATGGAAAAGGGTGTACCTAATGGATGTGGTACATCCTAAGGGATTTAGATAGAATGAGGTTTCGGGCACAAGAGGTGATAATGAAGGACAGTGCGGGAAAAGACCAAAATGTTAAAACTTAGATTTAAATGATATTTATTTAATATAAAGCAAATATATTGCAAGGAATGAATAGTTTCAAGGAAATTGCTTTAAAATTGACAATAAAAAACAGTAACAATTAAAAATTACTCGTTTCTCCAGGAAACGTAAATTTAGCTGTAACTAACTTTAAAGGATTAAATATAAAATTACTGAATAAAAGAAGCATAATAATTTAAATTCATCCCAGAGTAGATTTAAAACAAAATACTCTTCTGACGGAAAGAATCCGGGCAGAGTGTATGAAGTGAAAGGGTTACCACCTCTTCTGTTGTGTGATACAGGAAGTATCAGATCTCCTTAACCATCTTCCGAAGGTAGGCCGGCTGCCGGAGGTCATCAGTAGCTGGCGGTAATTTAGTGCGCCCGCTCGGGCTTGTGCGAGGTCAGTCAGGCATACTCCAGGGTTCCGGGTTCGGAACCAGAGTTGATGATGGTAGATTCCTCTTATAAAAAGCGACCAGCATAGAGAGGCTCTTGGTAGTACCTCCCGCGGCTGGTGAAGTTATGTCCTTAGAATCAGGATTTGCAGAGTAGATCCGTGTTGAAGATTTGGTTGAAGTGAAGGCTGATGAGTTTAGACTGCCCGGGCAGGCAGCCAGGTCCAGAAGAGAGATTATGCCGGCGGAGAAGAGACTCCGGCAGCAAGAGGTACCCCGAGAGGGCAGTAACCCCAGCAGGTATGTCGTGAGCAGGTGTGATCAGTTGAGAAGAGTGGACGAGAGTAGACACTGTAGGCCGGTAGACCTAAGGCTATATAGCGGTAGTGACGTCAGCGCGCCGAACCTTCTAGCATGAAGGTGTGGCGAGAGAGCAGCCAATCACAGCACAGCCCCATGCACATTGCGAGCGTTACCGCTGGAGAGAGCTCAGTACTCGTGAGAAAATGTGACGGTATGGTACGTCTAGAAAGACACTACAGAAAAAAGGTGAGTTGACATGAATATTACAGAAAAGCAATTAAATTGAAACACCAATATTAAACAAATCAGAACACCGCGTTCAGACTGCAATTCACGAAATTAAAAAATAATGGGGCAGAAAAATTGAACGTGTGTTTCACACCGTAAGGGAAACATAGCCAGCAAAAAACATTCGCAAAGCGAACAAGGGGTAATCGATTTTGACACAAAGATGGCCGCCATCCGCAAACTATAAGGCTAATGACCTATTATATTTGTCAAAGGATGCTTCCTCCATAAAGGTATGTTGTTGCAAAATTTGGTAGCGATCGGATGATTAGGTTAGTCGTAATTTGATTTAAGCTTTGAACATTTGTGAGGCTGCCATTACGTTTCCGTCAAGATGGCGGTGATATAAAACATGACACTGAGGTGCAATTTGCTAGTGCTATCTCTGTACCAAATTTCATTCCATTCGGTTTCACCGTGTTCGAATTAATAGGGGTAATCGATTTTGACACAAAGATGGCCGCCATCCGCAAAATATTAGGCTAATGACCTATTAGATTTGTCAAAGGATGCTCCCTTCATAAAGGTATGTTGTTGCAAAATTTGGTAGAGATCGGATGATTAGGTTAGTCGTAATTTGATTTAAGCTTTGAACATTTGGGTGGCCGCCATTACGTTTCCGTCATGATGGCGGCGATATAAAACATGACACTGGGGTGCCCTTTGCTAGTGCTACCTCTGTAACAAATTTCATTCCATTCGGTTTCACCGTGTTCGAATTAATAAGGGTAATCGATTTTGAAACAAAGATGGCCGCCATCCGCAAACTATTAGGCTAATGACCTATTAGATTTGTCAAAGGATGCTTCCTCCATAAAGGTATGTTGTTGCAAAATTTGGTAGAGATCGGATGATTAGGTTAGTCGTAATTTGATTTAAGCTTTGAACATTTGTGTGGCCGCCATTACGTTTCCGTCAAGATGGCGGCGATATAAAACATGACACTGAGGAGTCCTCTGCTAGTGCTACCTTTGTACCAAATTTCGTTCAATTTGCGCTCACCGTGTTCGAATTGATAGGGGGGGGACAGACATTCAGAGTACACACACTCACACACACACACACCCACACACACACACACACACACACAACACAGACTCACACACATACACACACACAGACAGACACACTTTTTTTCGCCCTGTAGTGATCTCATAAGTCTACTTTCATTTTTTGCAAAAATCGAAAGTAGGCTAAAAATGAGGAAAAAGTAGACTTATGAGATATATCCGGGAAAATGTGTCTGTCCTTCAGTCTGTCTGTCTGTCTGTCTGTCTGTCCTTCTGTCCTGTCTGTCTGGCTGTGTGTGTGCCCCCCCCCCCCTTATCAACTCATAAACGGCTGCAGCAATCGAAACCAAATTTAGTATGAGTAAAGATGTGTACCGGAATATCTCAGGCCCATATTTGAAAAAGATGCCAGTGCTACCAACTGCTAAAAAAACGCACTAGATATTTGAGCTCCATGTTGGATATCTTGGAAGGTATACATGGGAGCTATTCTAAAATTGGCACACATGTAGATAATACTATTTCAGTTTAATTTCCAGGTGGCCATACATGACGGCGTTGCCAAAATAATTTTAAGCCTTCTGATAGGTCCAATTTTTAAATGCATATAACTTCTACACTATCAATTGGATTTCAACCAAATTTTGTATGTGCTATGTGTACGTAAATAGATATGACTGAGTGTATTCTTAAGAGCCAACTGTTAATAATTGCTCTCTATTTTGTATCCAAATATATCAGAAAGTATGCAAGCCGACAGCTTTAAACTATGCACACGTAAATTACCTGACATTTTACATTAATTTGGAGTAACTTACATACGTCAGTTCTACCAACATGATTCTAAGCCTGCTGATAGGACCAATTTTTAAATACTTGTAACTTCTATACCAACAAATGGATTTCATCCAAAATTGGTACAAAAAGATATAATATTTCAGATTATTTCTGACCAGCACTCGCATGACATTGTTGCCAACATGCTTTTACGTGTAGTAATAGATCCAATGTCTAAATCCATGTAACGTCCTTTGGACTTCAACCACATTTTGTATTCTGTACCTTAGGAGATGGAAGCAAGAATATATTCAGTCACCAGAGCTGCCAACTGTATTGCTCTATTAGGCTACATTATGGCTAGTATACCTTATTTCGAACTAATTAAGACATTTCGATATTACCCACTTAATTTCGTCATTATTCTAGATAGGTTCATATACTGTAGATTAATCTATGGCATGAATCTTAATTTTAAGAAAAGTAGGCTCTTTAGTTCGTCACGGAACTTCTTGTTCCATCTGACTATGAGGGAAGAGGCTAACTGGTAGCATGCTGAACTTCTATGCCCAAGGTCGCTGGTTCAAAGCCGGCCGAAGTCGCCGGATTTTCCAAGAGCGCTAAAAATCCGTCAGCATGCTTTCCTTCGGAGGGGAAGTTACAACGTTCGTTGCAAGTTGCTGGTTGCGGTGGCATCTAGCAGCCAAGTTCACAGCTGGGTGTCGTTGACGTTAGTATTTGGTACAAAATTAGGTACTACTACTTAAAATTGACCGTCTGCACACCTTACCTGAATTACAGACTAATACAGTCATCACAAATAACACCGTTTATCAGACAGATTCTACACACACCCAATGTACACGGGGTTACATGACCACCTTGTCGCAGCCCCTAAACTGAGGAACCAACCAACATCTCTGCGGGAGATAAAATTTTGCGTGAAGAAGTAACAGACTGTTAGATAGTTACACATTAGTTCCAAACCTTGCATAAGGACAGTGTGATCACAAGTATAAAAATGAACCCCAAATAACAAGAAGGTTACCATCCCCATAAGACAGTAAAATGTTAAAAGTATGCATTGAAAGACGAAAAAATGTTAACTAACCTCCAATTGTAAAATACTTTCTCGCAATAAATGAGGTCTGATCCTCCTACGAAAACCTGCATATTTTGCCTATTATAGCCTATCCCCTAGTTTGCCCGGTGAAATCTACCTCCGCCTTCCGGCGTGCCGAGAGGATTTTTTAAATTTGAAATGGAAGTATGAAATTTTGAAACCAAAGGGTGTAGTGACGTCACAAATGTACGTTTTACTCGCTAACCGTTGGAGATAGACGAAAAGTGATAAGGACCTTTCGGATAGGAAATTGAATTTTAAAACTCGTATGTGGCATCAAATGTTTGCTATTTCTTAGGGTTCTCATTTTATTTGATATGGAAGTATGAAATTTTGATACCAATGGGTGTAGTGACGTCACTAAAATGGTCGCCATCTTTAAATAGATCAAGGTATCGAAATCAAAAGTAGCCTATATGTTAACCAGGCAAATCAGCTACATCCATGCAAAATTTAATGTATATTGGACCAATGGTTCTTGCGTGATTGAGAAACAGACAGAAACACAGACACACAGACACACATCATCTCATTTTTAGCCTATTTTCATTTTATGAAAAAAAAAATAGGCTTATGAGATCACCTTTTGTCCATGTGTCTGTGTGTGCATTCGTGTGTATGAGTGAGGGTGTGCGTGTCCCCCTAATAACTTTTAAATGGCTGGAGCGATTTCAATGGAACTCAGTAAGATCATAGCACCATTCTGGCCGACCTCGACTGTGCCCTTCAAATTTTATTGTCTCTCACCAATCCAACATGGCGGCTGTGCGAAATATTTCACCGGCATTCAGTATCTCCGAAACTATTACAGATATCACCCTGAAATTGTGTACCGTGGTAAAGGGCACTACTAGAAGTTCACCTATGAAACATTCAAAAACCTGGTAACTACAAAACCAACATGGCGGCCAAGCGAATTTGAGACTTTTAAATAGACTTTTGTCGCGATCTAACCATCCAAACATAATGAAACATGGTACAGCAAATGTTTATACACATTATAATGCACTGACATCTACTTTAGTTCAATTGTTTACATAACCTCAAAATGGCGGCTGTGCGAAATATTTCACTGGCATTCTATATCTCCGAAACTATTTCAGATTTCACCCTGATATTTTGTACCGTGATAAAGGGCACTGGTACAAGTTTATCTAAGTAACTTTCATAAACCTGTAAAGTCTAAAACTAACATGGCGACCAAGCGAATTTGAAACATTTTAATTGGCTTTTCTTGTGATTTAACTCTCTGAGCGCATTGAAATGTGGTACAGTAAATGATTATAAATATTGTAATGCATCTAATTTAGTTCAATTGTATACATAACCTCAAGATGGTGGCTGTGCGAAATTTTAAAATTAAGTTTGTATATCTTGTGTCGTAATGATGCGATCGAAGTGAAAGTTTGAATAATGAACCTGCGCAATAATTTTCCTTTAATGGCACATAACTCCATGGCCTATACTTATAACAATCCAAAATGGCGAGCATCCGAAATATTTAGACGGTTCTCAATATCTACGAATCTTTTAGAGCAATCAAACTGTTTTTTTAATGTTCATAGAGGCTATGAACATAAGTTCATCTATAGGACTTTCAGTAACCTGGTGAGAACAAATTCAACATGGCGGCGACGCGAAGTATACCTATTTAAATGGACGTTTCTCGCGATTTAACCATCCGAGTTCAGTGAAACTTTACACGTTAAATGCTTATACAAACGTTAATCCACTGGCATCTAATTTATCTCAATTGTTTTCATAACGACAAGATGGCAGCTGTGCGAAATTTTAAGAATTTTTTGTTTGTTTCTCCATGGCCTATACTTATAACAATCCAAAATGGCGACCATCCGAAATATATAGACGGTTCTCAGTATCTACAAATCATATACAGCAATCAAAATGATTTTTTAAAGGTTCATAGAGGCTATGAACATAAGTTCATCTATAGGACTTTCAATAACCTGGTGGACACAAATCCAACATGGCGGTGACGTGAAATATTAATATTTAAGTGGACGTTTTTCGCGATTTAACCATCCGAGTGCAGTGGAACTTTGTACAGTAAATGCTTATACAAATGTTAATCCACTGGCATCTAGTTTATTTCAATTGTTTTCATAACCACAAGATGGCTGCTGTGCGAAATTTTAAAATCTCGTTTTTACTTCATGTGTCCTAATCATGCGATTGACGTTTGAATACCACACGTACAAAATAATCTTCATGTAATAGTAGGCTACATAAATAAAAATCCAACATGGCGACCATCTGAAATATTTAGACAGTTCTCAATATCTAAGAATCTATTACAACAATCAAACTGAAATTTTGTATGTTGATAGAGGCAATTGACATGAGTAGGATGTATGAAAATAGGCTTTATAGTTCTTCACGGAACTACTTGTTATATATTAGTATGGATAATACAACAGACATCAGACATTCTCATCTTTTTAATTTTCCTATCTCTCTCTCTCGATCATGGGCAAATTACCTCGCTTTTCCGTCCCTTAACAGAACAATAACTACACTAAAGTGTCCAAAAGTTAAGCATTAGTTACGAAAATGCAGGGCAACAGGAAATTGACCTCAAATCGCACGACATATGCACCTACCAACCTTACGTGTTCGCTCTGTATAGGAAAGGAGTATTCCCTGCTTAGACTAGCGGCGTAACCACAAGGTAAACGCAGCCAGTGCCTGCGTCCCATATTCCCTCAGTAGTGTTTGCCCCGTTATTGTGTGCGGAGTGTAGCCTCGTGGTGAACGTGACAACATAATGGCACAACGACGCCATTTGGACCCCTTTTTGCAGGGTAGAATATTCGGCCGCCTGGAAGCAGGCCAGACATTGATCGAAGTCGCCGTATCCTTGAATGTGCCACAATGTATCATTTCCAGGCTTTGAAGACGATTTCGAGACACAGGAGATACATTTAGGAGAAAGTAGGCTATATGTTCTTTGCTGAACATCTGGTTTTTATTTATGAAAAAAATAGGCTTAAGAAATACCTTTTGTCCATGTGTGTGCCCCCGGAATAAAATCTAAACGGCTAGAGCGATTTAAGTGAAACTCGGTAAGGTCATAGAAATATTTTGTCCAATCCCGACTGTGCCCTTCAAAGTTTATTACGTCTCACCAATCCAAAATGGCGGCTGTGCGAAATATTTCACCGGCATTCTATATATATCTCTGATACTATTCTCGCGATTTAACCATCCGAGCGCTGTGAAACTTGGTACGGTAAATGCTTATGCAAATTTTAATCCTCTGAAATCTAATTTATTTCAATTGTTGTCATAACCACAAGATGGTGGCTGTGCAAAATTTTAAAATCTCGTTTCCATTATTTCTTTTGTCCTAATCTTGCGATTAAAGTTTGAATGATACACCCAGGCAATAATCTTCATGTAATAGTATATAACGCTATGGTCTAAATATATAAAAATCCAACATGGCGACCATCCGGAATATTTAGACGATTTATTTATTTATTTATCGTATGGCTTTCAGTGCCGGGAGTGTCCGAGGACATGTTCGGCTCGCCTGAGTCTGTAGCTGCTTCCAGCGGACACCCTAAAGGGTGAGCTACAAGTTCCGTTCAATTTCAAGTAGTTCCAACTTTCGCCACCAGATATCAATTATACCTACTGGTGAACGTTGGAACTTTGATAGAGCGTTCTGACGAAATCTAACCTAACAAATTTTGCTTTACACAAGTTTAGTCTGTGAAAGGATCTTTTACATGCCATAAATCTATGACATGGGGCAGCCGGCTTTACTGCCCCTCCGAAGGAAGGCATACTGAAGGATTTTTAACGCTCTTAAAAAATCCGACGACTTCGGCCGGGTTTGAACCCGCTATCTTGGGCATAGCAGTTCAGCATGCTACCGACTACGCCACCGAAGCCGATTCTCAACATCTACGAATCAATTTCAGCAATAAAACTGAGATTTTGTATGTTGAAAAGAAGAGTGTAGTTTTACGTGACCGTTAATCTCGAGATCATGAGCCACGGGACCTCCTTTTTACGTGGAATACAAACCACAGGACATGGCATTTGACTTTGAAAATCTCACATGCATTGACCGGGTATCGAATCGGTTGCCGTGGTGAGAGGCTGGCAGCTTTACCGCTGCTTCACCACGCCCCCCACTTTGTATATTGATAGAGGCAATTAACATAATTAGGATATATGAAAATAGGCTATTTAGTTCCTCATGGACCTACTTGTTTTTACTATGGATTAAATATACTACAGTGAAACCCCTCATATCCGAACCCCGGAAATCCGAAATCCTGGGTAATCCGAACGAGGATCTTTCGACAATTTCAAGTTTGAAAAAATACACGCAAAAAAGAGAAACTTATTTATTTAGTCATACAACTATCATATACTCTGCATTATGGCCGCATTTTACATAATTCGTTGAAAAATGAACAAGAAGTACTGTTAGCATGGAGTAAAAGTGCTTACATAGACTAGGCCTACTTATCCCATCCAGGATTGAGAAACAGAAACGTTGGTTATTATTATTCCGTAGGTAATCACTTTGCTAAAACAATGAAATAGCAATAGAAACACACAAAATATCACTTAATCTTTCACTTGAAATCAGTTATTTTCAATATTGTATAAGTGACGAAAACCTTACCGCGGAGGCAATTGCGCGCCAGCGTCGCACTAAGATGACATACACACATCAAAAAAAGTTTTGCATCACCTCGGTTCCCAGATCTCCGGCATATAGACGTTGACTGTGTATATTGTATCCAAGATACAGTCCCTTTGACTGTTCATACATGTCACTAAAACTGCTCAAAGATGTAAACAACCATGCATGAGCAGGGCCTATTAGACGGAGGGGGTACGACAGCCGATCAGTTCCAGTCATTCCACCAGGACGAAGGTACGCTGCTCATGTTGTCTGTAGTTCTACCATGCCTAGAAGGTCAATACCGCAGTTCGATCGCGTCCGCATTGTTACTTTGTGTCAAGAAGGGCTCTCAACAAGGGAAGTTTCCAGGCGTCTCAGAGTGAACCAAAGCGATGTTGTTCGGACATGGAGGAGGTACAGAGATACAGGAACTGTCGATGACAGGCCTCGCTCAGGCCGCCCAAGGGCTACTACTGTAGTGGATGACCGCAACTTACGGATTGTCGCTCGGAGGAACCCTGACAGCAATGCCACCATGTTGAATAATGCGTTTCGTTCAGCCACAGGACGTCGTGTTTCAACTCAAACTGTGCGCAATAGGCTGCATGATGCGCAACTTCACTCCCGACGTCCATGGCGAGGTCCAGCTTTGCAACCCCGACACCATGCAGCGCGGTACAGATGGGCCCAACAACATGCTGAATGGACCCCACGGAATTGGCATCACGTTCTCTTCACCGATGAGTGTCGCATATGCCTTCAACCAGACAATCGTCGGAGACGTTTTTGGAGGCACCCTGGTCAGGCTGAACGTCTTAGACACACTGTCCAGCGAGTGCAGCAAGGTGGTGGTTCCCTGATGTTTTGGGGTGGCATTATGTGGGGCCGACGTACGCCACTGGTGGTCATGGAAGGCTCCGAAACGGCTTTACGATACCTGAATGACATCCTCCGACCCATAGTGCAACCATATCGGCAGAATATTGGAGAGGCATTTGTCTTCATGGACGACAATTCTCGACCTCATCGTGCACATCTTGTGAATGCGTTCCTTCAAGATAACGACATCGCTCGACTACAGTGGCCAGCATGTTCGCCAGACATGAACCCTATCGAACATGCCTGGGATATGTTGAAAAGGGCTGTTTATGGACGTCTTGACCCACCAACCACTCTAAGAGATTTACGCCGAATTGTCGTTGAGGAGTGGGACAATTTGGACCAACAGTGTCTTGATGAACTTGTGGATAGTATGCCACGGCGAATACAGGCATGCATCAATGCAAGAGGACGTGCTACTGGGTATTAGAGGTAGTGGTGTGTACTGCAATCTGGACCACAAATGCTGAAAGTCTAGCTGTATGATGGTACAACATGCAATGTGTGGGTCTCATGAGCAATAAAACGAGCTGAAATGTTGTTTGTGTTGATCTCTATTCCCTTTGTATTTAACGGTTCCGGAACTCTTGGAACCGAGGTGATGCAAAACTTTTTTTGATGTGTGTAGTTTGGTGTGGCTGCTGCGTGATGTTCTACGAAGCGCAATGCGATGTCAACAGCAGATGCAGCTTCAGTATAAGTCACATTGTCGGACGAAATTTCTCCTTCCTCACTGTCATTAGCTACATTGCCGTCATGTTGACTTTGGACCAGACTCACTATTTCATGTTCGCTGTTTGCGCCAAACCAGCCCAGCCTGCCTCACTCAATATAGGCTACAGTCTTATACCGTAACGAGGGCTGGTCATTATGTTATGGATATATTTCGGCTAATCCGAACAAATTGAAATCCGACCAGGCTACAGCCCCAATTACACACATCAAAAAAAGTTTTGCATCACCTCGGTTCTAAGAGTTCCGGAACCGTTAAATACAAAGGGAATAGAGATCAACACAAACAACATTTCAGCTCGTTTTATTGCTCATGAGACCCACACATTGCATGTTGTACCATCATACAGCTAGACTTTCAGCATTTGTGGTCCAGATTGCAGTACACACCACTACCTCTAATACCCAGTAGCACGTCCTCTTGCATTGATGCATCCCTGTATTCGCCGTGGCATACTATCCACAAGTTCATCAAGACACTGTTGGTCCAAATTGTCCCACTCCTCAACGACAATTCGGCGTAAATCTCTCAGAGTGGTTGGTGGGTCAAGACGTCCATAAACAGCCCTTTTCAACATATCCCAGGCATGTTCGATAGGGTTCATGTCTGGCGAACATGCTGGCCACTGTAGTCGAGCGATGTCGTTATCTTGAAGGAACGCATTCACAAGATGTGCACGATGAGGTCGAGAATTGTCGTCCATGAAGACAAATGCCTCTCCAATATTCTGCCGATATGGTTGCACTATGGGTCGGAGGATGTCATTCAGGTATCGTAAAGCCGTTTCGGAGCCTTCCATGACCACCAGTGGCGTACGTCGGCCCCACATAATGCCACCCCAAAACATCAGGGAACCACCACCTTGCTGCACTCGCTGGACAGTGTGTCTAAGACGTTCAGCCTGACCAGGGTGCCTCCAAACACGTCTCCGACGATTGTCTGGTTGAAGGCATATGCGACACTCATCGGTGAAGAGAACGTGATGCCAATTCCGTGGGGTCCATTCAGCATGTTGTTGGGCCCATCTGTACCGCGCTGCATGGTGTCGGGGTTGCAAAGCTGGACCTCGCCATGGACGTCGGGAGTGAAGTTGCGCATCATGCAGCCTATTGCGCACAGTTTGAGTTGAAACACGACGTCCTGTGGCTGAACGAAACGCATTATTCAACATGGTGGCATTGCTGTCAGGGTTCCTCCGAGCGGCAATCCGTAAGTAGCGGTCATCCACTACAGTAGTAGCCCTTGGGCGGCCTGAGCGAGGCCTGTCATCGACAGTTCCTGTATCTCTGTACCTCCTCCATGTCCGAACAACATCGCTTTGGTTCACTCTGAGACGCCTGGAAACTTCCCTTGTTGAGAGCCCTTCTTGACACAAAGTAACAATGCGGATGCGATCGAACTGCGGTATTGACCTTCTAGGCATGGTAGAACTACAGACAACATGAGCAGCGTACCTTCGTCCTGGTGGAATGACTGGAACTGATCGGCTGTCGTACCCCCTCCGTCTAATAGGCCCTGCTCATGCATGGTTGTTTACATCTTTGAGCAGTTTTAGTGACATGTATGAACAGTCAAAGGGACTGTATCTTGGATACAATATACACAGTCAACGTCTATATGCCGGAGATCTGGGAGCCGAGGTGATGCAAAACTTTTTTTGATGTGTGTAGTTCGGATTTGAGGGGTTATACTGTATTTCACAAAAATATAACAAGAAGTTCCGTGAAGAACTATACAGCCTACTTTTCATGCCAATGATTATTCTACAGAATATGAACCTATCTAGAATAATGACGAAATTAAGTTGCTAATATCGAAATTTCCAATTAGTTCGAAATACTGTATACCTGGCATAATGTATCCTAATAGAGCACTAGAGTTGGCAGCCCTGATGACTGAATATATTCTTAGTTCCGTCTCTTAAGGTACTAAATACAAAATTTGGTTGAAGTCCAATGAATAGCATGGACGTTACATGCAGTTAAACATTGGATCTAACAGCGCGCGTTAAATCATGTTGGCAACAATGTCATGCATGTATTGGTCAGAAATAATCTGAAATAATCTGAAATAATATGATCTATTGTTGTGCCAATTTTGAATGAAATCCATTAGTTAGTATAGAAGTTACATGCATTTTAAAATTGGACCTATCAGCAGGCTTAGAATCATGTTGGCAGCACTGACGTATATTAGTTACTCCAAATTCGTCTAGAATGCCAGGTACTATACGTGTGCAAAGTTTAGAGCTATTGGCTTGCATACTTTCTGATATATTGATATTAGGGTAACAAAAATAGGGACAGCACATATTAACAGTTGGCAGCCCTGGTTGCTCCTTAGAATACGCATAGTCATATCTGTTATGGTACACATAGCACATACGAAATTTGGTTGAAATCCAAATGATAGTATGGAAGTTACATGTATTTAAAGTTGGACCTGTCAGCAGGCTTAGAATCATGTTGGTAGCACTGACGTATATAAGTTACTCCAAATTAATATAGAATGTCAGGTACTATACGTGTGCATAGTTTAAAGCTGTCGGCTTGCATACTTTCTGATATATTGGTATTTGGATAAAATAAATTAGGAGCATTTATTAACAGTTGGCAGCCCTGGTAGGTCTTAAGAATACGCTCAGTCATATCTGGTTATGTACACATACAACATACGAAATTTGGTTGAATTCCACTTGATAGTGTAGAAGTTATATGCATTTAAAAATTGGACCTATCAGGGGGCTTATAATCATTTTGGCAACACTGCCATGTATGGCCTCCTGGAAATTAAACTGAAATATTATGGTCTGTACGTGTGCCAATTTTGAAATAGCTCCCATTCATACTTTCCAAGATATCCAACATGTAGCTCAAATTTCAATTGCGATTTTTTAGCAGTTGGTAGCACTGACATCATTTTCAAATATGGCCGTGAGATATTCAGGTATAGATCTTTACTCCTACCAAATTTTGTTTCGATTGCTGCAGCCGTTTAGGAGTTGATAGGGGGACACACACACACAGCCAGACAGACAGACAGACAGAAGGACAGACAGACAGACAGACAGACAGACAGACAGACACACATTTGCCCGATCTCATAAGTCTACTTTTTCCTCATTTTTGCAAAATGTGAAAAGTAGGCTAAAAATTCCTACTTTCAAAACTTGTAATGAAAACACTATTCTCGTTCCTGCAACAGAATTTCAATTGAAGAATAGATCTCAGAGGAGTTTGTGCTCGCGAGCACCAGGTTTAGAACGCCCTTTTTTTTTTAAGGGAACAGACCATTAGTTTGTTTTCAAATTTCCCCCAGGGGCTCACGACTAGTGGGACGTGGGTTGGCGACCACGGGGCTCCAGCTGAGTTCGGCATTACTTCCACTTACTTGTGCCGGGCTCCTCTCTGTCATCTTCCCTATCGACCTCCCTTGGTCAACTCTTGTTCTTTTCCGACCCCAACGGTATTAGGGTATCCGAGGCCTTGGGAGTCTTTCACTTTTTTGCCTTTTTGGGCCCTTGTCTCGTCTTTTCTGATCCCTTATTTTTTGAGGGGTCAGACCTCTTGTGTTCCCTTCATATCTCCTGCCTTCTGCTCAAGGCCCTTAAGGAGGCAGGGTGTGTGTAGCCCCACCACTTCTGGTGCACCCTCGATAGTGCTACTCCCTCAAGGGCTCACGGCTGGTGAGTTCGGGAGTTGGCGACCCCGAGGGATTCCTGAGCTGGGTCTGGTGTTTCCCCCATTTTTCCATTGCCTCTGGGGCGGACCCTCTTCTAATTCCCTTTCGTCTCTGCCTTTCATGGCTCTCCATCCATCCTCATTCTTTGAGGGTTGAGGGTATTTCTTTTCCTCCTGTCCTTAATTTGCCTTATTTTCCTTTTGCTTTCCATTTCTTCTTCTAGTATATAAGATAAGCCGGCCCCGTGGTGTTGGGGTAGCGTGCCTGCCTCTCACCCGGAGGCCCCAGGTTCGATCCCCGGCTCCGTCAGGGATTTTAAAACTGACGTAAGGGTTAGAACGAGGTGCACTCAGCCTCGTGAGGACAATTGAGTAGCTATCTGACAGTGAGACAGCGCCCCGATCACGAATACCAAGATTAACGGCCGAAGGGACCCAACGCGCTGATCACGCGTCACCCCAATATCTGCAGGCCAAATGGCTGGGCGGCGGTCGCTTGGTCGGCTTAGCCCGTCATGGGCTGTATAGTGCCAGGGGTTGACTTTTTTTTGACTTTTTGAGTATATAAGTTAGTAGTTAGTTTTAGTTATAGTTTACATTTCATTATCATCTTCACGATCACCCAAACCATTAGGGGCCGATAACCTAGATGTTAAGCCCCTTAAAACAACAATTATCATCATCATCATTGTTTCAAATTAAGATTTTGAGCGTCTTATGACCGTGTGTTTGTTTTTTAACAAGGATAAGAAAGGAGACCCGCTGTTGGTCGAGACGATATAAGATAGTGTCCAAGTTGGGTCGAATGAAAGCAAGATAGAAATTGATGACTAAGAGTTTTAAACAAGAATTCCAAGATATTTTGAGAAGAATTAATTTGAATTTAATTAACAACTATATTAGCAGTGTTGGAAAATAATTCCATAGGAGAAACCCAAGAAGGAAATCCATAGGGAATCTCTGGAAGATAGAAAGCCGAAATCCAGACTATACGCTATGTTTATCATTTACACTAATCGGCCAGCATGGGGAGAACTAAGCAAACGTCTGGGAAATCCCACCTACCTGAACAGGGCAGATCATCCACATAAAGTTAAGGTCCGACCACAGCGTACAAATTATGGGAAATATTATTTCATCAATAGTGGTATTGATAATTGGAACTCATCACCTGCCTCAGTCTTAGAGCCTTTCCCCAAACATATTGATGTGTTTAAGAGAAGATTGAAGTTTTGCGTAAATACTACGATGTAATTACTATAGTTCCTAAATTGTAAATTGTGTATATTGTGTTTGATGTTAATGTTGGTAATTTTCTGTAATTGAACAATTTGCCACCGGGTAATTACCTCCATTTGCAAATGTAATAATAATAATTGTAATAATAATAATAATAATAATAATAATAATAATAATAATAATAATAATAATAATAATAACAGTCAAATAAAAGAGATGTTGTTTTTGGGTTACACAACTACGAGGTAAACTAATGATCATTAGTGATTCGTTCTTAGTTTAGATTTTAGTTTTTAAGTTTTCTTGTTTGTAATTTGAGTATTACCTCTTAAAGCTAATCTTGTAGGAAACAAAATCTTTCATTGATTTAAAGTAGGATTGATTACTGAAACGATGAGTCTTTTCCTACTCTTCCTATTTCGAGTTTTTTAAAATTTAGTGGCAGGTTTAGCTATTTTTAGCCTACTTTCGATTTTTGCAAAAAATGAAAGTAGACTTATGAGATCACTACAGGGCGAAAGAAAGTGCCTGTCTGTCTGTGTGTGTGTATGTGTGTGAGTCTGTGTGTGTGTGTGAGTGTGTGCTCTGAATGTCTTTCCCCCCCTATCAATTCGAACACGGTTAAACCGAATTGATCGAAATTTGGTACAGAGGTAGGACTGGCAAAGGGCACCTCAGTGTCATGTTTTATATTGCCGCCATCTTTACCAAAAGGTAATGGTGGCCACTCAAATGGTCAAAACGTAATAATGCATTATAACCAAACTAATAATCGGATCTTTACCAAATTTGGTAACAACGTTCCTTCATATGAGGCGCGTCTTGTGCCCAAACTACGAGGTCATCAACCGTACCATTTCGGAATGGCGGCCGTGTGAATTATGCAAACTTTATAATCCTTAACATGGGACCCACCAGTTCCGACTATCGAACCAAGAATCGTTTAATCTGTTTGAAACGACGTGGCCCGTTTGAAATTAAAAGTTTATATTTTAATATTATAGTCTAGAAGTGATTTTAAAAAGCTGAGTCGTTTTGGTTATTTGACAAGATGGCAGCTGATCTCTCGTTCTGACCTATATTTTATTAATTTCAGTATGTTGCATGCAATATAGGCTAGTGGTAACAAATATATGAACTTTCTATGAAATGAACTCGGTTTAAAATATACTCCAGTAAAGAAATCGTTTAGTCCAAGTCATGATTTGCTATAACGTGGTATATGTATTGGTTCCTAACGATCTATTACAGTGTGCACGATCGGCTGCGTGGTCAGCGCGTTAGTCTTTCACCAGGCTGGCCGTGGTTCAAATCCTATCAGAGTTGGACTTTTTTATATTTATTATTTCTTGAGTACTGAGACGTTATAAAATAAAGCATTATATGGTGCATTTTGAAATGGAAAATATATATTTAATTAAAACAACATTCACCACCTGAGTGACATCTAGGAGTAATTACTTGAACTATGTTATTGGTAACCATAGCCTTCTAGATAAGAGCTATGCTCTCTACCGGCCAGTTAGTGAACCCATGTCTACAGTATAATTGCGAAGGTTATTATTTTTGCCGATAGAGGGTACACATCCCCAAGATAAGGCGCGATTATCACGGCATCATCAAGCAGTACCGGTACACTGCCTACGTCACAGAAGGGTTTGGTTTACGCGCCATGGCCTGTCTTCCTCGTTAGTCGCGCGCGATTACAAATTAGCTGTGTAATAGTTATATTAAATATGTTTCTCCCAGTGATACGTTTAGAGCAACTAGTTGAAATTATTGTAAGTAGTCGGTGTTAATAAACTGAATACCTACGTTGTTTGGAGTGTTTACTGATGAAATTGCAAAATGCTGGGGTAAATTATTTGAACGCCACTCCTCAAATCCAGTGTGCCAATTTGCACTTCGAATTGGAAGAAATTAGGAGACAAAGAGTTATAACTATACCCATACATTTAGGAGAAAGTAGGCTATATGTTCTTTCCTGAACATCTTGTTTTCTATTCTCCACACGTAGTCTCTTCTTCTCCTTGCAGTTGTTCCTAAAGGGTGTGGGATTGTAAACACCCAGCTATGCTTATTTCCTCTCGAAATGAATCCAATTCTAAGTGCAGGGGGCAATAATAATAATACTAATAATAATCGACTGTCTAGCCTTCGCCGATGATCTGGCAATATTTTCTGATTCATTGGTGACAGCCACAGAACAGATAAATCAGCTTAGTGCACAAGCAGTGAAGGCCGGACTCCAGCTCTCCTTTGAGTAGACGGGGTTTATAATAAATATTGAAACGGCGCGGTGGCCAAACAACTTGTAGTGGAAGAAGTAAAAATCAATCGAGTGGTAAAGTTTAAATACTTTGGAGAAATGATAACTCCCAATGTATCAGAAAAAGAAGCCTTCATATCGCGCATGAGCAAAATGGAAGTGGCATACCATTTAACCTACCGGATCTACAATAAAATGTCAATATCCTTCAACGCAAAGCAAAAGCTAAATCTCTTGGCAAAGCCGGGAATCGAACCTGGGACCTATTTAGTCAAGAAGTAATAACACTACCCCTTACTTACAACGTCCATATTTGATTCATTGCAACCGGAATCCATCATGTGTTGTGGCCTTGTACTTTCCCTGCGGCTCGCAAGTCAATTTTTGATTACGTGCCCGACCTTCCCATAAGGAGAGTAAGCCGCATTGTGGAGAACCGCAGGTCACGAATGTACAACCTGCAATTTAAACATTCTTCTACGAATCTACCGTACAGCGCCGAAATCGATTATAAGAGTCGTTTAGAACGGGATGCTGGTCAATAATTGAAGCACTGGGATAGGTTGTGTTTCCTTAGGCGAATCACGGGAATCACTGTCTGAATTTAATCATGAATTATTAGGTGATAATGCTACGGTACGCAGACATTTTCAATTTCAAGCAGCAGAAACTTCCTCGAATGTAAATAAATTAGGACATTAAACTATTTCTCCCAAAAGTAATATTGGATGTTAAACACCACAGAGCTATACTGTGATATTCCGGTCGATCACCTCGTGGTGTAGTGGCTAGCATGCTTGACAGTCACCCCGGAGGTCCGAGTTCGGATCCCGGTTCAGCCAAGAAATTTAATTCTGGTTTGAGGGCTGAAATGAGGTACATTCAGCCTCGTGAGGCAAATCTGAGAAGAGTTGTGTTCGATTACCATTTCAACCATCCTGGAAGTGGCTTTCCGTGGTTTCCCACTTCTACTTTAGACCAGGGGTTCTCAAACCTTTTCTGTCGCGGCCCCCTTATAAAACATGAAATATCTATTGCACCCGTCCACTATTCTTCTTTCCTTTCTTAGCACGGAACACAAAATCTACAGTATTTGCTTCTGTCTAATTACTGCAACTACCAGTTTTACAGTAATAATAACACAATTTACTATTCTTGGAGTAAAAACAAAAGTTTGATGCTTTTCAATCGGTAGAAACGATTGTACCCCAATGAGATGGGTTATTCCCTAATCCAGAAAAAACAAGATGTTCAGTAAAGAACATATAGGCTACTCTCTCCTAAATGCATAGTCATTGTTTTAATTATTTGTCCTTTTCAAGGAGTATAATTGAATGTTGGTTTTAGTAGCTTGTTGAAATACAACGTGTTATACGGATATTAAACATGAATATGAGGTGCCCTTTGCTAGTGCTACCTCTGTAAAACAATTCATTCAATTCGGTTTCACATGGCCGCTATCTGCAAACTATTGGGCTGATGACCCTGTAGTTCAGTCAAAAGATGCTTCCCACATAATGGTATGTTGTTGAAAAATTAGGTAGAGGACAGATGATTAGGTTGGTCGTAATTTGGTTTAAGATTTTAACATTTGGGTGGCCGCCATTACGTTTCCGTCAAGATGGCGGCAATATAATATATGACACTGAGGTGCCCTTTGCTAGTGCTTACTTTGTAACAAATTTCGTTCAATTCGGTTTTACCATGTTTGAATTCATAGGGAGAACCTATTTGCACACATACATGGCCGCCATATGCAAACTATTGGACTGATGACCTTGTAGCTTGGTCAAAGAACGTTTCTCACATAAAGGCATGTTGTTGCAAAATCTGGTAGAGATCAGATGATTACGTTGGTCGTAATTTGATTTAAGCTTTGAACATTTGGGTGGCCGCCATTACGTTTCCGTCAAGATGGCGGTGATATAAAACATGACACTGAGGTGCCCTTTGCTAGTGCTTCCTTTGTACCAAATTTTGTACAATTCGGTTTCACCGTGTTTGTATTGATAGGGGGGGGGGGGCGACAATCAGAGTACACAGACTCACACACACACACACACACACACACACACACACACACACACACACACACACACACACACAGACACACACTTTTTCGCCCTGTGTTGATTTCATAAGTCTACTTTTATTTTGCCAAAATCTAAAGTAGGCTAATACATGAGATTAATAAATACACTTGGATTTAATTTATGAATCTCGTGTAATTTTTATCAGGATTAGGGAATAACCCATCTCATTTGGATACAATCGTGTTGACCGACTGAAATGCATTAACATTTTCCTTTACTAAGGCAACACTGAAAAATGGCTTCAAACACCATAATATTCTTGGAGCACTTCAGAGCTCAACAACTTTTTGTGAAAGAAAAGAAATTAGTGCATTTGTATTACTCCAAGGTGTTGAAAGTTAGCTATTTCTCCTTGCTTATAAAAAAAAACTGCTGCATGTGCAGTTATTGGAATGGCATAATGGCGTATCAGTTAATTGTAAATCGCACTAACCACTTTCACTGAACATGCACTAGAATTCACCTGTTCACTCACTGTCTTTGAACTGACTGCAAAGGCCTGGATGAATTCGAGTCTATGTCACAAATAGAAGCATCTATTCTTGTAAGGAAGTGAAGTTGATATTGTCAAGCGGTTTATTGACATTAGTGGTTGTTAGGTGTTCCGTAAGAAGATAGCCTATCGCTGCGTGTGGCGGGTGAAAGGGTATTAGAACGAAATAAAGGGAATGTCTACCTTTTCAATACATATATCAAACCTACACACAGGTATATGTTTCGAGGGTAGTTAACTCCCTCTTCCTCAGCCTGTACAATAAATATCATTTTATAACTGTATTCATGTCACATGTACTTTTAAAGGAAATCAATCTTTGATATTTATTGTACAGGCTGAGGAAGAGGGAGTTAACACCCCTCGAAACATGTACCTGTGAGTAGGTTTAATATATGTATTGAAAAGGCAGACATTCCCTTTATTTATTTCTAATATATAGTTAATCAATAAAACCTCAATTACTGGCATTATGGGTGAAAGAGTGCTGTGTGGGAAATGTTACTCTACTCCTTTTCTCAGATTTCCTGCTGGCCGGATCTACTGGTCAGTTCATGTGGAATAAGACAGCAAAGGTACGAGTTAATTAGTCTTGAATGGTCGTTGGAGCTTCCTGTCTTTGATAGGTTCAAGGATATGAGGATAGTAATAATTTGTTACAGAATATGAAATATACATATTTCAATCAGAGCCAACCCCCCCCCCCCCCCTTTATAACTCTCTGCGCTCCCCCCTTTTTGAGGACCTCTGCACTAGAGAAATACCGGAATGGTTCCTAACTTGTGACCAGGGCCGCGTCCTTCCCAATCCTCACTTGATTTACAAATACACACACTAATAGAGCCATCACACACCTTAAGTACACGGGGCTATATGGCTACGATGTCGCAAAGCTCCTAAAGAAATCAACAACAACGTCAACATCAACATGATATTCATTAAATTAATTGGACTTACTATTTGATTAGTTTAAATTTAATTTTAAAATATATAAATGATCGAATTATTTCAGGGTCACACAGTAAACTACCAATTCACACTTGGTGAAGAATCACAGTAATAATCATGTTCGCAAATATTCATTCATATTCATATGAGACTGCATTGCCTTTTAGCATCCATCTAGTCTGCAAGCCTCTGTTTTCGGATAAGTCGCCTCCATGTTCCCCTATTGCCAACTAGCATTGCGGCCTCCTGTACTTCTACACCTCTCATTTTGAAGTTGTTGAAAATATTGTATAAGTTACTCGTATTCACAACGACATGTCACAGGGAAAAGTACAGTAGAGTCAAACAAAATGGTAGAATTATTTTGATATGAATGTCTCTAGACATTTCTTTCAAAAAGTATGTCCCATTCCTTAATTAGAAGTTGCTATTAATACTTGAAATTTTGTCTCATGAGGTTGAGTGTATTCCGTTCCATGCCTCACACCAGAACTAACATTTCTTGGCAGTGCCGGGAATCGAACCTGCACCTCCAGGTGCGACAGCCAAGAATGCCAACCACTACAGTACACCTCGAGATGGCCTACAGTATATATATATATACATGTATTATTTATTTACTCGATTTATTTATTCATCCGGGGCTGATGACCATTATGCCCAAAACCCTAAATGAAATAACTACAACATCAAGAAAAAAGGAAATTGATAAATTTGACCGCGATCCTAACTGGACATCTCTCAAGGGTTGAATGTTGCCTAAGGGATGTAGAACAGTTTGAGGCCTCCTGTAAAGTCTGCATTTAACAATAAATAACAGCATGGTGAATTGAAGAAATCCATTACATTTACATAATGACAGGATGTTCTTCTTGCGAACGTAATGACAAGGAACAGTAGTTATTTCCATTCCCAGACTAGTATTTACAATGTCAGCACGCACAGTACTTGATTTAATAAACATTGCACCTTATACGGCGCTCTTCTTGGAGGATGGTTCATTTCTTATCTATCCTCACAGGAAACGGTACTTTGCTCTGAAAGGCGTGTGCAGACCAGTTCATTTGGAGGGTGCCTGTAGGCGATTACATTATGCCACTAGTCTTGACCGCAACCGAACTAGTACTCAATCTAGGTTCCCAGGTGTCATTGCGCTTGTTTGACACACAAATCCCTCCCTATATTATTCTGCTAAGGTCCCATTCCAGTTTTGTACCGAAAATAAGGTCCCATTAACACCAACCTACACATATGGGGTACCTACAGGTTCAGCATAACCCAATGCGTAAGCGAAACGCACTCACTTACTCTTTAAATGCCTCACAATTAAATAAATACCTTAAAACATGTATATTTACAATGAAATAATGAATGAATGCAACACGGTATCCATGGTAACAGAATCTCACAGGTCCATCTATTTCTGTAAGACGCAATTCAATTCCAATTATTACATTACTGTGAAAGTTTCCAGACGGTAATAAGGTTATCACTGAACCAAATTAAGCTGTAAAATTCATCAATACATACAGTATAATGCGCTTAAGGGGGTCAAGGGGCACTCTAGAATTTTTTCACGCAATTTTCACGTGTGAGTGTGGTACGAAAGGTCTTTTTCACCCGACTATAAAGGATCTCCAAAAACACATTTAAAGGCCCTTAAATTAACAGTGTCTGTGATATTCCCAGAAAACTAACTTCGCTCTGATATACCTATGAAGAAATGACAAACCCCTAACCACGGCACCAGTAGCTGAATTGATAAAGTCTGATCATTCATACCAAGGATAAATCAGTCATAGCATTCATGATTGAGATTTTGCTAAGTGTACTCTTTACAACTAGAATATTCGCGGGCGAAGCCGCGACGGGTAAAGGTAGTATTTCAAATTAAGGGAAAGGCGAGGTGAGCGACAGAAGAGTGCAGCTTCCTATATTTGACCGAGTGTATCACGAAGTATATGTCTACTCCTTATTGCGGTTTCCAACGGGCTCGGGGATGAGATGCGATGAAATTCTATGTGGCGGGTGGTTTTTACGGCCGGATTCCCTTCCTGACGCCAACCTCATGAGGGGAGTTAATGAGAGATGAAATTAATGAAGAAGAATGAAACTGGCCAAGGATGAGGAAGAAAGTGGCCGTGGGCCTATAAGATGGTACCGTCTAAGCATTTGCCTGGAGTTGAAAATGGGGAAACCATGGAAAACAATTTCAAGGACGGCCGATGGTGAGGCTCAAACCCACGTCTACCGAGTCCACAGAGAGCTTGGCCCAATGGACTACCACTGCGCTTTAGCGAGCATAGCTACCGCTATCGGTCGTATATCACGAAGTATTTTAGATATTTCCTCAAAACATTCCTGAAATGTAAACGATACTTTTGCAATTATATGTAGAGGTTTTCAGTGTGCTGTAGCTAGTGGTTGTAAAAAAAACAGCAATTTTCATAGAAAGACTTAAATGTTCTTTAAAATAATAATTATAATCTTCGTGTACCATTTTGTTAAAACCTATTGGGTCAATCTAGAAGAAGCTTTGCATGGTGCTTTGAAGGTATATTTTGTATGGTTGGTGGTTGGTTGGTTCCTCAGTTTAGGGGCTGCGATAACGCGGTCATGTACCCACGTGTACTTTGGGTGTATGTAGAATCTGTCTGATAACTGGCGTTAATTGTGATGGCTGTATTAGTGCGTATTTTCTGTGTTTCAGGTAAGGACTACAGATGATCAATTTCAAGTAGTTCCTACTTTTGCTACCAAATGCTACCGTCAACGACACCTAGCCGCGAACTTGGCTACTATATGATATTTCAACCGGCACCAGGCGGTGAATGTTGGAACTTAATGAGCGTTAATCAAATATCCCTACAAATTTAGCTTCACACAATTGTAGTTAGTGGAAGGTTCTTTTAAATGCCATAAATCTATGACAAGGGCCCGCCGGAATTGCTTCCCCTCCGAGGGAAGGCATACTGAATTGATTTTTAACGCTCTTAAAATCCGACGACTTCGGCCGGGTTTGAACCCGCGATCTTGGGCATAGTAGCTCAGCATGCTACCAACTACGCCACCGAAGCCACCTATGTTTTGTATGTGTGGTTGTAAAGTTATTTTTAAAAACCTTACTGACAATAATATTTTTAATACAATTAAATTATGATCCAGAAAAATATTGTTTCAATTTTTATCATAATAGGTCATGAGTATTTCTTTCAGGTTAAGCCATTAAAATACTAATGTAATTGGGCAAAATTTGTGTTGACCAACTGAAAAGCTTTCTATAATAGAACTGGCTTCGAATACTTCTATTACTTGAAAATGGAACCATGTTTTGGTAGCATTTTATTATTTACTAGCATTACCCGTCGCGGCTTCGCCCGCGAATATTCTAGTCGTAAAGAGTACACTTAGCAAAATCTCAATCATGAATGCTATGACTGATTTATCCTTGGTATGGATAATCAGACTTTATCAATTCAGCTACTGGTGCAGTGGTTAGGGGTTTGTCAGTCCTTCATAGGTATTGAACCCTTTACCCTATGTTGGTTAAATGATTCTACTTTTTATTTCTTCAATTAATAAATATTTCAACCAGCATCATGAAAGTAGCCAGACAGCGATGAGGAAATTTCAAGCATTTGTTGGAGACAGTAGGGACATACCTGCATCAGTTTAACAAAATGCTAAATACTTGAGCTATGAAAAGAAATAGCATAGCTATGTATCACAAGGGCAGGTGTGGCTACCTCAATTTTAGAAGCGACGCGCGGTGAGACATGGTTCTGGTATGTTCATTGTGTTATTCGCGCCTAGAAGAAATATGATGCAGTAACGTGAATGGCTGATGAAGAAAATAGACACTCCCAAGACGCCAAGATCTACTAGAAACCGCAAAATTACAGAAAATGGAGAACCAATGAGAAGAGAAAGCCTACTTGCGCGCCAACTCCGGCTGGGGTACGCGGTGGCTAGCATTCACGCGGGAAATCGCCTAGACAAAATCTCTACGATCGATTCTAGGATTAATGGGCATATTCTTGACCTGTGCAATATTACGAGTTCAGTGATATTTATTTCATTCCTGTACCACATTTATTTCGAGAAATTTTTACATAAAATCCCCCTCCATCTAGACCCAAGGGCCAGTTCATTTATAAGTGTGTCGAAGAGCCAAGACATTATTATTATTCTGTTCGTCTGAGGACGTAGACTTTTATTCCGTGTGTCGAGGACACAAGACTTTTATTTGGTGCGTCTACGGACGTAGACTTTGATTCTGTTCGTCTGAAGAGATAGACTTTTATTCTGTGTGTCGAGGACACAAGAGATAGACTTGTATTTTTGTGTGTCGAGGACACAAGATATTCATTGTAAAGTGTTAAATTCAGTGATAGATAGTCATAGTACTATAGTTATAGGGGCAGTAGCGTCGATAATTCGCCAACGAACAGTGACAGGGAATTTAGTACCTGAACAAGCGAATTTAGTAGTCAGACATAAAGTGTATAATAACCTAATTTTTGTATCAGCGCAAGGATGACATCGATGAATGCAGAGGAAGTTTGGAATTCTCAACACTCCGTCCAGATGGCTGATATGAGATAAAGAACCATCCAGTTGGGGAATGGCGTCTGATGTTCTTTGACGGGTGACTACAAAAGAGATGAGTACAAAATAATATTTTATTATTTGTTAAATTAACTTATGGTTTATGGGACATATTTTTTGTAAATACTTTGCTTGTGTGATTAATGTAGTATATTTAGTTTTGATCTGACACACTTTTGTTTGGAAGCAGCTCGCACAATTGTAGTTGATGGAAGGTTCTTTTCTTTGTGTTGTGTTAACTAACATAGCTATGTGAACGGCCGTGTTCGCCTATGTTACGAAATGCGATTAAAAACGTCTCTCGGAGATATGTCGTGTTTCAGAAGTAGGACTGAACTAATATAATTATATAGTAGATTGGAGGGTAATTAAAATGTTGTTGAGATTTATTATTGATCAGATTCAGTGTGATTATTGCCTTTGGAGCAATGTAATTTGTGACGAAGAGTATTCAGCTCTATCGTAAGTTTTAAATATTGTGTTAAATGTTTGCGAGCTCTAATTCAGCAGACCCGTGTGAAAGGCGTTATGTCAGTCCCAGATGTGTGTATTGTGAGTATATTTTTGTGGTATTACAAGCGGGAATTTCAGCAGAGACTGATTTCTGTCAGCTTGGTACCAGATTCATATTGTATCCTTGCGAGGACAATTATGGATATGTGATTATTGTCTGACCATATGTTGAGTTGGAGGAGATGTTAGTTGCTGTTGATTCCTTGAGATAACAGTCCAGCTGGTCGGCTATTTATATACACTGGAAGGGGGACATGACAGGTATTGAGGAAAGGGTGAGTTGTGGTCACAAGGGCTGGCTGAGTTTCGCAAGCAAGCTCATTAGTGGAGTGCACGTCTGGCTCCCAATTACTTGAAAATAAATATAAATGTGAGAAACTGATCAATGGTAAAATTGTTTAAATAAATGGGAGTTGCCTACGAAACACGATAATCTTCGAAGCGTTTCCTTAACATGCAATTTTGTTAATATAAAGTAATCTTAACCACTCAGGTTGTTTGTTGTTGTTGGTTTATTCCATGTTTATTTTCCATGTCAGTGACCCGTGAGTCACGTGCGGCGCTGTGTTTCCTTGTTGTTGAGTATCTGGCCATTGTGGCAGCTCATTTGGTTAAGTGTGTCACCACACTAAAAGGATCTCAGAGAGATGCCTGTAAATAGTAGAGTTGTAATATGTGTGTCAGAGTTAGATTTAAGGATTTTTATTAATGTTATGCCCATATCCATAAACGTTGATTTACGAGATGATTGTTCGTGAGCACCGTGGCTGTTAACCCGTTGTGAACGAACGATCATCCAAGTACTCATTTCTCGTAGATAGTCATCACGCGAACATAAATTCATATGCAAGGTAGTGGAACTTGGATCCACATTTTATTAGAAAAGGGGAGATCCATCTGACTCCTCAAAGTGATAAATATTCCTGTCAGGGGAAAATTCAGGGAGGATTTTGTTTATTTTTTGTTTGTTTTATTCTTTTATGCACAAATTAGTTATTAAATCTTGTTATTATCTTACGTTGTGTCTCCTTTCTTTCTTAATTATAGTTTTTATCCTATAACCCTTGCCTCAGAAAAGCACGTAGTTTGGCGGACGTAAACACCACACTATGAACTGAACGCGACCCCTTGATCAAGATTCTTGCATAAAACACTGCTATTCTGAAGGGTTCATAGGTGAAAACTGGCGCGGCCAACGGTGGGGCTATTCACTGTGGTGTAACGGGGAGATTACACATGTCAATAGTGGCGTATTTGAGTAAAACTGGCATGCCGCAAGTGCAGGCAGATATGACAGTATTTAATCACCGGGAAGTGATATTTTATTAAAAGTAGTTGAGGCGAAGTGGATACCGCCAAATGTGTGAAAGATAAATTAAAATCAGGAGTTTGCAAAGTAAAATACGGTTCACGTTGTTGTCTTTTAAATTAAAGTAAAATTAAGATGTGATACCGGGCGCCCAATGATAAAGTTAAAACTAGATTTGTTTAGAAAGTCAAACTCATGGAAATATTAGGAGGCTGTAGCCTAAAATGACAATTAATACTTTGTTAATTAGTCAGTGTTAATATCAGATCAGGATAACTGTTTAATGACTAAATATGTGCTTGGGTTTAAAATTAAATTGAGTAAAACTAGAACTACTCAGAGATGCAATCGACTAATGGGGTTAAAAGTAAAAATAAATGAACTGAGTAGGATAAAGAAATTAAATGTGCATTGGATTTATGTGCGTGTCAAAGGGCATTGGCGTATGCCATTTCCCATATGTCTCATATAAATTGTAAAACATGGCAACGGTGGCGCAGATCCAGGAGATCATTGAGAGTGCAGCGAGGAGAACGCAGGAATTGTTGGATACTAAATTAGCGGAACAAAGTGAATCGCTAAATACAAAATTATCTGAACAAATAAACACTAGTATGTTAGAACAAAGTGAAGCGTTGAATACAAAATTATCTGAACAAATAAACACTAGTATGTTAGAGCAAAGTGAAGCGTTGAATACAAAATTATCTGAACAAATAAACACTAGTATGTTAGAGCAAAGTGAATCGCTAAATACGAAAATGTCAGAACAAAGTGAATCGCTAAATACTAAACTGTTAGAACAAAGTGAATCATTGCGGACACAGTTAAATAACAGTAGAATTGAACAAAATGAATATCAGGCGGAACAAGCTAGGTTATTAAAGAGTGAAATTAATGACACTATCAATTCACAGTTAGAGGCGCAAAATAATAAAAACACGAACCAATTAGCTTCGTTAACCGCAGAGATGAAAGATCACACAAACCAACAGATGGTATTACTGGCCCTTGATGAAAGCAAAAATAATGAGAAACAATTAGAGCAGATTAAAAAAATGGAAAGTATTTTTGATAAAAAACTTAGCATTCTCGATGAAACGGTGTTAGCTAAATTAGAGCAGATTGAAATAGCATGCACAATGAATACAAGCGAGGTCAAAATAGCTCAGGATAAGTTGGAAGGACGATTCAAGGAGATGGAGAAAAGCGGCAGGGTCATTCAACGACAAATATCAGCAGTAGATGAGAATATATCAGGCATAATTAAAGATATGGACCGTCTCGAGATAAAATCAGCGGAACAGTGGAAAAGCCTAGAAACGGAACAAGAACAATTTAAGAGTACATTAGACGAAAGGCTAAGCCAGATAGAAAATAATCAGGATGAAAATAAGAGCCAGATTGAAGAAAAAATAAGCACGATTAAAGAACAGATCAGGAAAGATTGGAAGAAACTGAATATTGATTCCAAAGAGGAAAGATCCACCATTCTTAAAACAGTAGGCGAAAACCACACGCGTATTCAAGCTTTGGAGCAAGAGGTAAAAAATAAACTTAAAGAGCAGACAGACAGGATCATTAAAGCCGAACTCCGCTCATTAGAACAATCATCTATATTTAAAACGGGAGCATTGAAAGACAAGCAGGATGACTCACATAGTCCCCAACCCAGCATAGCAGGAAGTCAGACTCAAGCAGAGAGCCCATTAACAACAAACACGGAAGGATTTCGCAAGAACGTAGATAGGAGCTCAACACCACAGGACGGTCATCAGCCCACACAACTTATTCAAGTAATTCGCTCAAATGACTACAAGCCGCAGAAATACACCGAAAATTCAGGGGTAACACCTAAGGCCTTTATCAAAGAGATTGAAGACCATTTCAATGACACTGGGGTACCTGAAGCACGTAGATTGAGAATGATGGAGAGATTTTTATCAGGAAATGTTCTCACCTGGTTTTTAAGTTTCAAATATACATTTGGAACCATGTCAGACTTTAATTTAGCGTTTCTGCGCAAATACTGGTCTCCCGCCATACAACAGAGTTTAAGGATGGAGCTTTACTCTAGAAAATATCAAACTACCCAGCAGACAAAATACTCAGATTTCTTTAACATGCAAATCTCCTCTAGTCTATAAAGGGAGCGCGCGCCCGGGAGGTCTCGTCAGTTGGTTTACTTCGGCGGAGAGGACAGGGACACCACAGCAGCTACTCGTTTTACACTTCAATCATGTGTCGTACGACGCATCGTCGGCGGAAGGGGGCGATGGCGGAGCTCGCCTCCAGAGTTGGGATGGAGCGGTCCACCACGCCTCCCAAATCCTACGACCGGTTTCCGCTGGCGAACCACCTCCAAGATACCCTACAACAGTTTTGGAGACAGTATGTCCCGTCATCCGACGAAGACGAACCTCATCAAGCACCTGCACTCCCAGTGAATATTGTTCCACAACATATTCAAGACCTGAACTGGTTCCATTGGGGCAGTGGTCCCATTAAACGAAGCAGATTTGGTGATGACAATAGCAAGGCAAATGCCAGTTAATGTACAGCAAGTACTAGTCGCAGCAAACGTTAGTACGGCCCTACATGCAGAGCAGATATTACGGCAAATAGATGAGACCACATCTCATAGTCATTTTAGAGGAGGAAGGCAACTGGAATTAGTCAACACCACAGAGGTCGTAAAAACAAAACAAGGAAATACTAAAACGCAGGATACTAATACAAGCACCTCCACACCTAGGCGAAACCAGGAAGAAGGGGAAAACAGACCATATCAGCGTAACGAAAATCACTACAACAATAGATACCAGGGTAACAATAGATACCAACAGAGAGGATATCAACAATGGCGTGATAATCGAAGGAATGACAGGCCTTATGGAAGATACGGTGATTACAATGCCAATCAACGATGGAAAGGAAGGAGAGATCAAAATCAAGGAGATCAACGTAACTATCGAGATGACTGGGATGATAGGCACGCTCAATCACAAAATTACTTAGAGGAGTTACACGCTAATCAAGGTGGAGAGCTAGGAAGATGGGAAAAGGCCATTGGGAACAGAAAGAACCCAGATACACATACTGAGGAAGCTGGAAGTCTACTGAGACAAGAGGAATATCAAGGACATGAGCGACAGAAGGATGATGGGAGTCGAAATGGAGCTAAAAAAAAAGTTAATTTTGGATCAAGGAGACAGTCTCCAGACACAACAGTCGGAAGTTGAAGATGGATGGATAGTAGCGAACATACAAGAATGGATTGCTTTACCAGAAGACTGCCTGGAGGAGACGGTGAAACCACGGAACGATGAAATTAGGCAATTACCCATTATTTACGCAAGGATTGGTGGAATTAATATAAGATGTTTATTGGATACGGGGTCACAGATCAGTCTAGTATCGAAGGCCTTGGTTCGAGAGTTGGGACGGACTCAGAATATTCCTGTAATTCCGGTACCACAGCTCAAAGTGAGGGGTGTTATTCCTGAACGCACCGTTACTTGTAAACGTCAGGCATACTTAGAGCTGAACATATTGGAACACACTTTTGGGCAAACATTCATTATCATGGCAAAGATGAATTTCAATATAATTCTTGGTGCAAATTTCATTTGTGACTATCAAGCAGTGATAGATTTACACAAGAATACAGTCAGTTTTAGAGAATATGACCAGCTGAAAAACGTGGGATTGCATATGGATGAAATCACTACCGGAAGAGATGTAAATTCGTGGGCATTGGAAGCAATATCAGAAGAGACGGAAGAGGAGGTACGAAAGGTGGAAGATAACATCGTAGAAGGGGCTGTTGTGGAACTAGATGAGGAGATTGAATCCCAGGAGATATGGTCTTTATTAACAGAAGGAGATGACAGTGATGCACAATTTGAAGAGTTACTACAGGAGCGGCTCAATGACATTCAACTTGGGGGTGAACACAGAAAACAGTTGGAAGAGATTTTAAGGAAGCACAAAACAGTATTTGATACAGTACCTGAGAAAATATTAAATTTCAAGTACTCTATGCAAGTCGAGGACTGGTCACCTTTCAAAAGCAGATTGTACCCAATTCCTGAAAAGTATCGTGGTCAAGTTAAAATCATTATAGATGAGATGTTAGAAGCTGGAGTGATAAGGAAGACACCTACACCTTATCTAAATGCGATTTTGGCAGTCACAAAACCAAATGGTTCTATTAGACTTTGTTTAGATGCCAGAAACCTCAACATGAGACTCATTTTTCCTGAGTATGACAGAGCGCCAATTATCAGAGACGTATTAAAAGGCTTTAAAAACAAGAGCATTTATTCATCAGTCGACCTGACGAGCTCGTTCCACCATCTTGAATTGGATGAGAAGTCACAGCTTCTAACTGGCTTCTTATTCGATAACCAGACATTTTGTTTCGTCAGAATGCCTTTTGGAGTCAAAACAGCGGGCTGTGCTTTAATCCGAGCACTGGACCGGAACCTAACCGAGGAAGTAAAGGAGATGACGGTGCGATACATTGACGACATTCTGTTGGCATCCGACAACATTGAAACTCACATGGAAAATTTAGATAAAGTATTGGGCAACTTGAATGCATCGAATTTCAAAGTAAACCTGAAGAAATCGCATTTCTTCAAGAGCGAGATCTTATATTTGGGTCACGTCATTGACAAGGAGGGAGTGAAGCCAAACCCAGCTAAGATTGAAGCAATAAAGAATTTCCCTACACCAACGAGAGTCAAGCACATTCGGGCTTTCTTAGGCGTAACGGGATTCTTTAAAGAGAACTGTCCAGGTTATACGGAGACTGTAGCTCCAATGCAAGAAATGTTAAAGAAAAATAACAAATGGTCATGGAACGCGGAATGTGAGCAGGCGTTCCAAGCAACAAAACAGCTATTAGAAAACTGCATTAAATTAGGATATCCAGATTTCAAGCACAAATTTATAATCCAAGCGGATGCTTCACTAATTGGGATAGGTGCTATGCTCTACCAAGAGGATCCAGCTAACCTGCAGCACAAAACATATTTGGCATTTGTCAGCCGAAAATTGCGTAAGCACGAGCGCAATTATACTGTAACCGAGCTAGAATTGTTGGCCATCCTTCATGCGCTCCAACAATGGAAACGAATAATCTATGGTTACCCTATTGTTGTCAGAACTGACCACAAGGCACTAACATTCTTGTTTAAGTTGTCAATGGCAAGCGAACGTGTGACACTTTGGTCTATATACATTCAGCAGTTCAGCATTGAAATTGAACATTGTCCAGGGAAGATGAACGTGATACCGGATGCACTCAGCAGGAACCCAGAGCCTGATAATGAAGAAACAGCGATGGTACAACACTTGGAGTTAACACCGAAGGACCGGGAATTCTTGGAGGAGTTACGTGAGATACAGCGAGAACAGGAAGCGGAACCATGGATGATGCTATTAATTAAATACTTCAGGAACACCTGCATTTCGAGAAGCGAAAGCCAAAGAAGGAAGATATGTTAATGTCAACAATTTGCTGCACAAATGGGTAGATAATGACCACACCAAGTTACGCATATTAGTACCTGCATCGTTACAACGAGGATTGACATGGCATACGCACGAAAGTTACGGTCACGTGGGCTTAGACAAGTGCGAAGCAACAATAGGAGAGACATTTACATGGCCACGTATGAGAACAACTATATGTGACGTCATTACAACTTGTGACCCGTGTCAGAGAACAAAGCCAAATAATTATTTACTGAGGCAATATCCTAGACCATTGCTACCTCAGAAACCATGTGAGCTGCTGGCGGTCGACTGTCTTGGTCCAATTCCGAAGGGAAGGAGAGGTTGCCGTCATTTGCTAGTGTGCATTGATGTATTTTCTAAGTTTGTAGTACTATTCCCTATTCAGAAAACAACATCGAAGCAGGTACTCAGTCGCATTCGAAATAGAGTTATTCCAACCCTTGGAAAACCAGAGTTTATATTATCAGATCACGGCAGTTATTTCACAAGCGCCGAATTCAAGAAAGGAATGGAAGACATGGGTATAAAACATGTTTTAAGCAGTATCCGACATGCCCAAGCTAATCCAAGCGAGAGAGTAATTAAATGTGTAACTGCATACTTGAAAATCTTCATTCCGAACGAACACCACAAATGGGCCGATAAAATTAAGGACGTAGAGACATGCATGAATTCTACCAGGCACGAGTCAACAGGACAAATCCCTATGGTCCTACACAAGAACGAGTATCCAGTAAGAACGTGGAAAAGCATCATTAACTGTCCACAAGATCCCATGATTGCACCAGACCTGCGAATTGAAAGAACGAGAGCATGCATGAGAAAACAAGCAGACCGCAGATTTCGGCGAGTAAGAAATAAGAGGTTCCACGGTGATCTTGAAGTCAACCAGCTCGTTTTGGTAAAACGACCTGCTACATCGGACCCAGAAAAGAAAATCTTTAGTAAATTCTGCGAGAAATTCATAGGACCCTATTCTATCGTAAGAAACCTTGGAAATAATGCTTACAGAGTGAAAGAATTGAGCACAGGAACAATGTCAGTTTACAACGCTGCCAACCTAAAAAAATATCGTCGAAGTGAACCATGGTAGCGCCGAAATAATGACGCTGTTTGAATATACGGACGTCCTACTATCAACAAAGTCAACGGGGAGCAGTTGAGTACGGCACGTGATGAAGGAGGAAGTAGAGCTGTTGTTGACAAATATTAACGAGGCTAGCAAGGTGTTGCCGTAGGCATCAGAGCGTCACGCAAGAGTGGAAGGGGAAGAGACAAGCAGGATATGAAAACGAGTAAATGCCATTGAAGACAGGAGCGACTAGACCAAGTAAGAAAAAGGGGTGATTCTTGAAATAAAACAAATTGGCCTACGGAAGTATTGTAAAATTGTCGACTTTATTCCTAAGTTCGAAATTTTGTGAGTGGGAGAGTTGTGAACCCTTTACCCTATGTTGGTTAAATGATTCTACTTTTTATTTCTTCAATTAATAAATATTTCAACCAGCATCATGAAAGTAGCCAGACAGCGATGAGGAAATTTCAAGCATTTGTTGGAGACAGTAGGGACATACCTGCATCAGTTTAACAAAAGGCTAAATACTTGAGCTATGAAAAGAAATAGCATAGCTATGTATCACAAGGGCAGGTGTGGCTACCTCAATTTTAGAAGCGACGCGCGGTGAGACATGGTTCTGGTATGTTCATTGTGTTATTCGCGCCTAGAAGAAATATGATGCAGTAACGTGAATGGCTGATGAAGAAAATAGACACTCCCAAGACGCCAAGATCTACTAGAAACCACCAAATTACAGAAAATGGAGAACCAATGAGAAGAGAATGCCTACTTGCGCGCCAACTCCGGCTGGGGTACGCGGCGGCTAGCATTCACGCGGGAAATCGCCTAGACAAAATCTCTACGATCGATTCTAGGATTAATGGGCATATTCTTGACCTGTGCAATATTACGAGTTCAGTGATATTTATTTCATTCCTGTACCACATTTATTTCGAGAAATTTTTACATAAAATCCCCCTCCATCTAGACCCAAGGGCCAGTTCATTTATAAGTGTGTCGAAGAGCCAAGACATTATTATTATTCTGTTCGTCTGAGGACGTAGACTTTTATTCCGTGTGTCGAGGACACAAGACTTTTATTTGGTGCGTCTACGGACGTAGACTTTGATTCTGTTCGTCTGAAGAGATAGACTTTTATTCTGTGTGTCGAGGACACAAGAGATAGACTTGTATTTTTGTGTGTCGAGGACACAAGATATTCATTGTAAAGTGTTAAATTCAGTGATAGTCATAGTACTATAGTTATAGGGGCAGTAGCGTCGATAATTCGCCAACGAACAGTGACAGGGAATTTAGTACCTGAACAAGCGAATTTAGTAGTCAGACATAAAGTGTATAATAACCTAATTTTTGTATCAGCGCAAGGATGACATCGATGAATGCAGAGGAAGTTTGGAATTCTCAACACTCCGTCCAGATGGCTGATATGAGATAAAGAACCATCCAGTTGGGGAATGGCGTCTGATGTTCTTTGACGGGTGACTACAAAAGAGATGAGTACAAAATAATATTTTATTATTTGTTAAATTAACTTATGGTTTATGGGACATATTTTTTGTAAATACTTTGCTTGTGTGATTAATGTAGTATATTTAGTTTTGATCTGACACACTTTTGTTTGGAAGCAGCTCGCACAATTGTAGTTGATGGAAGGTTCTTTTCTTTGTGTTGTGTTAACTAACGTAGCTATGTGAACGGCCGTGTTCGCCTATGTTACGAAATGCGGTTAAAAACGTCTCTCGGAGATATGTCGTGTTTCAGAAGTAGGACTGAAGTAATATAATTATATAGTAGATTGGAGGGTAATTAAAATTTTGTTGAGATTTATTATTGATCAGATTCAGTGTGATTATTGCCTTTGGAGCAATGTAATTTGTGACGAAGAGTATTCAGCTCTATCGTAAGTTTTAAATATTGTGTTAAATGTTTGCGAGCTCTAATTCAGCAGACCCGTGTGAAAGGCGTTATGTCAGTCCCAGATGTGTGTATTGTGAGTATATTTTTGTGGTATTACAAGCGGGAATTTCAGCAGAGACTGATTTCTGTCAGCTTGGTACCAGATTCATATTGTATCCTTGCGAGGACAATTATGGATATGTGATTATTGTCTGACCATATGTTGAGTTGGAGGAGATGTTAGTTGCTGTTGATTCCTTGAGATAACAGTCCAGCTGGTCGGCTATTTATATACACTGGAAGGGGGACATGACAGGTATTGAGGAAAGGGTGAGTTGTGGTCACAAGGGCTGGCTGAGTTTCGCAAGCAAGCTCATTAGTGGAGTGCACGTCTGGCTCCCAATTACTTGAAAATAAATATAAATGTGAGAAACTGATCAATGGTAAAATTGTTTAAATAAATGGGAGTTGCCTACGAAACACGATAATCTTCGAAGCGTTTCCTTAACATGCAATTTTGTTAATATAAAGTAATCTTAACCACTCAGGTTGTTTGTTGTTGTTGGTTTATTCCATGTTTATTTTCCATGTCAGTGACCCGTGAGTCACGTGCGGCGCTGTGTTTCCTTGTTGTTGAGTATCTGGCCATTGTGGCAGCTCATTTGGTTAAGTGTGTCACCACACTAAAAGGATCTCAGAGAGATGCCTGTAAATAGTAGAGTTGTAATATGTGTGTCAGAGTTAGATTTAAGGATTTTTATTAATGATATGCCCATATCCATAAACGTTGATTTACGAGATGATTGTTCGTGAGCACCGTGGCTGTTAACCCGTTGTGAACGAACGATCATCCAAGTACTCATTTCTCGTAGATAGTCATCACGCGAACATAAATTCATATGCAAGGTAGTGGAACTTGGATCCACATTTTATTAGAAAAGGGGAGATCCATCTGACTCCTCAAAGTGATAAATATTCCTGTCAGGGGAAAATTCAGGGAGGATTTTGTTTATTTTTTGTTTGTTTTATTCTTTTATGCACAAATTAGTTATTAAATCTTGTTATTATCTTACGTTTTGTCTCCTTTCTTTCTTAATTATAGTTTTTATCCTATAACCCTTGCCTCAGAAAAGCACGTAGTTTGGCGGACGTAAACACCACACTATGAACTGAACGCGACCCCTTGATCAAGATTCTTGCATAAAACACTGCTATTCTGAAGGGTTCAGTATATCAGAGCGAAGTTAGTTTTCTGGGAATATCACAGACACTGTTAATTTAAGGGCCTTTAAATGTGTTTTTGGAGACCCTTTATAGTCGGGTGAAAAATACCTTTCGTACCACATTCACACGTGAAAATTGCGTGAAAAAATTGTAGAGTGTCCCTTGTCCCCCTTAAGCGCATTACACTGTATGTATTGATGAATTTTACAGCTTAATTTGGTTCAGTGACAACCTTATCACCGTCTGGAAACTTTCACTATAATGTAATAATTGGAATTGAATTGCGTCTTACAGAAATAGATGGACCTGTGAGATTCTGTTACCATGGTTACCGTGTTGCATTCCTTCATTATTTCATTGCAAATATAGGCTACATGTTTTAAGGTATTTATTTAATTGTGAGGCATTTAAAGAGTGAGTGAGTGCGTTTCGCTTACGCATTGGGTTATGCTGAACCTGTAGGTACCCCATACCCCATAGGTTGGTGTTAATGGGACCTTATTTTCGGTACAAAACTGTCCTGTCCTGTTTCCAGTGTACAGTAACATCAGAGGTTGGATTTACAGAGCCTTGCGGGACGTGTCTCACCGCAGTGGTTGGCACTAGCATGCACCAGTTTCGTGTTGACGTTCACCGGATCTGTCTCCACCAGACTTTTCCCTTTAGGGTGCGGCTAAAACAGATGTGTATCGAAATAACCCTAAGGCACTAGATAAACTGAAGACGGGGTGCACGAAAGGAGCCTCCCCGAAGATTGTGACAGAAGAGCAATCGGGCGTACCCTGGGCAACGTCAGAAAATGATTAAAAATAAACTGACGGCTGATCCTTTCACTACCAAATCAATTAAAACCAGTGGGCCTTTATCAAGGCCAGCACTCGCAGTTATGTCCATAAACATCGAGGGATTATCCAGCCAGAAAGAATATCTATTAGCACATCTGTGCAGCCAATGTAACTGCGATGTCATTGCTGTACAAGAAACTCATAGAGGACCATCGGGACGAAGACCGAAAATCAAAGGCATGAGACTTATTCTGGAACGTCCACACGATAATTATGGTAGTGCAATATTCTGTAAGAGCGGATTAAATATCACGTCTGTTGCTTTGTCTGAGGAAAATAACATCGAAATCCTCACTATCGAAACAGCGCAGTTCTCTGTAACATCTGTTTACAAGCCACCCGAAGAGAGCTTTGTGTTTAAGGAACCTATCAATTTCAAATATAGTAACGTCAACTTAATACTTGGTGATTTCAACTGTCATGGAACTACATGGGGGTATACATCTACAGATGAAAATGGCGCAGAGCTAGAAAAGTGGTCTGAAAATAATGCACTCAGTCTAGTTCACGACCCAAAACAACCCCCATCGTTTAACAGCGGCCGATGGAGAAGAGGATATAATCCTGATCTAATTTTTATTACCAACAAATTAGCTGAGCAGTGCACCAAAATTGTTGGTAAGGCTATTCCCCGCTCACAGCATCGACCCTTACTATGCAGAATCGAACCAATTGTTAAACCAGAAAATGCACCTTTCCAACGTAGGTTCAACTTCAAGAAGGCGAACTGGCCTAAGTTCAGTTGTGAACTTGATGTAGCCATAGGGGAAGTGGAACCACAACCAGAAAACTATGACACCTTTATTTCTGTAGTGAAAAACGTCTCGCGGAAGAACATACCAAGAGGATGCAGAACAGAATATATCCCAGGTCTTTCTGATCAGAATATATCTCTTTTGGATAACTACCGCAACTTGTATGATATGGACCCCTTCTCCGAGGAAACAATGGAAGCTGGGCATGCACTGATGATTTCTCTCGGTCAGACACGCACAGACAGATGGAATAGCTTGGTTTCTAAAATCGATATGAAACAGAATAGTAGACAAGCATGGCGTCTTCTTAAGAACCTCAGTGGAGATCCGACTAGCCCGCCTTTTAACTTTACTCAAGTAACTGCTAATCAGATAGCACACCAACTGATCTTAAATGGAAAGACTTCAAAATCTAAGTCAAATACAGAGAAACTTGAACGGTGTATTGAAGAAGAGACTGATTTCCTTAAGGACTTGTTTACGATGGAAGAACTTATGAAAGCAATCGACGGTCTGAAATCGAACAAGGCAGCTGGGTTGGATGATCTCAGAGCGGATCAAATAAAACAATTTGGACCAGCAACACTGCAATGGTTGCTTTCATTGATGAACAACTGTGCATCCAGACTGAAGATTCCTAAGGTATGGAGAAAAGCTCGCATAGTTGCGATCCTAAAACCTGGGAAGACTCCTGATAGCCCAAAGAACTTTCGGCCAGTTTCACTTCTGTGTCACACCTATAAGTTGCTGGAGAGAATGATTCTTAATAGAATATCTGATTCTATAGATAGCAAACTGATTTCTGAACAGGCAGGCTTTAGACCAGGCAGGTCATGCTGTGGACAAATTCTGAACCTTACTCAGCACATAGAGAATGGATTTGAGGAAAAGTGCATTACTGGTGTAGCCTTCATAGATTTAACTGCTGCTTACGACACTGTTAATCATAACACACTACTTCATAAGATTTATGAACTGACAAAGGACTACAGGCTGACCTCACTGCTAAGAACTTTCCTTGAGAACAGAAGATTTTACGTGTCTCTCCTTGGGAAAAATAGTCGTTGGCGCCTCCAGAAGAATGGACTACCTCAAGGTAGCGTCTTAGCGCCACTGCTTTACAATGTATACACCAATGACCAGCCCAGAACAGAAGGCACCAGGCGATTTATCTACGCAGATGACACTGCAGTAGCCGTGCAAGGCCGTAGCTTTGAAGAAGTAGAACATTCTTTGTCCTGTGCCTTGGAAGAACTTGGTCGATACTATCACAGAAATAATTTGAAGCCAAATCCAGCCAAAACGCAAGTTTGTGCTTTCCACTTGCGAAATAAAGAAGCAAAGAGGACATTGAACATTAAGTGGCAAGGTGAAACAATCCTTCATTGTTTTACACCAAAATATCTTGGTGTCACCCTCGATCGAACTCTGTCTTTCAAGCAACATTGCTTGAACACCAAAAGTAAAGTATCTGCACGAAATAACATACTAAGATGCCTAACAGGAAGGACATGGGGTGCTCACCCCACCACTCTCAGAACTTCAGCCCTTGGACTGAGCTTCTCAGCTGCTGAATATGCAGCACCAGTTTGGCTTTCTTCTCCACATTCCAAAGAGGTGGATATAGCTCTGAATGAGACTTCCAGGATTGTATCTGGGTGTCTTAGACCAACACCACTTCAGAAGATCTACCCTCTTATAGGAATTTCTCCACCTCATGTCCGAAGAATGGTAGCAGCAGCATCTGAGAAGAAACGGCAAGAAACCGATTCAAGGCATCCACTTTTCGGCCAACAACCAGCCCGACAGAGACTTAAGTCTAGAAACAGCTTTTTGAGGGAAGTAACAGCCCTCGAAGGCTCACAAGAAGCTGCCCGTGTGAAGATATGGAAGACAGAGATCACAGACCCAATTATTCCTCTATCAGAAAAAATGGCACCTGGTCACAACTTGCCATATGGAATTTGGAAATCATTGAACAGGCTGAGGACGGGGGTTTCACGCTGCAAGAACAATCTCAAGAAATGGAACATGCTCGTCAACAATGATGAGTTCTGTGACTGCAGCATTTTACAAGACCCAGAACACCTGCTGATCTGCCCCTTGATGGAGGACATATGTTCAAAAGACGATCTTTTGGCTGCAAATGTTAATGCTATAACTGTTGCTACTTACTGGCAAAATCTAATTTGATTTGGACACGGAAAATAAATAACTGAAGACAGCGATAATTGATTATGTGAATTTTATTTCACGTGAAACATTGGTAAAGGAGTTCGCAAATAAATTTAAACGTGTTGAACTATGCCTTCAAGAAAGAGGAAAACGCTTCCAACACCTACTGTGTTAGCGGTGAGTTCCGTATATACGAGTGTAATTGCATTACTTAATTTAATACCGGGTGAGTTAGCCGTGGTGGTTACGGCATGACTGATGGCAGTCGCTCACATCCGGGAGGCGAGGAGGTTAGAATCCCCCCGCCGGCAACCTTGAAGATGGTCTTCTGTGGTTTCCCATCTTTCTTCCAGGCAAATGCCGGGGTTGGTCCCTAACTATAGGCCACAGCCGCTACCTTCCAACTCCTCGTCCTTACAATCCAACTTCCCTCCCCAACGGTACTTGTAGCTCACCCATTGGGTGTCCGTCTCGAAGCAGCTACAAAACTGGCGAACCGAACATGTCCTCGGACACTCCCGGCACTAAAAGCCATACGCAAAAAAAAAAAAAAAAAACTTAATTTAATGTAATTGTTTTCCTTGTAATAACATAACATGAATGCACTGCCAATTCAACACGTCGAGACACGCGCTGCGGAGAAATTTTGCGGACACACTATAGAATCTCTCTTACATATGGGCTAAAATTCAAGGAAATCCTGCGAATAGTTGTGAAAACGTGTTCTCGCTAGTGTATAATGCGCCTTAGGATTCGACTGTAGCCTAAATAAAAAGCTCTTTCTTGTATATTTTAACGTAGGCTATCTCTTTTGATTGACAAGAGGAAGGAAGCTTTTAGTTTTACGTGACCGTTAATCATGCGATCATGAGCCACGGGACCTCCTTTTTACGTGGAATCCGAACCACAGGACATGGCATTTCACTACGAAAATCTCACTTGCATTGACTGGGAATCGAACCCGGTCCACCTTGGTGAGAGGCCAACAGCTTGACCGCTGCGCCATCACGTCCCTGATTGACAAGAGGAATTATCTACAAACTTTCTTAATATTGCTGACTATTTCTTCTGGTTGTTGATTAAGATACGTACTAGCCAGACGTGGGAAAGTTCTACGAGTGGGTAGCTTTCATAATATTGTTGGGGTCACTGATATCGTTGATAGCGGCGCTGAGGGCTCTAGCTTTGATCTCACACCTCTATCACTCTTATTAAACCTGAAATAAAATTCGAATAACTAAATAATGATTCTGTAATTACAAAAATGCTGGCATTTTTTGATTACAATTATATTGTCACTCCAGCTAACAACCTCTGGATGCCCTGAAGTGAAGATGAGGTGATTAATATTCACTGATTATACTGTTGTATAGTGGAGATGGGGACTCTTGTTTAAAGGCGTAGAACAGCTCTTGTTTTTGATGATGATTGAATAATAATAATAATGTTATTGGTTTTACGTCCCTTTTAACTACACTGGCTTTTAGAGACGCCGGGGTGCCGGAAATTTTCCCCGAAGGGGATCTTTAACGTGCCAGTAAATGTACTGACACGGCTCCCTCGCATTTGCGCACCCTCAGATGATGATTGATTTAGGGGCTTTGCGACATCTTGGTTTTGTCGCCCTGTGTATTTGTGTATGTATGGAATATGTCTGATAACCTGTGCTATTGTGATGGCTGTATTAGTGACAGTGTTTGTACTCGTAATCCAGATGAGGATTGGGAAGGAGGCTGCCGTTGCTTTAAGTTAGTAACCATCCAGGCATTTGTCTGGAATAGAATTGGAGAACCACGGACAACCACTTTCAAACAAGCTTTTCAGTTTTGTCTCATGAAGCTAAGTGTACCCCGTTCCTGCTCTCACACCACCAGTAATAAAATTTCTTCTTGGCAGAACAGAGAATCGAACCAGGACCTTCAGGGCGACAGTCAATAATGCTAGCCGCTGCACCATGAAGTGGAACAGCGAGCTGCCTTCTGAGGTCTTGGAGGACGTATGGAGGCTCCGGTCCCAAAGGTCCTCGTTTTGATTCTCAGCTCTGCCATGAAGTTTAATTCTTGTCTGAGGGCTGGAATGGGTACACTCAGCCTCGTGAGGTTGGTGGCGCAGCGGTCAAGCTGTTGGCTTCTCCCCAAGGTGGACTGGGTTCAATTCCCGGTCAATGCTCGTGAGTTTTTCGAAGTGAAATGCCATGTCATGTGGTTCGGATTCCACGTAAAAAGGAGATCCCGTGGCTCATAATCATAAGATTCACGGTCACGTAAAACCACAATCTTCCTTCCTTCCTTCCTTCCTTCCTCGTGAGGTAGTGCTTGGAGGAGGTGAATTCGATTCCCACTTCGGTCATCATGGGCGTGATTTTGCATGGTTCCGCCACATGCAGTACTGTATATAAGGTGCGTTCAAAAAGTAACGAACCGGAGGCTGGAATGCGCAAACCGGTGACGACATCGGCTAATCGTGGCGTGTGTGACGAAGGGTGGTTCCAACCTGAGCATTTGTCGTTTGGATTCTGGTTCGAAATGATGACACCATGACTCATCTCCAGCCACCACTCGTGCCTGGTACCCATTCCCTTCCCTCGCATAGCGCTGCAGTTGACCAAGACAGTGGGCCATTCGACATGCTTCCTGGTGTGGTTGAAGACTGTGGGGCACCCATTGGGCACACACTTTGCGCAAGTGCAGTCGTTCCTTCATGATGGTGTGCACACTTCCGACGGCGGCTATGGCGTTCACTGTCACTCGGCGGTCCTGGGTAATGAGTGCATCAACCAGCTAGACGTTGTCATCGGTAATACAGGGGGGTGCCCCAGACCGGGCATCATCGGCTAATGACACCCGCCCTTTCCTGAAGTGCTTGTGCCACGCCTTGACCCTTGCAAGGGACATGCAGTGTTCGCCGTACACTTGTGACATTCGGCGATGAATGTCCGTTCCCCCTACTCCTTCCGCTGTCAGAAACCGACCAACACCTCTTTGCTCTTCGTTTGACGCCTCCATGTTACTGTTTGCAATGCGACTGGCAGCATTGGACGATTGATGCATACTGCTGCTCGCATGTATCGTTACGTGACGTGCACGCGTGCCCTCAAGCGACGGGCAAGGACCTTCCACGCTCTGGTCGGAACCACACCTCGTTACACACGCCACGATTAGCCGATGTCGTCACCGGTTTGCGCATTCCAGCTTCCGGCTCGTTACTTTTTGAATGCGCCTTATATAAGCAAATGCCTAATGGTTTACAACTTATGGTCACGGCCACCTCATTATCAATCATAGTCCCAATTACAAGTACATTTAAGACCGTATTTTCCGAACTTGATGAGACCGAAGTCAATCGAAAATTGGGACAATCCGGAAACATTCTATTTTCGCGATATCTGGCACCTGCGATGGCACGCTCTTTACAGTCAAACCAATGTTAAAATTAAGGTTTTTAAAATGTAAAATAACTTGATTTATGATTGTGTTCGTTAAGTACAGACCCTCAAATGAAATAACAACAATTTTTAAAATTCTTTTTCGATTTCTATTCAGTACATTTGCATTTGTCAGTTGGCACAGGCTAGAGTAAAAGGTGGCTTTTCACCGATGTCTCAGTCTCACTCATGGCTGTGATTATATGGAAGCTACTGAGGTATGGGTGGTGCTTAGTAATGGCATTCGGGGCACAGTCAGTGCCTGTGAATGCTGTGAAAGGTTCTACTCATAGGGTTAGGACTACTGTTCTGACTCAGTGAGGAAAGCAATGGCAAACTACCTCACTCCTCTTCTTGCCTAGAACGCCTCAAAATAGCGCTGCCTTGGATTTTTGTGGGTATCTACTCACATAACGTAACGGCGGTGCTTTTTGAGGATCCAACCAGCCTTCGGGCTGACTACCTAACAGACATTCAGTTAATCGGGTCAATTAACCAGGACTTAAGTATACACAAATTTAGCCATCACAATAACACAATCCCTTTAATATGTCACCAGCAACATTTATTGCTATGTGTAAGGAAGCTTTTAGTTTTCAGTGACCGTTAATGATGCGATCATAAGCCATGGGACCTCCTTTTTACTTGGAATCCGAACCACAGGACATGGTATTTCACTTCGAAAATCTCACATGCTATTACTATGGGTGTTTTGTGTTTGAGTCCTCAGTCCTTTGACTGGTTTGATGCAGCGCTCCATGGCTCCCTATCCTGAGCTAATCGTTTCATCTCTACATAGCTACCACACCTTACATCCTAGGCAATCTGATCAACATATTCTAACCTTGGCCTACTCCTACAGTTCTTGTTCTCAACCCTTCCGTCCATTACTAAGTTTGCTATTCCTGGTAATCTTAGATTGTGTCCTACTAACCTATCTCTTCTGTTCATTACCAGTCACCGTGACAATATGAAAATTACGGTGGTAAGGGTGGCGTTCAGTGATGGTATTTGAGACACAGGTAGTGCTTTTAGTTGCAGTGCAAGGTGCTGCTCATAGGGTTAGTACTGCAGTAGCTCAGTGAGAATAACAAGTAGTTCCGTGACGAACTAAAGAGCCTACTTTTCTTAAAATTTAACATTCATGCCAATCTATATAGACCTATCTAGGATAATGACGAAATCAAGTTGATAATACTAACATTTTTAAGTACTGCAGTTTGAAATACACCTGGAATAGTGTAGCCTAATGGAGTAACTTACTACAGTTGGCAGTCCTGGTGACTCTGAATATATTTTTAGTTCCATATCTGAAGGTATAGAATGCACATACAAAATTTTGGTTGGTTGAAGTCTAACGGATAGTATGGACGTTACATGCTGTTTGATATTGGAATTATCAGTGCACGTAAACTCATGTTGGGAACAATGTCATGCATGTGATAGAATTAATCTGAAATATTACGATCTATTATAGTGCCAAATCTGGATAAAATCCATTCGTTAGTATAGAAGTTACATGTAATTAATAATTGAAACTATCAGAATCATGTTGGCAGCACTGAGGTATATTAGTTACTCCAAATTAATCTAGAATATCAGGTACTATACGTGTGCAACGTTTTGAGCTAATGGCTTGCATACTTTCTGATATATTGATATTAGGATTGAACAAATAGAGAGAGCACTTATTAACAGTTGACAGTCCTGTTGGTTCTTACGATTACTCATAGTCATAACTGTTATGTTACATAAAGCACATACGAAATGTGGTCGAAATTCATTTGTTAGGATAGAAGTTATATGCATTTGAAAACTGGACCTATCAGCAGGCTTAGAATCGTGTTGGCAGCACTGATGTATATAAGTTACACCAAACTAAGGTAGAATGTCAGGTACTATACGTGTGCAAAGTTTAGAGCTGTTGGCTTGCATACATCCTCATATATCGTTATAAGGGTTAAAACATAGAGTGAGCATTTACTAAAAGTTGGTAGCACTGGTGGTTCCTTATAATACGCACAGTCATATATGTTGTAGTACACATAATACATACGAAATTTGGTTGAAATCCAATCGATAGTATAGAAGTTATATGCATTTAGAAATTGGACCTATCGGCAAGCTTAGAATTATGTTCGCAACACTGGCATGTTTGGACTTCTGAAAGTTAATCTGGAATGTTATTATCTATATGAGTGCCAATTTTGGAATAATTCGCATGCATAACTTCTGAGATATTCAACATAGAGCTCAAATTTCAATTGCGATTTTTCAGCAGTTGGTAGCACTCACGTCATTTTCACATATGGCCGATGGATATTACCAAATTTGGTTTCGATATCTGCCGCCGTTTAAGAGTTGATAGGGGGGGGGAAGATACACACTCAGTAGACAGAAGGACAGAGAGACACACATTTTCCTGGATCTATCTCATAAGTCTACTTTTTCCTCATTTTTGCAAAATGAGAAAAGTAGGCTAAAAATAGCAAACTACAGGAATCACGAGTCACATGCGGCTCTTGAGTCAATCTCGTGCGACTCTTTGAAACCAAGCTAAGATTAAAAATAATACAGATTATAAAATAGTGTATAATTATATGGAACCTCTTCGTAGCCTGATAGCGCTTAACTTTCGGGAAAAGCTTCTCACTTTCTAAGACACGAAGAGGAGTGTGATATCTTATCAGGATTCACCTAGCATCTGTCATGGCGGTTAAACGCTGGGGAATATTCCTCCGCAGAGATATTCCCATACACATCCTCTGAGGTTACATTACCACATCCGTTATCTTGCCTTGTTTTGTTCTAGGACAGTGGTTCCCAACTTTTTTTTCCTCCCGTACCCCTTAATACATGAAAATGAAAATCCACAGCCTGCTTCCAGTCTCCGACCGGGTCAGGAATGGAATGAATGAAGCCCCCATCTAGCGGCGAGGATATGAACTGTGCCGGCTGCCGAGGCCTGACGCACTCCTCTGGGGCAATGATTAAATGAATGACAGATGAAATGAAATGATAGTGGAGAGTGTTGCTGGAATGAAATTTTAACAGGGAAAACCGGAGTACCCGGAGAAAAACCTGTCTGCCTCCGTTTTGTCCAGCACAGATCTCACATGGAGTGACCGGGATTTGAACCACGGACCCAGCGGTGAGAGGCCGGCGTGCTGCCGCCTAAGCCACGGAGGCTCTCCCTTAATACATATTTAACTAAAATAGTACCCCCTAAGAAGTAAACTTTTAAGACTAATATTTTACGGGCAATATGTACTTAACTTAATAAAAACATTAATAATAAAAAAATAACACAACAATTTAGAACTATTTTTGAATACAGTATTACTAGTATTTTTAATGTATTATTTGTGTGCTGTTAGTAAGCATTTCATTTCAATCAATGCTAAATATAATGTTCGTTTTTCTTTTATTTACTTGTGCAAATGAAGATGTATAAACATTTAGCTGAGGAAAATATACAATTACAGTACCGTACTGTCCCCGTTTACCCGGATAGTAGGCTGTCAGATATCCGCCCCCTCAATCGGATTGCCAATAATCCACCGCACCGGCTCAGCTACACCAATGAAAATGTCACTGACAGATACTACCGAGATTTGAGCACAGAAGTTAACAAGGAATTATTGTGGAACACACCAAAATAGACGGGGGTTTATACTTACCTCTACTTACCTCTTATAAATATCTCGGGGATTGGGTTGACAACAGGATCTCTAAAGTATGCTCCCACAATAATCTTGACCATGACATTTAAAAATGAACCAAAACGACGGCAAGAACTTTGAACTGTACAAAAGCTTTATTTCAAATAAAGGGTATGATTTTAACAAACTCAACAAAATAAATGTGGCTATCAGTAGCCCATGTCAATCTGACTATGTCCTCCTATAGGACTTGCAAAGTTAGCATACAACATGTTAGCTCCCACGAGCTCAAAATAACGTAATATTCATAACACACTTGGATTGGAAAAAGGAAGTCAGGACGAGACACATGTATAGAGCATTGGGTTTCTTTTAATAAACATGACACTTGTATTTATAGGCGCAAGGCCACACTGTAGACGACCTCGTCCGCTGATAACCAGTTGTCTGGCCAGCTGCCATCTACCCTTCAAACCTGACGCACACCTGTCAAATGGGCTCACTTGTCAAGCCACATTGCGTAAGAATCCAGCACTCTCTCAAAAGTTTTAAATGTCCGCAAGACATCACAAATATTGTTACGCAAATCTTTCAAATGCTTTACTCACATACCACTGGATTATTCTGACAATCCCTAAACTTGTTTAATTATCATTCAAATGTTTAATAAGCATTGTTTAGAGTATAAAACAAACTCTTAAATGTTTATAACAAAACTCAAAAATGTTTATAACAATTAAAAATTGTTCATAATGTTGTCGAAGACAATTACAAAATTTTTAAACACGCCTCTAACATTACTTTCGCTCCACATTATTGTCAAAGATATTTACATCATTATTTACAATATTAACATTTAAATTATTCAAATTATTAATTTGAGAAATACACATGAACCACATGTTCATCCGGTTGGTAATTTCATAATCGTGTCAATATAATCGACCAATGAAGGTTAGTTATACATATTAATGTCACAATCTAGTTTAATAAAGGTTTAATAATTATTATAATTATTTGTGACGGTAATCTTCATTCAAAATCTTATCTCAAATTCTTTCAATACTCTTGTTAATTATAACAGTAAATTCACTTGATTAATTTTCAAAGGACAAATACAATACACTCCAGCGGTAAATACGTCGCTTATACAAAAGAATGCACAAAACTGCATTAAAATTAGGCCCAAAATTCATCATATATTAATATATACGGCATCAAAATCTTCCACAGAATTTACAAAAACCTCCACTAACAAATTCTTTAACATCATTAATTACTGTGGGAATCTCCTTCATTTACTTCAAGGGCATTATACATCAGCGACTTTCAACAGGTCCGCTGCACTGGCGATTATACATTCATAGTTCCACTTCAAAAATTCTTATAATCATTAATTGTTTCAAAACTGTTGTCATTTAACCTTCGTGGATTTCATTCATGAATCGAAATGAAGTAAAAATTTGCCAATCACAAACAAATTTAATAGTGAATACGCTTATATACGCCTCTCTGGTCTATCAAAATTTAAGATTAACATCTTCAAAGTATTGTAGTATAAAAATACTATCATCAAACAAAGTGCGACTAAACTGCAAAATAGTCGAATAGAATCCAATTAGACTGTGGAATGCAAACATTATTATTCAAATCTCTAATTGAGAAAAAACTCCTAACAAAAGTTCACGACTTTAATGCATTCAATAATACGTAATTAAAGTTCATCTTTCACAAAATTGTCTATGATGCAATGGTCGTTCATAACTGACGATAAATGTCTGTGTTGCAATCAATTTCAAATAACGACTAGTATTTCCAAGATCGTCGACAATGCAAGAGATTTTAACGCTCTAAAATCATTTAAATGTTCTTCCTTCTTGATGATGACAGAAAATTGGTCAAAGTAATTAAACTGGGGTAGAAATTACTTTAATAAAGAGACATGCTGTCTGAATTTAAATCTGCCATGAAAATCATTAACTTATAGTCAAATCGTGACTACCAAAAATAAGCAAATTACTGAAATATCTAAATATCAGTCTCAACTGATCCAAAATCATTTAACTATGTCCATGACATAACAATGTCTTAATAAATCGTCGAAAAAAAGGCATAACTCATCAAGGTGTACTGAGAATAGGAATCTCAAACAAGAATATAGGGCAAAATACATGAGGACAAAAATATGGGAAAATGGTTGCTCAGATATTGCTAGAAAACTCAAATACAATAAACGTTCACGACTACCTTATCTGCCGATTGAAGTTCCAGAGGAAAATTCCCCAAAGAAGACTGCTGATGGATCCATTTCACCAAGTTAAAGCTGAGCTCCATCCTCGAAACAGGAAACAGCACCCTCGGAGAATCGAACTGCTTCCTCCTCCGGAAATTGCACTGCTCCATGAAGACGTAAGACATCCTTCCGGCAAAATTCTTCTTTGTGAGTCGGGACTACCCTGACCTCTCTTGAAAAATCCCTGAAGATCTTGTAGAAAATCGCCATGAAGTTTTTGTAGTATTTTCCATTGAAATATTCATATTCAGTGAGTATGAAATCGTTTCCATTGCTGTTTGATAGTATTCAGCGTTGAGCCACGAAACATGGGTGTAGATGGTTGTTCACCACATGTACGCTTGTATGGAATAGCAATTAGCGAAGTTCCATGTTGCTATCTTACTCCAACGATGTATGTCCCAATTGCATTAAAGTCCTTTAGCCTTCCATCTTCTCTTCGGTTATAGTGATAGTAGAACAAACTGCCTTATTAAACTGCTCCATAATACTGTAGCGTTGTGTCACAAAAGCAATCAGAAGTCTCCCTGTTATACTAGCAGTGTCAGCCGTAGCGTAGGATCTGGCGATACAAAGTGCTTCTCAGGTAGCGAGAAAATCACTTTTGTCAGTCGTCTAAAATTGCTAATATCTTCTAAAATAATTCCTCGAAATTGTTCAAATTTCCTACACTGCTTAATGTAGCACTGCACAATAGAATTGGCTTATAGGCAACCGCTAACTGTTCATAGCCACTCTTGTAGGCGCGTTATAATGTGCGTTTTAACTTCACCTAGTTTTACTCACAGTAAACTTGCACTGCTTGTCTGCTTGAATCTCGTTTAATGCGGTGGCTTCACCACGCGTTATAAAGACGACTCTCTCTACCAATATCACTCGACGTCTCACCAAAACGACTATATAATCACTGAAGATTTGACGATTTGAGATATGCGATATGAGATCTGACGATTGAGACTCCTCTCTTCTGCGCAAGGCCTTTTATAAACTTCATAAGGGGCGTATCCATCCCTTCCATAGCGTGTTACTGCGTCATCGCTCGATGTTCCAACTTCGTCAATACTTGACGGATTTTCAAAATTCAAAAACAGGAAATAAATTTCACCAAAATTTCAGAACAATGCCTCTACTGCAAATGGATTTCCACAATTCTGCATTCCAAAAAGTATTAAAAATACCATAGTTTCAGCAATCTCCGTCTTCCTTCAAACAATCGTTCATTGGTTCAGGCCTCCCCTCCAATAGCATAATTTCTTCCTCAGCACAATTCCACGTTTCCTGCGACTGCGTCGTAAATCTCGGATCTTTCTCGAATAAATGCTGACGTCATTGAGAATCTCAGCTCAAGCAGCCTGCTGGTATAACGTCTGCGTCATCCGTGCTTACGTCATGACTATCCACGTCATAACTATGACAGCCATAACTTTCTTCATAATTTCCAAAATAGCCACCGTGGTCTCACTATAATTCAATTACGGGGGCATTCTCCCCTCACCACGTTTTAAAAACAGTTGCAAATTGTTTTTAAACTCAGTGTTACAAGTACCTCAACTCTCTTGAACACGAAATTGAATTATTACTGGTTTACTCTAGGATAGTATCTTTTCAACTCTGGGTTGTGTGTGGTTAAATGCATTCTCTCCTCTCTACTTTCTCTTCTGTCCAGTATTTCTATTTTCTAAGTTCTGCTGGCTCGTAGAAGGTCCAGGATCGATTACAACATCCTGCCTTTTCTTTTGATTTTCGGCTTCTTTTTCCCGTAACTCATTCAGGTATTGCTGGCTTTCCCTCTCTCTTTCCTGATACTGATCGGGTGTCATAACCTGACCTTGAGGATTCTGATTGCTATTTTGGTTCTGGTTATTTCTATTATAATTTCTGTTATAACCATGATTGTTGTAATATCTGCCTCTTCCATTGTTGTAATTGCCTCGATTATAGCTCCAGCCTCTTCTCTGTTGATACGGACGGTAACCTTGCGATCTGTTATTTCTAAACTGATTATTCCTGTGAGGACCTACATTGTCAGTTTTCTCTTCATCTGGCTTGTCAGTTTGTTGGACTTGGTCCATATATACCGTATTTATTTCTTTAAAGTCATGCCTCTGACCTTTCTGTACCACGTTAGGCATTGGACTTGTGTAGTCTAACCTCCTCAGTAATTCATCCATGCTGGTCAAATCCCTTATGTTAGACGAAATGATTAGTCTCCTTTCCTCCACAGGCAGCATACGAGAAATCGCATCAATTAATTGCTCCGTTGACAAAGGGGGTTGCAAAAATCTCAAGCGGGACAATTGACTCGTAAAGAAATCAGCGTACCGCGTTGGAAGAGTACCTGAGTATTTTCTTGAATAAACCTCCGCTCTTAACGAATTCTGCGCTTCGATGGACCAAAATCGTTTGATTAGCGCCTCTGCAAACTCGTCAAAGTTACTGAACGTGTATCTAAATGCGCAAAAACCATTCGAGGGGTCCTCCAATCAAAAATCTCTCCACAATCTTCATCTCTCTCTCTCTGGGAATGTGAGCTTCGATGAAATAATCTTTGAGGTTCCTGACATACTCTATAGGCGTCAAACTGTCAGTGTTGCTGAACTTTTGCGGTTTGTCTTCAAAATTCCTGATGACCGTGACATTCCTCGGATATGAATCCGGGTAGTTTTTCCCACTATCTCGATAGTTCCACTCAGGTTCCATATTCCTCTCGTCATCTTCCTCCCTGAATCTGGATATACGTTCTTCAGGAGTCACGTCTCTCTCTTCTGGATCTAGGTTATATCTTCTGGCATAATTCCTATTGGTTTCGCAAGCCAAGCCTACTGTATCCTTGTCAGTGATTTCCGTTAAGACTTTCTTGATTAACTCTTCTTTGTAGGTCTCCATCAAACTAGCTTCTCCTAGCTTCAAATTTTGCAGTTTACTCGTCGTTTCATTCACATCAGAGACAACTTTATGAATCTGTTCCTCTAATGCAGATTTTAATGCTTGCACATCCTGACCTAATTGTGTTCTATCTTCTACTTGTCTCTCGGATAGCGAATCCATCCTGACGCTTAAATCTTTCCTAATCTGTACTACTTCATTGTTGATATCTATTTGAGTACTGGCAAGTTTCCTTTCAATACGTTCCTGAATTTGGGTTACATGTTCCCCACTTGACCTATTCCACTCGTCTTTCCATACTGCTACATTTGCCGTTAACATTTCTGCTATGTCTACTTCGATATCTTCTTTAAGTAATCTATTATGGTCTAATACCTGGGTTCTCATGACCTCTACATCAAACTTTAAACCTGCTAAAGACGCTGTCGTTCTAACTGACTCATCAACTAGCCTAGTCGTTAATGCACTTATATTACGTGTACAAAGTGTTTTCGAATTTTCTATTTCTTCCCTGACTTTATTTACATCAGTTTGGACTTTAGCAATATCTACGAAAACTGTGTTGACTTCGACTTGAATTTTATTTATGTCACTTTGCATCTCGTTTACATCCGAATGAATGTTATTAATATCAACCTGAACATTGGACACATCAGTTCTAACATTTTGGATTCCTCTTTGGACTTCCTCAACCTTGTCTTGGACAGTCGCAATATCATTTTTAACAACAACTACCTCAGCCCTAGCACAAGAAATATCACTTCGGACATTAGCAACATCTAACTTCAACATTGTAAGATCTTTATGCACATTAGACACATCTATTTTAACATTGGACACGTCTGAGCGCATGTCAGTTACAGCATTCTCGATTCCTTGGGTATTAATCTGTAAACGCGACATATTATCCTCTAAGTTAGCAGAACTGGTCTGGAGAACTTTTATATTAGCAGACAAATTACTAGCATTCTCCTCCATTCGACTAGTATTCCTAGCTTCCATCTCCTTCATGCTTTCACTCATGCTAACTTTCAAATTAGCAGACAAATTACTAGCATTCTCCTCCATCATCTGCTTCATACTGCTATTCATGCTTGCTTTCAAATTAGCAGACATCTCCTCTAACATCATCCTCATACTTTCGTCTGCCATTACAATATTAATTCAAAATATAAACTGCTGTAGGGACATACATCAAAAGAGCAAAATAACAACATCTGAGCAACACTTTTCACCATATATAAAATTTGATCAATTTTCTGTCTTAAATCTAACTTATAACTACCTTATAATTAACCTTCGAAGACACTTCATGTTGAAACAAACTCAAGCACATGTTCAAATTTCCCTGGTCCATTTTAAAATATCCTAACACAAATAATTTACATTTACAATCCAAATAATTTAATTTTATCTTTAATATGACTAAAACATGTCATAAGCCGGTCAAATAAAATAAGATTCCAGATCATAGGCGATTTTTCTAAGTTTCCAGCCTATTTAACCTCTCTCAAGTTGTATAAGATCTGATCTTTTCTGAGTGTAATTTTCCTAATACAATACAACATTTAATTCCTATATAATCACACTCTTAAATTCTACAATTGGCCTAGACATCTAACAAAGAATCAACCTCTTTATTTGAGTCTAATCGATCCACACGTTTTAGGTTTGCCAATCCTACTGGCGTTCAACCTGGTGATCCACTTATGTTGAATCTGCCCCACGTTTTAGGGTCGCCAATCCTTCTGTCCCCGTTTACTCGGATAGTAGGCTGTCAGATATCCGCCCCCTCAATCGGATTGCCAATAATCCACCGCACCGGCTCAGCTACACCAATGAAAATGGCACTGACAGATACTACCGAGATTTGAGCACAGAAGTTAACAAGGAATTATTGTGGAACACACCAAGATAGACGGGGGTTTATACTTACCTCTACTTACCTCTTATAAATATCTCGGGGATTGGGTTGACAACAGGATCTCTAAAGTATGCTCCCACAATAATCTTGACCGTGACATTTAAAAATGAACCAAAACGACGGCAAGAACTTTGAACTGTACAAAAGCTTTATATCAAATAAAGGGTATGATTTTAACAAACTCAACAAAATAAATGTGGCTATCAGTAGCCCATGTCAATCTGACTATGTCCTCCTATAGGACTTGCAAAGTTAGCATACAACATGTTAGCTCCCACGAGCTCAAAATAACGTAATATTCATAACACACTTGGATTGGAAAAAGGAAGTCAGGACGAGACACATGTATAGAGCATTGGGTTTCTTTTAATAAACATGACACTTGTATTTATAGGCGCAAGGCCACACTGTAGACGACCTCGTCCGCTGATAACCAGTTGTCTGGCCAGCTGCCATCTACCCTTCAAACCTGACGCACACCTGTCAAATGGGCTCACTTGTCAAGCCACATTGCGTAAGAATCCAGCACTCTCTCAAAAGTTTTAAATGTCCGCAAGACATCACAAATATTGTTACGCAAATCTTTCAAATGCTTTACTCACATACCACTGGATTATTCTGACAATCCCTAAACTTGTTTAATTATCATTCAAATGTTTAATAAGCATTGTTTAGAGTATAAAACAAACTCTTAAATGTTTATAACAAAACTCAAAAATGTTTATAACAATTAAAAATTGTTCATAATGTTGTCGAAGACAATTACAAAATTTTTAAACACGCCTCTAACATTACTTTCGTTCCACATTATTGTCAAAGATATTTACATCATTATTTACAATATTAACAATTAAATTATTCAAATTATTAATTTGAGAAATACATTAACCACATGTTCATCCGGTTGGTAATTTCATAATCGTGTCAATATAATCGACCAATGAAGGTTAGTTATACATATTAATGTCATAATCTAGTTTAATAAAGGTTTAATAATTATTATAATTATTTGTGACGGTAATCTTCATTCAAAATCTTATCTCAAATTCTTTCAATACTCTTGTTAATTATAACAGTAAATTCACTTGATTAATTTTCAAAGGACAAATACAATACACTCCAGCGGTAAATACGTCGCTTATACAAAAAAAATGCACAAAACTGCATTAAAATTAGGCCCAAAATTCATCATATATTAATATATACGGCATCAAAATCTTCCACAGAATTTACAAAAACCTCCACTAACAAATTCTTTAACATCATTAATTACTGTGGGAATCTCCTTCATTTACTTCAAGGGCATTATACATCAGCGACTTTCAACAGGTCCGCTGCACTGGCGATTATACATTCATAGTTCCACTTCAAAAATTCTTATAATCATTAATTGTTTCAAAACTGTTGTCATTTAACCTTCGTGGATTTCATTCATGAATCGAAATGAAGTAAAAATTTGCCAATCACAAACAAATTTAATAGTGAATACGCTTATATACGCCTCTCTGGTCTATCAAAATTTAAGATTAACATCTTCAAAGTATTGTAGTATAAAAATACTATCATCAAACAAAGTGCGACTAAACTGCAAAATAGTCGAATAGAATCCAATTAGACTGTGGAATACAAACATTATTATTCAAATCTCTAATTGAGAAAAAACTCCTAACAAAAGTTCACGACTTTAATGCACTCAATAATACGTAATTAAAGTCCATCTTTCACAAAATTGTCTATGATGCAATGGTCGTTCATAACTGACGATAAATGTCTGTGTTGCAATCAATTTCAAATAACGACTAGTATTTCCAAGATCGTCGACAACGCAAGAGATTTTAACGCTCTAAAATCATTTAAATGTTCTTCCTTCTTGATGATGACAGAAAATTGGTCAAAGTAATTAAACTGGGGTAGAAATTACTTTAATAAAGAGACATGCTGTCTGAATTTAAATCTGCCATGAAAATCATTAACTTATAGTCAAATCGTGACTACCAAAAATAAGCAAATTACTGAAATATCTAAATATCAGTCTCAACTGATCCAAAATCATTTAACTATGTCCATGACATAACAATGTCTTAATAAATCGTCGAAAAAAAGGCATAACTCATCAAGGTGTACTGAGAATAGGAATCTCAAACAAGAATATAGGGCAAAATACATGAGGACAAAAATATGGGAAAATGGTTGCTCAGATATTGCTAGAAAACTCAAATACAATAAACGTTCACGACTACCTTATCTGCCGATTGAAGTTCCAGAGGAAAATTCCCCAAAGAAGACTGCTGATGGATCCATTTCACCAAGTTAAAGCTGAGCTCCATCCTCGAAACAGGAAACAGCACCCTCGGAGAATCGAACTGCTTCCTCCTCCGGAAATTGCACTGCTCCATGAAGACGTAAGACATCCTTCCGGCAAAATTCTTCTTTGTGAGTCGGGACTACCCTGACCTCTCTTGAAAAATCCCTGAAGATCTTGTAGAAAATCGCCATGAAGTTTTTGTAGTATTTTCCATTGAAATATTCATATTCAGTGAGTATGAAATCGTTTCCATTGCTGTTTGATAGTATTCAGCGTTGAGCCACGAAACATGGGTGTAGATGGTTGTTCACCACATGTACGCTTGTATGGAATAGCAATTAGCGAAGTTCCATGTTGCTATCTTACTCCAACGATGTATGTCCCAATTGCATTAAAGTCCTTTAGCCTTCCATCTTCTCTTCGGTTATAGTGATAGTAGAACAAACTGCCTTATTAAACTGCTCCATAATACTGTAGCGTTGTGTCACAAAAGCAATCAGAAGTCTCCCTGTTATACTAGCAGTGTCAGCCGTAGCGTAGGATCTGGCGATACAAAGTGCTTCTGAGGTAGCGAGAAAATCACTTTTGTCAGTCGTCTAAAATTGCTAATATCTTCTAAAATAATTCCTCGAAATTGTTCAAATTTCCTACACTGCTTAATGTAGCACTGCACAACAGAATTGGCTTATAGGCAACCGCTAACTGTTCATAGCCACTCTTGTAGGCGCGTTATAATGTGCGTTTTAACTTCACCTAGTTTTACTCACAGTAAACTTGCACTGCTTGTCTGCTTGAATCTCGTTTAATGCGGTGGCTTCACCACGCGTTATAAAGACGACTCTCTCTACCAATATCACTCGACGTTTCACCAAAACGACTATATAATCATTGAAGATTTGACGATTTGAGATATGCGATATCAGATCTGACGATTGAGACTCCTCTCTTCTGCGCAAGGCCTTTTATAAACTTCATAAGGGGCGTATCCATCCCTTCCATAGCGTGTTACTGCGTCATCGCTCGAAGTTCCAACTTCGTCAATACTTGAGGGATTTTCAAAATTCAAAAACAGGAAATAAATTTCACCAAAATTCCAGAACAATGCCTCTACTGCAAATGGATTTCCACAATTCTGCATTCCAAAAAGTATTAAAAATACCATAGTTTCAGCAATCTCCGTCTTCCTTCAAACAATCGTTCATTGGTTCAAGCCTCCCCTCCAATAGCATAATTTCTTCCTCAGCACAATTCTACGTTTCCTGCGACTGCGTCGTAAATCTCGGATCTTTCTCGAATAAATGCTGACGTCATTGAGAATCTCAGCTCAAGCAGCCTGCTGGTATAACGTCTGCGTCATCCGTCCTTACGTCATGACTATCCACGTCATAACTATGGCAGCCATAACTTTCTTCATAATTTCCAAAATAGCCACCGTGGTCTCACTATAATTCAATTACGGGGGCAGTACTGTCCCCGTAAATCCGGATAGTAGGCTGTCAGATATCCGCCCCCTCAATCGGATTGCCAATAATCAAACGCACCGGCACAGCTACATCAATGAAAATGGCACTGACAGATACTACCGAGATTAGAGCACAGCAGTTAACAAGAAATTATTGTGGAACACACCAAAATATACGGGGGTTCATACTTACCTTTACTTACCTATTCAAATTAATCTCGGGTATGGGTTGCCAACTGGATCACTTAAAGTATGCCCACACAATAACCTCCACCATGATATTTAAAATGAACCAAGACGGAAACAAGAAACTTTAAACTGTACAATAATTTATTTCACATAAAGGGAATGACTTTAACAAAAACTCAACAAAATACACGTGGCAATCAGAAGCCATTGTCAATATAATCATGTCCTCCTGTAGGACTTGTAGACGTTACATACAAAATTTTACCTTTCACTTGCTTATAAAGAACGTAATAATAGTAATACACTTGGAATGGATGAGGGAATTGGAACGAGACATGTAGCAATTGTTTTCCTCTTTCATAAACATCACACTTTATTTATAACTGCAAGCCTGTTATGTGGTCGACCTTGGCCTCTAACATACAGTTGTCAGGCCAGCTGCGATCCACCCTACATCAAGTCGCATGCCCACGTCGTCAAGTGGACCCACCTGTCCAGCTAGTGCTAGCATATGCTCGTAACCTCAGAGCTTAGCTCCTTTTCAAACGCTTTAAATGTCCTCAACTCAACTCAAATATTATCACGCAAATCTTTTAAATGCTCCAATCAAATGTTACTGGATTACTCTAATAATCCCAAAACTTGTTTAATTACATAATCCATATGTATACTTAGCGTTCTTTAGAGTATATTAACAAAACTCTTAATGTTTATAACAAATGCTCATTAATTGTTTATAACAATTACAAATTGTTTATAATATTGTCAAACGACAATTGACAAATCTATACACGCCTCTCTTAATTCCTTTCATTACAAATTATTATTAAAGATAATTACATAATTATTTACAATATTAATATTATTTATTTTAGAAATACATTAAACCACACGTTTATCCGGTTGATAATTACTCAAATCAGGTTAATATAATCGACCAATGAAGGTTAGTTATATTTATGCTTATATTCAGGTTTAATAAGTTTTAATAATTATTATTATTTGTGACGGTAACCTCCATTCAAAATCGTTATCTCAAATTATTTAACACTCTTGTTAATTTTAACAGTAATTTCACATGATTAATTTTCAAAGGACCTGGACAATAAATTCAGCGGAAAAATACTTCGCTCAAACGCACTAAATTGCATAAAATAGGCCCAGAATTCATCATATATTTCCATATATATGGCATAAAAATCTTCCACAATATATTCAAAAACCTCCACTTACAAATTCATTAACTTCATCCTTATTACTGTGGGAATCTCCTTCAATTATTCAAGGGCATTATTCATCAGCGACTTTTACATGTCCACTGAACTAACGATTATACATCCATAGTTCCACTTTAAAAATTCTTATATTCATTAATTGTTTCAAAACTGTTGTTTTATTTAACCTTCGGGGGTTTCATTCATGAATCGATATGAAGTAAAAATTTGCCAATCACAAATAAATTTAATAGCAAATACGATTATACACGCCTCTCTGGTCTATCAAAATTGAGATTAATATCTTCAAAGTAATGCAGTATAAAAATACTATCTTCAAACAAAGTTCATCTAAACTGCATAAATAATTGAATAGAATACAATTAGATTGTGGAATGCAAACATTATTGTTCCAATCTAGTATTGAGAAAAATTCCTATCAAAAGTTCATTACTATAGTGTATTCAATAAATCGTAATCAAAGTTCATATTTCATAAAATTGTCTATAATGCAATGGTAATTTCAGAACTGACGATAAATGTCTATGTTGCAATCATGTTCATAAAACGACTAGTATTTCCAAGATCGTCGATACAGAAATAGATTTTAACGCTCTAAAATCTTTTAATTATTCTTCTTTCTTGAGGATGACAGAAAATTGGTCAAAGTAATTTACTGAAGAGAATTACTTTAATAAAATGACACGCTGTCTGAATTCAAATCTGCCATAGAAAAATCATTAACTTTACAGTCAAATCGTGACTACAAAAATATGCAAATTACTGAAAGAATATTAATTATCAGTCTCAACTGATCCAAACTTATTTAACTATGCCACTGACATAACAATGTCTTAATAAATCGTAGAAAAAGGCATACCTCATCGAAGTGTACTGAGTACAGAATTATCAAGCAAGAATATGGGGCATAAATATATATGGGACAAAAATATGGGAAAAATGGTTGCTCAGATATCGCTAAATGACTCAAATAAAACAAGAAACGTTCACGACTACCTTATCTGTTGATTGAAGTTCTAGAGGAAAATCTTCCAAAGAAGACTGGTGATGGTTCCATTTCACCAAAAAGATGTGCTCCGACCTCGAACCTGGAACCAGCGCCCTCGGAGAATAGAACTGCTTCCTCCTCCGGAAATTGCACTGCTCCGTGTATACGATAGACATCCTTCTGGCAAAACTCTTCTTTGTGAGCCGGGTCTACCCTGGCCTCTCTTGATAGTTCCCTGAAGTTCTGGTAGAAATTCGCCATGAAGTTTATTGCAGTTATTTCCGCAGAAATATTCATATTTGTGGAGTATGAATATGTTTCCACTGCCATTTGATATAATTCAGCGTTGGACAACGATGCATGAGTGTAGTTGGATGTTCACTACATGCTCGCTTTTGTAGAAAGACGATTAGCGAAGTTCCATGCTGCTATTTCACTCCATCGATATATGTCCCAATTGCATTAAAGTCCTTAGCCTTCCATCTCCATTTCCGTTATAATAGTTGAAAGAACTGCGATATTATAATGTTGCATCGTAGAATGTAGCGTTATATCATCAAAAGCAATATGTAATATCACGGTTGCAATACCAGTGTCAGCCGTAGCGTAGAATGTGATATTTTAAAAGTGCTTCTCAGATGGCGAGAAAATCACTTTTGTCTGCCGTCTTAAAATGCCAATATCTTTCGAATTATAATCTTGAAAATGTTCAACCTTCCTACACACTTTAATATAGTACTGCACAATCGAATTAGCTTAAAGGCATTAGTCAACTCTTGATATATATATTATCTTGTAGACTTGAAAATGTGTGCGTTTCAACTTCGCCTAGTTTCAAACACCGTAAAATGGAACTGCGGCACGCTCGAAGCTCGTTCAATGCGGTTGGCTTTACCACACGCTAAAGACGACTTGTTTCACTTATTCACTCGAAAACGACTATATGACATCAGAAATATATATGCGGTATGAGATATATATGCGATATGAGAGCTCCTCTCTGCTGTGCAAGACCTTTTATCAACTTCTTAAGGGGCGTATCCATCCCTTCCATAGCTTGTTTCTCCGTCATAGCTAGAATTTCTAACTTTGGCTATACTTGACGGATTTTCAAATTTCAAAAACTCAAAAATAATTTCTTCAAAATTCCAAATCAATGCCATAACTGAAAATAGGTTTCCACAATTCTGCATTCCAAAAGTAACTAAAATATAGTAGTTTCAGTAATCTCCGTCTCCCTCCAAACTATCGTTCATTGGTTTGAGCCTTTCCTCCAATCGCGTAACTTCTTCCTCAGCACAATTCCATGTTTCCCTGCGACTGCGTCGTAAATCTCAGATCTTTCTCGAAAAAAATCATGACGTCACCAAGAATCTCAGCTCAACCAGCCTACTTGCGTGAAGTCTGCGTCATCCGTGCCTACGTCATGAATATCCACGTCACAACTATGACAGCCATAACTTTCTTCATATATGCCAATACAGCCATCGTGGTCTCAATATAATTCAATTTACGGGGGGAGTACATAAGATTATTTAATTTTGATTTTATTGAAAACCAATTAATTCTAGTGATTAGTTTGGCGAAAATAGGCAAATCCAGACAATAGCAGTGCAGCGGTGAAAGTGACTGGGGTGGGTTGTCGAGGGGGAGCATTGACCTTGACGTGCGTGAATAAAACGGCACTGCGCGACGGTACATTACGACTGACACGTACGAAGGGAACATGACGCCAGTCATTAACGTTTATTTTTGCGTACCCCTAACCGTTTCGTTCCGTACTACCAAGGGGTACGCGTACCCCAGGTTGGGAACCGCTGTTCTAGGAGGATTCTGATTCCTTATGCTTCAGCCTTTGGAAGGTGCAATGAAAGATCTGTGTGTAATTGTGTGATGTAGTCATCACCAGGTTCGTGTTGTGTGTGGAAGCAAGGAAGCGAGGAAGGAAAATCCACAGCCTGCTTCCAGTCGACCGATCGGGTCAGGAATGGAATGAATGAAGCCCCCATCTAGTGGCGAGGATATGTACTGTGCCGGCTGCCGAGCCTGTCGCACTCCTCTGGGGCAATGATTAAATTAATAACAGATGGAATGAAATGATAGTGGAAAGTGTCGCTGGAATGAAATTGTGACAGGGAAAACCGGAGTACCCGGAGAAAAACCTGTCTGCCTCCGCTTTGCCCAGCACAGATCTCACATGCAGTGACCAGGATTTGAACCACGTACCCAGCGGCGAGTGGCCGGCGTGCTGCCGCCTAAGCCACGGAAGCAAGGAAGGAAAATTCCCATTTCTTCGGAGTTGGAGAAGAGATATGACGCATTTTTTCAGTGGATGTTTATTTGACCTGATGCTCTTCTTGACACCAGCTTTATGAGAGGGGTTATGGAGAGATTATACCCCTGCTCATGCTTTTGCCAATATTGAAACACTATATCCCGTGAGATCTCTGAAGTTAAGCAACATTAGGCGTGGTCAAAACTAGGATGGTTGTCTAGTTCTGGGGGCCACGTGTTGTTGATGGGAGAAGGGAAGAAGGAGTGGAAAGGAACTGGCCATCCTACAATTCGGAGGTTCATTCCTGCCTATTAAGCATTAAATCCTTCAGTGGACTGCTTTGTATGTAATAACCAGCGTCTTAACGAGGTGTGCCATACCAACTGACAAGCCCAATGGTAACCTGTTTCAAAAAGCTGGCAATTATGATTTGCAAAGCGCGTTAATGCTTCTGAAATAAACACCCCCCCCCCCCCCTTTCCCCCACAGTGAAATTTGTTTCAACTCATCCCTAATCCTGTTGAAACGAAAATGATGGGTATTATATATATTTATTCGTTACGGCCAACTATGGGCCACGTTTGACAGTTTTTACATCATGTTTTATCTTCACTCTCTGTCAATATCTCTTCATCCTCACTCCCACTTCCTTCTTCTGTTCCTCACTGACAACTCCCCTGTCTCCAGGAAACCTGGAAACTCCTTAACAAGTCGTAGAAATCTCTCTCTATCTATTATGTCTTCCTCTTTCACCTCTTAACTTCCCGAAACCATTTCGGCTCCGTCATATTTTTATTCGATTTTTGCAAAAAATGAAAGTAGACTTACGAGATCAACACAGGGCGAAAAATTGTGTGTCTCTCTGTGTGTGAGTCTGTGTGTGTATATACTCTGAATGTATGTCCCCCCCCCCTCCCCACCCCCTATCAATTCGAACACGGTGAAAGCAAATTGAAAGAAATTTGTTACATAGGCAGAACTAGCAAAGGGCACCTCAGTGTCATGTTTTATATCGCCGCCATCTTGATGGGAACGTAATGGCGGCCACCCAAATGTTCAAAGCTTAAATAAAATTACGACTAACCTAATCATCCGATCTCTACCAAATCTTGCAACAACATATATTCATATGCCGAGCGTTTTTTGACTGAACTACAAGGTCATCAGCCAAATAGTTTGCGGATGGCAGCCATGTATGTGTGCATATCGATTTCCCCTTTCAATTAAAATACGGTGAAACCTAATTAAACGACATTTGGTACAGAGGTAGCACTAGTACAGGACACCTCAGTGTCATGTATTATATCACCGCCATCTTAACAAAAAAGTAATGGCGGACACCCAAATGTTGATAGCAATAATCATATTACGACCAACCTAATCATCTGATCTCTACCAAGTTTTGCAACATTATACCTTTATGTTTGAAGAATCTTTTGACCAAACTACAAGGTCATCATCCCAATACTTTGCGGATGGCGGCCATGTATCTGTGCAAATGGATTCCCCCTATCTATTCAAACACGATGAAACCGAATTGAACAAAATTTGATACAGAGGTAGCACTCGCAAAGGGCACCTCAGTGTCATCTATTATATTGCCGCCATCTTGACGGATACATAATGGCGGCCACCCAAATGTTAAAAGCTTAAATCAAATTACGACCAACCTAATCATCCGATCCCTACCAAATTTTGCAACAACATATATCTATACGGCAAGCATCTTTTGACTAAACTACAAGATCATCAGTCCAATAGTTTTCAGATGGCGGCCATGTATGTGTGCAAATCGATTCCCCCTATCAATTCAAACACGATGAAACCGAATTGAACAACATTTGGTACAGGGGTAGCACTAGCAAAGGGCACCTCAGTGCCATGTTTCATATCGCCGCCATATTGATGAAAACGTAATGGCAGCCACCCAATTGTTATAAGCTTAAATCAAATTACAACCAACCTAATCATCTGATCTCTATCAATTTTTGCAATATTATACTTTTATGTATGAAGAATCTTTTGACCAAACTACAAGGTCATCAACCCAATTATTTGCGGATGCTGGCCATGTATGTATGCAAATTGATCCCCCAATCTATTCAAACACGGTGAAACCGAATTGACCGAAATTTGGTACAGAGGTAGCACTGGCAATTGGCACCTCAGTGTCATGTTTTATATCGCCGCCATATTGACGAAAACGTAATGTTGGCCACCCAAATGTTAAAAGCTTAAATCATATTACGACCAACCTAATCATGTGATCTCTACCAAATTTTGCAATATTATACCTTTATGTATGAAGAATCTTTTGACTGAAATACAAGGTCATCAGCCCAATAATTTACGGACGGCGGCCATGTATGTGTGCGAATCGATTCCCCCTATGTATTCAGACATGGTTAAACCGAATTGAACGAAATTTGGTACAGAGGTAGAAATCGTAAAAGGCAACTCAGTGTCATGTTTTATATCACCGCTATCTTGACGGAAACGTAATGGTGGCCAGCCAAATGTCAAAAGCTTAAATCAAATTACGACCAACCTAATCACCTGAGCTCTACTAATTTTTGCAACAGCATACCTTTATGTGAGATGCGTTCTTTGACCAAGCTACAAGGTCATCAGTCTAATAGTTTGCATATGGCGGCCGTGCATGTGTGCAAATCGATTCCCCCTATCAATTTAAACACAGTAAAACCGAATGGAACGAAATTTGGTACAGAGGTAGCACTAGCAAAGGGCACCTCAGTGTCATGTTTTATATCGCCGCCATCTTGACTCTCAGAATCCATGGAAATAACTATTTCAAGTACTGCAGTGCTCTATTATTTTACAATGATTCAGGTATATTTCGAACAAATCATAAACGCCAATGTTACCAAGTTAACTTCGTCATTATTGTAGGTAGATGTTGAGTCAATCATTGGTATAAATCTTATATTTTAAGAAAAGTAGGCTCCTTAGTTCGTCACGGAACTACTTGTTCAATCTTCTTCCGGCGGCTTCAGTGGCGTAGTTGGTAGCATGCTGAGTTTCTATGCCCAAGATTGCGGGTTCAAACCCAGCTGAAGACGGTCGGATTTTTAAGAGCGTTAAAATCCCTCTGTATGCCTTCCTTCTGAGGGGAAGTAAAGCCAGCGGGCCCACCAGCGGGCCCATTTCCTAGATTTATGGCATGCAAAAGAACCTTCCACTAACTACAGTACAATTGTGTGAAGCTAAATTGTAGGTTAGATTTGATTAGCACTATATTAAGTTCCAACGTTCGCCGCCAGGTGCCGGTCGTGGTGGCATCTAGTAGCCAAGTTCGCGACTAGGTGACGTTGATGGTAGTATTTGGTAGCAAAAGTAGGAACTATTTGAAATTAATCGTCTGCAGTCCTTACCTGAATTACTTATAATTACTTATTACTTATCAAAATAATTAACACCGGTTATCAGACAGATTCTGCACACAACCAAAGTACACGGGGCTACATGACCGTATTGTCACAGCCCCTAAACTCAGGAACCAAACAACCAATCTTCTCCCGGTATTTATGGCAGATATTATGGTCATTTGGGACAGCGATTTATTATTATTATTATTATTATTATTAATAATAATATTAATATTATTACTTTAATTTCCTCGGTGTATCGATGTCGTCTGTGTTTCTGAAGGCTCGCGTGTTTCTATTGAATAATTTAAAATTGACGTGTTTCTTGGGCTCTCATGCAATGTTAATGCTACTCTAATGTCGTACATTAAAGAAAGGAGCTCTTTCCCAGAGCATGACGGACACGTGGTAATCGATAAGACCTCTAAAGAACACGCAACTGTGAATAGATACTTTAAGGGGAGTGTGTTCTAATGACAGCCCGCTTTCTACTCTACAGGTGCTACGGAATATATTACCACGTTGGAAGGGGGTTGTTGTACAGTAGTTAATTCAATTTAGGGGCTTGGGGTGTCTTCGACATCAGCTTTGTGTACCTAGGTGTGTGCTGAAGCTGTCTGATAATCCGCGTTTCAGTGATGACTGTAATAGTTTTTGTTGCTGTAGGCTTAACAGGGACAGGGATTAGGTAGGCGGCCCGGGACTTGAAGTAAGGTAGTCTACTAACCCGGCATTTTCCTGGAGGGAGTGTGGAAAACCTGGGGTGAAAACCACACAATCATATTTAATCATTTGTTCTATAACAGCACTATGAAACGCATTCGCTATAAATCATAATTATCACTAATTCTCCCAACTTTGCCATCGGTACTAAAATTGATAAATGAGTTTGTACAAAATCTATTCATATTCATTCATGAATACTTTTCAATAACACTTCATTGACGGCAGTTACAATTGAACAAAGACCTATCAGACAATTTCACAATTGGTTGAAATTAAATACCCTAAAATTGTTCCCTGTGGTCTTTTCTAGGATCACGGGCCCTTCAACTGTCCAGGCCCCCAGGGCAATGACCTTGTCAAATAATATGATCATCCACTATAGGTAATATATGAAAGCTACTCATTGGCCCTTACACTTCTGAAGCAATGAACATAAAATCTGGCCCTAGGAGGGAATCGGGAATTTGGCATTAATGATCTTTGTTTAAATGGTTTCGTTAGAAGGACAAGCCTGTAGCCGCTACTGGTTCGATCGCTCTTCCGCATATTCGGGGCCTCTCGGCTGTGTTGGAGAATCTGGAATGGGGCCTCAAGTTCTGTGAAGGGTTTGCACCTCGGTGTGCGGGAACACATGTGCTGTGAATTTTAGTATTACGACATATTTACACGGCTAGCAGTCAGAGGTATCCCGTGCCCTATCCTTCTTGCTAGCCGCAGGGCTGTCCTCGCAAACAAAAGCATATGTGAGTTACGCAAGATCATTGACACGCTGAGCAACGCCGAGATTGTTCTAATTCTAGAAAAGGCTGGGGTGGGCGCGCGTAAGGCAGTTCGGGATAGTGTCGTCATCCAGTGACTTTGGGGTGAATCAGAAACTACGAAAGGCCCCATTAGCGGGTATTTAAAGACCTGAAAAGGGACAGGCAGTTGAGTTAAGAGTTCAGTCAGGACTAAAGCAGAGTCAGCAGTGCAGTGCAGTTCAGAAGGTCGTGCGTGAGTGACTGTCAGCTGTAAACAGCCGGTGATAGTATGTGCAGTGGAGTAGACCTGAACACCTTTGGGAGTAATGCTGCAGCACGGAACGTTGTGTTGGTACGAGTCGACAGTGCTATACACCCTGGGTTCGACGCAGCGCGCGGACAGACACTGGAACTACGAAGCGGAACTCAGGCGGGAACTTCACGGCAGAGCACCGCTGAGCAGGAAGCTGTGGATTTTGAGCTGTGCACTCTGCAGCCTGCTGTGTGAGAATTGTACAGCGTGTTTAAATATTTGTGTACATTAACCGTAATCAATTTGGTGTTTAACAACGCTCGCTACCAGTTGTGTTGTGATTTAGTAGAGTGAACCCTTATTTTCGTCACTGTATTGACACCTGGAAGTGAGTAATTCGGTCATGTGAATCAGAGCAGTGGTTTTAAGTGTTCTTTGTATGTAATGCCATCTGGAAGTGAGTAATTCGGATCGAACTTCATTGGGCATAGTTCTCTTTATCGCTCTCAGTTCACTGTGCTTTGGGTGCAGTGGCTCTCCTAGAATTCCACTACTAGTAAGCGTATCTGAGAGTGAATATCTCTAGCTGGTACCTTCATTGGTCAAGGTGGTAATGATACCGCCCCTTTTTCAGCTTGATCGGCTAACTCATTTCCAGCAATTCCTTAAATACTGTAGTAGTTTCTTTTCGTATGTCATCGCCATACTTATAGCTGATTATTTGGTGATTTTAAGGATCACACACAGATTACGTGTCACGTAGCCCAGAGGTTCCGAATGTGCATGGGAACAAAAAGATTGGTCAGAGACTAGAATGAGAAGGAGGCTGCTATCAGAAACGGGAAACCCCAGGTGCTGACTGCGTGAATGAAGCTGTTCTGGTGTGATTTGATGAGGAAGTTCCGGTCGTCCCGGAAGTGGTCAACCATGAACGGAAGTCACGCCATCAATGGACGCTCTCGCCTCCATTACACACGTCATTCATTATTATAACGTACGCACATTCCTTGCTCTTCATGTCAGAGCTGGATATTTTTGTTGTTGATTAATTTCGGAGCTTTGAGACATTGTCGTCGTGTAGCCCCATGTAAATGAGTGTACTTGTAATCTGTCTGGTAACCTGGTAACGATTGGAATTAAGTACAGGGATAGGAGGGTGATCTACAATCTATACAGAAACCAGACAGCAGTCATTGGAGCTGAAGGACATGAGAGGGAAGCTGGTATTCAGAAAGGTGTAAGGCAAGGCTGCAACTTATCACCCATACTTTTCAATTTTTACATTGAACAAGCAATGAAAGATATTCGAGAAAAATTTAAAGTAGGAGTGAAGATTCAAGGAGAAATAGTTTCAACTCTGAGATTTGCTGATGACATCGTCATATTGGCCGACACGCCTGAGGATTTGAATGAGTTTTTGAATGGTATGGACTCCATCTTGAGGAAAGAATTCATGATGAAAATTAATAAATGTAAAACAAAAATATTGGAATGCAGCCGAAATAAATCAGAAAACTCTATGGACATCAAATTGGCAGGTGAAAAGCTGAAGGAAGTAGGAAACTTCTGTTACTTAGGAAGCAAAATAATCAGTGATGGACGAAGCAAAGAGGACATAAAATGTAGGCTAGCTCAGGCAAGGAAAGTATTTCTAAAAAAAGGAATTTGTTGACTTCGAATATAGATTTAGGTATTAGGAAGTCATTTTTGAAAGCCTTTGTCTGGAGCGTGGCGCTCTATGGAAGTGAAACTTGGACTATTGGTGCAGCAGAAAAGAGGAGAATTGAAGCGTTTGAAATGTGGTGTTACAGGAGACTGATGAAGATCAGATGGGTTGATAGGGTTACAAACGAAGAAGTATTAAGACTAGTGGGAGAGGAGAGATGTTTCTGGCGACTGCTAATGAAGAGAAGAGATAGGTTGGTAGGACACATACTAAGACACCCAGGAATAGCAAGCTTAGTTATGGGAGGAAGGGTTGAGGACAAGAACTGTAGGGGATGACCAAGGTTAGAATATGTTAAACAGATTGCCTCGGATTTAGGGTGTGGTAGCTATGTAGAGATGAAAAGATTAGCTCACGACAGGGAGGAATGGATAGCTGCATCAAACCAGTCAAAAGAATGAAGACTCAAACAACAACCTGTGTCATTGTGATGGCTGTACTAGTGTGTGCATTTGTAATTGGGGCTAGGATTTCGGCAGAAGGTGGACGTGGTCTAATTTAGGTAGGCTACATCCAAGCATTCGTCTGAAGTAAAAGTGTGAAACCACGGAGAGGTTCTAGGATGGCTGAGGTAGAAATCGAATCCACCTCTTCTCAGTTCTGCCTCACGAGCCATTAGATCAGAGTTAAATTTCTTGGCAGAGTTGGGAATCAAACCCAGGCCTTTACGGTGATAGCCCAGATTGTTAATCACTAGCCATAAGGTGGAAATGTTTGGGAATCGTATGACCGTAACTTGATTTCAGACAGGTATATACGAGGAGCGCTGCGTGTTTGTTCCGTAGTTTTACGTCACAGTGAAGCTGTATTGCAAAGTGAGAAAACACGTTGTCATAAGGAGAAAACTAAGGTATACATTTGTCGCACCGTGAAATCAGTTTTAACGAGTCCTTTTGGTAAACTTCGTAGTAGGGACAGATCACCTCGTGGTTCCGCTCCTTAAAGCAACAATAACTAACTTAACTTCGTTGCCCAGCAATTCTGATGGTTGTTCATTGTTGAACCTTTCCATTGCTTTTGAAGTGGTTTTTCGTCGTCCACAGGACCAACCACTGAAGTCGTCAGTTTTTTTTAGAGCGTTAAGAATCCCTCAGTATGCTTTCCTTCGGAGGGGAAGTAAAGCCGGCGGTCTCATGTCATAGATTTATGGCATGAAAAAGAACCTTCCACTAACTACACTTGTGTGAAGCCAAAATTTGTAGGTTAGATTATTTGATAACGCTATATTAGTTCCAGCGTTTGCCGCCAGGTGCTGGCTGCAATGGCATCTAGTAGCCAAGTACGCAGTTAGGTGTCATGGACTGTAGCAAATGTAGGAACTACTTGAAAAATTGATCGTCTGCAGTCCTTACCTGAATCACAGATAGCACACACTAATATTATTACTATTGTTATAATTATTATTATTATCATTATTCATTAGTATTAGTATTAGCATAATCATTTCCAAAATTGTCTCATATGTAGGCCTACTGGTTCCACATTGCGTGGTTAAGTGTAAGAGAGGGCCATGAACCCTAACTTTGCCACTACTGAATACATAAAGTAATAAATAAATAAATAAATAAATAAATAAATAAATAAATAAATAAATAAATAAATAAATAAATAAATAAATAAATAAATAAATAAATAAATAAATAAATAAATAAATAAATAAATAAATAAATAAATAATGCAGCCATCACAATTAACACCGGTTATCAGACAGATTCAACACCCACCCAATGTACATTGGGCTACATGACCGCGTAGTTGCAACCCCTAAACTAAGGAACCAACCAACCATACTGTAGATATTTTTAACGGTTCACCAAGCGTAAGCTTAATAGTGGAACTTGGACTATATGTGCAGCAGAAACCAGGATAATTGAAGCTTTTGAAATGTGGTGTTACAGGAAAATGATGAAGATCAGGTGGGTGGATACGGTTACAAACGAAGAGGTATTAAGACTAGTGGAAGAGGAGAGATGTTTCTGGCGACTGCTAATTAAGAGAAGAGATAGGTTGGTAGGACACATACTAAGACACCCAGGAATAGCAAGCTTAGTTATGGAAGGAAGGGTCGAGGACAAGAACTGTAGGGGTAGACCAAGGTTAGAATATGTTAAACAGTTTGCATCAGATGTAGGGTGTGGTAGCTATGTAGAGATGAAGCGATCAGGACAGGGAGGCATGGAGGGCTGCATCAAACCAGTCAAGAGACTGAAGATTCAAACAACAACAGCTTAAAAGGCGCACGGATGGCAGATTTTCTTCGACTCGATTCACTAAAATAGTCACTGCTCGGCTTCCTTTGGTAATAAATTAATGTTGTTCTACAGTAACCTTCCTGGAGAAATCTGTTACAGAATGGTGAAAACCGCATCAAAATCCATCCAGTGGTTCTCGAGATTACCCGTTATATCCAAGAATCGGGGACTTTGTTTTATACTATGTGGAGACTAATAAAATATAACACAGGTGTTCATGATTTTGCCACTAGATGGTAGCTATTGTCGTTTCGAAATTGATGTAAAGAGAAATTAAACAGTTGACTCAACACAACTGGTGAGCTCGTCACTTGCGCTGGGGTATCTCACCAGAAAAGGAATATTTCAAATACTGCGGAATGAGTCGTACTGCGATGTTACCAATGGTTCCCCTGCACCGTCTCTATGAAATACACTGACGAAACATACAGCATATTTGGAACACTCCTCATACACGTTAGCCAATCATAGCCCAGCACCTCCAAATTCAAACTCCCCGCCTGAGACTACATATTTTCAACATCTATTACACTATCCACTCACAATTACATACAGTACTTAAACCATAAAACTACACACCTGAGGCTTATTATAATTTTTTTAAACCCATAATCTACTACAGGTGTATAAAATTTCATACAACCTAAACCAACCTACTAGAGGTCTTTCTACCTTCAAATAACTAAGTAACGTCAATTTCAACCATTTCAAACCACTTTTCTTCTTCTTCTTCTTCTACTTCTTAACTCCGCTGAAGCAGCTGCTGACAGGCCACTACCGAGCGAACTAGAATTAACACCTAATGCCGCTGCTAGTCTGATGGTCAATAGCCAAGTAGTTGACCCAATATCAGTATTCGCAGCTCATAAGGCATCAAAGCAGTGTTAGTGCTCTCAACCACCCTTCGAACAATCATTTCAATCAAATAACTAATTACCTTTCGAAAGTATAATTCCCAATGGACAACAAGCTCCGACTTAATGCATTGTGGGAGAAATTTATTTATTCAACGAAGTAATTAATCAAACAATCAAAAACAAAAAACAAGTACAGTAGTTCCGTGAAGAACTATACCTACAGCCTATTTTCATATATCCTACTTGTGTAAATTGCCTCTATCTACATACAAAATTTCAGTTTGATTGCTGTAATACATTCGTAGATACTGAGAACCGACTAAATATTTCGGATGGTGGCCAAGTTGGATTTTATATATTTAGGTCCTAGAGTTATGTACTGTTACATGAAGATTATTGTGTACGTGTGGCATTCAAACTTCAGATGATGATGATGATGATGATAACTGTTGCTTTAAGGGGCCCAACATCGAGGTTATCGGCCCCCATTCAAACTTCAGTCGCATGATTAGGACACAAGAAGTAACAAGGAGATTTTAAAATTTCGCTGCAATCTGGTGGTTATGGAAACAATTGAAAAAAAAAAAATAGATGCCAGTGGATTAACATTCGTATAAGGAATTACTGTACCAAGTTTCACTGCAATCGGATGGTTAAATTGCGAGAAAAGTCCATGATATTTATACTTCACGTCGCCGCCATGTTGGATTTGTGATCACCAGGTTATTTAAAGTCCTATAGGTGAACTTAAGTTCATAGTCCCTGTGAACATAAAAAAATCAGTTTGATTGCTATAATAGATTCGTAGATTTTCAGAACCGTCTAAATATTTCGGATGGTCGCCATGTTGGATTGTTAAATGTATAGGCCATAGAGTCATGTACCATTAAAGGAAAATTATTGCGTAGGTTCATTATTCAAACTTTCACATCGATCGCATGATTACGACACAAGAAATAAAAAGTTAATTTTAAAATTCGCAAAGCCGCCATCTTGAAGTTATGTAAACAATGAACTAAATTAGATGCCAGTGTATTACAATGTGTACAAACATTTCCTGTACCAGATTTCATTGCGGTTGGAACATTACATCGCGAGAAAGGTCTATTTAAAATTTTCAAATTCGCTTGGCCGCCATGTTCGTTTTGTAGTTAACCGGTTTTTGAAAGTCTTATAGATGAACTTCCAGTAGTGCCCTTTATCTCCGTACAAAACTTCAGGGTGATACCGCTAATGGTTTCAGAGATATAGAATGTGGGTGAAATATTTCGTACATCCGCCATCTTGTGGTTATGTAAACAATTGAACCAAGTTAGATGTCGGTGCATTACAATGTGTATAAACATATACTGTACCAAGTTTTATTGCGTTTGGTTGGTTAAATCATTCCTTGGTGATATCGGTAATAGTTTCGAAGATATTGAATGCTGGTGAAATATTTCGCACATCCGCCATGTTGGATTGGTGAGACGTACCAAATTTGAAGGGCACGGTCGGGGTCGTACGGAATAGTGCTATGAACTTACTGAGTTTCATTGATATCGCTCCAGCCGTTTAGAAGTTATTAGGGGACACATACACACACACTCCTCTCCCTCTCTCTCTCTCACACACACACACGGACAAAAGGTGACGTCATAAGCCTATTTTTTCAAAATTGAAAATAGGCTAATAATTGCCATCTCACATCGGAGTGAAAGGAGCCTAATAGGGCGCCAGACTCCCAGCATTTTCAATCGCCACTAGGCGATATATGACTGAAAGAGAGTACTACTACCTTACACAAAAACTGATTAAGCTGGTGCTGTCAAGCCGTAAGTAACAACTATATCGTCGCTCCAAATTGGAGGACGTTAACCATGCTTTAGACCATAATCCAAAATGGAGCAACTACTGTATACAAGATGAACAAAAAGTATTAATACTCTCAAACTCCCCGAACCGTTCAAAACGAAAACCATCAAAAACCAATAAAAGAATAAATTATCTCCTAACATACGACTAAAACTTTCCCCCAGCACATCATTATAAATAACGAATTAGGAGAATAATACTTTACAGCCACAAGATAAAGTAAGTCAAACACCATGCATTCATTCATATTCTAAAGGTCTTGTCGATGCAACCACACTCATCTGTCGTTGGCGGTTCGTTTCAGTTCCATTTACTGTAATTGTGACATCCAATTCTAATCTTGATGTCTTCCAAATACTTCGTCCTAAGCCGTCCTCTTCCTTTCTTTTCCATAATTTTCCCTTCAAGAATTTTAACGATGAAAGTGTTGTGTCTGATGACATGTCCAATAGATTTTATTTTTCTCTTTCCCATTTCCTTCATAATCTTCTTTCTTCTTTGACTTCTCTTAAGACTTCGAGGTTGGTGTTTCTTTCCATCCAGCTCGTTCTTGTCATTTTCCGCCATATCCATATTTCAGCAGCTCCAAGTCAATTCTTTTCCAATTTACCCAGAGTCCAACTTTCACTTCCATAGAGCAGTATACTCCATACAAATGATTTTGCAAAGGATTTTCTTACATCTATATTCATATGTTTGCTGGATAAAATGTTTTTCTTAGTCATAAATGCCTGTTTTGCCAATGTAATACTTCTCTTAATTTCCATTAAGCATCTATTGTCTTCTGTGATTATACTACCGAGATAACAAAATTGTTTCACTTGTTCAATTCTCAAGTCATCAATTTTTAGCCTATTTTCAATTTTGAAAAAATAGGCTTATGAGATCACCTTTTGTCCGTGTGTGTGTGCGTGTGTGTGTGTGTGTGTGTGTGTGTGTGATTCGTGTGTGTGTCCCCCCCTAATAAAATCTAAACGGCAGGAGCGATTTCAATGAAACTCGGAAAGTTCATAGCACTATTCCCGGCGACCTCGACCGTGCCCTTCAAATTTTGTTACGTCTCACCAATCCAACATGGCGGCTGTGCGAAATATTTCACCAGCATTCAATATCTCCGAAACTATTACCGATATTACCCCGACATTTTCTATGGTGATAGAGGGAACTACTATAAGTTCACTTATGTGACTTTTGAAAACCTGGTAACTACAAAACCAACATGGCGGCCAAGCGAATATGCGACTTTTAAATAGACGTTTCTCGCGATTTGACCAACCAAACGCAATGAAACGTGGTACAGTATATGTTTATATACATTGAAATGCACTGACATCTAACTTTGTTCAATTTTTTTACATAATCACAAGATGGCGGATGTGCAAAATATTTCACCGGCATTCTATATCTCTGAAACTATTAGCGATATCTCCCTAAAATTTTGTACGGAGATAAAGGGCACTACTGGAAGTCCATCTATAAGACTTTCAAATACCGGTTAACTACAAAACGAACATGGCGGCCAAGCGAATTTGAAAATTTTAAATGGACCTTTCTCGCGATTTAATGTTCCAAGCGCACTGAAACCTGGTACAGGAAATATTTATACACATTGTAATCCACTGGTATCTAATTTAGTTCAATTGTTTACATAACCTAAAGATGGCGGCAGTGCGAATTTTAAAATTAAGTTTTTATTTCTTGTGATGTAGTCATGAGATCGAAGTGAAAGTTCGAATAATGAACCTACGCAATAATTTTCCTTTAAAGGTACATGAATCTATGGCCTATACATTTAACAATCCAACATGGCGACCGTCCGAAATATTTAGACGATACTGCATATCTACGAATCTATTTTAGCAATCAAACTGCATTTTTTAATGTTCATAGGGGCTATGAACTTAAGTTCGCCTATAGGACTTTAAATAACCTGGTGATCACAAATCCAACATGGCGGTGACGCGAATTATAAATATTCACATGGACGTTTCTCGCAATTTAACCATCCGCGTGCAGTGAAACGTGGTACAGTAAATCCTTATACGAATGTTAATCCACTGGCATATAATTTATTTCAATTGTTTCCATAACCTCAAGATGGCAGCTGTGAAAAATTTTAAAATCTCCTTGTTATTTCTTGTGTCCTAACTATGCGATTGAAGTTTGAATACTACACGTTCACAATAATCTGCATGTAACAGTACACAACTCTAGGACCTACATATATAAAATCCAACATGGCGACCATCCGAAATATTTAGTCGGTTCTCAATATCTACGAATCTATTACAGGAATCAAACTGAAATTGTGTATGTTGATAGTGGCAATTAACATCAGTAGGATATATGAAAATAGGCTGTATAGTTCTTCACGGAACTACTTGTTATATTGGTTTTAATTTCTTCCATATTTTTCCGAACTACCATTAATGTTGTTTTACGTTTGTTCACTTTTAATTTCCGTAGTTTAATTGTGTCTGATAGGACTTGCAGCATTTTATTCATTTCTTTTTCGGAGACTGCAACTATTACGATGTCATCAACAAATCTGATACAATGTATCCTTCCCCCATTTGCTTTTATTCCCCTTTCATGATCTGAATAGCAAAACACCCTGCACACATGATAAAATTCAAAATCTTTAATAGAAGAGCCGAATTGGCACACTGGGGCGAAACGCTAGCAATGTGTTGAGTTATGCTGGACATTTTTATCACTTTTTATGTTAATTATAATGGCTCAACGGACAATACTCATTTTATTTCTCTTTCGAGAACATTTGATTATATTCAATGCCAAAGCAAGATTCACTGTTTTTGGAGTGGAGTTTTTGACTCCCGTGGTGCACTGGCATGCTCGTGACGTGGCTACATATGTGGCGAGGCGTCTTACCTGGCCTTCTCAGTGTGTGCCTGCTACGCGTCTTGGTAAGTGTGCCGTTACCAACTGAAGAGCCGAATTGGCACGCTGGGGCGAAACGCTAGCAATGTGTTGAGTTATGCTGGACATTTTATCACTTTTTGTGTTAATTATAATGGCTCAACGGACAATACTCATTTTGTTTCTCTTCCGAGAACATTTGATTATATTCAATGCCAAAGCAAGATTTATTGTTTTTGGAGTGGAGTTTTTGACTCCCGTGGTGCACTGGCATGCTCATGACGTGGCTACATATGTGGCGAGGCGTCTTGCATGGCCTTCTCAGTGTGTGCCTGCTACGCGTCTTGGTAGGTGTGCCGTTACCAACTGAAGAGCCCAATTGGCACGCTGGGGTGAAACGCTAGCAATGTGTTGAGTTATGCTGGATTTTTTAAATCACTTTTTGTGTTAACAGAAGAGGAAAAGGAACCCTAAAGGGCACCAGTCTCTATTTCAAAATTACAATGCCCCCAAAAGGCGACGCGACTGCCTGAGAGTACTACTAAAGTACTACTAGATTTGACCTGTCATTAGCGACAGTTTTGTGCATCAGTTGCACTAGGCCTTGTTGTGAGAGTTGTATATACATTTCCAGCCACGTAAGGCGCTCGATTGAGGTCCTCATGCTGACGCTGTGGAGGCTGAAGCGCTAATTGAGCAGCTTATGTTTATTTTCAACTCACATTTCCCTGCCTCCTTTCTTGGAGGTTATTATCGGATCATGAACTTATGGTCAACAGTGAGCTAGTCTCAGGCAACCTTCAAACAAGATGCTGACTATATCAAGTAGCGCAGTCATGTCTCCACAAGGGCAACCACTTAGCATCTTAGTATTACTGCTGTTGAAGTATCAATTGTACGGTCCCATAGCTAAGTGGTTAGGATTCGGGACCTTGGCTTGATGGGTCCTGAGGTTGTTTCCTGCCCGAGCCGAGAGTATTCTGTTTTCCTCCAAGGTGTCCGTTCGTTGGCATTGGAGGGCGCGCAAATGCAAGGGAGCCGTGTTAGTAGATTTACTGGCACGTTAAAGATCCCCATCGGTGCAAATTTCCAGTAACCTGGCGCAAAAGCAGCAGTTAAATGGGACGTAAAACAAATTACATTATTGTAATCATTATTCTCCTTTCTTTCTTTCTTTCTTTCTTTCTTTCTTTCTTTCTTTATTTCTTTCTCTCTTTCTTTCTTTCCTTCTTTCTTCGTCATGCTCGACTAAGGAGCGCGATTGATCTTATTTAGCTGATGGCATTGCCTTTCTCTTCTTCCAAAATCTCTTCATCTTTTCGCTGTGGCTTCTCTTGCTATCTTCTTGTTTGTGATAGTGCTTGGATGGCCTGCAAAGCGGTGACTATCGACTAATTCTCTGAACTTAGCTCTGTCTAATAAAATGTCATCTATGATGACTATTTTTTGAAGATCTTTTCCAACTTCACGCAGGCAGGTGTTTTTAACTTTCATTGACAAGGCAAGGTTAAGAATCCTTTTGGTCAGTCTCTGATTGCCCATCTTGAGGATATTGCAATCGTCTTTTCCTAAATGTCTCTTGAGATTTCCTATGAGTGCTGGTATAAGTCTTGGGATTTTCTTTTCATCCAGATTCCCCCTTTACAGACTGGTCCAAAATTTTTTTTTTTTAGGGGAAGAAATGCATTTACGCACAGAGTGTCGGGCTCCTGCTCCTGAGTAGCAGACTACCGACTAAAACTCCCCCTTTACTTCTGAACACTAGCCTGGTACCGTTTAGCACATTACTTCAGGCTAGAGTCATTTTATATTTGCCCGTAGGGCACTCTTCCATAATGAATTATCTTCAGTGGCGATCCAGATCCGTCTTCTTTGTTCGGAGGATATCTTCAACAAAACTTGCTACAAGTTTCCAATGTTCTTCATTTTGTAGCATTACCGCAACAATATTGTCAGGAGATATCTCTACATCAATTTCATCTTGAAGAGACTGCCTACTTTGGACCCACCGTCCACAAGAGAAGAAGGTGTGATTAGCACTATCTACCTCATTAACACAGTAGACACAATCTGGTGAATCCACTTTCCCCATCTTCTTAAGATAAGAACTGAAGTACCCATGGCCTGTCAAGAACTGAGTGAGATAATAACCAACCTCACCATGTTTCCTCTCTATCCAAACCTGCACCTGGGGTATCATTCTCCTAGTCCACTGGCTTCGGTGTCCTTGCTCCCATTTGATCTGCCAATTGTGAAAGGTTTGTGCTCTTGCTGTTCGTCTTGCATTTTGTAAACCTACTTCCGATTTCCTCCAGTAAATGTACTTGCGTTCTTTCGCTAGAAAAAACAAGTAGTTCCGTGAAGAACTATACAGCCTATTTTCATATATCCTACTTATGTTAATTGCCACTATTTAACACACACAATTTCAGTTTGATTGCTGTAATAGATTCGTAGATATTGAGAACCGACTAAATATTTCGGATGGTCGCCATGTTGGATTTTATATATGTAGGTCCTAGAGTTATGTACTGTTGCATGCAGATTATTGTGAACGTGTAGTATTCAAACTTCAATCGCATAATTAGGACACAAGAAAAAACAAGGTGATTTAAATTTTTTTCACAGCTGCCATCTTGAGGTTATGGAAACAATTGAAATAAATTAGATGCCAGTGGATTAACATTCGGATAAAGATTTACAGTACCAAGTTTCACTGCACGCGGATGGTTAAATTGCGAGAAACGTCCATGTGAATATTTATAATTCGCGTCACCGCCATGTTGGATTTGTGATCACCAGGTTATTTAAAGTCCTATAGGTGAACTTAAGTTCATAGCCCCTATGAACATTAAAAAATGCAGTTTGATTGCTAAAATAGATTCGTAGATATTCAGTATCGTCTAAATATTTCGGATGGTTTCCATGTTGGATTGTTAAACGTATAGGCCATAGAGTCATGTACCATTAAAGGAAAATTATTGCGTAGGTTCATTATTCAAACTTTCACTTCGATCGCATGATTACATCACAAGAAATAAAAACTTAATTTTAAAATTCGCACTGCCGCCATCTTGAGGTTATGTAAACAATTGAACTAAATTAGATACCAGTGGATTACAATGTGTATAAATATTTCCTTACCAGGTTTCAGTGCGCTTGGAAAATTAAATCGCGAGAAAGGTCTATTTAAAATGTTCAAATTCGCTTGGCCGCCATGTTCGTTTTGTAGTTACCCGGATTTTGAAAATCTTATAGATGGACTTCCAGTAGTGCCCTTTATCTCAGCACAAAATTTTAGGGAGATACCGCTAATAGTTTCAGAGATATAGATTGCCGGTGAAATATTTCGCACATCCGCCATCTTGTGATTATGTAAACAATTGAACGAAGTTAGATGTCGGTGCATTACAATGTATATACATATATACTGTACCAAGTTTCATTGCGTTTGGTTGGTCAAATCGCGAGAAACGTCTATTTAAAAGTCGCAAATTCGCTTGGCCGCCATGTTCGTTTTGTAGTTACCAGGTTTTCAAAAGTCACATAACGGAACTTATAGTAGTTCCCTCTATCGCCATAGAAAATGTCAGGGTAATATCGGTAATAGTTTTGGAGATATTGAATGCTGGTGAAATATTTCGCACAGCCGCCATGTTGGATTGGTGAGTCGTAACAAAATTTGAAGGGCACGGTCGAGGTCGCCGGGAATAGTGCTATGAACTTTCCGAGTTTCATTGAAATCGCTCCTGCCGTTTAGATTTTATTAGGGGGGGACACACACACGAATCACACACACACACACGCACACACACACGGACAAAAGGTGATCTCATAAGCCTATTTTTTCAAAATTGAAAATAGGCTAAAAATTGGAATTATCCCAGCAATAACAAGAACTGCTTCTTCAGAGACCGTGCGATAAGCAGATGCCACGCGTAAAGCACCCCGCCTCTGCACTTGTGCTAGTGACTTTCTATAAATTTCCTTATCCAGGGCATCCGCCCATATTTCCGCTCCATACAGCAGAACTGAATGGATGGCTGTCATCAGTAATCTCCTCTTACTAGATTTTGGCCCACCAACATTGGCCATTAGCCGACTGAGAGACGTTACTCCTCTTGCCGCCTTATCCGCAGTCCGTCTAATTTGTTCTCCAAAATTCAATTTATTGTCGATCATGAGGCCCAGATATTGGTCCAAAAATAATAATAATAATAATAATAATAATAATAATAATAATAATAATAATAATAATAATAATAATAATAATAATTTTACAACCATATGCTCAACCAAGGAGTGTGATTGAACCTGTTTAAAGAAATGAATTTGCTATCTTCTCTTACCCAAACATCTTCATTCTCTCACTATTGATATTGTCAATAAGACAACACTGAAAATGGCGAATAAGCTATCTTTTATCTCACTATGAATTTTAGCCTATTCTCATTTATGAAATAAATAGGCTTATGAGATCACATTTTGTCCGTGAGTGTGTGTGTCTGTGCGTGTGTGTGTCCCCTAATAAAATCTAAACAGCCAAAACGATTTCAATGAAACTCGGTAAGTGCATACTACTACCTCGACTGGCCTCGCCGATGACTTTGAAATTTTAATGCGTTTCACCAATCCAACATGGCGGCCATGCGAAATATTTCACTGGCATTCTATATCTCCGCAACAGCAACATAGTATATCACCCTGAAATAATGTACGGTGATAAAGGGTACATCTATAGTCTATTAACATAAGTTGAGTCGTCCAGTTGCAAAACTCGTTTAATCCACTTGTGAATAAGAATCATTTTCACAAGAAACGTATGCCTGGACTTTGCCTCGCGTATCTTTTGTGTTTGTTGACTTTTACTTTTTGCTTTTCTTTCTTAGTTTTGGTTTTGTGTTTGTTTTCTGCTTTTGCTTTTTTTGAATTTCGCGTTTTGCTTTGTGTTTCTTGTTATTTATTTTCTGCTTTTGCTTTTGTTTTAAAATTTTTCTTTTTGCTTCATATTTTTTGGTTTTTGGTTACATGTTTGTTTTCTGGAAAATCAAAATAAAACAAATCAAAATAAACAAAACAAAATCAAAATAAAACAAAACAAAATAAAACAAAATAATTAAATTTAAATAAAAACAAAATAAAATAATACAAAACAAAAAAGATCCAATTTAAAACAAAATAAAATTAAATGAAATAAAACAGAACAAAATCAAAATAAAACAAAACCAAAATAAAACAAAACTAAATAAAATTAAACAAAACAAAACAAAACAAAACAAATCGAAACAAAACAAAACAAAACAAAACAAAACAAAACAAAATAAAGTGAAGCAAAATAAACCAAACTAAACAAAACAAAACAAAATGAAATAAAATAAAGTAAAATAAAATAAAATAAAATAATAAAATAATAGTACATTATGCAAAGAGCTTATAATGGCTATAATTAAGACACGAGTATTTTTTATAAAACGAGCGTAAGCGAGTTTTATAATTTCCATACGACTGTTTATGTTCGACGATAATTATAAGTTTATTATATGTTTTAACATAAATATTCATAAATATCTTTTCAATCGCTAGAATTTTGTGATCGGGTGCTGCGCTGGGTAGTATATCTCTGTTTTCCAAGCTCTCTGGCCGACCGACACATGCGCTCTGTGTGCTTCAATGCCATATGTTCAGATTGTGCACCAGTATTCAGTAAAACTGTCACCGAAATCGCTTGAAAACAACGCGCTGTGTAGAAATTGGATTTGGTGATATTAAGGTACAGTGCTATTTCTAGTCTCATATTCACCAGTTTATTTATGCGAACATATGGACGGTGCACTTTCGGTAATTTATATAGACATGTTGGATTTTGAGCGCATGCGCGAAGGTATCGTTATCTAATTGGTCACACAACTGTTTCTTGAGCTCTGATTGGTGGAAGAAACTGTTTCATAATGAAAAATAGTTTTATAATGAGCCTCATTATGATACAGTTTTCTGATACATAATAGTCAGGGTCGAACATAAATAATTTTACGACATGATCCTTATTCACAAGTGGATTAAACGAGTTTTGCAACTGGACGACTCAGTTCACCTATGGCTTATTCAATAACCTGATGAGTACGAAACCAACATCGCGGCGACGTGAAATTTAAATATTTAAATGGATTTTCTCGTGACTTTTCATCAGAGTGCTGTGAAACTAGGCTTGGTATATCTTCATACAAGCTTTAATATACTGACGTCTAATTTAATGGAATTTATGAGAACTTAAAAATATATGCTGCGCATTTTTTTTTGATGTGTAACATCTTTCCAATCGGTAGCTGGACATTTTTGTGGGAGTGATTTTGGAAAAGGGACGGAAATGGATGGGACAGAAGTGCATGGGACGGAAACAATGAGTGCTCGTGATGGCGGAGATCAGTACAACGACGTACTGTAGGCCATGTCGCTATGGGGAATGTATATCGCATACAGTTTAGTTGAAGGTTTGGAGACCCCATTTAAGATATTTCTACATTAAATCATCTTGAAATTGTCGTTCTTTGGTGTGAACATATTCATTTTATCATATTTGCTGAAAACAATTACGATTTATTAAATCTTCATACTTTTGCTGTATTCTTATTTAATGTAAGCACTCGATGTACTGTCGGCCATGTGGCTATGTGGAATCTATATCGCATCAACAAACATTCCAAACTACGTAGGAATTCAGTATATTAACGCCAACTACTAACAATAATTGAAACTTCGTTGTTCTAAACATATCACTGGGAGAAACACATTTAATATACTTTCCGCACACCCAATATTTAATCGCGCCTATACTTGGCAGTGCGCTGATGGGCAAAACGAGGCCATTTTCAATAACATCGCTGGCATGGGTTCACTAACTGGCCGGTATAGAGCGCAGCTTGCATCAAGTAGGCAGTGGATTGCTTCCGCCACGGCAAATAAGAATTATGATTCATTACGGTCAGGATTTGGCACTGGAGTTTTACAAGTAGTTATTTCAATGACCAAAAGAGTTCACTGTCAACATGGGATTTGCGCTCCCGGGACACTCATAGCAGGATAACATGTCACACGTTACACATCATATGCGACTACTGTAAGGCTCGTATAAATTTTTAAAACATCTTTTTCATTTCTCGTGCCCTAAGTAAGACCAGTAGGATATATGAAAATAGACTATTTAGTTCTTCACGCATCTACTTGTTCGTCCTTTTGATGTGTAACATCTTTCCACTTGGTAGCTGGATATTTTTGTGGGAGGGATTTTGGAAAAGGGACGGAAATGGGACGGAAACAATGAGCACGCGCGGTGGCGGAGATGGGTACCAAGACGTACTGTCGGCCATGTGGCTATGTGGAATGTACTGTATATCGCATACGGATTACTTCAAGGTTTGGAGGCCCCATTACAGATTATTATTTAATTTAAGCATTTGAGGCACTGTCGGCCAACATACAGCCCTATGTGGAATGTATATCACATAAGGTTTACTTCAAGGTTAGGAGGCCCCATTAAAGATATTCCTACAATAAATCATTGCCACTGGAGTTTTACGACCAACAGAGTTCAATATTAACAAGGGATTTGCGCTCCCGGTAGACACATAGTAGGATAACATGTCACATGTTCAACATCATATACGACTACTGTAAGGCTCGTAATTTCTTTTCTGTCTCCAGAGTGGTGGCTCTCATTCGGGGGTTTGCAGCAAACTGACGTTTGTTTACAATTTTCTGAATCTAGGCCTGTCTCATAAAATCCCATCTGTTGCGTTGATTTCCTTAAGAACATTTTTTCAATCTCGATTATCCAGCTATTGTTGATATTTTGTGAGGAGGCATGGTTACATATCCCTTTAGTAAGTAGGCGGCTTTGGTGGCGTAGTTGGTAGCATGCCGAGCTTCTATGCCCAAGGTCGCGGGTTCAAATCCGGCCGAAGTCGTCGGATTTTTAAGAGCGTTAAGAATCCCTCAGTATGCCTTCCTTCGGAGGGGAAGTAAAGCCAGCGGTCCCATGTCGTAGATTTATGGCACGATAAAGAACCATCCACTACTTACAGTTGTGTGAAAATTATAGGTTAGATTTAACTAACCCTATTAAGTTCCAACGTTCGTCATCAGGAGACGACTGCGGTGCCATCTAGTAACAAAGTTCAGAACTAGTTGGTAGTTGACGGTGGCGTTTGGTAGCAAAAGTTGGAACTACTTGGAAATCGAATGTCTGCAGTCCTTACTTGAATTAAAAACAGATAACACACACCAATACAGCCGTCACAATTAACACCGGTTATCAGACAGATTCTACAAACAACCCAAGTACATGGAGCTACATGACCGCTTTGTTGCAGCCCATAAACTGAGGAACCAACCAACCAACTTTTAGTAAGTCTTTCATTGTCCATTCTTTGAATATGGCCATTAAATTTCTATCGTCTTTTTCTAAGTGTCTGATATTTTCTTGGAATGTTGGTATAACTCGTGAGTCCTCCTTTTCTTCCACATTGCCTCTATGCACACTGGAACAAAGATTTTACTCCTACTTTGATTTTTTCTCCAATTATTAACAATAATAGTTATGTACCGACATATTTTGTGGTTAACTTCTCCTCAGTACGACGGATACCTAACGTTTTTACCTTCCTTAAATTGAGGGTGTTAAATATTTGCATATTGGTTCCAAAAAAATGTTCACCAAGCCTCGGTCTCACACACCTCGCTAAGACCTGAAGGTGACTTCATTTTCTGTAATCAGCGTGAAGCTGTAATTGCGATTCACCATGAGCACATCACTGCATTCGGATGTGTGTAAAACAAACTTTCCTAAGATATTCATGGTAGTGGGAACGTCCATGTGTTGTCTGCCAGGACAGGCCCATCTCCACGTGTAGTGTCTAGCGGCTAGAAATATTGGCTGTCACCCTAGAGGTCCAGGTTTGATTCCCGGCTCTGCCAAGAAATTTAATTCTGGTTTGAGGGTTGGAATGGGGTACACTCAGCCTCATGAGGTAAAACTGATAAAGAAGTGGTTTCGATTCCCATCCCAGCCATCCTGGAAGGGGTTTTCTGTGGTTTCTCACTTCTACTCCTGGAAAATGCTGGGATGTTTCCTAACTTAAGGCCTTGGCTGTCTCCTTCCCAATCCCCCCCTGAATTACAAACATACTATTACAGCCTTCACAATAACACCGGTTATCAGCCAAAAATGACACACACACACACACACACACACACAAATACACGGGGATAAATGACCACGATGTCCAAGCCCCTCAAATGAAACAACAACAAAAATTTTAAATACTGAGCATGACATAATAATGGCGTGTGGCCTTCGGAAAGGCCTGGTGCAGGTCTTTCAAGTTGATACCCCAGCACTTCGGGATGAGGATGAAATTAATCATGAAGACATCACCAACAGTCGGTCTTTGAGCTAGGGGAATTAACAATCCGAAGTTAAAATCCCAAGATCTGGCTGAAATCAAACCCAGGGACCTTCAGACTAACGGTTATCAGTCTTTCCACTTCGCCATGAAGTCGAATAATGTGTAATTAAGAACCATGTAATTTCTATACAAACTTAGATACTTAATTTATATTTCATATAATAATTTTATACATCAAGACCAACATCAAGAAACTATTGAACCAATGTAATTTTCATATCCATATATGTTGTACAAAAACTCTTATAACAATAAATATGAGGTATTTCGTGGGGGTTCTGAGCGAGCTGCGAGGAGTCTTACCCTGGGTGCCGTTGTTGATCCGGTACCCCAATCAATTTCAACTCTTTCTCTCTCCCCTTTCCCACCAATTAAAACTAAATAACCTTCATTTCTTTCTCTCCTTACGTCCGAAGATAACATTTGTTGTGATGGTGGCCAGCTCTCCTGGGAAGGCAAAACAACCCTTCAACATCATCATCATCATCATCATCATCATCACAGTTCGCTACTCCTGTGGGGGTCCGGGCGCGGACGCCAAGAGCCCGCTGATGAGCCATCTTGGTGTTCCTAGGCAAAACCCCACACAAGACATGGCATAAACCTAGAAATATTGCAGAGTTTTATATAAACCATGTTCTTGGGAGCTGCTCCAACGTTTAGATACAATACTCCCTGACTGATGGGCAGAGCAAAGAGCGGAGGGGAAGGGTCACACGATAACCTACTGAAACAGCTGATGAAAACTACTGGGGGAATGACAGCAGATCGTTTCAACTATCACCTCGTGGAGAGGTTCATCATCTTTTCCCTCCGGTACAAAAGCGTCTCATCCAATTGCAACCAGGGATTCAAGACCTCTACTATGTTAGAATGAGTAACGTTGGAGTTCAATATATTGGCAGGTATTTCCTTGTATTGTCCTTGGGCTACGGATATCAATATCTCGTGCCCAGGGCGTTACTTTTCACTGTAAACAACTATCTCGTTGAATCCCCTGCATCATTTGGACGAGCTACCGTTTCCCTGGTGTGTAAAATCAAGTCTCAACCGTGGATAAAAAGCTGGCAGGGGTAGAATCTGCCATAACCCCCGACAGTGTGAAGTGAATGTGTTCGGTTACCTGAAGATACAATTGTGAGATTATTTTTGTTATTCTCTTGTTTAAAGATTTTTGTTGCTGTGTTTGTATCATTAAAGGAGCTTGGTCGTCATGGGCATTAAGCCCCGTGCACTTGTGTGTATGTGTGTATATATATACCGGGTGATTTAGCAGCCCCTTCCGATATCGTTTGTGCAACCCAACTAACAATGTTGGCAGGGAGGTTGATATTTTTTGCCTTCACCCCGTATGGTACTAATGCACTGCAAGCGATACTGAACACTATTATTTTGTCTTCGTATTTGTCTGTAGTCACACCGAGGGAAAAATAATTGTGGTGTCTGTAGTAGTGTGTGTATTTGTAGTTCAGGTAGGAATTGGGATGGAGGCGGCCGTGGCTTTAAGTTAAGAACCATCCTGGCACTCACCTGGAGTAAAAGTGGGAAACTACAGAATTTTATTTTATCTATTTATCGTATGGCATTTAGTGCCCGGAGTGTCCGAGAACATGTTCGGCTCGCCTGAGTCTGTATCTGCTTCCAGCGGACACACTTAGGGTGAGCTACAAGTTCCGTTCAATTTCAAGTAGTTCCAACTTTCGCCACCAGATATCATTGATACCTAGTGGTGAACGTTGGAACTTTGATAGAGCGTTCTGACGAAATCTAACCTAACAATTTAGCTTCCCACAAGTTTAGTCTGTGGAAGGATCTTTTACATGCCATAAATCTATGACATTGGACCGCTGACTTTACTTCCCCTCCGAAGGAAGGCATAGGTCTACTGAAGGATTTTTAACGCTCTTAAAAATCCGACGACTTCGGCCAGGTTTGAACCCGCTATCTTGGGCACAGCAGTTTAGCATGCTACCAACTACGCCACCGAAGCCACTAACTACAGAATGGGAGATGGGAATCAAACCCACCTCTTCTCACGAGGCTGAGTGTATCCCGTTCCAGCCCTCTGACCAAAATTACATTTCTTGGCAGAGCCGGGAAATGAACCCAGACCTCCGGGGTGACAGCCAAGAATGCAAGTCGAAACACCACAAGGTGGCCACTTACTACAGTACAGGCATTACAATGATACAGTATAGGTTATCAGACAGGTTCCACACATTCGCAAGTACACGATGCTATATGGCTTCGAAATAGGAAAGCCCCATAAATGATTCAACAACAACTGCGGTACAGGTACAGTACTGTAAGGTTACACGAGAGTCATGGAGGCACATGAGTGGAGTGAAGAAAGCAGGTCATCTCGTAGAATGACAACAATAGCAGTGTTGTGCAACCTTTCCACGACAACGCACTCAAATGACAGGATGGCCAATGGTGCGGAATGATTGTACTGTCGTGAGTTTCGCAAGCACAAGAATATTTCCTGGCCAAGTTAGAATAAATAGGAAAATAAATAAATAGATAAATAAATAAATAAACGAATAAACGAATAAATCTATTATATATATAACAAGATGTTCGGTAAAGAACATATAGCCTACTTTCTCCTAAATACATGGGTATAGTTATAACTGTTTGTCCTTTTCAAGGAGTATAATTGAATGTTGGTTGTAGTAGCTTGTTGAAATACAACGTGCTATACGGATATTATACGTTGATTGATTGAATCCTCACCTGAATTATATATATATATATACACACTAATGCAGCCATCACTATAACACAGGTTATCATACAAAATTCAACACTCATCCAAGTACACAGGGCTAAATGACCATGATGTCCATGCATCTCAAATAAAACAACAACAGCTTCGTACCCAAATCCTTCCTCGTATAAAAGTACCCACACTAGTAAGCCTACAGACATCACAGAGACAGAGGTTATCAGACAACACACACCCAAGTACACGGGGTTACAAGACCATGATGCCACAAAACTCCTGAAGAATCAACAACAAAAACAACAACAACAACAATAGACTCTACCGCGGATCATGGCCAACAAATTTTAATCCCTGTAGTAGAGCGTTGTAATATGTGGTGTTATAAGTATATACATAACATTTCAGATTGCAAATACACACTATATATGCTTTACATTATAATGTGTGGGTAGTTATAAATCAATAAATACAAAGAAAACGAATTAAAAGAATTGAACTCGCTGGATTTGACCCACGAATCTGTAGACTACGACTCTAGGTCGCTACCACTACGCCACACACGCCCTATGCTAATACTAGGTTAACAACTGGTTTAGTATAACTCTGTAATATTTTATCTTGAAATCAACGATTTCATTAGCATTTTCTGCTGTTTCGATTAAACAATTTGATACTAAATATGTATTATTTTATTCAGTTCATTCCTAAAAGAATATAAACTTACGAAGTTACAGAAATATATGAATTTGTGAACAAACAATAGCCTCCATTTTGCCCCAACGGGACGACATTGACAAGGACGCTATGGCATGGTGGGTGAGTGGATAGCGTGTTGGTCTACTAACCCCCAAGATTGCAGGTTCGCTCCTGGCCGTGGTAGGCCTAAGTGATTTTTGAAAGGCGGCAAAAATACGACATGCATGTCATACGATGTTGGCATGTCAAAAAACCCATTTGAATTCAGTTGGCCGTGTTCATAATGGCAAAATTAATCTCGGGACTTTCCGCCGACACAAAGTTCCTCATTTCTCTACTAGAAAGCGCTGTAGTGTGCGAAGAGCTTAGATATCTAACCTCCTTGACTTTCATAGTGATTCAAGGAACAACGAAATTCGACATGCAAGCTACCCTCTGGGTGTCAAATTACAACGCTTGCACCCGGCACCCAAGGCCATACGATATTATTATTATTATTATTATTATTATGGCACGTTCAGCCTGACCTGTTAGTCAATAGTGCAGTTACATATTCTATTTTAAAATGCTAATAGCCTACCGGTCACCTCCTAGAGGACAGATTAAACCTCCCTATGTACAGTACGATGAGCGTATTTGGTAATTCTTCTATTAACTTCTACTAAAATAAATACACAAACCAGCCGCCGTGGCTGAGAGCGCTAACGCGCTACCTCTTGCCTCGCTGGCATCGGGAGAGCGTGGGTTCGAATCCCACCTCGGCCGTCCTGATGGTGGTTTTCGTGGTTTTCCATTTTCACCACCTGGCAAATGCTGGGACGGTTCCTTTCCACGGCTGATTTCCTTCCAATATCCCTTCCCTGACCCGTCCAGAAAAGAAAAGTACATGGCCATTGGCTGCATTAATAAAATTATTAAAATAAATACACTAAATTAGAAAATAAAATAATCTTTAATCCTAAATGCAGAAATATCCATGAACATTTTCTAACGTGGGTCGCCTCCGTAGCGTAGCGGTCAGCATGCTTAGCTGTCGCCCCGGAGGTCCTGGATTCGATTCCCGGCTCTGCCACGAAGTTTGAAAAGTGGTATGAGGACTGGAACGGAGTCTACTCAGCCTCGGGTGGTCCAAATGAGTAGAGGAGATTCGATTCCCACCTCAGCCATCCTCGAAGTTGTTTTCCGGGGTTTTCCACTTCGTCTTTGGGCAAATGCCAGGATGGAACCTACCGTAAGGCCAAGGCCGCCTCTTTCCCGCTTCCTTGCCTAACCATCCCTCTCTTCCCATCCCTTCATCAGGCCCCCTGTTCACTTTGCAGGTGAGGCCGTCTGGGCGTAGTGCTGGTCACACACCCCAGTTGTATCCTCGACTCAGAGTCTCAAGCTCCAGGACACTGCCCTCATTGGCAGTAGAGATGGGATCCCTCGCTTAGTCCGTGGGAAAAGCCGACCCTGGAGGGTAAAACGATTGCGAAAAATTTTCTAACGTATTAGCTTGCCACGGTGGGTGAGTGGATAGCGTGTCGGTCTACTAACCCCTAGATCGCAGGTGTGCTCCTGGCCATGGTAAGTGATTTTTGAAAGGCGGCAAAAATACGATACGCATGTCATACGATGTTGGCATGTCAAAGAACCCATTTGAATTCAGTAGGCCGAGTTCATAATGGCAAAATTAATCTCGGGAGTTTCCGCCAACACAAAGTTCCTCATTTCTCTACTAGAAAGCGCTATAGTCTTCAAGGAGCTTAGATATCTAACATCTAACCTCCTTGACTTTCATAGTAAAGGAACAACGAAATTCGACATGCAAGCTACCCTCTGGGTGTCAAATAACAAAGCTTGCACCTGGCACCCGAGGCCATACGATATTATTATTATTATTCTAACGTATTTGATGTTAAATGTTAATATGAAGTCCAATTCGAGCTTGAAAGTTTCCTGAAGGTGATAGAACGTGACAGATACATACAGATCTGGTGAGGTGGTGGGAACAGCTCTGGACCAAACACTAAGCTGTCACAGAGAGAGCGCACTTAACGTGGATGAGTTCGATATTGTTGTTACATTTGAGGGGCTTGGGCATCGTGTACCATGGTGTGGAATTAGTCTGATAACCTGACTTTTATTGTGATGGCTGTATTGGTGTGTGTATCGTTCAATTTCAAATAGTTCCAATTTTCGCTTCCAGATGTCACTGATACCTAGTGGTGAACGTTGGAACATTCGTAGTGCGTTCCAACGAAATCTAACCTAGAAATTTAGCTTCACACAAGTTTAGTCTGTGGAAAGATCTTTTACATGCCATAAATCTATGACATGGGACCGCCGGCTTTACTTCCCCTCCGAAGGATGGCATACTGGAGGATTTTAACGCTCTTAAAAAATCCGACGACTTTGGGTGGCTTTGAATCCACAATCTTGGTAACAGCAGCTCAGCATGCTACCAACTACCCCACCGAAGCCTATGGGTGTCAGCCCGAAGCAGCTACATCCTCTGGCGAGCCGAACACTCCTCGGACACTCCCGGCAGTAAAAGTCATACGATAAATAAATGGTGTGTGTATTTATAATTCAGGTGAGGATTAAGGAGGCGGCCGTGGCCATTCCGGCATTTGCGAGCAGTAGAAGTGGGAAACCACGGATAGCCACTTCCAGGTTGGCTGACCCACCTCTTCTCAGTTTTGCCTCACGAGGCTGAGTGTACCCCGTTCCAGCCCTCAGACCAGAATTAAATTTCTTGGCAGAGCTGAGGATCGAACCCGGACCTCTAGGGCGATAGCCAAGAATGCTAGCCGCTACATCAGGAGGTGGTTGGAGTTACGAGTTAGAGCTGGTTGGTTGGTTCCTCAGTTTAGGGGCTGCGGCAATGTGGTCATGTAGGCCCGCGTACTTCGGGTGCGTGTAGAATCTGTCTGATAACTGGTGTTAATGCGAAGACTGTATTAGTGTGTGTTATCTGTTCTTAATTCAAGCAAAGACTGCCGACTGTAATTTCAAGTAGTTCCTACATTTGCCACCAAATGCTACCGTCCACGACATCTAGCTGTGAACTTCCCTACTACTAGATGCCATCGCAACCACCACACGGAGACAAACTTTCGAACTTAAGAGCATTAATCAAATCTAACCTACAAATTTCGGCTTCACACAGGTGTAGTTGGTGGAAGGTTCATTTTCATGCCATAAATCTATGACATGTCGCCTCCGTAGCGTAGCGGTCAGCATGGTTCGCTGCCTCCCCGGAGGTCCTGGGTTCGATTCCCGGCTCGCCACGAAATTTGAAAAATGGTATGAGGACTGGAACGGGATCTACTCAGCCTCGGGTGGCTCAAATGAGTAGAGGGGGTTCGATTCCCACCTCAGCCATCCTCGAAGTGGTTTTCCGTGGTTTTCCACTTCGTCTTCGGGAAAATGCCGGGATGGTCCCTACAGTAAGGCCACGGCCGCCTCCTGCCCACTTCCTTGCCTAACAATCCAACTCTACCCATCCCTTCATCAGGTCCCCTGTTCGCTTTGCAGGTGAGGCCGCCTGGGCGTAGTGCTGTATCCATGACTCAGAGTCTCTAGCTCCAGGGCACTGCCCTCAGTGGTGGTAGAGGTGGGATCCCTCGCTTAGTCCGTGGGAAAAGCCGATCCTGGAGGGTAAAACGATAGCGAAAAATCTATGACATGGGACTGCCGGCTGTACGTCCCCTCCGAAGGAAGGCATACTGAAGGATTTTTAACGCTCTTAAAAATCCGACGACTTCAGCCAGGTTTGATCCCGCGACCTGTGGCATAGAAGCTCAGCATGCTACCAACTACGCCACCGAAGCCGTCTTGATAAGAGCATTTCGAGCTCTAGGCTTCATTACCACGGCTTCCGTAGAGAAGTGTCTCAAATGACCGCCTGAAAGGTGAATGAAAGAACATTCTCTCGAAAGAGGCGAAGATAATTTGTAATTCTGGGAATGAATTGCTAGAGAGTGCGTCACTCTGACCGCATCCCGGACTCGCAGTAGGTCTAGTGGCCGCTACCACATCCCACACCACCAAGCAACCAACCACCAGGAAACTACTGTTGCTGAATAACTATCGTCTGATCCCTGGCAGCGTATTTAGAATCCCTTCCCGAACCCATTGCGCCTGCTCTAACGGTCCGCCTACATCTCCTCTCACGTTTTCTAACAACTCTGATTGGTCCGCGCCTAGTGGACGCAGTAGCAGGGTGCCGACTTTACATTGTTCCTGAGATAGTTTAATAAACAGAAAGAGATATAGATAACGAACAAGTAGTTCCGTGAAGAACCAAACAGCCTATTTTCAAATAGCCTACTTATGTTAATTGCCACTATCAACATACAAAATTTCAGTTTGATTGCTTTAATAGATTCGTAGGTATTGAGAACGTCTAAATATTTCGGATTGTCGCCATGTTGGATTTGTATATATGTAAGCCATAGAGTTATGTACTATTACATGAAGATTATTGCGTAGGTGTATTATTTAAAGTTCAATCGCATGATTAGGATACAAGAAATGAAAACAGATTTTAAAATTTAGCACAGCTGCCATCTTATGGCTATGAAAACAATTGAAATGAATTAGATATCAGTAGATTAAAATTTGTATAAGCGTTTACCGTACATAGTTTCACTGCGCCCAGGTGGTTAAATCCCGAGAAACGTCCATTTAAATATTTATACAATTCGCGTCGCCGCCATGTTAGATTTGTGCTCACCAGGTTATTGAATGTCCCATAGGAGAACTTATGTTTATAGCCTTTATCAACATACACAATTTCAGTTTGATTGCTGTCATAGATTAGTAGATATTGAGAACCATCTAAATATTTCTGATGGTCGCCATGTTGGATTTTTTATGTAGGCTATAGAGTTATGTACTATATGATGACGATTATAGCGTAGGTTCATTATTCAAACGTTGATTTCGATCGCAAGATTAGGACATAAGAAATGAAAACTTAATTATGAACTTTCGCACAGCCGCTATCTTGAGGTTATGTAAACAATTGAACTCAATTAGATGTGAGTGCATTAAAATGTGTGGCCTATAAACATTTGCTGTTCCATGTTTCATTGCGCTCGGATGGTGTAAATCACTACAAAAGTCTATTTAAATGTTTCAAACTCGCTTGGCTGCTAAATTCATTTCGTAGTTGACAGATTTCTGAAAGTTACATAGGCGAACTTCCAGTGGTGCCTTTTATCACCGTACAAAATTTCAGTGTGATATCAGTGTTAGTTTCGGAGATATAGAATGCCAGTGAAGTATTTCGCACAGCCGCCATGTTCGATTGGTGACACGTAATAAAATTTGAAGCAGACAGTCGGGGTCGGAGAAGATAGTACTATGGCCTTACCGAGTTTCATTGAAATCGCTTAAGCCGTTTAGATTTTATTAGGGACACACCACACACACACATACGCACACATACACACACATACACACACGGACGAAAGGTGATGTCATAAGCCTATTTTTTCATAAATGAAAGTATACAAAAATACTAATAAAGCAAGATCTGTTACATGATCAGATCTTATTTTGAGAATAAACAAGTAGTTCCGTGAAGAACTATACAGCCTATTTTCATATATCCTACTTATGTTAACTGCCACTATCAACATACAGAATTTCAGTTTGATTGCTGTAATAGATTCGTAGATATTGAGAACCGAATAAATATTTCGGATGGTCTCCATGTTGGATTTTATATATGTAGGTCCTAGAGTTATGAACTGTTACATGAAGATAATTGTGTACGTGTAGCATTCAAACTTCAATCGCATGATTAGGACACAAGAAGTAACAAGGAGATTTTGAAATTTCGCACAGCTGCCATCTTGTGGTTATGGAAACAATTGAAATAAATTCGATGCCAGTGGATTAACATTCGTATAACAATTTACTGTAACAAGTTTCACTGCACCCGGATGGTTAAATTGCGAGAAACGTCCATGCGAATATTTATACTTCGCGTCGCCGCCATGTTGGATTTGTGATCACCAGGTTATTTAAAGCCCTATAGGTGAACTTAAGTTCATAGCCCCTATGAACATAAAATAATCAGTTTGATTGCTATAATAGATTCGTAGATATTCAGAGCCGTCTAAATATTCCGGATGGTCGCCATGTTGGATTGTTAAATGTATAGGCCAATGAGTCATGTACCATTAAAGGAAATTATTGCGTAGGTTCATTTTTCAAACTTTCACTTCGATCGCATGATTACGACACAAGAAATAAAAACTTAATTTTTATATTCGCACAGGCGCCATCTTGAGGTTATGTAAAGAATTGAACTAAATTAGATACCAGTACATTTCAATGTGTATAAACATTTCCTGTACCAGATTTCATAGCGTTTGGAACAATAAATCGTGAGAAAGGTCAATTTAAAATTTTCGAATTCGCTTGGCCACCATGTTCGTTTTGTAGTTAACCGGTTTTTGAAAGTCTTATAGATGAACTTCCAGTAGTGCCTTTTATCTCCGTACACAATTTCAGGGTGATACCGCTAATAGTTTCAGAGATATAGAATGCCGGTGAAATATTTCGCACATTCGCCATCTTGTGTTTATGTAAACAATTCAACGAAGTTAGAAGTCGGTGAATTACAATGTGTATAAACATATACTGTACCAAGTTTTATTGCGTTTGGTTCGTTAAATCGCGAGAAACGTCTATTTAAAAGTCGCAAATTCGCGTGACCGCCATGTTGGTTTTGTAGTTACCAGATTTCAAATGTCACATAGGTGAACTTCTAGTAATTCCCTTTATCACCGTAAAAAAATCCATGGTGATATCTGGAATAGTTTCGGAGATATTGAATGCTGGTGAAGTATTTCGCACAGCCGCCATGTTGGATTGGTGACACGGAACAAAATTTGAAGGGCCCGGTCGGGGTCGTCCGGAATTGTGCTATGAACTTAGCGAGTTTCATTGAAATGGCTCCAGCTATTTAGAAGTTATTAGAGGGGACACACACCTCACTCACACACACACACACGCACACACACACGGACAAAAGGTGATCTCATAAGTCTATTTTTTCAAATTTGAAAATAGGCTAATTCATAAATGAAAGTAGGCTAAATATATACTAAAATACTAATAAAGCAAGATCTGTAACATGATCAGATATTAACTTCTAACAATCTTATTTTGAGAATAAGAATTATACAGCAACGTCATTGTAAAGTGTTATTTTCATATGAAAATAATATAAGTTATTCCAATATCAATAGTCTACAAGATGTTCAGTAAAGAACATATAGCCTACTTTCTCCTAAATGTATGAGTATAGTTATAACTCTTTTTTTTTTATCAATGAGTGCAATAGAATCATTTCTTGGTTGAAGACCTTAGAAAATATTTACCTCGACCAAACACCACAACCTCGAAAAGAAACTGCTACCATCATTGAAGAGAGAAAGATAAGAATAATTATCACAAGAATGTTATGCATCTGGAGACATAATCGCCTGGACTGGTTGCGTGGCTCAGCGGTAACGTTCTCGCTTGCTGGGCCCTAGGTTGCAGGTTTGTATCCTGCTGCAGTCAGCTGTCATTTGAGGGTGCACAAATGCGATGGAGCCGTGTCAGTAGATTTACTGGCACGTTAAAGATCCCCTTCGGGGCAAAATTCCGGCACACCGGCGTCTCTAAAAGCCACAGTAGATAAACGGGACGTAAAACAAATAACATTATTATTATTATTATTTCTACATTCATTTCACCACACAAGTGGGACATATCAACATATCGTCGGCTTGTTTGCAAGACGGTATGGCTAATTCTCTTAAGGTGGCACATTGAGAAACGAGAGAACAATGGAACAGGTCTCCAAGATGACGGCCTTCTGCATTGTGATATGTAGACCAGGATGTATTCCCAATATTTGTAGATTTGGGGATGATGCCGGTAGAAGAAATTACTATGGGCAGAACCACTACACTTTCCTGTCTCCACATTTGCCGTATTTCCTCAGCCAAAGGCAGATATTTGGTGATCTTATCACAGCAGGTTTGTTGCAGATTATGGGAATTGGGCACTGCAATATCAATTAGGAAGGTTCTCTTCTGCACCTTGTCCACAAGAACGATATCTGGTCGGTTTGCTGGTATGGTTTTATCAGTAATAACTGATCGGTCCCATAACAAGTTGTGACTGGGATTTTCAAAAACGGCGTCAGGAACATACTGATAGTAAGGCAAAATATTATCAGATAATAAATGCTTTTGAGCAAGGTGTTGGTGCATTATTTTGGCCACTTGGTTGTGCCTTTTCATGTAATCAGTACAGGAGATTGCTTGGCAGCCTCCTGAGATATGTTGAATTGTTTCCGGTTCTAGTTGGCATCTTCTGCATTTATCATCCTAAATATTTGCCTTAACTATATATTTCAGGTAGTTTTTGGTAGCCACAACTTGATCCTGGATTGCAACTATGAATCCTTCAGTCTCAGTGAATAGGTCAGCATGAGTCAACCAGCTGTTCGACGCATCAATGTCGACATGTTTATGGTTGAGATCTTACGGATGACGACCGTGCAGAGCTTTCTGCGTCCACTGCTGAAGCTTGATGGCTGAACATTCCTCATCAGTGGCTAACTGTATATCCCTTACGTGAAGAAGATACAGCGGTGTGCACTTGTCATCTGCCTTCACAGCGGCTTGATGTATGGGAGAGTCATGTCTTCCCAGAAAATATCTCTGAAGGTTCCTCACTTGCCTTGCATGCAATTGGATAATGTCCGTGAGCCCTCGTCCACCTCGTTGACGCGGGATTGTCAATCGCTCAACAGCTGACTTAGGGTGGAGACATCTTATTTTTGTTAAGATGGTACGTGTCCTAATTAGGATGTTCTCCAAGTCAGTCTGCGTCCATTTGATAATACCGAAAGTATATGTCAGAGCAGGAATAGCATGGGTATTAATAGCCTTAAAGGTGTTCTTTCCATTCAACTTTGATTTTAGAATCTTGTTAAGGCGTTGATTGTAGATAGCTATGGTTCTATCTTTAATACCTTTATGATCAATTCGATTAGATTGCAGGAGACCAAGATATTTGTAGGTCTCATTACCTTCCATAGGCTTTATGAAACAACCGTCACCAAGTTGAAATGCTCGGGCCTCTAATTTTCCACGCCGAATGGTGAGGGTGCGACACTTATCTAATCCGAAGGACATTCCAATATCAGAAGAAAATGAAGCAGTAATTGCAGTTAGATTGTCGATGTGTTTCTCAGAGGATGCATATAGTTTAATGTCTTCCATATACATCAAATGAGAAATTTTGTATTTGACTATACCATGGTGCTTAATTGGAAAACCACACTTTGCATTGTTCAGCAATGATGATAGTGGATTGAGCGCCAAACAGAACCATAGAGGGCTCAAGCTGTCACCCTGAAAGATACCTCTTTTGATTTGAATAAATCCCGATTCCATACAGGTGTCTCCATTAGACATTAATAAATTGGTCCCCCAATGGGACATCATATGTTGCAGACTTATAATGATGGCAGGATCAACTTTATATATCTTCAGGATTTGGATTAACCAGGAATGTGGCACTGAATCAAAAACTTTCTTGTAATCAATAAAGGTCATGTAGAGGTTACGCATCATCTTTCCTGCTTGTTCCATAGTAACTGCATCGATTACAATTTGCTCTTTGCAACCTTGAAACTTCTTCATGCACCCCTTCTGCTCTTCAGCCAGGATGTTATTAAGATTTATGTGTTCACAAATCTTACGTGCAATGCAAGATGTAAATATCTTATACAGGGTGCACAGACAGGTGATAGGTCGATATTTGGAAGGATCATTGGTTCTATCACCTTTTGGCAGAAGGTATGTTTTACCTCGCATCAAGTAAGAGGGGATAAGCTGTGGATTTTGGATGAAATCTGTGTAGCAGCGGGCAAGATGCTCATGAGTACAAGTGAAACGTTTGATCCAAAAGTTGTGGAGGTTGTCTGGTCCTACCGCTTTCCAATTTTGGGTCTCCTTAACCACACAGGTCACATCTTCAGTTGATACCGAAGAGTCACTCATCGTGTAAATTTCTGACATTCTCTCCTCCTCCTCCGTAATCCATTTAGCGCTGCTGTTATAATCTCCAGCATTCGACCATAGGGATGACCAGAAATTCTCTACCTCTTCTTTTTGCGGTGAACTGCCCATTTGAGTTCCAGGATCGTCAAGATTCCTATAGAACCGTTTCTCATTGGTAACAAATAGCTTGTTCTGTTGCTTTCGTTCGTTCGATTCTTTATATCGACGTAATCTCTGTGCCTTTGCCTCAAGTTGTTGCTTTAATGTGTCTAGGATCTCAAGGGGGCTACAGTTCGGAGGATTATACTTTGCATGTTTACTCTTCGTATGGCTCAACATTTTAACACATTGAACAACCTTCTTACTTCTATTGCCTGCAACATACTGATGCATTCTTCCGATATTTACTCTTAGTTCATCAACAGACTTTCGTAAACTTATCTCCCAAGCTGGCATCTTCTTCTGTCGACCTGTCGTATATTTAGGTCGCCATAATCTACCTCCTGTCACTCGTATCACAGCTATCGCTCCAGCGTAAATTGCAGTCTGAACATGGTTGAAACAATATGATTTCTGGGACAGATGCTGAGAGAGAATGTCGTTCATTGTTACAACAGCGGTAGCAAGTTTCTTAGAGCAATGTTGGTTCGTGATCATGGGCCGCTCTATTGGATCAGTCACTTCAAATTCTATGAGAGCCTTCCCAAATTCATCTTCGAGTTGTTTCCGCAGTGGATCTCCGAGTGCTTCCGGTGATATTCTTACATCTTTGTCATCTGAACGATGATCGGTGTGCCTTTGTTCATTGACCAAACGTGTACTCTCCTGATCTATGGATTCGTCTACAGAGGTATGAGTATTGTCGGCAGCTACGTCAACCATTAGCAGCTTGAGGTGATGTTCTGGGATAAGTTTCTTCAAAACTATAGCAAGGCGCTGATCTGCTATTCTCTGTTCCGTAATATTAATATCAGGGAATTTCTGGCAGAATGCAGCGTGCAACTTCTGTCTATATGCAGTAGTGTCAGTTTCCATATTCGTTATCTGATAATATGAACGCATGATGTACATATTCATTTCATTTGTCCATTTCATGCGCTTTCTCGGTTTGCCTGCTCTTGTGGTCTCCTGAGTATCAGAAGAAACACTAGGAGCAGGTGTAGCGTTGAATGCTGTTAGGATGCTACTATCAACATCGGCTGTAACATGTTCGGGGTGTTCCCCGATCAGGGCCCACCTGTTCAGCTCCTGATCACCACCGGCTTGTATGCTGTCACCCCCAGCGATGGCTCCAAGGGTGCTCCGATGCTCCTCGGGTAGCGGCCTTTTAGTTCCACTTTTCTTATTTCTTCTCATCATGATGATGGTGTGCCTTTTATACCTACGGCCAGGATATGATTTCGACCGCCCCTAACATGGGGAACAGACGTCGTTAGCAGCCGCCCGCTGCGGGACAGACGCTGCTGCAATGAGTTTGATTTCGGGGTTTTCATCCCCTAGGCAGGTTGCCTTCACTACGGCTTAAGAGTCCTACCTACCCTAAATGATTTTATTATTATTATTATTGTGCCCTTCCAGCAAGAAATATGCAAATCACAGTATGCCAGCAATGCTCAAATCGGGATTATCGGGGTTTCGGTACGTTCTCCCACTCTGTGACTTACACATTTTGGATTAAATAGAGGATACACTTCCAAAAATAACAACAAAATCAACTCCTATTTCAAAACATTTAATTAACCAAAATTATGGCGCTACAAACAAATAAACTATTGACCCAATCCTTCTACTTGTTCAAAGTGAACAAGGAATATGTAAAAATCAAACAAATATTGTATTAAAATACATGGTTTCCTTCAAACCAACAATTCATAATTATTTTCACTTCCATAAAGTATCTATCTTAAAGTTCAACATAATCACGAGCTCCAATGGCTCGATACTTTCCAATAATAACGGTGTCATTCTTTCCTACACCTCAATAACTATTTTATGAGTTTCTTATCATCAAACAATTATATAATCATATTTAAAGTACATGTTACTTCTCTACTTAAATGTTTGGGCATTCAACAATGTTCTCAACATTACCATCTCTCTCAAGTTTCACAAATTCACTACAGTGATCGGGAAAATACTTGTGTACTCCAGAGTTACAAAGATTACTTGACAAAGTCAAAAACTATGATTACTCCCGGAATCTAGTTATCTTCATTGAACTCATGGAATCCTACATCCATACAACATTACATTAGGGATTTTTATTTATTTATTTGTCTTATAAGACCATTTTCACATAAGAAAGCTACGATCTGAACTGGCAAGCGGTACTTTCATCTTCAAGGACCTCGGTTCAAATCCCGGGTCATTAACAACTTTTAAACACTCACGGTGTATTATTACTTCTCTCAGACGGTCCTTTCCGACCTAGCACACTTACAATAACAAGGATCGGACCGTAATCACCTGGGCGAGATTTATGGCTAAGAGGGGAACCTCCCGCCTTGCCCATGCTTGGCCGCTATACTCAATGCTTTTAAAACAGATCTTTCTTTTCTTCAGTTCTCTGGGGAGACCTGGCGTTTCTTTCATATTCTTTCAACATCATTATTAGGTTCATAAACCACTTTCGTAACCTTGGCATTTATTAATTATGAAGGGTCATCATTGATTGGTAAGAGTAATTCACATACAACGACGAATACTTAGGGGCTTCAACTAGACGAGTCTAGGTTCGACTCTCTTAACATGCCTCGGGAACCATTCCCATATTGGAGGACTTACACAAATGCGACTTAGGATCGGCCGTGGCCTATATTACCTGCGCTCATAATACCATACATTTGCTTCCTATTACAATACAACATAACACACATGGCCTCGTGATCTACGTCACTATTGTAGGACTTTAACATGGCTCAGTTACCGCGATCAATTGTCCCTCATAAGTAATTTATCAAGTACCTTTATATTCTACGCATTCCTAGCGTGACAATTTACTTTAATGCGCTACAATGCGCTATACATTATTTTAAGGCCTAGCGTCTTCCAAAGAACTGATAGATTCAACATCAACAATTGATCCATATCTCAATTTTTATATTAATCCTTTCCCTTGACAATAATCGCTGTATTTTAAGAACATGCATTAACACCATGTCTTTATACTTTTATTAAGGCTCAAACGCTCTTACTTTCATATCATTCAATTTAATCTTTATTTATATTTCTTTTATATTATTATTATTATTAGTACGCTTGCTTTTATAACATTCGTCAAATACACTGACATTTTATTTCATACATTTCCTCTACATGATTTATTCTTTTCACATAATTACTTATAATTTCTCAAATTTTATTTGTTCAGACCGCGCTCTTATTCTGTTATTTGTTATTTAGAAACATCCCTCTACCTCAAACTCCGGTGGATTGTACACAAACACTTCCCCAACACCAAAACATCATGAAAATCTTTACTCACATGTTATAGGTCGGTCCCTGACCTTCCTTTTCTTGCGATGTTTCATTTTTGCCCACTATTTTGTGATTACACCATCGTGTACAGATTCATTTCATGTACTGACATATCTTGGCACACATTTAATTCAAATACATTTAACACTGATAACATTTTAAAATACACTGGTGTATTCGTTTATAATACACGATAAAAACACTGAAAAAATATTACTTTTTAACACAAATTTTATATATTTACACTTCACAGATTCTAATCACTAAGGCTGCTATTAAGCCTATCACACGTGACTCCTTGACCTCCCGTCTCCAAGGGTGAACTTTAGTAAATGTCGGCTTCCTATCTTGCCAGAATGTGAAAGTCTCGAACCATCTATTTCCTCCCTGGAATAGTACTCCTTCAAATCCCGTTTCCTGACGATCTGCTATTCTTATTAACTCGAACGGCTCCTTTCTAGACCCTATTGGTTGGTCTAGCGAAAGTCTGTTCTTTCCACGGTCCCCCGGATAATCTATCGGTGACCTATTTATTTCTAGCAACTAATACTTCTCGTAACTTAGTGCCTTTTAATAGTTCGTCTGCTTCCTTGAAACAATGTCTAGAGTTTCCTTCTCCTCTCCGCTTATTCGGTTCTCGAATTCCTATCTTTCCAGAATACTTTGCGAACCTTATTCTGTCCGTTCTTTAAAGTTGATAGAATGTTTATCTCGCTGTTACGGTACTTCAATACGTTATGATACTTTTGGTCGTTTAATTTAAGACCTATCACCCCGGTTCTAAGTTCGCAGCCTGCTTTGACTGTAATTACTGAACTTTTCACTGTAAACTTTATATTGTCGGAACTAAATCCTGTAACTAGGATTTTCCTAATTCTCCACACGGCGATACTGTAATAATACTTCTTGGCTACTCCTTACGGATGCACGTTGGTTATCGATACCACGACGCCCTGGGCTATCGGAAACTGCATTTACTGCTTCTACTTGTTGTACGGTATGACCTCCCCTGAGGTTCATACGTTTGAATACGGCGTGATGTAGCTTCACGTCCCCTGGACGGAATAATACTGCATGATTGGTCTGGCTTGGCCTGGACTTTTATACTATTTAGTCAAAAAAAGATAAAATCCTAGTCCTTTTCGTGACCAACTTTTGAAATAATTGTCGCACATTTATAAACATTATATCTCCAGAAAGCTCGTTTTCTAAACGTCAAATGACCTCTCTGCACATGAAAATCGATCGTGCATTTCTGAGATATTAAATAATTTTTAGTCTTCAGCTGTGTGGGTGTTGCAGTTGATTTTTTTATTCCCCACTCCTCGGGTCTCAGTAAATCCCCGATGACGTATGCTACGTTTGCACTTTTCTCCTGGGCAATTATTAAAAGGTTTTCTCTACACAAAAATCTCTAATCCGAAATGATTCACAGTACTGTATTTATTTACTTACTTTTATTCTTGCAAATGGGTTAAATTTAATTATTCCTCTTCTGGCACAGTTGCGCTGTTGCCGTTTTAATGCAACGTAAGAGCGATTTCAGAAACGTGCTCTCTCTCGTACGCCTGGAACTTTCCACTGCTTCTATTTATATTCGTGACCGGCTCCTTATCAATGAGTCAGGCATGATCTCATTTCCTGGCCACCTGGGTTCAACTTCTTACACAACGTGATGCTAGCATCCTTGCCTGAAATCTCTCTATGTTCCATTTAAGACTGTATATTTCTTTCCTTCCTTTTACAAATATACATGGATTCGACCCCTTTGAGCCAATGGTACATGGGTTCATTATTATTATTGTTATTATTATTATTATTCTTTAATCGTATCGGCCAACTAAGGACCACGTTATTTCTACTGGCTTCTCTGGGCTTTGATCTTTGCCCAGTGTTCCTTCAAACGTTGCCGGTGTTGCTCTTTTCTTTCTTCCGTCCACATCTTTCCCGTCTTCAACTTCGGTTTTTCCTGAAAACCCTGGTGGTCGTGTAGTTTCTTCCTGAGATAATTGCGTTCATGAATATCCCCACAGGTAATTTCCATCTCTTGCAGGTCACTTTCCACCTCTTCGAACCAGGCTGGCTTGGTCTTCTTATTTTTTAAATAGTTAAAGATCCGGTTAATCAATCGTGTGGGTTTCATTCCAAGCAAGTGGCCATAAAATGCAATCCTCCTTTTCCTCATTACATCAGATATCTTCTGGACATGAATATACAGCTCATAGTTATGCCGCCGTCTATATTCACCGTTGTCTTTAATCGGGCCAAGAATTTTCCTCAAGATCTTTCTTTCCTTGATCTCCAATTTTTCTACCAGGCCTTTCTTGTTCATGGTGAGGCATTCCGCTGCGTACAGAGCCTCTGGTCGTATGACAGTGCAATAATGCCTAAGTTTTGCGTTCAGGGATATTGCCTTTTTGTTGTAAACGTCCTTGGTGAGTTGGTACGCCATTTCCATTTTGTTCATGCACGAAGTGAAGGTTTCTTTCTCACATACGTTGGGTTCTACCCACTCGCCAAGATATTTAAACTTATCTGTCCGTTTGATTTTCCCCTGGTTTACTTTTAGTTCCCTTGGTGCTGGCTTGATGTTAGTTATGAAGTGTGTTTTCTCCAAAGAGATCTGAAGACCAACTTTTGTTGCCTGTACCTGCAGCTGGTTAATTTGTTTTTTGGCCATATCTAAAGAGTCGGAGAAAATTGCAAGATCATCTGCAATAGCTAGGCAATCAATAGAAAGGTTCATGTTCTTGTAACCCAGTCGTACTCCATTTTGGACCCCATCGTTCATTTCTTTGCGCCACTCGCGGATGACTTTTTCAAGTGCACAGTTGAAGAGCAGGGGTGAAAGCCCATCTCCCTGCCTAACTCCTGTCTTAATTTCGAAAGAGTCTGAAATTTCTCCTCTGAACTTGACTCCGGAGGTTGTGTTAGCTAAGGTCTGTTGAATGATTGCTCTGGTTTTATTATCCAATAAAAATTCCTTTAGAATTTGAATATGAGCTATTCTATCAATCGAATCATAGGCCTTCTTGAAGTCGACGAAGGTTACCACAAATTTCTTGTTCCTTTGCTTCAGATAGAAAAGGATGAATTTCAGATTCATAATTTGTTCGGCACATGAGCGCTCTTTCCTGAACCCTCCTTGGTACTCTCCTAATTGTGGATCAAGTTATTATTATTATTATTATTATTATTACATAATCGACCGGACGTGGGCAACATCCAACTTTGAGTTGAGGCACGTGTTTACACATCTGGCTGTGCATGGCTTTCAACACCCTAATTGAATTAACAAATCCTTCCATGAACCTACAGTGACGTGTGTATACCAACTATGTGGATATTTTGGATTGCTATCGGGCTGCAATAAAAGTATTAGTTAATATCCTGAACTAGCACCAACTGATAGAGTTCAGGTACTATGTGAAAACGTTTTGTTCTTTAGTTCAAATAACATTTTCAAATAACGTACAATAGGCTGTTCCTTTAAAATTAAAAGTAAAAATATATCTAAGTATCATCTTGTCTTCAAATGCGATGCGCATAGAATGCTAATGGTATGCTAATCAATGGAGTCCCACGTAGACCAGTCGTGACATCTAGTGGAGAAGAATCGAACAAGATAATCCACACAGGGCGAGTGCATTCTAGCCGCCATAAAAAGAAACTTTTAAATAAAATCTATAATTCACTTTTATACTGCTATATGTCTCGTGCAAATCTGCTGGCGAATTTCGTTTTGATTAAATATATATTTTACATTGTAATATGCGCAATATAACTCTTAATTTTAAAACGTCTGAGTCATTAAAAACAATAAGTATAAAAAATTACAAGCAATAAAACCTAACTCTGATGGGGTTTGAACCTTAGCCATAAGAGTAATAGGCCAACGCTTTACCACGCAGCCAAACCTGCCAACGGATATCGTCCGATATCAAATGAGTTACATAGAACGTGTTAGCAAATAATGATTTAGGCTAAACGATTTCATCAGTGGAGTATATTAAGAAAATCGAGAGACACTGATCTCATACAGGTAACCGTTTTCTGACAAGGTCAATGAACACTGAAATGAGACCCGCGTTGAAAGTCTTCAAGTCCGGTATGGTCTAGTGGCTGGGATTTCTGGCTTTCACCCAGGAGGCTCGGGTTTGATTCCCGGTACCGGAAATTTTACTTGCAAACGATGACATGTGGCTCACATCCAAACTTTCCGTAAGTGTCAATATCACTCCATTTCCATAATATCTAAACTACGATACGATTATCTCTTTGAGATATACTGTATATCCCTATACAAATTAAAATGTACATTTGCGCTCCATCAAACTAAAACTACTCAACACATTTCTTTGAAACTTTACAAATGGCTATAAGGTTCTCAAGGAACCGACTTAGGCTGTAAAATTTAGCAATATGCATAATACGCATATGGGTGCCTATGAATTCCTCACCCATTTTTAGCCTGCTTTCAATTTTTGAAAAAATGAAAGTAGACTTATGAGATCAACACAGGGCCAAAAATTGTGTGTCTGTGTGTGTGTGTGGGTGAGTGTGTGTACTCTGAATGTCTGTCACCCCCCCCCCTATCAATTCGAACACGGTTAAACCGAATTGAACGAAATTTGGTACAGAGGTAGCACTGGCAAAGGGCACCTCAGTGTCATGTTTTATATTGCCGCCTTCTTTACCAAAACGTAATGGCGTCCACTCAAATGGTCAAAACGTAATAATGCATTACGACCAAACTAATCATCGGATCTTTACCAAATTTCGTAACAACATACCTTCTTATGGGACGCGTCTTGTGCCCAAACTACAAGGTCATCAACCGTACCATTTCAGGATGGCGGCTGTGTGAATTCTGCAAACTTCATAATCCATAACATGGGGTCCACCTGTTTCGATTATCGAACCAAGAATCGTTTTATCTGTTCTAAACGACGTGGCCCGTTTGAAATTAAAGGTTTATATTGTAATATTATAGTCTAGAAGTGACATTAAAAAGCTGAGTTGTCTAGGTTATTTGACAAGATGGCAGCTGATCTTACGTTCTGACCTATATATTACTGATTTCAGTATGTCGCATGAAATATAGCCTGGTTATAAAAATTATATGAACTTTATATGAAATGAGCTCGGTTTGAAATATACTTCAGTGAAGAAATCGTTTAGTCCAAGTCATTATTTGCTAGATCGTTCTATCTAAATTGGTTCCTAACGCTCAATATTAGTGTGTGCACGATTGGCTGAGTGGTTAGGGCTTTCGTCTTCCGTTAATCTCGCCGTGGTTCAGATCCTATCAGAGTTGAATTTTTTTTGCTTGTGTTTTTTATATTTATTGTTTCTTGAGTACTGAGACGTTATCATTATATGGCGCATTTTGCATTGGAAAATATATATTTAATTAAACCAACATTCTCCACCGGAGTGACATCTAATAGTAATTAGGTGAACTATGCATGAGCTAACCACAGCCTTCTAGATGCGAGCTGCGCTCTATACCGGCCAGTTAGTGAACCCATTCCTACAATATAATTGAAAAGTTTCGTATTTTTCCCAATAGAGCGCACACATCCCTAAGATTAGGCGCAATTATCACGGCCAACGAGAATGACTGGCCCTGGTGCGTTTTCGTGACGTCAGAAATGTAGTTCTGTTACACCACTTACTGTAGTCTACTCTATGTACAACCCTACCATCAACAGTGCAATACGAGAGACTGATCGAAGAACTAAACTTCAAGCGTAATGACACATGGCCTGATTTCTATTCCATAAAAGCTCTTATGTCGACGGACTGGATGAATGCCAACTTTGAACTACGGCATACGATCACCCGTTTTGCAGTCCACGGTTTTCATTTTAAGATATGCTCAAGAAGAGGATTTCATGACCCAGGCCCCCAATGCACCTGCTCTCTGTGTGGTAGTGCTTGTGACAGATATCACGCCATTGCCTGCGCCCAGAGGAAAGTATCGCTAACACGCTTCTGTGGCGAATAACTATATATATAGCAAACAAAACCAGTCAGACACTTTGTATATAGACACTTTGATGAGTAAGATTTAAGTTATCGGTATTAGTTTTGTATCTCGGCATGGCTATTAGCGGCAATAAATGATTATTATTAATCGTTGTAGTTGTTCACAAGATAATACGTTTCAGGATAATATACAAAATACACATAACGAATGTTATCTTTCCCTGGCGGCTGCTTGTTAATTATGTTGAATTACTTGACGGTTACAAAGTGTTCAGGAAGGTTATGAAAAGCTATGAATGACGCCGGACAATGTATGCATGTATAAGTCTTATAATTGAAAGATATAGCCTACCGTACATAAATGTATCAAACGTTTTTATATATAAGCCGTCGGATTTTTAAGAGCGTTAAAAATCCATCAGTATGCCTTCCTTCGGAGGGGAAGTAAAGCCGGCGGTCTCATGTCATAGATGTATGGCATGTTAAAGAACCTTCCACTAATTACACCTGTGTGAAGCTAAATTGGATATGTTAAGAATGTAAACAACGCTCTTAGGTTTGTACGTTCGTTGCCAAGGGCCGACTGCAGTGGCGTCTAGTAGCTAAGTTCTGAACTTGGCCTAATAGTCGTTGACGGTGGCACTTGGCGGCAAAAGTAGCAACTATTTGAAAAATTCTAAGTTGCAGTCTGTACTTAAATTAAAAAAAAAACAGATAACACACACTAATACAGTCATCACAATTAACACCGGTTATCAGACAGATTCTAAAAGGAAAAAGTTTTCAACTAGCAATAATCGCACCTCAGATAAACTTCATTGGTTACGATATTGCCACTGCGCAAAGCTAGACAGATTCTACACACACCCAAAGTACACGGGGCTACATGACCGTGTTGTCGCAGCCCCTAAACTTAAGAACCAACCAACCAACCAACCAACCAACCAACCAACCGTTTTTATAATTGAAATATATTCTCGAACATAATATTCTATGGTCTTCGTTTTACTGCCGGTGTGGTTCCTAGTCATCTTGTCTACATCATTGAACCTGTATAAATTTTGGTATTCATTTATCACTTGTCTTCATAGAAGGTATTGATACAGGTCGTTAGTCGGTGGCGAGTGTATTCCGCAGATCTCTTCTATAAACGTATTAATTTATGTTCCGCCCCTTGAAACAACAATAAGTTAATGATATCTATACTGTGCTGCAAGATTCTTTGATCTAATTATACTCATGTGCACATAATTTAACTCACAACGAAGGTCACAGACTCTACAACTCAACTTACTGTAGTCTACTCGTTGCAGTTATTAAAGACACAACGAACCCATGAATCCTAGTTCGCGTGGATTTTTGTAACGAGTAACTTCAACAGGCGTAGTTTTGCAAACTTATACAGTATAATTTATTATGTTTGAAAACACACGGAACATATAAACTGCGTCCATTTTATGAAGATTAATATAAAATGTTGCATTTCTGCTGCTTATGAATTGCTATCGACTTAAACGTACAAGCACCATCAAGCAGTGCATTGCCTACGTCACAGAAGGGTTGGTTAGCTGCCACTCCGGAGGTCCAGGGTTCGATTCCCGGCTCTGCCACGAAATTTGAAAAGTGGTATTGCACCCTTCAAAAAAGCATGGTTTTCTCAAGATTCATCTACGGGGTCGTGTTCAGTCCAGACTGCGATACACAGCAAAGTTCGCTAAAACAACATGCTCTAATGAATAGAAAGGTTCATGACAGAGGCTATACTAGAAATAAAATGAATAACAAGTATAATGAAAGAAATTTAATGACTGAAAAGGTATGTGCATAATAATAATAATAATAATAATAATAATAATAATAAAAGAAATCCTCCCTGACTTTCACCCCCTTAATAATAATAATAATAATAACACTGAGCGGTCGGAACTCACTCGTCACAACAAGACAATGTGAATGCAGCTTCACAAAAATGGTAAAATCATAACATAAGCATTTGAGCGGTAAGAACTCACTCGTCACAACATATGGATACAAGTCCATTTTTTTCTGGTCAAGAAGTTATATAATGTATGGTGTACTGTTCGTTAATAAGAAATTGAGTACTGATGCGAGTCCGTTTACAACTGATACAGTCATGTTGCCTACGGAGTTGCATCTTTTAAATCACACTACGGCTATGGGACCCACCCTTAACTAATACACTATAATTACTACTGACACATGCAAGATCTAATAATGTAAACAGAATGAAGAATCTCCCTGAGATCCTAACTGGTGCTGGAGCACAAAATGAACACAAAAAGAGCATGCCAGAAATAGGCCAAAACGCTCTTATCATAACTTGGGAACATAGCTTCGCGCACCCTAACTTGACACGGGTCAAGGACGCGTAAGAATAAACACACCAAAAATTGAACCAACAACAACAAAATACAAGCCTAACGGCTGAAAAACTATGTTTATATTTATATAAAACGCCAGACAAACACGAATTTCGAAAGCTCCCTTACAACTATGGACAACACCCATTTAATCAATCAATACTCATTATAACCGATCAGGGTTTTGTGAATTTTAAACAACATCTTAAATTGCAGTACAGGAAGCAAGCCTGTTACTAATCTCAAGTCACGTTATCTGATTTGAGCGCGCCCTTCTCGTATGAGTCACCACTGCCACAAATATCTCTCTCAGCCCGGCAAGCTCGGTGCAGTTTCACTCCGGAAACGTCATCATATCTCACCCATCCACTGGATGGCGAGAAACACAAATATATACCACAAGTTCACCCTCGCGAGGTCATGAACTGGGCTAATGTGGAGCAAGACAGAATAATCGCCATGATATATTCTCGCTAGCACATTATAAAAATCACACAACGCACCAAAGCTTGGACTGACTCTCATACGCACGCACTGGGTCAGCTCAAAACAGATCAACAATATTGCGTCCATTGACACATTAACAAAAATACACAACAAAAACTCGGGTGCAAAGTGCCATCCCGTTCAAATCTGCTGGAAAGCAAATATCAAAATAATCCTGATCTGTCATAAAATTCTACTCACAAATAATCTTACCCTCCAAATTCTATTTTTAATCTCAAAATTAATTCAGTTCCATTTTTGTTGTAAGGCATACCTCCGAGTAATAATGCTTGACCGCGATTCACGCAAGCGAACACGAGCATGAGCTCCGCGTCGCCCCGCAAAGTTGAACCAAATACAATCACAATATTTACAAATTACGCAACGCTCGGCTAGTCCCATATTTAATGTGTCAGTAAAACAAAAACTATTAATCTACATTACCAAACAAGCAAACAAATATCTACAAAAATATGTCCCATAATACCATAGCTGATTTAATAAATAAATAAATTCATTTGTACTCAATCGTTTAAAACAGCGCCAGGAAAAACGTCTGCAGCCATCTCCTTTAAGATGTTTATCTGGTCATCGACATCTTCTGGCAAATGTCCTGCTGGTTCCCAGTTCCGTTCTCGTTCTTAGACGTCATCTCGTGCTGAATTAAATAAAGTTTTGTCAGATACACACACGATATAATTCCTATTATATTCACCTATCAAGTACTATATTCCTTGACAGTCTACTTGGTGAATTATTTCGATGAACTGGACCCTACTGATAGTGCTGGGACTACAAATAAATCACTGAAGTTACACTTATAACTTGAAGACACTGTTCCTTGTTCAATAACATGAAAATATGCAGAGTATGAATCTTACGTCCTCAGACGTACAACATGAGTGAATGAACGTTACGTCCTCAGACACACGAAATAAGTGATGATCCTCGAAGCATCTTGGATCCTTATACACACATCAAAAAAAGTTTTGCATCACCTCGGTTCCAAGAGTTCCGGAACCTTTAAATACAAAGGGAATAGAGATCAACACAAACAACATTTCAGCTCGTTTTATTGCTCATGAGACCCACACATTGCATGTTGTACCATCATACAGCTAGACTTTCAGCATTTGTGGTCCAGATTGCAGTACACACCACTACCTCTAATACCCAGTAGCACGTCCTCTTGCATTGATGCATGCCTGTATTCGTCGTGGCATACTATCCACAAGTTCATCAAGACACTGTTGGTCCAAATTGTCCCACTCCTCAACGACAATTCGGCGTAAATCTCTCAGAGTGGTTGGTGGGTCAAGACGTCCATAAACAGCCCTTTTCAACATATCCCAGGCATGTTCGATAGGGTTCATGTCTGGCGAACATGCTGGCCACTGTAGTCGAGCGATGTCGTTATCTTGAAGGAACGCATTCACAAGATGTGCACGATGAGGTCGAGAATTGTCGTCCATGAAGACAAATGCCTCTCCAATATTCTGCCGATATGGGTGCACTATGGGTCGGAGGATGTCATTCAGGTATCGTAAAGCCGTTTCGGAGCCTTCCATGACCACCAGTGGCGTACGTCGGCCCCACATAATGCCACCCCAAAACATCAGGGAACCACCACCTTGCTGCACTCGCTGGACAGTGTGTCTAAGACGTTCAGCCTGACCAGGGTGCCTCCAAACACGTCTCCGACGATTGTCTGGTTGAAGGCATATGCGACACTCATCGGTGAAGAGAACGTGATGCCAATTCCGTGGGGTCTATTCAGCATGTTGTTGGGCCCATCTGTACCGCGCTGCATGGTGTCGGGGTTGCAAAGCTGGACCTCGCCATGGACGTCGGGAGTGAAGTTGCGCATCATGCAGCCTATTGCGCACAGTTTGAGTTGAAACACGACGTCCTGTGGCTGAACGAAACGCATTATTCAACATGGTGGCATTGCTGTCAGGGTTCCTCCGAGCGGCAATCCGTAAGTAGCGGTCATCCACTACAGTAGTAGCCCTTGGGCGGCCTGAGCGAGGCCTGTCATCGACAGTTCCTGTATCTCTGTACCTCCTCCATGTCCGAACAACATCGCTTTGGTTCACTCTGAGACGCCTGGAAACTTCCCTTGTTGAGAGCCCTTCTTGACACAAAGTAACAATGCGGACGCGATCGAACTGCGGTATTTACCTTCTAGGCATGGTAGAACTACAGACAACATGAGCAGCGTACCTTCGTCCTGGTGGAATGACTGGAACTGATCGGCTGTCGTACCCCCTCCGTCTAATAGGCCCTGCTCATGCATGGTTGTTTACATCTTTGAGCAGTTTTAGTGACATCTATGAACAGTCAAAGGGACTGTATCTTTGATACAATATACACAGTCAACGTCTATATGCCGGAGATCTGGGAACCGAGGTGATGCAAAACTTTTTTTGATGTGTGTAAATGAAACTGACTAGGGTAGGTGTGGAAGGGGATTTATTAAAAAAATATTCCATAATAATTATCAGACTAGCATGCGATCGGTATCATTGAGTTCGTAGCAATGTGGAGGTTACGATTATGCTGTAGCCGACTCGAATCGATCGTGGAATTAATCTGTTGATAACTCCCGCGTTAATTTACCAGTGTGCGTTATCAAGCCGAGTTGCCGCTAAAACAAGGCTTCTTGATATTATTGGCCCAGACTCTTGTATGTCTTTGCGCGCTTTTACATATTTTTCAGCGGTAGGGAGTGGTTAACATGATGATAGACCAATTGCTTCGTAGCATTCGATTTCCTTCTTGGCGCCAACCTTCCTAGCAACAGGCCATAATGTGCGTCCCCAAGCCGTCTTCCGCGCTAAAAGTTGCACCTGTCCTATGTCTCAAGAATATATATGCTTCTTCCTAAAATACCACAGGAGCTTAAACCATTGTGTCCTCTTGGCCACTGATTTCTCAATATTTCCCAACACCGTCTGGCTCTGATATCTGTTGTCTTGAGAAATGTATCAAAAGATGATGAATAACTATTAGAATCCTTTATACAGCCTGTGGATAAAGGGTTCACAATCCCCCTGCATGGAAAAATCGAACATAATAAATAGTCGTTTTTTTTTTACAAACACATAACATCTGTAATCCATTTCTGCCAATCCTAGAGAAATATCCCTCTCATCAGTTTAGTCTAGCCGCCACTGTCGTTGGAGTTGTCAACACGCGCTCGTGTTTACTTCAGCTTCGTCATTCATTCAGACATTCCCCAAGCCTGCCTGCTTGTCTGATCGCCCAAGGCTCGTATCTCCCCTTTCCAGTGTCCTTATCTCTCTCGCTCGTTCTCTCGCTGAATCGTCATCGTCAGAGCTCATTAGTGTTTGACCACAGCAGGTTGCTCCCTTTTTTCTCGTTCAACAGACGTACTCACTGACCCACGTATAGTTGGATGTGCAAAAAGGACGTCCATATATTCAATTTGCATCATTATTTCTGCGTTCCCAAGGTTCACTAGTAAAATACAATTTTAAATTCGCCGCGTTGTAGACAGACATTGTACCTGTACTCAATTCTTCACTCTGTCTGCGTTGTTACCAAGATTACGTACAATGCAGAAGGGGCCAATAAATTTTGGACTGAACTTGTTAAATACCTTCTTCTCTGGATCAGATGTCGCTGGCTTCCGTACTAATACAAGCTCGTTGACTAATAGTTCTCTGTGATACCTCTTATTTCTGACACGACGTAATCTGCGATCCGCCTGGTTTCTCATATGAACTCTCGTTCTCTCAATTCTCAACTCATGACCAACCATGGGATCTTGTGGGCAATTGATGATGTTGCTCCACGATCTTACTGGATATTCGTTCATGTGCAAGACCATGGGAATCTGGCCTGTCGATTCATGTCTAGTTGTATTCATACAGGTCTCTACATCTTTGATCCTGTCTACCCACTTGTGATGTTCATTGGGAATGAAGATCCTGAAGTATTTAGTAACACATTTTATAGCGCGTTCGCTTGGATTAGCTTGAGGGTGGCGAATGCTACTAAACATGTGTTTTACATCCAAGTCCTCCATACCTTTCTTGAATTCGGCGCTTGTAAAATAGCTTCCATGGTCCGACAATATAAACTCTGGTTTTCCAAGGATTGGAATAACTCTATTTCGAATACGACTGAGTACTTGTTTCGATGTAGTTTTCTGAATGGGGCACAATACGACAAACTTAGAAAATACATCAATACACACTAGTAAGTGACGGCAACCTCGCCTACCTTTCGGGATTGGACCGAAACAGTCCAGGGCCACTAGCTCGCAGGGTTTCTGAGGTAGCAATGGTCTAGGATACTGCCTCATTAAGTAATTATTCGGCTTCGTCCTCTGACAAGGATCGCAAGCCTTTATTACGTCACAAATGGTAGTCCTCATTCGCGGCCATGTAAACGTTTCTCCTATGGTCGCCTGTGCCTTGTCTAATCCCACGTGACAAAAACTTTCATGTATGTGCCAAGTAAGTCCTCTTTGTAATGATGTAGGTACCATAATACGTAATTTGGTGTGTTCTTCATCTATCCATTTATGCAGTAAATTGTTAAGGTAGACATATCTTCCTTCTCTGGCTTTTGCTTCTCTGTAGGCTGGGGTTCTTGCTGGTAACTCCTTCTTAAAGTACTGGATCATTTGGTACATCCACGGTTCTGCTTCCTGCTCTCGTCTTATCTCCCGTAATTCCTCCAAGAATGCATGGTCCTTTGCTGTTAACTCAATATGCTGTACTATCGCTGTTTCTTCGGTATCAGGCTCGGGGTTCCTGCTTAATACATCCGGAATTACATTCATTTTTCCTGGGCAATGTTCAATTTCGATGTTAAATTGTTGAATGTAGATGGACCAACGTGTCACACGCTCGCTAGCCATAGATGTCTTGAACAAGAACGTCAGTGCTTTGTGGTCTGTTCTAATAACAAAGGGGTAACCATACACAATTCGTTTCCATTGTTGTAACGCATGAAGTATTGCCAACAATTCGAGTTCCGTGACCGTATAGTTGCGCTCGTGTTTACGCAATCTGCGGCTCACAAATGCTAAATAATCACGACGTTGAAGGTTAGCTGGATCTTCTTGGTATAATATTGCTCCTATACCAACCATGGAAGCATCCGCTTGGATATTAAATTTCCGTTGAAAGTCTGGATAACCTAGTTTGATACAATTTTCCAGTAATAATTTTGTCTCAGCGTTCCAAAGCCATTTGCTGTTCTTCTTCACCATTTCCTGCATAGGTGCTACGGTTTCAGTATATCGTGGGCAGTTTTCCTTAAAGAAACCCGTCACGCCAAGGAAAGCTCTGATATGTTTCACTCTCGTTGGTGTAGGGAAATTCTTTATTGCCTCTATCTTCGCAGGGTTTGGTCTCACTCCCTCCTGGTCAATGATGTGCCCCAAGTATAAAATCTCCTTCTTGAAGAAATGGGATTTCTTCAAGTTGACTTTAAAATTTGCAGTTCTAAGGTTGTCCAAAAGCTTATCCAAATTTTCCATATGTGTCTCGATGTTATCTGAAGCCAAGAGTATATCGTCAATATATCGTACCGTCATTTCCTTCACTTCTTCAGTCAGGTTCCGATCCAAGGCTCGAATTAATGCGCATCCAGCAGTTTTAACGCCGAAGGGCATGCGGACGAAGCAATATGTCTGATTATCGAACAAGAAGCCAGTAAGAAGCTGTGACTTCTCATCCAGTTCGAGATGGTGAAACGAACTCGTCAGGTCTACTGATGAATAGATGCTCATGTTCTTACATCCTTTTAAGACGTCTCTGATGATTGGCGCTCTGTCATACTCGGGAAAAATAAGGCGCATGTTTAGATTTCTGGCGTCTAGACAAAGTTTAATGGATCCATTCGGTTTTGTTACTGCCAAAATCGCATTTAAATAAGGTGTAGGAGTCTTCTTAATCACTCCAGCTTGCAACATATCATCAATAATCCTTTTTCCCGGCTCCCGATGTTTTTCTGGTATAGGGTACAATTTGCTTCGAAATGGGGACCAATCCTCAACCTGCATAGAATACTGAAAGTTTATTATCTAACACTGCCTTGTGTCTTCTTAAGATCTCCTCAAGTTTCTTCCTATGTTCAACCCCTAGTTGTATGTCACTGAGCCGCTCCTGTAATAGTTCTTCAAACTGAGTATCGTTGTCCTCTCTTTCTGCTAGTAAGGCCCATATCTCCTGAGAGTCACTCTCTTCATTTAATTCCACAACAGCCACATCTATAAGGTCATCTTCCGCCTTTCGTGTCTCCTCTTCCGTCTCCTCTGCTATTGCCTCCAATGCCCATGAACTCACGTCTTTTCCTGTAGTGATTTCATCCATGTGTAAGCCCACATCCTTCTGTTTATCAAACTCCTTAAAACTGACTGTATTATTGTGCAAATCTATGACTGCCTGGTAGTCACAAATGAAATTTGCACCCAGAATAATGTTAAAATTCATTTTAGCCATTATGATGAAAGTCTGTCCAAATATATGGTCTAATATATCCAATTCTATAAGTGCCTGACGTTTGCAAGTGACGGTGCGTTCGGGAATAACGCCCCTCACCTTGCGTTGCGGTACTGGAATCACAGGAATATTCTGACTCCGTCCCAACTCTCGAACCAAAGCCTCCGATACAAGACTGATTTGTGACCCCGTGTCAACTAAGCATCTCACGTTAATTCCACCAATCTTGGCATAAATAATAGGTAATTGTTTAATATCATCGTTCCGTGGTTTTACAATCTCCTCCAGGCAATCTTCCGGCAAAGCTATCCATTCTTGTATGTGTGCCACGACCCATCCTTCTTCACGATCCGGCTGCTGCTCTCTTAGGGTGAGTCCTTTTTCAATTATTGGGATTTTTTTACAACCCCCGCGACTACCATCATCCTTCTGTCGCGTATTTCCCTGGCGTTCTTCCTGCTTCAATAAACTCTCGGCCCCCTCAATGCGAGTATCTGGATTTGACCTCCTATTAATTGCATGTTCCCAATGTTTTTGTTCGTCCCCTCCATTAGCGTGTAGTTCTTCCAGGTAGCGCTGTGTTTCGGCGTGCCTGTCATTCCAATCATTTCTATAATTCTGATAGTCCCCTGGTTCTGATATCTCCTTTCACGCCACTGTCGATTATAATTATTGTTATTTTCGTAACGTCTGTAGGGTCCCTCATTTCTCCTATTATTTCTCCATTGTTGGTATCCTCGCTGCTGATACCTATTGTTGCCCTGGGTCTGTCTATCAATATTATTTTCATGACGCTGGTGTGACCTATTTTCGTCACCCTCCTGACCTCGTCTTGGTGTTGTTGACACACTTGTATTTGTGGCCTGCGACCTGGTGTGTATTTGAGCGGGTTTAACCACCTCCGTTGTGTTTACAAGTTCCAGCTGTCGTCCCCCTCTTTGCTGCAAGTGAGATGTTGTCTCGTCAATCTGACGTAAGATTTGTTCGGCTCGAACCGCTGTGTCCACGTTTGCTGCTGCTAACACCTGCTGAACATTTACTGGCAGCTGCCGTGCAATCGTCATAACCAGGCCCGATTCTTCAAAAGGGTGATCAAGATCCCGAAATTTCAACAATTGTAGCGAAAAGAAATCTGAATATTTCGTCTGCTGAGTCGACTGATATTTTCTCGAATAAAGTTCCATTCTAAGGCTTTGTTGAAGAGACGCCGACCAGTACTTTTTAAGGAACGCAATCTTGAAATCATCCATCCCTCCGAAAGTATACTTGAAGCTCAAGAACCACGTAAGTACATTTCCCGATATAAATCGTTCCATCAATCTTAAACGACGCGCGGGCGGTATATTATTATCATTAAAATAGTGATCCAACTCTTTAAGATACGCCTTCGGTGTGAAACCAGAATTTTCTGTGAATTTATTAGGTTTAAATTCATTTGATCGAATTACTTGTACGACCTGAGGGTGCTGATAGCCATGTTGAGGAGTAGAGGTTCCACCAATGTTGTTGTGAAATCCTTCTGTGTTAGTCGTTAATGGGCTGCCTGTCAGTCCGTGGCCACTTTCTGCGCTAATTGCCCCCTGGCTCGTTGAGTCAACTTCCTTATCTTTAGCGTGCGCTGCCTGAAATAACGTGTTCTGTCCTAATGAACGTAACTCTGCTTTTATGATTCTGTCCGACTGTTCTTTCATTTTACTCTTGATTTCTTCCTCAAGTGCTTTAATGCGCGTATGATTATCACCTATGGTCTTTATGATTGTTAACCGTTCTTCTTTAGACTCGCTGCTCATCTTACGCCAATCCTTTCTGATGCTATCTTTAATCGCTCCCAGTTTTTCTTCCATCTGCTGTTTCGTGTCCTCCTGATTCGATTCTATCTTCTCAAGCCTGTCTTCTAGACGTAGATTATTCTCATCTATCGTACTCTTTAAATTATCCTGGTCCAATTCTAGGTTTTGCCATCGCTCTGCTGATTGTATTTCTAATTTATCCATGTCCTTTATTAGGCCCGTAATGCTTTCATTTATTGCTGACAATTGTCCCTGGATAATCGTAGAATCCTCTTCCATTTTATCAAACCGCTTTTCAAGACCATCCTGTGCCGTTTTAACCTCACTATTATTTACCGTGCATGCTAATTCTATCTGAGCTACTTTTGCTAATACAGTTTCGTCCAAATCATTTAATTTACGGTTGAAGGTGTCCTCTTATTTTTGTATCTGACCTAGCTGTTTGTCGTTATTCTTACTTATATCAAGCGCGAATTGAACCATCTGCTGTGTAGTGTATTCCTTCATCTCTGCAGATAATGTGGCTAACTGACTCGTATTTCTACTTTCTTGCGCTTCTAATTGTTTGTTTATATTTTCATTTACTTGCGCTTGTAATGAGTTACCCTGTTCAATTAATTGTGCCTTCTGTTCAGATAATTGCGTTTTTATAGTGTCATTCATTTGAGTCTGGAATGACTCATTTTGTTCAGATAATTGTATTTTTATAGTGTCATTCATTTGAGTCTGGAATGACTCATTCTGTTCAGATAATTGTGTCTTTATAGTGTCATCCATTAGAGTCTGGAATGACTCATTTTGTTCCGCTAATTTAATGTCTAACTTTTCACTTTGTTCCTTTAATAGTTTCTGGGTTCGTGCCGTAGCACTTTCAATGATCGCTTGGATCTCTGCGACTGTCGCCATTATCACACACAAAAATATAAATCACTGAGAAAACAGGAGGATGGCATGCAAACGTCTCCCTGACACATACATATATAATTCTTGACATTATTTTCTTCATTTGACCACATTCAGTTCATTTACACTTATTCCCTTTATTCCCGCAAATCAATCATCACTGAATGGTTCTAACTTTACTTAATAAATTTTTAACCCCGCACATACTCAGTCATAAATTACTAACCAGATCTGATGTTAACACTGACTAATTAACAAAGTAATAATTGTCATTTAAGGCTACCAGCCTCCTAACATATTCATGAGTTTGACTTTCTAAACAAATCTAATTTTATATTTAATCAATGGGCGCCCGATTTCACGTACATTACTTTACTAATTACATCAATAAACAAAACGTGAATCGTATTTTAACTTGCAAACTCGTGATTCTACTGTAAATTCCATTTTCTTGGCGGTATTTCTCTTCGCCTTATTTACGTTAACAAAATATCACTTCCGGTGATTACAAACAGTCAAAAACAGCGAAACACTACATGTAGGGTAACAGCTTGTTTATGATCCGCTAGAAAAGCCCAAAACAACGAAACACTCCACAGTATGACACCATCTTATCTATGCTGTCTATCCCCCGTGTTCTAGCAGTGAACTAGCAACGAACTAGCCCCACTTGGCGCGCCAGCTTGTCTATGCACCCTTCAATAAAGCATGGTTTTCTCAAGATTCATCTACGGGGTCGTGTTCAGTCCAGACTGCGATACACAGCAAAGTTCGCTAAAAACAACATGCTCTAATGAATAGAAAGGTTCATGACAGAGGCTATACTAGAAATAAAATGAATAACAAGTATAATAAAAGAAATTTAATGACTGAAAAGGTATGTGCATAATAATAATAATAATAATAATAATAATAATAATAATAATAATAATAATAATAATAATAATAATAAAAGAAATCCTCCCTGACTTTCACCCCCTTAATAATAATAATAATAATAACACTGAGCGGTCGGAACTCTCTCGTCACAACAAGACAATGTGAATGCAGCTTCACAAAAATGATAAAATCATAACATAAGCATTTGAGCGGTAAGAACTCACTCGTCACAACATATGGATACAAGTCCATTTTTTCTGGTCATGAAATTATATAATGTGTGGTGTACTGTTCGTTAATAAGAAATTGAGTACTGATGCGAGTCCGTTTACAACTGAAACAGTCATGTTGCCTACGGAGTTGCATCTTTTAAATCACACTACGGCTATGGGACCCACCCTTAAATAATACACTATAATTACTACTGACACATGCAAGATCTAATAATATAAACAGAATGAAGAATCTCCCTGAGATCCTAACTGGTGCTGGAGCACAAAATGAACACAAAAAGAGCATGCCAGAAATAGGCCAAAACGCTCTCATCATAACTTGGGAACATAGCTTCGCGCACCCTAACTTGACACGGGTCAAGGACGCGTAAGAATAAACACACCAAAAATTGAACCAACAACAACAAAATACAAGCCTAACGGCTGAAAAACTATGTTTATATTTATATAAAATGCCAGACAAACACGAATTTCGGAAGCTCCCTTACAACTATGGACAACACCCATTTAATCAATCAATACTCATTATAACCGATCAGGGTTTTGTGAATTTTAAACAACATCTTAAATTGCAGTACAGGAAGCAAGCCTGTTACTAATGTCAAGTCACGTTATCTGATTGAGCGTGCCCTTCTCGTATGAGTCACCACTGCCACAAATATCTCTCTCAGCCCGGCAAGCTCGGTGCAGTTTCACTCTGGAAACGTCAACATATCTCACCCATCCACTGGATGGCGAGAAACACAAATATATACCACAAGTTCACCCTCGCGAGGTCATGAACTGGGCTACTGTGGAGCAAGACAGAATAATTGCCATGATATATTCTCGCTAGCACATTATAAAAATCACACAACACACCAAAGCTTGGACTGACTCTCATACGCACGCACTGGGTCAGCTCAAAACAGATCAACAATATTGCGTCCATTGACACATTAACAAAAATACACAACAAAAACTCGGGTGCAAAGTGCCATCCCGTTCAAATCTGCTGGAAAGCAAATATCAAAATAATCCTGATCTGTCATAAAATTCTACTCACAAATAATCTTACCCTCCAAATTCTATTTTTAATCTCAAAATTAATTCAGTTCCATTTTTGTTGTAAGGCATACCTCCGAGTAATAATGCTTGACCGCGATTTACGCAAGCGAACACGAGCCTGAGATCCGCGTCGCCCCGCAAAGTTGAACCAAATACAATCACAATATTTACAAATTACGCAACGCTCGGCTAGTCCCATATTTAATGTGTCAGTAAAACAAAAACTATTAATCTACATTACCAAACAAGCAAACAAATATCTACAAAAATATGTCCCATAATACCATAGCTGATTTAATAAAAAAATAAATTCATTTGTACTCAATCGTTTAAAACAGCGCCAGGAAAAACGTCTGCAGCCATCTCCTTTAAGATGTTTATCTGGTCATCGACATCTTCTGGCAAATGTCCTGCTGGTTCCCAGTTCCGTTCTCGTTCTTAGACGTCATCTCGTGCTGAATTAAATAAAGTTTTGTCAGATACACACACGATATAATTCCTATTATATTCACCTATCAAGTACTATATTCCTTGACAGTCTACTTGGTGAATTATTTCGATGAACTGGACCCTACTGATAGTGCTGGGACTACAAATAAATCACTGAAGTTACACTTATAACTTGAAGACACTGTTCCATGTTCAATAACATGAAAATATGCTGAGTATGAATCTTACGTCCTCAGACGTACAACATGAGTGAATGAACGTTACGTCCTCAGACGCACGAAATAAGTGATGATCCTCGAAGCATCTTGGATCCTTATAAATGAAACTGACTAGGGTAGGTGTGGAAGGGGATTTATTAAAAAAATATTCCATAATAATTATCAGACTAGCATGCGATCGGTATCATTGAGTTCGTAGCAGTGTGGAGGTTACGATTATGCTGTAGCCGGCTCGAATCGATCGTGGAATTAATCTGTAGATAACTCCCGCGTTAATTTACCAGTGTGCGTTATCAAGCCGAGTTGCCGCTAAAACAAGGCGTCTTGATATTATTGGCCCAGACTCTTGTATGTCTTTGCGCGCTTTTACATATTTTTCAGCAGTAGGGAGTGGTTAACATGATGATAGACCAATTGCTTCGTAGCATTCGATTTCCTTCTTGGCGCCAACCTTCCTAGCAACAGGCCATAATGTGCGTCCCCAAGCCGTCTTCCGCGCTAAAAGTTGCACCTGTCCTATGTCTCAAGAATATATATGCTTCTTCCTAAAATACCACAGGAGCTTAAACCATTGTGTCCTCTTGGCCACTGATTTCTCAATATTTCCCAACACCGTCTGGCTCTCATATCTGTTGTCTGTAGTAATGTATCAAAAGATGATGAATAATTATTAGAATACTTTATACAGCCTGTGGATAAAGGGTTCAGTATGAGGACTGGAACGAGGTCTACTCAGCCTCGGGTGGCCCAAATGAGTAGAGGGGGTTCGATTCCCACCTCAGCCATCCTCGAAGTGGTTTTCCTTGGTTTTCCACTTCGTCTTCGGGCTAATGCCGGGATGGTCCCTACTGTAAGGGCACGGCCGCCTCCTTCCCACTTCCTTGCCTAACCGTCGCACTCTTCCCATCCCTTCATCAGGCCCCCTGTTCGCTTTGCAGGTGAGGCCGCCTGGGCGTAGTACTGGTCACACACCCCAGTTGTATCCTTGATTTAGAGTCTCAAGCTCCAGGACACTGCCCCCAGTGGCTGTAGAGGTGGGATCCCTCGCTTAGTCCGTGAGAAAAGACAACCCTGGAGGGTAAAACGATAGCGAAAAAATAGCGAACAGAAGGGTTTGGTTTACGCGCCATGGCCTGTCTTTCTCGTTAGCCGTGTGCGATTACAAATTAGCTGTGTATTAGGTACCACTATGTTAAATATGTTTCTCCCAGTGATACGTTTAGAGCAACGAAGTTTTTTCAATTATTGTAAGTAATCGGTGTTAATATACTGAATACCTACGTTGTTTGGAGTTTTTGCTGATGAAATTGCAAAATTCTGGGGTAAATTATAAACTATGGTTTGAACGCCACTCCTCAAATCCAGTGTGCCAATTTGCACTTCGAATTGGAAGAAATTAGGAAGTGATAAAGACAATGAGTTATAAATATACCCACACATTTAGAAGAAAGTAGGCTATATGTTCTTTCCTGAACATCTTGATATACGTGGGATATGTCACACAGACAGCAACATTATTTTCAAAAATTCCGGAAGTGAAATAGTTTTATTATAGGCTTTAAGATTTGTGGCCATTGGAGGTAAAAAAACCTGAACATTCATGGTCCACAAGCCTTTTAAATTTATAAATGGGATCTTCCTGGGGATGGTGATTTTATACATAGGCGAGGATCAGTTTTTATACGACGGGTATTGCGTTTCTTCCAGAAGTATTGCAAATTAATTTGCACCTGAAGCAGGTCATGATAGGTAAATTTAGTTTGGGAGCACACCAAGGCGGTCGCCGCCAATTACTACTCTACCGGCTCGATATTTGCCAGACGAGCGATGAACCCACTTGTCTATGGAGTATGGAGATCGCTTGATCCTATGGCCTTTTACTGCGCATGGCACAGTCGGCGTCTGTGACTAACTCGTCAAGGGTCATTTACATTCAGTACTGACCTGGTTTTACGGTTGTTATTTGTGGCCGATAACATTCGAAAGAAAAATGAATGAACATTATTTCACGGGAACAATATTGATATACTCTCATTTGGTTATGGAGTGTTCCTGATGACGTACGCTTATTTCAACGCGCGTCTTGCGATAAGTGGGATATGAACGGGCTCCAGAATCTATCTTGCACACAGATTTATTTGGACCATTATATGCACCCTCTGGTAGCTCAGTTGGTAGAGTGGTGGACTGCAGTAGTCCAGAGGTCGCTGGTTCAAATCCGGCCCGGAGGACGATTTTTATCTTGAAGAAATTTATCTCTGGTCGAGCGCTGTAACGGGGTTCACTCGGTATCGTGGGGCAGAAACGAAAAGTGCATTGGAGCGGTTTTCCATTTCAAGTCAAGGGAAATTCACGCATGCTACCCAAATACCATTCATGGTATCCTTCGGGCTATATGCTAGTCCCAATAGCAAATACATGCAACCAAATGTATGGAGTAACATGACCAGGATGCCGTTAAGCCCCTAAATATCATCTTCAACATTTATAAAAGGTTTTGCCTTTGTTTGGGCATATTGGTGGGAGTTCAGACTTTCATATCTACAAAGAATGACGTATATGGCCGGAAACAGTTTTTAACCAGAAGAATACCTCACTATAGCTACCGTATTAGTACAGCGAAGCCCAAAATGACGTAAACCAGGCTCAGATTTCCCACTGAATAAAGCCGCATGTATAAGTCCTTAACAATCCAGTCTCCAAACTTTATGTACGGAATTAAAAGTGACAGTAATGTTTCATTTATTTGTCTTTCAGAGTTAATAACATCAATCTACCAATTTCAGTTTTCATGTTTGTGATTTTTGTCTTGATCCGCGTATAGTATTGCATATTAGTAATATTGATATTGGGGTTCTCCACAATAAGCCACCTATATTTACAAAATTTATTATTTTGTATCAGTGCGCTATATTGCATGCAATACTGAAATTAGTGTAATATAAGTCAGGCACAAGATATCCGCTGCCATCTTGCCTTGTAACTGAGACGGCTCAGCTATTTAAAATCACTTCTTCACTATAGTATTACAAAATACACTTTTAATTTCGAACGTGCATCTTCGTTTAGAACAGTTAAAACGATTCTCGGTTCGATAATCGGAACGGATGGGTCCCATGATAGAGATTATAAAGTTTGCATAATTCACACGGCCGCTATTCTGAAATGGTACGTCGGATGACCTTGTAGTTTGGTCACAATACGCGTCCTGCATGAAGGTATGTTGTTACCAAATTTGGTAGAGGTCGGAGGATTTGTTTAGTCGTTATTTGATATTACTTTTCGAACGTTTGAGTGGCCATCATTCATTTTGGTAAAGATGGTGGCGATATAAAACATGACACTGAGGTGCACTTCGCTAGTTCTACCTCTATACCAAATTTCGTTCAATTCAGTTTGACTGTGTTTGAATTGATGGGGGGGGGGGGCAGACATTCAGAGTACACCCACTCACACACCCAAAACTCACAATCACACACACATACATACTAACACACACACACACACACACAGACAGACAGACACACAATTTACGACCCTGTGCAGATCACATAAGTCTACTTTCATTTTTTGCAATAATCGAAAGCAGGCTAAACATTGTCACTGTACCTATAGGCTACATCGTGTCCACAACATTGGCATTCCCTAATCGAGCTGTTTTCAAAAAAAAAAATTTCCATATTAATAAAAATTGTAACGACCTTGTAATGCAATGTAATGACCTTGCTATCTAATAAATATCAACAACATTTTGTATGTGCAATGTGCACTTAGTGGCCAAATGTCACGGGAAGGATAGTCCCATGAGAAAATGTTGGCTAGTGAACCCTATGCAGTGCAGGTGCCTGCTTACAGTCCTGGTAGAAATGGGTTACTGACTGCCAACATTCAACTGGGCGGTGATCTGACTCACAGTAGCGCTTCGATCGCCCCGTATGGTTCTTCTGAGGTGACGTGATGTCCGTTCGTTAAACACCTGTGGTCGTCCCGTACGGTTGTTTACGCGGATGGTAACATTATCTCTGTGATATTGAAGATCCAACCTCGACACTGTTGATCTCGGAAACCTGAATTCGCGTGTAAAATTCGAAATGCTATGACCCATGTGCCGTGCTCCGACGATAATCTCACGTTCAAAGTCAGTTAACTCGTGACGTGTTGCCATCTTCACTACACTCTTGTCTGTGACAGACTGCTCTGCTCCGCTGCAGCTAGCCGCAACCTTCAGGAGTCATACACGGCACATTTTCTCATGGAACTACCCTTCCCGTGACTTTGGGCCACTAAAGGTATACACTGGGAGATATAACTTTGCGTATTTCCAGAGTCATCAGAGTTGCTAACTGTTGATAAATGTTCTCTAGAATTTTGGACCCTAATCTCAATATTTCAACATCTAAGAAAGTTATCATATAAACATATCATACTTACCAGCGTTTGTTATGACAAAAACAGTGGCGGCAGAGCGAATAAAATAGCGTACACCACTATAATAATTATACTAGTATTGCTAGTTGCATTAACCACAATGAAAACAATAATAATCATATATATTATTTCAGTAGTTTAGATCCCTCCTGCGGCTCTCACAAGCGACCGATCGTGACAAATGAGCATTGAAATGAAAGAGAATATACATTAACAGTGATATTATCGGTTTTATCTGTCTGAAGCAAAGGCATGAGCATCAGCTTACTTAAATGACCTGCCAATCTTACAATGGCTGATGCTAGCACGCCAAATGGCAAATTTTAATACACTAGACAGGTTTAGTTAGTTAATCAGTTAGTTATTGTTTCTTTAAGGGGCGGAACTACGAGGTAATCTGCCCCTCTTAACACTGATTAAATTATACACATTTTGAATGGAATTTAAAATTTAGAGGCGGATGCCTAAATTTGAAAAGAACGAAAATTAATAAAACAAAATATTAAATAAAACGGAGCCTCCGTGGCTTAGGCGGCAGCACGCCGGCCTCTTACCGCTGGGTCCGTGGTTCAAATCCCGGTCACTCCATGTGAGATCTGTGCTGGACAAAACGGAGGCCGACAGGTTTTTCTCCGAGTACTCCGGTTTTCCCTGTCAACATTCCATTCCAGCAACACTCTCCATTATCATTTCATTTCATCTGTCATTCATTTAATCATTGCCCCAGAGGAGTGCGTCAGGCCTCGGCAGCCGGCACAGTTCTTATCCTCGCCGCTAGATGGGGGCTTCATTCATTCCATTCCTGACCCGGTCGGAGACTGGAAGCAGGCTGTGGATTTTCATTTCATTAAATAAAACTAATAACTATAAAAATAAACAAAAATTACGGAAATACAAAAAAAAATCATCATTCAAAAACGATCAACTCGTTAAGTCAATGTTCACTGGAAAATTTAGATTGCTGGTCCTAACCCTCTCTCACTTATAAAGCGGATGACGAGATCAGCAGCCACCGCGTCATCGGCTAATATAAGTTTGAGTGTCATCTGCAAACCAAGGTTTCTTCGTAAGTCAGCAAGATCCACACACTCGGTTAAAATGTGGGTCACAGGTTTTGTGCAACGCAAAACAATTACTTTTCCTACACCACACTGCTAATTTTAATCGGTTCGATTAGTCAGCTAAAGCACATTGATTGGTTAATCGTATTTTAGATTAATTGGTTAATCGATTAACCGATTAAATCGACAGCTCTATTCGATACACAATAAAATTCAGCCATTGAAATAACACAGGTTATCAATCAGATTCCACACATTTTGTTTTAAAATCCAGTTTACTCTCCAGGTTGGTGGAACCCATGGACTCGGCGAGGGAACTCACCCCTACCGCCTCTATGTGCAGTGTCCTAGAACTGGGAACATCTGGACGGAGTGGATACAACTGGGGAGTTGTGATCAGCACCTCGCCCAGGCGGCCTCACCTGAAAAGCGAACAGGGGCCTCATGAGGGATGGGATTGGAGGGGATGATTGGGATGGATAGGCAAGGAAGCAGGAAGGAGGCGGTCGTGACCTTACAGTAGGTAGCAGCCCGAAGACGAAGTGGGAAACCACGGAGGATGGCTGAGGTGGGAATCGAACCCCCTCTACTCATTTGGGCCACCCGAGGCCGAGTAGACCCCGTTCCAGTCTTCATACCACTTTTAAAATTTCGTGGCAGAGCCGGGAATCGAACCCAGGACCTCCGGGGCGGCAGTTAACCATGCTGATCGCTGGATTCCACACATACCGAAGTAAAGTCCCTAAATGAATCAACAATAAAATAATGCTTATGCATCTTTCATGTCGCGTTTGTGGCTGATGACCTGGAAGAGGAGAACAAAAGCATGGCGAGGGAGGGGAGGTGTTGGTGTGCGGCAATACTTGCTGCTAGCGCCCATCAGCTGATGGAGTGACCTTGACAGTCATTGGCACGCACCGCACCGCCTGCCTCGAACACGACCTAGCCCAATGCGGATATCTGGCGCAACTCACACACTAATATTATCTTACTCACATACATTGCGAAACTACCCCTCCACAGATGCTAATTGTATCTGGACGATTCCTCCCACAACATGCCGAGTATCATTGCAAATAAATTGTTTTACGTATAAGCTAGCTTCGGTGGCGTAGTTGGTAGCATACTGAACTGCTGTGCCCAAGATCGCGGGTTCAACCCCGGCCGAAGTCGTCGGATTTTTAAGAGCGTTAAAATTCTTCAGTATGACTTCCTTCGGAGGGGAAGTAAAGCCGGCGGCGCGGCGGTCCCATGTCATAGATTTATGGCATGTAAAAGATCCTTCCACTAACTACTGCTCGAGTCTAAGCTGCGTGAACCTGAGAGGAATGTGCATCGCAGACTAGGAGTAATGGTGTTGACGAGTGATGAGGTTTCTCGGTCCGTGCATAGTACAGAACCGAATACATTGGTCGGTGACTCACTCAGTCATTCCTAACACCACAGTGGTTTGAGCAACGGCCGAATGTTAGCAGTATTGGAATAGAAAGGAATATCATATAGCCTATCACGGTTTACTGTTGACAGATCCTTCTCTTCACGCCCTAACCTTCCCTGCTCTTTCTCCTCACCCCGCAAGTTCATAGAGCTTGGACTCGAGCAGTAAACTTGTGTGAAGCTAAGTTTTTGGATTAGATTTCGTTGAATCGCGTTGATGTCAGTGACATCTGGTAGTGAAAGTTGGAACTACTTGAAATTGAACGGAACTTGTAGCTCACCCCATGGGTGTCCGCTTGAAGCAGCTACAGCCTCGGACACAACCGGCATTAAAAGCCATACGCTAATTAATAAATAATCTTAGTCTTCAACCCCATGTACTTGGGAGTGTGTGTGGGTTTGTCTGATAACCTGTGTTTCTGTGGTAACTCTAACCAGTGTCTAATAGTATAATCGCTTTTCAGTTGGTCAACACGAGCGTGTCCAATTAGATTGGGCAGGGAGTTACAATTAATTTCATAGTGCCTGAAATAAATTCCCGTGCATTAATTGATATTGTCACTGTAGGTTTGGTAGTGTTTTCTAGAGTTAGTTGCCTGATGATGCTCACTCGACGAGCGAAACATGTCGTCCCTTAGTTTGCTCCTTCTTCAATAGTCCATAACAATATACAATAACATGTAATTTATTACAGGTTAATTCTTCGCATATTCTAGTACACAGGAAACTCGTTTCTCCGGCCCTCTTTAAACCGGATCTGCAGTTTATCCGGATTGAAAATAATAAAACATTATTTTTACTGTACCGTATTTCTTTTACGGGCTCGACTCTTCTTGAATGTCTTTTCCGCCAAGGAAAGTAATTCGGCCACGGTCTATCAAAGGCACCGTCCCGGCATTCTCCTGAAAGTGAGAACTGATGTTTGCAAAACGTCTTCGTGATCGTGCTGCGCGTAAACGCTATACAAATGTAAAACAGAAAAAGCTCGTACATTAATTTAATGAATAAAACAGCGTCGGAAATGTAAGGAAAGTGTTCTTATATATATATCATGTATTTGTTTTTTTTCCGGATTATCCGGATTTTTTATAATCTCGATCAGTTCTGGTCACATTTAATCCGGGTAAGCGAGGTTCTTATGTAATTCGAATTATTTTGTGTTGACTGACTGATAAAAAAACAATTGTCAATAAGGCAACAATGAAAATGGCTTCACGGTTATCTTTAAATTACATGCATTATTTATACAATTCTCACATAAATGTGGGGGGGGGGGGGGGGGTAAATTGGCGTATTATGAGAGAGAAGCTGGTATTCTGAAAGGTGTAAGGCAAGGCTGCAACTTATCACCCATACTTTTCAATCTATGCATTGAACAAGCAATGAAGGAAATTAGAGAAAAATATTTAAAGTAAGATCAAAGATTAAAGGAGAAATAATCTCCTTTTAGATTTTCTGATGTCATTGTCATTTTAGCCAATTTACCAGAGGATTTGAACTAGCTTTTAAATGGTATAGAATCCATATTGTGGAAAATATTCATCATGAAAATCAATAGATGTAAAACAAAAATAATGGAATGCAGCCGAAAGGTTGCAGGATCGAATCCTGGTGCAGTCAGCAGGCATTTGAGGGAGCGCAAATGTGAGGGAGCCGTGTCAGTAGATTTACTGGCACGTTAAAGATCCCTTTCGGGGCAAAATTCCGGCACCCCGGCGTCTCTAAAAGCCGCAAATGTTAAAAGGGACGTAAAACAAATACCATTATTATTATTAGATTAAGGTATTAGAAATTCTTTTTTGAAGGGCTTTGTCTGGAGCGTGGCACTCTATGGACGTGAAACTTGACTGTTGGCGCACCAGAAAATGAGAGAATAGAAACATTAGAAATGTGGTGTTGCAGGAGAATAATGAAGATCAGATGAGTAGATAAAGTAACGAATGAAGAGGTAGTAAGACGATGGGCCAGAAGAGATGTTTATTGTGACGGCTAATGAAGAGAAATAAGACACATAGTTAAGGAAGGAGGGGTCGAATACAAGAATTGTAGGAGTGAATATGTTAAACAGATTGCCTCGGATGTAAGTTGAGGCAGCTACGTCGAGATGAAACGATTAGCTCAGGACAGGGAGGCGTGGAGTGCTGCATCAAACCAGTCAAAAGACTGAAGACTCTAACATAAAGCATGGTTTCGTTGATCAAGCGTACTTCATCAGATCCTGTTCACTTAGGCTTAATTGAGGTTCAGCTTGCCACGGTGGGTGAGTGGTAAACGTGTCGGTCTACGAACCCCAAGCTTGCAGGTTCAATCCTGGCTATGGTAAGTGATCTTTGAAAGGCGGCAAAAATTACGACACGCATGTCATATGAAGTTGGCATGTCAAAGAACCCATTTGAATCCAGTAGGCCGTGTTCATAATGGCAAAATTAATCTGGGGATTTTCCGCCAACACAAAGTTCCTCATTTCTCTACTAGAAAGCGCTATAGTGTTCAAGGAGCTTAGATATCCAACCTCCATGACTTTCATAGTGCTTCAAGGAACAACGAAATTTGACATGCAAGCTACCCTCTGGGTGTCAAATAACAAAGCTTGCACCCGGTATCCGAAGCCATATGACATTATTATTTTTATTATTATTATTATTATTATTATTATTATTGATATTCAGCAAATTTATATGTAACACATATGTAGGTGAGACTTTTGTAATTCCGCAGTACTGGAAATATACTTTTTCTGCAGAGATACCCCAGCGCGAGAGACTAGTTCATCTCTATTGGATATGAATTTCGAAACTGCTGCTTCGGTGGCGTAGTTGGTAGCATGCTGAACTGCTGTGTTCCCAAGATAGCGGGTTCAAACCCGGCCGAAGTCGTCGGACTTTTTAAGAGTGTTAAAATCCTTCAGTAAGTCTTCCGTCGGAGGGGAAGTAAAGCCGGCGGTCCCATATAATAGATTTATGGCATGTTAAAGATCCTTCCACTAACTAAACGTGTGTGAAGCTAAATTTATGGATTAGATTTCGTTGAAACGCTCTATAAAATTTCCAACGTTCACCACGAGGCGTCAGTGATATCTGGTAGCGAAAGTTGGAACTACGTGAAATTAAACTTGTAGCTCACCCTATGGGTGTCCGCTTGAAGCGGCTACAGCCTCTGAGGAGCCCAACATGTCCTCGGATACTCCCGGCACTAAAAGCCATACGCTAAATAAATAAATAAATAAATAAATAAATAAATAAATAAATACATTCGAAACGACCAGTGCTACCATCTAGTGGTAAAATCGTAAAAACCGGGGTTGTAATTTGTTCGTGATATATTTACTTCGTGTATTTCGGTGATGCATTTATGCGGTTAGTGGTAGTAATGAATCATATTACTCTACTCAATTTTTCATATTGTAGATTTACACAAGATAACACGTATTTTGCCCTAGAACCACTAGTATCAACAGAAAAGAGTACCTAATTCAAATTTCTTTGGACAGTGTTATTAAATGATGTGGAAAGCCCATACGAGATGAAATATTAGGAGCTGAATTTATGTCACAAATAAGTAGTAACTTAATTTCAATGTTAATTAATTGCAACCCTTTCCTTTAATGTATTATGCTTACTATCAACCCCTTAATATTGAGAATTCAGCTGGGCCTCCCCTACAAGCAATGACAGAGAAGCGAAAAACAACAGACGGGAAAGAATGGCTGTAGCATTTCGTAGAACCCGCGGATATCCGCAAAATTTTACGCTTTGCGGATATAGTTTGCATGGCTGTGCGGATAGCGGATAAGCTGCGGATAATATTTAGAGTTAATTTTTAGCCTACTTTTCACATTTTTCAAAAATGAGGAAAAAGTAAACTTATGAGATCGATCCGGGAAAATGTGTGTCTGTCTGTCTGTCCTTCTGTCTGTCTGGCTGTGTGTGTGTCCCCCCTATCAACTCCTAAACGGCTGAAGAAATCGAAACCAAATTTAGTAAGAGTAAAGATGTATACCGGAATATCACACGTCCATATTTGAAAATGATGTCAGTGCTACCAACTGCTGAAAAAACGCACTAGGAATTTGAGCTCCATGTTGGATATCTTGGATGGTATGCATGGGAGCTATTCCAAAATTGGCACACATGTAGATAACACTATTTAAGTTTAATTTCCAGGAGGCCATACATGACAGTGTTGCCAAAATAAGTTTAAGCCTTCTGATAGGTCCGATATTTAAATGCCTATAACATCTACACTATCAATTGGATTTCAACCACATTTTGTATGTAATATGTGTAGATAGACAGATATGACTGAGCGTATTATTAAGAGCCACCAGGGCTGCCAACTGTTAATAATTGCTCTTTCATTTTTTTAAAATCCAAATACCATTATATCGGAAAGTATGCAAGCCGACAGCTCTAAACTATGCACACGTATAGTACCTGACATTTTAGATTAATTTTGGAGTAACTTATATACTTCAGTTCTACCAACATGATTCTAAGCCTGCTAATAGTGCCAATTTTTTCATACATGTAACTTCTATACTATCAGTTGGATTCCAACCAAATTTCGTATGTGCTATGTGTAACATAACAGATATGACTATAAGTATTCTTAAGAGCAATCAGGGCTGCCAACTGTTAATAAATGCTGTCTATATTTTTTTAACCCTAATATCAATATATCAGGAAGTATGCAAGCCAACAGCCCTATACTTTGCACACGTATAGCACCTGACATTCTAGATTAATTTGGAATAATTAATATAAGTCAGTGCTGCCAACATGATTCTGTGCCTGCTGATAGGTCCAATTAAAAAAAAACAACATGTAACTTCTATACTAACAAATGGGTTTCGTCCAAAATTGGCTCAACAAGATATTATAATATTTCGGATTAGGCTATTTCTGACCAGCACAGGCATGACATTGTTGCCAACATGCTTTTACGGGTGCTGATATATCCAATGTCTAACTGCATGTAACGTCCATTGGACTTCAAACAATTTTTTTATTCTGTACCTTAAGAGAAGGAACTAAGAATGTATTCAGTCACCAGGGCTGCCAACTGTAATGCTCTAATAGGCTACATTATACCAGGTAAATTTCGCACTAATTAGACATTTCGATATTATCAACTTAATTTCGTCATTATTCTAGATAGGTTCATATACTGTAGATTAATAATTGGCATGAAACTTAATTTTAAGAAAAGTAGGCTTTTTAGTTCGTCACGGAACTTCTTGTTTCGGTTGTTTTTAGAATACAATGTTGAACTGGATTCATTTGAAATAATTTCATTTTTTTTCTAAGATCTGCGTCTTCCACCTTTCTTGTTATTTCCCTATTTGCTTTCGCTTGGATTGTAAGAGAATAATAGGGAAGTGAAAGAAGCCAGTAATGGAAATAGGCTACCCTCAATTAATGTTGACTTATTTCCACAAAAAAAATTACCTGCGCTTGCCTGAGTGGGTCTATGCGACGACTATATGAGTGCTATAATTAGCCACTCACTGTTGCACTTGCCGTTACTCTGAGGGACTAAACTCAGTCAGCATTGTCTTGCGATTCACACAGCCTAGGGGAAAGAATTTCTCCTCAAATGTCTAAGTGTATTGCTTTAATACTTTATCTAATAAATTAAAGATATATTATTGTAATGTCAGCGGATTTGGATAAAAAACGTGCGGCTGTGAATAACAGTGCGGGATGTGTGGATGCGGATAACGTTTTCTTTATCCACGCAGGTTTCTAACACACACACACAAAAAATAAGGAGGCAATCTCAATGCAGACTAAATTCAGACATTACAGTACGGTGTTTAAACCCGAGTGTCTCTATGGAAGCAAATGCTTCCGAATGACTGGACAGGCTGGTCTGAGAGAAGCAGAGAAGTGTGGGAGAAAGATCCTTATGAAAATAATGGACCGGAAGATCGTGGCTGGACAACACAGGTTGCGAGGATACAGAACTGTATCGAAGTAGCGAACGACTGTTGGAATCCATAAGGAAGAGAAGACTCTAATTCTATGGTCACCTATTTAGAATGGACGAAAGGCGGTTGAATAGCAAACTTTTCACCACACTTGATGGCAGACTTGAAAACTCTGATAAGTTGTTCAGGGAGGTCAGGAAGTATCTGAAGAAAATGGGTAAGAAGCGCGAAGACAAAGCTAATAGAATCAAGTAACGGCAGGAGGTCTATTACTTTAAGGGCTTTCACGAAGGAGGCAGAACGAACAGAGGATGGATGTTGGAAAGGAGACAGGCTGCTAGGGAAAGAATACAACGATACCGGGCTGCAAATAAGGCTTCTATGAATGTGTAACAGTTGTTTGACGTGGTCTCAAATGGCCGTAAACCAGGACTGTTTTGTTTCAAGTTCGGATGGACTGTATAAATACATCATATTGACATACCAAACTGATTTTACTACTAAATGTTTGCTTGTTTCATTCTTGTCTCAACATAATCGCCAAAACGATTAAAACATTTGTCGTATCGTTACACCAGCTTTCCAATGCCCTCGGCAAATAATTCTGCCGCCACTGAGGTGGATACATCTGGAGAGTCTCCTGACGTTTTTTTTTTTGGCGAGGCGTTGCCGCCCAATTATACCTTCAATTCTCGAAAAAGGTGAAATCATTCACGACCGCACTGTGCCAACGTTACAATAGACCTTTTCAAAGAATTCAAGTGTAAAGTTTTGGTTCATCTGCCGTTTAGTCCAAACCAGCACTGCATGATTTTCACCTTTTTCGAGAATTGAAGGTATGTTTGAGGCAACGCCTCGCCAGAAAGGAAAAACTTCAGGAGACTGTCCAGACGCACCCACCTCAGTGGCGGCAGAATTTTTTGCCGAGGGCATTGGAAAGCTGGTGTAACGATACGACAAATGTTTCAATAGTTTTGGCGATTATGTTGAGACATAAGAATAAAACATTCAAAACATTTAGTAGTAAAATCAGTTTGGTATGCCAATCTGTTATTTTTATACAGTCCATGAGAACTTGAAGAAAAATCAAGAAGTTCCGTGACGAACTAAAGAGCCTACTTTTCTTAAAATTTAAGATTCATGCCAATGATTAATCTATATGAATCTATCTAGAATAATGACGATATTAAGTTGGTAATAATAGAGAACTACAGTTGGCAGCCCTGGTGACTGAATATATTCTTAATTCCATATCTTAAGGTACAGAATACAAAATTTAGTTGAAGTCCAATGCACGGACGTTGCATGCAGTTAAACATTGTATCTAACAGCGCGCGTAAAATCATGTTGGCAACAATGACATACATGTATTGATCAGAAATAATCTGAAATAATATGATCCATTGTTGTGACAATTTTGAATGAAATCCATTAGTTAGTATAGAAGTTACATGCATTTTAAAATTGGACCTATCAGCAGGCTTGTAATCATTTTGGCAACACTGCCATGTATGGCGTCCTTGAAATTAAACTGAAATATTACTATCTAATCGTGTGCCAATTTTGAAATAGCTCCCATTCATACCTTCCAAGACATCCAACATTGAGCTCAAATTTCAATTGCGATTTTTCAGCAGTTGGTAGCACTGACATCATTTTCAAATATGGCCGTGAGATATTCATCTTTACTCCTACCAAATTTTGTTTCGATTGCTGCAGCCGTTTAGGAGTTGATAGGGGGGGGGGGGGACACACACACACAGCCAGCCAGCCAGACAGACAGACAGACAGACACACAATTGCCCGATCTCATAAGTCTAATTTTTCCTCATTTTTGCAAAATGTGAAAAGTAGGCTAAAAAAAAAAAAACAGCCCACGTATACTGTATAAGCGTGAGACTGGGTAACATCTATCGTTGCGAGCTATTGAAGTGATATTTGCTTTACGAACGAAACTAGTCATCCAATTTATCTCCCCTAAGTATGAATAATTCATGTAATTTATTTCAGGCATTAGGAAATTAAATGTAACATCCCACTCAATCCAATCGGGCAAACTTGTGTTAACAGACTGAAGAGCTTATACTAATAGATTATTTAGCCAATAATGAAAAATAGCTTCTAATATTTCAAAATAATCAATGTTTTTGCTCCCTCCATCCCCAAGGAATAGAAAGAAGACCGCTCAAAAAATAAAACAAGATGTTCAGTAAAGAACATACAGCCTACTTTCTCCTAAATGCATGGGTATTGTTATAACTCTTTTTCCTTTTCAAGGAGTATAATTGAATGTTGGTTGTAGTAGCTTGCTGAAATACAACGTGATATACGGATATTAAACATGAATATGAGGTGCCCATTGCTAGTGCTACATCTGTACAATATTTCATTCAATTCGCTTTCAACGCGTTTGAATTGATATGACGAATCGATTTGCACACATACATGGCCGCTATCTGCAAACTATTTCGCTGATGACCTCGTAGTTTTGTCAAACGATTCTTCATACATAATGGTATACTGTTACAAAATTTGGTAGAGATCAGATCAATAGGTTGGTCGTAATTTGATTTAAGCTTTGAACATTTGGGTGGCCGGCAAAACGTTTTCGTCAAGATGGCGGCGATATAAAACATGAAACTGAGGTGCCCCTTGCTAGTGGTACCTCTGTACTGAATTTCGTTCAATTTGGATTCACCGTGTTTGAAAAGATAGGGAGAATCGATTTGCATACAAACATGGCCGCCATCCGCAAATTATTGAGCAGATGACCTCGTAGTTTGGTCAAAAGATTCTTCATACATAAAGATATAAAGTTACAAAATTTGGTAGGGATCAGATGAATAGGTTGGTCGTAATTTGAATTAAGCTTTGAACATTTGGGTGGCCACCATTACGTTTACGTCAAGATGGCGGCGATTTAAAACATGACACTGAGGTGCCCTTTGCTAGTGCTACCTCTGTACCAAATTTCGTTCAATTCGGTTTCACCATGTAAGAAAATATGGAGGGAATCGAATTGCACACAACCATGGCCGCCATCCACAAATTATTGGGCAAATGACCTTGTTTGTTTGGTCAGAAGATTCTTCGTACATAAAGGCATAATGTTACAAAATTTGGTAGAGATCAGATGAATAGGTCGGTCGTACTTTGATTTAAGCTTTGATCATTTGGGTTGCCGCCATTACGTTTTCGTCAAAATGGCGGCGATATAAAACATGATACTGAGGTGCTCTTTACTAGTGCTACCTCTGTACTAAATTTCGTTCAATTCAGATTCACCGTGTTTGAAAAGATAGGGGGAATCGATTTGCAGACAAACATGGCCGCCATCCGCAAATTATTGGGCAGATTACCTCGTACTTTGGTCAAAAGATTCTTCATACATAAAGGTATAATGTTACACAATTTGGTAGAGATCAGATGAATAGGAACATTTGGGTGGCCGCCATTACGTTTACGTCAAGATGGCGGCGATTTAAAACATGACACTGAGGTGCCCTTTGCTAGTGCTACCTCTGTACCAAATTTCGTTCAGTTCCGTTTCACCGTGTTTGAAAAGATAAGGGGAATCGATTTGCAAACAAATATGACCGCCATCCGCAAATTATTGGGCAGATGACCTCGTAGTTTGGTCAAATGATTTTTCATACATAAAGGTATAATGTAACAAAATTTGGTAGAAATCAGATGAATAGGTTGGTCGTAATTTGATTTAAACTTTGAAGATTTGGGTGGCCACCATTACGTTTACGTCAAGATGGCGGCGATATAGAACATGACACTGAGGTGCCCTTTGCTAGTGCTACTTCTGTGCTAAATTTCGTTCAATTCGGATTCACCGTGTTTGAAGAGATAGGGGGAATCGATTTGCAGACAAACGTGGCCGCCATCCGCAAATTATAGGGCAAATTACCTCGTAGTTTGGTCAAAAGATTCTTCGTACATAAAGGTATAAGGTAACAAAATTTGGTAGAGATCAGATGAATAGATTGGTCATAATTTGAATTAAGCTTTGAACATTTGGGTGGGTGCCATTACGTTTATGTCAAGATGGCGGCGATTTAAAACATGACACTGAGGTGCCCGTTGCTAGTGCTACCTCTGTACCTAATTTCGTTTCAATTCCTTTTCACCGTGTTTGAAAAGATAGGGGGAATCAATTTGCACACAAACATGGCCGCCATCCGCAAATTATTGGGCAGATGACCTCGTAGTTTGGTCAAAAGATCCTTCGTACATAATGGTATAACGTTACAAAATTTGGTAGAAATCAGATGAATAGGTTGGTCGTAATTTGATTTAAGCTTTGAACAATTGGGTGGCCGCCATTACGTTTACGTCAAGATGGCGGCGATATAAAACATGACACTGAGGTGCCCTTTGCTAGTGCTACCTCTGTACCAAATTTCGTTCAATTCGGATTCACCGTGTTTGAATTGATAGGAGGGGACAGACTTTCAGAGTCCACACACACACTCACACACACACACACACTCTCTCACACACACACACACAGACAGACAGACACACAATTTTTGGCCCTGTGTTGATCTCATAAGTCTACTTTCATTTTTTGCAAAAATCGAAATTTGGCTAAAAATAAAAAAGCAACCAGGAGATCACAGAAGATGTTCAAATTTAAAAGGAAACACCTTTTTTCTTAAATATGCTGTCGAACCTCGATATCTCAAATCTCCATTAGGCTATACGAATTTTCGATAATTTAATGATAATAATAATAATAATAATAATAATAATAAACCCGCCAACCTGTGCCCAACCTTTGGGATGCCAGGCTCTGCCTGTCACAAGCCAGGACTAACGGTGAGTGATAGAGGAGTAACACCTCTTTAAAAAACCTTGGTCCAGCTGGCCCGGCTGGTAGTACCTTGTATGGGTCCCTGCCGGGGTTACAGGTGAAGATAGACAACGGTTTAGAAGGCAGAAGAGGACCTCGCGTCCCAACGGCGGATAAAGTGGAGGAACTATCTTCAAGCTCCGGGGCTTACAACCTTGGTTCTACTAACGGGAAGGAGCAATCCGACCCACATATTTCTTAACAATCAAGCATCATGGAAAGTCGTCAAAAGGAAGACACTACCCCAGGTGGTAATTGTTTAAGGGAATCCACCGCTCCTAGGAGTGCACGCAAGCCTTTGGATTCTGGGGAGCTTGCAAGTAGATGCTTAAAGAATACTAAATTGAAGACGAAACAGAAATATTATTTTGGAACGTTAAATGTCAACTCATTACTCAAAGTTGGCAAGCACAAGGAACTGACAAATATGATGGACGAACATAACATCTCAATCCTGGCCTTGCAGGAAACACGGTATCCTGACGAAGATGTGATGGACATTGAGGGGTATAGGGTCTATAAAGGACAGAGAGCAGTGAAGATAGGCAAGAATATGCCAATGTTTGGAACAGCTTTTGCTGTAAATAAGAAAGTAATCAGTGCAGTTGTGGACTTCTCTAGCCCATCAGAATGACTATCACTCCTAACTCTACGCTGTGGTAACAATGGCTATACCCTGATCAATGCACATGCACTTATTAATGAAGACAACAGGCGTAATCCAGAGAAAGCTGAACAATTTTGGGACCTTATAGAGGAGGAGATGGAGAAAATACCGATAAAGAATATCAAGATTTTATTGGACGACTTCAACGCTCAACTGGGAATAGAAGCAAGATATAGATCGACAGTAGGAAAATATCCTGCTCACAGAATGACCAACAAAAATGGAACAAGGTTTGTCGAACTATGTAGAACGTTTGATCTTCAGATAATGTCAACCTTCTATAAACATAAACCAAGTAAGCAGAAGACATGGCGTTCACCTGGCAATTTGAACGGAGAGAAACAAATTGATCACGTGACAATATCCAGGACAGCAATGAAGGAGATTATGAATGTTAAAGTACAGAGAGGGGCCAAATTTGATTCAGATCATTATCTCTCCAAGATTAAAATGAATTTCATTCCTTTTAGAAAGGCTCCGAAAGCTGGAAATAAACTTCACAGATATGATGTGACAAAACTTAAGGTTGATCATGAAATATTGGAGCAATACCACCAGCAATTAACATTTAAATCCAAGAATTGGACTGACATTGCCTCCAAAATCCAACAAGCAGCCAATGTTTCAATCTTGACAGCACAGAAGCGTAAACACAGATGGTGGAACGTGACCTGTGATAGTGCATGTGCACAAAGAACAGATGCCTGGAAGAAATGGAACTCAACGATGAGACAAGAAGATTATAACTCGTTTTGTGACAGTCGGAAAGATGCAGCCCGGGTTTTCCGAATTGCAAGGCGATCATATGAAAAACAACAGATGGAACAGATTGAGCAGGATTTCCAGAAGAATAATAGCAGGGACTTCTATCAAACTTTCAAGTCTAATCTGAAAGGGTATCAAGCACCGAGCTTGTGCTTCAGAGATGAAAATGGTAAGTTAGGTCTGAACAACAAGGAGAACTGTCGTATCTTGTCTGAGTACTTCAAGAAATTACTCAATTGTGATGAACCGAAACAGAGGCTACTCATAGGCCGTCCTACTCAAGTAATGGCCAACTCGCATCCACCTTCTAAGACAGAAATTAAAATGATTATCGATGGTCTAAAGAATAATAAAGCAGCGGGAGAGGATTCCATTGTGGCAGAGCTTCTAAAACTGGCAAATGAAGATACTCTGAATATATTAGCTGAGCTCTTTGCGGAGATATGGAGAACTGGTAGGATACCCACAGAGTGGCAGTCTGCATTAATCCACCCTCTCCACAAAAAGGGGGATAAGAAGGACGTTAATAATTACAGGGGTATATCAATTGTATCTGTTCCCTACAAGATCCTATCCAAAGCACTCCTGAACAGAATTGAAGAACATCTTGATAATCAGATTGGTGAGTACCAGGCCGGTTTCAGAAAGGGACGTTCTTGTCCGGAACAGATTTTTAACCTGAAAAACATCATTAGGTATAAGACGATAGGCAGTTATGACTATGTGGTCGTATTCATCGATTTTAAGAAAGCGTATGACTCAATTGACCGCGAGTCGCTACTGAATATTCTGGAAGAGTTTGGAGTGGATGACACGTCTCTAAATCTGATTAAACAGACTTTGACCGACACAGTGTCAAAAGTAAAATTCATTGGCGAGATCTCAGATCCCTTTCCAATCAAAACTGGTGTCAGACAAGGTGATGGATTATCTCCAATCCTTTTCAACTGTGTCTTGGAAAAGGTCATTCGTGAATGGAGGAAGACACTGAGTCGGGAAGAAGGGAATGAAGAACGATTCAGGCTAGGGCCCAAACTGAAAGGGGTGCACGTTGATTGCTTGGCTTTTGCAGATGACCTAGCTATTTTTCCCAACAATATTAAATCAGCCATTGTAAAGATTAATCGGTTGTCAGAGATGGCAGAGAAAGTAGGTGTACAGATTTCCTTTGAGAAGACAAAGTACATGACAAACATCAGTGAAGGACCAGAATGGATGAAAACAAACCAAGGAAAGATTAAACGTGTAAGGAAATTTAAATACCTGGGTGAGGTAATCCAACAAAATGGCCCAGAACAGGAAGCAATTAATCTTAGAATCTGGAAATTAGACCGAGCCTATCACCTGACGAAAAACCTCTATAATAAGAAGTCGCTGAGCATTGGAGCCAAATTAAGATACTACAACATGGTTGTCAAACCTGAAGCATTATATGCTTCGGAGACTTTGACTATGAACAGGCGGGGACTAGTCGACCAGTTAGTCAAAAGAGAACGCAGGGTATTGAGAAAAATTTTAGGCAACAGATGGGTTGGCGGACACATACGTTTGAAGTCAAACGAAGAGTTATATAGAAAGATAGAACCAGTCACGTCAACAATAAAAAGGAAAAGATTGTTGTTCTATGGACACATTTTCAGAATGTCCAACGATCGTCTAACAAAGAAAATTTGGAATTTCGTGAAACCAAAGAGGAAAAAATTGGCATGGTTTGAAGAATGTAACAAAGACCTTCTAGAAATTGGTATTCCGGACTACAAAATTATGGACAGGTGTGAATTCAGACACCTAATCAAAAATTACCAGGGATTCAAGGTAGGGGCAGAACCCAAAAGACGGAGGGGACCTCTTTCAGAAGATCGGAAGAAGGCGCTGAGTGATGGACTCAAGGGATACTGGCAAGACATCAAAGCTGGCAGACGATCTAGAACGAAACATTGATTTTGATTGTTACTCCGTAGTCCATAGTAGCTCAATTCGAATGTATAATAATAATAATAATAATAATAATAATAATAATAATAATAATAATAATACTAATAATAATAATAATAATAAAAATAATAATAATAATGTTATTGGTTTTACGTCCCTTTTAACTACTATGGCTTTTAAAGACGCCTGGATGCCGGAATTATTCCCGGTATTGGATCTTTAATGTCCCAGTAAATCTACTAACACGGCCTCCTCACATTTTTGCACCCTCAAATGCCAACTGCCTGCGCCAAAATTCGATCCTCCACCCTTGGGAGCAGCAAGCGAGAACGTTACCGCTGAGCCACGCAGCCATCATGTAATCATTTAGTTACTTAATTGTTTTATTTTAAGACAAAACTTTATTTTTTCCAAAGACAAAAAATAGCACAGATTAATTTGTGAACATTAAGTCAATGGGGTTATCTTATTAATGATTTTTTTTCGAGTTTTGTAGAAGGTATACAAACGTTTTTAGTAAATGAAAAATAATCCCATAACTTTTCTTGTCAATTGGCAGTGATTTTTGTACTTTCAATAATAAATTTTTAAAATGAATACAGTTACTACCAAATTTAAGACCATTAGAGTATCATTCACACCAGAATATACATGAATTGTGAACACCATATGGGTCATAATCAGTTCGGTTTCAGAAATGGACTGGGTACTCTAGAGGCTCTTTTCTCTTTGAACGTCTTGACACAGAGATGCTTGGACATGAATGTTGCTGTTCACGCTTGCTCCATCGATTACCAGAAAGCTTTCGATTGTGTATCTCATGCCAAACTTATTGAGATTTTACAAACTACTGGTGTATATGTTGGCGATCTACGTATCATCACTCAACTAGGCCTATAGTCTACTGGAACCAAACGGCGGAGGTCAAAATTGAAGACATAGTCATACGAAGAGGTGTCCGTCAGGAATGTGTTCTGTCCCCCCCAATTTTCAACAGTTACTCCGAGGCTGTGTTCACAGAGGCTATCGAAGACATAAACCTGGGACTTAATATCAATGTTTACGTCATCAACAACATCCGTTTTGCTGATGATAAGATTGTGTTAGCAGACAACCCTGGTGATCTTCAAATTATCGTCAATAACATCGTAAGGACTAGTGAGGCATATGGTTGATTCATGCATATTAACAAGACCAAGTTGATTGTTTTCTCGAAAACACCAAAAGCAGGCCTGCCCTTCACATCAACAATACTATCGTTCAACAAGTATCTTCAATTAAATACCCCGGGACTCTGGTAAATGCACATTGTGACACAAAAAATGAAATACTATCCAGAATTGGGCAAGCAAAAAATATGTTCAACAGGATGAGAAATGTATTCATTAGTAGAGATCTCAACCTTCAGCTTAGAGTTCGTATGTTACGTTGTTATGTATTTCTTGTCCTTCTGTATGGTTTCGAAGGTTGGACGCTCAATACATTGATGGAGAGGCGGATTGAATCCTTAGAAATGTAATTGTACAGAAGAATACTCAGAATATCTTGGGAGGAAGAAGAATAAGTCCTCAAAATCTTTAACAAGAACAAGGAGCTTTTAGTTTCCAACAAGAAACGTAAGCTTAGTTACCTTGGCCACATCATGAGAGGCGAACGATATAACCTTCTCCAGCTTATAATTCAAGGGAAAATTGGTGGACAAAGATCTGTAGGAAGACGGAGAAATTCTTGGCTTAAAGACTTGCGCCGATAGTGTGGACTCACATCCATTCCTAACGACATATTAACTTTTTTTTTTTACCCTCCAGGTTGGTGGAACCCACGGACTCAGCGAGGGAACTCACCACTACCGCCTCTACGGGCAGTGTCCTAGAGCTGGGAACATCGAATCGGAAGGGATACAACTGGTGAGGTGGGATTGGCACCTCGCCCAGGCGGCCTCACCTGCAAAGCGAACAGGGGCCTCAGGAGGGAAGGTAAGGGATGGTTTGGGTGGATAGACAAGGAAGAGGGAAGGAGGCGGCCGTGGCCTTGAAGAAGGTACCATCCCGGCATTTGCCCGAAGACGAAGTGGGAAACCACGGAAAACCACTTCGAGGATGGCTGAGGGCGAATCGAACCCCCTCTACTCATTTGGGCCACCCGAGGCTGAGTAGACCCCGTTCCAGTCCTCGTACCACTTTTCAAATTTCGTGGCAGAGCCGGGAATCGAACCCAGGACCTCCGGGGCGGCAGCTAACCTTGCTGACCGCTACGCTACGGAGGCGACAACTTGTGGGGTTATGTTATTAAATAGCGACCCCGGTGGCGTAGTTGGTAGCATGCTGAGCTTCTATGCCCAAGATCGTGGGGTCAAATCCCGTCGAAGTCATCGGATTTTTAAGAGCGTTAAAATCCTTCAGTATGCCTTCCTTCGGAGGGGAAGTAAAGCCGGTGGGCCAATATCATAGATATGTCATGTAAAAGAACCTTCCACTAACTTCAATTGTGTGAAGCAAAATTTGTCGCCAGGAGTTGGTTGCGATGCCATCTAGTAGCCAAGTTTGCAGCTAGGTGTCGTGGACGGTAGCATTTGGAAGCAAAAGTAGAAACCACTTGAAATTAACGCCTGCAGTTCTTACCTGAATCACATATAACACACACTAATACAGCCATCACAATTAACACTGGTTATCAGACAGATTCTACACACACCCAAAGTACACGGGGCTACATGACCGCATTGTCACAGCCCTAAAACTAAGGAACCAAACCATATCTTATTAATGATATTTTTCGAGTTTTGTAGAATATATACAAACGTTTTGGTACATGAAAGGAAATCCCCAAAGTTTTCTTGCCAATTAGCAGTGATTTTTGTACTTTTTGTACATTGTAACAAATTGAAGCTAAGACAAATAAGCGTTCACTGGTTAATAGATTCTGTTAGGGTTGAGCTAGCGCAGATCGTGAGTTGGCAAAATGCTATGCTACAGACTGATGATGTGGTTTTCCGTGGTTTCCTCCACTTCTACGCCAGGCAAATGCTGAGAGGGTACTAAAATTAAGGCTACGTTCGTCTAATACTCAAATCCAAACCCCACTTACAAAGTAATACACACACTCGTACTGCTACCACAATGATTAGTAGGGCTCGGATTTTTAGGTGCTAAAAATCGGCAAAATATTTAATTTTTATGTATGAAAAATACCTGAAATATGTGACAAAAAAGTAAAAATATTTAATTATAATTTAGTTTATTAATGTGAATATAAACAATATGCAGTACTCACGAATGCAATTTATTCTATGTCTCACTGACTGCTGAAGCATTACAATACACAACGAGATACATCTTCAGGTTGTCCATCACAAATGACCGACGATTATCGCGAAACTGCGGCAATAATATGTTTCTTGCCCTTGAGGTGTTGTGTAGCTTGAGATCGCTGATCAATCTTGATTGCTTTCCCACATGGTTGGAAGAACAGAATGCCCCCATCAGAGCACGTGGTGCAATATGGCTATGGGCAAGGAAATCCCCTGCTTCCACAGCGAGTGGCACGGGGTGATAGGTAAAGAATAACACAGATGCAAGCTGACATACGCTCTGCATGAAGATTAGATAGCGCACAGGTCCTTCCCTGTTGAAGTAACACGGAACAAAAATGCAATGAAATGCAAACTGATTTTAAAAAATGTAAATATTATGTCTTTTTATGTGCTAATAAGTGAAAAGCAGGAATTTAAGTTTTTATAGAAAAAATGCTTAAAATATGTATTTACATAAACAAATATTTATTTACCTAATAATCCGAGCCCTAATGATTAGACTGATTCCACACACACTCAAGTACACGAGGCTACATGTCCACGATGTCGCAAAGCACCTAAATGAATCATCAACAGCAACATGAACAATAATAGCCCGAGTAATGAAGGATGCGCAGAAACAGATGCGCCTGAAAATAAGAATGGATAATCGAAACTATTTTTCGATAATTGTTCCCTTGGCGAGCGATACGGGAAAATTGATTGAGTTCTCTACAGTAGGAGGAAACCTGGTACATTATTTTTAAATTAATAATAATAGTAATAATGATATGGGCGGCTTCGGCGTAGTTGGTAACATGTTGAGCTTCTATGCCCAAGTTCGCGGGTTCAAACACGGCCGAAGTCTTCGGATTTTTTAAGAGCGTTAAAATCACTCACAAGGGGAGGATACGATGCATGGGTCACCGATTCGAACCAACTTTAGTATATGTGTTGGGCATGACCAGGCGTATTATCAGGTGCAAGTAGTAAGGTGCGCTTCTCAGCCATTTCCAAGAAATTAATTAATTGCAGTTACAGTGCAGGGTCTATGTGCCTTGTACGCTAGCTAGCAGGCAAAAAGTGCGTGGTGCAGCGGTAAGAGCCCTGCTTCGTAAGCTCGGGATCGCTGGATCGAATCCCACCGCTGAGCTTTTGCAGTGTTTTGTTTTTTCCTTTTTTATGGTAAACATTGGCAATTCGTACAACTGTAGTTTTTTTACATTTAGTCGATTTACCCTCTAGGTTGGTGGTTCCCACAGACTCAGCGAGGGAACCCACCACTGCCGCCTCTATGGGCAGTGTCCTGGAGCTTGGAACATCTGGTCGGGACTGATACAACTGGGGAGGTGTGATCAGCACTTCGCCCAGGCGGCCTCACCTGCAAAGCGAACAGGGGCCTCATGAGGGAGGGGAAGGGATGGAAGATTGGGATGGATAGGTTAGGAAGAGGGAAGGAGGCGGCCGTGGCCTTACAGTAGGAACCATCCCGGCATTTGCCCGAAGACGAAGTGGGAAACCACGGAAAACCACTTCGAGGATGGCTGAGGTGGGAATCGAACCCCCTCTACTCATTTGGACCACCCGAGGCTGAGTAGACCCCGTTCCAGTCCTCATACCACTTTTCAAAGTTCGTGGCAGAGCCGGGAATCGAACCCAGGACCTCCGGGGCGGCAGCTAACCATGCTGACCGCTACGCTACGGAGGCGACTACAATTGTAGGTGCCGTGAATAATGTTTATTTTGTAGTCGATTGTAATAACGTGTTATGTGAGCGGGAAAACAGATTCTGAAAATCATCGTATGGGGGTAAACGTTTGTGATATTACATAATGTACAGTATCGGTATTGCAAATACATTGGTATTAGTAACGGTCAGGTGTATTCTATTATATGTATACATTTATACATTGAAGTCCCAATCTGTTCCGTTCAATGCATGTCTGTGAACCATCAAACCGCCCCGTACCCAGCAAGCAGTGAGTCATGCTATGGGTATTGGTTGGAAATTGCAAAAAAAAAAACAAAAAACAAACAAACAAACCCACAGTACACACTTCAAAAGCTCACAAGTGACTTTCGATCCAGCGATTCCGCGCTTAAGAAACAGGGCTCTTACCGCTGCACAACGCTCCCTTTGCCTGCTAGCTAGCGTACAAGGCACATAGACCCTGCACTGTAACTGCAATTAATTAATTTCTTGGAAACGGCTGAGAAGCGCACCTTACTACTTGCACCTGATATACGCCTGGTCATGCCCAACACGTGTACTAAAGTTGGTTCGAATCGGTGACCCATGCATCGTATCCTCCCCTTGTCAGTATGCCTTCCTTCGGAGGGGAAGTAAAGCCAGCGGTCCCATGTCATAGATTTATAGCATGGAAGACAACCTTCCACTAACTACACTTGTGTAAAGCCAAAATGTTTAGGTCAGTTTTGATTAATGCCCTTAAGTTCCAACATTCGTCACCGGGTGCTGGTTGCGATGGCATCTAGTAGTAGCGAAGTTCACAGCTAGGTGTCGTGGACGGTAGCATTTGGTGGCGAAAGCAGGAATTACTTGAAATTATTGTCTGCAGTCCTTACTTGAATTACATAGAAACAGATAACACCCATTAATACAGTCATCACAATTAACACCGGTTATCAGACAGATTCTACACACACTCAAAGTACACGGGGCTACATGACCGCGTTGTCGCAGCCCTAAACTGAGGAACCAACCAATAATAATATCATCATTAATATTAATTTAAACATCGTTACTTAGAATGTAAAATAACCAGTCATGGACGAAGCAAAGAGGATATAAAAAGTAGGTTAGCTCAGGCAAGGAAAGCATTTATACAGAAAAGGAATCTGTTGACATCGAATATAGATTTAGGTGCTGGGAAGCCATTTTTAAGGCCTTCGTCTGGAGCGTGGCGCTCTATGAAAGTGAAACTTGGACTATTGGTGCAGCAGAAAAGAGGGGAATTGAAGCGTTTGAAATGTGGTGTTACAGGATAATGATGAAGATCAGATGCGTAGATAGGGTTACAAACGAAGAGGTATTAAGACTAGTGGGAGAGGGGAGATGTTTCTGGGGACTGCTAATGAAGGGAAGAGATAGGTTGGTAGGACACATACTATGACACCCAGGAATAGCAAGCTTAGTTATGGAAGGGAGGGTCGAGGACAAGAACTGTAGGGGTCGACCAAGGTTAGAATATGTTAAACAGATTGCCTCGGACGTAGGGTGTGGTAGCTATGTAGAGATGAAACGATTAGCTAAGGACCGGGAGCCATGGAGAGCTGCATCAAACCAGTCAAAAGACTGAAGACTCAAACAACAACAACAACAACAACAACAACAACATCGTTATGCCTATCTGTGGAGCACGATAGATCTGATTTAGCTGAAGATGTTTCTTTCTTCTCCCAAAATCATGTTATCAGGGCCCTGAAAATCCTGCTGCGTTCTTCAGTCCATAATTTATTGGTCCTAATATTCATTTTCTCAACAAAATGATGCTTGTTGATACTGTTTTGCAATTATTATTATTATTATTAATAATAATAATAATATTGACTGTACATCACAAACATCAGTGAATCTCCTTGTACACTGCATTTGGACCAGGGAGAGATCAAGAAAACTGACAGATATAAGTACCTAGGAGAATGGCTTGAACCGAATCTCTCGGAAGTAAGGGCATTATCAACTCGAGTTAACAAGTTAGAAATGGCTTATCAACTAACCAAGAACACATATAATAAGAAGTGTCTCTCCCGAAAGACTAAAATGGGACACTACCATACAGTTATACGTCCTGAAGCCTTATATGCTTCAGAATGTCTAGTATTCAACCGGAAGGGACTCACGGACAAACTCGAAGTACAGGAGAGAAAGATAATGAGGAAGATATTGGGACCTGTTAAGGAAGGTAATGAATACAGAAGGCGACCTAATCAAGAGCTCTACACGTACTGTGAAAGAATCACGGATGTTGTTAGGAAACAACGTCTAGCATTTTATGGACACGTCTACAGGATGCATCCTACCAGGTTGACCAATCAGCTCCTCGGTTACTGGCAAAAGCGGAAGACCAAGTCACCATGGTTGTGGGAAGTGAGCAAAGATCTGCAAGAACTTGGAGGGACGGAAAGAGTCTTAAAAGACCGGACATCTCTCAGGAAGATGCTTCAGCAATTGAGGTTCCAGGACAAACCGCCAAGAAAGAAAACAGGTGCCCTCTGGTCCCAGGAGAGGAGGGAACAACACAGCCAGAGGATGCGTAACTACTGGGCAAACATCAAAGCCCACTCCAAATGTAACAGTTGAATGTCGTGGTCCATAGATGGCCTATTCGAAACAAGAAGAATATTGACTGACAGGTATCATGAAATAGAGGAAGACTTACGGTAGGTGGGGATGGACAGGCTGGAGACAGAGGAGCATTCAGAAACAAAATTAAGAATACAAAATGTATAGCAAATGAAAAGATGAAGACAAGAACAATGTGGGTAGAAGAACGGAAACAGGAGCACAGTCAAAGTATAAAGAGATTTTGGGAAGTGAAGAGGAAGAAGAGTGAGAAGTGAAAATTGTGTCATCATGAGATATTTAAGTTCAAACACTGTCCATAAGGGTACAAATGATATATTAATAATAATATTGACCGACAGCAGTAGCTATGTATGCTACCGCGCAGTGCTAGGCCATGGGTCCAAGCTACCTCCAAACTTGGTAGACGTGAGTTCGAACCCCACCGTCGGCCATCCTTGAAATGTTTTTCCATGCTCTCCTATTTTCTAACCTTCTGACAGGCCACGGCCGCCTCCTTTTCCTTGTCCAGTTTCATTCATCTTCATTCATTGCATCTTTCATTAATTCCCCCCTCATAAGGTTGGCGTCGGTAAGGGCACCCTTCCGTAAAAACACCCACCACATAGACTTTCATTTCTCCTCATCTTTGACCCAGTTGGAAACGGGAATGATAAGGGGTAGAAATACAAAACATTATTATTATTATTATTATTATTACTGACAGTGGTGGCTACGCTGGCTAAAGCGCAGCATTAGGTCATGGGGCCAAGCTCTCTGCTGACTCGGTAGACGCATGGGTTCGAGCCCCACCGTCGGCTGTCCTTGAAATGGTTTTCCGTGGTTTCCCCATTTTCAACACCAGGCAAATGCTGGGACGGAACCTTCTGACAGGCGCGGCCGCTTCCTTCCACATCCTTGCCCAGTTTCATTCGCCATCATTCATTTCATCTCTCATTAACTCCTCTCATGAGGTTGGCGTCAGGAAGGGCATCCGGCCGTAAAAACCATCGCCACAAAGACTTCCATCCCATCTCATCCCCGACCCCGTTGGAAAACGGGAATAATAAGGGGTAGACATACATACATTATTATTATTACTATTATTATTTTATAACCGTTTCGGTCTACTATGAACCACGTTATTTCAACTGCCTTTTCCCTCGTTCTTTCACATTGGTCCAGTCGCGCATTCTTCTTCGGTGAGCTTCTTTTCGTTCTTCGGTCCACTTCTTGCCGGTTTTCAATATAGGTTTTGGCTGAAAACTCCGTATTTCCCCAAGCATCTTCTTCAAAGAGTCACGTTCCAAGATGTCCTCATGTGATATCCCCAGTTCTTGTAGGTCTTTTTCCACCTCTGTAAACCAGATGCCTTTGGTTTTCTTTCCCACAAAGTAGGCACAGATTCGATTGGACAATCTTCCGGAGCTCATTCGTGTTAAATGGCCATAAAAGGAGAGTCTTCTTTTGCGTATGGTGTCCGTTATTTTCTCCACATGTAGATAAAGTTCATCGTTGTGTCGTCTTCTATACTCTCCTCGTTCCTTGACCGGGCCCAAGATCTTATTATTATTATTATTATTATTATTAACATGTCTGGGGAGCGTGATGCCGCTGTGGCTTAGCTGCTCGTCTTTCACTCGGACGGCCGGGGTTCGAATCCCGGTGACAGCGGGGTGGAATTTTCACCTGAAAAAACACGTGGCGTCAGGAAGGGCATCCGGTCTTAAATCCCCGGCTTAAACCAAAATGAGCCTGATTGGCTCCGGCAACCCCGATTAATTGGGAAAAGCCGACGAAAGAAAAAAATTATTATTAACATGTCACATGGAAGTCTCACGCTGAAATGAGCTGTTTCACTCAGTTATGTGTTCTAATATGTCAAGGTTACGAGTGAGAGTGGACGATTTGGATCTGACTTGTGACCGTTAGCCGATTAGTTCTCTGCCCTATGACACGATCGTGACTGAAGTACTCCGCTGATCAGATACTGATGCTGGCCAGAAACGTGACTACGGCCTTCAACCATCTCTCAGGGCGGTCTATCTTAGTGATACATTCAAGAACCCTCTCTTCCTTCAGAATATTCAACACATATTACAAAGGCTGAAGCCTCCGTGGCTTAGGCGTCAGCACGCCGGCCTCTCAACGCTGGGTCCGTGGTTCAAATCCCGGTCACTCCATGTGAGATCATAGCTGGACAAAACGGAGGCAGACAGGTTTTTCTCCGGGTACTCCGGTTTTCCCTGTCAAAATTTCATTCCAGAAACACTCCCCACTAACATTTCATTTCATCTGTCATTCATTTAATCATTGCCCCAGAGGAGTGCGTCAGGCCTCGGCAGCCGGCACAGTCCATATCTTCGCCACTAGATGGGGTCTTCATTCATTCCATTCCTGACCCGGTCGGTCGACTGGAAGCAGGCTGTGGAATTTCATTACAAAAGCTGGTATACGTGTTAAATAAAGAAATCTTGGGTCAGTTATCGTATCAGCTACATCAGTAGATTTAACATCAAATGGCCCTACGGGTGCGCTATATGTAAAGTCCTGCGCGGATGTGGATATCCGCAGATAAACCCACGGATAACCGCAAATTTTTTCGCCATGCGGATATAATTTGCATGGCTATGAGGATAAGCTGCGGATAATGTTTGGAGTAAATTTGCGGTTAGTTTTTAGAATACAATCCGAACTTGTTGAATATCATTACTACAGTAGGACCCTGATGTTTATGATCATATTTTTAGCCAACTTTCGATTTTTGAAAAAAATAAAATGAAAGTAGACTTATGAGATCTACATAGGGCCAAAAATTGTGTGTCTGTCTGTGTGGGTGTGTGAGTCTGTGTGTGTGAGAGTGTTTGTACTCTGAATGTCCCTCCCCCTCTATCAATTCAAACAAGGTAAAACCGAATTGAACGAAATTTGGTACAGAGGTAGAACTAGCAAAGGGCACCTCAGTGTCATGTTTTATATCGCCGCCATTTTGACGAAAACGTAATGGCGGCCATTCAAACGTTCAAAATGTAAAATCAAATAACGACTAAACAAATCATCCGATCTCTACCAAATTTGGTAACAACATACCTTCATATAGGACGCGTTCTGTGACCAAACTACAAGTTCATCCGCCGTACCATTTTAGGATGGAGGCCGTGTGAATTATGCAAATTTTATAATCCATATCATGGGACCCATCAGTTCCGATTATCGGGCAGAGAATCGTTTTAACTATTCTAAAGGAAGAGGCACGTTCGAAATTAAAAGTTTATTTTGTAATACTATAGTGTAGAAGTGATTTTTAAAAGCTGAGCCGTCTCAGTTACAAGGCAAGATGGCAGCGGATATCTTGTGTCTGACTTATATTTCACTAATTTGAGAATTGCATGCAATAAAGCGTACTGATACAAAATAAGTAAACTTTGTATGAAATGCTTTATATATAAATAATATACTCCACTGATGAAATCGTTTAGTCTAAATCATTATTTGCTAACACGTTCTATGTAACTCATTTGATATCGAACGATGTTCGTTGGCACGTTTGGCTGCGTGGTAAAGCGGTGGCCTATCACTGTTATGGCTAAGGTTCAAACCCCATCAGAGTTAGTTTTTTTGCTTGATTTTTTTATATTTATTGTTTTATAATGACTCAAACGTTTTAAAATTAAGTGTTATATTGTGCATATTACGATGGAAAATATATATTTAATTAAAACAAACTTAGCCAGCAGATTTGCATGAGACATCTAGGAGCAAACAAGTGAATTATCATGGCCAACTGGCGGCGAACTGCTCGCCGGCCTACAGATTAACTTACAGATTTTATTGGAAAGTTTATTTTTATGGCCGCTAGAATGCACTCGCCCTGTTAGGATTATCTTGTTCGATACTTCTCCACTAGATGTCACGACTGGTCTACGTGAGACTCAATTGATTGGTATCCCATTGGCATTCTATGCCCATCGAATTTAAAGAATGACAAGATGATACTACGATACATTTTAACTTTTTATTTTAAAGGGTTTGTAACAGCCTATTGTGCGTTATTTGAAAATGTTATTTGAAGTAAAGAATAAAACGATTTCACATAGTACCTGAACTCTAGCAGTTGTTGCTAGTTCAGGATATTAATTAATACTTTTATTGCAGTCAAATAGCAATCGAAAATATCCACACAGTTGGTATACACACGTCACTGTAGGGTCATGGAAAGATTTGCTGATTCAATTAAGGTTGTGAAAGGCATGCCCAGCTAGACATGTAAATACATGCCTCAACTCAAAGATGGATGTTGCCCACGTCCGGTCGATTATGTAATAATAATAATAATAATAATAATAATAATAATAATATTAATAATAATAATGTTATTGGTTTTACGTCCTCTTTAACTACTGTGGCTTTTAGAGACGCCGGGGTGCCGGAATTTTGCCCCGAAAGGGATCTTTAAAGTGCCAGTAAGTCTACTGACGCGGCTCCCTCGCATTTGTGCACCTTCAAATGCCAGCTGACAGCGCCAGGATACGAACCTGCAACCTAGGGCCCAACAAGCGAGAACATTACCGCTGAGCCACGCAGCCAGTCCGGTCGATTATGTCTCCAGATCCATAACATTCTTGAGATACTTCTTATCTTTTTTTCTTTCTTTCTTTCTTTCTTTCTTTCTTTCTTTTTTTTGGGCCGATAACCTAGATGTTAGGCCCCTTAAAACAACAACATCATCATCTTTCTTTCTTTCTTCAATGATGGTAGCAGTTTCTTTCGAGGTTGTGATGTTTGGTAGAGGTAAATAGTTTCTAAGGTCTTCAACCAAGAAATGATTCTATTATATTCATACATATAGGAGAAAGTAGGCTGTACGTTCTCTACTGAATATCTTGTTCCGTTATGATTTTATTCATGACAAATGTAAGATGACAATTTACGCTAATCTTATTCAAATAATGTCATTAAGCACAATTAACACACCGAAATGGAAGGGTTGCAATTCTGGCTGTGTTACATTCATTTTAAGCATAGCCTAGGGGAACGACTTTCTCCTCAAATGTCTAAATGTGTTGCTAGAATCTATTATATATAATCCAAAATTGACTCATCACCGCAGGGCTCAAACCACTAGACCTAGAAAGCAGAAATTTTGCATGATGGTTGATCCGAGTATGTAGAGGCTCACTAAGAAACGGTTTTTGAAAATTCAATTTGTATGTGACCTTTTTTTCGGCCCTTTGGCACTGAGCATCCAAAATTGACTCATCGACGCAGGGCTCAAACCACTAGACCTAGAAAGCTGAGATTTTTCAAGTTGGTTGAACCGAGTATGTAGAGGCCCACTGAGAAACGGTTTTTGAAAATTCTAGTTGTAAGTGACTTTTTTCGGCCCTTTGGCACTGAGGAAGGACAGTCGGTACAAAGGCCGGATTTAGCTCATTTTAAGCCGGCAGATACGAGAAACAATACTCGGAGGTCCTGTAGGGACCCCGAAACACAGTTTTTAAGTTCCCAAAATGAACGGTTTCGGAGATATTCCCAAATAACTGTGTTCCCTCTGAGAAACAGATCAACGCTACTATGGCAACCGCTGAAATTTCCCAGACCGGGGATAGTTTTATGGCAATATCTCGAAAACCGTTCGTTTTAGGGCCTTAAAACGCTGGGTTCGGTTCCCACTTCTTCCATATTTCTACGAGCAAATCGACTTGGAAAGTCTCATCTATTATATATAATCCAAAATTGACTCATCACCGCAGGGCTCAAACCACTAGACCAAGAAAGCTGAAATTTTGCATGTTGGTTGATCCGAGTATGTAGAGGCTCACTAAGAAACGGTTTTTGAAAATTCAATTTGTAAGTGACTTTTTTCGGCCCTTTGGCATTGACCATCCAAAATTGACTCATCGACGCAGGGCTCAAACCACTAGACCTAGAAAGCTGAATTTTTGGATGTTGGTTGATCCGAGTATGTAGAGGCCCACTGAGAAACGGTTTTTGAAAATTCTATTTGTAAGTGACTTTTTTCGGCCCATTGGCACTGAGGAAGGACAGTCGGTACAAAGGTCGGATTTAGCTCATTTTAAGCCGGCAGATACGAGAAACAATACTCGGAGGTCCTGTAGGGACCCCAAACACACTTTTTAAGTTTCTAAAATGAACGGTTTCGGAGATATTCCCAAATAACTGTGTTCCCTCTGAGAAACAGATCAACGTTACTATGGCAACTGCTGAAATTTCTCAGACCGGGGATAGTTTTCTGGCAATATCTCGAAAACCGTTCGTTTTAGGGCCTTAAAACGCGGTGTTCGTTTCCCACTTCTAACCGCGAACATTGCTCCTCGCATTGATCCGCGTAAAATGAGATTTTTTTATTTATAGTGGTGGCTTTTGGGATCGGATACGATCGTGATTTTGAGTCTTATTTTATACTCTTTGAGCTGGTTATTGTAAGCGAGCTTTCCGATCTTTACTCTAATTTACAATATTAAGATTCTTTCTATTTTGCACGGTATGCTTTCATTTTCTTTATAAATTTGTTTTTTGTTAACTGAATATTTTTGTGTGCCAATTTTGATCTGCTCTTTTTCGTTTTTTTTTACCATGATCAGCAACCCATATTCACAGTCGAATGTGTCGTATTCTACCGGCTGTCACGTTAATTATTATTTTTCTTAATTACTCTTACTGAGGAATAATGTTGGTATTTTGTCTTTCACGGCCATTGAATCCCCGCACAAGGCACGGCTTAAACCTAGAAAAGTTGCTGAGTTGGAATAATGTACTAATGGTGCAGCAGAAAAGACGAGAATTGAAGCTTTTGAAATGTGGTGATACAGGAGAATGATGATCAGATGGGTAGATAGGGTAACAAAGGAGGAGGCATTAAGACGAGTGGGAGAGGAGAGATGTTTCTGGCGATTGCTAATGAAGAGAAGAGATAGGAGGGTAGGACACATATTAAGACACCCAGGAATAGCAAGCTTAGTTATGGATAGGAGGGTCGCGGACTAGAACTGTAGGGGTAAACCAGGGTTAAACAGATTGCCTCGGATGTAGGGTGTTTTAGCTATGTAGAGATGAAACGATTAGATCAGGAGAGGGAGACATGGAGGGATGCATCAAACCAGTTAAAAAACTGAAGACTCAATCAACAACAATCTGGAATTTTAATTACTTAGAGAGGCATGTTAGGCAAAAGGGTGGTTGGAGATTTCAATCCCTGGGATGTAACACTGGAAGAGACTGCATAATGTACATCAGCGGCCAAGGTGAGATATATTTAACTATAGGTCAATTAATGGCGATATGATGACGTTTAAATCATCAATAAGTATGGCCAAATTACATCCAGAATAGCTTAAGTAAGGATACTTTTAATTCCCCATATTCCGATAGATTTGCCATTCCAGTGTGCAAGAGTGCAGTTCCCTCTTCAAACAATATTTGCAATTTCTTTAACAAAGCGCAATGACACACACTTAACAGTAGCACGTGTACATTTAGACAAAAGCCATTTTTTCCCATGGGCAACTGTATGTGGCGTGCTCGCGAGCGTCCGGACAACAAAATCGTTATGTCTCAGCAGAAGATGGCAAAACCAAGAACGTAATTTTAAAATGTGTTAAGATCATGTAATATCGAACACTGTAGACATTCACAACTCTATAAAATTCCCACTTTGCTGCTCATATCATTATACTGTATGTATCAGAATATTCAGAATTAGAATGGACCCACTTATAGCCGCGATTGCTGTAAGAGAATAGACCAATTATCAGCAATAATGCATCGTCCCCATTGTCTTGATCGCGGGCGAAGCCGCGGGTACCTGCTAGTATTTTATATAATTAAAATAGTACATTATGCAACGAGCCTATAATGGCAATAATTAAGACACGAGTATGTTTATAAAACGAATGAAGCGAGTTTTATAATTTCCATACGAGTCTTAATTACCATTATAGGTGAATTGCATACGACTGCTTATGTTCGACGATAATTATAACTATTTTATGTTCGAATATAAATATTCATAAATATCTGTCGAGATTTCGCCAGTTTTTTGTACGGAACAGAGTGCATGGGACGCAGAGAATACCATCGCCCCCTCGAATACACCACTATGGCACTACTGTTAGCCACGCAATGAAATTTAAAATAGAAGCCCGTGGAAGTTAGCGCAGGTGCGACGCTATCCTTACCTAATTGGTCACACAACTGTTTCTTGAGCTCTGATTGGTGGGAGAAATGAAAAATAGTGTTATAATGACCCTCATTATGATACAGTTTTCTGACATACAATATTTACACTTCGACATCGTCGAACATAAATATTATTATAATGCCAGTAGATTCGGATAACAAACGTGGGGATCCGGATAAGATTTGTGCGGGTGCGCCGCGGATGTGGCGCGTATGCGGATAACGTTTTGTTTATCCGCACAGGGCTCTACTGTATGTGGTACTTTGTAAAGAGCAGCCGAAAGGAAGGAAGCTAGTAGTTTTACGTGGCCGTTAATCTTGCAATCACGAGTCACGGGACTTTCTTTTTACGTGGAATCCGAACCACAGGGCATGGAATTCACTTAAACAATCTCACATGCATTGACTGGGAATCGAACCCGTTCCACTTTGGTGAGAGTCCAACAGCTTGACCGCTGCACCACGACGCCCCTCTGTAAACAACAGACTATCCTTGTGATCTGCTGTCTGTTTCACACAGAAATGCATTCTACAAACAATTCCTCTTAGAACCAAGAAGCTACAGTAAAAATCTCAGTTCATCAGCTAAACATGGAAGGCTTGTGAAATTACAAATGTCAAGTGCCAGTCCATGTTCATGATTTAGATATTAAGTTGTTCTCTGTAGTATAAATAAATAAATAAATAAATAAATAAATAAATAAATAAATAAATAAATAAATAAATAAATAAATAAATAAATAAATAAATAAATAAATAAATAAATAAATAAATAAATAAATAAATAAATAAATAAATAAATAAATAAATAAATAAATAAATAAATAAATAAATAAATAAATCACGCAATCAATGAGTAAGTAAACTTCGACTGATTGACCAGTAGTTGAGATTTAATTTTGTCTTGTTGTGACCACGGGTGTGAAACAAGAGCTTTTCTTTTAGCGACCTACCATTGTCGCCCACAGGAAGCCACAGTAGTACTGTATTTTCACGAAACCCTGAATTTGGTTAAAAATTGCCAATAACAGTTATGTTAGAGGTCATCCATAACACAATCGAACAGTAGCAATAATTGTCTGATGCTAAGGATATCCTTAGTTTTGTTGGGAGGAGGGCACTGCGGACAGGTTTTCCTTCGATGAGAGCCGTGGGTGACGTTTTTGTGATGAGGATGAATCGAATGACGAAGACATCAAAATGCTCACAAACCAACAGTTTCCGAGCCAGGGGAGTTAACCAAACGAAGTTCAAGTTCTACAGCCCGGCTGGGAATCGATCCTGCTGTTCCTTAGACCAAAGTTTATTTACGTGTCCACGCAACCGGCCAATTACGATTATTCCCACGACCATACGAACATGAGTTGGACACGTCTAGAGGCAAAGAACTTGTAACAGTGTTGAAGCACCAATGAAGCGATATGCACGACAGTATTCCTTAAAGCGCGGGGAATCTTTTGGCTTTAATCGTTTGAGTGATACATGCCCCAGAGAAGCAATACAGTTCTTCTAACAGTACACGCATTGACTGATACACATCATATCAGAGAGTTTGCAACAGTGCTGAAGCAACACTCCATGTAAAGCGATCTGCAATACAGATCTAATAGTACGTGTATTCGCTGATACACATAATAACAGAGAGTTTGCAGCAGCTCTGAAGCAACACTCCATATGAAGCGATCTGCAATACAGATCTGATAGTATAAGTATTAGCTGATACAAATCATAACAGAGAGTTTTCAGCAGTGCTGAAGCAACACTCCATATGAAGCGATCTGCATTACAGGTCTAACAGTACGAGTATTAGCTGATACAAATCATAACAGAGAGTTTGCAGCAGTGCTGAAGCAACACACCATATGAAGCGTTCTGCAATACGGATCTAACAGTACGTGTATTCGCTGATACAAATCATAACAGAGAGTTTGCAGCAGTGCTGAAGCAACACTCCATATGAAGCGATCTGCAATACAGATCTAATAGTACGAGGATTATCTGATACAAATCATAACAGAGAGTTTGCAGCAGTGCTGAAGCAACACTCCATATGAAGCGATCTGCAATACAGATCTAATAGTACGAGTATTAGCTGATACAAATCATAACAGAGAGTTTGCAGCAGTGCTGAAGCAACACTCCATATGAAGCGATATGCAATACAGATCTAATAGTACGAGGATTATCTGATACAAATCATAACAGAGAGTTTGCAGCAGTGCTGAAGCAACACTCCATATGAAAAGATCTGCAATAAAGATCTAACAGTACGAGGATTATCTGATACAAATCATAACAGAGAGTTTGCAGCAGCGCTGAAGCAACACTCCATATGAAGCGATCTGCAATACAGATCTAATAGTACGAGGATTATCTGATACAAATCATAACAGAGAGTTTGCAGCAGTGCTGAAGCAACACTCCATATGAAAAGATCTGCAATAAAGATCTAACAGTACGAGGATTATCTGATACAAATCATAACAGAGAGTTTGCAGCAGTGCTGAAGCAACACTCCATATGAAAAGATCTGCAATAAAGATCTAACAGTACGAGGATTATCTGATACAAATCATAACAGAGAGTTTGCAGCAGCGCTGAAGCAACACTCCATATGAAGCGATCTGCAATACAGATCTAACAGTACGAGTATTAGCCGATACAAATCATAACAGAGAGTTTGCAGCAGTGCTGAAGCAACACTCCATATGAAAAGATCTGCAATAAAGATCTAACAGTACGAGGATTATCTGATACAAATCATAACATAGAGTTTGCAGCAGTGCTGAAGCAACACTCCATATGAAGCGATCTGCAATACAGATCTAATAGTACGAGGATTATCTGATACAAATCATAACATAGAGTTTGTAGCAGTGCTGAAGCAACGCTCCATATGAAGCGATCTGCAATACAGATCTAATAGTACGAGGATTATCTGATACACATCATAACATAGAGTTTGCAGCAGTGCTGAAGCAACACTCCATTTGAAGCGATCTGCAATACAGATCTAATAGTACGTGTATTCGCTGATACACATCACAACAGAGAGTATGCAGCAGCGCTGAAGCAACACTCCATATGAAGCGATCTGCAATACAGATCTAATAGTACGAGTATTAGCTGATACAAATCATAACAGAGAGTTTGCAGCAGCGCTGAAGCAACACTCCATATGAAGCGATCTGCAATACAGATCTAACAGTACGAGGATTAGCTGATACAAATCATAACAGAGAGTTTGCAGCAGCGCTGAAGCAACACTCCATATGAAGCGATCTGCAATACAGATCTAACAGTACGAGTATTAGCCGATACAAATCATAACAGAGAGTTTGCAGCAGCGCTGAAGCAACGCTCCATATGAAGCGATCTGCAATACAGATCTAATAGTACGAGGATTATCTGATACAAATCATAACAGAGAGTTTGCAGCAGCGCTGAAGCAACACTCCATATGAAGCGATCTGCAAAAAAGATCTAACAGTACGAGGATTATCTGATACAAATCATAACAGAGAGTTTGCAGCAGCGCTGAAGCAACACTCCATATGAAGCGATCTGCAATACAGATCTAATAGTACGAGGATTATCTGATACAAATCGTAACAGAGAGTTTGCAGCAGCGCTGAAGCAACACTCCACATGAAGCGATCTGCAATACAGATCTAACAGTACGAGTATTAGCCGATACAAATCATAACAGAGAGTTTGCAGCAGCGCTGAAGCAACACTCCATATGAAGCGATCTGCAATACAGATCTAACAGTACGAGTATTAGCCGATACAAATCATAACAGAGAGTTTGCAGCAGCGCTGAAGCAACACTCCATATGAAGCGATCTGCAATACAGATCTAACAGTACGAGTATTAGCCGATACAAATCATAACAGAGAGTTTGCAGCAGCGCTGAAGCAACACTCCATATGAAGCGATCTGCAATACAGATATAACAGTACGAATATTCGCTGATACACATCATAACAGAGAGTTTGCAGCAGCGCTGAAGCAACACTCCATATGAAGCGATCTGCAATACAGATCTAATAGTACGAGTATTATCTGATACAAATCATAACAGAGAGTTTGCAGCAGTGCTGAAGCAACACTCCATATGAAGCGTTCTGCAATACAGATCTGATAGTATAAGTATTATCTGATACAAATTATAACAGAGAGTTTGCAGCAGAGCTGAAGCAACACTCCAAGTGAAGCGATCTGCAATGCAGATCTAATAGTACGAGGATTAGCTGATACAAATCATAACATAGAGTTTGCAGCAGCGCTGAAGCAACACTCCGTGTGAAGTGGTCTGCAATACTGATCTAACAGTACGAGTATTAGCTGATACAAATCATAATAGAGGGTTTGCAGCAGCGCTGAAGCAACACTCCATATGAAGCGATCTGCAATATAGATCTAATAGTACGAGTATTGGCTGATGCATATCAAAAGTGTGAGTTTGCAGCACTAAAGCACCGCCACATAGCCAGCAATCTATGGGACATTCCTCTTAATAGCGCGGGTAATGGAGACCGCGACCTTCTGATCCTGAGTTGGACACTGACGTGAAGTGGAAGAGCTTGGAGCAGTGATGGAATAGGGCCCGTCAAGAAGTGGTCTTCTAGACAGCTCTATAACATTCAGAGCAATAGCTTGCCTAAAAGAAGCAATTGATCATCTTATGTAAATGACCTCTACCAACATAGTGCTTATTTAATGTTATCGGTGCCTATTTTCTCCAGATGGCTGATGTAATAGTCAACAGTTACGTCAGGAACACTCAATGTAACATTTTACTACAAGCTGTCAGTAGCATTCCTTAAACGATTATAGGTAGACAGCGTAGTATTAATCGGCTTCGGTGGCGAAGTCGGTAGCACGCTGAACTTCTATGCCCAAGATCTCGGGTTCAAACACGGCCTATGCACAGAGGGTCAAAATCGAAATCTAGGAGGACTACATTATTTATTTTCATAATAAAAAATCAAAATGTATTACTTCTACAGCATTCTCATATAATTGCCGCTCACTATTCTGGGATATAAACGCATCTTAGTGTAAATCTGTCACCACTGTTCGAGCAGTCTGAATTGGAGGGTGAATGAAAGTGGCTGTGGTTTGGTTGTCTTTGAGGATAGTGTGATGCTTTAAGATGGAACATGTAGCTGAAAGTATGATCTTTGTAACGTGTTTCAGTTATTAATGAGCGTAATTGTTACATAATTTTAGCTATATTTGCATTATATAATATTTAACTATTATTTTTAAAATTATATTTTCACTGAGATTTTTAGTATGTCGCGTCACTCTGCGTCACTTTCTACTTAATGTTAAAATGTAGATAAAGTCTTGTAGTTTACGCATGTTATAAGATTTCTTTGCATATTTTTGCAACTTACTTAGTTATTTTACGTTTTAGAAGATGCCGCGCAACCAGTTCTCACACGTTTACAACTGTTTGAAGCACTGGGTTCGACGATTATGTCTGTGACTTTGTTAAATGTAAATTAGGGGTAGAAAATTGTTCTGAAGAGATAAATGAATGCTCTATCCAACTCCTAGTCATAGACAATTTTTAGCCTACTTTTCACATTTTGCAAAAATGAGGAAAAAGTAGACTTATGAGATCGGGCAAATGTGTGTCTGTCTGTCTGTCTGTCTGTCTGTCCTTCTGTCTGTCTGGCTGTGTGTGTGTCCCCCCCTATCAACTCCTAAACGGCTGCAGCAATCGAAACAAAATTTGGTAGGAGTAAAGATCTATACCTGAATATCTCACGGCCATATTTGAAAATGATGTCAGTGCTACCAACTGCTGAAAAATCACAATTGAAATTTGAGCTCTATGTTGCATATCTTGGAAGATATGAATATGAGCTATTTGAAAATTGGCACACGTATTGATAATAATATTACAGTTTAATTTCCAGGAGGCCATACATGGCAGTGTTGCCAAATTGATTATAAGCCTGCTGATAGGTCCAATTTTTAAATGCATATAACTTCTACACAATCAATTGGAATTCAACCAAATTTTGTATGTGCTATGTGTTCATAAGCAGATATAACTGAGCGTATTCCTAAGATCCACCAGGGCTGCCAACTGTTAATAAATGCTCTCAATTTATTTTTTCCAAATACCAATATATCAGAAAGTATGCAAGCCGATAACTTTAAACTATGCACACGTATAGTACCTGACATTCTGTATTAATTTGGAGTAACTCATATACGTCAGTGCTACCAACATGATTCTAAGCCTGCTGAGAGGTCCAACTTTAAATACATGTAGCTTCTATACTATCATTTGGATTTCAACCAAAATTTGTATGTGCTATGTGCACCATAACAGATAAGACTATGCGTATTCTTAAGAGCAACCAGTGTTGCCAACTGTTAAAAAATGGTGTCCCTATTTTTGTTTCCCTAATATCAATATATCATAAAATATGCAAGCCAATAGCTCTAAAATTTGCACACGTATAGTACCTGACATTCTAGATTAATTTGGAGTAATTAATATACGTCAGTGCTGCCAACATGATTCTAAGCCTGCTGATAGGTCCAATTTTAAAATGCCTGTAACTTCTATACTAACAAATGGATTTTATTCAAAATTAACACAACAAGAGATCATATTATTGCAGATTATTTCTGACCAATACATGTATGTCATTGTTGCCAACATGATTTTATGCGCGCTGTTAGATCCAATGTTTAACTGCATGTAACGTCCATGCTATCCATTGGACTTCAACCAAATTTTGTATTCTGTACCTTAAGAGATGGAAACAAGAATATATTCAGTCACCAGGGCTACCAACTGTAGTTCTCTATTAGGCTACATTATGCCAGGTATACAGTATTTCGAACTAATTAGAAATTTCTATATTACCAATTTAATTTTGTCATTATTCTAGATAGATCCATATAGATTAATCAATGGCATGAATTTTAAATTTTAAGAAAAGTAGGCTCTTTAGTTCGTCACGGAACTTCTTGTTTGCATGTGTAGACGTAGCTTTAAAAATGTCCTAACTGATGTTTATTATGAAGTAAACAAATTATATACGTTGCTTTCACTCTAAATTCATGATTAAAACGTAAAAATAATGTTGTCCCCCCAGATTTCGATTTTGACCCACTGTGCGATGTCGTCGGATTTTTAAGAGCGTTAAAATATTTCAGTATGCCTTCTTTCAGAGGAAAAGTAAAGCCGGTGGGCTCATGTCATTGATTTATTGCAAGTAAAATAACCTACCACTAGAACTGGTAGTATGTAGCTAAATTTGGGGTGTATTTGGTTAGAAACGCTTTATCAAGTACCAACGTTCGCCGCTAGGTGTCAGTGACAGTAGCCAAAGTTGGAACTACTTGAAATTGAACTTGAGGGGGAACCTACAGGCATTCAATTAAAATACCCGTTTTGGTCATTGGCTGCAATTCAAATACACAGCGTATTATTATGAGTTTAAGCCCACTAAGGAGTGCTCATGACCAGTTCTTCTTCGATGCTCTCTCGTTCTCAATACAGTGAAACCTCTATTAATAGACCAGTGACGGTTCCATGGAAAACTGGTCTTTTAGACGGGTGGTCTCTTAATAGGGGTAGGCATTAAACATAATTTTATACTGCATTATTAATTGAGTACATTTGGAACACATACTTGATTACAATTTATCTGCATTGGTTCAGATTAAGTACAAATTAATTACAATTAGTTATTTTCTGAGCTCTGTCATTTAAAAAAGTCAAGATTTGATATCTGTTTCAGATTAGCACATATTTTTTTAAACAATTCTCTTTCTAGAATATCTCTGAGTGAGTTCGAAAGTCCATTAATTTGTTCTGGGTTCGAACAATCTTCTAGGAGAGCCGTGTTTTGAATTTGTTATACGTTATAACACATTTCTAATGGCATTGTATGCTGATGCAGTTCTGTGCCAACAGGACCATTGTTTACATCAGGGTGGTCCAACCTTTAGTTACCCGAGGGCCAATCAAACTTTAGTACAAGAATGTGAGGGCCAGAGACATTCCAGAAAGAAAACGTTTTACATATTGTACTCAAAAACATTTATAAAAATGTATATTAAAAGTAGTTTAATATTACTAGTTTAATATACCACTTAATTTTACAGTCGAGTATTCATGTGGTGATTGGTACTGCTTTCCTGATACAAGTGTATCAATGTCCACTGTAAGTTCAGTAAGGCAAAGTCCCAGGCTCGATTCCAGTGAAGCACTTTCAATTCGATTTCTCGTTTTAGATTTAATTTGTTCGAGAGCGGAAAAAGCACTTTCGCACGCATACGTACTGCCAAATAGCGATACCACTTGCAGAGAGAATTTAAACAGTTTAGAAAAACGTTCTTTAAAAATCAGTTTCCAGAATTTTTCAGGGACATCACACGTTTTAGTCTGGTAGAATGGGTCTGCCTGAAGACCACAAAGTTCCATTTGAAGGTCTCAGGGCACCCCACTCACTTCAATATCCATGGAGTTGTTGAACAGTGCAAGTTTTGGTTTTAGGGAGTCAAAATCCTGGAATCTGTTCTGGAACTCTTTCTTGATATCTATTATTATTTCATGAAACACACTAAAATTTATGTCACTTGTTTCTTCTTTCAACTGCTGACAAGATGGGAAGTGTGCCATATTATTTGCCTTCAATGCAATTTGCATTACATCAAGTTTTTTGCGGAAACCCTCAATATGTCCATAAAGCTGGGAGTTATTTTGTTTTCTGCCTTGTAGTATCAGGTTTAATGCATTTAGATGGGATGTTAAATCTGTCAGAAAAGCAAGATTATTTAAAAACTGGATTTCTTCCAGTTTTTCTTGATACTCATGTCCAATGTTTTCATTTCTGAGAAAAGCAAGAATTTCATTCCTGAACCCAAAAAGCTGTTGCAAGCGATTTCCAGCACTAAGCCAACGCTCTTCACAGTAGAATGAAATGTCCCCATACTCAAGCTTCCAAATTGTCCCGGAATGCAATAAATGCTCTGTGTCTACAGGCTTTATTGCCTCCCCTTAATAAATTTACAGTGTTAACAACAGTTTTCATTGGCTCACTGAGCCTTATAATTTTTCCACAGAGAGCCTCCTGGTGGATAGTGCAGTGGAAAAACAAAAAAAAAAACAATCCCTTTTCTTTACACACTCCTACCAAACCAATGTTAGGACAAACCATTGCTTTATCTCCATCTGTTGCAATGCCAGGGCACTTCACAAAACCTCCATATTTAGAAACATCATCCAGTGCGTTGAATATGTAAATGCCTTTTTCCCTGGTTTCTAATGATCTTAATTCCAACAGATCTTCATGAATTTCAAATTCTTCATGTATTGTTCTGACAAAGATAAGGAGCTGGCCAATGTCAGCTATATCTGTGCTCTCATCTAGAGCTAGAGAGTAAAATTCACTTTTTTTTTTCCAAAATGCTCTTGAGAGAACCTGGAACTTCACCAGCCATATCATTAATTCTTTTACTAACTGTCTGATGAGACAAGGAAACTGTTTCAAAATGTTTAGCCATCCTATGATCTCCAAATGAAGATTCCATTTTACAGCACATATCTCTTAATGAGCTCACCATCCCTAAAATACTTTTTACTTTTAGCTTCGGTAGCTCTAAACAAACCTCATAAGATGCCTTTAAACCGGCTGTGTTTGATGTTTGCTGAAATGTATTCTTCTGTCTTGTTAGTTTCAGCCTCAAATCATTAAACACACAATTTCTGGCACTTCCCTGGTATTATTCGTATTTAGATTTATGCAAGCTGGTATAGTGTCTATTCTCGTTATACTCCTTCGAAACACCTAAGACTTGAGAACAGATAACACATTGTGGTTTTCCATTATGTTCAACAAAAGAGTAACTTTCCTGACATTTTGACTGAAATTGTCGTTTCTCATCTCCAACACGCCGTTTACTAAGTCCCGCCATATTAGGTACCGCTCTCGCAACAACGATGGCAAACTCTCGTCGTACTATATCTCTCGAACAACCTCTCTCGTCAAAAACAATCTCTTCGAACAGCCCTGCGCTCCCTTTTATAGGAAATCCGCCGCAGCACACGAACGAACGCGAACTTATCGGCAGCCAACCAGTTGTCGCCTGGAGGCGGGGCAGTTTCTCGTGCCGTACTTATTCGTGGAAAGACAATTTTGATTACTTGCGTATTTTTCGGGATCTTTCCTTTCCCACCTGGCTCCCTCGTAACATTACTGAATGAAAGTGAAAATTAAAGTAAGTACGCCACGGATTATAACTGTCGAAGAGTGAAGGGCAGTAAAAAGGGCAAGGGCCAACAAAATGAACAGGCCGAGGGCCGCGGGTTGGACCACACTGATTTACATCATCACCCTCATCACCATCTCCAATGGGAAGGCCTCTTTTGAAAGAGGTCAGACTGAGAAAATGTCTGGTCTTTGGTCGGAGAGAGGGGTGGTCCTTAAATAGAGGTAACAAATACATTGACCTTATGAGGTTTTAAATCGGTTCCTCGAAAAATCGGTCTTTAAGAGGGGTGGCCTTTTAATAGGGGTGGTGTTTTTGAGAGATTTCACTGTACCTCTTCAGCCCGGCTGCTAGTTTTTCATTTCTCTCATGTGTTAGGGGTTTCCTACACATAACCACTTTGGGTGGTGGGGACCAAGAGTTAACAATATCACACACTTTCGAACGATCTTGGACATCTCTATCTCTTCTCTATCTCTTCTCTATATACGTATATAAAAATGAAAGTTTGTCTGTTTTTTCTGAATTTCCACGGAAATTTGCGATATTTGCGCGTTTCAGGCTGTTTTATGACGGATGCGCGCAAAAATATTTTTTTTGTCTGTCTGTCTGTCTGTCTGCGTGTCTGTGGACAACTTCTACGAGTCCTTATAACTTGAGAACGGCTGCGTGGATCAACGTAAAATTTGATACAGATATCCATCAGAGGCACCACACTAATCATTGATGTAACTCTTCTCCGTACCTCTCATAAAAGGGGCCCTACCCCCTTAAAATACATGCTGAAATAGGCGTAGAAGGGTGAAACAAAGCTCATTTTCAGCCCCTCAATGTGAGAAACGAAACTCGGGGGGCCCCCACATTTTAAGGCCCTAAAACCAACAGTTTTTGAGATATTCCCAGAAAACTAATTTCACTTAATAAATTAATGAAAGAATGCATGCCGGTAACCATGGCAACTGAATCTCAGAGGTCCATCTATTTCAGTAAGACGCAATGCAATTCCATTTATTACATTACTGTGAAGGTTTGCAAACGGTAATAAGGTTATAATGGATCCAAATTAAGCTGAAATATTCATTAATACATACAATGCGCTTAAGGGGTCAAGGGGTACTCGAGAATTTTTTCACGCGATTTACACGTGCGGCTGTAGTACGGAAGGTCTATTATATCCCTTCTCGATTATATAAAATGAATTTTTGTCTGATTTTTCGGCTTTTCTACGAAAATTTGACATATTTGACCGTTTCAGACTGTTTTGTGACGGATGCACGCAAAAATATATTTTTGTCTATCTGTCTGTGGACAATTTTTTGTGTCCTTATAACTCGAGAACGGCTGGGTGGATTAACGTAAAATTTGATACAGATATCCATCAGAGGCACGACATTAATCATTGATGTAACTCTTCTCCGTACCTCTCATAACAGGGGGTCTAACCCCTTAAAATACGTGCTGAAATAAGCGTGAGACAAAGCTCATTTTCAGCCCCTCAATGTGAGAAACGAAACTCGGGGGCCCTAAAAGGACCCCAAAAACCATATTTTAAGGGCCTAAAACCAACAGTTTTTGAGATATTCCCAAAAAACTAATTTCACTTAATAAATTAATGAAGGAATGCATGCCGGTAACAATGGCAACAGAATCTCAGAGGTCCATCTATTTCTGTAAGACGCAATACAATTCCATTTATTACATTACTGTGAAGGTTTGCAAACGGCAATAAGGTTATAACGGATCCAATTTAAGCTGAAATATTCATCAATGCATATAATGCGCTTAAGGGGTCAAGGGGTAATCTAGAATTTTTTTAACGCGATTTACACGTGCGGGTATGGTCCGGAAGGTCTATTATATCCCTATCCCTATTTTGTTATATTATTATTATTATTATTATTAGTATTATTCTTTTAATTATTATCATTATTATGGCGTACAACGAAGAGACAAAGCTCATTTTCAAACCCTTGGGGTCAGAAACAAAACTCGGGGCCCCTCAAGAGCCGTAAAGGGTCCCCGAAAACTATATTTAAGGCTCTAAACCCAACAGTTTCTTAGATATTCCCAGAAAACTAATTTCATTTAATAAACTAAAGAAGGAATGCAAGCCACTAACCATGACAACAGTATCTCAAGAGGTGGCATCCAACTTTCCCTCTATTTCTGGAATAAATATTGCCACTCCATTTATTACATTTCTGTGAAAGGTTGCAAATGGAGTTCCCTAGATTTTTTTCACACGACTTACACGTGCGATATGTCGTACAGAAGGTCTATTATATCTCCAAACATCAACATTATTTTCAAAAATTCCTGAATAGAAATAGTAGACTGTTTTTTGCTGATTTTAGGAATTTGGGCCATTGGAGGCTAAAAACACTGAATTTTCATGCACCACAAGCCTTTATAATTGATAAAAGGGGTCTTCCTGTAGTTGGGCACTTGACACAACGGTTAGGGTCAGTTCGTATGTGACGTGTATTGCGATTCTTCTACGAAGTTTTCAAATTTATTTTCACGCCAGGAAGAACACGTTAGGTAAATTTAGTTTGAGAGCACATTTTAACTAATAATTTTTCTTTGCCAACAAACAGGTTCCAAAGCCCTAAACATTGCAACAGTAGCTCAATAGATAACATCTGGTTATTAATACCGAAGACCGTTCGAAGAATGGGTACTTCTGCTAGTCTCTCTCTCTCTCTCTATATAAATGAAAGTTTGTCTGTTTTTTCTGAATTTCCACGGAAATTTGCGATATTTGCGCGTTTCATGCTGTTTTATGACGGATGCGCGCAAAAATATTTTTTTTGTCTGTCTGTCTGTCTGTCTGTCTGTGTGTCTGTGGACAACTTCTACGAGTCCTTATAACTTGAGAACGGCTGCGTGGATCAACGTAAAATTTGATACAGATATCCATCAGAGGCACCACACTAATCATTGATGTAACTCTTCTCCGTACCTCTCATAAAAGGGGCCCTACCCCCTTAAAATACATGCTGAAATAGGCGTAGAAGGGTGAAACAAAGCTCATTTTCAGCCCCTCAATGTGAGAAACGAAACTCGGGGGCCCTAAAGGGACACCGAAAACCACATTTTAAGGCCCTAAAACCAACAGTTTTTGAGATATTCCCAGAAAAGTAATTTCACTTAATAAATTAATGAAAGAATGCATGCCGGTAACCATGGCAACTGAATCTCAGAGGTCCATCTATTTCAGTAAGACGCAATGCAATTCCATTTATTACATTACTGTGAAGGTTTGCAAACGGTAATAAGGTTATAATGGATCCAAATTAAGCTGAAATATTCATTAATACATACAATGCGCTTAAGGGAACAAGGGGTACTCTAGAATTTTTTCACGCGATTTACACGTGCGGCTGTAGTACGGAAGGTCTATTATATCCCTTCTCTATTATATAAAATGAATTTTTGTCTGATTTTTCGGCTTTTCTACGAAAATTTGACATATTTGACCGTTTCAGACTGTTTTGTGACGGATGCACGCAAAAATATATTTTTGTCTGTCTGTCTGTGGACAATTTTTTGTGTCCTTATAACTCGAGAACGGCTGGGTGGATTAACGTAAAATTTGATACAGATATCCATCAGAGGCACGACATTAATCATTGATGTAACTCTTCTCCGTACCTCTCATAAAAGGGGTCCTACCCCCTTAAAATAATGCTGAAATAGGCGTAGAAGGGTGAAACAAAGCTCATTTTCAGCCCCTCAATGTGAGAAACGAAACTCGGGAGCCCCAAAGGGGCCCCGAAAACCACATTTTAAGGCCCTAAAACCAACAGTTTTTGAGATATTCCCAGAAAACTAATTTCACTTAATAAATTAATGAAAGAATGCATGCCGGTAACCATGGCAACTGAATCTCAGAGGTCCATCTATTTCTGTAAGACGCAATGCAATTCCATTTATTAGCCTACTTTCGATTTTTGCAAAAAATGAAAGTAGACTTATGAGATCAACACAGGGCGAAAAAAGTGTGTCTGTCTGTGTGTGTGTATGTGTGTGTGTGAGTCTGTGTGTGTGTGTGTCTGTGTGTCTGTGTGTGTGTGAGTGTGTGTACTCTGAATGTCTGTCCCCCCCTATCAATTCGAACACGGTAAATGCGAATTGAACGAAATTTGGTACAAAGGTAGCACTAGCAAAGGACACCTCAGTGTCATGTTTTATATCGCCGCCATCTTGACGGAAACGTAATGGCGGCCACATAAATGTTCAAAGCTTAAATCAAATTACGACTAACCTAATCATCCGATCTCTACCAAATTTTGCAACAACATACCTTTATGGGGGGGAGCATCCTTTGACCAAACTAATAAGTCATCAGCGTAATAGTTTGCGGATGGCGGCCATCTTTGTGTGAAAATCGATTCCCCCTATTAATTCGAACACGGTGCAACCGAATGGAACGAAATTTGGTACAGAGGTAGTACTAACAAAAGGCACCTCAGTGTCATATTTTATATCGCCGCCATCTTGACGGAAACGTAATGGCGGCCACACAAATGTTCAAAGCTTAAATCAAATTACGATTAACCTAATCATCCGATCTCTACCAAATTTTGCAACAACATACCTTTATAGAGGAAGCATCCTTTGACCAAATAACTAGGTCATTAGCCTAATAGTTTGCGGATGGCGGCCATCTTTGTGTGAAAATCAATTCCCCCTATTAATTCAAACACGGTGAAACCAAATGGAACGAAATTTGCTACAGAGGTAGCACTAGCAAAGGGCACCTCAGTGTCATGTTTTATATCGCCGCCATCTTGACAGAAACGTAATGGCGGCCACACGAATGTTCAAAGCTTAAATCAAATTACGATTAACCTAATCATCCGATCTCTACCAAATTTTGCAACTACATACCTTTATGGAGGGAGCATCCTTTGACCAATCTAATAGGTTATTAGCCTAATAGTTTGCGGGTGGTGGCCATCTTTATGTCAAAATTGATTCCCCCTATTAATTCGAACACGGTGGAACCGAATGGAACGAAATTTGGTACAGAGGTAGCACTAGCAAAGGGCACCTCAGTGTGATGTTTTATATCGCCACCATCTTGACTGAAACGTAATGGCGGCCACACGAATGTTCAAAGCTTAAATCAAATTACGATTAACCTAATCATCCGATCTCTACCAAATTTTGCAACTACATACCTTTATGGAGGGAGCATCCTTTGACCAATCTAATAGGTCATTCGCCTAATAGTTTGCGGATGGCGGCCATCTTTGTGTCAAAATCGATTCTCCCTATTAATTCAAACACGGTGAAACCGAATGGAACGAAATTTGGTACAGAGATAGCACTAGCAAAGGGCATCTCAGTGTCATGATTTATATCGCCGCCATATTGACAGAAACGTAATGGCGGCCACACAAATGTTCAAAGCTTAAATCAAATTACGATTAGCTTAATCATCCGATCTCTAGCAAATTTAGCAACAACATACCTTTATGGAGGGAGCATCCTTTGACCAAACTAATAGGTCATCAGCCTAATATTTTGCGGATGGCGGCCATCTTTGTGTGAAAATCGATTCCCCTTATCAATTCGAACACGGTGAAACCGAATGGAACGAAATTTGGTACAGAGGTAGCACTAGCAAAGGGCACCTCAGTGTCATGTTTTATATCACCGCTATCTTGACGGAAACGTAATCGCGGCCACCCAAATGTTAAAAGCTAAAATGTAATTACGACCAACCTAATAATCTAGTCTCTACCAAATTTTGCAACACCATATCTTTATGTGGGAAACATATTCAGACCAAACTGCAAGAACATCAGCCCAATAGTTTGCAGATGGTGGCCACGTATGTGTGCAAATCGATTCCCCCTATCAATTCAAACACGGTGAAACCGAATTGAACGAAATTTGGTACAGAGGTAGCACTAACAAAGGGCACCTCATATTCATGTTTAATATCCCTATAGCACGTTGTATTTCAACAAGCTACTACAACCAACATTTAATCATACTCCTTGAAAAGGACAAAGAGTTATAACAATACCCATGCATTTAGGAGAAAGTAGGCTATATGTTCTTTACTGAATATCTTGTTACATTACTGTGAAGGTTTGCAAACGGTAATAAGGTTATAACGGATCCAAATTAAGCTGAAATATTCATCAATACATATAGGCCTAATGCGCTTAAGGGGTCAAGGGGTAATCTAGAAAATTTTAAAGCGATTTACACGTGCGGGTATGGTCCGGAAGGTCTATTATATCCCTATCCCTATATTGTTATATTATTATTATTATTTTTTAATTGTTATCATTATTATGGCGTACAACGAAGATACAAAGCTCATTTTCAAACTCTTGGTGTCAGAAACAAAACTCGGGGCCCCTCAAGAGCCGTAAAGGGTCCCCGAAAACTATATTTTAAGGCTCTAAACCCAACAGTTTCTTAGATATTCCCAGAAAACTAATTTCATTTAATAAACTAAAGAAGGAATGCAAGCCACTAACCATGACAACAGTATCTCAAAAGGTGGCATCCAACTTTCCATCTATTTCTGGAATACGTAATGCCACTCCATTTATTACATTTCTGTGAAAGGTTGCAAATGGCTATAAGGTTATCACGGAACCAACTAAAACAGTACAATTCATCAATGCGCTTAAGGGGTTCAACCCTAGATTGTTTTCACACGACTTACACGTGCGGTATATCGTACAGAAGGTCTATTATATCTCCAAACAGCAACATTATTTTCAAAAATTCCTGATTTGAAATAGTAGACTGTTTTTTGCTGATTTTAGGAATTTGGGCCATTGGAGGCAAAAAAAAAAAAAGAATTTTCATGCACCACAAGCCTTTATAATTTATAAAAGGGGTCTTCCTGTAGTTGGGCACTTGACACAATGGTTAGGGTCAATTCGTATGTGACGTGTGTTGCGATTCGTGTACGAGTTTTTCAAATTTATTTTCACGCCAGGAAGAACACGTTAGGTGAATTAAGTTTGAGAGCACATTTTAACTAATAATTTTTCTTTGCCAACAAACAGGTTCCAAGCTCCTAAACATTGCAACAGTAGCTCAATTGATAACATTTGGTTATTAATACCGAAGACCGTTCGAAGAATGGGTACTTCTGCTAGTCATGTTCATAAATCCCAGCCGAATCGAAGTCTCTTTGTACTTCATTGAGCCACAGGCTTCCAGACTTATTGCTTTTAAACAAGGAGATGATCCTCTTGGAAAGTCTGTTGTTGTTTTCTCGTAGAAGTTGCCCGTAGAACTTCAGACGCCTACGTCGCATGCTAGTGTTGGCTGTTTCCAACTATTGAAACAGTTTGGAGTTTACTTTCAATCGGTAGGTTTGATCTGGGAGTAATCTCGGCCCATGGATTTTTCTGAAGATCGGCTACGTCTTTTGACTTTCTCTAGTTCATCCATGGTGACTTTCCTGATCATCAAGAGAGAATCCGATGCGTATAACAATTGTGACCTGACAACAGTTTTGTAATGACAGCATATTACCCTACTTTCGATTTTTGCAAAAAATGAAAGTATACTTATGTGATCAACACAGGGCCAAAAAAAGTGTGCCTGTCTGTGTGTGTGTATGTGTGTGAGTCTGTGTGTGTGTGAGTGTGTGTACTCTGACTGTCTGCCCCCCCCCCCTCCTATCAATTCGAACACGGTGAACGCGAATTGAACGAAATTTGGTACAAAGTTAGACCTAGCAAAGGACACCTCAGTGTCATCTTTTATATCGCCTCCATCTTGACGGAAACGAAATGGCGGCCACACAAATGCTCAAAGCTTAAATCAAATTACGACTAACCTAATCATCCGATCTCTACCAAATTTTGCAAAAACATACCTTTATGGAGGAAGCATCCATTGACCAAATTAATAGGTCATCAGCCTAATAGTTTGCGGATGGCGGCCATCTTTGTGTCAAAATCGATTCCCCCTATTAATTCAAAACACGGTGAAACCGAATGGAACGAAATTTGGTACAGAGGTAGCACTAGCAAAGGGCACCTCCGTGTCATGTTTTATATCGCCGCCATCTTGACGGAAACGTAATCGCGGCCACCCAAATGTTAAAAGCTAAAATGTAATTACGACCAACCTAATAATCTAGTCTCTACCAAATTTTGCAACAACATATCTTTATGTGGGAAGCATATTCTGACCAAACTGCAAGATCATCAGCCCAATAGTTTGCAGATGGTGCCCAAGTATGTGTGCAAATCGATTCCCCCTATCAATTCAAACACGGTGAAACCGAATTGAACGAAATTTGGTACAGAGAAAGCACTAGCAAAGGGCACCTCAGTGTCATTTTTATAACGCCACCATCTAGACGAAAACGGAATGACGGCCACCCAAATGTTAAAAGCTTAAATCAAATTACGACCATCCTGATAATTTGATCTCGACCAGATTTTGCAACAACATGCCTTTTTGTGGAAAGCATCTTATGACTGACTACAAGGTCATCGGCCCAATAGTTTGCAAATAGCGGCCATGTATGTGTGCAAATCCATTCCCCATATCAATTCAAACACGGTGAAACCGAATTGAATGAATTTTTTTACAGAGGTAGCACTAGCAAAGAGCACCTCATATTCATGTTTAATATCCCTATAGCACGTTGTATTTCAACAAGCTACTACAACCAACATTCAATTATACTCCTTGAAAAGGACAAAGAGTTATAACAATACCCATGAATTTAGGAGAAAGTAGGCTATATGTTCTTTACTGAACATCTTGTTAATTATATTGTGAAGTACTTATTTTGTACTGCGCTAACTAGCCGTGTGCGTCAAGTCTCGCACAATGTCGAAGTCCTCAATGACAGGTTCAAACATGTATAGATGTTGATAATTTGCATTGTTAATTTTGCATTGATAGGCGTTGTATATTAAGAGTTATCTAAACTTATATGAATCACTAGCAACCCGCCCCGGCTCCCCCTGGTATCGAAGGGGGGACGTACGGTATGTAAATATGAGTAAAAGTAGTACTTTTTTATTCGCCCATAATTTACCTTACGGTATCAAGATTTTAATTCCAAAATATTACAGTTCAATACCAACTATAAATGTGAGAAAAAATAATATATGTAACTGCTTGTATACTGCCACACCCACTTCTGTAGGAAGAATGTAAGGATAATCTAGCATCATCAGATGATGAAATTGGAAACAAAGGCTCATCAAAGGAGCCATTCAATGATGAAACAGCTGGAGGAATAAGAGAAATCAGAAGAAAATGGATATGGTCTGCACTAATTCATTAGATGAGCGGCAATACAATATAAACAAACTCAAATCTTTGATTCAAGTTTTCCATAAATTACATTTTTGTAAGTTTATTGTACCTTTCCTCCTACATCATTAAAGATACAGTGATGAAACTTGGTATGCTGCTATAAAGCATCATTCTAAATAACTTCCTGGAACAATTTTTTTAGAGAACATATTTTGGATTTTAAGGGGTAACATGTCATTTTTTTTAAGTCCATCAGATTTTGAAGTGCTGTTAAAAATTAACTAAATTAGATATCAAAAATTTGTCCCACAGATATCTTTAACCTCGTCTGTATTACATTTCAAATTTTGTAACTTACTATGTGATGGTTTCGTAGAAAAAGGAAGGAAGGAAGATTGTAGTTTTACGTGACCGTGAATCTTGTGATTATGAGCCACGGGACCTCATTTTACGTGGAATCCGAACCACAGGACATGGCATTTCACTTCGAAAATCTCACATGCATTGCCGGGAATCGAACCCGGACCGCCTTGGTGAGAGGCATACAGCTAGACCGCTGAGCCACCACGCCCCCGGTTTCGTAGAAAAGGTACATATTAAGGGTACATATTTCAGAAAATTCAAATACTCCTAGCTGAAGAACCATTTGAATTATCACCACAAAAATCAGCACAGACATGCCTAGCACACTGATAATCATGTGATTATAATTATATAGCATTATCTGTAAAACTCTGGGAGTTGCAATACTTCTGTTACGGTTTATCCAGCGTAAGGTTAAAAGGCGCACGGACGTCAGGTCCCAGACGCAATTCAGAAAAGCAGAGATGAACTGCGAAACTCCAAACACACTGTACTCATCTTAGTCAGTCGGTATGACAGATCTAGTTTATTTACACGAGTTGATATTGCTGTTCCTTACGCTTGTTTATTATAAATATGGTTTTGGAAGGGTTTATATTTAACATTTTCTCATTGAAATACTGAGTGATAAGATGAATACTATTTTGAGTTTCATGAAAAGTACTTGTTCAAAATTGAGGTGTTATCTGCTTATGAAATAATCAAACTATTTCTTGACTGAGATACATCATTTACATAGAGCACCTGTGAGGTTTGCCTCCCCTCGGGAGGCGCGAAGAGGTTAGTGGGGAGGTGTGACAGTCCTCTATAATTTTGTAATATTGCTTTTCAGAATTCACACCAGTCCGGAAGTGAAACATAAAGTTATAACAGTTTTTTTCTCCAATGCAAATTACTCTGATCACAACAATAGACCTAATCAGATAGATACATAGTTTGAATAGCTACAACAATGGATTTCTTTAAGTAAGAAGCTTAGTATTTCTCTTTATTGAAATGCACAATCAGCATGAGTGTAACAATGAATTTTTACAACACTGTTTTTAATTCTTCAAATTTACTCAAGAACAGTTTGTCTTTACTACTGAAAGTACGAAGTTGTTTCATTATTATCTCCACTGCTAACAAAAGTATAAGTTACAGGGCGATGTCTTACGGAATAAAATTCAAAAAAAAAAAAAAAAGGAAGTACAGTGATGAATATGTTAAATATGGGTTCAACCTTGGTCGTGATGGAATTGAAAACCCGCAGTATTTCTTATGTGCCAAAACATTTCAGTAAAGTACACCCGGGGAGCTCTGGAGAGTCGCTGGGTCACTTATTAATTAAGCAAAAGAGAGCTCAATTCCAATCATCAGGTACGTTAAAGTCTTTGCCAAGAAGGGGCGGGAGAAGGGGGGGGGGGGAGGTGAATTTCTAAGTTTATTTTTAGGGGAGATGTGAGAGTTAAAAAAGTTTAGAACCCCTGGCACAGAGGATTAAAAGTAGGGAACCACGGATTGAACCTTGAGGTAGGCTACATCCTTTCTTTTACTAAACTAGAAGTGGATTGGAACTTGGAGATATTCTCACCACTCCTATTAGTTGACAAAGGCAAATTGACAAGAGAAATGAAAAATATGAGCGCGATACTCATTCGTGTAAGTAATTGAGCACTGTGTTTCGCCCTACATGAGTTGTGAATGCAGTTGTTGCTGCAAAACGTGGAAAGCATTGAAGCTAACTGTGTTGGTCAAGGTTTCGTATTGAGAATTCAAGGACAATATGAATATGAATCACCTCTGTTTAGCATGTACATTCTGTTGCACTTTTTTCAATACATTGTTTCGTTTAGAAAACAATGTCGGACTAGTACGTCATTACACTCCGTGATCACGTTATTCATTTGTGCATATTATGTGATCCTATTCATACCTGGTCTCGTGATCCAAAGTTTGTATTCGTGTTTTTTAATGAGCTTCATGTGAATTCCCCACTTCTTGTGAAGCGTAAACAAGCAAGACACGTGGAATCGCTTGTCGTGGTTCTTGTTTTTGTTGTTGCTTTTTTAGGAGCTTGGACGCCGTGGGCTTTTTAACCTCAGGTACTTCGATGTGTGTAGAATTTGTCAAATATGGTATTAATAGTATCTTTAGAAGTGGCAGGGCAATTGAGATGAGTAATGGGAAGGAGGCGGCCGTGGCCTTAGGTTAGGAACCATCCTGGCATTTGTCTGGATTATAAGTAATAAACCACGGAAATCCACTTCTAAAATAATGAAACAAGTTCAATATGGAGGGGCACGAAAGCCCTCGACCTAGGACCCGTGTTGGCTATGCTCTGATAACACCGACTAGAATCCTTATTCTTCCATAAACGGTACACTTTCATTTACAGCTAGTGTCTTATCTGTGATTAGCCTGAAAAAAAAAACTGGCGTGGTGGTTACAGAGGTACCAATGTTCAACATCTAGGCCTAAGTATTCTACAGTAGTTCAGTAGAGACTTAAAATAGGGGCACTACGAACCACACATGCAACAACAACTACACTACTGAACAAGTGAAGCAACTGAACTGACAGGGTTAGTTAACAAGAAGTTCCGTGACGAACTAAAGAGCCTACTTTTCTTACAATTTAAGATTCATGCCAATAATTAATCTATATGGATCTATCTAGAATAATGTCGAAATTAAGTTGGTAATATCGACATTTCTAATTAGCTCGAAATACTGTATACCTGGCATAATGTAGCCTAATAGAGTACTACAGTTGGCAGCCCTGGTGACTGAATATATTCATAGTTCCATCTCTTAAGGTGCACAATATAAAATTTGGTTGAAGTCCCAAGGATAGCATGGACGTTACATGCAGTTAAAACATTGGATCTAACAGCGCACGTAAAATCATGTTGGCAACAATGACATACATGTATTGATCAGAAATAATCTGAAATAATATAGTCTATTGTTGTGCCAATTTTGAATGAAATCCATTAGTTAGTATAGAAGTTTCATGCATTTTAAAATTGAATCTATCAGCAGGCTTAGAATCATGTTGGCAGCAATGACGTATATTAGTTACTACAAATTAATCTAGAATGCCAGGCACTATACGTGAGCAAAGTTTAGAGCTATTGGTTTGCATACTTTCTGATATATTGATATTAGGGTAACACATATAGAGACAGCATTTATTAACAGTTGGCAGCCCTGGTTGCTCTTAAGAATACGCATAGTCAGATCTGTTATGGTACACATAGCACATACGAAATGTGGTTGAAATCCAAATGATAGTATAGAAGTTACATGAATTTAAAGTTGGACCTCTCAGCAGGCTTAGAATCATGTTGGTAGCACTGACGTATGTAAGTTACTCCAAATTAATATAGAATGTCAGGTACTATGCGTGTGCATTGTTTAAAGCTGTCGGCTTGCATACTTTCTGATATATTGGCATTTGGATAAAAGAAACTGAGAGCATTTAATAACAGTTGGCAACCCTGGTGGCTCATAAGAATACGCTCAGTCATAAATGTTTATGTACACATAGCACATACGAAATTTGGTTGAATTCCAATTGATAGTGTAGAAGTTATATGCATTTAAAAATTGGACCTATCAGCAGGCTTATAATCATTTTGGCAACACTGCCATGTATGGCCTCCTGGAAATTAAACTGCAATATTATTATCTATACGTGTGCCAATTTTGAAATAGCTCCCATTCATACCTTACAAGATATCCAACATGGAGCTCAAATTTCAAATGCGATTTTTCAGCAGTTGGTAACACTGACATCATTTTAAAATACGGCATTGAGATATTCAGGAACAGATCTTTACTCATACCAAATTTCGTTTCGATTACTGCAGCCGTTTAGGAGTTGATGGGGGACACACACACACACACACACAGACAGACAGACAGACAGACAGACAGACACACATTTGCCCGGATCGATCTCATAGGTCTACTTTTTCCTCATTTTTGCAAAATGTCAAAAGTAGGCTAAAAATAGACTGGCCAGCTGGGGAGAAGGGGATTGGATGGTTGAAAACAAACACTCCCAAGGTCATTGTTCTCTCACAGCCCAGTGCAAAATATAGTTCACATGTTTAAAGCAGGCCTTCGGATTTTTGTCGTTTTGGATTTTTGACGCTCCACTGTATTAGTTATTATAATCACTATTAAATAATGAGTAATTTAAGATTAAGATAGAGATTAAGCGTCAAGCGGTCATCATCAGATCCTGATCACTGGGGTTGAGTATTAAATTTATATACAAATATTAATAAGTGTGATCTCATCTGGGAAAGATTGCGACCTCGATGTTGGATTAAGGAATATAATTAGGTGTAGAAGTTTAATTTATAGGTCTGTTCGACCTTTAAATCCTTACATGATCTGAGTTCAAACCGGTGTAAGCCAGGTTGGTTTCTATCCTCATTAGGTGAAAGTATTTTAGTACGAAAGGACCAAATATTTAAAATAATTTTTTATTACGATTCGCTGTTTGAATCTCGTTATATAAGGTTAGTTTGTTTTACAATGGTCTGTGAACTACGTATGAGTATTATGCAAGTGTATACAATTAAGAAAACATGCTCTTTGAATCCTACTATGTACGAGTATATGGTTACTTACCTATTTCACAGCACGGTTGCTGTACAGGTGCATGCTACAAGAAAATAGCGTTTAATGAAAGCCTTTATATCTTTAAATACAGTTTTCCACAAACATCATATTTTGAAACTAAAACTCAGCAATTTGTCTAGGTTTATGCCGTGTCTTGTGTGGGGTTTCGCCTAGGAACACCAAGCTGGCTCATCAGCGGGCTCTTGGTGTCTACGCCCGGACCTCCACCGGGGTACCGAACTGTGCTGAGTTTTAATTCATGGGCCGTGAAAGCCAATATTCCATCCTTTTGGAAGCCTTTATAGGGAGGTGAAAGGCTGCTTGAACTGTTAGCACTCAAAGTTAAGAGGTGCACGTGCGCTTCCTAAAGGTTCGGTCAAACAGAAGCACGGACTGTCCGCGCGAACGGAACGACTGAATTCCGCCGCGGACTAGGGTGGTCAAATTGAATGCGGACAAGTCAAGGCGAACCAGTGTGAAAGCGTTAAGAATCCCTCAGTATCCCTTCTTTCGGAGGGGAAGTAAAGCCGGCGGTCCCATGTCATAGATTTACGGCATGTCAAAGAACCTTCCACTAATTACACCTGTGTGAAGATAAATCATAGGTTAAATTTGAACAACGCTCTTAGGTTCCAACATTCGTCGCCAGGAGCCGACTGTGGTGGCGTCTAGTAACTAAGTTCTGAACTAGTAGTCGTTGATGGTGGCGTTTGGCGGCAAAAGTAGGAACTACTTGAATCTTCAATGTCTGCAGTCCTTACTTGAATTAAAAACAGACAACGCACACTAATACAGCCAACACAATTAACACCGGTTTTCAGACAGATTCTACACACACCCAAAGTACACGGGCCTACATGACCGCGTTGTCGCAGCCACTAAACTGAGCAACCAACCATACAAATTCATTGCCATCTTCCAAATTGAAGTAAAGAAAATCTATACTAATATAATAAAGCTGAAGGCTTTGTGTGTTTGTTTGTGTGTTTATGTGTTTAAACGCGCTAATCCCTGGAACTACCAGTCGGATTTAAAAAAAATCTTTTTGTATATGATAGCCTGATTCAAGAGGAATAGTTTAGGCTATGGAGCATTAGGCTACACCTCTCCGGTAACCTTAGATATTGATTTTAGTTCAGTAAGTTGGAGGAACAAGTGCTCCAGAACGGCTTCTATAATACCGAAGTCTATCGTTGCCATGTAATGCGGGCCGCATCACTAGTGTTCTGGTGCAGAATTGCTAGCTGCTTATAAATTGCAGTCACGGAGAGTAATTAGTACAAAATGATTTCTTAGGCCCCTTAAAACAGTTATCATCATGACAATAGTATGCCTCTGTATAAGGGCGATGGTGTTGGTGCAGTATACTGAGGTTATCAGCTGCAATATGCGTTGGCGAGCTGCTTATAAATTGCAGTCACGGGGAGTAATTAGTACAAAATGATTTCTTAGACCCCTTAAAACAGTTATCATCATGACAATAGTATGCCTCTGTATAAGGGCTATGGTGTTGGTGCAGTATACTGAGGTTATCAGCTGCAATAAGCGTTGGTGCTTTCAAATTTCCTTTCATTTATTCCGATCCTTATCCTTGAGCGCTCCAGTTCCGTAGTAGTATTCATTATCATCCATAAAACAACAAAAATTACCGAGCCTTACAGCAGTCGCATATGATGTGTAACATGTTATTCGAATAATTCCATATTACTTACTCGCATTTTTTAGCCTACTTTTCACATTTTGCAAAAATGAGGAAAAAGTAGACTTATGAGATCGGGCAAATGTGTGTCCGTCTGTCCTTCTGTCTGTCTGTCTGTCTGTCTGTCTGTCTGTCCTTCTGTCTGTCTGTCTGTCTGGCTGTGTGTGTTTCCCCCCCTATCAACTCCTAAACGGCTGCAGCAATCGAAATAAAATTTGGTAGGAGTGAAGACCTATACCTGAATATCTCACGGCCATATTGGAAAATCATGTCAGTGCTACCAACTGTTGAAAAATCTCAATTGAAAATTGAGCTCCATGTTGGATATCTTGGAAGGTATGAATGGGAGCTATTTCAAAATTGGCACACGTATAGATACTAATATTGCAGTTTAATTTCCAGGAGGCCATATATGGCAGTGTTGCTAAATTGATTATAAGCCTGCTGATAGGACAAAATTTTAAATGCATATAACGTCTACACTATCAATTGGATTTCAACCAAATTTCGTATTTGCTATGTGTTCTTAAACAGATATAACTGAGCGTATTCTTAAGAGCCACCAGGGCTGCCAACTGTTAATAAATGCTCTCATTTTTAAAATCCAAATACCCATATATCTGAAAGTAAGCAAGCGGACAGCTTTAAACTATGCACACGTATAGTACCTTCCATTCTATATTAATTTGGAGTAACTTATACACGTCAGTGCTACCAACATGATTCTAAGCCTGCTGAGAGGTCCAAATTTAAATACATGTAATTTCTATACTATCATTTGGATTTTAACCACATTTCGTGTGTGCCATGTGTACCATAACAGATATGACTATGCCGATTCTTAAGAGTAACCAGGGCTGCCAACTGTTAATAAATACTGTCTCTATTTTTGTTACCCTAATATCAACATATCGGAAAGTATGCAAGCCAATAGCTCTAAACTTTGGAAAGGTATAGTACCTGGCATTCTAGATTAATTTGGAGTAACTAATATGGGCCTACGCCAGTGCTGCCATCATGATTCTAAGCCTGCTGGTAGGTCCAATTTTAAAATCCATGTAACTTCTACCTTAACTAATGGATTTCATTCAAAATTGACACAACAATAGATCAGATTCTTTCAGATTATTTCTGGCCAATACATGTCTGTCATTGTTGCCAACATGATTTTACGCGCGCTGTTAGATCCTATGTTTAACTGCATGCTATCAATTGGACTTCAACCAAATGTTGTATTCTGTACCTTAAGAGATGGAACTGTGAATATATTCAGTGACCAGGACTGCCAACTGTAGTTCTCTATTAGGCTACATTATGCCAGATATACAGTATTTCGAACTAATTAGAAATTTCGATATTACCAACTTAATTTCGTCATTATTCTAGATAGATACATATAGATTAATCATTGGTATGAATCTGAAATTTTAAGAAATGTAGGCTCTTTAGTTCGTCACGGAACTTCTTGTTAAAGAATGAACTCATAGTGCTACCTTGTGCCAGCAAACATGTAAGGAATCTCCAATGCATTTTCTGTAGTGACATATACCTGCAACTGTATGCGGGAGCAATCCACTGCCTACTTGATGCGAGCAGCGCTTTATACCGACCAGTTAGTGAACCCATGCCAGCGGTGTTATTGAAAATGGCCCCTTATTGCCTAAATAGCGCACTACCAAGTATAGGCGCGATTAAAAATTAGGTGTTCAGTAGGTATATTAAATGCGTTTCTCCCAGTTTTTTTTAGCGTATGGCTTTTAGTGCCGGGAGTGTCCGAGGACATGTTCGGCTCGCCAGTTTTGTAGCTGCTTCGAGACGGACACCCAATGGGTGAGCTACAAGTACCGTTGGGGAGGGGGAGGGGGGGGGGAAGTTGGAATGTAAGGGCTAGGAATTGGAAGGTACCGGCTGTGGCCTATACTTAGGGACCAACCCCGGCATTTGCCTGGAAGGAAGATGGGAAACCACAGAAGACCATCTTCAAGGTTGCCGGCGGGGGGATTCGAACCACCTCGCCTCCCGGATGTGAGCGACTGCCAGCAGTCATGCCGTAACGACCTCGGCTAACTCACCCGGTTTTCTCCCAGTGATACGTTTAGACCAACGAAATTTCAATTATTGTTAGTAGTCGGCGATAATATACTGAATTCCTACGTTGTTTGGAGTGTTGGTTGATGCGATATAGCACTCGAGGTATCGAGTGCTTACATTAAATAAGAATACAGAAAAAGTATGAAGATTTAATAAATCGTAATTGTTTTCAGCAAATATGATATAATGAATATTTTCACACCAAAGAACGACAACTTGCAGATGATTTATTGTAGGAATTTCTTTAATGGGACCTCCAAACCTTGAGGTAAACCGTATGCTATTTACATTCCACATAGGGCCGGTTCTACCACATCCGGGCAAAGGGGCCGATAACTTGCCCGTTGGAATAAGTAAGCATTTCCGTTCGACCATCAACGGGTAGCGCTATCGGCGGTATAAACTTCGTCTACCCGGAGTGTAAATTTTAGGGAGCTTCGAGAGGCCGATAAAGCATTACCAGCCAGATTTGAGGCGTGCGTAAATGTTTCTTTGCATCATCTATGCTGTAAATGACCTCTTCATAAATTACTACTAATAAAATTAGAATCATTTGGTAGTTTTGTTGTCACATAATTATATAATTACAATCATTTATTAAGTATAAGGGATGTAACAGTTACTGAGCATATTTTATTTTAAGGTTATGGAAGAGATAATTGACGTCCTGGAAATGTATAACTTTTTTGTCTGTGAAGAAGAAGATGCAGTCACACGTCCAAAGCGGAACAGAGATCGGCTGAAGCATTATGAAATTTGGTCGAATGAGGGGTTCTTCGTCCGGTTCAGGCTACAAAAGCTAACAGATTTATATTTTGCTGCTGTTGATTGGACATGAAATACGACCGCCTAGTGATTACCGTACGGTACCAACATAGATTTCAAAACATTATCTCAATTACATTTTTAGGAATACTGTATGTAGCGCTCATATAATTTAATAAATTCGCACAAGTGTGCATGAGAAATACAGAGTGTACAGGACATTATTCAGGTTCTGTCGGCCTACTATACATTGTCACTGACTTGGTGTTTTGCTTATACAGCATAAGACCTGATATTTGGGGCATTGCATTTTACAGTTTTCTACATCACTAGAGCCATGACAAACAGAACTACGATCTTAGGCTTGTGGTGGCGCGTTATACGGTCAATGGTTTTCATTATAAAATATGTGTGACAAGATCATTCCATCCGCCGAACGAAATGTGTAAATGTGAACTTTGCAACAAGACCTATCCAAGATACCGTCTATAGTTGTGCAAAAAGCGTGATAGCCTATCTCTCGTAGAATACAGCAAAGAGAACTATCTAATTATTATGCACAAATGTGCGCATTCCGTTTCATTCATTTTACAGAGTTTACAAACAAACTTGTCGCCTGGAATGTGATAATTTGATTTGAGATACATTTTATGATTGAACCTATGCACTGCAAGCCTTGTCACAACATGTCTGTAGCTCATATAGGCCTAAGCCTGTATTCAGATTGCAAAGCAGCCTATTGCTAGAAACATATTTCACTGGCTATTCCTCCTTGAAAAGCACGGCGTGCTTGTCTAGTTTTCGATTATCGAGGTCAGGTATGGTTATTCAGTTGCATTCCTCCGAGATCTGAATGACATGCTAGGTTTATACTGCCCAGAAGTGTCGCGAGAGGTTTTGGTACTATATCTTGTTGAAACCAAAGAGCACGTGCTATCAACAAACAACGGACAAAAGCGAAACGAAAAGAAACTTAACGCATCTACCGATAGGTGGCTCACTCATCGATTACTCAAATTTAACAAAAATCAGGCTGGCCACCATCTGTATTTCGCTATAAGGTTCCGCGCAGCTGCCCGGAACTTGCACGGAAGTGGTAGAACGCTGCCCAAGATGCACAGAGGTTTACACCGGCAGATAGTTTATCACCCGGGTTGCTGCCCGCAACTTTTACCCGGATGTGGTAGAACCGGCCCATAGTCACATGGCTTACAGTACGTCGTTGTACCGATTTCCGCCACCGCGCGCGCTCATTGTTTCCGTCCCATGCACTTCCGTCCCATCCACTTCCGTCTCTTTTCCAAAATCACTCCCACAAAAATGTCCAGCTACCGAGTGCCACAAAAATATCCAGATACCGAGTGGAAATATGTTACACATCAATAAATCCACCGGGCGAAGCCGGGCACCACTGATAGTAGAAAATAAAATGTGTGTATTACATGTAAAATAAGCCATTGTGATAACCCGGTGTCCTTAAGGTGTAGTGAACTATACCCTTCTGCGGTATCGCTGTATAGGAGATGGCAACGATGTTAATGTTATGAACTTTCTATGATTGGCGGGGAAAGTGCTGGGTCTTCTGGAGCCTGAATCCCTTACCTTGGAACTCAAGTGAGGAGAATGTGTAACGTGTCAAGTTCACTAGTGCGCCTGGAAATAGAAATCAGCTATTTGTGACGTAACATTATCTCATCGCGATAACCGGTTACCACCCGCCTGTTCTATATTGCAAGTGCTCGCTAATAAATCATAATTTTCACTTTCTAGCTCATGCTTGATCAGATTTAAAGCAGGTCGACGCCTCTGGCAAGCACGTATATGTTCCACTGCGTATGGAGCAGCCTATTAACTTACAGGAACTAGTTGCTTAAAAACACAAGAAAAACCTGTATGGCCAAACTTCAAGTAAAGTAGATAATGCTGTATACTAAACGTAACTAGTGCTCAAATATTAATTTCTAATAACCTAATTTATTTTATTAACAATTTCACAGTAACGTGATCATAAAGTTAATACTTTCACGTTAACACATGAACATAACATAAGTCATCCCAACCTCAAAAGTCAAACTTTTAACTGTACGAATACATCGTATCCACAACATTCGTATTTCCCACATTTCGTATTTTCCACATTAATCAAAATTGGAACAGAACTGTTTTATTTAATTTTTTAGTATATTTCTGATAATAATTTAGAACAGGGGTTCCGAATCTTTTAGCAACTGCGTACCACTTGAATTTTTAGATATTTTGGCGTACCAACAGTCCTATATTATTTCAGAAACATATATTTACTGTCGGAAAAGTGCCCAATTGCTTGTTTTACTGTAATTAAATTACTGAGAAAAACACTTCATATTTAATTATTATTAATACAGTGGTATTTCGTTTCATTAACAGTTTATCAAGACAACAATAAATATACTGTATGTTGATTTTTATCATTTTTTTTCTGGTTAATTTTTATTTAAAAATATATAGAGATATATGTATATTAATAACCTTCTTATAATAAACTAGCAGGTACCCGCAGCTTCGCTCGCGATCAAGACAATGGGGACGATGTACTATTGCTGATAATTGGTCTATTCTATTACAGCAATCGCGGCTACAGGTGGGTCCATTCTAATTCTGAAAATTCTGATACGTACAGTATATTGATATGAGCAGCAAAGTGGGAATTTTATAGAGTTGTGAAAGTCTGCAGGGTACGATGTTACATTATGTGAACACATTTGAAAATTACGTTTTTGGTTTTGCCATCTTCGGCTGAGACATAACGATTTTGTTGTCCGGATAATCGTGAGCATGCCACATACGGTTGCGCGTGGGAAAAAATGGTTTTGTCTAAATGTACACCTACTGCTGGTAAGTGTGAGCCATTGCGCTTTGTAAATAGAAATTGCAAATATTGTTTGAAGAGGGAACTGCACTCTTACACACTGGAATGGCAAATCTATCAGAATATGGGGAATTAAAAGTATTTTTCCTTAAGCTATTCTGGGTGTAATTTTGCCACACTTATTGATGATTTGAACGTCAACATGTCGCTATTAATAGACCTACAGTAGAATATCTCTCACCTTGGCCGCTGATGTACAATATGCAGTCTCTTCCAGTGTTACATAACAGGGATTGAAATCTCCAACAACCCTTTTGCCTCACATGCCTCTCTAAGTAATTAAAATTCCTGATTGTTGATGTTTGAGTCTCCAGTTTTTTGACTGGTTTGATGCAGCCCTCCATGCCTGCCTCTCCTGAGCTAATCGTTTCATCTCTACATAGCTACCACACCCTACATCCGAGGCAATCTGTTTAACCCTGGTCTACCCCTACAGTTATTGTCCTCGACCCTTCCATCCATAACCAAACTTGCTATTCCTGGGTTTCATAATATGTGTCCTACCAACCTATCACTTCTCTTCATTAGCAGTCTCCAGAAACATCTCTCCTCTCCCACTCGTCTTAATACCTCTTCATTTGTTACCCTATCTACCCATCTGATCTTCATCATTCTCCTGTAACACCACATTTCAAACGCTTCAATTCTCCTCTTTTCTGCTGCACCATTAGCCCAAATTTCACTTCCTTATAGTGTTACGCTCCAGACAAGGGCTTTCAAAAATGACTTCCTAATACCTAAATCTATATTCAATGTCAACAGATTCCTTTTCTGTAGAAATAATTTTCTTGCCTGTGCTAACCTTCTTTCTATATCCTCTTTGCTTCGTCCATCACTGATTATTTGGCTTCATAAATAACAGAAGTCTCCTACTTCGTTTAGATTTTCGCCTGACAATTCGACGTTCATAGGAGTTTCTGATTTCTTTCGGTTGCATTCCAATATTTTTTATTTACATAAATATTAATTTTCATCGTGAAGTCTTTCCTCAAGACAGAATCCATACCATTAAAAAACTGATTCAAATCCTCTGGTGTGCCGGCTAAGATTACGATGTCATCAGCAAATCTCAGAGTTGAAATTATTTCTCTTCGAATCTTTACATTCATGACCTAATAGCTGATAGCCCTAATTTGTCATCAATGCGGTAGCGAAAGGTCTTATTATTAAACAATTGTGCTAGGTAAGTCGGTACGGAATGAATCCCAGAAGTTACTCACGAATAGCTCTAATTTATTTGTGTCTGTTCCCAAACTTTGAAAGAAACTTTTGGAAAACGTTTTGGAAAAATTGAAAATATTCCCGAAGCTGGCAAGATGCTACCAGTATATAACTGCTTCCTTAACTTGTGCTTGCTCTATCATGATCCTGAGAGGAAACTCCAGTTTCTTCCTTGGTTATGGCTGAAATCAAGGTTGTTACCTAAGAGGCCTGTTACCTTCACAGCAGAAGTGTGAGGAGGTGTGCATACTTAGCAGGCGGTACAAGATGCTCTCTTAACGTGTAGTAGGCCTACTTCTATAGTTGGGCAACGGTCTTTGAATCGAATTTACGTCCCATTGAATCCCTAACTATCCGTACCATACGAGTATTGGTATTGTTTGGGGAGCACAAACCTTGGTTTACCCTTACAGTTCTTATGTTCAACATTCATTTCACAATTTTGTTATTAATCATTTCCTTAGTAAATTCTCAACCAACCTATCTCTTTTCTTCATTAGCACATGCTAGAAACATCAGCTCAACTCCTTCACTCGTCTCAATACATCTTTATTTGTTACTCTATCTACCTCTCTAATTTTTATCATTCTCCTGTAACGCTAAACTTCAAATTATTAATGTAGGGCGCAATGGAAATTGCTGGCCGAGAAAGACCCGCAACAAACTCAATATTTTAGCATTTTAAAGAACGACTAATTAAAGGTTTAGTGTGGTGACTTAAGTAGAGATGAAATTATTAGTTCAGAATAGGAGAGGGGCAGCGAGAGTGAGCCGGAAAGTGGGGTTGTTGACTTCGACCGAGGTCGAATTTGGAAGGCTCAATAATCATATCCGTTTTACGTTCTTCACTTCATTCCATCACGGGTCCATTTGGAAGCAGCGTCTTCTGTTGTTTGTTGAGATTATTCGAACAGCTACTACGGTAATAAGCCAACTAAAAAGAGTGTATCTTGGGCAGATTCATAAGGTAGATTACTAAATTATCGTAAGAGGCTCGTTTTTTAAGTAATACCCGTTGTGATATTACGCCGTTGCAGCACTGCGGTCGGCATTCCGTGCAGGTGCGCGGTGTACCTGTATGTATTGGCAAGGCTGAGACGCCATTACGGCAACAGTCGCCCATGTGTGGGTGTTTTGACAAGCTTTTGAAATCGTACCGCCGATCGCGAGTCCCGCCGATTCGTAGACAAGGGAGAGAACTACCCTGTAAGATATGTTGCCGTTTGGCCACCTCTGTCAGGCAAATTGCGTGCTTACCAGGAGAACTTCGTATGTTTAGGAGTTTTCCTGACCACATACGCAATTTGCCTGACAGTGGTGGCCAAATGGCAGCATATCTTACAGGGGAGTTCTCTCTCTTTTCTACGAGTCGGCGGGACTCGCGATCGGCGCGGTGGTGCGATTTCAAAAGCTTGTCAACACACCCACACATGGGCGACTGTTGCCGTAATGGCATCTCAGCCTTGCCAATAGATGCAGGTACACCACGCACCTGCATGGAATGCCAACAGCAGCGCTGCAACGGCGTAATATCACAACGGGTATTACTTAAAAACGAGCCTCGTATATATATACATCTAAACTCAGAAAACAATTTGTGCCATTAAACCCAAACATATTTTCTAAAACTTATTTCCGAAATCAATGTGAACACACAGTACAAATGCAAAGTAAAACCAATATCTACACAAATATAAATGGGCCAATGATCTGAGAAATAATCAAACCACAAGGATATAAAGCAATAAGTTTCCCTAGAATATGATTAAGGCCTTTTGATATTATTGAGTAAAGATTGTATCTCAAAATTAAGATAAAACCTCTAAGAGCTTTGAGCTCCCAGTCTATAAGCTCGTCAGTAGATGAAGTAGTTGAAGTTCCCATATGGATCCAGGGTGGTTCACGAGTTTCCATTCTATAAGCTCGTCAGTTACTGAAGTCGGTGAAGTCCCCATAGCCTATGGATCCAGGCTGGTTCACGAGTTCCCAGTCTATAATCTCGTCAGTTACTGAAGTCGTTGAAGACCCCATGCTGTTCGCTAGCCCCCTGCCTATAAGCTCGTCAGTTACTGAAGATGTTGAAGTCTCCATGTGGTACACGAGCCCCCAGCCTATTCGATCGTCAGTTACTGAATTCGTTGACGTCCCTATGTGGTTCACGAGCCCCCATTCTATAAGCTCTTTATTAGCGGAAGTCGTTGAAGTCCCTGTGTGGTTCACGAGCCCCCAGTGTGTAAGCTCGTCAGTTACTGAAGTCGTTGAAGTCCCTGTGTGGTTCACGAGCCCCCAGTGTGCAAGCTCTTCAGTTACTGAAGTCGTTGAAGTTCCTGTGTGGTTCACGAGCCCCCAGTGTGTAAGCTCGTCAGTTACTGAAGTCGTTGAAGTCCCTGTGTGGTTCACGAGTCCCCAGTGTGTAAGCTCGTCAGTTACTGAAGTCGTCGAAGTCCCTGTGTGGTTCACGATCCCCCAGTGTGTAAGCTCGTCAGTTACTGATGTCGTTGAAGTCCCTGTGTGGTTCACGAGCCCCCAATGTGTAAGCCCGTCAGTTACTGAAGTCGTCGAAGTCGCTGTGTGGTTCACGAGCCCCCAGTCTATTAGCTCTTTAGTAGCTTAAGTCCCTGTGTGGTTCACGAGACCCCAGTCTATAAACTCTTTGATAGCTGAAGTCGTTGAAGTCCCTGTGTGGTTCACGAGCCCTCAGTCTATAAGCTCTTTAGTAGCTTAAGTCCCTGTGTGGTTCACGAGCCCCCAGTCTATAAGCTCTTTAGTAGCTTAAGTCCCTGTGTGGTTCACGAGCCCCCAGTCTATAAGCTCTTTAGTAGCTGAAGTCCCTGTGTGGTTCGCGAGCTCTCAGTCTATAAGCTCTTTAGTAGCTTAAGTCCCTGTGTGGTTCACGAGCCCCCAGTCTATAAGCTCTTTAGTAGCTGAAGTCCCTGTGTGGTTCACGAGCCCTCAGTCTATAAGCTCTTTATTAGCTTAAGTCCCTGTGTGGTTCACGAGCCCCCAGTCTATAAGCTCTTTAGTAGCTGAAGTCCCTGTGTGGTTCACGAGCCCTCAGTCTATAAGCTCTTTATTAGCTTAAGTCCCTGTGTGGTTCACGAGCCCCCAGTCTATAAGCTCTTTAGTAGCTGAAGTTCCCGTGTGGTTCCAGGGTGGGTTAGGAGTCCCCATGTAGTTCCGGAGTGGGTCACGAGCATGCAGGAGAGAATTCGCGTGAGTATTAGAGGAGAGAAAGTGAGAGTGAGCGAGGGAGGAGCTGGCTGTGACGCAACTCCCAGGCGACGTGATCGCGATAAGAGAGAGACAGACAATGAAAGTTGTTGTTTTGTTCTGTGACCTACTAACCAGCTGGACCACATAATCCACGGGAGCTGTTTGCTGCGCACTTAGCCACACCGGATCTCAGCCCATAGGCTATTCCGCTTACTGATGTCTGTCTCTAGGACTTCACCGATCAGTTCCATCTTGGATTTGAATACGACCTGCTAAGCATTGCTTCAAAATTATCAGTAGATCAATAGCGACTACGGTGGCGTAGTAGGAAGCATGCTGAACTGCTATTCCCAAGATTGCGGGTTCAAACGCGGCCGAAAAATCCTTCAGTTTAAATCCTTCAGTATACCTTCCTTCGGAGGGGAAGTAAAGCTGGCGGTCCCATGTCATAGATTTATGACATATAAAAGATCCGTTCACTAACTAAACTTGTGTGAAGCAAAATTTCTAGGTTGGATTTCGTTGTAACGCTCTATCAAAGTTCCAACGTTCACCACTAGGTGTCAGTGATATCTGGTAGCGAAAGTTGGAACTACTTGAAATTGAATGGGACTTGTAGCTCACCCTATGGGTGTCCGCTGGCGAGCCAAACATGTCCTCGGACACTCCCGGCACTAAGAGCAATACGCTAAATAAATAAATCAGTATATCAGTGATAGCGTGTCTGTTCTCTGACGTGAATATCATGGATTCGGCTCCTGGTCAAGGACCACAGAGGAGTGGCAAACAGTCTCTGCCACGCACTGCGATGTTGGCTCGTATCAGGCCACCCAATAGAGTTCCAGTTTCTCTACGTGATGGCAGTGCAAAACGGAATGTCAGAAAAGCAGATAGCCTGGCTTCTTCAAACTCAAACTCAAAAGTTTGAAGATGGCTGTTATTATTATTTAAGCGAAAATTCCCCTACAGAAGAGAGATTAAACTTGATAACATGACGTCATTTGGAGGGGTGTCTCCTCCGCTCCTCCCTAAATCTCTTCATTCTCGCGGAATGCTCCCTCTTCCTCTCATCCGTCCACTTTTCCCAGGTTGTCGTAATGATCTTGGTTCAAACTTAAGGGACAATGGGACTGAAATTTTCAAATTCTGTATAAACTGAGGTACAGCTTTGAAATTTTATATGGTTATGAATAGTCATATTTTAAACCACTGTGGAAAACGTGAGCATTGTCAGTTGATTAGTTCTTCAGATATTAATTATTTTGTACATTTATTGTGCTAATTATTAAAGTTTTATAAAGGTCAGCCACGTAAAAAAAACAGATAGTGTAACTTTTAGGTAATATTCTATTGCACTATAACAATTGGAAGAAACCTACGGATCCGATTTTGAATTGAATTAATGAGTGCCAAGATTTTTTTTCATATCCAAGTTTTATTCTACAAAAAATCTTGAATTTTTCCAATTTGAATTTTTTTTTGCAGCCAGACCAAAAGTGCAATTTAAAAAACGATCCGCAGATTTTTAGTCATTGCAGTGAAGATAATAAATGCAAATTTTGAAAGCAATATCATAAGATTTATGACGCGAGTAACATTTTGAATGCCTGAAAAAGTGAATCAGAGAAAACATAAATTTTCTGAAATGATGCACAATTCACAATGTTTCAGCTTACCAAGGACATTAGGACTGTCCTGCAGCTTAGGTGACACACTCCTTCTTCTGTTTTGCAGCCTCATCCTTCATTTCTGTCAGTTTCACCTTCCGTCGACATGCCTTTCGCTTCTCTAATTATGACCGCGAACTTACATACTTCCTGCGACTGTCACATCTTTCAAGTGTTTGTGGTGGGACATGAGATACTGAAGTTTGTCTTATTCCTGATTTCAACTCTGTTGTTGCACTACACCCCATGTTGAATTCTGCTACAGAATTACTAACAGCAATTTCAAGTCTCTTCCGTGAAATACAAATCTCTTTTGGGCACTTCCTCCAGATATCAGAATGCAGAGACTCATTCTGATTTTCAGTAGCACCCCGGATGCATCTGGAGAGTAGCTCATCTGATGCCAGCCTTTGATAAACAGGCATAATCTTGACAACTAAGGGTTCTTAAAGTTCTACAGCCATTTTGTCATGACTCTGTGGTGTTTTACCAGCTGCGATACTTCGATTGTAGAAGCACCAAGACTCAGCACCTTCAGGACACTTACTGTGCAGGGGCGTTTAAAGGACACACCATGCATTTTAAAGCTACGCTAGGGATTTAAAAATGGCGGAATTCGGATAAAAGCACTGCTATATGATCCGCAGGCGATAGGGGTATATTAATATAAAAAAAAACGAAAATCGATATTTTCCACATATTTCACTAAAATTTCAGTCCCTGTGTCCCTTAACGTTCGCGATTTTCGTCTGGCACTCAGTTCGATCTTCGACATTTTCTATGCTGATTCCTTGTAAGTCTCTCTGTTCCCCTTTAAGCCATTCTGTGCCGCATTTACTCAGTGTTATGACAGCAAGTAGTTTCGTTGGTATTTTCTAATTTCGTCTGTTATCGTATTGGTCTTTTGATAGAGTTCTGTACTAGGTCTCTTCGTCCAAATGCCGTTTCTGTTGATTGCTCCGTAGATCTTCTGGATAATTTTTCGCTCCTGCTTTTCCAGTTCCCTAATCTCGGAATGACCATCGATTACTAGTGTTTCAGCGGCATATGTTGTTTCTGGAGGAATAACTGTTTTATAATGTCGTAATTTGGCGTTCGTCGAAATGCATTTCTTGTCGTAATGGGCCCACGTTAGCCTGTAGGCCTTCTGGAGCTTAGTGATTCTGTCTTCATTGGCGATTCGATTAAGTCCCGAGGGCTGTATAATTTTGCCAAGGTATTTAAAAGTGCAGACTTGGGCGATTTTATCGTATTTGGTGTTTAAAGGGGATTTATTTTCTGGCCTTCTCTCCATATATTTGGTCTTGTCGTAAGAGATATGTAATCCGGTCTTTTGAGCATTCTCATGGAGTTTTCCACTGCGTAGATGGCTGTTATTATTATTATTATTATTATTATTATTATTATTATTATTATTATTATTATTAAGAAAATCATAAGAATAGTGATAGTACAACTCCTAGTGTAACAGCTAGCGTTCCTGGCTGCCGTCCTGGAGGTGCGGGTTCGATTACCGGCTCTGCCAAGAAATTTAATTCTGGTCTGAGTTCTGAAACGGGGTACACTCAGACTCGTGAGTCTTAAGTGACAAGAGGCGGGTTTGATTCCCACCTCAGACATCCTGGAAGTGGTTTTCCGTGATTTTCCACTTCTTCTCCAGGCGAATGCCTGGATGGTTCCCAAATTAAATCCATGGAAATCTCCTTCCCAATCCTCATCTGAGTTACATCTACACACACTAAAACAACCATCACAACAGATAGATTCCACTCACACACCCAGGTACACGGGGCTACATGGCACGATGTCGCAAATCCCCTCAATTAATCAACAACAACATGTATTAGTGTGTGAAGTCATAATTCAGATGAGGATTCGGAAGGAGGCGGCCATGGCCTTAATTTAGGAACCATCCCGGAATTCGACTAGAGTAGAAATGGGAAACCACGGAAAACCACTTTGAGGATGGCATAAGTGGGAATCGAACCCACCTCTTCTCAGTTTTGCCACACGAGGCTAGAGTGTACCCCGTTCCAGCCCTCAGACCAGAATTAGATTTCTTAGCAGAGCCGGGAATTGAATTCGGGTCTCTGCGGTGACAGTCAAGAATGCGCATATAAATGAAAACCCTCACACTCAAAAGGTCGCACAGAGATCTGAATCATAATCACATCACGTATTTCGTCCACAAACGTCAATATAAAATTAAACGTCTGGCTGCGTGGCTCAGGGGTTACGTTCTCGCTTGCTGAGCCCAAGGTTGCAGGTTCGGAACCTGGCGCAGTCAGCTGGCATTTGAGGGTGCGCAAATGCGAGGGAGCCGTGTCAGTACATTTACTGGCACGTTAAAGGTCCCCTTCGGGGCAAAATTCCGGCACCCCGGCGTCTCTAAAAGCCAGGGTTGTTAAAAGGGGCGTAAAACCAATAACATTATTTTATAAAATTAAACGAAATTATTTACCACAAAGATGAAACTCAAAATCAGTTTATTTTCTTCGTATGAAGAAATAGAATTAAAAGAAGACAAAAAATTAAAATAATAAATATCTCCCTTCTTCTTCTTCTTCTTCTTCGTCTTCTTTCGTTTCACCCTCTTTGGGGCACGTTGAATCAATCATTTATATGTGTTGTTGTTTCCTTAGTGCCCAAATATTTCATCATTCTTTATGATCTTCTTTTCCTCTGTTCTTCCGAGATGTTGGGTTTGGATTTTAGTGTAGATTTGTCTTGGATCCTTATATTTTTGTTTTAGTGATTATCTTAGCTTTGGGATTGAGTAGTGAATTTCCTGTATTTTCTTTAAATTCTACTAGGTCTTTTTCAGTTTCTTTACACCATGTGGGTTTTGTTTTGCGGTTACGGAAGAAATCAAAAATCTCTTTGGTTAATCTATTAGAGTAGATTTCTCAGGTTGAACTCATATATTTTCCCTGTAATATAATTGGGCTTAAGTTTGTGTTGACCGACTGAAGATTACGATTCAACTGTTAACCCTTATAGGACCATGGGGCCGATAAATCGTCTGAGGGAGCTCCTGCTTTTTTTGCCACCGACCGATCGATCAGCCCCGTTTTTCTAAATAGTTTAGTGTTTTTCTTTTCAGCCACGCAGCGCTTTCACTGTTGTAACCAATACAACGCGGGAATTATTCTCACTCTGGATATATCGATGTGTTTAAGTAAAGTTAATCACTGGATTAGTAATAAGTATTCTTTGAACATGCTGCAGTCGACTGGCTTCCCCTGTGTGTTATCTTCTGAAGAAGTGCATGTTTATGATTGGAGCTAATTTAGATACGTGGTAATAAATATGGCTAGCTATTTGAACCAAGAGGGGAAAAAATATAAGGTTTTGATATTCGTAGAAATTGATCGTACTTGAAAGCTATTTCATAGAATTACTCTAAGCTTGGGATATGTATAAATTAAATTACAATTTCCAATTTAATTTTTTAAACATAAATATTTTATCATTTCAAATGATCTTGTCGACTTCATCGTTATGCGTTACGGTCACGGCGTGTATGACGTCATCATGTTGTTCAGTGCATATGTACCGAGTCTGAGTTTACTCCTGGGGTCTGGCGTTATGCGATACGGAGACGGCGAGTGCGTGACGCCATGCAGCAGAGTGCACCTCCCGCTCTCAGTTCCCCGCGCGGGAAGCCTAAGTTAAAGGGTAATGGAGTCTGTTGAGTCTGAGTTTACTCCTGGGGTCTGGCGTTATGCAATACGAAGACGGCGAGTGCGTGACGTCATGCAGCAGAGTGCACCTCCCGCTCTCCGTTCCCCGCGCGGGAAGCCTAAGTTAAAGGGTAATGGAGTCTCTTGAGTCTGAGTTTAATCCTGGGGTCTGGCGTTATGCGATACGAAGATGGAGAGTACGTGACGTCATGCAGCAGAGTGCACCTCCCGCTCTCCGTTCCCCGCGCGGGAAGCCTAAGTTAAAGGGTAATGGAGTCTCTTGAGTCTGAGTTTAATCCTGGGGTCTGGCGTTATGCGATACGAAGATGGAGAGTACGTGACGTCATGCAGCAGAGTGCACCTCCCGCTCTCCGTTCCCCACGCGGGAAGCCTTAGTTAATGTGTAACGGAGTCTGTTGAAAGAGCCCTCCTGAGCCTTTCTAACATGTGTAGCATTTGTAGCATGCGTCATTTGAAATGATATAAAGTCTAGTCTCTCAGTATTTTTAATTACACACATGAAGCAAAATATCAATTCTTTAGCGTCTGGTATATTAACTGTTGGTTTACCAACTACAGAAAAATATCTACAGCCTAACTGAAAAATTAAACTTATCTAGGAGATAGATTTTTAACAAACACTGTAATTTCACTAGACTTGGCTTGGCAATTTTAACATAACCATTCATTAATTGCCCAGCATCAAAAGTGTTAATAAGGCAACACTCAAGAAACGCTTCAAATTTTCTATAAAAGAATCCTGAATAACGTTAATGCAAAATTTTAACCTGACGGGCATTATGGAAGTTGAGAGAAAGTAATTTGAAGATCACGCGCTTTTAACCCGGGTGTCGGTAATTAATGTTATGTGGTCATCAGGATACAGTTACTCGTGTATCGTGTTCACGGTTGATGGCCATATGTCTTCTGGATAAAGGCCAAGATATAAAAAAAAAATATAAAGAAAAAAGTAATAGCTCGTTTACAAAGCTTTCAGAACTTTCTAACCACGATCTTGGCCCGTTAAGCGTACCGAGTAATCGTTAAGCTATTCTATTCATCAAATCGACTTGAATCTTATGTGCTGTGGTTGCATACGAGAACAATACGCGTAGCAGTCAGTAAAACTACGTACTTTTTACATTCATAAATATCCCGCACGGGGCCTATTATCTGACATTTAGTGAAGCCAGCGACCATCACTATACCACTGCGTTGTACCTTGCGTGTTTATAGGATTTAATAAAGATAAATGAGTTTCTATGAAGAATATTACAGGGGAAATAACAATTATCATATAAATAAGTACGATGACCATTTCTTTTTTATATGAATGCCGGACACAGAACCAAATATCTAACATTAAATAAAGGCGAGGATTCATTCTATACCACTGCTTTGTTGTTTGCGTGCGTTTAGCTCGGAAACGATTACCCGTGCAGAATATGACAGAGGAAATAATGATAACAATAGTTATTGAACATTTCAGGGAAAGGGACGTCTCAATTATTTTAATCGACAAAAAATAAAAATCCTCACCATTACGGTATTGTGATTCCCATATGTAGAATTATAACTCGAGACACTCGAACTTTCCACAAGAAGATGCAATTTGCAGCACATTGATCGTTTCAGCTCAAACGAAAAAAGAAAAAAAATGAATTAATAATCGACTTATTTTACAGGTTGAAATCCCGTAAAGCAACTGAGAAATTACCTCATCTAGCGGCAGACATCAGAAAACGAAGATTGACATTTTATGGACATGTTCAAAGACTTCCGCTGACTAGGATACGCAGAAAAACTGAAGAATATACCGTGGATTCAGCAAGTCAAAGTAAGGCCCAACTAAGAACAGTGGAAGATTCCGATGTAGGGTAAATGGAGTTCCATTCATCTTCATTAATTTCATCTCTCATTAACTCCTCTGATGAAGTTTGTATCAGAAAGGACATCTGACCGTAAAACCATTTGTGAGATTTTGCTTCTCTTCATTACCGATCTCCTGCTAACTGGAATAATGAGGGTTAGAAATGCAATGATTCAAGATAGAGGTTGATTTCATTGCTAATTTAGTTTTATGGGAAAGGGACATTTTTATCCTCAGCCTCATCAACTTGGGTGTGTTGGATTGGTGTTTCTTTGTGGGGACTTTAATTTTATTCTCGTTCTTCTCAGTCACTTTCCATTGTCAGAGAATCATACTTAGGGCCTATATTGTTAATTTTGTAGACATCAATTTCCCAAAGTGTTTTTATAGAAGTTAAAACTTTGTGAAGACATCATTTTTTTAAAGTTTTTTAATTGTGGAGACTGATTTCACAACATGTCTTCATTATTTTAAATAGGTAGACATAAATTCACAAATAGTTTTTAGAAATAAATTAGTTTAAATCAAGAAGTTGTTTTTAGAGTTTTGAGTTATGTTCAAAGTGCCACTTTCTATGGGAATATTCATTGTTCTGTGTATTCCTTGTCTAGAGGCAAGCTCGTCTAGGTGGTGCAATTAACTATAATAACAATTCAATAATTAATTGTGTAACTGTAGTTGTTGGGCTAAGAACTGGGATTGGTGGCCCGAAACTTAAAATATGGTATTATCCCAGCATTTACTTGAAGCCTTTATGGAAAATCTCGGGGAAAGTTCGCACTCTGGATGGCCACTGAGAGAACTGGAATTCGGACTGATCTGCGGACTTTCCGATGCTATGGTGCTCGATTTAATGCAGTGAAGTGCAAGGTTGATTTCAGTCCCATCCTTGATACCCTTGAAATGTGTTTTACATAGTTTGTCCATTTCAACTCCCAAACAATGCTGGGATGTCACACTTCTCAAGGAGCTTTCTAAACCTACCCACACTAGTATGGACACTGCAGTAGCATATGTTATTTGACAAACTTCTTACTCTGGGTGGCTAGGTGGTGCAGTCTGTAAGACTGTTTTTCTACTGTGCTCAAAGAAGCGACTTGAAACCCTCTCTCTCTAAAAGCCAGAGTAGTTAAAAGGGACGTATATTATTATGAAACCCTCTGCGTCCCTTACACTACAGCTGTACAAAAATAAGTTTATTATTATTATTATTATTATTATTATTATTACTATTATGTATTGATATGAAATTCATCTTGTTTCATATAATTTGCCCAACTTACATTTAAATTAAAATTTTACCTAACGAATAGGTAAATAAACGATATTCCGCATTAAAGGCAATAATGTATAGAAACCAATTATGATGTTACACCAGTTTCAGTTAACTTGTAACCTTCTTCAGTTATATTAAAATAATATCACATATTAAACTAAGAGCATCAATCTAACATTAACAAAAAGAGATAAAGACTAGAAATAAACTATTCACTATAGCCTAATTCTCATTCTCAGTAATCGTAGACTAATCTTCAAATATTAAAAATTCTGTTAAAAATAATGTTAATTATAATCTAAAATACTGTCTAATTAGAATAAATTGTTAAAATATGGAAAAATATAGGCCTATAATGTAAACTTTCATTTAAAAATCATCAGATCAGTTACAATTGAATTATTATTGAAATTTAAAAAAGATTATTATTATTATTATTATTATGCGTTGGTCCTCTAATAATAATACTAATAATAATAATAATAATAATTCCACGAACCTACTACGCTGTCGTAGCAGGCGGAGAGGTGATACTCCGACTTGGCGCGTCCCAGGTGGCGGATAGGGGTGTCCTCACCGGCTTGCCGGCGGACTTGAGCGAAATAAAATAGCTCTCGCGGACCAAACACACTTAAGCCAGAGAACACCTAGAGGCACCTCTCGATCTCAACAATCGAGTAGTAATTTCGTGATCTTATCTTAAGATCACCACTAGTTGTATATTCAACTTGTAACTAAGGCATGATGGAACACACACTACTAACGCAACTACCCCAGGCCCCGGACACACGTCCGGTCTTTCCCGATCATCGGATTCTGGGAGATCGGGAACGAAATCATGCTTCAGAGAAGGATCGGAGCTTCTCAAAATCTCTTCGCCCCAAGAAAAAGAACTTCTTGGGTACTATTAACATCAATACCCTGTTGAAAACAGGAAAGCTCAAACAACTGACTGACGTCCTGGACAAATTTGATATTCAAATCCTAGCAATTCAGGAAACACGATTCCAAGATGAGAACCATTTCGACTCTGAAAACTTCAGGATATTTAAGGGTAAACCAGCCATTAATATCACAGGCAATTTATTAATGTTTGGGACGGCTTTTGCAGTGAGGAAAACTATCTTAGATTCAGTTATCGACTTCACATCGCCATGCGAAAGAATTTCAGTGCTTACAGTAAAATCAAGCAACAAGGCATATGTCTTGATAAATGCCCATGCTCCCACTAACATAGACAATAAGAGAAATCCACAGAATGTAGAAGACTTTTGGGAATTACTAGAGGAAACTACAAGTAAAATCCCCAAACATCACGTGAAAATCTTATTAGGGGATTTCAATGCACAGGTTGGCAGAGAGAAGATATACAGATCAATAGTAGGACTCCATCCCGCACATTGGCGGACTAATAAGAATGGAGAGCGTCTAATAAACTTTTGTACATTATTCATGCTGAGACTCATGTCCACGCACTTTATGAGACCATTACACAAAAAGAAAACCTGGAGATCACCTAACCCGTTATTAGGGGAATTTCAGATAGATCATGTGGCTATTTCCGCAAAGAATATGCTGGAGATTCAGAATGTTAAGGTACGGAAGGGAGTGGTAGATTCGGATCACTACCTCACGCAAATCAAGGTTCGGTTTCAACCTAACAGATCCAAACCTAAAGGCAACCGGTTTCCAAGAGTTGATCCGGACTGCTTGAGGAAGAACGCCGAGGTTTTCGTACGAGATTTACAGGAAGAAAATCCTAGGGAGTGGCCAGACCTTCGCAAAACATTACAGTCATCAGCCATGAAATTAGGACAACCACCTAGGAAAAGAAAGCACAGATGGTGGAACACAACGTGCGATGAAGCCGTCGATGACCGTGTCAAAGCATGGCATCAGTGGAATGGACATCGAACAATGGAAAGATGGGAGAACTTCCTAAAAACTCAAAAACTGACCTCTAAAACAATCCGGCGCGAAAAATGTGCCTCCAACAAAATCAGACTCGAAGGGTTAGAACAGGATTTCCAGAAAAACATCATTCGAAATTTTTACAAGACATTCCGTGAGGACTTGTCAGGGTACAAACCACCAATATTAAGTTTCCGTCGACGTAATGGACGACTAGAAACAAACAGTAAGGAGAACTGCAAGATACTGGCTGATTATTTCCAAACTCTACTGAACTGTGATCCTCCAGTGGAAAGACTGCAGTTTGAAAAACCTGTACCAAACCCAGACTAACTTTCCCCAACAACTCAAGAAATAAAAGAGATAATCCAATCGCTCAAAAATAACAAAGCCCCTGGGAACGATGGAATAACTGCTGAGATGTTGAAAATAGAAGGAGATGACCTCATGAGGAGAATTCATACACTCCTAACAGAAATATGGGAGAGCGAAATAATTCCGAAGAACTGGAAGAATGCCATTATCCATCCGTTGCATAAAAAGGGCGACCGAGCGGACCCCAACAACTACAGAGGTATATCACTTTTACCAATTATATACAAGGTATTATCTAAAGCACTCTTAAACAGAGTAGAACAACAAACTGATCATTTGATTGGTGAATACCAGGCTGGCTTTAGGAAAGGTAGATCGTGTTCGGAGCAGATTTGGAGCCTAAAGACGATATTAAGGATACGCCGCAGTACCAACACATTTGTCACCTTCGTGGATTTTAAGAAGGCGTATGATTCTATTGACAGACAAACTGTTCTGAACACCCTAGAAGAGCTCAGAGTTGACAGGAAAACCAGGGACTTAATCCGCCAGACTCTCACTGACACAACATCTCAAGTGAAGTTTCTAGGTGAACTATCAGAGCCTTTCGAAGTGCATACCGGAGTTCGACAAGGTGACGGCCTCTCCCCACTGCTTTTTAACTTAGTGTTAGACAAAGTCATCAGGGAGTGGGAAAACAACATCAAAGGCATAAGCATTGGTACTCTGGATCAGAAAATAAAAGTAAAATGCCTAGCTTTTGCTGATGATCTAGCTATCTTTACCAAGACTAGTGAAGAAACCAAGTATGCCATAGAGAAGTTACATGAGTTAGCATCAAAGACAGGACTCCAAATATCGTATGAGAAGACGCATTTCATAGTAAATGGAGACCGGAATATCCCGAGATCTCCACTACAGACCAACTATGGAATAATTAGACACGTACCTTCCTTCAAATATTTAGGAGGACTTATTGTACCACCTGGATTGGACAGGAAAGGTAATTTAGAAAGAGCTACCAAACTTCAGAAAGCATACCGAATAACATGGAATCACTATAATAAAAGAGTGATGTCACGAAATGCAAAACTACGGCACTACCAGACAGTTGTTCTTCCGGAAGCATTGTACGCCTCCGAAACTATATCTTTAGGAGGCCACTCTCAAATTGGTGAAATCGAAATCCAGGAACGTAAAATTCTCAGGAAAATATATGGCCCCGTTTATGTTAATGGTATATGGATTAAAAGGAAAACCACAGACTTGTACACAGTAATCAATAAGTTCACTGATACCGTGCGTAAGAGACGATTGAAATTTTATGGTCACATCTGCCGAATGGACAACACCAGATATGCAAAGAAACTGCTTGATATAATTAATTCAAAGAAGGTCAAAATCAGTTGGTTAGAAGAAATCAAACAGGACTTAAAGGAAATAAACATTACAGAAGATAGCATCATGAATCGCAAGACTTTTGGAACCCGAGTTACAAATCACACTTTCGCCGAAAATGCTAAAAAGACCACTGAAAAAAAAAATGGACGGAGGAACGTAAGAAGGGGCAGAGCGAGTTCATGAGGAGATTTTGGGAGGAGAAGAAGAGGAAAGCTCCATCAACCCGAGTCAACAAGTTCAAGCGCGCTCCCTAAGTGGGCAAAACGAAGAAAGAATAATAATAATAATAATAATAATAATAATAATAATAATAATAATAATAATAATATCGTATGGCCTCGGGTGCCGGGTGCAAGCTTCGTAATTTTACACCCAGAGGGTAGCTTGCATGTCGAATTTCGTTGTTCCTTGAATCACTATGGAAGTCAAGGAGGTTAGATATCTAAGCTCCTTGAACACTATAGCGCTTTCTAGCAGAGAAATGAGGAACTCTGTGTTGGCGGAAACTCCCGAGATTAATTTTGCCATTATGATCACGCCCTACTGAATTCAAATGGGTTCTTTGACATGCCAACATCGTATGACATGCGTGTCGTATTTTTGCCGCCTTCAAAAATCACTTACCACGGCCAGGGGCGAACCTTCAATCTTGGGGTTAGTTGACCGACACTCTATCCACTCACCCACCGTGGCAAGCTGTTGGTCCTCTAAGGCAGGCGTTCTCAAAACTTTTTTTGTCACACCCCTCTTCTGAAACAAGAACTATCTAGTGCCCCGCCACTCTTATTATCCTTTCCTTTCTTAGCACTTCTCATAGGCTACTTCGCACAAAAAATAAATAAATACAGTTCAACAACGTTTTAAAAAAAAATCATACATCCAAGGTGTTGAAAGTTAACTATTTCTCCTTGCTTATACAAAAAGAAAAACCACCAACAACTGCGGTAAGTGCAATTATTGGAATTGAATACATTTTATTTCAGGAATTAGCTCTTTAGCTATGGCACTTGTCTAGCTTTTAGTTCAATAATACTTTTCATATTTTGAAATCTCGTGACTTAGGCTTCTCAGAATTCCTGCCGGAAGAATCTACTGGTCAAAAGTACGAGTTGATTAGTCTTGAATGGTCGTGTGAGCTTCCTGCCAATGATAAGTTCATGGATATGAGGATAGCAATATTTGTTACGGAATATGAAATAGAAATATTTAAATCAGAGCCGGCATCCACCTTTATCCCCTCCCCCGCCCCTCGCCCCTTAAGGGGTGCGCCCGACATTTTAAGGACCTCTACTCTAAGGAACACGTAGAACCATTAGTTAGCAACTATGTTCTTATCTTCCCTAAACTCATTCCTTCTCTATGTGCCTGTCATCAGGGCTGGATTACCAATTAGGCCTTACTAGGCCCAGGCCTAGGGCCCCCAATTATCTGCCCCCACCAAAAAAAAAACTAAAAACTGAAGAAAAAAAATTAGTTGAATTTTATTCCGAAAATTTAGATTTTTTATCCAGAACTGAGACAGTTCCAGCATTATATTAAATTACAATGTCCTCAATGTTCACTCATTCTGAACTTTATGAAATCCTTATTCGAGACAAGCTTGAGTCTGTTTTTCCGAACGTTGAAATTGCTTTTCGCATATTCCTGACCCTCAGGATAACGAATTGTTCTGCGGAGCACTCGTTTTCAAAATTGAAACGGATCAAAAGTGCGCAAAGAAGTATCATGTCACAAGAACGATTAGACATGCTAATTTTAATGTATATCGAGTCAGATGTTCTGCGGAAAATAGATTTTGATGACATTGTAGCAGATTTCATTGATCGAAAAAATATAAAAAAATTGCTTACATTTTACAGAAGTAAAACATAGTATGATTTGTTAAATTGTTCATCAAATTATATGAAATGTTTTCAAATAACGAAAATAGTTTCAATTGAAATGTATGTATATATGTAGGCCTATGTATGATTTAATAAAAAGTGTATTATTCATCTTGAGAAAAAAACAACTCTTGTATATACTTTATTAAATGTACAGGTGCTAAAAAATAAAAATTATTTGAAAAAAATAAAGGGGCTCCAAAAATCTGAGAGACTTGGGCCTCATTTTACCTTAATCCGGCACTGCCTGTCATCCTTCTTGTGGATTGGCTAAGTTGCGAATCGGTAACGTTCTCACCTGCTGAGCCCATGGTTGCAGGGTCGAATCCTAGTGCAGTCAGTTGGCATTTTAGGGTGCGCTAATATGACGGAGGAGCCATGTCAGTAAATTTAGTGGCAAGTGAAAGATTCCCTTCGCTGCAAAATTCCGGCACCCCGGCGTCTCTAAATGCCGCAGTAGTTAAAAGAGACGTAAAACCAATAACATTAATAGGCCTATGCATTTATTCCTTGTATCCACGCAGCTTTGAGTTTCAAATTCCTTGCCGTCGGAAATTTGGGTGTTTTGTTTATGCGCAGTTCATTCATATTGAATTATCGTGTAACAGTGTTTTAATTTTGAGTTCCGAGAAGCTGATTGATTTGTACGTATTCGAGGTGATTCTTCAGGATTTTTGTAATTTATTTTTATTTCACACACGGTTCTGCTGACCGCGGCTTGTAAGTGGAGCAAGTATGTTGGCGGATTCGCACTCCAGATGGCCGTGCTGAGATAAGATCTTCTCCTAAAGAGGCTGTAATGTTGTGTTACGGTGCCTGCACATCCCGACCACAGATTATACACCGCGACCAAACATCGGGCTTACTCCATCTCCTGGGCCGAGCGTGACTGTAGTGGCGTAACGAGCTCTTACTCTTCCCATAAACTGATCAGCTGCCAGATCGAAAATGAACTAGGGGCTCAGGATGTTTTATCAGGAGCTTCGCGTACTTGAGAGTGTTTAACGAATTTGTCAGATAACCATTTTTATTGTATTGACTGTAGCAGTGGGCTCAACTGCAAATAATAATAATAATAATAATAATAATAATAATAATAATAATAATGATGAGAACAAGAAATTGAAAATACAGCATTATAGAACACTAATTCAACCAGAAGGCTTATATGCCAGTGAATATCTAATACTAAATTATAAATTGGATAAATTAGAAGTATCAGAAAAAAAAATTATACGCAAAATTCTCGGTCCATTAAGAACTACAGCGTTTTGAAAATTAAGAATTAACGGAGAAATATATCGGAACATTGAAAACATAACGGAGACAATAAAGAAGAGGCGATTGTTATTTTTCGGACATTTATATAGAATGAATGATAGCAGATTAACCAAGCCGATTTTAAAATATCTTTGAAAAAGAAACCGACAACAGCCTGGTTTCAAGAAGTAAAGAAAGATTTAGAAAGAAACAATGTAAGCGAAGAAGATGCACTAGAGAGAGAAATAAAAAGCGAGGTATTTGGAATGTTAGGCTCCACGGAAGTCAATAGAAGAAAATAGGCTCAAAATGGTCGGAAGAGAGAAAGAAGATACCCAGCGAAAAGATGAAGGAGCACTGGAGGAAGAAGAAAGAACAACAAAGGACTGAAAAAAAAGAAAAATCCACAGCCTGCTTCCAGTCTCCGACCGGGTCAGGAATGGAATGAATGAAGCCCCCATCTAGCGGCGGGGATATGAACTGTGCCGGCTGCCGAGGCCTGACGCACTCCTCTGGGGCAATGATTAAATGAATGACAGATTAAATGAAATGATAGTGGAGAGTGTTGCTGGAATGAAATTTTGACAGGGAAAACCGGAGTACCCGGAGAAAAACCTGTCTGCCTCCGTTTTGTCCAGCACAGATCTCAGATGGAGTGACCGGGATTTGAACCACGGACCCAGCGGTGAGAGGCCGGCGTGCTGCCGCCTAAGCCACGGAAGCTAACAACAAAGGACTAAACATTGAAATTGGTTCGTGGTCCTTAGATGACCCTAACGGAGAAAGAAGGAAGAAGAAGAATACCTACAGGAACCATACAATCCTCGAGACTTCAAATGGCATTCAGTCCAACGTGGAATAACTACGAAGCTGGATCAAAAAGTTAGTTGCACTAACGCGCTGCAGCAGTGCGCTGTGTATCGCAAACGTGGGCACAGCGGAGAAAGGGACAGACACTGCCCCCATGTCTGTTAGGCAGGTCTCTGTGGTGTCTCGTCTTGTATGGTGTGAATAGCGGCCAAATTTAATGCGCGTCGACTGGACGTTCACTCCAAATATGAGGTGCGTGCGACATTCCGATTCCTATGGGCCAAAAAGAAGAATTGCACGGACATTTATTGTGAAATTAGTGCTGTGTATGGGGAGCGGGCCTTTTCCCGGCAAGGGATCGTAAAGTGGTGTCAGCAATTCGAAGCCGGACGCACGGATATCACGGACGAATATTGCGAAGGCAGGCCCGCAACGTCCAGGATCCGTGCAAATGTCAACAGTGTGAATGCGATCATTAGACAGAACGGTGGTCGACAATTCCATACCAACGAGGAGGTGAAGGCCGCTGTCTCCGTGTGGTTGTAGAACGCAGGAGAAACCTTCTATGTATCCGGCATCGACAAGTTGGTTGTGCGTTCGCAGAAATGTTTGGAATCTCTTGGAAACTATGTGGAAAAGTGGCGTTACATTGTATGACGTTATAGGCGTGTTGCTGTTGTATAGGTGGTGTGATAAATGGCCATAACTGGGAAGTGCCACTTATTTTTTGATCTGCCCTCGCATAATAAGAGAGTGTAACATAATGCAAAGTTGAAACGTTACAAAACCGTTGTCCTCCCAGAAACCATAACTTTAAGGGGCCATTCAAAATTGTAGAAATTGAAAAGCAAGAACACAAAATTCTTAGAAAAATATTCGGCCCTACACAAGTAAATCGAATTTAGATCATGAGATGAACGGCAGACTTCTATAGTATCACAAACATTGTTTTCAGAAGACGTTTGAATTTTTGGGCACATATTTACTGTACGATGGACAACAATAGACTAACAAAACGATTGTATTCAAAATAATTAATACGCCACATAGGCTACTTCTTCTTCATTTCCTGTTTCCAGTTCCCTGGGTCGGGTTGCGAATCAAGGGCCTCCACAGTTGTCTATTCCTCCACCATTCATTTCCTTCTTTCAATACTTCTTTTTCTTTTACTCCTCTTTTCTCTATGTCCTCCTTCACCGTATCCATCCACCTCTTTCTGGGCCTTCCTCGTGGTCAACATCCTGGTATTTCCTCCATAAATATTCTTTTTGGTACTCTATAATCTTCCATTCTCATCATATGCCCGTACCACTTCAGCTTACTGGTTTCTATCTTGTCTTGCAGTTTTGGGAACCCAGTTCTCTCCCTAATGTCCACATTTCTGATTTTATCCCTCCGTGTCTTCCCAATTATTCCTCTAAGGAACTTCATCTCGGCTGCTTGGAATCGGCTTTCATCGCGTTTTGTTGTGGTCCAAGTACCTGCAGCATATGCCAAAATTGGTGTGTAATACATTGAGAATAGAACTTTCTTGCATTTTTCTGGGACTTCCTGGTTCCATACTAAACCTCCCACACACTGGTAAAACCCATTAGCTTGTTGGATTCTCTTTCCAATTTCTTCACTTATTGTACCATCTTCTGTGAGTATGCTCCCAAAATACTTTAAGCATTTTAACATTTCCATTGACTTCAATATTCTGTCTTCCTTCTCTCTTGTTTCTTGTTATCACTACAGTCTTACCCTTCTCCACACTTATTTTCATTCCATATTTCTCTCTCTTGATTCCATACAGTAACTTGTTCTTGCACTTCAATTTCATTTTCTTCCCATATTACTCGCAAATGTAATATGCAACATACTATATAGGATAAATTGGCTCGACGAAACAAAGGGAGACCTGAATGAGTTGACCAGTTGGGAGAACATGATGAAAAACCAAGAAATCTTGAGAACCTCTGTAAATAAGCACACATTTAGGGTGAAATCTAGCAGCAGAACTGGTACATGTTGGACAGAAGAAGGCAAGAAGGAAGACAGTGAGTTCATGAAGAGATTGTGGGAGAAGAAGAAGGCAAAAGACATCAAGCCGACTAACATGGGCTTAACGAAGAATGAATAATCTCGAAAACATCAGCAAGGCGGAAAGAAAAATCATCCAGAAAATCTTGGGTCCTAAACTCACAGCTGAAGGATATCTGTCTACATTCGCACACAATCACAGAAGGATACTCCAACATCGAGACAGATTTCCTCAAACGACGACTGAGGTTTTACGGCCACATCATTAGACTGAATGGTGACCGATTAACGAAGAGAATTCTGACATCCCTCCCTATATTATTCTGCTATGGTCCCATTCCAGTTTTGTTCCGAAAATAAGGTCCCATCAACACCAACCTACACATATGAGGTACCTACAGGTTCAGCATAACACAATGCGTAAGCGAAACGCACTCACTTACTCCTTAAAAGCCTCACAATTAAATAAATACCTTAAAACATGTATATTTACAATGAAATAATGAAAGAATGCAACACCGTAAACATGGTAACAGAATCTCACAGGTCCATCTGTTTCTGTAAGACGCAATGCAATTCCAATTATTACATTACTGTGAACGTTTCCAGAAGGTTATAAGGTTATCACGGAACCAAATTAAGCTGTAAAATTCATAAATACATACAGTATAATGCGCTTAAGGGGGTCAAGGGGCACTCTAGAATTTTTTCACGCACTTTTCACTTGTGAGTGTGGTACGAAAGGTCTCTTTCACCCGACTATAAACGGTCTTTGAAAACCACATTTAAAGGCCATTAAATTAACAGTGTCTGTGATACTCCCAGAAAACTAACTTCGCTCTGATATACTTATGAAGGAATGACAAACCTCTAACCACTGCATCAGTAGCTGAATTGATAAAGTCTGATTATTCATACCAAGGATAAATCAGTCATAGCATTCATGATTGAGATTTTGCTAAGTGTACTCTTTACAACTAGAATATTCGCGGGCGAAGCCGCGACGGGTAGTGCTAGTACTTATGAAAACGTTAAGTGACAACAGTCTGGGTTACACAGGTCCAAATTGATCTCAGAAGTGCCAATATCACACCAACAGACATTGAAGAGAGAATGACATTCAGACAGAAGATACACAGTTGGGAAGTTACACCTGAAGATCGGCCAAAGAGAACGGGGAAAAGATGGACGGAGGAACGTCGAGTTCGTCATAGCGAAACGATGAAGGAGCTTTGGAAGACCAAGAAAAACAGCAGCAGATCATAATTTGTTTTATGTGATCCTATGGGTCTAAACAGCTTAAATAGATAAATACTAATAACTAGTGGGCCCGTGCGAGCTTTCGCATCGTGAATGAAGGTTTATAGGGTAGTAGGGAAGAATGTGGGAAAACGAAGTTTAAATATTGAAGAAATGTATTTATTGTTGTTAAACGGCATACGTAAGCTACATGAGAAGAACACAAAGAATTATGTAGAACAGTGTTTTGTACTTGTCACAGCACCTCTTTGTAGACAATATTCGATGTTACAACGAATTCATCGGTTATTGTTTGCTCGGGAGTTTCTTCTACAGCAATTTTTACATTTGCAAAGGATTGAAGCCTAGAGAAAATCTTGGCGAGACCACACCGGAGCCATCTGCTGAGAGACTCCTCAGCTAGCAGTACGCCGCGCTCCCGCCAGATGGCTGCCGCCGCCGCCGCGCTGCCCTGCGCTCTAGCGGCAGGCTCGCCTAGCAGTACGCCACGCTCCCGCCAGATGGCTGCCATCGCCATGCTACTCTGCGCTCTAGCGGCAGGCTCGCTAGGTTACGGTGCTCCCATTGTAAATGTACATTTTTTAAGGTATTTATTTATTTGTGAGGCATTTAAAGAGGAAGTGAGTGCGTTTCTGGCACACACGGGGTTATGCGGAACCTGTAGGTACCCCATATGTGTAGGTTGGTGTTAACAGGACCTTATTTTCGGTACAAAACCGAAATGGGACCTTAGCAGAATAATATAGGGAGGATAATAATAACCATCATAAACGCGTCATCTGTCATGCTTGCAATGAAAAATGCGTGCCCTCATTGGTCATCATTGAGCCATTCTGGTAAGTCCCCTTATATTGCCAAACATCACGATACATGTTGTATGTTATATTTCGCAGGTGAAATCATGGATGGAAACCGTTATAGTGAATGGGTCATCAGAGTAAGGAAAGAAATCGAAATTCTCAGAAGTATCTTAATTTTCATCTCAGTGGATGACTATAATGTGAGTAAGTATGTCAAGTAGAAAGCGTCCATGTACAACAATGAAGTATGGTATGTGTCCAGCATGTTTATAGCTGACTCATCAGTCATTTCCTACTGACCAGCAGCACGTCTCGCCAGGTCACATACATTGTCCACGTCACCTTAACCTAGCAGGAGCATCCTAAATTTTATCACTGCCGGGCGCAACTAATCTGTCAGATTAACCTCTCAAAAATATGCTAATCTACATTATATTGACAAGAAACAGAACTAACATTTGGCATCTCATTTAAATGTTGTATGTTTAACATGAAGAAAGGAAAATATCGAATTTAATAAATAAATGACTAAATTTTTCTAAATTCAGAAAATTAATTACATAGAATATAACGATAATATTAAAAAACTGCAATCTCATTATTCTTAATCTACTCTATTGAGACATAAAGAAGCCCCTAATTGATAATAATAGTCTAATCATAGTGCTATTGGTGTTACGCCCCTCTTAACTACTGAGGCTATTAGAGGCGCGGGGTGGCGGAATTTTGCCCTGAAAGGGATCTTTAACGTGCTCGTAGATTTACTGTCACGGTTCCCTCGCATTTGCGCACCCTTAAATGCCAACTGAATTCACCAGAGTTCAATCCTACAGCCTTGGGCACAACAGGCGATAACGTTACCGCTGCTCCACGTAGCCAGTCCCCAGATTGATAAAAAAGAATCTCACTGTAACTGAGTAATTGGCAATAATACATATTCCAAATTAGTTTGGAGAAATACATTTTGTCAACAAAATTGAAATCCCTAGTACTTACCCAACAGGGCGCAATAATGAATCTCGTAGATGGATGGCTTCACCAAGGAGTAGCGAAGGGCGCTGAAACAAGGACAATCGTACCCTCACACAAATGGTGGGGAGTGCGGAAGCTATTGCGACGCATGCATCGTTTATACAAAATCATAAACCTGGGAGGGGAAAAATATTCTCACTTACAGTTCACGCCACTGATTTTGGCCGGTTAGCCGCCATTGCGCAGTCGTACAGAGGACAGTTGGTGAATCTCAGGCATGTGCAATTGACCTACGTGAGTTGCTTTCCGTGCAACTGAAAACTCGCGTATCAATTGCACATGCGTGGGGCTCGCAGACTGTCCTTTGTACGACTGCGCAACCGGGACTGACCGGCCAAAAACCGAAACGTGAGCTGTAATCTCACAGTATTTGTGCACCGGACGGAAGGTTAAATAAGTTACTAGGGATGAGTCTCCATCGCTACAAACACAGGGATTTACAGAGGTGTGCAAATTACTAGAATCAAATAAAAGAATTTTAATCAGTCACAATTGTTTATTCAACAACAAACAACAACAAAAACAACCCCTGGCACTATACAGCCCATGACGGGCTAAGGCCGATCAAGCGACCGCTGCCCAGCCATTCGGCCTGCAGATATTGGGGTGACGCGTGATCAGCGCGTCGGGTCCCCTCGGCCGTTAATCTTGGTTTTCGTGATCGGGGCGCTGTCTCTCTGTCAGACAGCTACTCAATTGTCCTCACGAGGCTGAGTGCACCCCGTTCCAACCCTCACGTCAGTTTTTTTTAATCTCTGACGGAGCCGGGGATCGAACCCGGGGCCTCCGGGTGAGAGGCAGGCGCGCTACCCCAACACCACGGGGCCGGCATTGTTTATTCAAAATCATTTTATTGACCAACTTTTGACATCTTGACATCTTTTGTTTCCCTACTTAGTAACGTTTCCTCCCTGGTGGACTTAACCTTTTCCCATAAGAAATTGCATCTGGAAACTTTCAGAATTGGGGATTCGGAGGAATACCTGATCTGGGTCCGTTTTCAATTTTTTCATTGACTTTGAATGCACACTATAAGTCAGGTGATTTCAATCCATGGTTCATGAATCTTTGAATAGTTTAAAAGCAGATCATCAGTAAAGAGACTCCAAGAGCCTCAGCTCTAAATTCACACAAAAAGTAGAGTGAAGTAATCAAAACAAAACGTGTGACATTTTGCAGTAGCAAAGCTCCTCTGTTAGTAGAAATTCTAAAAAAAAAAAAAAAAAAAAAATAATAATAATACTTTGAGTTTCTTAAATGAAAATATAATTAAAACTCTTGGTTAAACAATGGAAGTAATTTCAGTGCCCTGTAAACATATTTAGTGCATTAAGTCATGAAAAGAGAAAATGCAGTTTTAGAAACCTGATGTCGCGTCTAATATTTTCCACACCTCTGTACATCAATTTTCTTGCTGATTTGCTGAACCATTCACTGTCGCCACCGATGATTCAAAGTCACTACTTGTATACATGGAAACTGGCACTTATAATGTAACCTGAAGCTTGGCAGCAATTGGTGTTTCGAGTGACGACATTAAGGATCTCAGATTAGCCAAATAACAACGCATAACATAATCTATGAAAAAATCCACAGCTTGCTTTCAGTCGACCGACCGGGTCAGGGATGGAATGAATGAAGCCCCCATCTAGCGGCGAGGATATGAATGTGCCGGCTGCCGAAGCCTGTCGCACTCCTCTGAGGCAATGATTAAATGAATGACAGAGGAAATGAAATGATAGTGGAGAGTGTTGCTGGAATGAATTTTTTGACAGGGAAAACCGGAGTACCCGGAGAAAAACCTGTCTGCCTCCGTTTTGTCCAGCACAGATCTCACATGGAGTGACCGGGGTTTGAACCACGGACCCAGCGGTGGGAGGCCGGCGTGCTGCCGCCTAAGCCACGGAGGCTTATAGGGAGGGTTCTTACTGTACAACAAAAAAATCTATTCGTTCTTTGAATTCTAAATTTGTCTCGAAGACAATCTTCTGTAAATTAATAGGTGTTGCATTACATTGCAACATTCCTTATGTGAAGTTTTCTGTTCTCACGCTTATGAGTTAGTCGCAAGATACACACAAACCTTTTGAATTATCTGCACTCCCACATGTGAGGAGGCACGGTATTAGATGAGGCTGACCTATGATAAGTGGGTGAGGGCTCCATGTTTTTAGATAGCGAGTGTAGCACACGGAAGAGAATGAGGTCGAGAAGAGGAATGCAAGTCAGAGAAAGAGTTTCACTTTCGGTGAAGTGACAAACCACGTGGAACAACACCTAAGCAGGCCAAGTCCATCGCTTGGTCGCCAAGATCGCAGCAATGGACAAGATATCTGCACCTCCGCTCGATTAGCTGATTACAACAGTGGGCCAGTTATTGTTGTGATTAGGACGTGATGGCCCAGCGCCCAGTGGGTCAAAATCGAAATCTAGGAGGACAAAATTATTTATTTTCATAATTAAACAAGACGTTCCGTGACGAACTAAAGAGCCTACTTTTCTTAAAATTTAAGAATTGATCTAAAATATTATGCTCTATTATTGTGCCAATTTTGGATGAAATCCATTTGTTAGTATAGAAGTTACATGTGTTTAAAAATTGGACTTAACAGGACTTACCATGTTGGCAGCACTGACGTATATTAGTTGCTCCAAATTATTTTAGAATGTTAGGTACTATACGTATCCAAAGTTTAGAGCTGTTGGCTTGCAATTTTCTGATTTATGGATATCAGGGTAAAAATAGAGGGATCATTTATTTACAGTTGGCAGCCCTGTTCGCTCTTAAAAATACGCATATTCATATTAATTATGGTACACAAATCACATATGAAATTTGGTTGATAAACAATTCTTAGTATAGAAGTTACATGCATTTAAAATTTGGACTTATCAACAAGCTTAGAATCATGTTGGCAGCGCTGACATATACTAGGTACTCCAAATTAATGTAAAACGTCATGTACTATACGTGTGCTAAGTTTTGAGCTCTTGGTTTTTCATATTTTCTGATATATTGGTATTAGGATAAAAAATAGAGATACCATTTATGAACAGTTGGCAGCCCTGGCGGATCTTAAGATTATGCAAAGTCATATCTGTTATTGTACACATAGTACATACGAAATTTGGTTGAAATACAATGGATAGTGTAGAAGTTACATGCATTAAAAAATTGGACCTATCAGCAGGCTTATAATCATGTTGGTAACACCGCCATGTATGGACCCCTGGAAACTAAACTGAAATATTATTTTCTATATGTGTGCCAATTTTGGAATAGCCCCCATGCATACCTTCAAAGATATACAACATGGAGCTGAAATTTCAATTGCGATTTTTCAGCGGTTGCTAGCACTGACATAATTTTCAAATACGGCATTGAGACATCCAGGTATAGATATTTAATCCTACCAAATTATGTTTCGATTGCTGCAGCCATTTAGGAGTTGATAGGGGGGGGGGGGGGGGGGGGGGACACACCCGCAGCTAGCCAGACAGACAGAAGGACAGACAGACAGACAGACACACATTTGCCCAGATCGACCTAATAAGTCTACTTTTTCCTCATTTTTAGCCTACTTTTCACATTTTGCAAAAATGAGGAAAAAGTAGACTTATGGGATCGATCCGGGAAAATGTGCGTCTGTCTGTCTGTCTGTCTGTCTGTCTGGCTGTGTGTGTGCCCCCCCCCCCCCTATCAACTCCTAAACGGCTGCAGCAATCAAAACCAAATTTAGTATGAGTAAAGATGTGCACCGGAATAGCTCACGTCCATATTTGAAAATGATGTCAGTGCTACCAACTGCTGAAAAAACGCACTAGAAATTTGAGCTCCAAGTTGGATATCTTGCAAGGTATGCATGGGAGCTATTCCAAAATTGGCACACATGTAGATAAGACTATTTCAGTTTAATTTCCAGGAGGCCAACCATGACAGTGTTGCCAAAATAATTTTAAGCCTTCTGATAGGTCCAATGTTTAAATGCATATAACTTCTACACTATCAATCGGATTTCAACCAAATTTTGTATGTAATATCTGTACATAAACAGATATGACTGAGCGTATTCTTAAGAGCCACCAGGGCTGCCAACTGTTAATAATTGCTCTCTCTATTTTTTTATCCAAATACCAATATATCAGAAAGTATGCAAGCCATCAGCTTTAAACTATGCCTACGTATATTCTGACATTTTAGATTAATTTGGAGTAACTTATATACGTCAGGTCTACGAACATGATTATAAGCCTGCTGATAGTACCAATTTTTAAATACATGTAACTTCTATACTATCAGTTGGATTTCAACCAAATTTCGTATGTGCTATGTGTACCGTAACAGATATGACTATAAGTATTGTTAAGAGCAATCAGGGCTGCCAACTGTTAATAAATGCTGTCTATATTATTTTTACCCTAATATCAATATATCATGCCCCAGAGGAGTGCGTCAGGCCTCGACAGCCGGCACCGTTCATATCCTCGCCGCTAGATGGGGGCTTCATTCATTCCATTCCTGACCCGGTCGGAGACTGGAAGCAGGCTGTGGATTTTTTTATCAATATATCAGAAAGTATGCAAGCCAACAGCTCTATAATTTGCACACGTATAGCCCCTGACATTCTAGATTAATTTGGAGTAATTAATACAAGGCAGTGCTGCCAACATGATTCTATGCCTGCTGATATGTAAAATTTTAAAATACATGTAACTTCTATACTAACAAATGGATTTCATCCAAAATTGGCACAACAAGATATCATAATAATTCAGATTATTTCTGACCAGCACACGCATGGTATTGTTGGCAACATGCTTTTACGCGTGCTGATAGATTCAGTGTCCAACTGTATGTAACGTCCATTGGACTTCAACCATATTTTGTATTCTGTACCTTAAGAGGTGGAACTAAGAATATATTCAGTCACCAGGGCTGCCAACTGTAGTGCTCTGTTAGGCTACATTATACCAGGAATATTTCGAACTAATTAGATATTTCGATATTACCAACTTAATTTCGTCATTATTCTAGATAGGTTCATATACTGTAGAATAATCATTGGCATGAAAAGTAGGCTGTATAGTTCTTCACGAAACTTCTTGTTGCAAAATGTGAAAAGTTGGCTAAAAATCAAAATGTATTACTTCTACAGCATTCTCGTATAATTGCCACTCACTATTCTGGGATATAAACGCATCTTAGTGTAAATCTGTCACCACTGTTCGAGCAGTCTGAATTGGAGGGTGAATGTAAGTGGCTGTGGTTTGGTTGTCTTTGTGGGGTTAGTGTGATGCTTTAAGATGGAACATGCAGCTGAAGGTATGATCTTTGTAACGTGTTTCAGTTATTAACGGGCGTAATTGTTACGTAATTGTAGCTATATTTGCATTATATAATATTTAACTATTATTTTTAGCCTACTTTTCACATTTTGCAAAAATGAGGAAAAAGTAGACTTATGAGATCGGGCAAATGTGTGTCTGTCTGTCTATCCGTCTGTCTGTCTGGCTGTGTGTGTGTGTCCCCCCCCCCCCCCCCTATCAACTCCGAAACGGCTGCAGCAATCGAAACAAAATTTGCTGGGAGTAAAGATCTATACCTGAATATCTCACGGCCATATTTGAAAATGATGTCAGTGCTACCAACTGCTGAAAAATCTCAATTGAAATTTGAGCTCCATGTTCGATATTTTGGAAGGTAAAAATGGGAGCTATTTCAAAATTGGTACACGTATAGATAATAATATTGCAGTTTAATTTCCAGGAGGCCATACATGGCAGTGTAGCCAAAATGATTATAAGCCTGCTGATAGGTCCAAATTTTTAATGCATATAACTTCTACACTATCATTTGGATTTCAACCAAATTTCGTATGTGCTATGTGTCCATAAACAGATATGACTGAGCTTACTCTTAAGAGCCACCAAGGCTGCCAACTGTTAAAAAATGCTCTCAATTTTTTAAATCCTAATACCCATATATCAGAAAGTATGCAAGCCGACAGCTTTAAACTTTGTACACTTATAGTACCTGACATTCTATATTAATTTGGAGTAACTTATATACGTCAGTGCTACCAACATGATTCTAAGCCTGCTGAGAGGTCAAACTTTAAATACACGTAACTTCTATACTATCATTTGGATTTCAACCAAATTTCGTGTGTGCTATGTGTACCATAACAGATATGACTATGCCGATTCTTAATAGTAACCAGGGCTGCTAACTGTTAATAAATACTGTCTCTATTTTTGTTACCCTAATATCAATATATCGGAAAGTATACAAGCCAATAGCTCTAAACATTGCACGCGTATAGTACCTGGCATTCTAGATTAATTTGGAGTAACTAATATACGTCAGTGCTACCAACATGATACTAAGCCTGCTGATAGGTCCAATTTTAAAATGCATGTAACTTCTATACTAACTAATGGATTTCATTCAAAATTGACACAACAATAGATCATATTATTTCAGATTATTTCTGACCAATACATTTATGCCACTGTTGCAACATGATTTTACGCGCGCTGTTAGATCCAATGTTTAACTGCATGTAACGTCCATGCTATCCATTGGACTTCAACCAAATTTTGTATTCTGTACCTTAAGAGATGGAACTAAGAATATATTCAGTCACTAGACTGCCAACAGTAGTTCTCTATTAGGCTACATTATGCCACGCATACAGTATTTCGAACTAATTAGAAATTTCGATATTACCAACTTAATTTCGTCATTATTCTAAATAGATCCACATAGATTAATTATTGGCATGAATCTTAATTAGGTAGATTTCATTAGAAAGCTAACTATTGCAATGGGTCCCATGTTTCGACTTCCGGAAAATTTCGACATATCTTCGCGTTTCACATCCCCCAGACCCCAAAACCACCGTCAGTTCAAAAGTTTATATATAATTTATATATATATATATATATATCAGTTTCTTGTGGACACGATAACTGCCGTAATTTTGTACCAATCACTTTGAATTTTTACATAATATGTATCCCTATAAAATCTCGGTCGAGTTCGTTAATGAGCAAAATCGGTCGAAGGGGGTGAAAATGGGGGTCTTTTTTCGAAAAAGAGAAATTTCGCTATAACTCTCTTAATACGTGAAATATCGAATCCATTCAAAGTTCATAATATGTGTCGGATAAGTGCCAAAAATGTATGTCAAATAAATTTTTTGATAGCACCAACCATTGACCAAAGGGGTGGAAAAAAGTGGGTTTTTCGGGAAACATTAATCATATCTCTCTTAATAGGCACAATATCAAAACCGTACAAAATGGACAATATTCCTCCAATAATTACCTAAAACTTTTGTCTGAAAGAATTTTTGATATGACCCATCATTACGCCACGGGGTGAGCAAATTGATTTAAATGATAAGAAAATGCCAAGTGCCAAGAGAGGTTGCCATGACAACTTTACTTTTAATTGATATGGGATGAGCCATCAGCAGTTGCTATGACAACGCCACTGCACGAGATAACATTCAGTTTTCCATCTGTCTGTGGGAAGCGACTTCGGTATCCGAACTGGTAGCATGCTGAACTTCTATGCCCAAGGTCGCGGGTTCAAACCCGGCTGAAGTCGTCGGATTTACTAAGAGCGCTAAAAAACCCTGAGTTTGCTTTCCTTCGGAGGGGAAGTTCCAACGTTCATTGCGAGTTGATGGTTCCGGTGGCATCTAGTAGCCATGTTCACAGCTAGGTGTCGTTGATGGTATTATTTTAGGTAGATTTCATTAGAAAGCTAACTATTGCAATGGGTACCATGTTTCGACTTCCGGAAAATTTCGACATATCATCGCGTTTCACAATCCCCAGACACCAAAACCACCGTCAGTTCAAAAGTTTATATATAATTTATGCATGTATATATTATTTCCGATTATTCCCCTTCAGGAGAGCGTGAGAACTTGAGCCAATCACAGCTTCACTTCCTTTTCCTCTCTTCTTTTCTTCCCAAAACCTCTTCATTAGTTCACTGTGCTTTTTCTTCCTTTCCTCTGTCCATTTTTTCCCTGATGTATCTTTCCTTGAAACTTGTACAATTTTCGTGTTTCTGATTTTATTTCTAAATTGTTCTCTGTCCTTAATGTCGTCTTCAGAGATTTTAAGTAATTCCATGTCTTCATGTACTTCTTTAATCCAACTGGTCTTTAATTTACTTGCATTCACGATATTGAAAATCTTCTTAGTGAGTCTGTTCTCATCCATCCTATATATGTGTCCATAGAACTGCAGACGTCTCTTCCTAAATTTATCTACAATGGTCTCTGTATTTTCATAAAGTTCCTTTGTTGGTCTCCTGACCCAAATTCCATTACGGAAAACAGCGCCATGGATTTTCCTAAGAATTTTTCGTTCCTGTTTCTCAATATCATGAATTCTTGTCATTCCTCTAATGACGGTTGTTTCTGCCGCGTACAAGGCTTCAGGCAAGACAACTGTGTTATAATGGCGCAATTTTGCATTGCGAGATACTGCTCTTTTGTTATAATGATTCCATGTCAGCTTGTACGCCTTCTGCAATTTTACTATTCTATCTGCATTAGAAATTGTGTTCAATCCTGTGGGTTGGATGGCTTCTCCTAAATATTTGAAGTGAGTGACCTGCGAGATTTTTCCATATTGCGTTCGCAAGGCGATGTTTCCTGTTGATTTGGTATCCATATACTGTGTTTTTTCATAGGAAATATCAAGTCCCGATTTACTGGAGATTTCATGTAGTTTCTCTAGCGCTAATATGGCTTCATCCTTGTTGTTTGTTAAGATGGCCAGATCATCTGCAAAGGCCAAGCATTTCACAGTGACTCTTTTCCCTTTCTCCTTTCCAATTTGGATACCTTTCACATGCTTTTCCCATTCTGCGATGATTTTGTCCCGTACGATGTTGAACAAGAGTGGTGATAAACCATCCCCTTGTCGAACTCCAGTATGTATTGCAAAAGAGTTAGAGATTTCTCCCATGAATTTCACCTTTGAGGTAGTTCCCAATAATGTTTCCTGGATGATGGCCCTCGTCTTCCTGTCAACTCCTAATTCTTCTAGTCTGTTAAACAAGGTTTGTCTGTCAACCGAATCGTAAGCCTTTTTGAAATCCACAAATGTGACTGTAGTGTTCCTGCATCGTCGGATGTGCAGTATGGTCTTGAGGTTCCAGATCTGCTCAATACAGGACCTTCCCTTCCTGAAACCTGCCTGATATTCTCCAATATGGTGGTCCACCTGTGGCTCGAGTCGATTCAGCAAAGCTTTAGAGAGAATTTTATAAGCGACTGGAAGAAGCGAAATTCCTCTATAATTATTCGGATCAGTTTTGCTTCCCTTCTTATGGAGTGGGTGTATCAAAGCACTCTTCCATTCTTTTGGGATTTTCTCTGTTTTCCAGACATCTGATATTATTCTGTGAATTTTTGGTGTTATGTGTTTATGATCCAATTTCCAAACTTCTGCAATAAGTCCATCTTCACCAGGGGCTCTATTGTTTTTTAATGACTTGATTATGTCCACTATTTCTTCATGTGATGGTGGAAGTGAATCAAGGTTGGGCACTGGTTTTGCAAATTGAAGTTGTTCAGAAGGTGCTTCGCAATTAAGGAGTGTACTGAAATATTTAGCTAGAATTTCACAATTATTGCTCGTATTTGTTTCCAGAGATCCATCAGGTCGTTGGAAGCATAAACTAGGGGGTTGAAAGCCTGCTATATTTTCTCTAAAGGTCTTGTAAAAATTTCTGGTGTTGTTCTTAGTGAAGTCCTGTTCTATTTCATTTAGCCTATTGTTATCATAATTGCGCTTTTCTCGGCGAATAATTTTAGAAGTGTTTTTCCGAACCTGCACAAATTCTTGCCATTTTTCTGTTGTTTTATGGCTATTGAAATTATTCCATGCTTTAAACCTATATTCAATAGCATGATCGCATGTGATGTTCCACCACCTATGTTTTCTCTTTCTCGGAGGTTGACCGAATATTATTGCTTGTTTCATTTTCTCTGCAAGTTCAGACCAGCTCGTGGTATCCATTTGACGGATTTCTTCAATGATGTTCATCTTGTTGAATTCAAGGTATTCTGGATCAGTTCGGAAAAGCTGGGTTCCCCTTATCCTTTGTCTGTTGGGTTGAAATTTTACCTTGATTTGTAGTAAATGATGATCTGAGTCAAAGAATCCTCTCCTGGTTTTCACATTAAGGACTTCTTTAGCGTTCCTTCTAGAGATAGCAACGTGGTCAATCTGGAATTCTCCAAGTGTTTCATTGGGGGATATCCATGTTGTTAATTTACGCGTAGGCTTCTGGAATTGTGTTGACATAATTTGGAGATTGAAATTTTGACAGAAGCTTATAAGGTGTTCACCATTTTTATTGGTTCTGCTATGAGCAGTGTATGGTCCTGTAATTCTCCTATATTTCTTTTCTTTTCCTAACTGACCATTAAAATCCCCCAGTAGAATCTTGACATGATGTTTGGGAATTTTGTTCGTGATTTCCTCCAGAAGTTCCCAGAAGTCTTCTATTACCTGAGGGTCTTTCCTGTTGTAGTCATTCGTTGGTGCATGCACGTTAATCAGTGTGTATACCTTGTTTCCCGATTTTATTGAGAGTGTTGAGAGTCTTTCTGATGGTGAAGTAAAATCAATTACTGAATCTGTGACGGACTTGCTAACCGCAAAACCTGTGCCAAATTGTCTTGGTCCTGTGTTGATCTGCACTGCAGGTTTTCCTTTATAGAGCCTGTAATTCTCAGAATCAAAGTGATTTTCATCTGTAAATCGTGTTTCCTGCAATGCCAAAATTTTGATGCTGAATTTATCAAGCGTGTTCGTTAGATGTTTGAGTTTCCCAGGCTTAAGCAAAGTGTTCACATTAAGTGTACCTATGAAACACTTTCGTTTAGGTCGAAGAGGTTTTGAGAAGCTCCGATCCTTCTCTACATGACATGTCTGGTCCCCCAGAATCCTATGACCAGAACAGGGATCCAATCTATTGACTGGGGCCTGGGGTAGTGGAATCTTTTCCTGTCGTTCTGCCATGGTTGCTTCAAGTTGAAGATTGTTTGTGGTGATCTCCGATGGAGATCACAAGATTTTAAGACTTAATTGTTGAGATTAAGCCGTACTTCGAACAGCCGCACCAACTAGGTGAACAGACGCTGCTCACTAGCCGCTGGATGCCAGAACAGACACTAGTGAGTTGGATATATGGATATCCATATACCTTTTACTCTTATCAACCCCGAGCACTGGGGTGCCTCCTCTGCCTCATACGCTGTACTGAAGTCCATCTTCTCCACCGTATTCGCCGCTGAGGTCTTCACTACTAACCCTGAGCTTGGGCCCTCCATATTTGTAACCCCTGGAGAGAGGGTGTCCCAGCATTATAAAGCCCCCAGGAGTTGGGCTACCTGTTGGTCCGCGGGTTCTATTGGGGGGTATTTGAACCAACCCTACAAACTGTAGGGGCCCCCTATCCGCCACCTGGGGACGCGCTCTCTAGAGGTTACAGGTTCCCCCGAGAGGCATGTATATATGTATATATGGGTATACATGTTCGGTAAAAAATTCAAAGTGATTGGTGCACACTTACGGCAGTTATCGTGTCCACAAGAAACTGATATACATATATATATATATATATATATATATATATATACATATATATGCATGTATATATGTATATACACACATCAAAAAAAGTTTTGCATCACCTCGGTTCCCAGATCTCCGGCATATAGACGTTGACTGTGTATATTGTATCAAAGATACAGTCCCTTTGACTGTTCATAGATGTCACTAAAACTGCTCAAAGATGTAAACAACCATGCATGAGCAGGGCCTATTAGACGGAGGGGGTACGACAGCCGATCAGTTCCAGTCATTCCACCAGGACAAAGGTACGCTGCTCATGTTGTCTGTAGTTCTACCATGCCTAGAAGGTCAATACCGCAGTTCGATCGCGTCCGCATTGTTACTTTGTGTCAAGAAGGGCTCTCAACAAGGGAAGTTTCCAGGCGTCTCAGAGTGAACCAAAGCGATGTTGTTCGGACATGGAGGAGGTACAGAGATACACGAACTGTCGATGACAGGCCTCGCTCAGGCCGCCCAAGGGCTACTACTGTAGTGGATGACCGCTACTTACGGATTGCCGCTCGGAGGAACCCTGACAGCAATGCCACCATGTTGAATAATGCGTTTCGTTCAGCCACAGGACGTCGTGTTTCAACTCAAACTGTGCGCAATAGGCTGCATGATGCGCAAATTCACTCCCGACGTCCATGGCGAGGTCCAGCTTTGCAACCCCGACACCATGCAGCGCGGTACAGATGGGCCCAACAACATGCTGAATGGACCCCACAGAATTGGCATCACGTTCTCTTCACCGATGAGTGTCGCATATGCCTTCAACCAGACAATCGTCGGAGACGTGTTTGGAGGCACCCTGGTCAGGCTGAACGTCTTAGACACACTGTCCAGCGAGTGCAGCAAGGTGGTGGTTCCCTGATGTTTTGGGGTGGCATTATGTGGGGCCGACGTACGCCACTGGTGGTCATGGAAGGCTCCGAAACGGCTTTACGATACCTGAATGACATCCTCCGACCCATAGTGCACCCATATCGGCAGAATATTGGAGAGGCATTTGTCTTCATGGACGACAATTCTCGACCTCATCGTGCACATCTTGTGAATGCGTTCCTTCAAGATAACGACATCGCTCGACTACAGTGGCCAGCATGTTCGCCAGATATGAACCCTATCGAACATGCCTGGGATATGTTGAAAAGGGCTGTTTATGGACGTCTTGACCCACCAACCACTCTGAGAGATTTACGCCGAATTGTCGTTGAGGAGTGGGACAATTTGGACCAACAGTGTCTTGATGAACTTGTGGATAGTATGCCACGACGAATACAGGCATGCATCAATGCAAGAGGACGTGCTACTGGGTATTAGAGGTAGTGGTGTGTACTGCAATCTGGACCACAAATGCTGAAAGTCTAGCTGTATGATGGTACAACATGCAATGTGTGGGTCTCATGAGCAATAAAACGAGCTGAAATGTTGTTTGTGTTGATCTCTATTCCCTTTGTATTTAAAGGTTCCGGAACTCTTGGAACCGAGGTGATGCAAAACTTTTTTTGATGTGTGTATATATCAGTTTCTTGTGGACACGATAACTGCCGTAAGTGTGCACCAATCACTTTGAATTTTTTACCGAACATGTATACCCATAAAATCTCGGTCGAGTTCGTTACTGGGCTAAATCGGTCGAAGGGGATGAAAATGGGGGATTTTTTTCGAAAAAAAGAAATATTGCTATAACTCTCTTAATATGTGAAATATCGAATCCGTTCAAAGTTCATACTATGTGTCGGATAAAGCCCAAAAATTTATGTTTGAAGAGTTTTTTATAGCACCAACCATTGACCAAAGGGGTGGGAAAAAGTGGGTTTTTCGGGAAACATTAATCATATCTCTCTTAATAGGCACAATATCAAAACCGTACAAAATAGACAATATTCCCCTAATAATTACCTAAAACTTTTGTCTGAAAGATGTTTTGATATCACCCACCATTACGCCAAGGGATGAGAAAAATGATTTCGGAATTATAACAAGTAGTTCCGTGAAGAACTATACAGCCTATTTTCATATATCCTACTTATGTTAATTGCCGCTATCAACATACACAATTTCAGTTTGATTGCTGTAATAGATTCGTAGATATTGAGAACCGACTAAATATTTCGGATGGTCGCCATGTTGGATTTTATATATGTAGGTCCTAGAGTTATGCACTGTTACATGCAGATTGTTGTGAACGTGTAGCATTCAAACTTCAATCGCATATTTAGGACACAAGAAAAAACAAGGAGATTTTTAAAAAAATCACAGCTGCCATCTTGAGGTTATGGAAACAATTGAAATAAATTAGATGCCAGTGGATTAACATTCGGATAAAGATTTACTGTACCAAGTTTCACTGCACGCGGATGGTTAAATTGCGAGAAACGTCCATGTGAATATTTATAATTCGCGTCACCGCCATGTTGGATTTGTGATCACAAGGTTATTTAAAGTCCTATAGGTGAACTTAAGTTCATAGCCCCTATGAACATTAAAAAATTTAGTTTGATTGCTAAAATAGATTCGTAGATATTCAGTATCGTCTAAATATTTCGGATGGTCGCCATATTGGATTGTTAAATGTATAGGCCATAGAGTCATGTACCATTAAAGGAAAATTATTGCGTAGGTTCATTATTCAAACTTTCACTTCGATCGCATGACTACATCACAAGAAATAAAAACTTAATTTTAAAATTCGCACTGCCGCCATCTTGAGGTTCTGTATACAATTGAACTAAATTAGATACCAGTGGATTACAATGTGTATAAATATTTCCTGTACCGGGTTTCAGTGCGCTTGGAACATTAAATCGCGAGAAAGGTCTATTTAAAATGTTCAAATTCGCTTGGCCGCCATGTTCGTTTTGTAGTTAACCGGTTTTTGAAAATCTTATAGATGGACTTCCAGTAGTGCCCTTTATCTCCGTACAAAATTTTAGGGAGATACCGCTAATAGTTTCAGAGATATAGAATGCCGGTGAAATATTTCGCACATCCGCCATCTTGTGATTATGTAAACAATTGAACGAAGTTAGATGTCGGTGCTTTACAATGTTTATAAACATATACTGTACCAAGTTTCATTGCGTTTGGTTGGTCAAATCGCGAGAAACGTCTATTTAAAAATCGCAAATTCGCTTGGCCGCCATGTTGGTTTTGTAGTTACCAGGTTTTCAAAGGTCACATAAATGAACTTATAGTAGTTCCCTCTATCACCATTGAAAATGTCAGGGTAATATCGGTAATAGTTTCGGAGATATTGAATGCTGGTGAAATATTTCGCACAGCCGCCATGTTGGATTGGTGAGTCGTAACAAAATTTGAAGGGCACGGTCGAGGTCGCCGGGAATAGTACTATGAACTTTCCGAGTTTCATTGAAATCGCTCCTGCCGTTTAGATTTTATTAGGGGGACACACACACACGAATCACACACACACACACACACACACACACACGCACACACACACACGGACAAAAGGTGATCTCATAAGCCTATTTTTTCAAAATTGAAAATAGGCTAAAAAATGCCAAGAGCTATCAGTGGTTGCCATGGCAACACTACTAAATTGATGAGGGATGAGCCATCGGACGTTGCCATGACAACGCACTTGCGCGAGATCAGATTCAGATTTCCATCTGACTAACTGTGAAGCGGCTTCGGTGACGTAACTGGTAGCATACTGAACTTCTATGCCCAAGGTCGCGGGTTCAAAGCCGGCCGAAGTCGTCGGATTTTCTAAGAGCGCTAAAAATCCCTCAGTATGCTTTCCTTAGGAGGGGAGGTTCCAACGTTCGTTGCGAGTAACTGATTGCGGTGGCATCTAGTAGCTAAGTTCACAGCTAGGTGTCGTTGACGGTAGTATCTGGTAGCAACATTAGGAACTACTGTTTGAAATTGACCGTCTGCATTCCTTACCTGAATTACAGACTAATACAGCCATCACAATTCACACCGTTTATCAGACAGTTTCTACACTCACCCAAAGTACACGGGGTTACTTGACCGCGTTGTCGCAGCCCCTAAACTGAGGAACCAACCAACATCTCTGCGGGAGATATAATTTTGCGTGAAGAAGTAACAGACCGTTACATAGTTACACATCAGTGTCGAAACCTTGTATAAGGACAGTGTGACCACAAGTATAAAAATGGACTCCAAATGACAAGAAGGTTACCGTCATCATAAGACAATAACATGTTTAAAATATGCATAAAATGACGAAAAACAAAGTTAATTAATCTCCAATTATAAAATACTTTCACGCAGCAAATGAGGTCTGATCCTTCTACGAAAACCTGCATATTCTGCCTATTTTCGCCTATCCCCAAGTTTGTCCGGTGAAATCTACCTCCGCCTTCCGGCGTGCCGAGAGGACTTTTTTTTTAAAGAAAAGTAGGCTCTTTATTTCATCACCGAACTTCTTGTTAAAATTATATTTTCACTTAGATTTTTAGCCTACTTTTCACATTTTGCAAAAATGAGGAAAAAGTAGACATGAGATCGGGCAAATGTGTGTCTCTCTGTCCTTCTGTCTGTCTGTCCTTCTGTCTGTCTGTCTGTCTGTCTGTGTGTGCCCCCCTCCCCTATCAACTCCTAAACGGCTGCATCAATCGAAACAAAATTTGGTAGGAGTAAAGCTCTATACCTGAATATCTCACGGCCATATTTGAAAATTATGTCAGTGCTACCAACTGCTGAAAAATCGCAATTGAAATTTGAGGTCCATGCTGTATATCATGGAAGGTATGAATGGGAGCTATTTCAAAATTGGCACACGTATAGATAATAATATTTCGGCTTACTTTCCAGGAGGCCATACATGGCAGTGTTGCCAAAAAGATTAAACGCTTGCTGATAGGTCCAAATTTTAAATGCATATAACTTCTACACTATCAATTGGATTTCAACCGAATTTCGTATGTGCTATGTGTACATAAACAGATATGACTGAGCGTATTCTTAAGAGCCACCAGGGTTGCCAACTGTTAATAAATGCTCTCAATGTTTTTATCCAAACATCCATATATCAGAAAGTATGCAAGCCGACAGCTTTATACTATGCACACGTATAGTACCTGACATTCTATATTAATTTGGAGTAACTTATATACGTCAGTGCTACCAACATGATTCTAAGCCTGGTGAGAGGTCCAACTTTAAATACATGTAACTTCTATACTATCATTTGGATTTCAACCAAATTTCGTGTGTGCTATGTGTACCATAACAGATATGACTATGCCGATTCTTAAGAGTAACCAGGGCTGCCAACTGTTAATAAATACTGTCTCTATTTTTGTTACCCTAATATCAATATATCAGAAAGGATGCAAGCTAATAGCTCTAAACTTGGCACACGTATAGTACCCGGCATTCTAGATTAATATACGTCAGTGTTGCCAAATTGATTCTAAGCCTGCTGATAGGTCCAATTTTAAAATGCATGTAACTTCTATACTAACTAATGGATTTAATTCAAAATTGTCACAACAATAGGTCATATTATTTCAGATTATTTCTGATCAATACATGTATGTCATTGTTGCCAACATGATTTTACGCGCGCTGTTAAATCCAATGTTTTAACTGCATGTAACGTCCATGCTATCCTTGGGACTTCGATCAAATTTTGTATTGTGTACCTTAAGAGATGGAACTATGAATATATTCAGTCTCCAGGGCTGCCAACTGTAGTTCTCTATTAGGCTACATTATGCCAGGTATACAGTATTTCAAACGAATTAAAAATTTCTATATTACCAACTTAATTTCGTCATTATTCTAGATAGATCCATATAGATTAATTACTGGCATGAATCTTAAATTTTAAGAGAAGTAGGCTCTTTCGTTCGTCACGGAACTTCTTGTTAGTATGTCGCGTCACTCTGCGTCACTTTCTACTTAATGTCAAAATGTAGATAACGTCTTGTAGTTTACGCCTGTTATAAGATTTTTTGCAACTTACTTAGTTATTTTACGTTTTGGAAGATGCCTCGCAACCAGTTCTCACACGTTTACAACTGTTTGAAGCACTGGGTTTGACGATTATGTCAAAAGTGGAACTTTGTGACTTTGTTAAAAGTAAATTAGGTGTAGAAAATTGTTCTGAAGAGATAACTGAATGCTCTATCCAACTCCTAGTCATAGACAATTTCTTGCATGTGTAGACGTAGCTTAAAAAAGGTCTTAACTGATGTTTATTATGAGGTAAACAAATTATATACGTTGCTTTCATTCTAAATTCATGGTTAAAACGTAAAAATAATTTTGTCCCCCTAGATTTCGATTTTGACCCACTGTGCAGAGGTTAAGGGACATTTAGGGGCTTCAGGTCATCGCGGTCATGTAACACCATGTACTTTGGCGTATGCAGAATTTGTTTGATAACCTCTATCACTGCGATGTCTCTACTAGTGTGTGAAGTAGGATTTGGGTAGGACGTGGCTGTGGCCTTAAGTAAGGCACCATCCTGGCATTAAGCTACGGTAAACCACTTCTATGATGGCTGAGGTAGGAATCGAACCCGCCTCTTTTCAGTTTTGCCTCACGAGGCTGAGTGTGGCCCGTCCAGCCTTCAGACCAGGATTATATTTCTCGGCAGAGCTTGGAATCGTATCCGGGCATCCGTGGTGACAGCCAAGAATGCTAGAGGCGGGTTCGATCCCAACTCAGCGATCCTGGAGGTGGTTTTCCGTCCTTCCTTCCTTCCTTCCTTCCGTCCTTCCTACCTTCCTTCTGTCCTTCCTTTCTTCCGTCCTTCCTTCCTTCCGTCCTAACTTCCTTCCTTCCTTCCTTCCTTCCTTCCTTCCTTCCGTCCTTCCTTTCTTCCTTCCTTCCGTCCTTCCTTCCTTCCATCCTTTCTTCCGTCCTTCCTTCCTTCCTTCATTCATTCCGTCCTTCCTTTCTTCCTTCCTTCCTTCCGTCCTTCCTTCCTTCCATCCTTACTTCCTCCCTTCCGTCCTTCCGTCCTTACTTCCTTTCTTCCGTCCTTCCTTCCTTCCTTCCTTCCGTCCTTCCTTCCTTCCTTCCTTCCGTCCTTCCTTTCTTCCGTCCTTCCTTTCTTCCGTCCTTACTTCCATCCTTTCTTCCGTTCTTCCTTCCTTCCTTCCGTCCTTCCTTACTTCCTTCCGTCCTTCCGTCCTTTCTTCCTTCCTTCCTTCCGTCCTTCCTTCCTTCCATCCTTCCTTCCTTCCTTCCGTCCTTACTTCCTTCCTTCCGTCCTTCCTTCCTTCCGTCCTTCCTTCCTTCCGTCCTTCCGTCCTTCCTTCCTTCCGTCCTTCCTTCCTTTCTTCCTTCTTTCCGTCTTTCCTTCCTTCCTTCCTTCCTTCCTTCCTTCCTTCCGTCTTTCCTTCCTTCCTTCCTTCCTTCCTTCCGTCCATCCTTTCTTCCTTCCTTTCTTCCGTCCTTCCTTCCTTCCGCCCTTCCTTCCGTCCTTCCTTCCTTTCTTCCTTCTTTCCGTCTTTCCTTCCTTCCTTCCGTCTTTCCTTCCTTCCTTCCGTCCTTCCTTTCTTCCTTCCTTCCGTCCTTCCTTCCTTCCATCCTTCCTTCCTTCCGTCCTTCCGCCCTTCCTTCCTTCCGTCCTTCCTTCCTTTCTTCCTTCTTTCCGTCTTTCCTTCCTTCCTTCCTTCCTTCCTTCCTTCCTTCCTTCCTTCCGTCTTTCCTTCCGTCCATCCTTTCTTCCTTCCTTTCTTCCGTCCTTCCGTCCTTCCTTCCTTCCGTCCTTCCTTCCTTTCTTCCTTCTTTCCGTCTTTCCTTCCTTCCTTCCGTCTTTCCTTCCTTCTGTCCTTCCTTCCTACCTTCCTTCTGTCCTTCCTTCCTTCCGTCCTTGCTTCCTTACGTCCTTACTTCCTTCCTTCCTTCCGTCCTTCCTTCCTTACGTCCTTACTTCCTTCCTTCCTTCCTTACGTCCTTACTTCCTTCCTTCCATCCTTCCTTCCGTCCTTCCTTTCTTCCTTCCTTCCTTCCTTCCTTCCGTCCTTCCTTCCTTCCTTCCTTCCGTCCTTCCTTCCTTCCGTCCTTCCTTTCTTCCTTCCTTCCGTCCTTCCTTCCTTCCATCCTTACTTCCTTCCTTCCTTCCGTCCTTCCTTACTTCCTTCCTACTTTCCCACTACTACTCCAGACAAATGGCGGGATGAATGAACGCCATGAACGCTTACTCAAATCCTACCTCAATTACAAATACACACTATAGTACAGACATCACAGTGACACAGGTTATCAGACAAATTCCATTCGCACCTAAGTATGCAGGGATACATGTCAACGATGTCGCAAACCCCTAAAGAATCAACAAAAAAATCTTGGCATAGCTGGGAATCGAACTCCGACCCTGTACTTTGGGTGTGTGTAGAATCTGCCTGATAACCGGTGTTAATTGTGATGGCTGTATTAGTGTGTGTTATCTGTTATCTGTAATTCAGGTAAGGACAGCACACGATCAATTTCAAGTAGTTGCTACTTCTGCTACCAATTTATACCGCCAACAACACCTATCCGTGAACTTGGCTTCAAGATGCCACCGCAACCAGCACCTGGTGGTGAACGTTGGAACTTAAGGAGCGTTAATCAAATCTAACCTACAAATTTAGCTTCACACAATTGTAGTTAGTGGAAGGTTCTTTTACATGCCATAAATCTATGACATGTTCTCGCCGGCTTTATTTCCCCTCCAAAGGAAGGCATACTGAGGGATTTTAACGCTCTTAAGAAATCCGACGACTTTGGCCAGGTTTGAACCCACGATCTTGGCCATAGAAGCTACCAACTACAGTACGCTACCGAAGAGCCACTAATGAGAGATTCTACTTATGCTGAGCTTCTATGCCCATGATCGTGGGTTCATACCCGGCCGAAGCCGTCGGCTTTTTTAAGAGCGTTAAAAATCCCTCAGTATGTCTTCCTTCGGAGGGGAAGTAAAACCGGCGGTCCCATGTCATAGATTTATGGCATGTTAAAGAACCTTCCACTAATTACACCTGTGTGAAGCTAAATTGTATAGGTTAAGAATGTAAACAACGCTCTTATGTCCCTACGTTCGTTGCCAAGAGCCGACTGCGATGGCGTCTAGTAGCTAAGTTCTGAACTAGGCCTAGTAGTCGTTGACGGTGGCGTTTGGTGGCAAAAGTAGGAACTATTTGAAAAATTCAAAGTTGCAGTCCTTACTTGAATTAAAAAACAGATACACACACTGATACAGCCATCACAATTAACACCGGTTATCAGACAGATTCTAAACACGCCCAAAGTACATGGGGCTACATGACTGCGTTGTCGCAGCCCCTAAACTGAGGAACCAACCAACCAGAGATTCTACTTGCAAAAACTATATATCATGCGAATGTATTACCCGTGTATGTCCATGTCATGGTAACCGAAGAAGTTATCTTCCTTCTAGGTTAATGTCCTTTATTTAATTTTACTCTTTATTGCATCAGCACACATTCACTACTCATTTAATCAGACCCGTGTTCAATATTTATGTGGCTATTATCGAGATTAGAACAGTATCGTAGCGTGGTGCCAAGAAGTTATTGAGCATGTACGGTGTAAGTCATAATATTGCGTCAGCTTCCCAACGTAACTATCATGTTATGAGTCTTTATTTTTCTTTCACACTTGTGATAAATGACTGTGTTCCGACTCGGCGAGAGCAGCTTGTAAGATTGCTTGTAAGATTAAGCGAATGTTCCCATGTTCAGGGGGACTGAGTGAACGGGGATAGAACCATAGACTCACGCGAGTTGTCAATGTCATGAGTACGGCAAGGATCTCACACAGCACAGCTGAGGCAATGAGAGCTGTCCCACACTAAATAGTCTCCCAGTCTCATAAGCGCACGCAGGGATTGTCTTTGGGAGGAGATACTACTGTCGAACTTCTATAAGTCGAGGTAAATTTAATTTCCCGGCGAAGTTCTACACAATTTATAATGTCATGTTCTTTCTACATGTAGCCTACAGTATAATTAGGGTGGCCATAAATGTTTTGGCCTAGACCACAAACATCGTAGTACCGAGGGGGGGTGCCCCCAATGGAGTCCGAAAACCTATAGCCCTACTCTATGGAAGTGGGTTTGTGAAATCAAAACAAAGATTATGTTTCTTCATATTTATTACTCACATGGTTAAACACTTGTAAATCATAATAACTTCGTGTTCTGACGCGCTGCGTCAGTAACAATGGGTTCAGTCAGCAAGAAAATCTCAACGTTCATCGCGAAGTACAGTCGATACAAGCAAACATGCATCAAGTAGCACAGAAACGATGAATTTTCGTGCACTTTTTAAAACTGTACTACAGTTTTTTCAAGCTTTAACGAAGTGCCATGAAATTATTGACAAAATATTGTCTTTGCTAGTAAATATATTTATTTTTTAACTTTTTATACGGAACAGGGACATTGTAGGGAATTTTCGGAAACCGACGGGATGCCCTCAAAACCGATCTATACCGGGACTGTCCCGGCTAAACCGGGACGTACGCGGCCACCCTAAATAATTCGAAGTTCTGTTATTCGAATATTCCGATATAACGAATGGTATTTTGTTCCCCAGACATAAAGCATGTGTCTTTATTCCGAAGTTGTTGTGGAAATGCAGTTAAATTAGGCTACGTTAACTTTCTGTCGGTCAACACAAAATAATTACAATTGCAATATGTTAAGAAATAACCAGAAAAGAATTGCAGGTAATTAAGATATATACAGTATATTGTTATAGACTATTGATGAATGAGGAAACTAAGGTATGACATGTTCGCTCGTCAAACAAGCATCATCAGATCCAAATCCATAAAATAAACAGTGAAACCCACAGACAGTCTCTGCCCTATAAAAACAAAAAAGACCGTCAGATAACTTAGCAAGTATGGTAATTATTACTGGTAAATATTAAAGCATTAAGCACCCGAAAAATGAACTATCTACCTTAATGTTGCAAAACTTAGAAATGATGATCCCATCAACAAAACAGCATTCCTCCCCCAACTAATCTATAAGGTGTAGCCACTATTGCTGTGATACACGCTCTAAACTACTGCAGAATTGTAAACTAATAGAACCTATAAGTAATCTGCTATGTTGATGGCTACAACATGCGAAATAGTGATTGTCTACTTAAAATGTGTGAAGAGATCTGATGTGGTTACTTATCTGAAACTGTAGAAAGTCAGCAGGTTGCTCAGACAACCACTTCTTGATTTTAAAATATGTACAAACTAATTCTGATTTCTTTGAATGTGAGTAGCTTCCATAAAAGCAGTAACCTCCTGACAAGGGAAGTATCAGTTGAGACAGGTCGAAACCTACCTTGAAACTTTGTGGACGCAATCGTTGTACTATAAGAGGACAACGTGCGGAAAATCAGCCTTCAGATTGAACTGCAAGACTCCGAAATCGTACCTGATATCCTGGCACGCAGGCATGACAGCTGGTGGAGCTGGACATCCCTGCGGCACTCGCAGTCGCGTGGTGGACCGTATATGATAACTGTTACGTGCAAAAGCCCGTCCCAACGTTTTTAAAATGCAGCCCCCCTATATATATGTATCCCGACCTTTAAAGCGCCCGCCTGATGGCTTGGTTGGGCTTATGAACTCGAGGTGGCAGCATCTATCGACTCCTCTTGCCGGAGTTGTAGCCTCTAGCCGAGTTGTATCTTCGACCGCTAGTGTGTGTTTGTGGTGTCTTCTGATCTCATCCTAATCGAGACATATTTGAAGGATATTGTGTTCTACGTCATTGAACAAAAGACTATATATACATCATGCCGCCAATATAATTATACAATATGCACATTGTTACTTGATGTGTCAATCTGTGATTGGACAATTACAATTAACATCAATGCAGTGCGGCTTTTGACTTTGGATTCTCCGCCATCTCGGCATCTTAATGGTCTGTCGTCAAGAAAACAACAAGCCGGCTGGTTGGTGAAAGAGTGTCTCTCCGTGTGCTGGGGGCTTTGGCCCCTAGCCTCTACGAAATATGGATATATGCTAAAAAGGAAATGTCTGTGCTCTTAAGGCTGTATTTTCGCCATTTCGCCGTGAAGAAGAAGTATGAAATAGTAATCGCAACTAGATGCAAACAGGAGTGCTTGTTACCAAAACAGCGCATGTGCGGGTTAGCCATTTTGAGGCAATCTAGTGCCTTACAATATTATTTAATTTGTGTGTTATTTTTTTATATTATTATTGTGTCCCCACAGAGACGTTTTTAAGGTACGTTATTATTTAATATATATATATATATATATATATATATATATATATATTGTTATGGGAGCTCCGATATTGGCCTTATATTAATGTTTTAATACTGTATTTTGTTTCGCCTGGTAGGCCTAATTTTTCTGTTTTGCTAATGTTACCAGATATGTAAATTTTGTTGTTTTCCTTCGTACCTTCTGGAGACACGTTTCTAGTTTATTTTACGTTGTAAATTTTTATTTATTTAGTTTTTGGTAGTCTTTGGGATTGCCCTATTATTAATTTGATTTACGATCCGTTGCAGCCTAAACCGCCTCGTGTCAATAGTGTTAAGGCGTAATTCTTTCCTCCCTTTCTGTTCTCTCTGGTGTCGTTTAAATTTAAAAAGGTAATTGTTTGCCGTATTTCGACTGAACATGCAAGCATCCTTTTGGTGGCCATGTTTGTTTTTGTTTTGCCCGAGTGCATTCTGGTCTTGAGAGTGCTTTCTCTAGGCGTCGAGCGGGAGACTCAAACGTGTTGTGGTGGTAGCTTAGTATGTTTTGTGTTAATCTTGATGGTTTAACTTTGTGTTTTTGTGAGTGTTCCTAAGTTTTTCTCCGTCATGAAAGCGGTGGAATTGTAAATTGGTACTATTTTTATTTTATTAATTTAATTTTTTTTTTCGTTTCATCGTGGCCTTGATGTCTGCATGTCGGGTCGGTAGTACGTACCTTAGTAAATTATCAAGCCCTTTCTCATTTGGTAATTCCTGTATTCTGTTTTTCTATCTTTTGGGCTGTATTATTTTAATTTTAAATTAAATCTTTTCATTTCGCTCAGCAAGCATGTTAAATCGTCTCTTGCCTACTTATGTAAATAAACTATGTTGGCCTTAAGCCATATGCATCACCAGAGAGAGGTTGTTGTGGCCATAGAGTTTCCTTTTTTATGATTTTGTAAAATTTTTATATTTCTTGGCCCCTTTTGGTAATTAAATTTTCTATTAAATTTTAAGCAACTGTTGTGGCATTATTTCGTCGGTGGCAGTTCTATTGGTAAGCGGGTCTGTCCGTAGACGAGCCTGTGCGTTTCCCCCTTCTCCACCTTCTTCCTCCCTTTAGGTGTTCTTCTGTTGGGGCATGTGATCTGGCGGTGATTTTGCAGCAAGCGCCGCGGACCTCTCAAACAAGGTAAGTTGGCAAACCCTCATTCCAGGCGTCACAATAAAGGTAGATTTATTAAACAAATAGTAATTCATGCAGCGCAAAAATATGCATTAAATGTAAGACACTATTGGTCGACACTCAACTGTGTAAGAGATAGTTGCCTCTGTTCACACCACATTGCGTGTTATCTATCACACTTCTATCCGCACCACGAGCATCACATTCTGGGGCTGGTTGGTGGTATTTCTTGTTGATGCATACTTTGTAGTGGATTCCGTGAGTCGAGTATCTGGTCGCGACGTGACGTAGTTCGCGTAGGCTTAGCTGATGATGATGATGATGATGATGATGATAATTGTTGTTTTAAAGGGCCTAACATCTAGGTTATCGGCCCCTAAGGGTTTGGGCACGGCGTTCTTAAGTTAACAGGCGGGAACACTGCCGGCGGGGCTGTGACGTCATGGGTCTTACTACAGACAGCAAAGAGATGCTCAGTCTTGTTGGAGCGCTGTGATGTGGTCATTGTTTCTATGTTTCGAGGGTGATATTTCACAATATATTGCTTTTCCTGTTGTCCAGTGACAAGTGTTAAATATACCCGTGCCCCACGTGGTATATTTTAATAGCAAATACAATGCCACGAAGGGGTTATGTACCAGGATGTAGTAGTAATTTTCTGGTTCGTGGAGTTGAAACCGCCTACGTGAAATGTTTCTCTTTTCCCAAGGAAGTAAACTTGAGAAATAGATGGCTGAGAAGCATCCCGAGGAAGGACTGGACACCTTCTGAGAACAGTGTTGTGTGTATTAAACATTTTCAACCGGACTGCATTATTTTACAGAATGAATACTGTGATTCTAATGGACAGAAACAAGTGTATAAATACGATCATCCTAAGCTAGTTAAAGGTTCTTGTCTTACTATTGTTGAAGGTTTGCCGAAATACTTGACAAAGGAAAGTGAAATTAAGCGGAAACAACCAGAAGAGAGGAGAAGAGAAATCGAAGTGAGGAAGGAACATGCTCAAGAAAGTGCTGTTGCTGCTGCAGAATGGGACGATGTTATAATCAGTTTCGAGAATTTATGCAATTCTCTTGAGAAACGATTAGCAGATAATAGCACTAAAGTGAAAGGGGACTCAGCTATTAATTTCAATATTTTTGACGATAGAGTGGTTATATATAGAATCAATTTTGAGTCTATGACTTTTGTTTCTTTATATTAATGTAGATAATCATTTACTTGTTTCGGCTTTCTATAACAATTTGCAATTGCCTTCTACAGAACTTTCTTCAGTGTTTGGGAATTGAAACAGCTGTGAAGAGTTGGAGAACACTGTTCAGTTTGTTACAGTATCTTACTGAGAAGAGATTCCAAACCAACTTGGAAAATTACGTGGCCAATGTCTTAAAATTGCTGGATGTCATTCAAGAAACTTTATTGGATAGTGGAGAAGAGGGAAATTCTCCGCAAGTTAATTTTTATCCGATCAATTCTCTCTTATATTTAAGAACAAAAAAAGGTCCCCCAACATGATACTTTACTCTTACATATTGTACATGCAATCCGCGAAGTGTTATGATACTATCAGGCAGAACAACGTTCATTTCATGAAAAAAGCCGCTGAAAAGTGTGATGATAAGTGGGTAATTTTGCAACTTGATGAAATATATGTTAAAGAAGAAATTTCTCGTTTGTTAAAGTACATAAACAGATATGATATTCTCACTTAAATATATTCAACTAATTATTGTGTTCTGTAGAAGATACAAAAACCGCCTACTTGTAGTGCAATCAAACATTAGTTTCCAGCATGCTCTTTTTGTATACCGCTCTGGGCTGACTTGTATCGCAGTCATTTGCTTTAATCGCCCGTAGTGACAGCGGAAAACGTCTCACACAATCCATCGATCACTAAGGAAGGACTGTGGTGAAATTCGGAAGTCCATCCCAATTTCTTCTGTAAACAAAACCGATTTAATTACATGAATGCATCTCTCTGCCATATGACTAGCGTGCTGTACGCCGGCCAGCTAAGACCCCTGACGTCACTCGCCGGTGGCAGAGTGGGGGTACCGCTCCCGCCTGTAACTTAAGAACGCCGTGGTTTGGGTGATCGTGAAGATGAAAATGAAATGTAAACTATAACTGAAACTAACTACTGACTTATATACTAGAAGAAGGAATTGAAAAACAAAAGGAGAATACGGCAAATAAAGGACAGGAGGAAAGGAAATGCCCTCAACCCTCGAAGAATGCAGATTGAGGGACTTGGAAGGAAGGAGAGCCATAAAAGGCATCTTCCCCACAGGTAATGGATAAAAGGGGGAAAACCAGACCCAGCTCAGGAATCCCTCGGGGTCGCCAACTCCCGAACTCACCAGCCGTGAGCCCCTGAGGGTGTAGCAATATCTAGGGTGCACCATACACCCTGCCTCCTTGAGGGCCTTGAGCAGAAGGCAGGAGATAACATGAAAAGAAAAAGAAGGCTGACCCCTCGTAGAAGGAGGGTATCAGAAAAAGATGAGACAAGGGCCAATTAAGGCGGGAAAGGAAGAGACTCCCTAGGCCTCGGATACCCTAATACCGTCGGGGTCAGAAGAGAACAAGAGTTGACCGAGTGGACGACAGGAAAGAAGACAGAGAGGAGCCCGGCACACGTAAGTGGAAGCAATGCCGGACTCAGCTGGGGCCCCGTGGTCGCCAACCCACGTCCCACTAGATGTGAGCCCCTGGGGGGGGAAGTAGGCTTAGCATCCAGTCTTTGGCTATCATCCCATCCTTGTTGTAGAAGTCGCTCCAAATGTCGTTCTGTTTCGTCTTTAAGTCTTGTTTCAGTCTTTCATAACTGGGGGTCGATGGCAGGAGACTATATGCTGACTGGAGCGTGCGGCTGCTTCCCACCGGCCTTTGGTGCCTGGGCGGTCAGGGCTGTCCCTTCCAACATGTACGGTACTCGCTACTTCCCATTGATTTATAAGAGAGATTCGCCACCTGATTTTCGGAGCCTTGCAGTTCAATCAGGGGGCTGATTTCCCGCACGTTGTCGTCTTATAGTGTTTGAGCGGCTTCGGTGGCGTAGTTGGTAGTATGCTGAGCTTCTATGTCCAAGACCGCGGGTTCAAACCTGGCCGAAGTCGTCGGATTTTTTAAGAACGTTAAACATCCCTCAGTATGCCTTCCTTTGGAGTGGAAGTAAAGCCGGTGGTCCCATGTCATAGATTTAAGGCATGTTAAAGAACCTTCCACTAATTACAACTGTGTGAAGCTAAATTATATATAGGTTAAACATTTGACTAACGTTCTTAGATTCCTACGTTCGTCGTCAAGAGCCGACTGCAGCATCTGGTAACTAAGTTCTGAACTAGTTGGTCGTTGACGGTGTCGTTTGGCGGTAAAAGTAGGAACTACTTGAAAAAATTGAATGTCTGCAGTCCTTACTTGAATTAAAACAGAAGCACACACTAATACAGTCATCACTAGGGCCCGGATGTTGAAGCCGTAAAAAGTTTAAAAAATGCACTTAACATTTTCAAAAATTACTGTAATAAATGACCTAAAAATTCGAAAAATGCACTATAAAATGGAGAAAATGATCTTATAATAATAAACTCACCAATATTTCAAAAAATGACATCCGAAGCTCAAACTGAAAAGTTAATCAAAATAGATTTCTAGCTCTTAACAAAAGGTTTATATTCGTAGCTACTAGCTTCATATTAACTCGAGTGTCGTAACTCCCTCATATAAAGCTGCGACATGACTAAATTGGATTTTAAAAAATGACCTTAAAAGGCTGATTTCTCTGAAATATGACCAAACAAATCTACCAAACTTAAAAAAAATGCTCTTAAAATGGAAAAATAGCAAAAAATGCAAAAAATATGCAAACTAAAAATGACATATTTGAAGACGGGATGGCTCGTTCGGAGTGTCTATGTACTTCAGCATTGTTTTAGACAGCTCAGTAAAAAGATGACATGTCATCAACATCCGCGCCCTAGTCATCACAATTAACACCGGTTATCAGACAGAATCTACACACACCCAAAGTGCACGGGGCTACATGACCGCGTAATCGCAGCCCGAAAACTAAGGAACCAACCAAACTCTTTTAGTACAACGATTGTGTCCACAAAGTTTCAAGATAGGTTTCCACCTGTCTTACCTGATACTTCCCTTGTGAAATTTTCCTCTCTCTCGCTCCGAACACCTACGGGTTATGTGGTTGAAGTGAAACAAGTTGTTCTTGCCCGATCATCTTCTAGTTTGACCGGTTACATCTGTTCAGCAATCAATTACGCACACCGATCGTTGATAGCTCAATTCACATTGCGACAGCCGAACGCACGCTCACAAAAACTGGTCCAGTGCACAGCCAGCCGGCGTGTGAGGTCGTAAATCGTGATGGAAGTATACAGTATTTGAAAAAAAAATCTACCAATTGTTTGATCAAGTTCTAGCAACGGTTAATAGTGTGTGGAACTGCGGTGTTAGAATCTATCATTCAAGTATGTTCATTGGGACTTAACATTATACTAGACAGGAAATATGAGATATCTACAAGTGATTAAATATTATTTGCATAGATTAGAAGGGGGAGTTACAAGCAAGGCCTGTTTCGTACGTCAAGCGGACATCATCAGCTCAATGTTCATCAAATCTATCATATGTAGGCTACAGTTATAACTAGGGCTCGGACTTTTAGCTAAATATTTTTTTTTAATGTAAATACATATTTTAAGCATTTTTTCTATAAATACATAAATTCCTGTTTTTCACCTATTAGCACATAAAAAGACAAAATATTGACATTTTTAAAAAGAAATCAGTATGCTAGATCTTCCAGTTTATTGCATTTTTGTTCTGTGTAACTTCAACGGGGAAGAACCTGTGAGCTATCTAATCTTCATGCAGAGCATATGTCAGTTCGCAACTGTGTTATTCTTAACTTGTCGCCCCGTGCCACTCACTGTGGAATCCGGGGATTTCCTTATCCATACCCATATTGCACCACGTGCTAGACCTCCCCCCTCCCCACTCCAGATACCAGGAACCAATGTCACTCACATGCAGTTCATTTCTGGCACTGTGAAGTGTAAGGCAGTTCTACGATGCCTAAAGTAAAAGCAACAACAAGTTATCGTCTGCAGCAATATGTTGCAGAATTTAAAGATAATTTTACTTCTGATGAGGGTGTCCTGTTCTGCCAACCATGTGGGAAAGCAATCGAGGCTGAACAGCGATCTCAAGTTACACAACACTTCAAGGGCAAGAAACATATTGCCGCAGTTTCGCGTCTTCAGAAGAGGTGTTTCGCGATAATCGTCGGTCATTTGTGATGGACAACCTGAAGATGTATCTCGTTGTGTATTGTAATGCTTCAGTAGTCAGTGAGACATAGAATAAATTGCATTCGTGAGTGCTGCATATTGTTTATATTCACATTAATTAAATAAATTATAATTAAATATTTTTACTTTTTTGTCACATATTTCAGGTATTTTTAATACATAAAAAATAAATATTTTCCCGATCTTTAGCACCCGGATGTTGATGACATGTCATCTTTTTACTGAGCTGTCTAAAACAATGTTGAAGTACATAGAAACCCCGTAGGGGCCACTCCGCCTTCAAACATGTCATTTTTATTTTGCATCTTTTTGCATTTTTTGCTATTTTTCCATTTTAAGGGCATTTTTTTAAGTTTGGTAGAATTTTTTGTCATATTTTAGAGAAATCAGCCTTTTAAGGTCATTTGTATCCAATTTAGACATGTCACAGCTTTATATGAGGGAGTTACGTCTCTCAGAGTTAAGAAGAAGCTAGTAGCTATGAACATAAACCTTTTGTTAAGTGCTAGAAATCTATTTTGATTGACTTTTCAGTTTGAGCTACAGATGTCATTTTTGAAATATTGGTGAGTATATTATTATAAGATCATTTCCTCCATTTTATAGTGCATTTTTCGAATTTCTGAAATATTGGTGAGTTTAGTCTATTATTATAAGATCATTTTCTCCATTTTACAGTGCATTTTTCGTTTTTTTTAGAAATTTATCACAGTCATTTTTGAAAATTTTAAGTGCCTTTTTTAACTTTTTACGGCATAAACATCCGGGCCCTAGTTATAACTGTCTCATCTTTGACCACACCCACTGGTAGATTATTTTAATGAGTTGTTTCATTTATTTATTTACTTATCTATTTATTTTAGTTTATTCATTTACTAGCAACCCGCCCCGGCTTCGCCCGGTATCTGTAACGGTTTACCCATCGTAAGCTTAAAAGGCGCACGGACGGCAGGTTTCAGAGGCAATTCAGAAAAACCGAGGTGAACAGCGAACTTCAAACACATATACTGTACTCTTCTTTGATTTTAACTCGACACGACTTGACAGTTTGAAGCTGACCGAAGCTGGGGTGATAGGCTCACTCATAAATTCTCTCCGAAGCTATTCATTTAAATATCCATTGAATGGAGATTGTTGGAAGAAATGAAAACGTAAAATCACTTATAGTGGGCGATGTATTCAAGATAAAGATATGCTGTCTTGGGCTTTTTTGTAGAACTTCTCATGCTGAACAATTCTTACACTCATAGTAAGTTAGTCTTTATAAATATTTTAATGGTTTACCCAGCGTAAGCTTAAAAGGCGTACGGACAGCAGGTTTTTCTTTGATTCGATTCACTGAAATCGTTACTGCTCTGCTTCCTTTGGTCATAAATGAATGTTTTTCTACAGAAACCTTCTTCGAGAAATCTTTTACTGAATGGTGAAAACCGCTTCAAAATCCATCCAGAGGTTCTCGAGATTCTCCGTTACATCCAAGAATCGGGGACTTCGTTTTATACTATGTAGATATTTATTTATCTATTTGTTTAACTATTTATTCATCAATCAACTCACCTATCAATTTATATATTTATCTATCAATTTATTTATTTATTTATTTATTTATTAAAGTGGAACGTGATAATTATGTTCCGACGTTGTTAAGACTACATGGCCTTCTCTTACATTATCCCTCCCTATATTACTCTGCTAATGTCCCATTTCAGTTTTGTATCGAAAATAAGGTCCCATTAACACCAACCTATACATATGGGGTACCTACAGGTTCAGCATAACTCATTGCGTAAGCGAAACGCACTCAATTACTCTTTAAATACCTCACAATTAAATAAATACCTTAAAACATGTATATTTACAATGAAATACTGAAAGAATGCAACACAGTAACCATGATAACAGAATCTCACAGATCCATCTATTTCTGTAAGACGCAATTAAATTCCAATTATTAAATTACTGCGAAAGTTTCCAGACGGTTATAAGGTTATCACGGAACCAAATTAAGCTGTAAAATTCATCAATACATACAGTATAATGCGCTTAAGGGGGTCAAGGGGCACTCTAGATTTTTTCACGCAATTTTCACGTGTGAGTGTGGTACGAAAGGTCATTTTCACCCGACTATAAAGGGTCTCGAAAACCACATTTAAAGGCTCTTAAATTAACAGTGTCTGTGATATTCCCAGAAAACTAACTTCGCTCTGATATACCTATGAAGGAATGATAAACCCTTAACCACTGCACCAGTAGCTGAATTGATAAAGTCTGATTATTCATACCAAGGATAAATCAGTCATAGCATTCTTGATTGAGTTTTTGCTAAGTGTACTCTTTACAACTAGAATATTCGCGAGCGAAGCCGCGACGGGTAATGCTAGTAATATTGTTATTGGTTTTACGTCCCTGTTAACTACTGAGGCTTTTAGAGACGTTCTCTTACACAGAACCGAGGTATACAGAAAACATTTTAGACTTAAAACTTAAGTAGTAATGGTAATTAATACCATTAACAATAACCAAAGTATAATATTATTACCAATTTATACTGTAGTTGTGTTAGATGCTAAGATATCGAACTTCACAAATTTCAAATTCAGTACCGTGTATTGAAGACAGCTCTTCAGAATTATCTGAAGTAAAGCACTAGCATGAAGCCTTAAGCAGATGTAGGGCTTCTGATTATTGTTTAACGGTGATGTTGGATACGATAACATGTTAATAATATGTCTAGCTATAAAATTGATACCATCGATCCCCTCACCAATACTCATCTCTCCGTGAATGATCGGGAGCTGATATGTAATTCATTTAATCGATGAAGCACGATATTTCAGCGTAAATAAAGTGTGCTTGATCATTGATTGCGCTCGTGTGCTGTTTAATGTAAGAAGATAATATTTTGTGAAACTCTTGTGGCAAACGCCTTAACGGCAAAGAGCTTATTGAAAGTGAAAGGCATCCGTAAGTCATGGCAGATATTAACACGTTGCAAAACGTCTTTAATAAGACAGAAATTTCGTAAACCGAACTCAGTTCCGAATTATGGTAATTGTATAGAAAGTGTGTGCATAATTTGGCGCTATTTACGGTTGAGAGGTTGTATTCAGGATGTTACGAGATTCTCAAATTTAGTTTTGTTAATACTTTCAGGAAGGCGAATTGAGGTTAAACATACCAGTGGCAAAAGAGCCATCTGCCGGTATGTATTGACTGGGCAGATATTTCAATAATGCACAATCTTTTAGATTATTCTGATGTGCATTAGTAGTGTTGCAGTGGATTTTATTATTATTATTATTATTATTATTATTATTATTATTATTATTAGGGCTCAGATTTTTAGGTAAATAAATATATTTTTATGTAAATGCATATTTAAGCATTTTTTCTATAAATATATACATTCGGGTTTTTCACTTATTAGCACATAAAAAGACATAATATTTACATTTTTTAAATCATTAGGCTAGATCTTTCAGTTTGTTGCATTTTTGTTCTGTGTTACTTCAACGGCGAAGAACCTGTGAGCTATCTAATCTTCATGCAGAGCGTATGTCAGCTTGCAGCTGTGGTTTTCTTATCTTGTCGCTCCGTACCACTCACTGTGGAAGCCGGGGATTTCCAGTTAATGCTGCTTATGATGGGGGGGGGGGGGGGAGCGTTCTGTTCTGCCAACCATATGGGAATGCAATCAAGGCTGAACAGCGATCTCAAGTTGCAGCACACCTCAAGGGCAAGAAACCTATTGCCACAGTTTCGCGCCTTCAGAGGAAGTGTTTCGCGATAATCGTCGGTCATTTGTGATGGACACCCTGAAGATGTATCTCGTTGTGTATTGTAATTCTTCAGCAGTCAGTGAGGCATAGCATAAATTGCATTCGTGAGTAATGCATATTGTTTATATTCACATTAGTAAACTAAATTATAAATAATAATAATAACCCCTGGCACAACAGCCCGTGAATGTCCTGAGCCTACCAAGCGACTGCTGCCCAGCCATTTTGCCCACAGATATTGGGGTGACGCGTGATCAGCGCATCGGGTCCCCTCGACCGTTAATCTTGGTTTCGTGACCGGGGCGCTGCCTCACTGTCAAACAGCTACTCAATTGTCCTCACGAGGCTGAGTGCACCCCGTTCCAGCCCTCGCGTCAGTATCTAAAATCCCTGACGGAGCCGGGAATCTAACCCGGGCCCTCCTGGTGAGAGGCAGGCGCGCTACCCCAACACCACGGGGCCGGCACAATAAACTATATTATTGTATAATTAAATATTTTTAATTTTTTGTCACATATTTCAGGTATTTTTAATACATAAAAAATAAATATATTCCCGATTTTTAGCACCTAAAAATCCGAACCCTAATTATTATTATTATTATTATTATTATTATTATAAGTGGGTGGTTGCAAACGACATCTGATCCCCATGTTAGGGGCCGTCGAAATCATATCCCGGCCGTAGGTATAAAAGGCACACCATCATGTGCAGGTGTAGCGTTGGGATGCTGTTAGGATGCTACTATCAACATCGGCTGTAACATTCGGGGTGTTCGCCGATCAGGACCCGCCTGTTCAGCTTCTGATCACCATTATTTATTTAATCGATTGTTCCCATCTAGGAGAGCGATTGAACTTGAATAGGCCTACATGATTTGCACTTCTGGCTTTTTCCCGCTTCTCTTCCCAAAATCACTTGATCCTCTCAGAACGCTCCTTCTTCCGTTCAGCTGTCCATTTTCTTCCGGGCTGTCGTGATGTCTATGCTCAAACTTAACATTTTTGATTTTATTCCGGCACTCGGTGCGGTCCTCTGTCAGCCACTCCGTGCCACATTTACTCTGTGTTATAACGTCGAGCAATTTCTTCGCCGTTCTGAAGTTTTCCATCCTGTAAATGTGTGTATAAAACTGTGCTCGGCATTTACTGATTTCATCCATTATCGTGTGGATCTTTTGGTAGAGTTCGTTTTGAGGTCTCTTCATCAAAATACCGTTATTTTTCTGAGAAATTTTCTTTCTTGTGTTTTTTATATTTTTTCCATATCCTTAATTTTGGAATGACCGTCGATCATCATTGTTTCGGCTGCGTAAGTTGCTTCCGGAAGAATCACCGTTGAATAGTGCCTTAATTTTGAGTCTAGCGAGATGCACTTCTTGTTTTCGTGAGTTATTATTATTAATAATATCAATATTATATATTTATTTAATTAAGTTGTTTAGATCCATAGAATCACATAAAGCAAATTACCCTCTGCTGCTTTTATTTAAGTTGTCCTTCAAAAATCCTTCATCGTTTCACTATGTCGAAATCTATACGTTCCGCCGTCCATCCTTTCCGCGATCCCCTTGGTTGATCTTCAGGTGTAACTTCCCAACTCTGGATCTTATGTCTGAATATCGATTGCTCCTCGATGCCTATTGGTGTGATTTTGGCACTTCTGAGATCAATTTGGACCTGTGTAATCCGGATTCACCCACGAAATCTGCAAGGGATCATTCCTCTACCGCCACAAGGACAGTGTCTGCAGATATAACTGGGGATAGTGACAGGCCGATCGCCCAGGTGATTGCAAACGTAGGTCTAATGAAGGAAAGGCCTGGGAAGTGAGTGGAAAGGATGTTGGCCGTGATCCTGTTGAAAAGAACCGTCCCAGCATTTGCCTGGTGGTGAAAATGGGGAAACCACGGAAAACCATTTTCAGGGCGGCCGAGATGTGATTCGAACCCACGCTCTACCGATACTAGCAAGACACGAGGTAGTGGTCAGGTTATTATTACTATTATTATTATTATTATTATTAATAATAATAATAATAATAATAATAATAATAATAATAATAATAATGATACTTTTTTCTTTTCCGTTTGGCCATGTATGGATCATGCTTAACAGTATTTTCTCCCTCTCTGTCTTCATTCCCTGTCAGTGAGGATTATGAGTAGGGTTTTCCACACTCCCTCCAGGGAAATGCCGGGCTAGTGCCTTATTTCAAATTCTGGGGTACCTACCCTATTACCGACCCTAATAATTACAGTTTTACACACACTACTACAATCACCACAAGAACATACTGTAGGCTATTGGAAAAATTGAACACACACCAAAGATGTCCCAAGCCCCTAAAACGAACTAACAACAACAAAACATATGCAGCATGTGTAGTGCAGGAAACTCAGAACGGGCACATCTTCATGGGAGGACCATCCCAACAGCAAAAGCGCTCAAGTACCGACACTTTTTAGGATCCCACCAACAGAATGACTGACACGCCATCTCTGAAAGGAACAAAAAGAAAAAGAAGGTCAATTTATTTGGAACAATATTAATGGAGAATGACCACTGATATTTTTAGCCTATTTTCAATTTTGAAAAAAAATAGGCTTATGAGATCACCTTTTGTCCGTGTGTGTGTGCGTGTGTGTGTGTGTGTGATTCGTGTGTGTGTCCCCCCCTAATAAAATCTAAACGGCAGGAGAGATTTCAATGAAACTCGGAAAGTTCATAGCACTATTCCGGGCGACCTCGACCGTGCCCTTCAAATTTCTTTACGACTCACCAATCCAACATGGCGGCTGTGCGAAATATTTCACCAGCATTCAATATCTCCGAAACTATTACCGATATTACCCTGACATTTTCCATGGTGATAGAGGGAACTACTATAAGTTCACTTATGTGACTTTTGAAAACCTGGTTACTACAAAACCAACATGGCGGCCAAGCGAATTTGAGACTTTTAAATAGATGTTTCTCGCGATTTGACCAATCAAACGCAATGAAACTTGGTACAGTATATGTTTATATACATTGTAATGCACCGACACCTAACTTCGTTCAATTGTTTACATAATCACAAGATGGCGGATGTGCGAAATATTTCACCGGCATTCTATATCTCTGAAACTATTAGCGGTATCTCCCTAAAATTTTGTACGAAGATAAAGGGCACTACTGGAAATCCATCTATAAGACCTTCAAAAACCGGTTAACTAAAAAACGAACATGGCGGCCAAGCGAATTTGAAAATTGTAAATGGACCTTTCTCGTGATTTAATGTTCCAAGCGCACTGAAACCTGGCACAGGAAATATTTATACACATTGTAATCCACTGGTATCTGATTTAGTTCAATTGTTTACATAACCTCAAGATGGCGGCAGTGCGAATTTTAAAATTAAGTTTTTATTTCTTGTGATGTAGTCATTCGATCGAAGTGAAAGTTTGAATAATGAACCTACGCAATAATTTTCCTTTAATGGTACATGACTCTATGGCCTATACAGTTAACAATCCAACATGGCGACCCTCTGAAATATTTAGACGATACTGAATATCTACGAATCTATTTTAGCAATCAAACTGCATTTTTTAATGTTCATAGGGACTATGAACTTAAGTTCACCTATAGGACTTTAAATAACCTGGTGATCACAAATCCAACATGGCGGCGACGCGAATTATAAATATTCACATGGATGTTTCTCGCAATTTAACCATCCGCGTGCAGTGAAACTTGGTACAGTAAATCCTTATACGAATGTTAATCCACTGGCATCTAATTTATTTCAATTATTTCCATAACCTCAAGATGGCAGCTGTGAAAAATTTTAAAATCTCCTTGTTACTTCTTGTGTCCTAATTACGCGCTTGAAGTTTGAATACTACACGTTCACAATAATCTGCATGTAACATTACATAACTCTAGGACCTACATATATAAAATCCAACATAGCGACCATCCGAAATATTTAGTCGGTTCTCAATATCTACGAATCTATTACAGCAATCAAACTGAAATTGTGTATGTTGATAGTGGCAATTAACATTAGTAGGATATATAAAAATGGCTGTATAGTTCTTCACGGAACTACTTGTTTTATGTGATAACAGGATGTCATCCAGAGGTGATGTCTCTCCTCAGTTCTGCCTCACGAGGATGAGTGTACCCTGTTCCAGCCCTCAGAACAAAATTAATTTTCTAGGCAGAGCCGGGAGTTGAACCCAGGGGTGGCAGCCACTACACCACTGTTCTCTTCTATAGCTATTACATAAGGAGCCTGGACAATCTTCCATTTTACAATTTTTTCAAGTTCTTTCTCTTTCGTTTCCTGATACCCACCCTATTTTTTCTATCAAGTGAAAATGAAAATCCACAGCCTGCTTCCAGTCGACCGACTGGGTCAGGGAATGGAATGAATGAATCCCCCATCTAGCGGCGAGGATATGAACTGTGCTGGCTACCGAAGCCTGTCGCACTCCTCTGAGGCAATGATTAAATGAATGACAGATGAAATGAAATGATAGTGGAGTGTGTTTCTGGAATGAAATTGTTGACAGGGAAAACCGGAGTAAATCCTATCTGCCTCCGTTTTGTCCAGCACAGATTTGAACCACGGATCCAGCTTTGGTAGTCCGACGTGCTACCCTCTATCAAATAATTATAGTAAATTAAGGGGGCAGATAACACAGATGTCCCTCCTCTTAAAAAAAAAAACATTCATTGACCAAGCCCCGCATTGTTAGGTTCTAAAGGGTTAAAATTAGGTTCTATTAGTATATTAATATTTTATAGGATCGTTGTTGTTGTTGTTGTTGTTGTTGTTGTTTGAGTCTTCAGTCTTTTGACTGGTTTGATGCAGCTTTCCATGCCTCCCTGTCCTGAGCTAATCGTTTCATCTCTACATAGCTACCACAACCTACGTCCGAGGCAATCTGCTTATCATATTCTAACCTTGGCCTACCCCTGCAGTTCTTGTCCTCGACCCTTCCTTCCATAACTAAGCTTGCTATTCCTGGGTGTCTTAGTATGTGTCCTACCAATCTATCTCTTCTCTTCGTTAGCAGTCGCCAGAAACATCTCTCATCTCCAGTTCGTCTTAAGACCTCTTCGTTTGTAACCCGATCTACCCATCTGATCTTCATCATTCTCCTGTAACACCACATTTCAAACGCTTCAATTCTCCTCTTTTCTGCTGGACCAATAGTCCAAGTTTCACTTCCATAGAGCACCACGCTCCAGACAAAGGCTTTCAAAAATGATTTCCTAATACCTAAATCTATGTTTGATGTCAACAGATTCCTTTTTAGTAGAAATGCTTTCCTTGCCTGTGCTGACTTATTTTTTATATCCTCTTTGCTTCGAGTATTTATATGTTCAATTTAGGAATTTATAGACAGTTTTGAATATACTAGGGTTGATCGGAAACTAAGCTTCAATGCCTGCACTAAAACGTGCACATTTTATTCCACACAAACAATACAGCCAACTTATAGTTCATTCATTAGGTTATCAGCCTATTTTCAATTTTGAAAATATAGGCTTATGAGATCACCTTTTGTCCGTGTGTGTGTGCGTGTGTGTGTGCGTGTGTGTGTGTGTGTGTCCCCCCCTAATAAAATCTAAACGGCAGGAGCGATTTCAATGAAACTCGGAAAGTTCATAGCACTATTCCCGGCGACCTCGACCGTGCCCTTCAAATTTTGTTACGACTCACCAATCCAACATGGCGGCTGTGCGAAATATTTCACCAGCATTCAATATCTCCGAAACTATTACCGATATTACGCTGACATTTTCTAAGGTGATAGAGGGAACTACTATAAGTTCACTTATGTGACTTTTGAAAACCTGGTAACTACAAAACGAACATGGCGGCCAAGCGAATTTGCGACTTTTAAATAGACGTTTCTCGCGATTTGACCAACCAAACGCAATGAAACTTGGTACAGTATATGTTTATATACATTGTAATATCCCGACATCTAACTTCGTTCAATTGTTTACATAATCACAAGATGGCGGATGTGCGAAATATTTCACCGGCATTCTATATCTCTGAAACTATTAGCGGTATCTCCATAAAATTTTGTACTGAGATAAAGGGCACTACTGGAAGTCCATCTATAAGATTTTCAAAAACCGGTTAACTACAAAACGAACATGGCGGCCAAGCGAATTTGAACATTTTAAATAGACCTTTCTCGCGATTTAATTTTCCAAGCGCACTGAAACCTGGTACAGGAAATATTTATACACATTTTAATCCACTGGTATCTAATTTAGTTCAATTGTTTACATAACCTCAAGATGGCGGCAGTGCGAATTTTAAAATTAAGTTTTTATTTCTTGTGATGTAGTCATGCGATCGAAGTGAAAGTTTGAATAATGAACCTACGCAATAATTTTCCTTTAATGGTACATGCCTCTATGGCCTATACATTTAACAATCCAACATGGCGACCATCCGAAATATTTTGACGATACTGAATATCTACGAATCTATTTTAGCAATCAAACTGCATTTTTAATGTGCATAGGGGCTATGAACTTAAGTTCACCTATAGGACTTTAAATAACCTGGTGATCACAAATCCAACATGGCGGTGACGCGAATTATAAATATTCACATGGACGTTTCTCGCAATTTAACCATCCGCGTGCAGTGAAACTTGGTACCGTAAATCTTTATTCGAATGTTAATCCACTGGCATATAATTTATTTCAATTGTTTCCATAACCTCAAGATGGCAGCTGTGAATTTTTTTTAAATCTCCTTGTTTTTTCTTGTGTCCTAATTATGCGATTGAAGTTTGAATACTACACGTTCACAATAATCTGCATGTAACAGTACATAACTCTAGGACCTACATATATAAAATCCAACATGGCGACCATCCGAAATATTTAGTCGCTTCTCAATATCTACGAATCTATTACAGCAATCAAACTGAAATTGTGTATGTTAAATACTGGCAATTAACATAAGTAGGATATATGAAAATAGGCTGTATAGTTCTTCACGGAACTACTTGTTTTTCGATATAGTCTCCATATCGGTTTAGGCATTTTCGCTTAGTGGAATGAGTTGGAATATTCTCAGGAGGTAATAATCCTGTCCTTGCGTGTTCAGCCACATTGTCGTGAAGTGTTTCACCTCCTCGTCTGTAGCAAATCGTCGACCTCCTAGGTAGTAATAATATCGTATGGCCTCGGGTGCTGGGTGCAAGCTTTGTTATTTGACGCCCAGAGAGCAGCTAGCATGTCGAATTTCGTCGTTCCTTGGAACGCTATGAAAGTCAAGAAGGTTAGATATCTAAGCTCCTTGACACTATAGCGCTTTCTAGTAGAGAATGGAGGAACTTTGTACTGGCGGAAACTCCCGAGATTAATTTTGCCATTATGAACACGGACTACTGAATTCAAATGGGTACATGCCAACAACGTATGACATGCATGTGGTGATTTTTGTCGCCTTTCACAAAAATCACTACCACGGCCAGGAGCGAACCTGCAAGCTTGGGGATGGTAGTCTGACACGATAACCACTCACCCTCCGTGGCAAGACACCTAGGTGCTCCTTCAAGAGAGGAAACAGTTGAAAGTCGATTCCCCCTATCAATTCAAACACGGTAAAACCGAATTGAATGAAATTTAGTACCGAGGTAATACTAGCAAAGGGCACCTCAGGGTCATGTTTTATGTCGCCGCCATCTTGACGCAAACGGAATGGCGGCCACCCAAATCAAATTACGACCAAGCAAATTATTTGATCTCTACCAAATTTTGCAACAACATACCTATTTGTGGGAAGCATCTTTTGATTGATCTACAAGGTCATCAGCCCAATAGTTTGCAGATAGCAGCCATGATTGTGTGCAAATCGATTCCCCATATCAATTCAAACATGGTGAAACCGAATTGAATGAATTTTGTACAGAGGTAGTGCTAGCAAAGGGCACCTCATATTCATGGACTTTATTTTCTTAAATAATCGATTTAGGTATCTTTAGGTTCTATCCCGAAAATGGGTCTTTTTAGGTCCTAACGTAAAATTAGGTCAAACTAGGCTGTATGAAATTGAAGCACGTTACTCGTTGTACTTGGAATGATAAAATAAACTAAAATGTGGAGAGGATGGAGTCAGGAAGAAAATAGGTCAGAACCAAAGAATCCGGGACTTGATCATGACACGGGGGAAGACATGCTCAGGAAAATCATCGAAAGCACAGTGTTTGAATAAAAGTTTCTTCCTGTTCCTATCGTACGTTATTAAGTGTGTTAGATCGCTTGAGTATGGAAGCAGTAAAGTATCCGCTAGTAATTGCAGTGTTACAACCAGAAACGAAAGGAAAGTGATTGCTCAGCTGCTACTGTGTCCATTGTAAACAAGGCTGGCATGTATATGGGTCTGTAATTGGAATTCCCACTTGTAAATAAGGCATTGTAGTGCATTTTTTCGTTTTGTTTTGTTCGTTAACTAGATCATAACCGAGCACGTTGAATAATGGATTGACGGCAATATGGAAATAAACTACAGCACATGGAAGTACTATAAATATGGAGTAGTGAAAGGTGCCACTGCCTGACTGGTAGACTAGTAGTAACCTGTTTTAGGAAGTAGTAATGGACCAAATGAATAAGAAATTCCAGTAGCAATTGCTCATTTAAGCTCGTGGAGAAGTAATGATGCAAGTCAATGAAAGAGTTCATTCCAAAAACCAGATAAGACCAAAGTTGACCTTTTGTTGTTGTTGTCGTTGTTGTTGTTGTTCGAGTCTTCAGTCATTTGACTGGTTTGATGCAGCCCTCTATGCCTCCCTGTCCTGAGCTAATCGTTTCATCTCTACATAGCTACCACACCCTACATCCGAGGCAATCTCTTTAACATATTCTAACCTTGGTCTACCCCTGCAGTTCTTGTCCTCGACCCTTCCTTCCATAACTAAGCTTGCTATTCCCGGGTGTCTTACTGTTTGTATGTGTCCTACCAACCTATCTCTTCTCTTCATTAGCAGTCGCCAGAAACACCTCTCCTCTCCCACTGGTCTTAATGCCGCTTCGTTTATAACCCTATCTACCCATCTGATCTTCATCATTTTCCTGTAAGACCACATTTCAAACGCTTCAATTCTCCTATTTTCTGCTGCGACAATAGTCCAAGATTCACTTCCATAGAGCGCCACGCTCCAGACAAAGGCTTTCAAAAATGACTTCCTAATACTTTTTGAGATAAATACATCTTCTTCCTCTTCACAGCCAGCTCTACGTATACATATTATTGCTGTCTCTGTGTGACTCTGTGTGGACCTTGTCTCCCAGCCAGAAGGTGAAAAGGAGAAAAATGAACTAAGGAAAATTAAAGACAGGGAAGAGAGAATTCCTCATCCTTCAAAGATTTAGGATTGAGGGATTTGAAAGGAAATAGAGCCATGAAAGGCAGATAGGAGACGGAAAAAGGAGGGGTTCGGCCCCAAAATCACTGGAAGAAAAGAGAGGGGGGAAGCAACCTAGCTCAGGAATCCCTCGAGATCTCCGACTCCCGAGCTCATCAGCTATGAACCCTTGAGGGTGTAGCGTTATTCAAACTGCACCTTGCGTGGTGGGGCTACACACACCGTATCTTCTTCAGAGGCTCGTACAGATGACATGAGAAATAACTTGACAACTTCATTCCTGTGATTGAAATTTCTCCCTCATTTCCTGCAAAAAATAAAGTTATGTCGTTGCAGAACCAGAACATTGAACGTTTTTAGTCGTCTGTACTGTGCACACTTTAACGCTAAGCCATGGTAACTGGACGTCGGACATATGTCCACGCTAATTCCAGATAGTCCTTCAGCCCCTCAACAGATGGCTATCAATAGGAAGAGGTTTAACCCCTCGAAGAAGGAGGTTATCAGGAATGAATAGGCAAGGGAAAATCAAAGACTCCCTAAGCCTCGGATGACCTCATAGCCTAGGAGTCGGAAGAGAATAAAGAGTTAACCATGGGAGATGGCCAGACAAGACGAAAAGGAAGAGTCTGCCATTAGTAATATAAGTATACATATAAAACCCCTTGCACTACTGCCCATGAAGGGCCTAGGCCTAGCAAGCGACCGCTGCCCAGCCATTTGGCCTTCAGATATTGGGGTGGCGCATAGTCAGTGCATCGGGTCCCCTCGGCCGTTAATCTTGGTTTACGTGACCGGGACGCTGCCTCACTGTCAGACAGCTACTCAATTGTCTTCACGAAGCTGAGTGCACCCTGATCCAGCCCTCACGTCAGTTTCTAAAATTCCTGATGGAGCCAGGAATCGAACGCGAGGCCTCCGGGTGAGAGGCAGGTGCGCTAACCCAACATGGGAAGCAATGCCAGACCCAGCTGTGGTCCCGTGGTCGCCAAGCCACGTCCCAGTAGAAGAGAGCCAGTTCCATATTTTGCGACTCAATTGGCGGTGCAAGCACAACAATGGACAGCGAGCACGTGGTGCTCCAGTTTCCACGTGAGTGTTACCACACAGCACAGCGCTGTTTGTTCCGGCAGACAGGCAGGCTTCCTTGAGAGGTTCTCCCACGACCTGCTTCTCTCAGTTTCCTCCACTTTCGCTCTCGCTCTCGGTCTCGCGGTCTGACCCCTACCTCTAGAGCGTGAGCCTGAGTGATCTTCATTAGAACTCTCCCCGCCTCACATCGAGTGCATCCGCATTATGCCAAAGGTTGAGCGCGATTGATGCCTCCCGCATTTTATGAGATCGCTCTCACCGCTGCACAGTGGGTCAAAATCGAAATCTAGGAGGACAAAATTATTTATTTTCATAATTTAAATATCAAAATTTATTACTTCTACAGCATTCTCGTATAATTGCCGCTCACTATTCTGGGATATAAACGCATCTTAGTGTAAATCTGTCACCACTGTTCGAGCAGTCTGAATTGGAGGATGAATGTACGTGGCTGTGGTTCGGTTGTCTTTGTGGTTAGTGTGATGCTTTAAGATGGAACAAGGAGCTGAATGTATGATCTTTGTTGCGTGTTTCAGTTATTAATTGGCGTAATTGTAGCTATATTTGTATTATATAATATTTAATTATTATTTTTAAAATTATATTTTCACTTAGATTTTTAGCCTACTTTTCACATTTTGCAAAAATGAGGAAAAAGTAGACTTATGAGATCGGGCAAATGTGTGTGTGTCTGTCTGTCCTTCTGTCTGTCTGGCTGTGTGTGTGTCCCCCCCCCCCCCCTATCAACTCCTAAACGGGTGGAGCAATCGAAACAAAATTTGGTAGGAGTAAAGATCTATAACTGAATATCTCACGGCCATATTTAAAAATGATGTCAGTGCTACCATCTGCTGAAAAGTCGGAATTGAAATCTGAGCTCCATGTTGGATATCCTGGGAGGTATAAATGGGAGCTATTTCAAAATCGGCACACGTATAGATAATAATATTGCAGTTTAATTTCCAGGAGGCCATACATGGCAGTGTTGCCAAAATGATTATAAGCCTGCTGATAGGTCCAATTTTTACATGCATATAACTTCTACACTATCAATTGGAATTCAACCAAATTTCGTGTGTGCTATGTGTACATAAATATATATGACTGAGCGTATTCTTAAGATCCTCCAGGGCTGCCAACTGTTAATAAATGCTCTCAATTTATATTATCCAAATACCCATATATCAGAATGTATGCAAGCCGACAGCTTTAAACTATGCACACGTATAGTACCTGACAGTCTATATTAATTTGGAGTAACTTATATACGTCAGTGCTACCAACATGATTCTAAGCCTGCTGAGAGGTCCAATTTTAAGTACATGTAACTTCTATACTATCATTTGGATTTCAACCAAATTTCGTGTGTGCTTTGTGTACCATAACATATAAGACTATACCGATTCTTAAGAGTAAACAGGGCTGCCAACTGTTAGTAAATGCTGTCTCTATTTTTGTTACCCTAATATCAATATATCAGAAAGTAGGCAAGCCAATAGCTCTAAACTTTGCACACGTATAGTACCTGGCATTCTAGATTAGTTTGGAGTAACTAATATACGTCAGTGTTGCCAACACGATTCTAAGCTTGCTGATAGGTTCAATTTTAAAATACATGTAACTTCTATACTAAATAATGGATTTCATTCAAAATTGACACAACAATAGATCATATTATTTCAGATTATTTATGACCAATTCATGTATGTCATTGTTGCCAACATGATTTTACGCGCACTGTTAGATCCAATGTTTAACTGCATGTGACGTCCATGCTATCCATTGGACTTCAACCAAATTTTGTATTCTGTACCTTAAAAGATGGAACTAAGAATATATTCAGTCACCAGGGCTGCCAACTGTAGTTCTCTATTAGGCTACATTATGCCAGGTATACAGTATTTCGAACTAATTAGAAATTTCGATATTACCAACTTAATTTCGTCATTATTCTAGATAGATCCATATAGATTAATCATTGGCATGAATCTTAAATTTTAAGAAAAGTAGGCTCTTTAGTTCGTCACGTAACTTCTTGTTAGTATGTCACGTCACTCTGCGTCACTTTCTACTTAATGTTAAAATGTAGATAAAGTCTTGTAGTTTACGCCTGTTATAAGAATTTTTGTATCTTTTTGCAACTTACTTAGTTATTTTACATTTTAGAAGATGCCGTGCAACCAGTTCTCACACGTTTACAACTATTTGAAGCACTGGGTTCGACGATTATGCCAAAGGTGGAACTTAGTGACTTTGTTAAAAGTAAATCAGGGGTAGAAAATTGTTCCGAAGAGACAACTGAATACTCTATCCAACTCCTAGTCATAGACAATTTCTTGCATGTGCAGACGTAGCTTAAAAAAGTTCGTAACTGATGTTTATTATGAAGTAAACACATTATATACGTTGCTTTCATATCCTCGCCGCTAGATGGGGGCTTCATTCATTCCATTCCTGACCCGGTCGGAGACTGGAATCAGGCTGTGGATTTTCATTTTCATACGTTGCTTTCACTCTAAATTCATGATTAAAACGTAAACATAATGTTGTCCCCCTAGATTTCGATTTCGACCCACTATGCGCTGGTAGAATCGCGTGGAAGCTAGGGCACAGATGGCCACGCTCTGCAAATATTCTCTTGGACGGAGTGTGTTGCGAGCGAGCGATATATTTTATATTTTCAAGTAACTTTTAAGAAAAAATATATAACTTTCTTATTGTGAAACAAATTACTGCTCTGAGAATAAAGGATATCTTCCATAATCAACATCAGGCAATATAAAATACATTCTTAATCTGCTTTGATAATTAGTTCATTAGCTATGGCGTGATAAGTTTTATATGTGCATAAATTCAGTATAGATTCGCGCTAAAATATCGTAATTGTGAAAATAGGGCCATGTGTTAATTATTTATGGCTTTTAATTTTACATAATCATAAATAGCGGAAAATTCGACATAAGACCACGCAAACATTTCCTTAGATTTATCACTTTGCATTATTGGGAAATGGCACCATCGCCGGGATAGAAAAGGACGTAGCTAATTGCAGGGCATATGAGTGCGAGTGAGAGGCAAATACTACATATAATCCCATACTGTCTTTTAAGGTAGAGACGCTCTATAGACGTCAATTGTTTGACGGGTCTGATCCACATCATTCGATCTCGGACGAGCTGCTCGTTCGTCACTGGTGTGATTTTCTCCTGACGTGGAAACGAGAAGGACTTGTTCTCAAGCAGTTTCCAGCTGGCATTGCGCCAGGTTTACCAGATCTATTCCTCTAAGGGAACCATTCCGGACAAAAATTCCAGGCAGTTCAAAGAACAAAAAGCAATTAATACAATTGTTTGGACTATTCTGATTGAATGAACATCGTCCCCTTATCATTCCCGCAGATGAGATGAGTTTCCATGTGGCATTATTTTTACGGCCAGATGTCCTTCCTGACGCCAATCTAATCAGTGGAGTTCTTGATAAATGGAAGGAATGAAAAAGAGCAAGGTTTTGAATGGAATTTGCCAAGCCCTATTAGAAAGTACCGTCCTGGCATTTGTGTGTTGCTGAAATTGGGGAATCACGGAAAACCATTGGAGGATGAGCGATAGTAGGGTTCGAACTTATAGTAAGATAGCCTATCCTCCAGAGACCTTGCACCTTAGCGTGCGAATTTATCCCGGTCAATGGGTTGTTATTTTGAGAATCGATTTAACGAGCAACTAAGATACCAGTGAAACTGTGCAACCCTAGCACTCACTTCAAATTTATTTCTCGCCTTAAACCTCCCAAGTAACTTACATCCAGTTCAAGGCGAACTGTCAGGTAGAGTGGTTGTGCATCGTAGACAGCAGTTTTCCAAGTAGCTTGCTTCAAATATTATGTGGAGCCGTTTATGAGCCCTCAACACCATTTGTGTTACGATGTTCATTTTAATTTAATTTATTATTTGATTTAACTTAATTTAAAAGGTTTGATAAGTTTTCCTATTTCATTCGGAGTGTGTATTAAGTACTTATTATACATGTGAGGCAATACTATAGCTCCTACATCTCTTACTGGTATGTCAGTGTGTGATCCTACAATAGGATCAGTCTCTTGATAAACTCTGATTGAGGGGAGGAAGTTGAAGGACGTAATGAATCAATTATAGAATTTTATGATCAGTAACAATATTGCTTTATCGTTGTTTGAACTCTAAAATGTGTAATCAGAATTTATGTATACAGTATTTTCCTTAAAAAGTTGAAATATTGTGATGATTTTTTTTGTTTCGTATCTTTTCCAACACCACAACACCTTTCATAATCCAAAGTCTTTACGGCACTAGTTGAGAGTTCAAACTAGTTCCTGCAAATTTAAGTTTTAATTTTTGAATTCCACGTTTTAAAACGGATAATATTTTTCGAATAGTTTCTTTTCAAGGTTTGTAGTTTCTAGCTATCGCCAGAGTTTCATGTTTCAAGAACGCATATCTTGGTTTCATGGGTTACGGCCAGTAGCGTGGCCAAGATCGACCAATGAGAGGGTGATAGTAACTGGGGGATGACCATAATTTGGACAATTATACGACATAGTAATATGAAGTAATTTGGCTTTCTCACGCTTAAGAAGTTAACAACGATTAGTGTTAATGGACAAATAAAATTTTCTAGATCGTTATTGAAACATTTTAATTTTTAATTAAAACTAGATTAAGTTATGTGCAACTTCCCTCCCGCTAAGCTAATTGCCCCGCTAGGTGGGATTTAAAATTATCTGGGGCTAGGCTCACTTTGAAAAAAGTTATATTTAGCAGAGAAATCGCTAGATTGGCAACCCTGGGAGGACGGAATTATGCCTTGTCATGAAGACGTTTCCAGCCTCAATAGGGTACTTGGTGGGACGGAAAGAAATGTCAATTCATGGCTAGCAGCTGGAGCCATCCACTACAACCTTACTGACTACCAAACACCCTTGGTGACCACACTGCCTAGTTCCTTGGATCACCCCCGGAAAGAACGCTGGGAACTCCTACAGCGGAAGAGTATCAACAGTGCTTTTGGCAACTTTTTATATGAATTCTAAAAATGCGTGGTGATCATTCTATGATTAAAGACTGCAGTGAACTTTGAACAATACATTGAGGAGGCAATTTGTATTGAGTGATAAGTTTTTGTATCTGTCTTTATAAATAAATGTCCATCTAAAAAAACAAGAACTTCCGTGACGAACTAAAGAGACTACTTTTCTCAAAATTTAAGATTCATGCCAATAATTAATCTATATGGATCTATCTAGAATAATGACGAAATTAAGTTGGTAATATCGAAATTTCTAATTAGTTCGAAATACTGTATACCTGGCATAATGTAGCCTAATACACAACTTCAGTTGGCAGCCCTGGTGACTGAATATATTCTTAGTTCCATCTCTTAAGGTACAGAATACAAAATTTGGTTGAAGTCCAATGGATAGCATGGACGTTACATACAGTTAAACTTTGGATCTAACAGTGCGCGAAAAATCATGTTTGCAACAATGACATACATATATTGGTCAGAAATAATCTAAAATAATATGATCTATTGTTGTGTCAATTTTGAATGAAATCCATTAGTTAGTATAGAAGTTACAAGCATTTTAAAATTGGACCTATCAACAGGCTTAGAATCATGTTGGCAACACTGGCGTAGGCCTATATTAGTTACTCCAAATTAATCTAGAATGCCAGGTACTATACGTGTGCAAAGGTTAGAGCTATTGGCTTGCATACTTTCTGATATATTGTTATTAGGGTAACAAAAATAGAGACCGTATTTATTAACAGTTGGCAGCCCTCGTTACTCCTAAGAATCGGCATATACATATCTGTTATGGTACACATAGCACACACGAAATTTGGTTGAAATCCAAATGATAGTATAGAAATTACATTATAAATTTGGACCTCTCAGCAGGCTTAGAATCATGTTGGTAGCACTGACGTATATTAGTTACTCCAAATTAATATAGAATGCCAGGTACTATACGTGCGCATAGTTTAAAGACGTCGGCTTGCATACATTCTGATATATGGGTATTTGGATAAAATAAATTGAGAGCTTTTATTAACAATTGGCAGCCCTGGTGGCTCCTAAGAATGCACTCAGTCATATCTCTTTATGTACACATAGCACATACGAAATTTGGTTGAAATCCAATTGATAGTTAAGAGTTATATGCATTTAAAATTTGGACCTATCGTCAGGCTCGTAGTCATTTTGTCAACACTGCCATGTATGGCCTCCTGGAAATTAAACTGCAATATCTGCATTATCTATACGTGTGCCAGTTTTGAAATATCTCCCATTCATTCCTTCCAAGATATCCAACATGGAGCTCACATTTCAATTGCGATTTTTTAGCAGTTGGTAGCACTGACATCATTTTCAAATATGGCCGTGAGATATTCAGGTATAGATCTTTACTCCTACCAAATTTTGTTTCGATTGTTGCAGCCGTTTAGGAATTGATAGGGACACACACACACACACACACAGAGAGACAGACAGATAGACAGACAGACAGAAGGACAGACAGACTGACAGACACACATTTGCCCGATCTCATGTCTACTTTTTCCTCATTTTTGCAAAATGTGAAAAGTAGGCTAAAAAAAAGATAGCCGGACCGAAAAGCGACAACAATACTATCACCATGCAGTCAAAAACACAACCATATCCATTTCCCACAAAGCATGAGTTATAGAATCATCTGCAAGTGTCATTGTTTAATTTAAGAAATGCTTATTTAGTTTATTAACTGTCGGTTTCAGTGGCGTAGTTGGTAGCATGCTGAGTTTCTATGCCCAAGATCGCGGGTTAAAACCCGGCTGAAGTCGTCGGATTTTTTAACAGTGTTAAACATCCCTCAGTATGCCTTCCTTTTGAGGGGAAGTTAAGCCGGCGGGCCCATGTCATCACTATATTAAGTTCCAACGTTCGCCGCCAGGTGCCGGTTGCGGTGAAATCTAGTAGCCAAGTTCAGAGTTAGGTGTCGTTGGCGGTAGCATTTGGTATCAAAAGAAGGAACTACTTGAAATTGATCGTCTGCAGTCCTTACCTGAATTACAGATAACACACACTAATACAGCCATCACAAATAACACCGGTTTTCAGACAAATTCTACAAACACCCAAAGTACACAGGGCTAAATGACCGCATTGTCACAACCCCTAAACTGAGGAACCAACCAACCAGTTTATTAACTATCATCAGTTCCTGTTTATTTTTGTAAAATCTACAAAAGGGGGAGGGTGAGGGGGGGGGGGGGAATTGTAACCCCCAGTAGCATCCCCCTGACTACGACACTGGTTACGGCCATAGTCCTGGAGCCAGTAGGCCTATAATCGTAAGTGACGTCATGTTTACCAGCCTCTACATACGGTGCAGTTAGTTGGGTAGTGCTTCAGTACACTCACAAATACAGTGAAGTGACCCTCGAGGAGTTACTATACAATGTAGTTATAACTTATCCACTTTGTACCTTGAAACTGCAGTGGAGGTTGTATTGAATAGTTGCACGTCCTATAAACTTGAGTCCTGGCCGGTAGTTGCCTTAAATGGAGAACCAAAGATTACGTTTAAAATGGATATTTTCTTAAAAATTCATTTGATGTAATGTTGTTGACGTCAGTAGCTTACGTGAGACTTATTCAATTGCCAACGTTGGAGCCATTAAATCGTGATCTGCCTCACAAGTGGCCTCAGAAGTTTAACATCGCAAGCAAATCACAACATAAATAACATAAAATATAAATACTGCAACAAGGGTTCACACAAGCATCGTATCGCAAGCAAATCACATGTCAAAATACCAAAACTATAAATACTAAACAAATGTTCACACGAGCATTGTATCACATGCAAATTGCAAGATAAATACCAGAAACTATAAATACTGCACAAGTGTTCCCTGGGCATCGTGTCGCAAGCAAATCCCATGACAAAACCCTGAAACTTTAAATACTGCACAAGTGTTCCCTGGGCATCGTGTCGCAGGCAAATGGCATGACAAAATCTCGAAACTTTAAATACTGCACAAGTGTTCCCTGGTCATCGTGTCGCAAGCAAATCTCATGACAAAACCCCGAAACTGTAAATATTGCACAAGTGTTCCCTGGGCATCGTGTCGCAAGCAAATCTCATGACAAAACCCTGAAACTTTAAATACTGCACAAGTGGTCCTTTAGCATAGTGTCGCAGGCAAATCGCGTGGCTAAATCCCGAAACTATAAATACAGCGCAAGTGTTCCTTGGGCATCGTGTCGCAAGCAGTAGTGTGTTTTGGATGGTTCAAAACCCTCCTCCTCCTCCTCACCCTCCCCAGAAGATGGCGGCAGCCCGATATCTCTCGAACGCATGGTCGGATTTTGACAAATGAGGTGTCATTGAACTCAGTAAAACCTACCCCTACTAGGGGGTGAAATTGTAATTTTTTAGAGAATCTCTCTTTCCAATTGCAACATGTGAGAGTTTGAATGCTAATATGGAATGAAACGTTGTTCTACATAATGAGCATGTGTTCGGTGGAAAGCCAATATGAATTTACATGCTAGTTTTTTTGTTTTTACACATGTCCACTCATAGGTTTGGTAAGAGGGGGGCTTTTTAAAAGATGGTGGCTGTAGTGTAACCTAACCCAACCTAACGGGTCCTTGTGGACAGGTCATTGTTGACAAGTCATTGTGGGCGGGTTCTTGTGGACGAGTCCTTGTGGACAGGTCCCTGTGGACGAGTCCTTGTGGATGAGTCCCTTTGGACTGATCCCTTTGGACCGGTCCCTTTGGCCTGATCCCTATGGACTGACCCATGTATTTATTCAAATTATGTCAAAGGGCCTAACTATATTTGTGTGTGTTGAACTGACGTTGTTCACCAGTCCCCCACCAGTATAATGTGATAACGATATGAAAGGAAAGTGACGAAATACATGTGAATTTACAAGGGATCTAACTTGGTGGATGGATGTGTTCTAACGAGTCATTTGTAGTTGAAAGAGAATATTACAATTTCTTAAGATGTTAAAACTGAGGAGATGGTACGTGCAGTAAACCGACTTGTTACTTCCTGTGTCATATTACAGACATGACAGAGAGCGCGCAGATCTGTTGCTATGACTAACGCAGCAGTAATTTGAAACCGCAAGTGTTCATGAAGACAATGGATGATGATCATGCAAAGTTAGCAGTTATTGGATATTACACAGGTGTTCCTTCCGGTGTCATGTTGCTGACATGGCAGGGAGTGCACACTGCTGTTGCTATGACTGACGCTGCAGTAATTTGAAACCCCATATGTTGATTAAGACAATGGGTGATGATCATGCAAAGTCAGCAGTCATTGGATACCACACAGGTGTTCCTAGTGTATTTTGGACTCTCAACTGTATTGGGAAAGGAATTGCAATGATCTGCAAAAAACTGCTGACACGAGCGATGAGAGTTTATATAAGAGGGGTGTCATATATCTCCCTACTGTCAGTCTTTATTACTCGCTTTGAGTGAACAGTGCTCTATTACTGCTCAAGAGTTGTAAAAAAGCCGTTTTGGTAGAAAATCATTAAATTAGTTTGCAAGGTAAGTACTTATTATTAATGGATTGTAGTCTTTTATTACTAATTGATGTTGAAGTTATTGATTGGAATGTATTGATTGATTGATTGATTGATTGATTTGTTTACAGATAATTGGGTACCTGTAGGTTACCAGATTCCTACAATCTGTTCATTCAGTGACAGCAGTTGATAAATTATAAAAAGGTAAGTGCCCCCTCTAATAACTTTTAAACAGTTAGAGTGATATTTTCCAATGTTCACCCCTACATGTTAGTGAAAATGGTATATTTGGCAGTCAAAAGATGGAACTACTTGACCATGGTGTGTAAAGCTAATTTTGTAGGTTAGATTTTGATTACCGCTCTATTAAGTCTGAATGTTCATTGCTAGGTGTCAGTGACAGAGGGAATATTTAAAGACTTAACCTCAGTTCACCTAACATAACCTAACTTTACCTAACTTAACCTTATCATGTGACATGTTTTACAATTTTAAACTTGTTTTAAGACTGGCTATGACGTTACACTTAGCTCACTTAACTGGCGATCGCTGGTTTCTATCACGTGACATGTTCTACAAGTTTAGACTTGTTTTAAGACTGGCTATGACGTCACACTTAGCTCACTTAACTGGCGATCGCAGGTTTCTATCACGTGACATGTTCTACAAGTTTAGACTTGCTTTAAGACTGGCTATGACACCACACTTAGCTCACTTAACTGGCGACCGCTGGTTTCTACCACGCTATCAAGTTCCAATGTTCACCGCTAGGTGTCAGTGACAGTGATATATAGTAACCCCCAATTAGAACTACATGAAGTTAGACTTGCTAGGAGTTCACAGATGATCGATTTAAATACCCTGCTATAACCATTGACTGGAATGTAATTAAACTATTTATATTGTACTTTGCTTTATCATTTATTAACATTTTTTATTTCTTTCTTTTATAGGTAATTTCGAAAGTGATCATCATGTTCAAGTGTGGTGAACGTAAGAAACAGTTCTCAAGACCTGACAACCTTCAACGACATGCAAATGCTAAACATGACATTAAAATGTTTGTGTGCAGTCATTGTGCTACCACATTTAACATACAAGATAATCTTGCACGTCATGTAAATTTAATGCATGTTAGTTCAGCACCATTTTCGTGTTCAGTTTGCGAACTTGGTTTTTCTGCTGTAAAGCGATATCAATCCCACATGTTTGAAGTGCATGGAGAACAACAGGAATTGAAATCTGTAAAACCATCAACTAGCACGGAACCTTTAAATGAATGTGATGCTCAAAAGCGTAAACGTTCTCAAGATTGTGAAAATAGTTGTGCAACAAAAAGAAAGAAGAATGGTGAACCTTCGATAACACATTGTAATGTATGTAATATTGATATACCTTCTTCAATCATTCATGGACATTTACGCAGTATTCAACATAAAAATAACGCTTGCCATGAAATAAATTCTGGGAATATTCAACAAATTGGTAGTGCGTTTAAAAGTCGAATTGCTAGTTACAGACTTCATAGTAAAGAAAAAACTCAAAGTATTGAAACATTTTTACAGAATGTTCAACCTACTGTGTTTGGCTTAGTAGAAAATGTTTTAGTAGAGCATAAAACAATTAAAATGAATTTTGAACTTTTTGGACTCTATGTAAAAACTGGGAGTGACGGTGAAATTATGGATATCAAATCCTTTAATACAAAAAACATAATTGTTAGCGAATCAACTAATGTTAGTGATATGTATCAAAATATTTCAAGTGCTATCATTGTGAAGAGTGAAGAGTTCCAGGAAAGGGAGTCAGGCTGGGCGTTGGTTGAAGTACTTTATTTAGAAACCAACATGAATAAATACAACCCCCTTCGAGCATCATCATATATTGATTAACCTGTATGGATCAAACGAAAGAGAGCTGTTGTGAATGTTTTGAATAGTGATCAAGCATGTTTTGCGTGGGCTGTAACCTCAGCTCTCCATTCAGCAGTGGGGCATGTAGAGAGAACATCATCTTATCCTCACTATTCTTCAGTGTTAGATTTAAAAGAAATGGAATTTCCTATGGCGATAAAAGACATTCAACGTTTTGAAGAGCTGAACAATGTAAGTATTAATGTTTATGAAATTGAAAACAAGAGAATAGTAGGTCCTCTATATTATACTCAGGAAAAAAAGGATGCTCATGTAAATTTACTATACATAACCGAAGGTGAAAATGCTCACTATTGCTGGATAAAACATTTCAGTAGACTTTTTGGTAGTCAACTATCAAAAAGAGAAAATAAGAAGTGGTTGTGTGATGGCTGTTTGCTATATTTCAGGAAAGAGGACCAACTAACTCAACATCAAAAATGGGGGTGTAATCATGTGTGTACGGTATTACCGACTCCTAAAAATAACATTCTAAAATTTAAGGATTATGAGAAACAGCTTCGAGTACCATTTGTTATATATGCTGACTTCGAGGCTTTGCTAAAACCATTTAATACATGTTCATCGAATCCAGCCCAACCTTTCACCAACACTACTCACATTCATGAACCTTTTAGCTTTGCATATTATATTAAATGTAGTTATGATGACTCTTTAAATAAGTTTGAGCTCTATAGAGGACCTGATGCACCTGAAGTTTTTATGGAAAGGCTTGAGAAAGATGCCATCCGTATATCCCCTATTTTAAATACGATCATTCCAATGGAGCCACTAACTTCATCAGAGCAAATGAATTTTGAGACTGAAACTAATTGTTTTATATGTGGTGAATGTTTATATACAGACAGGGTTCGCGATCATGACCATTTAACAGGAAAATATCGTGGTGCTGCTCACCAAGAATGTAATTTAAATTATAGAGTAAGTAAATTCATTCCGGTCATTCTACACAACGGTAGCAAATACGATTACCACTTTATCGTTAAAGAATTTGGAGCTTCAGATGTGAAAATTGATGTGATTGCAAATAATAAGGAACAATACATATCGTTCACAAAATACACCAAAACTATCAATAAAAAGACTATAAAACTGCGATTTTTAGATTCATTCCGCTTTATGTCGAGTAGTCTTGATAAGCTGGCTAGTAATTTAAAATCAGATCAGTTTCAAGAAATTCAACGTGTCTTTCCTAAAGAAGATGATTTTAAATTGATTTGTCAAAAGGGTATATTCCCTTACGAATATATTAACTGTGTGGAACGTCTTGAGGAGTGTTCTTTACCACCGAAAGATGCATTTTACAGTTCCTTAAACACAAGTCATATCAGTGATCAGGAATATTTACATGCACAACGTGTATGGGCACAGTTTGACATTCAAACTTTAGGAGAATTTTCAGACCTATATTTGAAGACAGATGTGTTGTTATTAGCAGATGTTTTTGAAAATTTTCGGAATGTTTGTATGAAAACTTATGATCTTGATCCTTGTCAGTATTTCACTGCTCCTGGGTTAAGTTTCAGTTCAATGTTGAAAAAAAAAACGAAAGTAAATTTAGAATTAATGACTGATATAGACATGATCAATTTTATAAAATCACCAATTCGAGGTGGATTAAGCCAATGTAGTGGACGGTACTCTAAAGCGAATAATAAATACATGCCTAGCTACAACCCTTGTGAAGAGTCAAAGTATATTGTCTACCTCGATGCAAATAACCAATATGGTTGGGCTAAGAGCCAATATCTACCACTGAAAGATTTTCGCTGGCTGACACAACCTGAAATTGATGTCTTACATGTTGACACTCTTAATGATAACGATGATAAAGGATATATTTTAGAGGTAAATCTTGAGTACCCTAAAGAGTTACATGATGATCATAATGATTTACCATTTTGTCCTGAGAATATGAAATCTCCATACATCACATCACGAACAAAAATGTTAATTGCTAATGTAAATAATAAATGTAAATATGTAATACATTATCGAAACTTGAAACAGTGTCTACAGCATGATTGAAATTAACTAAAATTCATCGCGTATTACAATTTTATCAGTCAGCATGGCTCAAACCGTATATTGATCTAAACAATAATTTAAGAACACAGTCAACAAACGCGTTTGAAAAAGATTTTTATAAACTCATGAATAATAGTGTTTTTGGAAAGACTATGGAGAATGTTGATAAACGAGTTGATGTAAAGCTGATAACAAAGTGGGAGAATGATGGAAAAAGGTATGGTGCGAGCAACTTAATAAGCAATCCTAACTTTCATAGCTGTTCAATTATTCATGAGGATTTAGTTGTAATACAAATGAATCGTCTTAAAGTAACTTACAACAAACCCATATATGTGGGTTACACCATTCTGGAATTATCAAAAACACTTATGTATGAATTTCACTATGATTATGTAAAGAAAAACTATCTTGATAATGTTAAATTACACTACACAGACACAGATTCTTTTATTTATGAGTTTAAAACTGATGATTTTTATGAGGATATCAAAACTGAGCTAAATAGGTTTGATACAAGTGACTATCCCGAGGATAATATTTACCATTTACCTCTAGTAAACAAAAAGGTTCTTGGGAAATTTAAGGATGAATGTGCTGGTGTTATTATAGACACCTTTGTAGGCACAAAATCTAAATCATACAGCTATATGACAATTGATGATGTAGTAGTAAAAAAATTAAAAGGAGTGAAAAAGAATGTTGTTAGTAAAGAGTTAGATATAAGTGACTCTAAAAACTGTATAGTTAGTAACCCACCTGTATTATATAAGAAAATGAGTGTATTTAGAAGTAAAAATCATCAGCTACATACCAATTTGCTGAACAAAGTTGCTTTAAGTAATGAAGACAACAAACGATTCATTATACCCAACACATTTGATACTTTTGCTTGGGGAAACAGTCGCATTGACGACTATTACTTTACTTAAGTCTAATGATCATTATATTGTAATATTTGTAGTGTGTTTTATATTGTAATATTTTTTTGTAAAAAACTGTAAGTAGAATGTATAATGTTAGGCTACTGTAGTTTAGTAAAAATAAGATAAGTAATACATTTTAGTGTAAAATGTTTGCTTTTGTATATTACGAAAAAGATTTTAAAAAATGTACAGAATGTGTGAACTAAACAAGGGAAATGTAAAAATGTAAAGTGGAAAATTGTAAATATCCATGTGTGAAAAAGTGAAATAGTTATCACCATTTTAAAATTAAAAGACATTGTGATCTGGTAAACCTTGTTTTAATTTCACAACAACAAAAATGTACAGAATGTGTAAACTAAACAAGAAGAATGTAAAAAAATGAAAAGTGGAAATTGTAAATATTCATGTGTGAAAAAATGAAAATAAAGAAATGGCTATCACCATTTTAAAATTAAAAGACATTGTGATCTTGTAAACCTTGTTTTTATTTCACAACATATATGGCTTTACAAAATAGAATTCAAAGAAATACCATTTCCTCAATCCTTTTCAATGTTCATGTCCACTCATCATTAACTTCCCTTTTATAGCAGTAATCACAATGAGGGCTGCCAACCTCTCCCCCACTGAGCCATTATAGGATGTCAAACGTTGCTTAGCTTTTCAACGATACTTTATCCACCACACGTATTAAAGCATAATGACTATGACGATAAGAAAGGTCGTGTTCTTTACATGCTTAATCCAAAGAAATAATAGGTATTTACTTAACACAGGGTCTTGAGTCCATGAGTTTGGTACATGTTGCAAGATTTCTTTCACGGCATTGACTGTCACAAAATAAATGAAAACTTGGAGAGCACCAATAATTCATCTTTGGTAAGACTATCCAGGATCTTGAGTCCATGATTTTGGTATAAGTTGACAGATTTCTTTCACGGCATTGACTGTCACATAATAAATGAACAACTTGGAGAGCACCAATAATTCTTCTTTGGTAAAACTATCTGCATATCGATGACAGATGATCTTTTAGTTCCACCCTTCAAACAACAACACTACCTCTTGCATAATCTGCGATGTTGATGGCTCTTGAGACGTGAAAGATGGATTAAACATAACTTTTTCATCAACAGGAGTTAGACTTTGCTCAGTAAACAATGCACTGTCATGAGCCACAGTATTTTTTTTCTTGGACTTGCTTTTTTTCTTTTCTTTATAAGTGTTTGAAACGGTGTATTAAAAGAGAATGATAAACATCCAAAGGGTAAATAGAGTAACAAATAAAGAGAAATGAAAATGATACTTCCATATCAATTGTCAAGCATGAACTAATCTCTAGCAAAGTTCACTCAATACTATAAATAATAGTTTAAAGTGGGTGCAAAAGTGGGTGCAAAAGTGGGTGCAAATGTGGGTGCATAAGTGGGTGCAAATGTGGGTGCATAAGTGGGTGAAAAAGTGGGTGCATAAGTGGGTGCATATGTGGGTGCATACGTGGGTGAAAAGGTGCCTACCAAAAGTTTAAGACCACTAACTTATTTTCAACAAATGCTTCCTGGTCTTATATTTTTGATTCAAATTTTGTCAAATATTTTATGAAAATACTTTGATCTAATAGAAATCCTCGTGTACCAAGAACATTGTAATATGGCTTTCAGTTTTTGAGTTTCATTTTTAGCCTATTTTCAATTTTGAAAAAATAGGCTTATGAGATCACCTTTTGTCCGTGTGTGTGTGCGTGTGTGTGTGTGTGTGTGTGTGCGTGTGTGTGTGATTCGTGTGTGTGTCCCCCCTAATAAAATCGAAACGGCTGGAGCGATTTCAATGAAACTCGGGAAGTTCATAGCACTATTCCCGGCGACCTCGACCGTGCCCTTCAAATTTTGTTACGTCTCTCCAATCCAACATGGCGGCTGTGCGAACTATTTCACTAGCATTCAATATCTCCGAAACTATTACCGATATCGCCCTGAAATTGTGTACGGTGATAAAGGGCACCACTAGACGTTCACCTATGAGACTTTCAAAAACCTGGTGACTACAAAACCAACATGGCGGCCAAGCGAAGTTGAGATATTTAAATAGACTTTTCTCGCGATTTAACTATCTAAATATAATGAAACTTGGTACAGCAAATGTTTATACACATTGTAATGCATTGGAGTCTAATTTAGTTCAATTGTTTACATAACCTCAAAATGGCGGCTGTGCGAAATATTTCACTGACATTCTATATCTCCGAAACTATTACAGATATCAGCCTGCAATTTTGTACTGTGATAAAGGGTACTGATACAGGTATACCTATGTATATTTCATAAACCTGTAAAGTACGAAACGAACATGGCGACCAAGCGAATTTAAAATATTTTAATAGACTTTTCTCGTGATTTAACTCTCTGAGCGCAGTGAAATGTGGTACAGTAATTGATTTTGCAGATTGTAATGCACTGCCATCTAATTTAATTCAATTGCTTACATAACCTCAAGATGGCGGCTGTGCGAAATTTTAAAATTAAGTTTTAATTTCTTGTGTCGTAATCATGCGATCGAAGTGAAAGTTTGAATAATGAACCTAGGTAATAATTGTCCTTGAATGGTACATAACTCTATGGCCTATACACATAACACTCCTAAATGGTGAGCTCCCGAAATATTTAGACGGTTCTCAATATCTATGAATCATTTACAGCAACCAAACTGAATTTTTTAATGTTCAAAGAGACTATGAACATATGTTCACCTATAGGACTTTCAGGAACCTGGTGATCACAAATCCAACATGGCGGCGACGCGAAGTATAAATATTTAAATGGACGTTTCTCGCGAATTAACTATCCGAGTGCCGTGAAACGTTGCACGTTAAATGCTTATACAAATGTTGATCCACTGGCATCTAATTTATTTCAATGGTTTGCATTATCACAAGATGGCTGCTGTGCGTAATTTTAAAATCTCGTTTTTACTTCTTGTTGTCTAATCATGCGATTGAAGTTTGAATACCACACGTACACAATAATCTTAATGTAATAGTACAAAAATAAAAATCCAACCTGGCGACCATCTGAAATATTTAGACGGTTCTCGATATCTACGAATCTGTTACAGCAATTAAACTGAAATTTTGTATGTTGATTGTGGCAGTTAACATAAGTAGGATATATGAAAATAGGCTGTATAGTTCTTCACGGAACTACTTGTTTTTAAATGTGGAGTATCGAAGAATAACTCATTTTTCAACCACAAATCACTTTGTGGACACTAAACTAATAGGGTTATCTTATTGATTATTTTTCTTAAGTATTGTAGAATGTATACAAACGTTTTGGTAAATGAAAAGAAAATCCCAATAATTTTCTTGCCATTTGGTAGTGATATTTGTACTTTTTGTAAAAGGTAACGAATTGAAGATAAGACTGATGAGCGTTCACTGGTTAATAGCTTCTGTGGGGGTTGTCTCAGCGGGCCCAAACTTTCATCAGGCACAGCACAGCATGTTGTCAACAGATGAAGAGACAGTTCCAAGGTCAACACTCCGGGTACCTGGAATCAGTTTCACTCGTATATTCTGAGAAGCCAGGTATACAAAAGTCGCTACCAAATGGCAAGAAAATTTTTGGGATTTTCTTTTCATTTACCAAAACGTTTGTATACATTCTACAATACTTATAAAAAAATTAAAAAGGTAACCATATTGGTTTAGTGTCCACAAATTAATTTGTGGTTGAAAATTGCGTTTTTCTTCGATACTCCACTTGTATTAAAAAAATGAAACTCAAAAACTGAAAGCCATATTACAATGTTCTTGTTACAGGTGAATGCATATTAGATCAAAGTATTTTCATAAAATATTTGGCAAAATTTGAATCAAACATATAAGACCAGGAAGCTTTTGTTGAAAATAAGCTAGTGGTCTTAAACTTTTGGTAGGCACTGTAAAGAGAAATGAAAATGATACTTCCATATCAATTGTCAAGCATGAACTAATCTCTAGCAAAGTTCACTCAATACTATAAATAATAGTTTAAAGTGGGTGCAAAAGTGGGTGCAAGAGTGGGTGCAAATGTGGGTGCATAAGTGGGTGCAAATGTGGGTGCATAAGTGGGTGAAAAAGTGGGTGCATAAGTGGGTGCATATGTGGGTGCATAAGTGGGTGAAAAAGTGGGTGCATAAGTGAATGCAATAGTGGGTGCAAAGGTAGGTACAAAAGTGGGTGAAAAAATGCCCCCCTTTTAGAATCTATTTAATCTATAACCTTTTAGTTCCACCCTTAAAACAACAACACTACCTCTTGCATAATGATACTTTTAATGATACTTTTAATCTTTTTAATCTATTTTTTGAAATTTTGACAAAGGGTCTAAGTGCACTTTTGTTAATATCTCGCGAACCAGTCTCTGTTGACGGGTCCTTGTTGACTAGTCCCTGTGGGCGGGTCCCTTTGGCATAATTTGGATAAAATGCATGGACCAGTCCATAGGGATCAGTCCAAAGGACCCGCCCACAGGGACTAGTCAACAAGGACCCGTCAACAGAGACTGGTTCGCGAGATATTAACAAAAATGCACTTAGACCCTTTATCAAAATTTCACAAAATAGATTAAAAAGGGGGCGTTAGCGAGATTCAAAAAGGGGGGCATATTTTCACCCACTTTTGTACCTACCTTTGCACCCACTATTGCATTCACTTAAGCACCCACTTTTTCACCCACTTATGCACCCACATTTGCACCCACTTATGCACCCACTTTTTCACCCACTTATGCACCCACATTTGCACCCACTTATGCACCCACTTTTGCACCCACTTTTGCACCCACTTTAAACTATTATTTATAGTATTGAGTGAACTTTGCTAGAGATTAGTTCATGCTTGACAATTGATATGGAAGTATCATTTTCATTTCTCTTTATTTGTTACTCTATTTACCCTTTGGATGTTTATCATTCTCTTTTAATACACCGTTTCAAACACTTATAAAGAAAAGAAAAAAAGCAAGTCCAAGAAAAAAAATACTGTGGCTCATGACAGTGCATTGTTTACTGAGCAAAGTCTAACTCCTGTTGATGTAAAAGTTATGTTTAATCCATCTTTCACGTCTCAAGAGCCACCAACATCGCAGATTATGCAAGAGGTAGTGTTGTTGTTTTAAGGGTGGAACTAAAAGGTTATCTGTCATCGATATGCAGATAGTTTTACCAAAGAAGAATTATTGGTGCTCTCCAAGTTGTTCATTTATTATGTGACAGTCAATGCCGTGAAAGAAATCTGGCAACTTATACCAAAATCATGGACTCAAGATCCTGGATAGTCTTACCAAAGATGAATTATTGGTGCTCTCCAAGTTTTCATTTATTTTGTGACAGTCAATGCCGTGAAAGAAATCTTGCAACATGTACCAAACTCATGGACTCAAGACCCTGTGTTAAGTAAATACCTATTATTTCTTTGGATTAAGCATGTAAAGAACACGACCTTTCTTATCGTCATAGTCATTATGCTTTAATACGTGTGGTGGATAAAGTATCGTTGAAAAGCTAAGCAACGTTTGACATCCTATAATGGCTCTGTGGGGGAGAGGTTGGCAGCCCTCATTGTGATTACTGCTATAAAAGGGAAGTTAATGATGAGTGGACATGAACATTGAAAAGGATTGAGGAAATGGTATTTCTTTGTATTCTATTTTGTAAAGCCATATATGTTGTGAAATAAAAACAAGGTTTGTTGTTTGAGTCTTCAGTCTTTTGACTGGTTTGATGCAGCTCTCCATGCCTCCCTGTCCTGAGCTAATCGTTTCATCTCTACATAGCTACCACACCCTACATCCGAGGCAATCTGTTTAACATATTCTAACCTTGGTCTACCCCTACAGTTCCTTCCATAACTAAGCTTGCTATTCCTGGGTGTCATAGTATGTGTCCTACCAACCTATCTCTTCTCTTCATTAGCAGTCGCCAGAAACATCTCTCCTCTCCCACTCGTCTTAATACCTCTTTGTTTGTAACCCTATCTACCCATCTGATCTTCATCATTCTCCTGTAGCACCACATTTCAAATGCTTCAATTCTCCTCTTTTCTGCTGCACCAATAGTCCAAGTTTCACTTCCATAGAGCGCCACGCTCCAGACAAAGGCTTTCAAAAATGACTTCTTAATACCTAAATCTATATTCGATGTCAGCAGATTCCTTTTTTGTAGAAATGCTCTTCTTTCCTGAGCCAACCTACTTTTTATATCCTCTTTGCTTCGTCCATCACTGGTTATTCTGCTTCCTAAGTAACAGAAATCTCCTACTTCCTTCAGCTTTTCACCTGCCAATTTGATCTCCATAGAGGTTTCTGATTTATTTCGGCTGCATTCCAGTATTTTTGTTTTACATTTATTAATTTTCATCATGAATTCTTTCCGTAAGACGGAGTCCATACCATTCAAAAACTCATTCAAATCCTCAGGCTTGTTGGCCAAGATGACGATGTCATCAGCAAATCTCAGAGTTGAAATTATTTCTCCTTGAATCTTCACTCCCACTTTAAATTTTTCTCTAATTTCCTTCATTGCTTGTTCAATGTAAAGATTGAAAAGTATGGGTGATAAGTTGCAGCCTTGCCTTACACCTTTCTGAATACCAGCTTCTCTTTCATGTCCTTCAACTCGAATGACTGCTGTCTGGTTTCTGTATAGATTGTATATCACCCTCCTATCCCTGTACTTTATTCCAATCGATTTCAAAATGTCAAACAATTTAGTCCAATCAACGTTATCAAAAGCCTTTTCTAAGTCTACAAAAGCCATGAACGTTCTCTTATCTTTCCTTATTCTACCTTCCAAAATCAGCCTAAGACTTAGTACAGCTTCCCTTGTTCCTACATTTCTCCTGAAACCAAACTGGTCTTCACCCAACTCCGTTTCTATCTGGCTCTCAATCCTCTTGTAAATTATTCTAGACAGGATCTTTGAAGCATGAGTAATCAAGCTGATTGTACGGTAATCTTCACATCTGTCAGCTCCCACTTTCTTTGGTATAGGGATGATTACATTCTTCTTGAAATCAGGGGGTACCTCACCTGTCTCATAAATCCTACACACCAAGTGAAATAACCTGATCAGACCTTCCTCTCCTATGCAGCGTAGCAACTCAATCGGTATATCATCTATGCCTGGTGCTTTGTTCCTGCTTAAGTCTTCCAAAGCTCTATCAAATTCTGATCTCAATATTAAATCTCCTTTCGCATCCTCATCAATTTCCTCCTCCCTTTCCATTACATGATTCTCAATCTCCTTTCCCTTATACAAACTCTCTATGTAAGCTTTCCATCTCTCAACCTTTTCTTCCCTATCTGTTAGAGGCTTTCCATTTGTGTCCTTAATATTACAGCACTTAGTCTTCTTTTCCCCAAAAATATTCTTAATCCTTCGATAAGCTGTGTCTACTTTTCCTAATTTCAGACAATTTTCTATACCAGCATATTTCTCTTTCAACCATTCTTCTTTCGCTTCCTTGCACTTCTTGTTAACCTCATTTCTCAGACGTCTGTATTCTGCTTTCCCCTTTTCATCTCTTACATTCTTGTGCTTCCGCCTTTCATCCATCAATTCGAGTATATCCTGAGTGATCCACGGTTTTCTACCTATTCTCTGTTTCCTACCAATGTTTTCTTCTGCGGATTTTGTTATTTCATTCCTCAAAAGTGTCCATTCGTCTGCAATTGAAGTTTGTCTAGGGTTTTTCATTAGTCCTTCCTTTATACTCTTCTTGAATCTTTCGTTTACATCCTTCTCTTTCAGTCTGTCTATTGCCCACCTTATTGGTTTTTGACTTTTCTTCAGTTTCTTCAACTTTAATCTGCATTTCATTACAACCAGATTGTGGTCAGAGTTTATGTCAGCACCAGGATATGTTTTACAATCCAAAATCTGGTTTCGAAACCTCTGCTTGACCATAATGAAGTCGATTTGGTAACGCCCTGTATCTCCTGGTCTCATCCATGTGTATATTCTTCTATTGTGGTTATTGAATAAGGTGTTAGCTATGACCAACTCATGCTCAGTGCAGAATTCTACCAGCCTGCTTCCTCGATCATTCCTTTCACCTAATCCGAAATCTCCTACTATCTTCCCTTCTCTCCCTTTTCCTACCACAGCATTCCAATCTCCCATTACTATAACATTTTCATCACCCTTGATATACCTCAGAATTTCGTCTATTTCTTCGTAGACCTTTTCAACATCCTCATCATCAGCTTGACTGGTAGGCATATAGACTTGTACCACTGTGGTGCAGGTAGGTTTAGTATTTATTTTTGCTACAATAATACGTTCACTATATTGCTCATAATATTCCATCCGCTGTCCAAGTTTCCTACTCAATATGAGGCCAACCCCTGCTTGGCCATTGTTTGATTTAGTGCTAATGACCCTATAGTCTCCTGACCAAAAGTCCTGTTCTTCCTGCCAGCGCATTTCACTAATCCCAACCAAATCCAACCTCAACCTATACATTTCCCTTTCTAAGTTTTCTAACCTTCCATTTCCTAGCAGACTTCTAACATTCCACGCTCCGATCCGTAGAATGTCTGAGTTCCTCTTTGTAACTTCTGTGATGTTAACCCCCTCTCGAGTAGTCCCCACCCGGAGATCCGAACGGGGGACTAGTTTACCTCCGGATTGAAATTTTACAAGGGAGGAGGCCATCATCACATGTATTTATGCATAGAGAGGTGCATATCCTCGGGAATAGCAAACGGCTGTAGTTTCCCCTTGCTTTCAGCCGTGCAGCAGGACGCAGTGTAGCCATTATTTGGCTTATATTATCAATATCTTAACCGTCTATAAGACTAGTAAAGAATTGATTTATTCTGAAAGGCTGCTACTCCCTTTCAGAATAAGTAAAGAGCAATTCTACTAACAAAAATACTAACCTTCTACTGTACTAACAATTAAATACCAAAATTCTACTAACGAAAAAATACTAAAGTTCCACCAACAACAAATACTACCACTAAAACAGTCTGTCACCAGACACACTCACATGCAATCACACATCACAGTCTACTGAAACAATGAACTATAACTAATAAACAATGCAACTGTTACCAGACACACTCACACACCACAGTCTAATAGAACAATGACATATATCTAATAGACAAACTAACTACCTACTTACAACTAAAACTAACTACATACTTACTGTACTGTTATTTGAATTGACAATATTTACAAAATGCAATTTAGATAGAAAATACTTACAGGAAGAGAGCAAAGATAATGCCAATGGTTATCCTTCGTATAGGAGAAGAAATAATGGACGGATTATTATAAAAACAATTCGAGGCATTGACATTGAAATCGATAGTCGATTCATTGCTCCCTACAATCCAAGAATAATAAACTCGAACCTTCGCTGTCTTATTTCACATGAACTGACCAGTAGATCCTGCCAGCAGGAATTCTGAGAAAAGGTGGCGAGAAACATTTCCAACACAGCTCCCTTTCACTCGCCACCCGCAGTGACATCTCCTTACCAAACACTTAATGACAATAAGCCGCTTGACAATGTGACCGCCACTTCACCTCCAACCATTCAAAAACTAGTTTTCCGTGGTCTCCCACTTGTACTCCAGGCAAATGGTAAGTGTCTACAGCCATCACACTCACAGAGGTTATCACACACATACAAATTCAAAACATTCACACATACTAAAATATGATTTTACCAAACGTCGCAACACATCAAAAACTCAACAAATCATTAAAAAAAACGTTTCAACTCATAGCGTGCTAAAAAGCTGACAGGGCGCCTCCTTATTACTCCTTGGTTCAAATATGCTGGTTGTGCAAGGGGAACAAGGCTGTAGCGCGACGCAACACGACACGTCAAGGCCGAATTGGGCGTGAGATAGCAGTTTCCTTGTTTACTAATTGCTCTGAAGTAAATTTACTTGCTAGGGTGGCATCTTACTCACCAAGACATCCATACAGAAACTTTCCCCTCGGAACCAGGTGTTCTAAACCTGCTATCGGCCTGTTCCGGGAATAGAGAAACAAATCTCCACTGCACCATTTAAAAGTCCCATGTTTGAAACTCCACCCAAACGTTGTCTAAATTGAAACAAAAGTGCTCAAAATATAACCAAATATAATTATTTATCACCAAAATGAGCGAAATATGGCGAAAACCATTAAAATGGCCAAAATATGCATTTATGGGCAAAATAACATTGCTTTAAACGGTGATAGGGACCCTTCATTCGAACTTACCTTTCACATTTCGGGCGAAATAAGTTCAGGAGGAAAGAAAAGAATGGCTTTCCCTTAAATTCCGAACCTTATATATAACTTACATTAGTACACCATGTTCCGGTCAGTAAAGCTCTGGACAATTCCTCTCGTTCCCACTTCCAGTTTAACACCCTCAAATGCCAACTTTGGGTCGAAATTCGATCCCGCAACCTTGGGCACAGCAGGCTAAGGCCACTATCCACGCAATCGGTCCGGCGAAGTCCGGCCACACTATGTCCTAATCCGAGCTTTGGATCACGCCGTGCCCAACGTGGAATAGTTTCAAGAAATAAAGATGTTCCCTTTCAATGTCTCAAGTATGAACGAAGTGATAATTATGTGTAGTTAAATTATCAACGTACAGTTAAATATATGCACTAACATGAGATCGTGGAGTACTTCACTCACTCGTCGATGAAAGAAACATTCGCAAGGGCATCCGGCACTTGTATTTTCCTACTCCGGTAGGATTGCATGCGAGCCTTTCGCGTACGGCGATCCGCCAGGGACAGAGTGGAAGTGCTTTATGGCCGAGATATGGCAGCGAGAGAGATGTTGCGCTACTGGATTTCATACGGATCAGCTCCGTGATGTACAAGATCACAATGTCTTTTAATTTTAAAATGGTGATAGCCATTTCTTTATTTTCATTTTTTCACACATGAATATTTACAATTTCCACTTTTCATTTTTTTACATTCTTCTTGTTTAGTTTACACATTCTGTACATTTTTGTTGTTGTGAAATTAAAACAAGGTTTACCAGATCACAATGTCTTTTAATTTTAAAATGGTGATAACTATTTCACTTTTTCACACATGGATATTTACAATTTTCCACTTTACATTTTTACATTTCCCTTGTTTAGTTCACACATTCTGTACATTTTTTTAAAATCTTTTTCGTAATATACAAAAGCAAACATTTTACACTAAAATGTATTACTTATCTTATTTTTACTAAACTACAGTAGCCTAACATTATACATTCTACTTACAGTTTTTTACAAAAAAATATTACAATATAAAACACACTACAAATATTACAATATAGTGATCATTAGACTTAAGTAAAGTAATAGTCGTCAATGCGACTGTTTCCCCAAGCAAAAGTATCAAATGTGTTGGGTATAATGAATCGTTTGTTGTCTTCATTACTTAAAGCAACTTTGTTCAGCAAATCGGTATGTAGCTGATGATTTTTACTTCTAAATACACTCATTTTCTTATATAATACAGGTGGGTTACTAACTATACAGTTTTTATAATCACTTATATCTAACTCTTTACTAACAACATTCTTTTTCACTCCTTTTAATTTTTTTACTACTACATCATCAATTGTCATATAGCTGTATGATTTAGATTTTGTGCCTACAAAGGTGTCTATAATAACACCAGCACATTCATCCTTAAATTTCCCAAGAACCTTTTTGTTTACTAGAGGTAAATGGTAAATATTATCCTCGGGATAGTCACTTGTATCAAACCTATTTAGCTCAGTTTTGATATCCTCATAAAAATCATCAGTTTTAAACTCATAAATAAAAGAATCTGTGTCTGTGTAGAGTAATTTAACATTATCAAGATAGTTTTTCTTTACATAATCATAGTGAAATTCATACATAAGCGTTTTTGATAATTCCAGAATGGTGTAACCCACATATATGGGTTTGTTGTAAGTTACTTTAAGACGATTCATTTGTATTACAACTAAATCCTCATGAATAATTGAACAGCTATGAAAGTTAGGCTTGCTTATTAAGTTGTTCGCACCATACCTTTTACCACCATTCTCCCACTTTGTTATCAGCTTTACATCAACTCTTTTATCAACATTCTCCATAGTCTTTCCAAAAACACTATTATTCATGAGTTTTTAAAAATCTTTTTCAAACGCGTTTGTTGACTGTGTTCTTAAATTATTGTTTAGATCAATATACGGTTTGAGCCATGCTGACTGATGAAATTGTAATACGCGATGAATTTTAGTTAATTTCAATCCATGCTGTAGACACTGTTTCAAGTTTCGATAATGTATTACATATTTACATTTATTATTTACAATAGCAATTAACATTTTTGTTCGTGATGTGATGTATGGAGATTTCATATTCTCAGGACAAAATGGTAAATCATTATGATCATCATGTAACTCTTTTGGGTACTCAAGATTTACCTCTAAAATATATCCTTTATCATCGTTATCATTAAGAGTGTCAACATGTAAGACATCAATTTCAGGTTGTGTCAGCCAGCGAAAATCTTTCAGTGGTAGATATTGACACTTAGCCCAACCATATTGGTTATTTGCATCGAGGTAGACAATATACTTTGACTCTTCACAAGGGTTGTAGCTAGGCATGTATTTATTATTCGCTTTAGAGTACCGTCCACTACATTGGCTTAATCCACCTCGAATTGATGATTTTATAAAATTAATCATGTCTATATCAGTCATTAATTCTAAATTTACTTTCGTTTTTTTCAACATTGAACTGAAACTTAACCCAGGAGCAGTGAAATACTGACAAGGATCAAGGTCATAAGTTTTCATACAAACATTCCGAAAATTTTCAAAAACATCTGCTAATAACAACACATCTGTCTTCAAATATAGGTCTGAAAATTCTCCTAAAGTTTGAATGTCAAACTGTGCCCATACACGTTGTGCATGTAAATATTCCTGATCACTGATATGACTTGTATTTAAGGAACTGTAAAATGCATCTTTCGGTGGTAAAGAACACTCCTCAAGACGTTCCACACAGTTAATATATTCGTAAGGGAATATACCCCTTTGACAAATCAAATTAAAATCATCATCTTTAGGAAAGACACGTTGAATTTCTTGAAACTGATTTGATTTTAAATTACTAGCCAGCTTATCAAGACTTCTCGACATAAAGCGGAATGAATCTAAAAATCGCAGTTTTATAGTTTTTTATTGATAGTTTTGATGTATTTTGTGAACGATATGTATTGTTCCTTATTATTTGCAATCACATCAATTTTCACATCTGAAGCTCCAAATTCTTTAACGATAAAGTGGTTATCGTATTTGCTACCGTTGTATAGAATGACCGGAATGAATTTACTTACTCTATAATTTAAATTACATTCTTGGTGAGCAGCACCACGATATTTTCCTGTTAAATGGTCATGATCGCGAACCCTGTCTGTATATAAACATTCACCACATATAAAACAATTAGTTTCAGTCTCAAAATTCATTTGCTCTGATGAAGTTAGTGGCTCCATTGGAATGATCGTATTTAAAATAGGGGATATACGGATGGCATCTTTCTCAAGCCTTTCCATAAAAACTTCAGGTGCATCAGGTCCTCTATAGAGCTCAAACTTATTTAAAGAGTCATCATAACTACATTTAATATAATATGCAAAGCTAAAAGGTTCATGAATGTGAGTAGTGTTGGTGAAAGGTTGGGCTGGATTCGATGAACATGTATTAAATGGTTTTAGCAAAGCCTCGAAGTCAGCATATATAACAAATGGTACTCGAAGCTGTTTCTCATAATCCTTAAATTTTAGAATGATATTTTTAGGAGTCGGTAATACCGTACACACATGATTACACCCCCATTTTTGATGTTGAGTTAGTTGGTCCTCTTTCCTGAAATATAGCAAACAGCCATCACACAACCACTTCTTATTTTCTCTTTTTGATAGTTGACTACCAACAAGTCTACTGAAATGTTTTATCCAGCAATAGTGAGCATTTTCACCTTCGTTTATGTATAGTAAATTTACATGAGCATCCTTTTTTTCCTGAGTATAATATAGAGGACCTACTATTCTCTTGTTTTCAATTTCATAAACATTAATACTTACATTGTTCAGCTCTTCAAAACGTTGAATGTCTTTTATCGCCATAGGAAATTCTATTTCTTTTAAATCTAACACTGAAGAATAGTGAGGATAAGATGATGTTCTCTCTACATGCCCCACTGCTGAATGGAGAGCTGAGGTTACAGCCCACGCAAAACATGCTTGATCACTATTCAAAACATTCACAACAGCTCTCTTTCGTTTGATCCATACAGGTTAATCAATATATGATGATGCTCGAAGGGGGTTGTATTTATTCATGTTGGTTTCTAAATAAAGTACTTCAACCAACGCCCAGCCTGACTCCCTTTCCTGGAACTCTTCACTCTTCACAATGATAGCACTTGAAATATTTTGATACATATCACTAATATTAGTTGATTCGCTAACAATTATGTTTTTTGTATTAAAGGATTTGATATCCATAATTTCACCGTCACTCCCAGTTTTTACATAGAGTCCAAAAAGTTCAAAATTCATTTTAATTGTTTTATGCTCTACTAAAACATTTTCTACTAAGCCAAACACAGTAGGTTGAACATTCTGTAAAAATGTTTCAATACTTTGAGTTTTTTCTTTACTATGAAGTCTGTAACTAGCAATTCGACTTTTAAACGCACTACCAATTTGTTGAATATTCCCAGAATTTCTTTCATGGCAAGCGTTATTTTTATGTTGAATACTGCGTAAATGTCCATGAATGATTGAAGAAGGTATATCAATATTACATACATTACAATGTGTTATCGAAGGTTCACCATTCTTCTTTCTTTTTGTTGCACAACTATTTTCACAATCTTGAGAACGTTTACGCTTTTGAGCATCACATTCATTTAAAGGTTCCGTGCTAGTTGATGGTTTTACAGATTTCAATTCCTGTTGTTCTCCATGCACTTCAAACATGTGGGATTGATATCGCTTTACAGCAGAAAAACCAAGTTCGCAAACTGAACACGAAAATGGTGCTGAACTAACATGCATTAAATTTACATGACGTGCAAGATTATCTTGTCTGTTAAATGTGGTAGCACAATGACTGCACACAAACATTTTAATGTCATGTTTAGCATTTGCATGTCGTTGAAGGTTGTCAGGTCTTGAGAACTGTTTCTTACATTCACCACACTTGAACATGATGATCCCTTTCGAAATTACCTATAAAAGAAAGAAATAAAAAATGTTAATAAATGATAAAGCAAAGTACAATATAAATAGTTTAATTACATTCCAGTCAATGGGTATAGCAGGGTATTTAAATCGATCATCTGTGAACTCCTAGCAAGTCTAACTTCATGTAGTTCTAACTGGGGGTTACTATATATCACTGTCACTGACACCTAGCGGTGAACATTGGAAATTGATTGCGTGGTAGAAACCAGCGGTCGCCAGTTAAGTGAGCTAAGTGTGGTGTCATAGCCAGTCTTAAAGCAAGTCTAAACTTGTAGAACATGTCACGTGATAGAAACCAGCGATCGCCACATTAAGTGAGCTAAGTGTGACGTCATAGCCAGTCTTAAAACAAGTCTAAACTTGTAGAACATGTCACGTGATAGAAACCAGCGATCGCCAGTTAAGTGAGCTAAGTGTAACGTCATAGCCAGTCTTAAAACAAGTTTAAAATTGTAAAACATGTCACATGATAAGGATAAGTTAGGTAAAGTTAGGTTATGTTAGGTGAACTGAGGTTAAGTCTTTAAATATTCCCTCTGTCACTGACACCTAGCAATGAACATTCAGACTTAATAGAGCGGTAATCAAAATCTAACCTACAAAATTAGCTTTACACACCATGGTCAAGTAGTTCCATCTTTTGACTGCCAAATATACCATTTTCACTAACATGTAGGGGTGAACATTGGAAAATATCACTCTAACTGTTTAAAAGTTATTAGAGGGGGCACTTACCTTTTTATAATTTATCAACTGCTGTCACTGAATGAACAGATTGTAGGAATCTGGTAACCTACAGGTACCCAATTATCTGTAAACAAATCAATCAATCAATCAATCAATCAATCAATAAATACATTCCAATCAATAACTTCAACATCAATTAGTAATAAAAGACTACAATCCATTAATAATAAGTACTTACCTTGCAAAATAATTTAATGATTTTCTACCAAAACGGCTTTTTTACAATTCTTGAGCAGTAATAGAGCACTGTTCACTCAAAGCGAGTAATAAAGACTGACAGTAGGGAGATATATGACACCCCTCTTATATAAACTCTCATCGCTCGTGTCAGCAGTTTTTTGCAGATCATTGCAATTCCTTTCCCAATACAGTTGAGAGTCCAAAGTACACTAGGAACACCTGTGTGGTATCCAATGACTGCTGACTTTGCATGATCATCACCCATTGTCTTAATCAACATATGGGGTTTCAAATTACTGCAGCGTCAGTCATAGCAACAGCAGTGTGCACTCCCTGCCATGTCAGCAACATGACACCGGAAGGAACACCTGTGTAATATCCAATAGCTGCTAACTTTGCATGATCATCATCCATTGTCTTCATGAACACTTGCGGTTTCAAATTACTGCTGCGTTAGTCATAGCAACAGATCTGCGCGCTCTCTGTCATATCTGTAATATGACACAGGAAGTAACAAGTCGGTTTACTGCACGTACCATCTCCTCAGTTTTAACATCTTAAGAACATGTATTATTCTCTTTCAACTACAAATGACTCGTTAGAACACATCCATCCACCAAGTTAGATCCCTTGTATATTCACATGTATTTCGTCACTTTCCTTTCATATCGTTATCCCATTATACTGGTGGGGGACTGGTGAACAACGTCAGTTCAACACACACAAATGTAGTTAGGCCCTTTGACATAATTTGAATAAATACATGGGTCAGTCCATAGGGATCAGGCCAAAGGGACCGGTCCAAAGGGATAGATAGATAGATAGATAGATAGATAGATAGATAGATAGATTTATTTACCATCAACAGGATCCACAAGGACTCGTCCACAGGGACCTGTCCACAAGGACTCGTCCACAAGAACCCGCCCACAATGACTTGTCAACAATGACCTGTCCACAAGGACCCGTTAGGTTGGGTTTGGTTACACTACAGCCACCATCTTTTAAAAAGCCCGCCCTCTTACCAAACCTATGAGTGGACATGTGTAAAAACAAAAAAACTAGCATGTAAATTCATATTGGCTTTCCACCGAACACATGCACATTATGTAGAACAACGTTTCATTCCATATTAGCATTCAAACTCTCACTTGTTGCAATTGGAAAGAGAGATTCTCTAAAAAATTACAATTTCACCCCCTAGTAGGGGTAGGTTTTACTTTTGGGGTTAAAATATGTTGTCCATTGGAAAGGGGGTGTTAGCCCGAGTTCAATGACACCTCATTTGTCAAAATCCGACCATGCGTTCGAGAGATATCGGGCTGCCGCCATCTTGTGAGGAGGGTGAGGAGGAGGAGGGTTTTGAACCATCCAAAACACACTACTGCAAGCAAATCTCATGACAAAACCCAAAACTATAAATACTGCACAAGTGTTCCTTCAACATCGTAACGCAAGCAAATCTCATGACAAAACCCCGGAACTATAAGTACTGCGCAGGTGGTCCTAGAACATCGTGTCGTAAGCAAATCTCATGACAAAACCCCGAAACTATAAATACTGCACAAGTGTACCTTGAACATCGTAACGCAAGCAAATCGCACGTCAAAGCCACGAATTTATAAATACTGCACAAGCATTCCTTGATCATTGTAACGCAAGCAAATCTCATGACAAAGCCCCAAAATTATAAATACTACACCAGCAGTCCTTGAGCATCGTGTCGCAAACAAATCGCATGACAAAACCCAGTAACTATAAATACTGCGCAAGTGTTCCTTTAACATCGTGTCGCAAGCTATTCTCATGACAAAACCCCGAAATTATAAATATTGCACAAGCGTTCCTTGAGCATTGTAACGCAAGCAAATCGCACGACAAAGCCACGAATTTATAAATACTGCACAAGCATTCCTTGAGCATTGTAACGCAAGCAAATCGCACGACAAAACCACGAATTTATAAATAATGCACAAGCATTTCTTGAGCATTGTAACGCAAGCAAATTGCACGACAAAGCCACGAATTTATAAATACTGCACAAGCATTCCTTGAGCATTGTAACGCAAGAAAATCGCACGACAAAGCCCCGAAATTATAAATACTGCACAAGCAGACCTTGAGCATCGTGTCGCAAACAAATCGCATGACAAAACCCAGTAACTATAAATACTGCGCAAGTGTTCCTTGAGCATTGTAACGCAAGCAAATCGCACGACAAACCCCGAAACTATAAATACTGCGTAAGTGTTTCTTGATCATGGTAATGCAAGCAAATCGCACGACAAACCCCGAAACTATAAATACTGCACAAGTGCTCCTTAAGTATCGTATCGCAAGGAAATCACATGATAAAATTCTGAAACTATAAATACTGCTCAAGTGTCTTTTGAACATCGTGTCGCGAGCAAAACGCATGACAAAATCGCAAGTGTTCCTTGAACATCGTATCGCAAGTAAATCGCAATACAAAATCCCGAACCTATAAATACTGCATCCTAATGCAAGCAAATTGCATGACTAAAACCAGATTCTCTAAATACTGAAATGTGTTCTCTGGAGTAGCCTCTCAAAGCGTGAGCAGATCATAAGGCACCACCTAGAATTTAGATAGAAAATCCTCTACGGATAGTTGCTCATATACCAGGAATATCATAAAAGTTCAGCCTACCAATGAGTTTCAAAAGACACAAAAACTAAAATGGATATTAAAATCGTTCATTAGCCTTATCCATTAATATTGGGCAGCTATACGGTGGATAGATATTTTTAGACTATTTTCATCATATAAAATACTAGCTGTCATACTCGTGCTTCGCTACTGATCAGAAAGGGCTAAACTTTAATTTTTGTAATTTTGAGCGCCATTTCACCTTAGTCTGACGTCTCATTCCCGGCCACAATTTCATTTTTCTCTCATATGTAACACTGCCCCCACAGTTTAGCGTATTATCGCTGGGGATTCTTTCTCAATGATTGCTCCCGAAGGATAATGACCGTACATTCCGTGGCCGAATGCCACTTGAAGAATAATCGATAATGCCCAATCAATATAGTGGATACCACCACTTTATTTCAAGGAGGAGGATTCCCAACGTGGTTTACAGTTTACAACATATTTTGGAATGTTACGAGGCTCCGCTGTGAGTAGAGTATGCCAGTCTTATCGAATCCTATAAATGTGTAGATATTCCATGAATATCCAATGATATAGTTTGAGACCGGATGATAGTTCTTTGTTTTTTGGTGGCTTCGGTGGCGTAGTCGGTAGCATGCTGAGCTTCTATGCCCAAGATAGCGGGTTCAAGGCCGGCCGAAGCCGTGGGTTTTTTTAAGAGCGTTAAAATCCCTCAGTATGCCTTCCTTCGGAGGGGAAGTAAAGCCGGCGGTCCCATGTCATTGATTTATGGCTAATTGCACCTGTGTGAAGCTAAATTGGATAGGTTAAGAATGTAAACAACGCTCTTAGGTTTCTACGTTCGTTGCCAAGAGCCGAATGCGGTGGCGTCTAGTAGCTAAGTTCTGAACTTGGCCTACTAGTCATTGACGGTGGCGCTTGGCGGCAAAAATAGGAACTATTTGAAAAATTCTAAGTTGCAGTATTTAAAAAAAAAACAACAACAGATAACACACACTAATACAGTCATCACAATTGACACCGGTTATCAGACAGATTCTACACACACCCAAAGTACACGGGGCTACATGACCGCGTTGTGGCAGCCCCTAAACTTAAGAACCAACCAACCAACCGATAATTCTTTACCATTTTATTAATTGTTCGGAAGAGGTTATTTTCCCTTTTCACAACTTTTACAAGGCAGATTATTGGAAATGTAATATTTATGGTTCACATACCTTTCTGGGAGTCATTAGAAGTTGATTTCAATTGGAATTGTCACTGCTGCACCGGAAATATTTGTTTAGTACGTAAATAAATGATTTTACTACTTGCTCATTCATGGATGGCGGCCATCACACATTGGCGTCCTACACTACGTCATACCCGTTGCCAACATGTCCGATACAAAATACACCACACGATGCGTGAATAAAGAAATAAAAGGCAAGACGATTGGCCTGGATAAAGGTTATTAATGCGTGACTACCCCCACTGCGCGTGACAAAACCCAGGGGTGTTTGTATCAGCAAACGCGGCCCATAGGGTCGCGCTACCTAACAATTATTGGTCTAAGCGAAAACCATTGGTCTGCCGGATGTGATATACAGTAGTAACTTACCGAATGCGAGGGGTTGGCAATACGGTACATGATACGAAAATGGCTGAAGCAGCTGGAATGTTGACTATATAAGTCGTGTTCATATTTGGTATGGTTGGGTAGGTCACAGGCAGCGGAGGAGTAAACATCTATTGCTACATACCTAATCTCCAGATAGGCCTACAGTATTTTCCCGACTATTAATTTAGGTAATTTGTTTAATTTCAGTACTTAAAGAACTGTGTACCGAAAAGTACCAATTCTGAATTTTTACCACCATTTTGAAAAGATAAATTTGAAGCCATTTTTCAGTGTTGCCTTATATACACAGCTTGCCACGGTGTGTGAGTGGATAGCGTGTCGGTCTACTAACCCCAAGATTGCAGGTTCGCTCCTGACCGTGATAAGTGCTTTTTTTTTGAAAGGCGGCAAAAATACGACACGCATGTCATACGATGTTGGCATGTCAAAGAACCCATTTGAATTCAGTAGGCCGTGTACATAATGGCAAAATTAATCTTGCGAGTTTCCGCCAACACGAAGTTCTTCATATTTCTACCAGAAAGCGCTATAGTGTTCAAGGCGCTTAGATATCTAACCTCATTGACTTTCATAGTGATCAAAGGAACAACGAAATTCGACATACAAGCTACCCTCTGGGTGTCAAATTAGAAAGCTTGCACCCGGCATCCGAGGCCATACGATATTATAATTATTATTATTATTATTAGCAATTGATATTGTAACTTTCAGTCGGTCAACGCAAAATAATTCCAATTACTGGAATATGTGAAAAAATAAATGTCATTAACATATAGCCTACATACTGTACCCTTTTAGCAAGAAATATGCCAATCACAGTATACCAGCGTAGCTCAATTCGGAATTTTCGGGGCAGCGGTAAGTTCCCCCACTCTGTGACTCACATATTTTGGATTAATTAGAGGATACACTTGCAAAAATAACAACAAAATCAACTCCTATTTTAACACATTTAATTAATAAAATTAATGGCGCTACAAACACTTTAACAATTTAATTACTGACCCATAATCATCTACTTGTTCCAAATGAACAAGGAATCACAAATATAATAAAACAAATATTGTATTTAAACATATGGTTTCCACATAAACCAACAATTCCTACTTAGTCTTACTTCCATAAAGCATCAACTGTAAGTTTTATATAACTCCGAGCTCTTTTGGCTCCATGCTTTACATAATAATGGTGTCATTCTTGTACACCTCAAATACTATCCTTTATATTTTCTTAATTCTCAAAAACAATGTATAATTACATTTAAAATTTATGTTAATTATCTAACTCAATATTTTTGGGCATGTCCACACATTCAGTTGTTATCATCTCTCTTTATTTTCACAAATATATTAAGGTAATCAGGAAATCAATTGTGTACTCCAGAGCGTGAAGATACTTGACACAGTCAAAAAACTATAGTTACTCCCGAAACTTAGTTGCCTTCAATTAACTCGTGGAATCCTACGTCCATACATCATTACAATAGGGATTGTTATTTATCTCTTATGTCTTATAAGACCATTATCATGTAAGAAACTACGATCTGAACAGGCAAACGAAAAATATCAATCTACAAGGACCTCGGTTCAACGCCCGGGTCGTTAACAACTTTCAACACTCCTGGTGTATTCATTTCTCTTTACAACATCTTACGAGACGGTTTCTGGCCCACCCTTACTCTAAGAGAGCCAGGCCATTCTACTCGGGCGCGATTTATGACACGGAGGGTGACGGGCGACTCACTGTCTAACCCCCGTTAGCAGCTTATTTCCAAGGCTTTCAAAACAAACCTTCACATTATATTCAGTTCTGGGGAGAGACCGGGCTTTTACTGTACCGTATTCATTCAAACAACTATTCTTTGGTTCATAGACCACTTTCGTAACCTTGGCATTTATTAATTATGAGAGGGTCCTCATTGATTGGGAAGATTAATACACATTCGACGACGAAGAATTAAGGGGCTTTTATCATAAGAAGATTCTGCGTTCGAATCTCTTCACATGCCTCGGGAACCATTCCCTTACAGAGGACTTATACAAAATGCGATTTAAAGTCGGCCGTGGCCCATATGACATACGCTCAATAATACCATATATTAGCTCCCTTTCAAATACATACACAATGCCTCGTGATACTACGTCACAAATAGAGGACTTATACAATTATCAATTCACTGCAATCAACTACCCTCCATAAGTAATCTACCAAGTATTTTAACTTCTACGCGTTCCTAGCGTGACATTTTAATATTATTTGCGCTCTTTTGCGCTATGCATTATTTTAAGCCGAAATGTCTTCCCAAGAACTGATAAATCTCATTCACATTATTTTAAATTCTTATATTAATCTTTTCCGTTGCCGATAAATCGCTCCCTTTTAAAATATTCCCTTGAACATCATATCTTACACATATATTAAGGCTTTAACGCTCTTATGTTCACATCAATTTATTTGATCTTTATTTAATATTTCCATACTTAGTTATTAGTATTATCTTTATTCTTTACACAAGCTCAAAAGCTATTTCTTTCATGTCTCAACTTTACTTTATTTAAATATCTTTCATGATAGTTACTGATATTTCGCTTGCTCTTATGACATTCGTTAAATACATTAACATTTTATTCACTTATTTCCTCTACGGGATTTATTCTTTACATAATTATTGATAATTTCTCAAATTTCTATTATTGTTCAGACCGCGTTCTTGTTTATTCAGTATTTATTTATTAAAACACATCCCTTTTACTCAAAAACTCCGGTGGATTTGTACACAGTCAATTCCTGACACCAAAATAGAATGAAATTCAGTACTCACATGTTTTTAAGATCGTCCCATGATCTTTATTCTTGTGCGGTGCTTCATTTTGGGCCCACTTTGAACTTTTTACTCCATATTAAAGGAATTCATCTTATGTATAAACACTTCTTGACATATATTTAAGACACTTAACATTGACGACATTTTTATACACTGATGTGTCCCTTTTGAACACATAATAAACACTAAAAATATTAATTTAACACACAATCTTGATAAATTTACACTTCACAATTCTTGATCACTAATCCGTATTTCTGAGCCTATCAAACGTGACCTATTAAATTCCTGTTTCCAAGGGTGAAATTTATTCAATGTCGGCTTCCTATCCTGCAGAATACGAAAGTCTCGAAACATCTACTGTTCCCTGGAATCCAAATTCTTCTACTCCTATCCTGGATGACCGGCTATTTATCTAGCTTGAACGGCTTCTTTGTAGATCTGTTTATCGATCCTAGCGAAAGTCTATTCGGATCGAGGTCTCCTCAATGACCTATAGATTTAGTTTATAGCAGCTAGTACTTCTCGATTCCAGTACTTTTAGAATAGTTCGCCTGCTTTCTGGAGATAATGTTTATAGTCTCCTTGCTTCTTTATTTGATCGGTTCTAGCACTCCTATGTTTCTGATGTATGTTCCGAACCTTATTCTGTTCTTCCCTTTTTGGGTTCTTTAATTTAAATAACAGTTTATCTTTCTGGTACGGTACTTCCGTACGTTATGATATATTCGTTCGTCTATTTAACGACCTATCGCCTTTAAGTCCGACGTTCGCGACATGCTCTGACTATATCTTACGAACTTTCACTATAACTTGTATACAGTCGGGCCTAAATCCTGTAACTAGGATTTTCCTAATATTTCAATACGGCGATACTTTAACTTTCTTCTTTACCACTCCTTATGGAGGCAAGCAAGTCGTTAATACTGCGACGCCTATGGCTATCGGATATTACTTCTGCGGTGTAACACAGCGTTTCTCCCCTCAAGGAGTACTAGTAACTGTCTTCGATGTGACGCAGAGTTACGCCCCACACGGCTGTCGGAATACTGATGTGCTGTGATGTAGTCTTACGCCCCTCACGGGCTGTCGGAACTGCGTGCGTAGTAACACCCTCACGGGTTATCAGAATAACTGATTCGATGATCGTGACACAATGTCTCGCCCACAGGCTGACAATAACTGCATTCGGTGTTTGATGTAGCCTAGTGACGTGCCCTCAGGCCGTTTGAAACTGCATGATTGGCTTGGTGAGGCCCGAAGCTTTATACTATTTTACTACAAAAAAAATAAGACTCTAGCCTTTTCTGTGGCCAACTTCTAAAATAATGGTGCCACAAATATAAAAATTATACCTTCCGAAAGCTCGTCTTCTCAATGTCAAATAACCTCATTGCCCCTAAGAATCGATCGTGTAATTCGGAGATATTAATTAATTTCTCGTCCTCAATTGTGTGGGTGTTGCATTTCTTTTGCTTTCTCCCCTCCACACGGGCCTTGGTAATTCCCCAATGACGTCGTCTTGCGTTTGCAGTTTTCTCCTGGGCAATTATTAAATGGTTTCTCTTTACTAAAAAATCTCTCATTCAAAATGATTCACTGTACTGTACTTGTTTACTCATTATTATACTTGTAAACGGGTTAAATTTAATTATTCCTCTCCTGGCGCATAAGCGGTGTTGTCATTTTCCAGCAACGTCAGCTCGATTTCCGATTCAGGCCTCCTTGTCTATTCGTTGGAAATTTCCACTCGGTTATTAATACTCGTGACTCGCTCCCTTCTGAATGTCAAGAGGGATGATATCATCCTCTCGAACACCTGGTCCTCGTTAGTTGCACAACCTTATACTGGCCTCCTAGCTTGATCTTTCCCTAAGTTACTTTAGAAACTGTACGTTTCTTTGATTTCTTCCTCAAATGCATGGATTCGACCATCCATGGACCTGATGGCACATGGGTTCATCTCTCCCCTCCTTAGGTAAATAAATTTTCGAAAAATGTTGAGGAAATTTATTTCAATTAATCATATCTGTCTTTATTCGTCGAAGCCATCACAACTATGTCCGTACCTTCCATTGTTTTTACTTCTTTAAAGTCGTATCCGGTAATTGTGTAGGTCGGGTATGCTCTGTCCCTACCCTTTCTTTCTTTCTTTATTTGTCTGGACTTTAAGTCCCCAGAACCTCATTCTTCCTTACGGGTGTGGTCTATCCCTACCCGTTTCCTTATTTCATCATTTTCTTTTCTTAAATTGGAATTTTCTTCTTCAATAAATTCAATTATTTCTTTAATTTCCCAATATAATTTCTCCAATTCGCATTCGCACTCGAATGCTTGAGCTCTATTTTCTATTTCTTCCTTATTCTTGTTTATGTCAAAAGCGGATTCATCTCTGAATGTTTCCATAACCAGGGCTTGTTCATTTTCTTCATCAAAATCTTCGGGAGGGTAATATAATTTTAAATTTGCTGAATTCATGGTCACTTCGTGATCCGTTTCACAGTGCCGAATTCTATATGCGTTATTCCTCAAATCTCTGATTATTTGATATGGTCCGTGGTACATTTTCTGGAATTTCTTGTACACACGGTTCCCTGGATCCGAAATGGCTGGTCTTTTTACTAACACCATTTCTCCTGCTAATAATGGTCGATGATACCTCTTATGCCTATTTCTTCTCTGCCTCCTGTCGGCTTGAGCTTTTAGATGCTCAAAGGCTCTTCTAATGCGTACATCTCTTCCAGGCTGAGCGTCTGCTGGCCTAGGAATTACCTGACTCCAAGGTCTTTCTGGTTGCTCATTCCGATGTAACGTTATGGGTATCTCTCCCGTGGATTCATGGATTGTATTATTTATACAAAATTCGATAATATCCAAGATATCTATCCACTTCCAATTTTCTTCGGCACAGTATATTCTACAATACTTGGCCGTTTCCCTCATCACTCTTTCTACAGGATTTGCCTCAGGATGGCGAATACTTGACAAAATCTGACGTATTCCAAGTCTTTCTAATTCTCGTCTGAACTCTACACTGGTGAAACAACTGCCGTGATCCGACAACAAATTCTCAGGTTTCCCCAGAATCGGTATCACTTTTTCTTTTAGTCGTTTTAACACCTGTTTGGTACTAGTCTTCTGTATGGGAGCAAGGACAACCATTTTAGTGAAGACATCCATAGCCACCATTATGTGTCGATTTCCTCTTCTTGCCTTTGGCAAAGGTCCAAAATTATCAATAGATATGATTTGGCCAGGCCTTTCGGGCAACAATGGTATAGGCTTCTGTCTCATCAGAAATGCATTAGGTTTGATCCTTTGACATAGATCACATGTCTTTAACGTGTCCCTTACAGTTTCTCTCAGTCTCGGCCATACAAATGCTTCTTTCAGCATCGAGACTGTTTTGTCGACTCCCATATGTCCGAACGATCTATGGGCTAACCATACTATTTTCCTCTGCAAAATTGCAGGTACAACAATCCTTAATTTTGTATGGTCAGAGTCTACAAACTTATATAACAATCCATTATAAAACGTGTAGTCTTGAGCTATCTTATTCGCTTCCGTGTACGCTGGTGTTCCTCTTATCAAGCTTCCCTCAAGGAAAGATATGAGCATGTTCATCCATGGATCCTCCCGTTGTCTTTGACTAATGCTTCTTAACTCATTAAGAGTACGCTGATCCCTGTCTTCCAAATCTATAGCCATTACTTCCTCTTCTGTGGACTCTGGCTGTCTACTTAAGTAGTCTGGAACTATATTTTCCTTTCCTGGGCAGTACTCTATCTTGACATCAAATTGTTGAATGTATAAAGCCCAACGCATCAACCTTTGACTGGATAAGTCAGTCTTCATCAAAAAGGTTAAGGCTTTATGATCCGTCCTTAGAATGACCTGAAACCCATATACGATCTTCCGCCAATATTGCAACGCGTGCAATATCGCTAACAGCTCGATCTCGCTGATCGTATAATTTTTCTCGTTTGGTTTCAGTCTCCTACTTGTGAAAGCTAGATAGTTCTTCTTATCAGGGTTTTCCGGGTTCTCCTGATAGAGCATTGCCCCTATTCCAATCTGGGATGCGTCTGTTTGAATAATAAATCTCTGATTAAAATCAGGATATCCTAGCTTCACGTAATTTAAGAGCATTTCCTTGGCCTCCACGAATGCTCTTTCTGCTTCCTCCGTCCATTTCCACTTGCCCCCCTTCTTCAGAAGGTCCTGTAATGGTGCAACAGTTTTTGTGTATGATGGACAATGTCCTGAGAAGAACCCAATCAATCCCAAAAACTGGCGAACGTTCTTCACCTTCAAAGGCCTTGGAAAATCCCTTATCGATTCCAATTTGCATGGATTTGGTTTAACACCATCCTTGTCAATCACATGCCCTAAAAATGTCACTTGCCTTTGACAAAAATTCGATTTCTTTAAATTTATTTTAAAATGTGCCCTTCTTAAGTCTTCCAATAATTTCTTCAAATTTCCTAAATGTTCCTCAATGTTCTCCGAGGTAAGCAAAATGTCGTCCACGTATCGGATAGTGCAATCTTTCACTTCCTCTGACAGGTTTCGATCAAGCGCTCTTATTAATGCAGATCCTGCAGTCTTCAATCCAAACGGACATCTTCTAAAGCAGTATGTTTGTTGGTCGAACTGAAATCCAGTCAACAAGCTGGTTTTCTCTTCCAGTTCGAGATGATGATACGAAGAAGTCATGTCAATATTTGTAAAAATCTTCTTGCCTTTGAACTTCCTCAGTATTTCTTTTATGGGTGGTGCCGAATCATTTTCTGGTATGATTTTTGCATTTAAATTTCTGGCATCTAAACACACCCTTACTGAGCCATCCGGTTTACTCACAATCACTAATGGACTAACATATGGTGTCGCCATCTTTTCTATAACACCTGCATTCATCATCTCCTGCAGTGTTTTCTTAGTTTGTGGGTAATGTTTTTCCGCAACCGGGTATGGTTTTTGTTTGAACGGTGCCCAATCATTGACTTGGAACGCGTATTTAAAATTTTCAATCTTCCCTGGCTTGGAATCAAATACGTCCCTATAATCCAATAATAATTTATTTAACTGTTCCTTAATTTCGAGGCTGACTTTAGCTTCCTCCACTTTTCCTGACAGGTTGGTCTCGAACTCATTTTCCACATTATCTTCGAGTTCTATGTTGAGGACTTCAAATATCTTTTCTATGTCCTTATAATCTTCCTCACTCATTTCTTCCATATGCCATACCTGTTCTTCTATTTTCGCATCCTGTTCCTGTAGGTTAATATTTTGTTCATCCACATCCTCTCTTTGAATTCTAATGCAGTTTTGCGCTAGGTCTATGATGACCTTGTTCTCACGGATAAAATCAATACCTAATATGACATTATACGGTAATTGATTTACCAGCAAACAGCACTGCGAAATTTCAGCGTTACCCATGATCAGATCAATGTATACCTGAAATTTACATGTCAAAGATTTTTCAGGGATAATTCCCTTAATCTTTACACTTGATGTGGGAATCTTTAATACTCGGCCCCTTGTTTCCAATTCATTTAAAAGGGTTTGTGTAATTAGACTTATTGTGGATCCGGTATCAATCAATGCTCTGACCAGTAATCCTTCTATCCTAAGCATACTTATAGGTAGTTCTCTTTTAACAGGTGGGATTCCTTCCACATCCTCGTTAATTAGTTCATCTGGTCTGGCTATCCAATTTACAATTTCTACCTCCTCCCAGCTCCTGGTATGTTTCCACTTTTGACAATTTAAATTTGGAGTTTTTTTAAATCCTGAGGGCTCCCTTTTCCCTCATTCTTTAACTGAGCTTGTAGTTCCAAGCTTTGAGCTCCGTCTAGTCGGTCGGGTGATTTCCGGTTCTTAATTGCCTCACTCCAACGGACTTTTTGCCTATCAGGTTCATCTGGTCTTTCGTTCATTTAACGAAGACTTTCCTGATATCTTTCTTCTATTTCGGCCCGATGTTCATCATCCCTATCGTCTGGCCTTACATTTCTTCTGGGATAATTTTCCCATTTCTTTCTGTTTTCTTGCCTTTGATGGTTATTGTTATAGGGTCGGCTTTCTTGTTGCCTATAACCCGTAGTTCTAGGATTTCTTCCTCGATATCCTCCCCTGTAATATGGCTGTATCCTTCTAGGCTCCTGGTGCCCATACTCTCGATCTAGTCCTTGAGTATCCGTGCTGGTGGACTGATTCCTGGTCGCTGGTTTTTCTCCAGTTTCCTGACTGCTGGCCATGTGTACTTGCTCAGTTTGTCTTTGATGCCGAGGAGTTACGTGCGACGTCGTCATATCTAACTGACGTAATACACTTTCCACTTCCACAGCACTTCTGGCTTTGGATGAGATTAGCAGCCTCTGAATCTCATACGGAAGCTGTCTTGCAATGGCGGCACACAAGTCGTTTTCTGCCGGAGCAATATCCAGTTCGCGGAATTTACACAGCTGAGCGGTGAAAAACTCCGAGTATTTAGTAGGTGCATTGGTGCTGTACTTCCTAGAGTACAGATCTAGCCTTAAATTCTCTTGGACGTCTGCTGCCCAATATCGTTTTAAAAATGCTTCCCTAAAGCCTTCCACCGTATCAAAGGTGTATCTGAAGCTTCTGAACCAGGTGAGACAATCACCTGCCAACAGCTTTTCAATAGCTCTCAGTCTCCGATCCTGAGGAACCTTCATTTCGTTTAGATACTCTGCCACTTCTTTTAGCCAGTATTTTGGAGTAATAGACATGTTATTACCCGTAAACTTTACTGGTCTGTCCTCATTTGATTTAATAATGTTTATTATCTGGCCATTTGTCTGATTCATGTACGGGGTTGACATCGCCATCGGATATCCTGGGTTCTTATAAGGGCTCTCCCCTCCTAAGTCCCTCTCCGTATCTGTGCCTTGTTCACGAGAATCTACCCATCCTGTCTTTGGAAACTCCTCCTGATTCTCAAATTCTAACTTCCTTTCCCTTCGGGCACTTTCTTCATTAGCCATAAGTTGGATTTCTATTTGACTATTCTTATGTTCAGTCCTCTCTAATCGGGATCTTAATTCATTCTGAATTCTTTCTTGATTCCTTTTAATATCTTCCTCTACCTTTTTTAGCCTACTTTCGATTTTTGCAAAAAATGAAAGTAGACTTATGAGATCAACACAGGGCGAAAAAAGTGTGTCTGTCTGTGTGTGTGTATGTGTGTGTGTGAGTCTGTGTGTGTGTGTATGTGTGTGTGTGAGTCTGTGTGTGTGTGTGTGTCTGTGTGTGTGTGAGTGTGTGTACTCTGAATGTCTGTCCCCCCCCTATCAATTCGAACACGGTGAAACCGAATTGAACGAAATTTGGTACAGAGGTAGCACTAGTAAAGGACACCTCAGTGTCATACTTTATATCGCCGCCATCTTTACCAAAACAGAATGGCGGCCACTCAAATGTTCAAAACGTAAAATCAAATTACGGCTAAACTAATCATCCGATCTCTACCAAATTTGGTGACAACATACCTTTATATAGGACGCGTCTTTCACCCAAAATTCAAGGTCATCGGCCATGCCATTTCAGGATGGCGGCCGTGTGAATTATGCAACCATTTTAATAAATATCTTAAGACCCACCAATTCCGATTATCGAGTCTAGGGGGGTTTAAGCTATCCTGAAGGTCGTGATCCGTTATTTATTATAATTTAATATTATAATATTATACAGTATGAGTGGCTTAAAAGAGCTGAGCCGTTGTGTCACACGACAAGATGGCAGCTGTCCTCATGTGCCTGTCTTATATTTCAGTAGTTTTAGTATGTTGTATGTGATATACCGTACTGATACAATAATATAAACTTTGTATGAAATGATCTTTAATGAAGATGTACTGCAGTGAAGAAATCGTTTATTTAAAGTCATTATTTGCCAACAGTTTGTATCTAATATGTCAGTTAAGAACACCTGACGTCATGGATACCGTTAGCTCTGGGCTAGCATGTTAGTCTGACACGCAGTTGACTGGGGATCGAGTACTGCTACAGTTAGTTTTTTTTTCTTGAATTCTTTTACAAATGATGTGCACGAGCTTTTTCCACAGATACTGAATAAAATGTCATTTAGCTCAAAGGAGAGGATAAAGTATACACTCGTATATTAATAAAATCACAGTCCCAGCATCGCACATAAACAGAATACATTAGAAAAAGGAGAATAGAAGAACTAGATACACGTTGTCATTAACCACAGCCTTCTTAATGCCTCTGTACGGTGCTGTCCTCTTGTGGGTTATGTGGGTAATATTGCTCCAAACATAACGCTGTGTAAATGCCTGAGCTGGCACCCTGAAGTATGGCAATTTTGTAATACTGGTAGTTCAACTATTAGCCACGATCGCGCTCCGAATACCTTTAAACACTGCCAGCTGGATCGCCTCCCTCTTGGCTACTTTAAACTGCCTACTCATTCAACACCCATAGAACACTGCCATCGTAGTACATTACGATGGCAGTGCATAGGCGTACAAGATAAAGATTAATTCACTGATAGGTCGCAGCACCACCTACTGTGATTGGGGCGGAGGATTCTTAATTTTGCAGGCTGGCTTAATATAGAGATTAACGGACGTGAATGCATTACAATAAGTTAGTAGTTTTGTTATTCAATAATCATAAAGTATATAATATTGATCTTGACACTTACTGGCTTATTATCAATATAAAAGAAAACAAACAATACATTGTGGTTGGGGTGATTGTTTTAGGGATGAGGACAAAGAGTCATAATAGTACATTATGCAACGAGCCTATAATGGCTATAATTAAGACACGAGTATTTTTTTTATAAAACGAGCGTATGCGAGTTTTATAATTTCCATACTAGTGTCTTAATTACCATTATAGGCGAGTTGCATACGACTGTTTATGTTCGACGATAATTACAACTTTATTATATGTTTTAACATAAATATTCATAAATATCTGTTGAGATTGTCACTAGAATTTTGTGATCGGGTGCTGCGCAGGGTAGGATATCTCTGATGTCCAAGCTCACTGACCGACCGACGCATGCGCTCTGTGAGCTTCAATGCCGTATGTGCAGATTGAGCATCAGTATTCAGTAAAAATGTCACGGAAATCGTTTGAAAACAACCCGCTGTGTAGAAATTGGATTTAAGGATATTAAGGTACAGTGTCTCATATTAACCAGTTTATTTACGAGAACATTATGGACGGTGCACTTTAGGTAATTTATATAGACATGTTGGATTTTGAGCGCACGCGAGTAGGTATCGTTACCTAATTGGTCAATGAACGAGCTCTGATTGGCTGGAGAAACTGTATCATAATGAAAAAGAGTGTTATAATGACCATCATTATGATAGTTTCCTGACACATAATAGTGGGGGTCGAACATAAAGATACCCATACATTTAGGAGAAAGTAGGCTATATGTTCTTTGCTGAACATCTTGTTTTGAGTTGGAATTTCTCATCCCTGAAGCTATCCCTAAACTCATTTATTTGGTCTTCTACCTCTTTCTTAATGATCTTAGCCTGTTGGTCTATAATTTCTGGTTTCACGTCACCTATGGTATCCAGGCCTTCTCGTATCTCCTTTATTTGCTTCTCCACTTCTTTTCGTCCTTTAACCATATCTACTTTAATTCCTTCAAGCTTTCCCTCAGTTTTCTCTTGACTCTTATACAATTTCATCATTTCATCTTGGACCTGATTTACTTCCTTATTGGTTTTTCCTACATGAACCTTTAATGTTCCGATGGTTTCCTGAACCTCATTAATACCCTGACTTATTTCATCTATTTTATGGGTGTTATCCTTATTTTCGTCCTCTCGTTGTTTTCTTTCACTCTGGAGATGCCCCTCGTAGATACCTAATCTTCGATTTATTTCACGCTCATACTTCTTTAAGTTATCATCTACCTGCCCGGTAAACAGCTCAAATTGATCTTTCATATCCCGCGCATCCTTTATATTTTGATTTTTCATCTCAGTTACCTCAGTCTGAACTACACCGATTTTGTTCTCGAGGGTCCCTACTTTCTCCTCAACCTTTCCAAATCGGGTTCCTAGCTCATTCACACTTTTCTTTATTTCATCCCGGGAACTTTCACAAATATTCTTGTTAGATTCTATCTGAGCTTTCAATTCTTTCTGCACACCTTGGATCTGGGTTACAAGTTTTTCCTCACATGCCTTTACATTTTTTTACAAGATTCTTCCATGCTATTTAATTTAGTTTCCATGGAACTCAAACTGTTATTCAAATTTCCAAAATTTTCCATGCATTGAGTTTGGGAATCCACCATGCTGTCCTTCAATACCTTTATTTGGCCTTGCAGTTCAGATTTAAGTGTCCCATTTTCATTTTCAATTTTACTTGTGATTTCCCCTTTTAACTCAGTAAACTTATCCCCCAACTTAGTGTCAAACCCTTCATCAAGAATTTTAAATTTATTATCCATTGTCTCTTCTATTTCAGCCTTCAGTACTCCATTGTTTTCTTTACTGTTGGCTTTCAGAGACTCTAACGTCTCCGTTTTTATCACTTCCCACTGTTGTTTAATGTTATCCCCATTTTCTGTTTTCAATTTTTCTATCTCAGCCTTCAGTTCCTTATTCATGTTTATACAGTCGGCTTCGATAGCTTCTAATTTAGTTCCCATGGTATTACTTTTAACTTCGATAGCTTCTAATCTGGTTCCCATGGTATCAGTTTTAACTTCGATATCTACTAATTTAGTTCCCATATTAGCACTATCAGTTTTTATTGACTCTAAACATTCATTTATGGATTCGAACACTTTGTTATTTTCATCCTTTTGGCTGTCCAACTTATTTAAACTCTCATTTAGGGATTTGAACTCTTCTTTATGTTCAGTCTGTTGGCTATCCAACTTATTGTTTATGGCCTCCAAGAGCCGTTGCACTTCTTCACTCAATGCCATCTTATGAGAATACAGTGGGCCACTAATGCCACCACACTAGTACATGCTTGAGAGATGATACTCTGAATTAGTGTGTCCCAATTTCTTTTAAAATATTACTTTGGTACGGGTATTCACTTACAACGTACCCTTTTGATACATTTATTCAATTTCATAAACCTTTATGGAAGTAATTAAAATTCAAAATTTCGAAAAACCATTTTTTTTTTCAAAAAATGAAAATTTTTGATTTTTCGAGAAAAACTCGGGTTTTCCCTAGGAAAACTCAGCCCTGCGTACTGGGCGCCATGAAATGTTTGCTAGGGGGGGTTGATAATATAATTCAGGGCTGCTCGGTATGAGTTTCTAGGGACCCATGCGGTCAGTTAATATTTTATGTTGTAGCTACTCCTACCATTACTTTACTTTACATGATATGACCGTCTTAAGTGTTCTTCTAGTTATTAATCCGGCACATTACTTATATGACCCCCATGTACCCTTTTAGCAAGAAATATGCCAATCACAGTATACCAGCGTAGCTCAATTCGGAATTTTCGGGGCAGCGGTAAGTTCCCCCACTCTGTGACTCACATATTTTGGATTAATTAGAGGATACACTTGCAAAAATAACAACAAAATCAACTCCTATTTTAACACATTTAATTAATAAAATTAATGGCGCTACAAACACTTTAACAATTTAATTACTGACCCATAATCATCTACTTGTTCCAAATGAACAAGGAATCACAAATATAATAAAACAAATATTGTATTTAAACATATGGTTTCCACATAAACCAACAATTCCTACTTAGTCTTACTTCCATAAAGCATCAACTGTAAGTTTTATATAACTCCGAGCTCTTTTGGCTCCATGCTTTACATAATAATGGTGTCATTCTTGTACACCTCAAATACTATCCTTTATATTTTCTTAATTCTCAAAAACAATGTATAATTACATTTAAAATTTATGTTAATTATCTAACTCAATATTTTTGGGCATGTCCACATATTCAGTTGTTATCATCTCTCTTTATTTTCACAAATATATTAAGGTAATCAGGAAATCAATTGTGTACTCCAGAGCGTGAAGATACTTGACACAGTCAAAAAACTATAGTTACTCCCGAAACTTAGTTGTCTTCAATTAACTCGTGGAATCCTACGTCCATACATCATTACAATAGGGATTGTTATTTATCTCTTATGTCTTATAAGACCATTATCATGTAAGAAACTACGATCTGAACAGGCAAACGAAAAATATCAATCTACAAGGACCTCGGTTCAACGCCCGGGTCGTTAACAACTTTCAACACTCCTGGTGTATTCATTTCTCTTTACAACATCTTACGAGACGGTTTCTGGCCCACCCTTACTCTAAGAGAGCCAGGCCATTCTACTCGGGCGCGATTTATGACACGGAGGGTGACGGGCGACTCACTGTCTAACCCCCGTTAGCAGCTTATTTCCAAGGCTTTCAAAACAAACCTTCACATTATATTCAGTTCTGGGGAGAGACCGGGCTTTTACTGTACCGTATTCATTCAAACAACTATTCTTTGGTTCATAGACCACTTTCGTAACCTTGGCATTTATTAATTATGAGAGGGTCCTCATTGATTGGGAAGATTAATACACATTCGACGACGAAGAATTAAGGGGCTTTTATCATAAGAAGATTCTGCGTTCGAATCTCTTCACATGCCTCGGGAACCATTCCCTTACAGAGGACTTATACAAAATGCGATTTAAAGTCGGCCGTGGCCCATATGACATACGCTCAATAATACCATATATTAGCTCCCTTTCAAATACATACACAATGCCTCGTGATACTACGTCACAAATAGAGGACTTATACAATTATCAATTCACTGCAATCAACTACCCTCCATAAGTAATCTACCAAGTATTTTAACTTCTACGCGTTCCTAGCGTGACATTTTAATATTATTTGCGCTCTTTTGCGCTATGCATTATTTTAAGCCGAAATGTCTTCCCAAGAACTGATAAATCTCATTCACATTATTTTAAATTCTTATATTAATCTTTTCCGTTGCCGATAAATCGCTCCCTTTTAAAATATTCCCTTGAACATCATATCTTACACATATATTAAGGCTTTAACGCTCTTATGTTCACATCAATTTATTTGATCTTTATTTAATATTTCCATACTTAGTTATTAGTATTATCTTTATTCTTTACACAAGCTCAAAAGCTATTTCTTTCATGTCTCAACTTTACTTTATTTAAATATCTTTCATGATAGTTACTGATATTTCGCTTGCTCTTATGACATTAGTTAAATACATTAACATTTTATTCACTTATTTCCTCTACGGGATTTATTCTTTACATAATTATTGATAATTTCTCAAATTTCTATTATTGTTCAGACCGCGTTCTTGTTTATTCAGTATTTATTTATTAAAACACATCCCTTTTACTCAAAAACTCCGGTGGATTTGTACACAGTCAATTCCTGACACCAAAATAGAATGAAATTCAGTACTCACATGTTTTTAAGATCGTCCCATGATCTTTATTCTTGTGCGGTGCTTCATTTTGGGCCCACTTTGAACTTTTTACTCCATATTAAAGGAATTCATCTTATGTATAAACACTTCTTGACATATATTTAAGACACTTAACATTGACGACATTTTTATACACTGATGTGTCCCTTTTGAACACATAATAAACACTAAAAATATTAATTTAACACACAATCTTGATAAATTTACACTTCACAATTCTTGATCACTAGGCCGTATTTCTGAGCCCATCAAACGTGTCCTATTAAATTCCCGTTTCCAAGGGTGAAATTTATTCAATGTCGGCTTCCTATCCTGCAGAATACGAAAGTCTCGAAACATCTACTGTTCCCTGGAATCCAAATTCTTCTACTCCTATCCTGGATGACCGGCTATTTATCTAGCTTGAACGGCTTCTTTGTAGATCTGTTTATCGATCCTAGCGAAAGTCTATTCGGATCGAGGTCTCCTCAATGACCTATAGATTTAGTTTATAGCAGCTAGTACTTCTCGATTCTAGTACTTTTAGAATAGTTCGCCTGCTTTCTAGAGATAATGTTTATAGTCTCCTTGCTTCTTTATTTGATCGGTTCTAGCACTCCTACGTTTCTGATGTACGTTCCGAACCTTATTCTGTTCTTCCCTTTTTGGGTTCTTTAATTTAAATAACAGTTTATCTTTCTGGTACGGTACTTCCGTACGTTATGATATATTCGTTCGTCTATTTAACGACCTATCGCCTTTAAGTCCGACGTTCGCGACATGCTCTGACTATATCTTACGAACTTTCACTATAACTTGTATACAGTCGGGCCTAAATCCTATAACTAGGATTTTCCTAATATTTCAATACGGCGATACTTTAACTTTCTTCTTTACCACTCCTTATGGAGGCAAGCAAGTCGTTAATACTGCGACGCCTATGGCTATCGGATATTACTTCTGCGGTGTAACACAGCGTTTCTCCCCTCAAGGAGTACTAGTAACTGTCTTCGATGTGACGCAGAGTTACGCCCCACACGGCTGTCGGAATACTGATGTGCTGTGATGTAGTCTTACGCCCCTCACGGGCTGTCGGAACTGCGTGCGTAGTAACACCCTCACGGGTTATCAGAATAACTGATTCGATGATCGTGACACAATGTCTCGCCCACAGGCTGACAATAACTGCATTCGGTGTTTGATGTAGCCTAGTGACGTGCCCTCAGGCCGTTTGAAACTGCATGATTGGCTTGGTGAGGCCCGAAGCTTTATACTATTTTACTACAAAAAAAAATAAGACTCTAGCCTTTTCTGTGGCCAACTTCTAAAATAATGGTGCCACAAATATAAAAATTATACCTTCCGAAAGCTCGTCTTCTCAATGTCAAATAACCTCATTGCCCCTAAGAATCGATCGTGTAATTCGGAGATATTAATTAATTTCTCGTCCTCAATTGTGTGGGTGTTGCATTTCTTTTGCTTTCTCCCCTCCACACAGGCCTTGGTAATTCCCCAATGACGTCGTCTTGCGTTTGCAGTTTTCTCCTGGGCAATTATTAAATGGGTTCTCTTTACTAAAAAATCTCTCATTCAAAATGATTCACTGTACTGTACTTGTTTACTCATGATTATACTTGTAAACGGGTTAAATTTAATTATTCCTCTCCTGGCGCATAAGCGGTGTTGTCATTTTCCAGCAACGTCAGCTCGATTTCCGATTCAGGCCTCCTTGTCTATTCGTTGGAAATTTCCACTCGGTTATTAATACTCGTGACTCGCTCCCTTCTGAATGTCAAGAGGGATGATATCATCCTCTCGAACACCTGGTCCTCGTTAGTTGCACAACCTTATACTGGCCTCCTAGCTTGATCTTTCTCTAAGTTACTTTGGAAACTGTACGTTTCTTTGATTTCTTCCTCAAATGCATGGATTCGACCATCCATGGACCTGATGGCACATGGGTTCAATACACTTGCTGGCTAAAAGTCATCGAAAGGCTCGGAATATGATGATGAGTTGCTCCTCCGCGAGGCATCGACTCGACGAGAAATGGGTTCCTGACTCCCAACATTCAACTGGGCGGTGATCTGACTCACAGTAGCCCTTCGATCGTCCCGAGTGGTTGTGCTGAGGTGACGTGATGTCCGTTCGTTAAACACCTGTGGTCGTCCCGTGCGGCGGTTTACTTGCATGGTGACATTATCTCTGCCATATTGAAGATCCACCCTCAACACTGTTAAACTCAGAAACCCGAATTCGTGTGTAATCTCCGAAATGCTATGACCCATGCGCCGTGCGCCGATGATCATCCCACGTTCAAAGTCAGTTACAGGCCGGACGTTTGTTTTAGACGAGTGAAAAATCTTAATGGAAGCCTGGAGGCGAGTTACTACAGTACCTGTATTGTTATCAGCTGCCCCAAGCGGTCCGATGATTGACGAAGCTGTTTCACACTTCGGCTAGGAGTACAGTCATTGGCAAATATAATGACATTCTGTTCGTAACTATGTGACGTGTACTTCCGCGACACACAATACTTCGATGTGGACTGTACTGTCTGCTCAAGTCTGGAATTCCATTACATCAGATCGGTGGTGACAAGTGTGAAGCGATAGGGTGAGAGAGTGAGTGTGTGTAGGCTCACCCGCTGGCTTCAAGTTCAAGGGCAATCGTCTAAAACAAACGTCCGGCCTGTAACTGGCGACGTGTTGCCAACTTCACTACACTCGTGTCTGTGCTCTGCTCCGTCGCAGCCACCCTGTATATGTTATTGACTACAAAAGAGAGAGAAAACTAGGGGATATCATGTTTCGCTCATCAAGCGAGCATCATCAGATCCAAATGTCCTAGACTAGTAAGTCGACAAAACACTATCAAACCTACAGTGACATACACACACGGTCTCTGCGCTCCAAAAACAAATAACCACGTCTGTGACGACTGTTACTGATAAATACTAAAGCTTTAAGCACCTGAAAAAAGAAGTATTTATTTTAATTTTTTCAAAGTTTAAAGGCTGAGAAATGATGGTCCCATCCACCAACAGTCTCCCTCCAAACTACGTAATCTAGGAACGAGTAGCTACTATTGCTGTGATATACTTAAGCATTGAGTCCTGAACTAGAATAATTGTAAACTACAGAAATTACCTACAAGTACTCTGGTTGGTTCCTTAGTTTAGGGGCTGCGACAACGCAGTCATAGCCCCGTGTACTTTGGGTGTGTGTAGAATCTGCGTGATAACCGGTGCTAATTGTGATGACTGTATTAGAGTGTGTTATCTTCAATTCAGGTAAGGACTGCAGACGATCAATTTCAAGTAGTTCCTACTTTTCCTACCAAATGCTGCCGTCGATGAAACCTAGGTGCGAACTTGGCTACGAGGTGCCACCTCAACCTGCACCTGGTGGCGAACGTTGGAACTCATACAGCAGCAATCCAATCTAACCTACAAATTAGCTTCACACATTTGTAGTTAGTGGAAGGTTCTTTTACATGCCATAATTCTATGACATGGGCCCACTGGCTTTAATTCTCCACTTCCCGAAGGAAGGCATACTGCGGGATTTTTAACGCTCTTAAAAAATCCAACGACTTAAGCCGGGTTTGAACCCGCGATCTTGGGCATAGAAGTTCAGCATGCTACCAACCACGCCACCGAAGCCGCCTTACGAGTACTCTGCTGAGATGATGGTAAAATACTACAACTACAACATGCCGTGTTTGTCTTCTAACAATGTGTTGAAAGATCGGATATTGAGACTTATCTGAATTGTGGAATGTCTGCAATCTGCTCTGACAACCACTGTTCTGGTGTAACAATCACCTGTATGTGGAACCCCTCGCAAAGCACCAATCTAAAGATGAAAATGAAAATCCACAGACTGCTTCCAGTCGAGGGACCGTGTCAGGGAATGGAATGAATTAAGCCTCCATCTAGCGGCGAGGATATTAACTGTGCCGGCTGCCGAAGCCTGTCGCACTTCTCTGGGGCAATGATAAAATGAATGACAGATGAAATTAAATGATAATGGAGAGTGTTGCCAGAATGAAATTTGTGACAGGGAAAACCGAAGTAACCGGAGAAAAACCTGACTGCCTGCGCTTTGTCCAGCACAAATCTCACATGAAGTGACCGGGATTTGAACCACGGACCCAGTGGTGAGAGGCTAGCGTGCTGCCGCCTAAGCCACGGAGGCTCTACCAATCTTAAGATGAATTTTGTAATTTGGGGAGCTTTTTATAAAAGCAGATTGTTATTGTAACTTTTAGGATTATGTATCAAAGATATTCTAAGCTGTTTATTTCTTATACTTCCTCGACCTACAAGGCTGCTAATATACAAAGCTTAACAATCATAATGAGGTGAAAGAAGAAAACTTAGAAGGTTAACAAACTACGACTGATGAACTATGAAATGTATGACACACATATAAATTAGAATAAAAGACCTGAAGAGTGGGCAAAACGCAACTAAAATTAAATAATTGCAATGGCCGCGGTGGCCGAGAGCGCTAATGCGCTACCTCGTGCCTCGCTGGCATCGGGAGAGCGTGAGTTCGAATCCTACCTCCACCGTCCTGAAAATGGTTTTCGTGGTTTCCCACTTTCACCACCAGGCAAATGCCGGGACGGTTCCTTTCAATAGGTCCACGGCCAATTTGCTTTCAATATCCCTTCCCTGACCCGTCTTGAAAAGAAAAGTACATGGCCATTAGCTGCATTAATAAAATTATTAAAATAAATAATTGAACTAGCTATGCAGCCTCAAAATACACATAATTTACGAATATAGCCTAGATGATTTCTCTAAATACTAATGGATCCTTTAAGGGCTGTTACTGCTATGGTATTATTGGTGGCATTTGAGAAACGAAATTTTCTATACATTGCAGAAAATAGAGAAGGTATCTTTCCCCGCCACTCGTTATCTTAGCTAAGACGTATTATCTTGTATAGGAAGCTGCAATGCTAACTGCTAATAGGGACTAATGGAGGAGACTCGTTAGAAAATAGAGAGTTGCAGACTATACTGATCGCTGAAAGGCAACACAGCCACAAATAAAAATGAATGTCAAGAGGAAATATGTGGGCCCCAATGCAGTGGTTCGAACGTCTCGTGAAACTGTACGACCCGTTGAGTGTTCAGTCACGCACGCACAGACACTAAACACCTTGAGTGATATATTAGTTGCTGAAAGGATTGACAGTTGTGAAGGAATTACAGCCTGTTGAATGACCGTGAACACCGTGTGCTATCACAATTTCATGACTGAATTCATTAGTTAAACCCGAATGGATTACAGCCATAGCTACAGTAGTAACTTGCCCCAGTGATTTTTAAGACGAAGCGACACAGGGAACATCCCAGGGGAGTACGGGAGTGCAACCTTCGAAATTCCCCCAAAATTGTTAGAGCACCCTAAAACACTAACCCTTTGTAATTTTTGCGACGACAGGCTTTATTGCTTGTATCTTCCCACCCCCTAAAGTTATTTCTTCACTCATTGATTCCTCTTGTTGTTGTTTGAGTCTTCAGTCTTTTGATTGGTTTGATGCAGCGCTCCATTCTTCCCTGTCCTGAGCTAATCGTTTCATCTCTAAGTTACCACACCCTACATTCGAGGCAATCTGTTTAACATATTCCAACGTTGGTTTACCCCTACAGTTCTTATCCCTATTCTTATTCCTAAATCTAAATAATTTATACAGTGCAATATTCCATGAAGAAGACATTTAGTACTTTTTTTTACTAGAGTGAGAGTGAAATGGAAGGAAAATTTCACAATCTATATTGACATTGAACAAAAAAAGGTGTCAGCCTACAACCAATGCATCAAATTGTGTATAACGTGTTGCAATCGATCCTGTTAAGATAAGGTAAGCACGCAAGTCTCTAAAGGGCAAGAGCCTCCAACCAATCGGTTGCATTGGCTCAATTAATCTGCCAAGAGGAGCCTGGTGTAGAGAGGTGCATTGGTTGTGCTATTTCTGCACTACCACTAACTGAGTTCGCCCACTTCCCTACACACAACATAATTTAACACTCAAATACACAGCGTGTTGTAATCCATAAAGCTCTCTGTCTCTGGTCCCACATACAACCTGCTCCGATTTTAAAGGCATCTGACCATCTGCGATGCAAACGTCCCCTTCTTCCCTTTCCATTTCTATGGTCTCATATAGTTATAGCATATGTCCATCTGTCCAAGTGCATTCTGGCAACGTGCCCACCCCAACTCTATTTGAGCCGTTGTGCCCTTGTAGTGGCATCTTCCCTACCGCATCTTTTCCTTAGTTCCACGTTCATGATTCTGTCACCTAATCTAATGTTTGAGATCCTCCATTCCATTTTCCTTTGTAGTGATCTTATCTGATGCTTGCTGAATGACCACGTTTGGCATCCATAGAGTAAAACAGGGATGACACAGATTTTGTGACTCAATGGCTTATTCTGAAGAATGAAGTTAAAGCTCCAAAATTATACCCATGGCAATCCTATTCTTCGTTTGATTTCTTTGGCACTTGTATTTGTGTGACATTGTTTGGGCTGGATAAATATTGAACCCTTGATATAATTATCATGATATTAGTGTTCATATTGTTGCCCATTGTAGCACTTATGTAAGACTTCACACGGAAGTATTTGTATTATAGTTAAGGGTAGCGTAGTCGGTTAATACTTATTTACTTGTTAGTCATTTAAGTGTGGAACCCGATACCAAGGTCTGGTGAAATCGCTCATGGATATGCATCCTGCGACTTGGTTCTATGGAGGCATATCACATGACCAGCGTACTCATCCTAGGCTAAGTTTTGTCATAAACCGTCGCACGCAAAGACACAAGAATGAGTGGAGTAAGGACTAGGTCCATGTATTTTATTTTGTTTGCAGCTATAATTTCATTCATTATTAAATGTTTGTTTTGATTGATTATTTTTGGTGATTAAATAAGGGTGTCATTTGGGTTATTTGTGTTGTTATGGTGTCTATTTATCGGAGTGTTAAAGTTGTTTATTTGTTACAAATTTTGGGTCATATTTTCTTGTTAGTTATATTCTCCCTATGTTACCTTGTGTTTATGGAAGCTAAGTACGAAATATCCAACCTTTCGACATGGACTGAACACCCCCGAATATTAGTCTCGTGTACGCTTCTACAAGGGGACAATATGTACTGTATGTATTACAGTATTCTGTAACAGTATCATCCACTACGATTGGTATCTCTACATTTCGTAATTCATCATTACTTTTATCTTTACTGGATTCATTTGGAGCCCTGCAGTTTTGCTCGTCATACTAAGTTATTTTAGCATGGTATTCAGTTCTTGTGCTGACACTAGAAACAAAATAATGTCATCTAAAAATCTAAGATTTAATAACCATCTTCCGTTGATACTGATTCCAAATTCCCCCATGATTTCCTTTTGGACTCTACTATTATTTGATCGGTTCTGTTCCTTTCCACTTTTTATTTATTTAGCGTATGATGCTAACAAGACAGAAAAATAATTACAGTATATACACTATTTACAATTTTAAACACTATTCACAGCATTAGGACCATCACATCAAATTTGGACAGGAAGGTCTGTAATCCACGCAATTGCATCAGGAGTTGCTGAGTGGAGATCATCCAAGGCGCCGGGATATGAATGCAGAGGGCACTCCTGCACAATATGCTCGATAGTTTGCATTTCAGAACCGCAGTCACATCGCGGGGAATCTATCCAACCCCACTGGTGTAGGGCTGCACCTGTTCGACCGGTACCACATCGGATTCTGTTGAGCCTTGACCAAACTGCCCGAGGAAGATTAAAACCAGCAAGTCTTGTGGTGGGGTCACTGATTTGAAGTAAGCCGCGAGGTGAGGAGTTTCGCCATTCATCTCTCCAGGCATTTCGGAGGTTGAACTCAGTGGACGAAATATCAATAGCCGTTTTGCATGCTGGCTTTCGGGATTTCAATCTCTTTGTAGAGAGCCGTATGACATCCTGATGAATAGGAAGCTCAGCATTTTCTTTGATCCTGTACCACAAGCGAACAAGAGCTTGCTGTCTCCTTAAATGGGGTGGAGCGATATTACTAAGTACAGGTAGCCACTGGGTAGGGGTGCAACGTAGAGTACCAGAGATGATGCGCATTGCCTGGCGGAGTTGTATATCTACGAGTTGGCAGTGAGAGCTGTTCAACCACACGCCTGCACAATATTCAACTGGAGAATATACGACAGCCAGAGCGGTAGTCCTGAGTGTGCTGGCGTCAGCGCCCCATGATGTTCCAGCTAACCTACTAAGTAGGTTATTGCGACTTTTTAGTTTTGCAGCAGTTTTTTCTGTATGTTGTTGATATGTCAGTGTCCTGTCCAATGTTATGCCTAAGTACTTAGGACATCTGTTGTACTTTAGGTATTGATTCCTAAACTTAACTCTAGGCTGGTAGTTTGCCTCTAGGTTGTTAAGGTGGAATGTGGCAACTTCAGATTTTGAAGCACTTGGCTGGAGGCGGCACTTCTTGAAGTACTCATCCTTTCCACTACATATAGCTCTCTGTCTGCCGGATTCCTTGTTTGGAGCCATTTCTTGTAAGCCTTCTTTTTATTTCTACAAGCAGATATCACTATGTTATTCCACCAGGAGGTGCGCTTTTTCCTGTCTTTACACACAGTTATCCCAAGACATGCCTTTGCTACTTCTAGTAGGCCTACTGCATCCCTGTATCGTGACCACTCCGTTTCTTTGTCCTGCAATTGAAGAAGTCACATACAAAACAGCACACGTCCACGGAACACAGGTTTGAGAAAATAGTTTTTTTTTAGTTATTTCATTATTACATGTATACAGACTTGTGATTTTTTTTACCAGTGCTAGAAATTACTCCCTGAAAAGCTGTGACAAGATATTAGTTTTGTATGTCTAATGACTTATTCTAAAACAATATACAAAGTACTTGGACATATATCATATTGCAACTCTCTATAATATTATTAAGAAATACAATGACCTTTTGTAATAACAAAACGAATATTCGGAGCAAAATACATCAACTTCTAATCACTGTCAGTGTCCAAATATTCACTGTCACTCTCTGTATTATCAATAGTTAGGTTTCCGTACTTCCTTACCACCTGATATGATCACTTAAACTCTCTAGGGATACTGTCTATATACTTCATTATGTTTCTAGCTTGCCACGGTGGGTGAGTGGATAGCGTGTCGGTCTACTAACCCCAAGATTGCAGGTTCGCCCCTGGCCGTGGTAAGTGATTTTTGAAAGGCGGCAAAAATACGATACGCATGTCATACGATGTTGGCATGTCAAAGAACCCATTTGAATTCAGTAGGTCGAGTTCATAATGGCAAAATTAATCTCGGGAGTTTCCGCCAACACAAAGTTCCTCATTTCTCTATTAGAAAGCGCTATAATGTTCAAGGAGCTTAAATATCTATTATCTAACCTCCTTGACTTTCATAGTGATTCATGGAACAACGAAATTCGACATGCAAGCTACCCTCTGGGTGTCAAATTACAAAGCTTGCACCAGGCACCCGAGGCCATACGATATTATTATTATGTCTCTTGCTTTTGGCAATCTCAGAGGTGCTGTTTTGAAACTGCCTTAATTTCCTTCCTACAATTATAAGGACTTCCTCATGGAAAATTATGTTGTTTTGCACTGTACATAATGCGTAGCTATCTAAAGAACTCCATTCCGGTCTCAACTTATTTATGGTCCAAAGTGGACTTGCGCGGTTTTGTATCTACCTTCTTCAATTCTTCACCATCTAATCTTTGCCAGACTAAATAAAACAATCAATCGATCATGATATTGTTTATTGTCTGCACCCGGGCGATCTCGGGTAATTGATTAATTTCTCTTAGTAGCTCTTTAACTAATTCAATTGAGAAGACGGGGTATAGAGCCTGATTTATATAAGACGAGTCATCCTATCTTATGTACCGTACAGATCAGCAGCTAGTGTCATGTCAGCTGAACAATGCATTTGAATGCTGTACAAACTGGTTCTACACGAGTATCTATTTATTTTTACTTTGCAAACAAAACAGCGTGACGTAAACTGGTTCGCATGCTGGTGGGAGTAACGCATGTGATAGTTAACATTGACCCTTGATTAGAAAGTGAAACTCAACTGTTCCAGTTAGCGACAATAGTGGGTGAACAGGACATGCCAAGACGGAAGGAGGGTGGAGAATATATCTGTCTGGACTAGAAATGACAGCTAGTGGAATTAATTGAACGTAATGCGCAGTTAGAGTTATGATGTAACATTACGGTGGCCATTTCTCATAATGATGGCTTTGAAGCCATTTTTCAATGTTTCCTTATTAACAATTAATACTGTTGTTTTCAGTCGGTCAACACATTCCAATCATTCCAATTACTGGAATACTGTATGTGCTGAAAGAAATTACTTGAAATTAAAATTTATATTATTGCTCACCCAAGTTTGAATGCCGATGCTCTTACGCTCCAAGCTTCTTACATCAGTGGATTGATAGCATGTTAGAACAAGGAACGGATAGCAACAAAATTATTACAATAATTAGTGACAAATTAGTTGAAACGATTATAAACAAGTAGTTCCGTGAAGAACTATACAGCCTATTTTCATATATCCTACTTATGTTAATTGCCACTATCAACACACAAAATCTCAGTTTGATTGCTGTAATAGATTCGTAGATATTGAGAGCCGACTAAATATTTCGAATGGTCGCCATGTTGGATTTTATATATGTAGGTCCTAGAGTTATGTACTGTTGCATGAAGATTATTGTGTACGTGTAGCATTCAAACTTCTCGCATGATTAGGACACAAGAAGTAACAAGGAGATTTTAAAATTTCGCACAGCTGCCATCTTGTAGTTATGGAAACAATTGAAATAAATTAGATGCCAGTGGATTAGCATTGGTATAAGGATTTACTGTATCAAGTTTCACTACACTCGGATGGTTAAATTGCGAGAAACGTCCATGTGAATATTTATAATTCGTGTCGCCGCCAAGTTCGATTTGTGATCACCAAGTTATTTAAAGTCCTATAGCTGAACTTAAGATCATAGCCCCTATAAACATAAAAAAAATAAGTTTGATTGCTATAATAGATTCGTAGATATTCAGAGCCGTCTAAATATTTTGGATGGTTGCCATGTTGGATTGTTAAATGTACAGGCCCTAGAGTCATGTACCACTAAAGGAAACTTATTGCGTAGGTTCATTATTCAAACTTTCACTTCGAACGCATGATTACGACACAAGAAATAAAATCTTAATTTTAAAATTCGCACAGCCGCCATCTTGAGGCTATGTAAACAATTGAACTAAATTAGATACCAGTGCATTACAATGTGTATAAACATTTCATGTACCAGATTTCATTGCGTTTGGAACATTAAATCGCGAGAAAGGTCTATTTAAAATTTTCAAATTTGCTTGGCCGCCATGTTCGTTTTGTAGTTAACCGGTTTTTGAAAGTCTTATGGATGAACTTCCAGTAGTGCCCTTTATCTTCGTACTAAATTTCAGGGTGATACCGCTAGTACGAGGCACGTCCAGAAAGTAAGTTCCGTTTGGTAATAAAATTAAATTGTGTACAGATACAGAAAAAATATTTATTGCACAACATTCTACACCTCTTAAACTACTTTTACACATAACTGCCGAACTTTTGCAGGCATTTGTCATAGCGTGGCACAAGTTTTTGGATACCTTCTTCATAGAAGTTTGCCGCCGACCCGTATGCGAGAGAGAAAACTCCCCTGTAAGATATCCTGCCGTTTGGCCACTACTGTTAGGCAAATTGCGTGCTTACCAGGAGAACTGCGTATGTTTAGGAGTTCTCCTGACCACATACGCAATTTGCCTAACAGTGATGAACAAACAGTAGGATATCTTAAGGGGAGTCTTAACTCTCGTTTACGGGTCGGCGGCAAACTTCTATGAAGAAGGTATCCAAAAACTTGTGCCACGCTATGACAAATTCCTGCTAATGTTCGGCAGTTATGTGGAAAAGTAGTTTAAGAGGTGTAGAATGTTGTGCAATAAATATTTTTTCTGTATCTGTACACAATTTAATTTTATTACCAAACGGAACTTACTTTCTGGACGTGCTTCGTAGTTTCAGAGATGTTAGTTTTAATGTTAAACTTTATTTATCAAGTGAGAAATACAATACAAAATACAAATCATCTTTTGAGATGCTTGTCACATGTCACGCGAACACGCACAGACTTTGCACTGACTCGTCTTTTTTTTTCTCTTCTTTATTGTACATGTCTATTTCACCAGGTGGCGCTACTGTGCTATTTTTTCTTTCAAATATTAACACTTCCTCCAAAGAAAAATCAAATACAAATAAAAAATAAACAAGTTGAACTATTGAACACTCTTCAGCCTCTAAGATGTCATCTTCTGCACGCCAATCCTCTCACGCAGCATCTCGAATCTGACCCTCTCCAGAGGTTTAGTTAGAAGATCAGCTAATTGATTGGTCCCGTCGATGTGCTCCAGCTCAAGGTCTCCGTCCAAAAATCTTTCCCTCACATAGAAATGACGTACCTCAATATGCTTCGATTTTCGATGGTACTCCGGATTTTTAGCCAATTTAACTGCACCAGCATTGTCGATGTAAAGCGTTGGAGGTTTGTCAGCAGTTCCCAGTAATTCAGAAAACAGTCTTTTCAGCCAAATCAACTCCTTTGCTCCTTCACTTGCAGACACAATTTCAGCTTCAGTTGTCGATGTTGACACAGACTTCTGTAACTGACTTCTCCACGATACAGCTCCATGATTGTAGATCGAAATGACACCCGTCGTTGAACGTCTCGTCCTCTTGTCACCGGCGTAGTCAGCATCACTGTAGACCTTCAAAACGTCCTCTTTCCTATAGACGATTCCATGGTTCACTGTACTCTTTAAATATCGAAATATCCGTTTCACTTGACTCCAGTCTTGAACTGTAGGATTCTCCATGGCTCGAGCAGCTTTGTTGACCGCGAATGCGATATCTGGACGAGTAGCAGTAGTCAGGTACATCAAGGATCCCACCGCCTCACGATAAGGAACCCTGGCCGAAACCTTTTCTCCGTCTTCACTTTCTTCGCGTCCAACTGGGGTAGACACTCCATTTGACTCGGCCATCCCAAATTTTTCTAGGATTTTCCTCGTGTAATCCTCTTGACTGATTGCAATTGATCCATCATGGTTTTCTTGTATCTTCATGCCCAGGAAATTGTTGAGAGATCCTCTGGTCGTGTGAAATTCCTGCTGAAGTTTTTCCATGAACTGCTCGATGTCTTCTTCATTGCCAATTACCAGACCATCATCCACAAAGATTACAACAGCCAACCACTTTCCATTTTTGTTGCTGTAAAAGAGACAAGGATCAGCTTTGCTGTTTTTGAATCCAGCTTTCTCCATGAATTTCTTGAAACGCTTGTTCCAGCAGCGTGGAGCCTGTTTTAAACCATATAAGCTTCTCTTTAGATGACACACTCGGCCAGTACCGTCCTGATGACCTTCTGGCTGTTCCATGAACACATCTTCTTCAAGCTCGCCGTTCAAGAAGGCCGTCTTGACATCGAATTGACCAAGTTTCATCTCCTTTTCAACAGCTACTGCCAACAGAGCTCGAATGGTATCATACCGTGCAACAGGGCTGAATGTTTCTTCATAATCGATTCCTTGCTGTTGCGCATAGCCTTTGGCTACCAATCGTGCCTTGAAGCGAACTTCTCCACTGTCCGTTGTCTTCTGTCGAAGAACCCACCGATTTTTCAGGACCCGTGTACCATTTGGACGCTCAACCAATTTCCAGGTATCATTTTCCTTTAAGGACTCCAATTCTTCATTAATTGCTTTCAGCCACTGATTTTTATCACTAGACTGCAGCACTTCAGACTATGAGTCAGGATTCTTTTCAGCGATAGATGGTCCAGCCATGTACATGTAATTTCCACTGATCATCCACGATGGCTTCTTACTTTCACGTTTGCTTTTCCTTCTTTCTTCAGTCTCTCCTTCTTCCTCATCTTCGCTTCCTCCGGAACTGGATGCCGAAGCAAAATCTTCAATTTCGCTTAAGTTCTCATCTGACTCTGACCTCCTCTGTAGGCCTACATCAGACGATGAATTAGACTGATTCTTCTCCACACGTTCTTCAAGCGTGACTTCAACCTTTCCGGCGTTGGCGCGCAGATTGCAGACAACTTCAGGTTTGAATTTCACATCATGGCTTAGAACAACCTTTCCCTGAGTTGGAATCCAGACTCTAAATCCATCCCTGTCGTTCACGTACCCAACCAGATGTCCAAAAACAGCTTTGTCGTCGAACTTTGAGCGAAAATTCTTGTCGATATGCACGTAGCATTCTGTTCCGAAGATCTTCAGATGACTGAAACTTCCCACTGGTCGTCCATACCACAATTCATAGGGAGATTTGTTTTCAATCGATGACTTCCCAGTGCGATTCAGGAGGTACACCGCAGTGTTGCAGGCTTCAGCCCAAAGTTTTTTCGTTAACTTGCTGGGATTCAGCATAGATTTTGCGCACTCCACAATCGTCCGATTTTCAGGTTCCGCAACTCCGTTTTGTTGTGGTGTGTATGGCGTAGTAATGCTTTGTTCTATGCCTCTGCTTGCTAGTAGTTCAGAAACCTTCTTGTTATCAAATTCTTTTCCTCCATCACACCTGAACAGCTTCACGATGTGTCCATTTGTTTTGGCTTCATTCAGGAACTGTTCCAGATCGGTGTACACTTCACTTTTGTGCTTTAAAAAGAAAACTCGTCGAAACTTGCTGAAATCATCCTTGAAACATACGTAGTAGCGTGCCTTTCCAAGAGATTCAGTAGACATTGGTCCATTCACATCGGCGTGGATTTGTTCACCGGTGGCTGTTGGTCGATTCATTCGTGTCTTGAATGGCAGTCGATGCATTTTTCCCAGTGCACATCCATCGCAGAAATCCTCTTTACACATGTCTACATTGATGTTCATCTGCTTCAGTACATTCTTGACATGCGCTTTGTGTTGATGACCAAATCGTTCATGGTAGATCTGCAGTTTGTCCGACGATGTAGCTAAATTCACTTGAATGGGTTGCGCCGGTTTCACGACGCGCATGTCAAGTACATACAGACCATGAATCACACGTTGCACCGCCCTCTTAAAATAAACATATTCTTGGCGTGCCTCCTAGCTGCATCACTGGAACCAACTAGAAAAGAAAGGAGTACGCAGTGGAAATGGATGTTAATTTCTGACCTGTGCTGGGCCCGTATTTGCAGGCCAGATGTGCCGAGCGACTCCAGACTCCGTGAAGGTGGTCCCACGACGAATGGTAGGAATACCCTCCTGGTGCTAGAAAGCTAGAATAAGTTAGGCCTAGGTTTGAAGAGAGAGAGAGAGTGAGAGAGAGAGAGCAGCCCGATCGCCCAACACTACTAAATGAGACACATGGGTAAAGAAAAGGAAATTTAATGAATTGAAACCGAACACACAAAGAAACCCGGCCAGAATAACACACACAAAAAAGAATACCCTTCACCTAGGGGTCAAATAAAGTCACTTTCAAACGGGGAAGATAAAAATAAATAACAATAAATAACTTACGATAGTAAATAACGTTAACAAATTAAATTCATACCTGTGCTCACTTCGGTGAAAACGATGTAAAAAGGGAGGAAGTAAAAGATCAAGAGGCAATCGAGCCGGTCGCTGGTCAACAACAATCACTTCTCTGCCTAGAGATGGATGGTTGTCATGACGACCACAAATAACAAGCAGAGCAAAGATAAAACAAGAGGCTGTGTGCGTGTCGCAAAGGCTGTGGCGAGCAATGGGGATGCGATCGAGCTGGCAGTCCCCAGAGAAAAGAAATGCAAAAACCAAAGATACTACAAGGAGAAACAAATGACGTCAAGTGTCCGTGAAATATATCATGATACATACACGCAATCAAACACACAAAATGCCAGCCGGCGATGCAGTAATAAAACTCAAAGCAACTCGTGCTTGTAGGTAGTCTAGCAAAATATGCTAAACCTATATAGTCCCCAACTTACGTTCCGAGTTCGAGCTGAATACGGTAAGGCCTACTTAAAGTTACCGCCGTGATCCAGTTGCCCGAAGCATGGAATGAAGGGAAAACATAAGGGCTAAAATATATGGTGTCATGCCTCGTGTTGGGAGAATGGTCGAAACGCCAACGTCCACAAACCACGGGAGACCCATTCGAAGATATGCCCAATCAAAACAGCATCAATGCACCTGGCAGCAAGAAAAACATACACTCACAAAATCACTCCCAGATATATTTCACGGCACAAATAAAAGGTTAAACGAAGACTCAAACAAAATAAAACAGGAGACCGCCATTACGATTGGTTCCACAGCAAATCCAAGCACACGACAAAGATCAAAATGAATGGTTAAATTTAGGAAATGAGCATAGTGGACACAAGGTTAGATGTATTACTTACATGAATAAATGGAAGGCTTCGGCATAATAACAATGTTAAATAAAAAGGAAAAACATTACATTTTAAATAATAAGGCGGAGAGCCTCAAGGCACGTCCGGACAGAAAGTATCTCACATGGCGTCTGAGTCTACCGGGACGGCCGCCAAAGAAAATAAAGAAATGAGAGATGTTAAACATGGCTCAGGATCCGTCGGTGGGATTCTCCTTGGAGATCAATTCAACAGTGACTGGTGTTAAAAATCTAGTGATAGTTTTGGGCGTGCTCCAGTGATTTGGCTGAGGGTGGTAGGGTGCCAAAAAGACATGATCAATTCCCCAAGAAAAACACATTGATCTAAAAGACTTGGACCGGAAAACGCTCGCGTTATCGGACACTAAAAACTTTGGAGGACCAAAAACACCAAAAATATGATTGGTCAAAAGCTTAACAGTGGTACGTGTCGTGATTTCCCTGACAGGAAATAACCATACAAATTTTGAAAATCCATCAACGACAGTAAGTATAGCTTGATGACCAGAAGATGACCTAACTAGGGGACCAAAATAATCTATAAACAGGCGCTCATTAGGATATGACATCGTGTCAGCGTGGTGAAGTCCAATGCGAGAATTCTTTGCTGGCTTAGAACGTTGACACGTAACACATTTTCGGACGAAAGCAAAAGCATCCGCTTTCAAATGAGGCCAGAAGAATTCCTGAGAGATTTTATGGAAAGTCTTCGTCATACCTAAATGTAATCCAAAACAGGATTCATGGAAATACGCCAAGAGCATACTTCGTATATTCTCTGGCACGAAAATCCTACATTTCGAAGATCGAGGAGCGGTATGCACTATAACATCATTGCGCAATGAAAACTCAGATACACCAGGATCTTTCCCGAGAATTTTTTCACGCAATGTGACACAAAATGGGTCATCTGCTTGGTACGTACGGATGTCAGTAAAAGACCATGGAATGTGTTGGAGAAGATTCACTGGCTCGGGGATCTCAACAATGGGAGGAGGTTCCTCAAACATGCGTGACAAACAATCCGCTACAACATTTTCACTGCCTCTGACGTGAATGATGTCAAAGCTGAAAGAGGATAGACGAAGAATCCAACGATTTATACGTCCCAATTTGTTGACATGCGAGCGCATCCAGGACAGAGCTTCATTGTCAGTATACACTATAAAATGCCGATGTTCTAGAAAAGATCTGAAACGTTCACAGCCGAATACGACAGCCAGACTTTCTTTCTCGAAAGTGGAATACCGGCGTTCGCAATCATTAAGCATCCGACTGGCAAAAGCGATGGGTGCCAAATTACCATGCACCTGCTGACTAAGCACACAAGAAACTGCGACATCACTCGCATCACAATGTAACATAAAATCTTTCCCAAAATCCGGAGTTCGAAGGACGGGAGCAGAAGAAAGACATTCTTTCAATTTCTCAAAGGCGAGACACTGGTCGGGGCCCCACACGAATCGTACATTCTTCTTCTTCAAATAATTCAGGGGCGCTGAAATGTCCGAAAAGCCCTCAATGAACCTACTGTAAAAGCCTGCCATTGTCTGCCTACCGTTATTGTTGAGTGGTTTAGCTTTAAAATGGTATCGACTTACCAACAGATCTTTCATCTCGTGGGTTGATTTCTGTAAGTCAATAAAGGAGCGGTTTACGACTTATGATTTTGAACATGACTTGAAGGCTGAAATTCATCGCCGTACCCAGGGTTTGGAAGAGCCTGTAGACGATTTTGTTACTGGGCTAATGACTTTAATAAGTAGGTTGTCCCAGCCCCTTCCCCTTATTGAAACTGTTGATATTGTGTATAGAAATCTAGCACCTGAGTACAAGTCTTTCATACGCCGGTCCAGTGTGTATAGTGTGGCTGACATTGTTGATCAAGGACGTGAATGCGAGTTCAATCGGCGCCTGCGCAAGTCATATGTACCCCCACCCCTCCCCTCTGACAGTTTGTTTCCAGAGACTGCATGCGCGCAATCCCAGATTCAGAGGACTGCGCACCCATCTTCAATATCTCGTCAGGAGGACCGGGCAGTTAACCGTCCCCACTCGCATATTGTCGGGAGTATTCCCAATGCTACTTCTTCTGCGAATCCCGCTCCTCAGGATCAACAGTTACCTCGAAACCCGAACATGTATAACCGTATAAAATGTTGGAATTGTGATCGTTTGGGGCATCATTTTAATTCCTGCCGTGCGCCCTCTCGTGTGTTTTGTCACACATGTGGTCTTCGTGACGTGACGCACATAGCCTGTCCTAGATGTGCTTCGCGTCAGGGAAACGAGCATGGGTCCCCGGTTTAGACCCGCCGGAGTGGCCATGCAATGAAGTTCGCCGGGAAATGAACATTTCCACGACTGGAAACTTCTGTCCTTGGGTCCCTGTAAGTGTTAAGAAATTGTCGATACCCGCTTTACTGGATTCTGGTGCTTCATGTTCATTTATTCAGCGCTCCATCGCGGAACAGCTTCCTGTTACTCAGATTTGTCCACAAGATGGGGGTTTGAAATTTTATTCTGCGGTGAAGTCATCTATTTCTGTTTCTAGCGTTGTAACATGTCATATTAAGATATGTGGTTATTCTTGGGATTGGAACTTCCATGTGGTGGATGACTTATCTACGCCTATGATCTTAGGTTCTGATTTTATGCACAAAGCAGGGTTGAGGCTTGATTTTTCGGATCATTCCTTCAGTTTTTTGTTTAAATCCAAGGAGCGGTTTCATTTTAATACTTGTGAAGCGAGTGTTCCTTGTAGTTTTTCTGGTATCGCTGCTGTTCAAATCCCTCCTACTTTATTCACGAGTCAACGTGACGTTTTATCTGATTTGGTGAATGAATTTCCAGATGTTCTCACGTCGGAACTGGGTTCCGCTATCGGCTACGAGTGTCATATTGATTTGACTGATGAGGTTCCAGTTAGGTCGGCGCCATTTTCGTGCTCTCCACCCAAACTCATTGCCATGAGAGAATATATTGATGATCTTAAGGCACGCGGTGTTGTGAGCCCTTCTAAGTCTTCTTATGGTAGTCCAGCATTCCTGGTGCCTAAGAAAGAGGGTACTTTTCGTTTAGTAGTTGATTATCGTCGACTCAATTCTAAGGTGGTGTTCGACAACTTTCCCCTTCCAACTCTGGAGAGCGCTTTTCAGCATTTTCACGGGGCGAAGTACTATTCCGTCCTAGATTTGAATTGTGCATATTATCAAATTCCTCTCGATCCCAAGAGCCGTAAGGTAACTGCGTTCTCCACTCCGTTCGGCCTTTTTGAGTTCAATAAGTTACCCATGGGCATTTCTATCGGCGGACAAGTATTGAGTAGGGTTTTGGACGAGTTATTTGGAGATTTAAAGTATTCATCTGTGTTTAACTATCTAGATGACCTCGTGATTTACAGTCAGTCTTTTGAGGATCACCTGATCCATTTACGTGAAGTCCTATGTCGTCTTCGCAGAGCCGGACTCACTGTTAACCCGGACAAAATCTCTTTGGCTTCGAAGCAAATCAAATTTTTAGGTCACATTCTTTCGGATGGGGGCATAGAAGTGAACCCTGAGCGTGTGCAATGTATCCAAGAGTTCCCTACTCCCACGAATGTGAAAGCAGTCCGACGTTTTTTGGGAATGGCAGGCTTTTACAGTAGGTTCATTAAGGGCTTTTCGGACATTTCAGCGCCCCTGAATTATTTGAAGAAGAAGAATGTACGATTCGTGTGGGGCCCCGACCAGTGTCTCGCCTTTGAGAAATTAAAAGAATGTCTTTCTTCTGCTCCCGTCCTTCGAACTCCGGATTTTGGGAAAGATTTTATGTTACATTGTGATGCGAGTGATGTCGCAGTTTCTTGTGTGCTTAGTCAGCAGGTGCATGGTAATTTGGCACCCATCGCTTTTGCCAGTCGGATGCTTAATGATTGCGAACGCCGGTATTCCACTTTCGAGAAAGAAAGTCTGGCTGTCGTATTCGGCTGTGAACGTTTCAGATCTTTTCTAGAACATCGGCATTTCATAGTGTATACCGACAATGAAGCTCTGTCCTGGATGCGCTCGCATGTCAACAAATTGGGACGTATAAATCGTTGGATTCTTCGTCTATCCTCTTTCAGCTTTGACATCATTCACGTCAGAGGCAGTGAAAATGTTGTAGCGGATTGTTTGTCACGCATGTTTGAGGAACCTCCTCCCATTGTTAAGATCCCCGAGCCAGTGAATCTTCTCCAACACATTCCATGGTCTTTTACTGACATCCGTACGTACCAAGCAGATGACCCATTTTGTGTCACATTGCGTGAAAAAATTCTCGGGAAAGATCCTGGTGTATCTGAGTTTTCATTGCGCAATGATGTTATAGTGCATACCGCTCCTCGATCTTCGAAATGTAGGATTTTCGTGCCAGAGAATATACGAAGTATGCTCTTGGCGTATTTCCATGAATCCTGTTTTGGATTACATTTAGGTATGACGAAGACTTTCCATAAAATCTCTCAGGAATTCTTCTGGCCTCATTTGAAAGCGGATGCTTTTGCTTTCGTCCGAAAATGTGTTACGTGTCAACGTTCTAAGCCAGCAAAGAATTCTCGCATTGGACTTCACCACGCTGACACGATGTCATATCCTAATGAGCGCCTGTTTATAGATTATTTTGGTCCCCTAGTTAGGTCATCTTCTGGTCATCAAGCTATACTTACTGTCGTTGATGGATTTTCAAAATTTGTATGGTTATTTCCTGTCAGGGAAATCACGACACGTACCACTGTTAAGCTTTTGACCAATCATATTTTTGGTGTTTTTGGTCCTCCAAAGTTTTTAGTGTCCGATAACGCGAGCGTTTTCCGGTCCAAGTCTTTTAGATCAATGTGTTTTTCTTGGGGAATTGATCATGTCTTTTTGGCACCCGACCACCCTCAGCCAAATCACGTTGAAAGGTTTCATCGTAACTTGAAGGCTTGCTTGAGTGCGTTCCACAACGCAGATCAGTCACGTTGGGACGCAAATCTTCAGTTTTTCTCCTTAGGATTTAACACTGCTCTTCATGAATCGACGAATTCTACCCCTTCGGAATTGTTTTTAGGAAGGCGTATTGTTGATCCACTTCAGCTTCAGTGGAAAATAGATTATCTGGCTGCGCCATCCCGCCGTACCTCAGTCAAAGAAAAATGGGAAGTTGCTGTACGGCATCTGAAAAGGGCACGAGATCGCGTGGCGTCTCGCTATAACAAAGGTAGGCAACCTGTTTGTTTTCAGGTGAATGACGACGTGCTAGTGCGCCTGCACCCACAGAGTTCGGCCAAGAATAAGGAGTCAGCTAAGCTAATGCTTCGCTGGAGCACGCCCAAAACTATCACTAGATTTTTAACACCTGTCACTGTTGAATTGATCTCCAAGGAGAATCCCACCGACGTATCCAGAGCTCACACATCTCAATTGAAACCATTTATTGTGTAACCTTCTTATTTGCTGTGATTAATGTTGTCCTTTTTCTGCGTAAGTTAACCAATCATAATTTGCTTATGTTATCCAAGGAAGCTAGTATTCATATGGCGTCTCCTTGACCTGCCTATTATTGAACCAAGTTTGACCGAGGCAGAGTCAAGTACAAATTTACGAGCTCAAGAAAGAAAATAATACAAGAAGAAATAGGCCTACATACTCTGTGTAACTTAATATTTATTGTAAAAATATGTATTTTTGCGAATTCGGCCAGTAGAGAATCTATATTCTATAAATAATGGACACATTATATCGCTTCTTTGTTATTTTAATACGTCACTTTCATGATGGGTATAAGGAGAATGGCAGACTTCGGCGTCAAAGGGCGAAAGTCTTTTGTTTATGATTTTCGTCCGTGTCTCTATCTACTTTTCTTGTCATTGTAACGCTCAGGCGAACCGTAATACCATTATGACAAGCCCAGGGATCGTCAAAGGAACGCGCGCCTTTGGGGACCCCGAAGGAGTTCTGTCCTGATATTGCGATCGCCGAAGCGATCTGATTATTTTTATATATTACTTCATTTTATAACTGTATTCTTTCTGATATGGCTCAATTGCTTGAGTGATTGTTATATCGATCACCCTCCCCCCTCATATTTTGTGTACTGTTATAGTTGTTGACAAACCACGCTCTGCTACCATCTGCACCGCCCTCTTAAAATAAACATATTCTTGGCGTGCCTCCTAGCTGCATCACTGGAACCAACTAGAAAAGAAAGGAGTACGCAGTGGAAATGGATGTTAATTTCTGACCTGTGCTGGGCCCGTATTTGCAGGCCAGATGTGCCGAGCGACTCCAGACTCCGTGAAGGTGGTCCCACGACGAGTGGTAGGAATACCCTCCTGGTGCTAGAAAGCTAGAATAAGTTAGGCCTAGGTTTGAAGAGAGAGAGAGAGTGAGAGAGAGAGAGCAGCCCGATCGCCCAACACTACTAAATGAGACACATGGGTAAAGAAAAGGAAATTTAATGAATTGAAACCGAACACACAAAGAAACCCGGCCAGAATAACACACACAAAAAAGAATACCCTTCACCTAGGGGTCAAATAAAGTCACTTTCAAACGGGGAAGATAAAAATAAATAACAATAAATAACTTACGATAGTAAATAACGTTAACAAATTAAATTCATACCTGTGCTCACTTCGGTGAAAACGATGTAAAAAGGGAGGAAGTAAAAGATCAAGAGGCAATCGAGCCGGTCGCTGGTCAACAACAATCACTTCTCTGCCTAGAGATGGATGGTTGTCATGACGACCACAAATAACAAGCAGAGCAAAGATAAAACAAGAGGCTGTGTGCGTGTCGCAAAGGCTGTGGCGAGCAATGGGGATGCGATCGAGCTGGCAGTCCCCAGAGAAAAGAAATGCAAAAACCAAAGATACTACAAGGAGAAACAAATGACGTCAAGTGTCCGTGAAATATATCATGATACATACACGCAATCAAACACACAAAATGCCAGCCGGCGATGCAGTAATAAAACTCAAAGCAACTCGTGCTTGTAGGTAGTCTAGCAAAATATGCTAAACCTATATAGTCCCCAACTTACGTTCCGAGTTCGAGCTGAATACGGTAAGGCCTACTTAAAGTTACCGCCGTGATCCAGTTGCCCGAAGCATGGAATGAAGGGAAAACATAAGGGCTAAAATATATGGTGTCATGCCTCGTGTTGGGAGAATGGTCGAAACGCCAACGTCCACAAACCACGGGAGACCCATTCGAAGATATGCCCAATCAAAACAGCATCAATGCACCTGGCAGCAAGAAAAACATACACTCACAAAATCACTCCCAGATATATTTCACGGCACAAATAAAAGGTTAAACGAAGACTCAAACAAAATAAAACAGGAGACCGCCATTACGATTGGTTCCACAGCAAATCCAAGCACACGACAAAGATCAAAAAGAATGGTTAAATTTAGGAAATGAGCATAGTGGACACAAGGTTAGATGTATTACTTACATGAATAAATGGAAGGCTTCGGCATAATAACAATGTTAAATAAAAAGGAAAAACATTACATTTTAAATAATAAGGCGGAGAGCCTCAAGGCACGTCCGGACAGAAAGTATCTCACATGGCGTCTGAGTCTACCGGGACGGCCGCCAAAGAAAATAAAGAAATGAGAGATGTTAAACATGGCTCAACGTCCAGCCATCATCGCCTTTCCAGTAACCTTGTCTTCAATTCTAACAGTTAGGTCGTCAAGTCTTGCACAAAAACCTTTCCTTGCAGCAGCTTTCACAGAAAACAGATGAGCCATTGCATCGGGAACATACAAAACTTCAGTCATCTCAGCACTTAACCAAGCGTTGTTCAGCCGCACTTGAATGTTTACAGTTCCTTTGCCGTGAGCTAGCATGCTCACACCTCGTTTTCCTAGCAAAATCATCTCTGGAGCAGCAAACCTGACGTATGTTGTAAAATACTGTTTGTTCGCGGTGATGTGATTTGTGGCGCCACTGTCGCAGTACCACTCGTCGGCTTGAACAAAGTCGCCGTCTAACGCACTCATCGCATGTGTCAGAAACGAAGCATTGTTCTCCTTATTTTTGTTTCTAGTGTCACCCTCTTTCTTCTTCACTGGACATTCACTTGCCCAATGGCCCAATTCCTTACATTTGAAACATGGAAACTTCTGCTTTACTCGTTGAACATTTTTCTTCGACTTGTCATCAGCACTGCCTTTGCCACTGCCATACTGGGAATGCTTCTTGGGAGCACTACGTACCACAAACGCAGTCGATTCCACGTTTCCTTGGTCACGCAGTTCAATCGTGCACAATTTTTCAATCAACAAGTTCACAGTTTGATTTTCCGTCGGAATCGTGTCCCACACATCCTTGAAATTATCATATTCTTTTCCCAGCGTGGATAAAATTCGACCGTTCAAAATCCTTTCAGATAACGTGTTTTCGTTGTGCTTTTGTAGTTCGTCGTTCAGATCCTGATAAAGCTTCTGTAACTTCGCGACATGGGTGCTGATGTCCTCCTTGTCGTCACGTGTCACTCGGAAGAATGACTCGATCAACATGTTCAGTCGCTGCGTACTGCTTCGTTCGAACCGTGCGCTCAATTTTGTCCAAATTTCACTGGCATTGGTGCACGTCAACACGAGCTCGGCAACAGATTTTCCTAGCGCACCTGCTAGCAAACTGGCCGCTTTCGCGTCTTCTTTCAACCACTGCTTATATGCCGCTTTTTGTTGCGCAGTTGCATCTGCCGGCAACACAGGACACTTTTTCGAACCATCAACAATATTTTCCAGTTCATACGACCGCAAAACCATCAACACATGCCATTTCCACTTTGCCCAGTCTTCAGGTCCTTCAAGTTTATCCACTTGAACTTTGTAGTCACTGCCGGCTGCCATTTTGAGGTTATCCTTACTCACAAAAAATACAGCACGTGTTCCACAGGCGCTCAGCTTCGGATCCACTCACGAGATAATACCATTTACACGTGGCCTGGGTCCATAACCTGTTAGTTTTAATGTTAAACTTTATTTATCAAGTGAGAAATACAATACAAAATACAAATCATCTTTTGAGATGCTTGTCACATGTCACGCGAACACGCACAGACTTTGCACTGACTCGTCCTTTTTTTTCTCTTCTTTATTGTACATGTCTATTTCACCAGGTGGCGCTACTGTGCTATTTTTTTCTTTCAAATATTAACAAGAGATATAGAATTCCGGTGAAATATTTCGCACAGCCGCCATCTTGTGGTTATGTAAACAATTGAACGAAGTTAGATGTCGGTGCATTACAATGTGTAAATACATATACTGTACTGTTTGTTTGGTTAAATCGCTAGAAACGTCTATTTAAAAGTCGCCATGTTGGTTTTGTAGTTACCAGTTTTTTAAAAGTCACATAGGTGAACTTCTAGTAGTTCCCTTTATCACCGTAAAAAATTCCAGGGTGATATCAGGAATAGTTTCGGAGATATTGAATGCTGGTGAGCTTGCTGAGCCCAAGGTTGCAGGTTCGAAACCTGGCGCAGTCAGCTGGCATTTGAGGGTGCGCAAATGCGAGGGAGCCGTGTCAGTAGATTTACTGGCACGTTAAAGATCCCCTTCGGGGCAAAATTCCGGCACCCCGGCGTCTCTAAAAGCCAGTGTAGTTAAAAGGGACGTAAAACCAATAACATTATTATTGAATGCTGGTGAAATATTTCGCACAGCCGCCATGTTGGATTGGTGAGACATAACAAAATTTGAAGGGCACGGGTGGGGTCGTCCGGAATAGTGCTATGAACTTACCGAGTTTCATTGACATCGCTCCAGCCGTTTAGAAATTATTAGGGAGGAGGGACACACACACCTCACACACACACACACACACACACACACGCGCGCGCGCGCACGCACACACGGACAAAAGGTGATCTCACAAGCCTATTTTTTCAAAATTGAAAATAGGCTAAAAACAGAATTTAAGGCAGCCTTTGAGTCAAATAATATGCAGTTATGTTATAATGCTCCGAAACAAGAATTCAATGACATTTGTGAGAGAGCCACTGATGTAAGAATCTTGGAGCGTAAGAGCATTGTTATTAAACCTTGGGTGAAAAAGGACATTTTAGAAGAGATAGTCTTTAAAGAAATTGAAAAGTAATCCTAGCAGTGGTAAATATCTCTACTTAGTATAAAACAAAGTCACGGATAATCTGGAGAACCACTGGATAGGTTTTTGTTGCGGTTTCACCATTGTGTAAAGGACATCTCGAGGAAGGTTTCTGTGAAAAATAATGTATTTATGATTAAATGAAACCAAGCAGTATCGATTTCAGTGAATAAGTTAGAAAAATGATATTTTGAGGATATGTCGTGTGTCCAAAACATCTACTAAGGAGGGATTTTTGGATATTCAGGTTCTAAAGGGGTGTTAACGGGGTTAAACCTGCATTTCATTGAATAACAATATGACACGACTATGACACAAGCGAAGCGAGACTAAAAATGAGATGGTGTGTCTGTGTATTACTCAATCACGCAAGTACCACTGGTCCGATTTACATGAATTTTACATGGAAGTAGCAGATTTACCTGGTTAACATACAGGTTACTTTTGATTACAATACTTTGCACTAATTAAATATGGCGACCATTTTAGTGACGTCACTCTACCCTTTGGTTTTAAACTTTTTATATTTCCATTTCAAATAAAAAGAGAACGCTAAGAAATAGCAAACATTTGATGGCATGTACGAGGTTAAAAATTGCATTTTCTATCCGAAATGTATCTCCAACCGTTAGCGAGTAAAACCTAAATGTGTGCTATAAAACACGGTCAAGGCAAAGCGGTGTAGTTGGACAAAATGTTCCATCCTTAATCTCCCTCTGCGCAGCACCTCGACCATCCCCTGTTTTAACTGTCACCTTCACATTTTAATTTATTTACGACCCGTAGCGAAGCACGGGTACTTCAGCTAGTATACTATAAGTGTAAGAATTGTTCAGCATGAAAAGTTCTACAAAAAACGTCTGCGACAGCATATCTCTATCTTCAATACATCGCCCACTATAAGTGTTTTTACGTTTTCATTTCTTCCAACAATCTCCATTCAATTACTGAGGCGACAATTCACGAGCTACCTGTGAGCGAGCCTATCACCACACTTACAGCCTAGGTAGCGGGCGAGCCTATTACCCCAGATACAGCCTGCAACAAACTGTCGCGTTGTGTTGAGTTAAGATTTCAGAGAAGAGTGGTTGTGTTTGGAGATTCCCTGGAAGTGCAACTCGGCTTTTCTTTACTTCGCCTGTGACTTTTCGTTCCGCAGAATACACAGTCAAGTTAAGATTGGACGGAAGGGGGATTTGTGTTTCATGCACCTCACCATTCTTAAATTACGTCTGGGAAGAATTCGTTGCACATGCATCTCCATGATAATATAATTAATAGTCCAGTTAGTGATTTTAACCCATCATGCCGAAATGTAAAACGTTTATAGAGCGCTTATCACGTAATGCATTCATAACTGTTCCCGGGCGAAACTAACGAAACACATACCGTACGCAAATACAAAGAAATACATTACGTACATATAAAATGCGTGAACGTTAACCATTTTGAAAATGGTAACAATTTTTATTCGTATTGACTGATTGTAATAAGATATACTAGAAGACCCGTGCTGCTCCGCAGCATTCACTTCAATCCTACAGGACTTCTGTCCATATGACATTTGCATGTGTTCATGCTAGTGACCTGAACAGACATTTAACGTACCGTCGCTTTTGGGTAAATGATGAAGTAGACTTATGAGATCAAATGTCCTCTCTGTGTGTGTGGCACTATTTACCCAGCGTAAGCTTAAAAGGCGCACGGACGTCAGGTTCCAGACGCAATTCTGAAAAGCCGAGGTGAACAGCTAACTCCAAACACATAAGCTATACTCTTCTCTGAAGTACGTGGGTTGGCGACCACGGGACCCCAGCTGAGTCCGGCATTGCTTCCACTTACTTGTGCCGAGCTCCTCTCCGTCTTCTTTCCTGTCGACCTCCCTTGGATAACTCTTGTTCTTTTCCGACCCCGACGGTATTAGGGTATCCGAGTCCTAGGGAGTCTTTCACTTTCCTGCCTTAATTGGTCCTTGTCTCATCTTTCTTGATCCCTCCTTCTTCGAGGGGTCACATCTCTTGTTTTCTTTTCATTATATTTCCTTTACTCTTTAAGATCCCACACTGTTTTTTGTTAATTGGCTCCCGTGTATCTAAATTCCATTGAGCGATTTCTTTTGCATCCACACTCCATTTTGTAGGTGTTTTCAGACTACGTTGCATTTTTTAAGTCTTTTCGATCTACAGTAAATTGCATTTTGCTAGTGGTTTCAACCTCGATTGCATTTTGTAAGGATCGACAATCTGAATTGTCTTTTAGTAAGTCTTTCAATATAGGGGATAGGACTTTTGTGAGTATTATGAATCTACATTGCATTTTGTATGGTGGTCATTTTGCAGGTGTTTTGATTCTCAATTGCATTTTGTGGGTATTTTGAATCTAAATTACATTTTGTAAGTATTTTAAATCTAAATTGCATTCTGTAAGTATTGTCCGTCCAATAGAGTAGTTTGAATCTACCATGCATTTTGTAAGCATTGTCAATTTCAATTGCATTTTGTAAGTATTTTGAATTTCAATTGCTCTGCGTGTTTTTTTGGAATCTGAAATGCGCTTTTGTCAATCTAAATTGCATTGTGTATTTTTATTTTTATTTCAATTGCATTTTGTAAGTATTTTGAACCTCAATTGCATTTTGTACGTATTTTCAATCTCATTTGCATTTTGTAAGTATTTTTCAATCTATTCCTTTTGTGAGTATTTTCGTTCTAAATTCCCTTTTGTAAGTATTACCGCTCTCCATTTTGTGAGTAGTTTCAATCTGAGTTCCTTTTTGTAAGTATTTTCCTCCTCACTTAATTTTCGTTCTGGTTTCCACTTCATTGTCATTTTCGTTATCACCCAGACCATTAGGGGCCGATAACCTAAATGTTAGGCCCCTTAAATCAACAATTATCATCATCATCTCTGAAGTATTAACTCGACACGACGCGACAGTTTGATGCTGGCTGAAGATAGGGTGATAGGTCACTGGCAAGCTCGTAAACTCACTCTGAAGCTAGTAATTTAAATTTCCACTGAATGGAGATTGCTTGAAGAAATGAAAACGTAAAAGCACTTACAGTGGTCGATGTGGGAGCTGTCGCGATCTTTCCTGCAGAACTTTTCGTGCTGAACAATTCTCAGAGTATATCTATATTTTTAACTGTTTACCCATAAAATGTCATAAATATTTTTTTTCTACCTAATCCTTCGTCTTAATCGAGAAATCCTTCACAGAATGGTTAAAACCGCATCAAAATCCACCAAGTTGCTCTCGAGATTACCCGTTACATCCAAGAATTGGGAACTTTTGCCTTATACTAAGTAGATAGAGATATCCACACAATTTAATGCTACAGCAGTACAATTTGGTGATCTGTCTACTTATGATACCAATGGTATACATTTAAAATAAAAGATGGGTCTCTTCTTTTTGAATTTAGAGATGCACCGTAACTCTTGAGTAACATAATTATAATAGTGTGCAAATTAATAGAATTAAATAAAATAATTTTAATAAGTCATAATTTCTTTTGTTCAAAATCATTTTATTGACCAACTTCTTTTGTTATCCTACTTAGTAGTGTTTCCTCTCCCGTGGAATTACAGCTTTTCCCATAAGGAATTGCGTCTGGAAACTTTCAGATTATTGGATTCCGAGGGATATGTGAGCTGGGTCCGCTTTCAATTTTTCATTGACTTTAGAATTTAAGTCAGGTGATTTCAATGAATAGTTCATGAATCTTTGAATAGTTCAATAGCGTTCATCAGTTAAAAGACCCCAAATCCCTCTGCTCTAAATTTACACGTAAAGTAGAGTGAAGTAATAAAAACGAAACGTGTGGCATCTTGCATTTGCAAGGCTCCTCTGTTAGTGGAAATTCTAAAAAATCATTTTAATTTGAGTTTCTTAAATTAAAATATAATTAGGAGTCTTGGTTAAACATTTGAAGTAATTTCATCGCCTTGTAAACATATGCCTACTTAGTGCATTAATCCGTGAAAAGTATAAATGCAATTTTGGAAAACTGACATCGAATCAAATAATTTGCACACCTCTGTAAAGACAGCTATCGCCTCCACCACTACGGATAGAATAGTGAGTCAAGGAGACTGATGAGAAATGAAAAGATAACTCACACAGAAGGAATTAATATTTATTAAGCTGTAAATTTGATTGAGTATATCTTAGTTATAGAACTGAGGGAATGAAAGAACAGGATGCAGGATAGTAATCACCGATGTAGGACAATAGCACTTTTTACCATTACCACAGGACAGTCATCGTATTAGGGATTCGGACGTCCTTGTTTAATTGTTATTTAATCTGTGCCCCGTTTGCTGAGGTCTGTGCTCCTCCGCAACATTCGTTTCTACATTCTAATAATACTTCCTTCCATACGACATTTGCTGTTCGCTTGCCTTTTGGTTCTATTTGAACTTTGACGTCACGAAAGGTTTTTGCTCGCGATAGTGCGACATACAGTTGTCCGTGGCTAAACACCTGTTGAGGTAGATAAATGCCTACTTGATCTACTGTTTGACCTTGAGCTTTATTGATTGTTATACAAAAAGCCAAACGTACTGGAAACTGCCTCCTTTTGAAGGAAAACGGCATAGAAGTATCTGATGGCGTAAGGTCAAGGCGAGGAAGTAGAACATTGTTTCCAACATTTACGCCAGTAATAATTTCAAGGTGTAAGCAATTGTCATGCATCTTCCGAACCAACAGTCTAGTACCGTTCAACAGACCTTGGGTAACATTAATATTTCTCAACAAAATCACAATAGAGCCTTCTTTTAGTCGAAGGATATGAGGTGGCAATCCACTTATGTCTAAACTGTCTAAAAATTCTGTTGGGAATTGTAGAAGTTCACTCTCATCTTCAGTAATTAAATTATTCACACTGATGTAAGTTCTCGATGATCCTGGGATTAGCTCTAAAACTTTGTCATTGATTTCTTTAAGTGTTCATTTTTAGGTGCTAAAATCGCAATTTTTGAAAAGCGTGAAATATATTTCAGTGTGGAAACTTCGTTTCCATATATTTCAGTGATGATATTAGTTTTAGCAATGATAGAGGGTGGTAAGTCGAATTTTCTCCATCGACGTGAGGGTATTCACCGTTACCAATTTGTATCAAGAAGTTTGCAAAGTCACGTTGATCTATATCCGCTCGCATATTTCTGTTGAGTTTAAAAATTTTGAATAATGGCCACAAAGGAGAGGAGAGAACCTTACTGACATTTGGACTGAAGCTGCTCTAGATGCGTGAGGCACAACAGGCAATACCTGCCTGAAATCTCAACCTAAGATGATAATTTTTCCTCTGAAAGGCACGTCGTTATTCATGATGTCCTTGAGCAGCCGATTTACACGCATCAATGCGTGCTTATTAGCCATAGGGGCTTCATCCCAAATGATAAGTTTTGCTGAAAGAATATAAAAAGCTTCCTTGCTGTTAACTTTTATTCCTGATACTGAACTTTCATGTAAATGTAGAGGTAACTTGAAATAGCTGTGTACAGTGTGCCCCTGAGGTAGTAACATTGCTGCAATACCAGTCCATGCAACAGAAACTACATTTAACGCCAAATTTGTGCAACTGTGAATCAAGAATTGGTAAAGAAATGTTTTCCCGGTGCCCCCTGGACCGTCAATGAAATATGCATTACTCATCCTTTCATTGCCGTTTTGTACTAACCCCAAAATTTCTGTAATTATAGCCGTTTGGTTTTCCAAATGCTGGGACGGTACCTTCTGACAGGCCACGGCCGCTTCCTTCCACATCCTTGCCCAGTTTCATTCACCATCATTTATTTCATCTCTCATTAACGCCTCTCATGAGGTTGGCGTCAGGAAGGGCATCCGGCCGTAAAAACCATCGCCAAAAAGACTTCCATCGCTTCTCATCCCCGAGCCCGTTGGAAAACGGGAATAATAAGGGGTAGACATACATACATAGCCGTTTGGTTTTCATTTGCTTGGTTTATCATCCGACTTAATTGATCCTCATTAAGTTTTGGATAATTCATTGGTAAATTTGTCCGAGGGAAATTATCAATAATAGCTGGCAATTCGAGAGAAGTAATGGGAAGACCATGGAGCTTTAATGTATTTGAAATATGTATAAGAGTGAACTGATATGCAAAGTTAGGTTCGTGAAACTGCAGATAATCTTCTGATAATGAATTCTTGAAAATGTCCCATAACTGTCTTACATTTGAAGGGGTCTGAAAGATACATATGTAAGAAAACAGTTATCGTAACTGAGAAGGCATCTGAAATTGTGACGCTTCTGCCAAACAACGTTGCCATTCAGAATCATCAATCAGCAAACCTCGCTCTTTTGCTGTTTCTTTAAAAGTAGAATAGACAACGATTTTGTATGTTCGTAGATCCTGGAAGCTGGTAGCACCAATGACGTGAAGCAATAACAGGCGTAAATAATACCTTTCTGTTTCTGTAGGCGAAACATTATACATTCTACCTATAGTTTTTGAAACATTTTTTTCTTTTTTGCCACTGGCAGTTGCTCTTATTCCGGACGTAATGTACTGGTGTTTCAGGATATATATACGGACTTCTGGCTTGCGAATCTTGATTTACCATAACTTGAACCACGCTTGTAATTCCGTGTTGCGCAACTGTGCTTGAAGTAAAATATCAGGAGCGTTATCATTTTTAAAATAGATATTTTGCAAGTTTGGCAAGTGAACTGGTAATCGCACGATAGAATGTGACTGTTCATGCATGTGAAATGAAAATATCCTGTATGCGGCTTCTGTTGGACCAGCATATCTAGCATTAAGAAAAGAAGTAATTTCATCGTAGTTCACCGTTTCGCCTTCAGGACATATTTTAACATTGCAGCAGTCATGACCTTTATACACATACTTGTGGTTGTATTTAACACTCCGAACACTCTAGCATATTTCAACATTAATATGAGCTTGAAAGTAAAGAAAAAAATGGATTGTAGGGAACAATGAATCGACTATCGATTTCAATGTCAATACCTCGAATTGTTTTTACAATAAACCGTCCATTATTTCTTCTCCTATACGAAGGATAACCATTGGCGTAATCTTTGATCTCTTCCTGAAACTGTTTAGGGAAATCTTTCTTGCATACGCCATCTTTCATACAGACTGAAGAAGGATTCCAAGATCCGCAAGGACCGTGTACCATATGACGCCTTACCAACTCGTATAACGCTTCATCCTTGAGATCTGGTATTTCGGCTGACACCACACTGTCAATGTCAGAAATTTCTCGAAACTTACTATCTTCCGTTAACGTTAATTGTAAATGGATGTGCGAGAGACCTCGTTTTTGAAATTCCACTGTATATAAATATGCTTTTACTTCACCGAAAATTTCCTTAACATTAATCAATCGTAGCAATTCCCTTACTTTGCAATGGAAAACTCTCACTACAATATCAGGCCTATTATTAGCCGTTTCCCAAGGATGAATGCTGTTAAGTATTTCTGGCCAGCCCACATTACAGGTGAATGTAATGAATAAATCTGGCTTTCCAAACTTCCTCTCTATCGCCATCGCATCCTGATAATTTTGCATCATATTCCTTGGGCTACCTGTAAAAGAAGGTGGCAAAACTGCAATACGACTGACTCTGAGATTTTCATTTTCTGCTCGTACATGCAAGGCGTCTGCTAAACCGGCATATGTATCAACTCGCAACTTAGTTTGTTGATGCCGTATATATTTTAACCGGTCACCTTCCATACGACAGTAGTAATCCACGAACAGCTGTTGAGTCAATTTACCAGCGTTAATAAGGGGATTGAAATCGAACTCAGCTCCTAGACCTCGAATGGCAATTCTGTATAGAATATACTCACGCATTGTAACAGTAGGACGTATTTTAGTTTGTCTCACTCCAGCAGTTGGCATTGAAATGTGCCAACCAGACTCTTCGCAAGGCCAAATCAAGGTATAACACATAGGATCACACTGCATACTATCATAATCAACATTCCTCAAGCCACCTTCTCTCTCATATACTGCAATGTGTCGATGAGATGGTGGAGCTCCATCAACAGTTCCAAATAGAGCAGCAATTTCTGAACATGTGGGGTCATTATAACGTCTTGGATCTGAGGAAGGTTCGTGATAGAAACGCATTACCAATTCCATTTGACGACGATTTTCTTTTAGAGCTGATTTTTTCTCTTCACTTACTTTCTCGTGCATTGTTTTATAAGAGCGCACGTAAGGATTGTGCTGATCTAGTAAACGATTTAAAAGACTGAGGGTATCTTCTCTCAGTTCGTGATTAGCATCATTCAGTAGCCTTAAATCATTTGCCTCTGAAAATTATAATATGTATAATTGGCCATATGAACTGTTTTCCTGTTTTCTGGCATATAAAGGGGAAATTCTACGATGAATGACACCATCGATTTTGAAACACTAAAGCCCATGGCTCGGTAGTATCTCAGCAGTAGCACCAAAGGATACAAACGACATAGCATTATTATACTGCCGAACATTTTTCCTAAAATTTTTACTGATTTCGTCACAATTCGTAAACAACTGCTTAATTTCTGGAAGTATTGTGTATGGTGGAAGTTTCACTTTGCCATCGCTACAACAAAAAGAAAAGCGACCACTTGTATTTTTAGCCTACTTTTCACATTTTGCAAAAATGAGGAAAAAGTAGACTTATGAGATCGGGCATATGTGTGTCTGTCTGTCTGTCCTTCTGTCTGTCTGTCTGTCTGGCTGTGTGTGTGTCCCCCCCTATCAACTCCTAAACGGCTGCAGCAATCGAAACAAAATTTGGTAGGAGTAAAGCTCTATACCTGAATATCTCACGGCCATATTTGAAAATGAGGTCAGTGCTACCAACTGCTGAAAAATCGCAATTGAAATTTGAGCTCCATGTTGGATATCTTGGAAGTTATGAATGGGAGCTATTTCAAAATTGGCACACGTATAGATAGTTATATTGCAGTTAAATTTCCAGGAGGCCATACATGGCAGTGTTACCAAAATGATTATAAGCCTGCTGATAGGTCCAAATTTTAAATGCATATAACTTCTACGCTATCAATTGGATTTCAACCAAATTTCGTATGTGCTATGCGTACATAAACAGATATGACTCAGTGTATTCTTAAGTGCCATCAGGGCTGCCAAATGTTAATAAATGCTCTCAATTTTTTTAAATCCAAATACCCATATATCAGAAAGTATGCAAGTTGACAACTTTAAACTATGCACACGTATAGTACCTGTCAATCTATATTAATTTGGAGTAACGTATATACATCAGTGCTACCAACATGATTCTAAGCCTGCTGAGAGGTCCGAATTTAAATACATGTAACTTCTATACTATCAATTGGATTTCAATCAAATTTCTTATGTGCAATGTGTACCGTAACAGACATTACTATGCGCATTCTTAGGAGCAACCAGGGCTGCCAACTGTTAATAAATGCTGTCTCTATTCGTTTTTCTTAATATCAATATATCAGAAAGTATCCAAGCCAACAGCTCTAAACTTTGCACACGTATAGTACCTGACATTCTAGATTAATTTGGAGTAACTTATAAACGTCAGTGCTGCCAACATGATTCTAAGCCTGTTGATAAGTCCAATTTTAAAATGCATGTAACTTCTATACTAACTAATGGATTTCATTAAAAATTGACACAACAATAGATCATATTATTTCAGATTATTTCTGACCAATACATGTATGTCATTGGTGCCAACATGATTTTACTCGCGCTGTTAGATCCAATGTTTAACTGCATGTAACGTCCATGCTATCCATTGGACTTCAACCTAATTTTGTATTCTGTACCTTAAGAGATGGAACTAAGAATATATTCAGTCACCAGGGCTGCCAACTGTAGTTCTCTATTAGGCTACATTATGCCAGGTATACAGTATTTCGAAATAATTCGAAATTTCGATATTACAAACTTAATTTCGTCATTATTCTAGATAGATCTATATAGATTAAGCATTGCCATGGATCTTTAATTTAAGAAAAGTAGGCTCTTTAGTTCGTCACGGAACTTCTTGTTCTCTTTTGAAATGTATACATCTGAGCAGTAGTGACAAATGTTACACAGACTTCCAATTGAGAATGGTTCTATGTAGGGAATAGTATCAAAAATAGCACATCGATAAGTGGCTGAGAACGGTTTTGTGACAATCTGTTTCTGATATCGATTTGAGTCGCGTAGTGCTCGTTTCTGTTTCTTGGTATTGACGTTTTCGACCATACTTGACTCTGAGTTAGCACTGATATCTAGGACGTCATAGTGACCGTTCCGGCCATCTCCAGAATACAGTAAGGAAATTGTTCTATTTGGTGGCGTATTTTCGGCGTTTACAGTATGCGTTTTATTATTAGGAACTATGTTAATATTCATTTTGTAAACTTGAGCAGCGGCAACTAACACAACATGACTTCCATGAATACCATTCATAGACATATGCATTTTGTAATCATCGCTCGTATTGATAGCAGTTTCGTACATATCGCTGTTGTCAACAATAAAGGAAGAATACTTATTCCAATTGTCTGTAACATGTTGAAGAATTCGTTTTCTAACCTTTGTAAATAATCTCTGACTGTTGTACACACAATATGCCAATGCCCTGAACAGACAATTTCCGGCACCTTTAATTCTTATCACATTTTGTCTCTGGCTAACTGGTTCTGAGGTTCGCTTCCGACACGATCCTGGGGTTTTACTGCACGCAAACCCACACTTAGTTTGAAACTGTAAATCAGCCACTGAATCGAGTGACTTGGCATCCACGTTCTCAACTGAGTTAGCACTGATACCGGTATTTAAGACGTCATAATGACCGTTCCACCCATCCCCAGAGTTTAGCAAAGAAATTATTTTATTTGATGGCGTATTTTCTGCTTTTACACTATGAGTTTTATTATTAGTGATTATGTCAATATCCATTTTGTAAACTTGAGCAGCGGCAACTAACTCATCATGACCTCCATGAATACCATTCATAGACATATACATTTTGTAATCATCGCTCGTATTGATAACAGTTTCGTACATATCGCTGTTGCCAACAATAAAGGAAGAATAATTATTCCAATTGTCAGTAACGTGTTTTACAATTCGCTTTCTAACCTGTGTAAATAAACTCTGATTGTTGTACTCACAATATGCCAATGACCTGAACAGACAATTACCGTCACCTTTAATCTTTATAACATTTGTAATTGAGTGTCGCCTCACATTCATCATAATATGATTCATTGTTTTGATTGAGCACACAACATATAAGGACGAATGATGAAACGAAAAGAAGACAGTTTGTAGCTTGTGATACCAAAGACTATATAACAGAAAGATCGGATACACAATACAAAATGGCGGTTCCAACATTCGACTGTAGCGGCATCTTCGTGAAATTAGTTGTCTTTCGTATACAGTAAATGTTGTCATTCAAAGAGATGTTGACATGACAGTGTCATTAGCAAAATGGCTGCTGATTGTGCATGAGCATTTTTAGTCTCAAAGTAATCCATTCTTTGAGAAGTTTTAATTAAATTTTGTGCACAGAATCCCCTTCTGCTTATTGTATGGACACATGCGACATTAGCGCCCGAGTGGAACAGGTAGAAGTTAACGATATCATGTATGGTTACATGCGACATTAGCGCCTGAGTGGAGCAGGTAGAAGTTAACGATATCATGATGTAATTAGGGAACTCTCGGTTAATATCAAGTTCGATTTATTATTGGGGCGGCGTTGAATATCATGATACGGTGTTAGTCGTTGTCGCCTAGTGACAATATGTCCGTCAAGTCGTTCGAATATTCCATTTTCGTGAGACCTTGAAGGAAGTAATATTCGCTATTATTTTAATACTCGAATGATATAATCAAGTAAGGGGGGGGGGGGGGGGTATCAATCGAGAGTGCGTGACAGGCATTACATTTTAAGACAACAAACGTCGTCGTAGCGCAAATACTTCCCGAGATATTTCAGTTTTAGTAAAGGGTGAAATTTTTTGAAAACTATTTTAATATATAAGATTGGAATCCACCTAATCAATACTGTGATAATGGTGTTTGATAAATGATTAAACGTACATGTTTCGGTATGTCATTGATACCTTCTTCAGAGTAATTAAACGATATTTAAATCTTCAGCTAGGCTAACAAAGCCAATTGAAATGGATATCCTTACAATAGTACATTATGCAACAAACCTATAACGGCAATAGTTAAGACACGAGTATGTTTATAAAACGAACGTAGTGAGTTTTATAATTTCCATACGAGTGTCTTGGTTACCATTTAGGCGAGTTGCATACGACTGTTTATGTTCGACGATAATTATAATTTTATTATATGTTCTAACATAAATATTCATAAATATGTGTCAAGATTCTGTCAGTTGACTTTAGTGAATAGCGCATGCACTGGATTCCCACTAAGGATCAAAGTCCTTCCGAAGCTTTGTTGGTTTATTCCTCTTTTTCTTGGGAATTGTGTGGGCTCAGCATTTGCTATGTTCCCAATAAAAAAAATCCAATGCTTTGAAACATGGTTTATCCTGAACTAGAACCAACAGATAGCGCACAGGTACTATGTGGGATCATTTTGGGCAAATAACACAAAATAGGCTGTTACAAATGCTTTAAAATTAAAATGTATCGTATTATCAACTAGTCATTCTTGAAATTCGATGTGTATAGAATGTCAACGGAAGGCAAATCTATGGAATCCCATATAGAACAGTCATGACAAATGTTCGGATGTTAAGGAAAAGTCATATTTTTTCCTGAGCTCATTTTACCCGAAATCTGAAAAATAAGTTTGAATGACGGCTCCCTGACCATGTTTAAAGCAATTTGATGTTGCCTATAAATGCATATTTCGGCCATTTTTATTGTTTTGATCCTATTTGGTCATATTTTAGTGATATAAGGTCATATTTGGTTATAATGTCAGCATTTTTGTTTAAATTGAAGCGTCGTTAACAAGGCACGTGTTATCTGCGTCGAGTTTCAAACACTGGATTTCCGAATAGTGTAGAAGATATATATTTTTTTCTTTCTTTTCCCGGAACAGGCAGATAGCAGGTTTAAAAGACCTGATTCCAAGAAGGCGCTCCTCTACGGACGTCTTTTAGCACATCTTTCTGGACAAGTTAGATTACGACACTGTACGCATGAGGCCACGGAACATGACGATAGTGTGCTCTCCACCTTTCGATAGGATGTCATAGTTTTTAGGTCATATCTTATAGATTTTAGGGCATATTTGCTTGCATATTTTGTACTTCTTTGGGTCTTAAACTTCCGAATCCTAGTCATGACATCTGGCGGAAAAGGTTCGCATAAGAAATCCCTTTACTGAACAGAGCTGGGTTATTGATTGATTTCCGTGGATCTGATGTCATACGCTTGCTGCCTCCATGACATTCTGGTTTGTTTACATCAACAACATTCACTAATATTGTCGGAAGCATTGCCCTGTGTAGAAATTGGAGTTGCGGATATTAAGGTACAGTGCTATTTCTTTGTCATATTCCCAAGTTTGTTTATGCAGTATCCTTTACATTGCCAATTTTTAAATCATGTAATGAATGTCTGACATGTTGGATTTTGTTTGCATGTGCGAAGCTATCAAGTACCTCATTGGTCACACAATTATTAATTATTGAAAATCTTGAGCTCTGATTGGTGGGAGAAACTGTATCATAATGAAAACTAGTACTGTAATGACCGTCATTTTAGTCAGTTTCTGACATATAATATTTACATGTCGACCGACATCTTCTTTGAAAAACTGAAGATGGCCATAATGTGACCGAAACTGGTATTTAATTTCTTTTTCTTCTTCTTCTTCTTCTTCTTCGTCTTGTGCCTATCCGTCAGTTTTGGAGGTTCTGAATAGTTCTTCACTCGTGTGTGAAGTCCATGTTCTTATGTTTCCAAGTCAAGATGTTCTTCTTCTTCCCCGTCCTCTTTTACAAGGAATCTTTCCTTGAAGAATGTTCTGCAGCAGTTTATACCTGTATCCATTCCCCATTACATGACCTAAATATTGTAGCTTTCTGCATTTTACTGTTTTCAGGACTTCTTTTTCTTTCTTCAATTTGTGTAGAATGTCATTGTTTGTAATTGTATCTGTCCATGGCGCTCTAAGCATTCTCCTGCAGAGCCACATCTCAAATGCCTCAAGTGCTTGCCCATTGTCTCGGTCAAAGTCCAAGTCTCGGTATTTTTATTTTATTTTAAGAAATTCAGTAAGGTGTATTAGATTTATTAAATACCTGAGGGTATTTCTTTTTAGATTGAATGTCAATCTATCTATATATATAAAAATCAATGTAACGTGATAGTTTGTCTGTGGGTGTGTATGTCTCCTATGCGTTCATATACCATTCGTCCGATTGCGATGAAACTTGGGTGAGATGTTGAGTACACTCCAAGGAAGGTTTCTGATTTAGTAAATCCATCTTACAATAGGTAGCGCACGCGTAGATTCAACAAATGAGCGACGATGCGCGAAGCATTTCAACAAAGTCCCGTATGTGTTCATATACCATTCGTCCGATAGCGATGAAACTTGGGTGAGATGTTGTGTACACTTACGTGAAGGTTTCAAAATTAGTGAATACATTTCACAGTAGATAGCGCACAAGTAGATTCAACAAATGAGCGACGACACGCAATGCGTTTCAACAAAGTCCCGTATGCATTCATATACCATTCGTCCGATAGCTATGAAACTTGCGTAAAATGTTGTGTACACTGCAGGGAAATTTTCTGGCTTAGTATATCCACTTTACAATAGGCAGCGTACGAGTAGATTCAACAAATGAGCTACGACGCGCGAAGCGTTTCAACCAAGTCCCGTATGCATTCATGTATCATTCGTCCGTAGCTATGAAACTTGGGTGAGATGTTGTGTACACGTCATGGAAAATTTCTGGCTTAGTAAATCCACTATACAATATGCAGCGCACAAGTTGATTCAACAAATGAGGGACGACGCGCGAAGCGTTTCAACAAAGTCCCGTATAATTTCATATACCAATCATCCGATAGCGATGAAACTTGGGTGAGATGTTGTGTACACTCCAGGGAAGGTTTCTGGCTTAGTACATACATTTTACAATAGGTATCGCACCAGTAGATTCAACAAATGAGCGATGACACGCGAAGCGTTTCAACAAAGTCCCGTATAAAGTCATATACCAGTCGTCTGATAGTGATAAATGTTTGGTGAATTGTTGTGTACACTCCAGGAAAGGTTTCTGGCTAAGTAAATCCATTTTACAATACGAAGCGCACGTTTATATTCAACAAATGAATGACTACGCGCGAAGCGTTTCGACAACGTCCCGTATACGTTCACATACCATTCATCCGATTGCGATGAAACTTGGGTGAGATGTTGTGTACACTCCAGGGAAGGTTTCTGGCTGAGTACATCCATATTACAATATGTAGCGCAAGAGTAGAATCAACAAATGAGCGACGACACGCGAAGCGTTTCAACCAAGTCCCGTATGCATTCATGTACCATTCGTCCGTAGCTATGAAACTTGGGTGAGATGTTGTGTACACGTCATGGAAAATTTCTGGCTTAGTAAATCCACTATACAATATGCCGCGCACAAGTTGATTCAACAAATGAGGGACGACGCGCGAAGCGTTTCAACAAAGTCCCGTATAAGGTCATATACCATTCTGCCGTTAGAGGTGAAACTTGGGTGAAATATGGTGGACACTCCAAGGAAGGTTTCTGGCTTAGTAAATACATTTCACAGTAGGTAGCACACGAGTAGATTCGACAAATGAACGACGACATGCGGAGCGTTTCAATACAGTCCCCTATGTCTTCATATCCCATTAGTCCGATAGCGATGAAACTTGGGTGAGATGTTGTGGACACTTACGTGACAGTTTCTAACTTAGTAAATACATTTTACAGTAGGTAGCGCACGAGTAGATTCAACAAATGAGTGACGGAGCGCGAATCGTTTATACAAAATCAGGTATGCGTTCATATACTATTCATCCGATTACGATTAAACATTGATTAGTTATTGTGTACCCGCCAGGGAAGGGGACTTAGTAAATCCATTTCACAATAAGTAGCGCAAGAGTAGATGCAACAAATGGGTGACGACGCGCGAAGCGTTTCAACAAAATCCCCTATTGCGTTCATATAACATTCTTCGATTGCGATGAAACCTTGATGAGTTATTGTGTACCCGCCAGGGAAGGGCTTCGACTTAGTAATACATTTCTCAATAGGTAGCGCACGAGTAGATTCAACAAATGAGTGACAGCGCATGAATCGTTTGAACAAAACCCCGTATGTGTTCATATACCATTCGTCCGATTGCGATGAAACTTGGGTGAGATGTTGAGTACACTCAGAGGATGGTTTCTGACTTAGTAAATCCATTTTACAATAGGTAGCGCACGCGTAGATTCAACAAATGAGCGACGATGCGCGAAGCATTTCAACAAAGTCCCGTATGTGTTCATATACCATTCGTCCGATAGCGATGAAACTTGGGTGAGATGTTGAGTACACTCCAAGGAAGGTTTCTGACTTAGTAAATCCATTTTACAATAGGTAGCGCACGCGTAGATTCAACAAATGAGCGACGATGCGCGAAGCATTTCAACAAAGTCCCGTATGTGTTCATATACCATTCGTCCGATAGCGATGAAACTTGGGTGAGATGTTGAGTACACTCCAAGGAAGGTTTCTGACTTAGTAAATCCATTTTACAATAGGTAGCGCACGCGTAGATTCAACAAATGAGCGACGATGCGCGAAGCATTTCAACAAAGTCCCGTATGTGTTCATATACCATTCGTCCGATTGCGATGAAACTTGGGTGAGATGTTGAGTACACTCCAAGGATGGTTTCTGACTTAGTAAATCCATTTTACAATAGGTAGCGCACGCGTAGATTCAACAAATGAGCGACGATGCGCGAAGCATTTCAACAAAGTTCCGTATGTGTTCATATACCATTCGTCCGATAGCGATGCAACTTGGGTGAGATGTTGAGTACACTCCAAGGAAGGTTTCTGACTTAGTAAATCCATTTTACAATAGGTAGCGCACGCGTAGATTCAACAAATGAGCGACGATGCGCGAAGCATTTCAACAAAGTCCCGTATGTGTTCATATACCATTCGTCCGATTGCGATGAAACTTGGGTGAGATGTTGAGTACACTCCAAGGATGGTTTCTGACTTAGTAAATCCATTTTACAGTAGGTAGTGCACGCGTAGATTCAACAAATGAGCGACGATGCGCGAAGCATTTCAACAAAGTCCCGTATGTGTTCATATACCATTCGTCCGATAGCGATGAAACTTGGGTGAGATGTTGAGTACACTCCAAGGAAGGTTTCTGACTTAGTAAATCCATTTTACAATAGGTAGCGCACGCGTAGATTCAACAAATGAGCGACGATGCGCGAAGCATTTCAACAAAGTCCCGTATGTGTTCATATACCATTCGTCCGATTGCGATGAAACTTGGGTGAGATGTTGAGTACACTCCAAGGAAGGTTTCTGACTTAGTAAATCCATTTTACAATAGGTAGCGCACGCGTAGATTCAACAAATGAGTGACGATGCGCGAAGCGTTTCAAACAAGTCCCGTATGTGTTCATATACCATTCGTCCGATTGCGATGAAACTTGGGTGAGATGTTGAGTACACTCCAAGGATGGTTTCTGACTTAGTAAATCCATTTTACAATAGGTAGCGCACGCGTAGATTCAACAAATGAGCGACGATGCGCGAAGCATTTCAACAAAGTCCCGTATGTGTTCATATACCATTCGTCCGATAGCGATGAAACTTGGGTGAGATGTTGAGTACACTCCAAGGAAGGTTTCTGACTTAGTAAATCCATTTTACAATAGGTAGCGCACGCGTAGATTCAACAAATGAGCGACGATGCGCGAAGCATTTCAACAAAGTCCCGTATGTGTTCATATACCATTCGTCCGATAGCGATGAAACTTGGGTGAGATGTTGAGTACACTCCAAGGAAGGTTTCTGACTTAGTAAATCCATTTTACAATAGGTAGCGCACGCGTAGATTCAACAAATGAGCGACGATGCGCGAAGCATTTCAACAAAGTCCCGTATGTGTTCATATACCATTCGTCCGATTGCGATGAAACTTGGGTGAGATGTTGAGTACACTCCAAGGAAGGTTTCTGACTTTGTAAATCCATTTTACAATAGGTAGCGCACGCGTAGATTCAACAAATGAGCGACGATGCGCGAAGCATTTCAACAAAGTCCCGTATGCATTCATATACCATTCGTCCGATAGCGATGAAACTTGGGTGAGATGATGAGTACACTCCAAGGAAGGTTTCTGACTTAGTAAATCCATTTTACAATAGGTAGCGCACGCGTAGATTCAACAAATGAGCGACGATGCGCGAAGCATTTCAACAAAGTCCCGAATGCATTCATATACCATTCGTCCGATAGCTATGAAACTTGCGTAAAATGTTGTGTACACTGCAGGGAAATTTTCTGGCTTAGTACATCCACTTTACAATAGGCAGCGCACGATTAGATTCAACAAATGAGCTACGACGCGCGAAGCATTTCAACAAAGTCACGTTTGCGTTCATATACCATTCGTCCGATAGCGATGAAACTAGGCTGAGATTTTGTGTGCACTCCAGGGAAGGTTTCTAGCTTAGTAAATCCCTTTAAAAATAGGTAGAGCACGAGTAGAATCAACAAATTAGCAACGGCGCGCGAAGCGTTTCAACAAAGTCCCATTTAATTTCATATACCATTCATCCGATAGCGATGAAACTTGGGTGAGATGCTGTGTACACTCCAGGGAAGGTTTCTGGCTTAGTACATACATTTTACAATAGGTAGCGCACCAGTAGATTCAACAAATGAGCGATGACACGCGAAGCGTTTCAACAAAGTCCCGTATAAAGTCATATACCATTCGTCTGATAGTGATAAATGTTTGGTGAATTGTTGTGTACACTCCAGGAAAGGTTTCTGGCTAAGTAAATCCATTTTACAATACGAAGCGCACGTTTATGTTCAACAAATGAGTGACTACGCGCGAAGCGTTTCGACAACGTCCCGTATACGTTCACATACCATTCATCCGATTGCGATGAAACTTGGGTGAGATGTTGTGTACACTCCAGGGAAGGTTTCTGGCTGAGTACATCCATATTACAATATGTAGCGCAAGAGTAGAATCAACAAATGAGCGACGACACGCGAAGCGTTTCAACCAAGTCCCGTATGCATACATGTACCATTCGTCCGTACCTATGAAACTTGGGTGAGATGTTGTGTACACGTCATGGAAAATTTCTGGCTTAGTAAATCCCCTATACAAAATGCAGCGCACAAGTTGATTCAACAAATGAGGGACGACGCGCGAAGCGTTTCAACAAAGTCCCGTATAAGGTCATATACCATTCTGCTGTTAGCGGTGAAACTTGGGTGAAATATGGTTGACACTCCAAGGAAGGTTTCTGGCTTAGTAAATACATTTCACAGTAGGTAGCACACGAGTAGATTCGACAAATGAACGACGATAGCGATGAAACTTGGGTGAGATGTTGTGGACACTTACGTGACGGTTTCTAACTTAGTAAATACATTTTACAGTAGGTAGCGCACGAGTAGATTCAACAAATGAGTGACGGAGTGCGAATCGTTTAAACAAAATCAGGTATGCGTTCATATACTATTCATCCGATTGCGATGAAACATTGATCAGTTATTTTGTACCCGCCAGGGAAGGGGACTTAGTAAATCCATTTCACAATAAGTAGCGCAATAGTAGATGCAACAAATGGGTGACGACGCGCGAAGCGTTTCAACAAAATTCCCTATTGCGTTCATATAACATTCTTCGATTGCGATGAAACCTTGATGAGTTATTGTGTACACGCCAGGGAAGGGCTTCGACTTAGTAATACATTTCTCAATAGGTAGCGCACGAGTAGATTCAACAAATGAGTGACAGCGCACGAATCGTTTAAACAAAAACCCCTATACGTGCATATACCATTCATCCGATTGCGATGAATCATTGATGAGTCATTGTGTACACGCCAGGGAAGGGTTTCGACTTAGTAAATCCATTTCACAATAGGTAGCGTACGATTAGATTCAACAAATGAGTGACAGCGATGAAATATTTTGAAAGTTGTTGTGCACGCTCCCTCGAATGGTTCTAAATTAGAAAATCCATTTTATGATAGCTTAGAGGCAGTTAACATGTTGTGTATCCAAAAGCACTTCAAGAAACAGAATTTCAACCCCAACACTTTCTTTGATTGGCATTGCAACGCATGCCGGGTACAGCTTGTATATATATAAATCAATCTTACGTGATAGTTTGTCTGTGGGTGTGTGTGTATGTCTCCTATGCATTCATATACCACTCAACTGATTGCGATGAAACTTGGGTGAGATGTTGAGTACACTCTAAGGAAGGTTTCTGACTTAGTAAATCCATTTTACAATAGGTAGCGCACGCGTAGATTCAACAAATGAGCTACGACGCGCGAAGCATTTCAACAAAGTCACGTTTGCGTTCATATACCATTCGTCCGATAGCGATGAAACTAGGCTGAGATTTTGTGTGCACTCCAGGGAAGGTTTCTAGCTTAGTAAATCCCTTTAAAAATAGGTAGAGCACGAGTAGAATCAACAAATTAGCAACGGCGCGCGAAGCGTTTCAACAAAGTCCCATTTAATTTCATATACCATTCATCCGATAGCGATGAAACTTGGGTGAGATGCTGTGTACACTCCAGGGAAGGTTTCTGGCTTAGTACATACATTTTACAATAGGTAGCGCACCAGTAGATTCAACAAATGAGCGATGACACGCGAAGCGTTTCAACAAAGTCCCGTATAAAGTCATATACCATTCGTCTGATAGTGATAAATGTTTGGTGAATTGTTGTGTACACTCCAGGAAAGGTTTCTGGCTAAGTAAATCCATTTTACAATACGAAGCGCACGTTTATGTTCAACAAATGAGTGACTACGCGCGAAGCGTTTCGACAACGTCCCGTATACGTTCACATACCATTCATCCGATTGCGATGAAACTTGGGTGAGATGTTGTGTACACTCCAGGGAAGGTTTCTGGCTGAGTACATCCATATTACAATATGTAGCGCAAGAGTAGAATCAACAAATGAGCGACGACACGCGAAGCGTTTCAACCAAGTCCCGTATGCATACATGTACCATTCGTCCGTACCTATGAAACTTGGGTGAGATGTTGTGTACACGTCATGGAAAATTTCTGGCTTAGTAAATCCCCTATACAAAATGCAGCGCACAAGTTGATTCAACAAATGAGGGACGACGCGCGAAGCGTTTCAACAAAGTCCCGTATAAGGTCATATACCATTCTGCTGTTAGCGGTGAAACTTGGGTGAAATATGGTTGACACTCCAAGGAAGGTTTCTGGCTTAGTAAATATATTTCACAGTAGGTAGCACACGAGTAGATTCGACAAATGAACGACGATAGCGATGAAACTTGGGTGAGATGTTGTGGACACTTACGTGACGGTTTCTAACTTAGTAAATACATTTTACAGTAGGTAGCGCACGAGTAGATTCAACAAATGAGTGACGGAGTGCGAATCGTTTAAACAAAATCAGGTATGCGTTCATATACTATTCATCCGATTGCGATGAAACATTGATCAGTTATTTTGTACCCGCCAGGGAAGGGGACTTAGTAAATCCATTTCACAATAAGTAGCGCAAGAGTAGATGCAACAAATGGGTGACGACGCGCGAAGCGTTTCAACAAAATTCCCTATTGCGTTCATATAACATTCTTCGATTGCGATGAAACCTTGATGAGTTATTGTGTACACGCCAGGGAAGGGCTTCGACTTAGTAATACATTTCTCAATAGGTAGCGCACGAGTAGATTCAACAAATGAGTGACAGCGCACGAATCGTTTAAACAAAAACCCCTATACGTGCATATACCATTCATCCGATTGCGATGAATCATTGATGAGTCATTGTGTACACGCCAGGGAAGGGTTTCGACTTAGTAAATCCATTTCACAATAGGTAGCGTACGATTAGATTCAACAAATGAGTGACAGCGATGAAATATTTTGAAAGTTGTTGTGCACGCTCCCTCGAATGGTTCTAAATTAGAAAATCCATTTTATGATAGCTTAGAGGCAGTTAACATGTTGTGTATCCAAAAGCACTTCAAGAAACAGAATTTCAACGCCAACACTTTCTTTGATTGGCATTGCAACGCATGCCGGGTACAGCTTGTAAGGAAATAAAATGCGACTAAGTTCATCTCTTCACGTAGACTATCAGTTATTGATTTCAGCCATTAATGAATTAAGAAGTTAGGTGAACGTTCCCAAGTCTGGCTCCGTTTGTGTCAGTGTGTTTGGGTTCACTCTTGCAAGTAAAGCTCGCTTAGTCCCACAATTTACGTAAACATTGCCGTGTTTAACGTACTAATGAGTTAATTAGACGCTATTATACAAATGATACAGCTGTCAGTTTAAAGAGGTCGTTACGTGTAAACTCACGATGCGCTCTCTGTTTCTTCATATGCTACCTCTTCGGAGCGTTTTCTTCTATTTGCGTTCAACCTTGAGCGTTTTTCATAAATTGGTTACATAGTCCTCTTGCCAGGTTCGTTCTGCCTGAGAGATGACGTACACGTCCTAACGTGTACAGCAAGGTGCACTGCACTTTGCAAGTGCCCTCTCCTTCTCCCGCCGGTCCATTATTACTGCGAACCGAATACGTGACGGTGCACGACGTAAACAAACTCTGTTGTTGGAGATGATAAAACAGTTTAACTCTTTATAGATCAGTGGTCTATATGTTAACCACCTACTACTGTATAAGGACAATTTATATTCTCAAAAATGCGGTTGGTTGAATCTTTCAACCATATAAAGGATATCTTTTGGAAGCGTCAATAGTTTTGAATACCAAAAATTAGACCTAAGGTATTTCATAAAATAATTTTTTAAATAATAACAATGAAAATTAGAGAGTGAAAAATGGAAATATGATAATTAAAATAAGAATTAAAAATAAATATGAGTGTAAAAAACTCTCAAAAATTAAAATTACAATAATTTTAAAATCTTAATTTTGAGTTTTTTTTATCAATACAAATATGAAAAATAAAACGTTAAAGAAAAACAAAAATTAGAATTAATAATAAGTACAATTACGCTAAAATAATAATGATTACCATTGGGCTAAAATGAATGAAATATAAATTATATTAAATAGTCTGCCCTACAGTATAAAGGGTTAAGGGTACACTAGAAGTGTTCGTTGGCTGGCTGCGTGGAGCACCGGTAACATTCTCGAATCCTGGCGCAGTCAGTTGGCATTTGAGGGTGTGTAATTGCGATAGATTTACTGACAAGTTAAAGATCCCCTTGGGGGATTCTGGCACCCCGGTGTCCCTAGAAGTCGCAGTAGTTAAAAGGAACGTAAAACCAATATTATAATTATTAATCATTGTCTATGAGGAGCCTCCGTGGCTTAAGCGGCAGCAGGTCGGCCTCTCACCGCTGGGTCCGTGGTTCAAAACCCGGTCACTACCTAATGTGAGATTTGTGCTGGACAAAGCGGAGGCAGACAGGTTTCTCTCCGGGTACTCCGGTTTTCCCTATCACAATTTAATTCCAGCAACATTCTCCCCGATCATTTCATTTCATCTGTCATTCATTCAATCATTGCCCCAGGGGAGTGCGATAGCCTTCGGCAGCCGACACAGTTCATATCCTCGCCGCTAGATGGGGGCTTCATTCATTCCATTCCCTGACCTGGTCGGTCGACTGGAAGCAGGCCGTGGATTTTCATTTTCAATCATTGTCCATGAATGTTTTTAAATCACTTATTCTCCAAGCTCATCTGGATTTCATCTGGACTTCAATTTAAACAATATGCTGAGTTAAAACGTTCAGAAGTGAGAGACAAATGTGGCTACAGTGACAAGGTCTGGTCTATAGATGATGATGATGATGATCCTCCAAGCTTGGGTTCACCCATGGACTCTGCGAGGGATCATTCATCTACCGTCGGAAGGACGGTGTCTGGGAGCTGAACACTCTTTGTCAGCAGATAGCCTACAACTGGGGATGGTGGCAGGCCGATCGTCCAAGTGGCCGCTAACTTGGGTCGAATTAAGAAAGGATCAGGGAAGGAACTTGGGAAGGAAAACGGCCGTCAACCTGTTGAAAGGAACCGCCTGGTGGTGAAAATGGGCAACCACGGATACCATTTCCAGGATGGCTGAGGTGGGATTCGAACCCATGCTCTCTCGAAGCCAGTGAGGCACGAGTTAGTGCCTTAGCACTCTCGGCCACCAGGACCGGTGTCTGTTAATTACAAAGATTATTCTTACAATGAAAATTTACATTTTCCTTCAACTTCCTTAATGTGATTTTCAGTGTTTTTCTGGGCATTGATAATGGTTCTACAAACTAAATATATTAGGTTCGTATCAGGGTTACAACGTTACTGTTAACCGATACTTTTTGCGGTGACGAGAGTGTAACGACATCACTAATTAATTTGAGTAACTGGTTTTCTTTTAGTCGATTTACCCTCTATGTTAGGTTTCCCATGGACTCAGCGAGGGAACTCACCACTACCGCCGCTACGGGCAGTGTCCTGGAGCTTGGAACATCTGGTCGGGGTGGATACAACTGGCGAGGGGTGATCAGCACTTCGCCCAGGCGGCCTCACCTGCTAAGCGAACAGGGGGCCTCATGAAGGATGGGAAGGGAGGGGAAGATTGGGATGGAGAGGCAAGGAAGAGGGAAGGAGG